>CM042955.1:18774253-20157462 GCA_023678885.1 Pogostemon cablin
TCCACGCACAGTGGACTCACAGTGGCTGTGATTGAGGCTTATTGGAGTTCTTCCAATGGTCTCTTGACGGTTTTGACTTGATTGCAGATGCAATCAGTTCGTCTTCTTCCACTCTCCCCCGTGTGATGTGATGACAATTCCCCCCTGTTAATGGCTATTTCCATTCTCCCGTATGCAATTTCATCTCAGGTAGTCGGATTCGCCTTCGTGATCCTCGCGTTAATAGCTGCATCTTCGAACTTCACTCTCGCTTCAGGGTACTCGGGTTTCGATTCGGATATTCTGATATTCCATCAGGACTACACGCCACCTGCACCGCCACCTCCTCCACCGCATCCGCCGTCACTCTCCTGCGAGTCCGATCTCGGAGGCGTTGGTTCATTGGACACCACTTGTGAAATAGTCTCCGATTTGAACCTTACGGAGAATGTCTACTTAGAGGGCAAGGGTAGCTTCGTAATTGCGCCCAATGTTAGGGTAAGCTGTTCATCGTTTTCTGGTTGCGAGCTTGCAGTTAATGTCTCGGGGGACTTCACTTTGGGGGATAATTCATCGATAGTGAGTGGCACTTTTCTGTTAGTCGCAGATAACGCGTATTTTGGGAATGGCTCTACTGTAAATACAACATCATTGGGGGGGTCGCCGCCTCCGCACTCTAGTGGAACCCCACAAGGGTTGGATGGGGCCGGTGGGGGATATGGGGGTAGGGGTGCCGCGTGTCTGAAAGATAGGAGTAAGCAACCGGAAGATGAGTGGGGTGGGGATGCATATTCATGGTCTGATCTAGAGAAACCATGGAGTTATGGTAGTAGAGGGGGTACAACTAGTACGGAAATTGATTATGGCGGAGGAGGAGGGGGAAGGATAATGCTATTGATATCAAAACTTTTGGAGGTGAATGGAAGTGTTTTAGCCGATGGAGGTGATGGAGGTCCCAAAGGTGGAGGTGGGTCTGGAGGCAGCATCTACATCAAGGCTTATAAGATGTAAAGTTCTTATTTATTCTTCTTATTCGTTTTAATTAAAATTTAAATCCGTGTTCTCTCGATGTCGTTTTCCATCACAAATTTATTTTAGTTTCATTTTGTTTTGAATACCCTGCTTTTAATCTAGACTAGACTAGCATCTGCCCCAATAAGGTGATGATAGTGCTTCTGGAAACCTTGCAGTGTATTTTTGGCAATTGGAATTTGTGGACCTATATATTGTGAACCAATGTAACTTGCCATATGCATCTTCTCAAGACGGATGACTAATGTGTCTGTGTTAATTCTGTTTGAAGTTTCTCAACCATTTAACTGATATGAAACTAATTTACATTGCTGTCATTTACTTTTCTTTGTCTTTTGTGATGAGTGTATATCACCAATTAAATGAATAAATAATATTACAAAAAATGAGAGGATACAGAAATAGTTTTTCGACTAAGGCACTCAGGCTCAGGGGTCTGCGCCTAGATTGTTGATTTTTTGCTATTCCAGGCTCATGTATCAAAGGCGCGCGCCTAGGTGCGCCTAGGCGCGCCTCTTCAACATCCCGTTTTTTTCTTTTTTTTTTTTTAAAGTTTTTTGAAATTGCTACTCAATTATTAAAGGGTTTACACATTTTTAAGATAAAAATGGACAGCCCACTTATAAAATGATATAAATAGAGAATTAGGGTTAGGGTTTTAGTACTTGAACTTTCAAAACAAAGACAAAAAGGTGGGCTGCCTTCACCTCCACCACCTACCTCGACCATTTGCCGCCTACTTGAACTTTATTTGTGTGTATGTTTTATGTGTTATAATGCTATTATAAGTTATTATGTATCATTATGTGATGTTATGTGATTTTTATCTTAGTTTAGTTAGGTAATATGATTGTAAGTAGGATATATTTGTGTATATACATTGTAAATTCAGTTTTGGGCAAAATGTAGCTCAGGCGCGCACCTCAGGCGCGCCTAGGTGTCCGTGTTCCTAGGTGCGCCTCTCGCTTTTAACAACTATGCATCTGACGTGATTTTTATCGAGAATTGAGCTGAAATATTACTTGTAACTTTACTTAATATGTTTTTGGTAGCATAAATGGCTGCTATTCACTTTTGATATTTGATTATTTCTCAGTATTCTTGCTACAAATTATTATCCTTTGAAAAGCAGCTCTTGACTGAAAAACTTACAGGTGTCTTTTATAAAATATGAAAACATTATCAACCACTCACCAATATTATGTTATACTATGATAGGTATTTAAGAATTGATCGGCTGTTTATACAGAGCTTCTTATTGCAGAATACATTCCTTCCTTTGCATAGCTGCATAACTACTTTATATAGGTTCAATATGGATCTGGATTATCTTCTGGGCCAGTATGGTTTTATTTGTAGTGTGCAGTGTGTATAATGTTCCATTATTGATTTATTCTTCTGTTCATATATATTTTTATATAGTTTGGGTTCTTGTATCCTAAATAGATTCGTTCCATGCATAATGTTACTCACATAAAATTTTCATGGTTATATATATTTGATGAAATAACGTTATATTTGTCTGTTCATGGATTATACGCAATGATGTATGCCGTACCACTGTTATGTGATTGTTTCCTTTTTATTCTTTGGCTGCAATTATTTTTGTCTTGTGAACAAAGTACTGGTTTCTTGATGGTTATAGACAGTGCTGCCACTGATGGTTCGATTTATATTAGTGCCATTGTTTGTTGTGGATTGCAGGATTGGAATTGGCAGAATAGGTGCTTGTGGTGGTAACGGCTTTGCTGGAGGTGGTGGTGGTAGAGTAGCAGTTGATATATTTAGCAGGCATGAGGAACCGACCATAGCTTTACATGGTATGGTCTGAGCTATCTTTTCTCTTGCCTGTTTGACTTTTGAATATTTGTTATTTATTCATCTTGCTTGCATGACAAAAACTTCATGCGATGTAAACTGGGCTGTATTGTTCTTTAGAATTCCTGAGAAATAAGATGTAATTTTTGTATTTTTTTTGCTATCAGAAGAGAGAAAGATGTCAGCTACTTTTGCATTGTTTTTTGCTGTGAATTTGCCCAATTACAAGGTTGCCACATATCAGTTTTTTTTTTCCCCTTTCAAGTGGAGGGTAATGGATCTAGGGGTTGGTTTGTATAATAGACAAGGTTTCATTATTAAAATAGCTCGAACTGTTGGGAAGTTCTCGTATTTTTTATTTAAAATGATGTTATATACTTCTATATAACCAAAACTAAAAAAAAAAAAACTGAGTGCTTTTTTCTTTGTGTGGGACCGTGTGTTTGAGCTGGTCAACCCAAGCAAGTAACATCCGTATTTTATGATACAGGAGGAAGTAGTCATGGTTGCCCTGAGAATGCTGGCGCTGCTGGTACTTTCTACGATTCAGTTCCTCGCAGCCTAACTATCAGTAATCATAACAAATCTACTTACACGGACACACTTCTCTTGGAATTTCCGCAACCATTTTTGACAAATGTTTATATCCGCAATCAGGCGAAGGCTGTAGTTCCCCTGCTATGGAGCCGTGTTCAGGTGACTTTCTACTGTATTGCTTATGTGTAGTAGTGTGTTTTTTCATATTTTCTAAACCAAATAGAGTGCTATCAACATGTTATTTGGACCTTTGAACAATTATCTTATGCAGTTTCTTGTTAATCTGGAGGCACGGGCTTTCACATATTAGAATCTAATCTTGCCTTGTTCAGGTTCAAGGACAGATTAGCCTTTCAAGTGGAGTGTTGAGCTTTGGACTTGCTCATTATTTAATGTCAGAGTTTGAATTGTTTGCTGAAGAGCTGTTAATGAGTGATTCTGTTGTACGAGTAAGTTTCACTTGGTTTGACTTTTGATAATTAAATGGAGCAACCTATACACTGAGCCTGTTCCTTCTCTTAACGTTCTTTTGTATGTCAATCAATGTAATTGATGGTGTGCTGCTGCTTTCGCTCCATTTTCTCAAGAAATCTGTGCTTGTGCAGGAACTAATTTTTTAATCTATAATGTGTGAACTTGTATATCTTGATAAATGTGATCATTATGACATTCATTTCTAGGTTTTTGGGGCTCTCCGCATGTCCGTTAAAATGTTCTTAATGTGGAACTCAAAAATGCTAATATATGGAGGTGGGGACGATACTGTTGAGACATCGTTACTCGAGGCTAGTAACCTCATGGTCCTAAGGGTGAGTTCTGACCAGTTTTCTTGTTGTATTATGTGTATGCATGCGCATATAACTTGCGTGTCAATTTTCCTTGGCCAGGAATCATCTCTTATACATTCAAATGCAAGCCTTGGGGTTCAAGGTCAAGGTTCCTTAAATTTGACTGGGCCTGGTGATTCCATTGAAGCTCAACATTTGGTTTTGTCATTGTTTTATAGCATCAACGTAAGACATAAAATCTGTTTATACGTCTCTTCTGCTTGAATTTGTCTTCTACGTTTTTACTTCTGTATGCCTCCTGCCTGAAATCTTAATTCAGGATATATATTTTTAGCTACCTATGTTTTTAATCTTGTTTTCAATAAACCCGAGGGCCGAGTGGCCAGCAATAAGATTAATTTAGTTATGGAACTAAAAATGTCAGAGCCTGCTCTTTTTATCATTTGCATTATTCTTATGTTTTATCTGGTTCTTTTTACTCAAGTCCACTGGAATTCTGCCATATTATATGTTCGTTGTTCTAATTCATGACCTGGCATTTGATTTGCACTGTTTATGTCACATCTTTAATTCGCCTTATAATATTTGCATCCACGGCCTTCTGCTATATTAAAATTTTGAGTAAAGGAGATGCAAATGCTTAATACCACCTGGTGAAGGTTATGTGAACTTTTAGACATTTATACAAGTTTCCGCCTTTTTAGATTCATATAAGCATGTGCTGCGTTGAGGGTAGCACCCCCATGTAACTTCACAAGGCCCTGCTATAGCTTCTCAGTAATTTCCAACGACCTTTTGCAGCTGCTTGTACATAAAGCTTCTTGTCTTGTAAATATATACATTAGCTACCGGCTTGGTTACGACGTTTAATAGATGTTATATTTGATTAATTGGGATTTTTTCTTCCTTTCCTCATGTTGTGATGAAGATTGGACCTGGATCAATTCTGCGTGGTCCTGTCAGAAATACCACTGGGGATGCCGTGTAAGTTAATTTGTGTGCTTAGACTTAGATAACTTGCAGCTGTTTTAACTTTTAACTTTAATTCTGAAAGATTGTTCATTTTACTTGGTAGGATACCACAACTGTTCTGTGATTCGAGAAATTGTCCGGTTGAGCTGCTTCATCCACCTGAAGATTGTAATGTGAATTCCTCTCTCTCCTTTACCCTGCAGGTGCCTATTTTCTGTTATAAAATTTCAGTGGCTCATACTTAACCATTCACATATTTAGTTATGTCTGCTGGTATAGGCGTCTTACATATTCTTTTGTTTGTTATGCAGATTTGCCGAGTTGAGGACATACTTGTTCAAGGTCTTGTTGAAGGCTCTGTTGTTTTATTCCATAGAGCCAGGACCATAACAGTCCCCTCTTCTGGACTTATTAGCACAACTGGAATGGGTATATAACATTTACTTTTTTTCATATTCTTCAATTAAGCAATAACTTGAGACTTTGCTTCCATGTGATATGAGCAAACTATTATTATGTTTGACAATTGAGGGTTTTCCATATTTACAGGCTGTGATGGTGGTATTGGTCAAGGGATATTGCTTGGTAATGGTCTTGGTAGTGGTGGTGGGCATGGCGGTCGAGGTGGAATGGGCTGTTACAATGACAGTTGCATAGATGGAGGTGTTTCCTATGGAGATGCTGATTTGCCTTGCGAACTGGGTAGTGGAAGCGGAAATGATAGCTTGGCCATGTCAACCATTGGTGGAGGTGTTTTAGGTTGGATATACTTTTTGAGCGTTTTTCCCAAAATTTATAAGGCTATACTTGGATATTGTATACATGGATTGCCACTATCATGTTATTTTTGTACAAGGTGTCCTTTTAGTATAGATAACTTTTAATTAATTCATTTTGATGAATTAATTGAAGTAAATTTATTGATAGTGATGATCAGGACTAAATTTCGCTGGTTCACATTCAAACTTAGTATGGGTAGTAAATCCTGCTTCTCCCTGTAATGTCTCATATTTGTTGTTGTGGGTTGCCTTAGTTATATTGCTGCTTTCAGAAATCTAGCTTAAGTTGGTTGTGGATAGTCTTCCAATGCACTCTTGCTTTGAGCAACATTCTCGTATTATCTCAGTTTGAGAAGTGTTGGTGTCGTTGGTCTTCCTTGGAGTCTCAAACATGGTTATGGTTCATATTAATTGAACATGTATAACTTGACCTACTACTACTGTCTTCATAGTGGCTGATGATTTATTATCTCACACGGATTTAATTTCAAAATTAGATTCTGAATCTCCATTGACCATTTGTTCCTCCCATTCCATGCAGTGATAGGTTCATCAGATTATCCCTTACTAAATCTATACGTTGAAGGTTCTGTTAGAGCAGATGGAGACAGCTTCAGTGGGGGGATCAAAGGGAAAAACCCCCTCATTGATTATCCACTTTTTGGTCCGGGAGGTGGATCTGGTGGTACAATCTTGTTGTTCTTGCGTGTTTTGGCTCTCAGTGACTCTGGCATTATATCAAGTGCTGGAGGTAATGGTAGCCTGCTCGGCGGTGGTGGAGGTGGTGGTGGAAGGATCCATTTTCACTGGTCAGATATTCCGACTGGAGATATGTACTGGCCTGTTGCTGCAATGAATGGAAGCATTCATGTGGGGTTAGTATAAATGCTTAATTGCTGATGTTTGTTTGTTTTATGCCTCGTGGAATTAATTTAAATCCTGAATTGTTTTATTTTATTTTATTTTATTCAAATCCTGAATTGTTTAATACTATGCTTGACAAGTCTGTTGCTTTGGTGCACTTTGGATTTTCATTACATTGTACGTTTTCTATGTTTCCCTGTGGGATATAATGCAGTAATTATATTGTTTTGCCGTAGGGGTGGGTTTGGTGGCAATCAAAGTCACATGGGTGAATCTGGAACTGTCAGTGGAAAAGCATGTCCTAAGGGGCTATATGGAATATTCTGTGAGGTATCCATATCCCATTTGTTGTACAGATTTCTAAGTATCTTTGCATCTTTTCCAAATGATGATCTGGTCAAAGTTTTATTCATTTTATTCCTAAGGAATCTTCTTAAATTAAATGTGATGGCTGAAGAAAATGATATGATGCTTGTAGCAAGCATAAAGTAATCATTACTGGAGATATAACTATTAAGTATTAAATGGCCTTATTATAGCTTAGTTGAGAAATAGTAAATGCTTTTCAAGCTACTATTTAATGACTAGGCTGCTCTGCTCTGTGCTCTCCACCCCAGCTATAATTAAAGAAAAAGTATTTTTTTTAAAGATGATTTCATAGGAAACTGCATGTAATTCATTTTTAACTGGTTTTCCAGTTAATATCTGCTTACTGACCTTGGTATTTACCTAAATATCTGCAGGAATGTCCTGATGGCACTTACAAAAATGTTACAGGATCTGATAGATCTCTTTGTTTTTCGTGTCCAATTCACGAGCTTCCAAATCGTGCTGTTTATGTTCATGTTCGAGGTATCTCCATATCCTTCGGATTATATGGTGTTTATCATCCATTTATTTTATTTAAATGTTTTCTATTTGGAGATTTAATGTCTCTCCCTTTTTGAAATAACATTTGATATCTACTACATATTTTAATTATGTTACTTCTGTGCAACCGAATAGAAAAAAAATATTGTACCCTTAGATTAGTATAAGGTCCATTTTTGTTTCCTTTCTCTGCCAATCTATGCGTGTAAGTGCTGTATTTGTTTAACTGGTTACTGTTTGCTCCTTACAGGTGGTATCACTGAGGCACCTTGTCCTTACAAATGTATTTCAGATATTTATCACATGCCACACTGTTATACAGCTCTTGAAGAGTTGGTGTATACATTTGGAGGACCCTGGTTATTTGGCCTCCTGCTTTTAAGTCTCCTTGTTTTGCTTGCAATGGTGCTAAGTGTGGCACGGGTGAAGTTCATAGGACTAGATGAGTTACCTGGTCCAGCTCCTACGCAGCAGGGTTCCCTTATAGATCACTCATTCCCTTTCCTGGAGTCTCTAAATGAGGTATTTCCTGCTTAACCTTGAACACTTAGTCAATACAACAATGATATGAACCTGGTGAATACATTCCACTATCTTATCCCCCATTCTCTATCTGTGGTGGTCAATGATGAAGAATTTTTGATGATTTTGCCGTTAGGTATTGGAAACTAATAGAGCTGAGGAGTCACAGAGCCATGTGTACAGGCTGTACTTTATAGGTCCAAATGCATTTAGTGATCCTTGGCATCTTCCTCATTCACTCCCTGAACAAGTGAGGGAAATAGTGTAAGTTCTTTCATTTGCTTTTCTTTGCTTATTTATTTTTACTGGATATTGCTGACCAAAAATAAAATAAATCCAAATGTGCTTTTCTGATGGCAGGTATGAAGATGCGTTTAATGCATTTGTGGATGAGATCAATGGGATTGCTACCTATCAGTGGTGGGAAGGGTCGGTACACAGTATTCTTACCATCCTAGCTTATCCTATAGCATGGTCTTGGCAACAATGGCGGCGGAGAATAAAGCTACAAAGAATAAGAGAATTTGTGCGATCTGAATACGACCATGCCTGCTTACGCTCTTGTCGTTCTCGTGCTCTGTACGAAGGATTAAAGGTTAGATTTTCAAGAATCACGTTATGTCCTCAAAATTCTGACGATGGATGCCTTCATGTTCTTGAATGTTTAAGATTATTCTTGCACCTTTTCTGAAGTTACTTTTAACCACCAGTCAAAATACATGGATACTTAGTTTTTTTGTAGATATTTGTATTCATGAGAAGTTTTTTTTTTTTTTTAAAATGGTTTTGATTTGTTGTGAAAAAGGAGGCTTTCTTTGTTTAAATTTGCATCACTAGCTTATCAATTAATACAATTTTGTAATATACCCGTATGACCTAGTATATTTCAAGAGAAAGGTGTCATAGTTTTTCTTTATGAATCATCTTGTCTCCTTTCTGGGGAAGGGGGGTTAATGAGGATGAATCTCATGGGAAATAAAAATGTATACATGAATCATATGTTGGGATGGATTAATATGTTAGTCATGTTAGAAAGGATGCATTTGTTTTTATAGTTTTTTGAGATACAGTTTCATTGCATTACCTTCATATTGTTTAATACCATGTATTTTCTTATCCTCAAATATTACAATATTTTGGCGACTGGGCACATTAGCAGCTGCTTTTGAATGTCTATACCAGGCCATCCCTTGAAATCCCATCTCTTTTAGCTACTGTTTTGGTACTTTCAGCTGTATTATTGCTCATATTTGTAACTTTAGGTTGCTGCAACACCAGATTTTATGCTAGCATATATCGATTTTTTTCTGGGTGGTGATGAAAAGAGAAGTGATCTGCCTCCTCGTCTCCATCAGCGATTCCCAATGTCTCTATTATTTGGAGGTGATGGGAGCTACATGTCTCCTTTTTCACTTCATAATGACAACATCATCACCAGTCTCATGAGTCAGGTTGTAAATCTGGAAAATTCAGAGAAATGCATTTTAAATGTATATGAAGTGTTTAACTGAGTTATGTCTATACTTCAGGCTGTGCCTCCTACCACATGGTATCGCTTTGTTGCTGGCTTGAATGCACAGTTACGTTTGGTTCGTAGGGGTTGTCTTAGAGCAAAGTTTCGTCCGGTCATTCAATGGCTTGACACTTTTGCCAATCCTGCATTGAGGTTCTATTCTGTGCATGTGGATCTTGCTTCATTTCAAGCTACTGCTAATGGCTATGGCCACTATGGACTTCTGATATATGCTGTTGAAGAAGAATCTGATTGTATCTCATTTGAGTATCCTGATAGAGCACCTCAAGACGAACAACAGTCAAGGTATGTATGTACATCAGTGATGAACTGTACTTCCATAGATATTTATATAATCAATTGTTTTGTTTCTTTCATGTGATATTTACTGCGAAGGCACTTGCAATTTTTCTTGAAGGAGTTTATATCGCTCACTTTGTTTCCCATCTGTTCACAGTCAATAAACATCAAAAGTTACATAGAGATGCATGACTTTGCACCATAATTGCATTCTCAGTTTTTTTTCTTTACATATAATTGAATTTTGTCTTTGGTAATCTGTGAATGCAATTATGGTGCAATTGATCACTCTGAGTGTTTCCAAAGGGGTGAGGATGGGTCTGGGTTCCTCTTCATTGAGGGTTAAGGTGATAAATGGCTGGCCTAGCATTGGAGAAATGTTTAAAGTTGGAAATTGTTAAATAGTTGTTTTGAAGAAAACTGGAGGACTTTTTTTAGCACTAATCAAATTTCCTTTGTATTCTGTTATTTTCATGACCATTTCCCATGTTTAAATACACAGAAAGTTAGACTACTTGATCTTTGATTTCTTAGCTACAACCAGTACTATACTGTAAACCATTTTGTGTGTGTGTGCATGTGATATGATGCAGTGCCACGAGTTTTTTCTCTCTTAAGGATGAGATTCGCTCAGTTCGAAGTCAGAGAAGCTCTGAACATAATTCCAGGCAGAAGATTTATGGAGGGATTTTAGATATTAACAATTTGAAAGTGCTTGACAATAAGAGAGATGTATCCATTGCCCTCTCTTTTCTAATTCGCAACACTAAACCTGTTGGTCACCAGGTATCTCCATCTCCGCTTCAAGGAAATCTATTTAATGTATTGTTTCTGAAACAAGAGTTCCATTCTTATTTATTTATTTTTTATTTTGTTTTGATGCAGGATCTGGTTGGTTTAGTGATCTCTATCCTGCTTCTAGGAGATATTAGTTTAGTATTGCTCACATTGCTCCAGTTGTATTCACTTTCCCTAGCAGACGTCTTTCTTGTCATGTTTATTTTACCCCTGGGGATTTTGATTCCCTTCCCTGCTGGAATTAATGCTTTGTTCAGTCATGGGCCAAGGCGATCAGCAGGTCTTGCACGTGTTTATGCTTTGTGGAATGTCACGTCCTTGGTAAATACTGTAAGTGCGCTCACAACCTTCCAATCAGTCTAAGTATCGTACTTTACCCCCTCTCTGACAAATTCGAGTTCTGCACATCACCAAGTCTCTCTTAAAAATTGAGAAACTGTGTTAAGCTGATAATTGTTGGCTTTTATTTTTCTTTCTTTTTTTCAATGCCTGACTATGCATAATCCGTTAATGTAGAACATCAATTAAATAAATAAATCTAAACTTTGCAAATTTGCTGTTGGTTAGTCCATTCTCTTAAAATTCTCTTCTTAGCCATGATTTAGCTAATTGCATGTGTATATAGTCCTCTTGCTAGTATTAAAAATTAGCCGATGCGTTTATTGATTTAGTAGGCACAGATCTAATTTTAGGTTTCATATTACATGTCACTGACCCTATTTAATCTCAATCTTATAAATGCTACACTTCATAAAGTATGTGTATTTAATCTGTACATATTTACATGAGTAGTTGTATGTTTCTGTTTTTATGGTTAATGAATTGTGTATTGCGTGTACTTCCCTAGATTAGTTCCACTAATAAACCCATTTTTGCTTTTCAATAAAATGTCCCTGCCATGTTAGTACACATATCATTAGAATTGCCCCAAATTAACCAAACTGGCCAAACTAGCAAATGTCATAAAGCTTTTGATTTTTTTCCTATTAGGTAAAGTCTTGTGTTATCTTTTGGATGATCTATCACTTTATAAAACAGAAAAAGTTCTCCATACTAATTCTTATAATTATTTGTCCTCCCCCCCTCTATCCTTTGCTTTGACATAACACATATCATCTGTTGACTTAGTTGAACTTTTGGGCTTCATTTAACATGTTAGCTTGTATATTGCTGTCTCAACTCAGGCTGTCGCATTCATATGTGGTTACATACACTTTCGTACACAATCCAGTAGGAGACTTCCAAACTTCCCACCACTGAATATGTAAGCTAAGCATCCCATCTCTTATAACTTCATTTGGCCATTTTTAATGGAGCTGCCCGTCATCATCTGCTCATAATAACGTTCCTGTCTTGGTGCAGGGATGGAAGTGAGTGGTGGATTTTCCCATTTGCTCTTCTGTTGTGTAAATGCATCCAATCGCAGCTTGTAAATTTGCACGTGGCAAATCTGGAAATTCAGGATCGTTCCTTGTATAGTAAGGACTTCAACTTGTTTTGGCAGTAGTAAAATTTCCAAGCATAATCTTTTCTCCTTAACACCCATCAAATTTTTTCCGTGGGTTCTGTTTGATATGCTTATTTGTGGTGGTCATTTAGAAAATAGAGTGGTTGAAAAGACGTAAAGAAAAAGAAGTTGATTGAGGAGAATGAAAAATACCTTGGTAGATTTAGGCATATATATCTTGTAGGCCTCCATTTGTGCAGTTTATATTCCTCCCGTGTATATATTATCCCTATGGTTCACTAATTGTAATTTTGCACTTGTTTAATAGTCCACTAGGTATTGCTCCTTCTGTTATGCTATACTAATAATGATTATTACATTGTATATTATGGGGCGATGCTGTTTAGTTTTTAATGTAATGACATGATTATCCATTTGAGTTTTGATACGAAAATTGTAGTACCATCTCTACAAGTGAATTGGCGTAATTTCGCAGTTTTCTGTAATATATATGTAGTATTTATTGGGAAATTAAGTTCTCTTGTGCATCGGGTGCATAAGTTGTTTAAACTGTGCACTGTTAAGGTGTTTAAGGTTAATAATATTTTTGTTTTAAAGAATATATACTTTAATTAATTTACTGATTAGGCCAGGACCAAATGTTAAAAGAAAATAACCCATGTGCTGCTTACTGATTAGGTTAGGCCCAATACGTGGGGTTTCAATTTAATTACCATTGATTTTATTTTTATTATTTTTATTATTCACAAACTAAAAATACAATTGTAATAATTAAGGTATATAGGTAAAGTATAATTATTTGTAATTAAAATACATTTTATTAAAGTACTATAAAAGATGCATTGAAATATATTTTAAGATGTTATTATGGTATTATTTGCTAATAAATAATAATACTTTAATAAATCTTACTATGACAAGCTAAAATTATAATTGAATGTCTATGTCATTTTGGGAGTGAGTGAGACGTGTATATAGATTTAACTTGGGGGCCTGACTTAGTCCAGGGCGTGTACATGGGGTTATATTTTAATTGCCTTATTTGATTTTATTTTTATTTATACACCAAAAAAAATACAAATGCAGTAACAAATAGTAAAATTTAATAAATACCATCCACTACATTCAGCCTTATACTTTCTGCCGACCATATTTTGCACTTATTGCACCATATCTGTTGCATTTTACTACATTAAATTTAAATGGTAGTACTATAAAGTGTGGAAAAAGTTAGGTAAAAAAGAATCACCAAAAATGAACTTCGAAATAAATCAATGTTAAATTTGAATAAATCAAGATACAAAATTTATTCCAAACTTTATAAATTAACAACCTAAATGATTTTCGTCCGTTAAAAAAAAAGACATATATTCCAATTTTGGGTATTCGTTTTAAAGTCTCATTTTTCTTTATACATATGAAACTCACACATACTCATTAATACAATTAAAATATAGGGCATACACACCCATTAATACAATTATACAATTATTCAATACACATCAAATAATAATAATCTTTAATCCTTAAAAAAAAGCAAATGAGTCTTTTTTAAGCAAAAGGAGAAAATAGGTCATATATCCGGCGGAATTGTTCATATTTATTGTTTCATAGTACTACTTTTACTAACTTTGCTAATATTTTTAGGATAATTTGATATGTTGGAAAATAAATACTCCCTCCATCTCATAATAAACTTACATTTTTTTATTTTTATCTGTGTTATTGTAAAATTTACTTTCCAAAAAAAAAAAATCATACCAATCTCACAAAAACAAAATACATCTTGATCTAAAATTGTCACCTCTACCTGATACACAGAAAATAGTTTATAGTAATTTACTACTCCCTTCGTTCCACATCAATAACCATTGATGTGGAACTGAGGGAGTACATAAAAGTTATACATCTGAAAATCAATAAAGATATGGTTAAAAAATCAAGATTTGTTAAACTTTATATTTACTGTAACTATGAAAATAGAGTTTACAGTAGCTATAAAATATAATATGAAACGAAAAGAGTAAAATACTTTATGAGTGTTAAAAATATGTGATAATTTTAAAATTATAGTGTACTTTTAAAGGTTGAATTAATTAATTAATTAATTATTTTTGAGAATATGAATTATCTTATATCTTATAGTAATAAGAAAAATAGGTGAGGAAAATATAAAAAACTATACGAAATTGTAGAGTAGGGATTATTTTAATCAGCATATAAAAATTGAGATATATAAGCAAGTATTTGGTGTGATTTAAACATGTCCATAGGGATAAGATTTGAAACTGGGAAAAAAATAAAAATAAAAAAGAAGGAAAAAAAAGGGGAAGGGTTAAAATCACGAGGAGTAAGAAGATAGTTAATACATATCCACAAAGAAAAGGCCACGTAATCAGCTGTCGCTTTCACCGGTTTCACGCCGCCAGACACGTGTACCTACCTTGACTCCAACGCTTTGCCCTCACGTGACAATCCACCCACGTGTCCTCCGTACAGATTTTCATTGATTTCTTCAGATTAAATGCCATCCAACTCGTTACCATTATTATTACCCAAATTATTTCATCAAATGTTTAATTTATGAGTACAACTATTTTAATTTTGGATTAATTTTTAATTCAATCTTTATTAATAAATAAAATATTATAATTATTTTTTTTTTTAAAAATACTACACACTAGTTACTTTAAAACTATAAATTTGGTGATGCACCAAAATCACCATTAATTTCATAATTTACGTTATACTTTAGTTTTAAAATGTAATATCAAGATTATTCCGTAATGCATTGATTATTGATAGGTTAGTTTTTTTTATAAATTTAGTTATTTTTATTTTTTCAAAATTTTTAATTATTTTATTTTGTGCAAATATGGTTAATCAACTTTTTATTTAACAGTTCCTACTAATTTGGTGCCCAAAATACTCTAGATGTACCCTAAATTAGCACTAAAATTATAAATTTTATAAGTATAATTGTAGTTTTTTTTTTTTTGGGGTTTAGTATGCAATAGGTAGAATATAAGTATTTTTATTTTAAATAAGAGAGTATATCTAGTAATGTTATCAAAAATGAATCGGATTGACCGTTCAATTGAGAATTAGAGTTGGAATCGGTTTGAAAAGAAAAGAAAAAAAATCGGATTTTACAGTTACAGTGGGTTTAACTTGTCAAAATAAAAATAATCTACCAGTTGAAGAGATCCAACCGATTTTATTTTTTTGTTCTTTTACTTCTTATTTTTATAATGTTTCCCTTTTATTTTTATATATTTTAAAACATAATATAAATTTTGTATTAAATTATACATTGTATGATATTGAATCGACATGTTATAGAGTACTATAAAATACGAATGAACTATAAATATTTTTATTTAAATTAATTTTTTAACTTTATAAAGTAATTTTGATGGTTATATTTTTTTTTTATAAATAGTAATTTTATAAAATATAATTAAAAATATGTGAAATTTTATTTTCATATTGAGTGATCCGATCAGTAAAACCTTAAATAGTTGCTTTCATCTGGTCAATTTCCTGTTCGATTATAAAATCATTAGTATCTACTACTATCTAGGGTATTTTTTAGACTACATTATCTCACTAGAAAAAAATTAAAAACTAGAAACTCAAACTCCCACTAAAAAAACTACTTATTTTTTAAGAATGGAATTTATCATCGGACAATCTGTTGGTAATTATCACTCGGAAAGCAATAAAAATAATATTTTCTCTTTAGCAATAGAATACCAATAGATTTATTCTCTATTTTAATAACGAAATTTAATCCGTTGATAATTAACAACGGATTACCAACAAAATCATTATATAAATTACGAACGAAATTATTAACAACGGATTACCAACGAAATAATTTACCAATGGAATTGAATTTCCATTGCTAAAAATTTATCAACCACTACTTTACTAAAGGAAATTTACCAACGGATTCCGTTGTTAATCATTTGATAAACTAATTTAATAATGGAATTGAGGCTTTTACCAACTGAATATTCCGTTAATAAAAAACAATTTATTTTAGTGTCCATGTCGCATTAATCTTATAGTATGGCATAATATTTTTATTTTTTCATTTTGTCATTTATGTACAACAAAAATAAATGATTTTTTAAAATTATTAACATTTATTTTAAGATCATATTAGTCTATTTTATTAATCCATAAATTAGTCATGCCTAAATGGAATTTCTGATAATATTTTGATGTCATGATTTTTTATTACTTGTTGATTAAATAATTATTTCTTCAGTATAAAGATATGCATTTTATTAGTATTTTATTTCCTTACGTTATAAGGTATACATTTCTATTTTATAAGCGTATTCAAAAAAAAAATCTCATCATACATTTCTATTTTTATAAATATTTTTTTAAAAAAAACTAATAACCCTAAAATTATTACAATTTTTTTTTATAGGCAAAAAAAATTATTTTTAAAAGTTGTTACGCAATTTGTAATCTATTCAAAGTGAACTTTAGGATAAAAAGATAAAATTGCAATTAAAATTTAGACTTCAACTAGGGTACACCTGGAGCACCGGTATACTTAGACGATCTTAACCGTTAAATAAAGTTTTACTTTGATTTATACTATTAAATAAAATAATATAATTAATTTTTTTTAAATTAAAACCAATATCCTATTTTTAACCTATAAACGGTGTACCAGATACACCCAATAATCACCCTAAATATCTCTTACATTCGTATACCTTGAGACGAACTAAATAATTTAATCCTGCTATGAAGAAATTAAAATAAGAACGATTCTTTGTGTGAATCGAGTTCACATGTAAATCATCCTATTTAAAAATTATTATAAGAGTAATATACACATTAGTCCGGCCAATCCATAGGTATTTATTTATTTTTTTTAAGTGAAAGGGGCTTCATAAATAATACACCACTTTCCTCTAATACAACTATCCATTACATATATATTAATAAAAATTAGCCCTTATGAATTTACAGTGTAAATTATATAATTTCTCTTTAATTTTAACTCTAACAACTCATAGCATATAATTAAATTTGAAAGGTAACTGTATGATTTATATAAGTGTTCTCAGAACAATACCTATTGTACTTTTTCCATAAAATTCACATTAGGGATTGTTTTATAGTATACTCTTAATATTTATTTTGATTTTTATATTTCTTCGTTTTTATATGTTTTGTCTCGGAGCAAAATATCATAAACATACATATACCCCAAAATATCAAGAGGTATACTGAAATTTTTTACTTTCAATTTATATATATTTTTTATTTTGAGTTGCATCAAATATTTTACAACATACCCCACATCTTACCTACTTTTATATTTTACTCATAGATTCAAACAAATTTATTTATTTATTTACATCTTATTCATTATTCTTAATAATTTTATTTAATTTTTCTTTTTAAATTATCAATTTATTCTAACATTTTGTTATATTATATATTTAAAAAATATCTTTTAATCTCAATATTCATACAATCGAACATAAATACATGTTGTGTTATGAAATTTTCATTCAAATAATGATAATATATTGGTACTATTTATATCGCAATTATTACGCATAGATGTAGCTACCACTATAATAACTCTAGAAGTTGAATACATTCTTTGAACAAAACAGGTTTTAGAAAAATAAAATTAATAATAGAAAACTACTTTAGTACAGGTCATTAATTTTATTATTTCTGGTGGTTGGAGCAACACAAGTTTTAAATATACACATTTATTGATTTTAAATGTTTTCAATTAATGTAGCTATATATTCAGATTAAAATATAGTATTTGCGTATAATTTGAAGATTAATACATGAAGTCATGAAGATAACTCAAAAATGAGAAAAAAAAACCAAATATTTCATTAAAATAATAAAATTAGGCATTTCATAAAATAAAATTTTACATTAATTTTTTATCAATTGGTAACACTGTGATCATTCTTATTTATTAACTTATTAGCTAGTGTTTTCATATTAAAAACTTGAATTTAAGTATGTAAAGACATGTTGGATTAATATACAATTTTATTACTCATTTTTAAAAGTATATACTTATAAAATACTGCTCCGACCATTGTGAAATTTAGAGTTATTATAAATATACAGTTTACTTTTATAAAAACTATTTTTACTGGATATTTTGATATTTTTTATATAATTAATAAATTATAACGAATTTTAAAATTAAACTTGGAGTTGTTTTTTTTTTTTTTGAGTTGTCATTGCGTGTTATTTCTTTATTTAGAAATGTAAACTTATTCATGGAACACAATAATGGTATATGATTTTGATTATTTGAGAATGGTGTAAATTTAACTTATTATTTTTTTTATCACATAAATAAATTTACACTCTTAAATAAATAAAAAAAACATACACACACACCGACAATTCCACGATACACTTTTTTCAAAATTATCACCTTTATAAGTACATAATTTTATCACCCTTCTTGCTCGATCCTTCTTATCGTCTACATTCGCGTTTTGAATGATGGATCTTACTATTAGTTGTGTGAATCGACTCAGATTTGAGCTCGTTCAAGTTGAAAGCGATGGAGATAGGGTGACGGTAGAGATGGAGTGTGGATGGTGAAGCAACGGTGGTAGTGTGATGGTAATGCGTGGAAGGGAGAGGCTTGCTCTCATTGTTATTTTGCATTATCTTTTCTATTAAATTTTTGGTGATTTTGGAAGTTTTATGTTAATTTTATTCTCTCCTTATGAGAGTGTTTTAGTCTCCTCGTGGGAGTGTGTAGTCCTCTCGTTTGAGGTACTAAGTGTTTAGTTGAGTTCGTTTTAATGGTGCTTTTGAATTAGTTGAGTCCGTTTCGATGGTGCTCTTGACTCATTAGTCACGGAATGAATTAATTTTTGAGTTTTATTTATAAAAATTATATTTAGAAAGAAAATAAATAAATAAATAAACAAAAGAAAAGAAAATACTCCCTCCATCCCACGTATTTTTATCCACTTTTCATTTGGGGGTGTCCCACGTATTTTTACCCATTCCATTTTTGGCAAAAATATATACTCCGTAATATTTTATTACCTACTTTTTACAATCCCAACAAGTTTAATTACTTTTTTACACTTTATTCATCATTCCCAATAACTTTATTCACTTTTTCTTTTTAAATTACTAATTTATCCCTACTTTCTCTTACATTATATATTAAAAAATAATTACTTTTTTACACTTTATTAATCATTCTCAATAACTTTATTCACTTTTCTTTTTAAATTACCAATTTATCCCTACTTTCTCTTACATTATATATTAAAAAAAATAAAACGTCTTAATCTCCGTGCCTGTACAAACAGGTAAAAATACCCGGGACGGAGGGAGTACTAAAATTAATAATGAAAAAAGAAAAAAAATAGGAACACCAATGTGGGAGTGTTGTGACAGGCTCCATCTCTCAGTCGTGTAATTTGTACAGTGTACCAACCACAGTATGTGGATATGATCCTCTCCTATACAATAAAATCAACAAAATAATTGTGTGCAATTAATTATGGAGTAATTTTTGGGTGAACCGTGGTCACTCATGACCCTCTCG
This sequence comes from Pogostemon cablin, assembly GCA_023678885.1. Lineage (NCBI taxonomy): Eukaryota > Viridiplantae > Streptophyta > Magnoliopsida > Lamiales > Lamiaceae > Pogostemon > Pogostemon cablin. The sequence continues at coordinate 18,794,085 of CM042955.1, forward strand.
TATGAGAGGTGGGGCCCACCCCCTAATGTGAGAGGGTCATGGGTGACCACGAGTCACTCAAATAGGTCTCTTATGGGTTATGTGATCATTAGAAGAGTAGGTTTTGGGTGAGACTGTCTCACGGATCCCCTTATGTTAGACGGATCCTCCACCAACTCATTTACAAGTTTTTTTTTAAAGCTAAGTGCGCGAGCCTGTAAGCAATATAAATTCTATTCATTTGAACGTAACTGCTTAACTTAATCGATCCCTTCCATTATTTCAACCGTTAATAGCATGTTTGTTAATCATTGCTTAGTGTTTTATTCCTTTTTTTAATTATGTAAATTAGTTTTATTATTTCAATTTTTTAATAAAAATATCAGATAAACATTTGAATAAAAATAAAAATTAATCATAAATAATATTCCCTCCGTCCGCTTCTAATGTATCAATTTTACTATTTTTGCGTCCGCTTCAAAGGTATCAATTTCCCCTATTTAGTAAAAAAATACACAATATGGCCATAACTTCCCTCTAATATAACTACTCACTTTACATATAATAATAATACTCCTTAATCCACGTGTAAAAAATAAATGGATACCTTAGAATCGGACGGAGGGAGTATATTATTCTAATAAAAGATAGGTCTTGTGTGAGACCGTCTCACGTGAGACCATTTTTTACTTTTTAAAATAGTTATCACTTTCGCTATAAAAACGTTATCACTTTCGCTATAAAATGTTATCACTTTTTATTTATACTATAAATTGTTCATGAAATAGCATCATCACTTTTTATTAATTTATTATCACTTTTCTACATGAAATTTGTCACTTTCTGGCCGTCTCACGTAAGTCCTTACGTGAGACGGTCTCACACAAGTCTTTGCCTCTAATAAATACTCCCAGTAGTATAGTATTTAATTGAATTATTATATTTTATTCGTCCTAAATATTATTCATGCATAAAATAATTTAATTAATAATTATCACTTTATTGTAATTATGTATCACTTTGTATTAAAATTGTTATCACTTTATATTTAATCTATAAATTGTTTATGTATGAAGTAGTTCAACTAATAGTTATCACTTTTTATTTGTGTATTACTTTTTATTAAAAATATTATCACTTCTTATAGCGAAATAATTTAGTAAAATTGATATCACTTTTTCTTAATTAATTATCACTTTTATTAATTAGACATCACTTTTTATTCCTCTTACTAATTTTTTTTGTGAGGCACGTTATCATTTTTCCTTGATCACATGCCATTTTTCAATAAAAATATTATCACTTTTATCTTATAGCATACTGTATTATAAAAATAAAAATTATTATTCAAAATTATAATATTTGAATTGAAAAATAAAGTTAAATAAATAACAAAATTTAGATTACCCCATTTTCAGAAAATTTAAAAAATTAAATAATAAAATAAAACATTAAAAGAAAACACGGAAAGGATGCGGATTGATTAATATTGATGTGTAAATAAATTCACGGCTAACCCGCGAGTTCTTAAATGGATTTTTAAGATCCGTCTCACAAATAAAGATCCGTAAGACGGTATCGTGCAAGTTTTTGCCTCTTTAGAATTACATTTACTTTGAGTTTAAGTTATCTAATAAACTGCACCCTCCGTCACTTTTAAATTGGTCGTTTTTTTTATAATTTAAATTAAGAAATATTATTATTTTATATAGTAGTGGATAATTAGTATTTCATCGGTCCCATAATAAATTTCACACTTTCTATTTTCGTCCATTTCATAATAAAATTCATAACCCAAGAAAGGAAATATCACATCAATCCACACTCCTAAAATCACATCTTAATTACAAATTGACAAATTCTTTTGGTGAGACGGGTCAATCCATCACTAAAGTATGCTTATTGTATACATAAAGTATGTTTAATGATTGTTAAAGTATGTTTTTTAAAATATGCTGGATTATGCATTAAAGTATGATTTTAGTGTGTAATAATATGATTTATTATTAGCATACTTTAACTACAAAATAAGCATACTTTAACTATAAAGTAAGCATACTTTAGTGATGAGCTAAACCGTCTCACACTCGTCTCACAAATAACCCGTCTCACAAGAGAGTTACTCTTACAAATTTACCACTCTCACATAACACACGTAATATATTTTATAATTTATTTATCACCTAAAAATATTACAATACTTTCAAAAGTCAATAAAGTTTGTAAAAAAATAACTTTTTTTTAAACTCCATATCTATAGTAACGGTGAAGTTTATTATGAAATGAAAGAATTACTCCCTCCGTCCCGGTCAAACTGCATCGTTTGACTGCATAAATCTCTCACAAAAGTTACAGTAAACGGTGCAATATGGGCGGGATGGAGGAAGTACGAGAGATGGATCACATGTGAGTACTATATATACATTCTTAGATAAGGGTTTTATAATTAATTCATTTAAAATCAAACGACATTAAAAGATTTTTGGAGAAGGAAAGGTCTAAAAAAACATTGATTATAAAGATTACACAGTAGATCTTTGCAATTATCTAGAAGTAGTTTAATATTGACATTACTATCATGCTTTTAGCTTAAATCATGTTTCTCCCTTATGTTGATACATTTGTAAGACTTGTTCTCTTAGAAGGATAATACTTGTGCCCGATAATAAAATACAATTTTTTTAAAATCAAAATCAAAATCAAAAGAACTTGTGAAAAAATTCAACTTTAAAATAAGTGTAAAAGAAAATTTCCACTCATATCTTTAGCAAGATACCCAAAAATGTATGAAGGAAAGTCGTATTTGGATAATACATTACGTATAATACAGGAATAAGTCCAATATTTTAATTACTAGCATATAGCTAGGACGATAATTGAACATTTTACGCACTCAACATATATGCATATAAATAAAAATAAGAATGAATAATGATGTCATTATTTAATTATTCAATAAAATAATATATAGTTAGAAAATTTGGTGGTACATTTCCTATTTCACATGTATTAAAAAAGTGACACGCGATAAAAAATTCTCATGTCTTTTAAAGTTGATATTTTGTTTTTAGAATATATAGATTATATATTTCACTTTCATGTTATTCTTTTAAGGCTAATTATAGTGTGCACCCTGACATAGGGTGCACCATGTACAAATATAACCAAAAACATATACAATTATGGGTAATAATGTATACAATTTAATTATTAATTTTTTTAATGAAAAATTGAGTATAAAAAATATACAATTATTAAAAAAACATGTATACATTATTGAATAAAAAATTATGCACATATGGATGTTAGTTTTTTTAATGAAAAACTTAATGTGAAAAAAATATACAATTATTACAAAACACGTATACAAAATAGAATAATATGTATACAAAATAGAATAAAAAGTCATACACATATGAGTGCATATATACACTCTTCTTTTAACAATTTATAATAAAAAAAAATACTATTAAAATATTACATAAAAATTCAAAAGGCCCAAAAGAAGCGTAGGTAGAGCAAATTATCCAAAAGTAAAAAAGCTTATTGGAGTAACACATGAGAAACAGAGCTTAAATTTGAGTGTTATAAAAATCTATTAAAATTACTACTTACTTTACTTGTGCTCCCAACAAACAAGTCCTTATTTGAGTTATTTCATCATTGGTAGCCTCAAAAATATCCATTCCCCTGGTCAATTATAAATTTGAGAGAGAGAAAGAAGGGGTTTTTGAAGTAAATGCAAAGTTGAGTTATTAGGTTAATGGCTTTATCTCATAAGGCCCACTTCTCACACTAATATAATTAAAAGTAATTTTTTGCATATAGAAAAATGAAATTAAAAAAAAAAACTCTTTTTAAGTATTAATTTTTATTTTTGATAGAAGGGAGGAATAATATTTTAATATATAGTGGATATGTGTATTAGTGGTGTGTGTATCTTATGAAAATATATTTATTGTTTTGTATAGACCCATTTACAAAAAAAAAAAAGAGAGAAAACACACTCTTTGTGTTGGAACAGATAAACATGATAAAATGCACTATTTTCAGTGGGACGGAGGGAGTAATTATTGTACTCAACTCACTATAAAACCCAAAATACAATATTAATACATCTATTCACTACGCATTAAATTATAATACACTTTAATATACGTGAAAAAACTAAATGAATACATATCGAGAGACGAATGGAGTATAAAAATTGATATTGATATCGTGGCACCGATGGTCCTGTTACATTTTATTATTACATCTTTTACTACATACGTTAAATGAGTAATATATGTGAGAAAGAAAAATCTCAAATTCGTTTAGGTGATGTTTGTTTTGGATTTTGGGGAGTTTGAAATGAATAGTGATGTTGTGTTTGTTTTGGATTTTTGATAGATTAGATTTTAACTTTATATCAAATCAATGTGTAAGAATTTATTAATTTAGGTAAGAAAGTAGATGAGAGAGGAGAGAGAAAGAGAGAAAGTGTATTAATTGAGGAGAGAGAATATATATATGTATATATAGGGGTGATTTTTAAAATTTGGGTGTGAAATTTCAAAACTGGAACAAACATCCCTTTAATGTTGATACTTTTTTAGTGGTTTGGATTCTTTGAGCCATTTTGGTATACCATCTCCTATGTTACATCATTAGATTGATGACACGTATGAGAGAGAGGGAAATTGTATCATAAAAAGAGAAGCTTAAATCCTAAGGGCAAAAATTGAATTTCTTAATTTTCCCTCTTACGTGTCAATCATATAAAGTACTCCCTCAATTCACTGTCAATCTATCCATTTTATCATCTTGGACCGTTCATCCTTAATCTATTCATTTCCTTTTTTGGACTATGAACCCACACTCTCCACTAATACAAATAAAATATGGATCCACACTCTCCACTAATACAACTATCTAATACACACAAAATAATAATACTTTTTAATAGACCTGTAAAAAGTAAATGAATACATTGGGAAATAATAATACTTTTTAATCGACCTGTAAAAAGTAAATGAATACATTGGGAATGAAAGGAGGGAGTATGACATACAAAAATCATAGCACAAAAATACCGGAGAGGATCCGTTGTATTTTTTTAGAGTACGGAGTATATGTCCATATACCGTGACTCGCTTATTCAATTATTCGGAATTAGAATATATCGTAAAACTGGACTGCCATATTACATCATTTTTTGAGAAAATAAAGTAGAAATAAGTAAAAAGTAATATCGGTGGTGGAGATTTTAACCGAACCATGGTTAAGCAAAACCCTTTGACGTGGTTGGATGAATTAGTTTATATTGAAGGCCATTGTTTCCAAATTCTTGGTAATCATGACAGTGCCATTGGAGTGAAGTGAGGGAAAGTTAAGTTGAGAAAAAATTACTACCACATCTATCATGATGATGATGACTGGAGATCATACTCGGTCAAATCCCACCGTCCAAATCCCCTCATGGGATTGCCATTTCCTCGAAGATCCGACGCCCCACATTCACTCTTTCGATGCCTCCACCTACGACTCTGCCATGGCGGCGCTGCAGAGGTATCTTCCCTCCAACAAGGACGACGACGCCGATGATTTCGACGTCCCCGTCGACGCCTTCTCATGCGATAATTTCCGAATGTTTGATTTCAAGGTGAAGAAATGCAGCGTTGCCAAGTCGCACGATTGGACGGAGTGCCCCTTCGCCCATCCCGGCGAAAAGGCGCGGCGGCGGGACCCGCGGAAGTACCACTACTCTGGCAGCGCGTGCCCCGACTTTCGCAAGGGCGAGTGTTGGAAGGGCGATGCCTGCGAGTACGCGCACGGCGTATTCGAGTCGTGGCTCCACCCGGGACGCTATCGTACGCAGCCCTGCAAGGATGGGACCCACTGCCGCCGGCGCGTCTGCTTCTTCGCTCACACGCCGGAGCAGCTCCGAGTCTTGCCCTACTCCACCAGCCCGGACGCGTCGCCGAGGAGACTCGGTCAGGACTCGTCGTTAATGGTGGGATTCTTCGGTTCTTCTCCGAAGTCAACGCTGTATTCGCCTCCGCCATCGTCTCCGACGACGGGGTCGCCGCCGGTTTCGCCGAGCGGGTCGATGACTCTCAACTCAGTCAATCAGCTCACTGAGTCCATGCGATGTCTGCAGGTCAACAAAATGAAATTGGGCATGGGGTTGAGCATGAGCCCTCCATCTTGGGGGATCGGGTTCGGATCACCCCGGAGCCCCAGACCCGGATTCATGAGCCTGCCTTCGACACCGATCCGTGCCCAAACTCGGTCAGGACTCAGCGCTTTCGATGCTTGGGGTTCTTCCTGCGAGGAGGAGCCGGTGATGGAGCGAGTTGAGTCGGGAAAAGAGCTGCGTGAAAGAATATACGCGAAACTCGGCAAGGAGAACTCTCTGGAACGAGGGCGAGCCAACTCAGTGGGCGGGGCGAGTCCTGAGTTCGCATGGGCACCGAACACACTAAACGAACCGGGTCAGATCCCGAATAGGTATCCGGGCGGGGTTTGATCGGCGAGTATTTTTTCTGACTGTGAATAGACTTTTCTTCTGACTCAAAGTGAAGTTTGCTTTGAAGATTCGGGTAATCGGATCTAGTTAACTGGGTAGTTGTTAAATTACTTAATTAGTTATTATCTTGAATATTCAGCTAATCGGATCGGGGTTAACGGGTAATCGTTGATTAATTATCTATTTGTGATTTTACTGTTTTGCGAGAAGTAATCTGCGTTTTGTAATTTTGTACATAGTATAGTTCTGTCTATTCTGATATTTAGGGATATTGCCGATATTGTGGGCTTCATTTGATCATGAAATTTAATTTATTTTGAGTTTTTCAATGTTTATTTCCTTTTGATTACTTATCGAATGTAGTATTTATTTATGAATTAAGTTTATGTATTTTATTTTTATTAATTAATGAGTTTTCATTTTTTGTTTCTTAATTAAAATTGCTTAAAAACAAACTTTATCCACTAAAAATTGCTAAAAAAGGTACATGGACAAAATTTTCATTAAAGATTATACTAAACACAAGACTTTATCCACTAAATCTCGCAACAAATATACTTTGGACAAAATTTAAATTTGTGTACATATTGCACTTATATTAATGAATGTTTTTATGTACTATTTGACGGTTATAAATAATCAAGAAACTCCTTTCTTTCAATTCTTCTTAAAGATTGTGCTAAAATTTGTGGTGAGCTTTGGCTGATTATGTTTAATTTTGTATATAGACAATAATATAAAATGAGTGAAACATTTTCACATATTTAATATTCATACACTTAATTCTCCATTTGATTTCAAAATTTTTAGCAAATTATAAGATCTTTAATGGTATGTGCGCTTGAGATACCTCTAGTCTTTGAATCTGTGATACATAATCTGATAATTGATTTACAAAAAATTAATTAATTATGTGATAAATTTAAGAGACACTCTCATTGTAATGAGAGTGATTGATGCATTATTAAAAAATACTCTCTCCGTCCTTCTTTAAGAATGCTATTTTTTTTACGTGAATTAAAAAATATTATTATTTAATGTGCAGTGAGTAGTTGTATTAGTGGAGGTGTGAGTCTTATTTTTTAGTTGTGTTAGTGGGTATGTTTGGGTTCCATATGTATAAAATAGGAAATGAGACCCTTAGGAGTGGATATCCAAAATGAAAAAATAATACCGTTGAAAGTGAATGGGGGAGAACTAAGTTTATAAACATAGAAGGACAAAATTTTCGTATCCTCATCATACGGATTAATGCATTATTAAAAAATACCTGAAGATTATAAATTATATAGAAGGACAAAATTTGCGTATTCTTGAGCTCACCGTGTGTCTAGATTTAACCGTCTATATTTTTTAATATTAAAAGTTATTTTATTTATTAAAAATAATTGTACTCTTAAATTTTTGAGAAAAAAAGCTTTGGAGGATTACTACTAGTTACATTAAAAAAATTCTTAATTACTATGAGATACAAACATACAAAAATATTACTACTAACTACATAAATATATAGTGATATTCCAATATTACCCTTACAATATGCTGCACATAAATGTTTGTGCACAACAAAAGTTCGTGTGCAGCAAAAGTGTGTGCAGTAAAAAAAGTGTGGTGGTCCGACGGAGGTCGGGCGGCGGCGGTCCAACTATTTTTTGGCGGCCGGCCGGCAGTCTAGCGGCGGTGGCGGCGGTCCCGCGATGGGTGAGGGGGTTAGAGTTTGTGGTTTAAAAATGTACGAGTTTAGGGTTATATTTGATATTTTACTTTAATATTTTGTATGTGAAAATATTTTTTTTAAATCAATGTATCACACAGTAATTATGGGTACAAAGTGTGTACCTATAAGTAATTTTTCCAAAAACTTTTATTCAAATATTAATATTATTTATATTCCAACATATTTTTTATTAAAAAATAATATATTTATGAGTTAAACTATAATATATTTTAAAATAAAATATTATTTGTTCATTAATGGCACAATAAACCAACACAAGAATTACCCTTATATTAATTTTACAAATATCATATCTGTATATTTTGTTGCCCATGACTTTTTATAATATAAAAAATATAAATTGACTTCAAGAAACTCCATTACTGCCCACCCAAATAATCCTACCGCATACGGACTTTAAATTATAATAATTATAATATGACTGTTTACTTATTTGCGAATAACGGTTGGGAAAATCAGATCCACATCCATTTCTAAGGGACAAATAAAGAAGAACATAAAAACAACAACACAAGAATTTACGTGGAAAACTTCAAAATCGGTCACATTCATTTCTAAGGGACAAATAAAGAAGAGCATAAAAACCACAACACAAGAATTTACGTGGAAAACTTCAAAATCGGTAAAAAACCACGGACCAGAAAATGAAAATTTTTTACAATCACACTTAATTTTTCTCTCCTTGCCCCAATCCTTACACTCTTATAAATCTTTGACTAATTCACACCTTTCTCCTCATTCTCACAACCGAGAATCCTAAAAAGGAATTTAACTAGAATCAAACACAAAGATTAAAGTGTACTTGATTTGTGTACTTGATATCAAGTCACATGGCCTCTTTATATAGCATCAAGGATCTTTCCCCTTTTACTCTTTATCCGATGTGGGACAAAGAAATAAAAGAAATCTCTTCTTTTATTATTGACAAAACCCAACAATCTTCACCTTGTCAAAATAAAAGAAGACTCATTGTCTTTACCGACAATCCATTCTCTATCCCGAGAATCCCTTAGATCAACCATTCTAAGAATAATTGTCTTCACCGACAATCCATTCTATATCTCGAGAATCCTACTCAATCATACGAGTAGACCACTTAGAATCAACCATTCTAAGAATTTCCTGCTGCACATATTGAAAACACATGCTGATATTTATGGTGTTATTTCCAGCACTTGGCTACTTCTGGAAGTCTATCAACCATCGATATACATCCACCACATATCTTATATTACCTGCCAAGTCAATGTCCGTGTGCAAACTTGTGGACCAGCTAATATTATTACACACTTTTCATGACAACTGAACATGTCATAAGGATCCCCAATAATATTAACTCAACATTCGGAGTTGTTGCTGCACCAACTCCTCCTTGACCAGCAACGTCATCATTGCTCCATCGTAAGCATTATCGTGCCATTGCTCTACCTTGAACAACCTTGAGCAAAAATCGTCTGTACCGACATGACGTCACTGTTTTTTACTGCCAGGCTACACTAAGTTTGTCCAAACCTTTTTCCTACTGAAAGTGTCGTCACTTGAAGTCGATTCTAATCCCCTAAATTCATGATGCTTTCCTACTTGTCGGTTGAATCCACACTATTCTTTACCGATCTAACGCCACCCGATACCAAGCCACCACATCGCCATCTTTCCCGTTGAATCACTGCTTCCCTACGCCACCAATCATTACTAGAAAACTCGTTCCTTTCAACCCTCCTTGAGCCGATTCTATGGAAAACCCCATGTTGCTGTAAGCCAACTCCACCACCGGGAGTCCCAGCAATTCACATTGCTGCAGGTCCAAGAACTCCGCCAAAAACTGCTGTCCCGCAAATCCTACTTCTTGCCACGTCACTATCGCCACAGTCCGGCGTATTTCACCGCAAGAAAAGATATGCCACCACATCCGGCTGATCTTCTGACCCCTTGTGCCACTAGCTTTTCCCACTTCTTTCATGTCACCCTTAGAATAACCCTCTTCCTCTCATAAAGTCTTTTCTGATATGGAAGGTCAGAGGTCAGACTATGTTGCAACCACAGAGCATACTATGAACTAGATTTTCCCACTTCTTTCATGTCACCCTTAGAATAACCCTGTTCCTCTCATAAAGTATTTTCTGATGTGGAAGGTCAGACTATGCTGCAACCACAGAGCATACTAAGAACTTTATAAGGGCCCGAATCGAACCCTGATACCACTTATTGGGATAAGTAGATCCCCATTCATACCTAGGGGACAAATAAAGAAGAGCATAAAAAGCACAACACAAGAATTTATGTAAAAAACTCCAAAACCGAAGAAAAATCGCAAACCGAAAAAATACCACTATGTGAAAATTTTTTACAATCACAGAATTTCTCTCTCCTTACCTCAATCCCTACACTCTTACAAATCTTTGACTAATTCATACATTTCTCCCCATTCTCACAACTGAGAATCCTAGAAAGGAATTTAACTAGAATCAAACATAAAGATTAAAGTGTACTTGATATCAAGTCACAGGGCCTTCTTATATAGCATCAAGGATCCCCTTTTTACTTTTTATTCAATGTGGGACAAAGAAATAAAAGAAATTCCTTCTTTTATTTTTGACAAAAACCCAACAATAACACACCAACAATGGTGTGTTTGTTTGATTTTCCTAATCGTTTAAAATACTTATTAAACGTGGATAAATATATGTCATCACAGTAGCGAAAAATGCCAAAATTATTTGACAAAATTAAGTCCATATGAATCACATTTCATTATTTTATTTTATATTAATATATTGGAATATTTTAGTTCCATATTAAATTAAATTAAATTATGGTTTTATTTAGGCTAAGCAGTAACTTGTTCGTAATTTTATTGTTCAATTTCGGACTTACTTTATTTCAAATGTAATGATATTTCCGAAGTTTAGTGGACGTAATTCTCATCCTTTTGACGTCAATTAGAGCTTATTATTATTTAATTGAAGTAATTTTTCTCAAATAATTATCACTTAAAATTTGGAATAATTACTTATTGGTACACACTTTGTACCCATAATTATTAAAAAAATTATTCTCACATACAAAATATTAAAATAAAATACCAAATATAACTCTAAACTCATACACTTTTAAACCACAAATCCTAACCCCCTCACCCACCCACTGCCGCCGACGGAACTCCGCTGGACCACCGCTGGATACACACTTTTTTTGCTGCACACACTTTTTTTACTGCACACACTTTTGCTACACGCGAACTTTTATGCTGCACACAAACATTTATGTGCAGCACATTGTAAGGCTTTTATGCTGCACACAAACATTTATGTGCAGCACATTATAAGGGTAATATTGAAATATCACAATATATTTATGTAGTTAGTAATAATATTTTTGTATGTTTGTATCTTATAGTAATAAAAAAATTTTTTAGTGTACCTAGTAGTAATCCCTCGGTCCCACCCAAAAAGTCTTTTTTTTTTTTTTTCATTTTGGTCGTCTTATCCAAAGAGTCCACTTTCCTTTTTCATACACATGAGACCCACACACACCCACTAATACAATTAAAATATGGGACCCACAATCCCACCAATACAACTACCCACTACACATTAAATAATAATACTTCTTAATAAAAAAGCAAAAACTACTTGACGGAGGGTATATTTTTCGCATGAATTTACCAAATATACGTATTTCTAATTGAATTCAGACACACATGCTACTTGCATAATTGGTTAGAGTCATATTTCTCGTAAAATTATGGTGATTAGATGTCTAATCACATATTTAAGTGGCAATTAAAAGAAAGTCACACAATAATTCAGTTTAGAACTAAAATTGTCAAATTTTAATAAATACCTACTCTTAATTGCATAATTTGATTTGCAAGTAACTAAATTTACCAAATTTTTATAGTTACAAGGTTAATTTTGCATTTTGTGGATTAAATAAGCAATTCCAAATATGTCAAAGATAAAAATCCATAAGTAATTAAAGAAAGCCAAATGAATATTGAAGTGTTTGAAAGATTAAAAACACAAAGAATAAACTAATGGTCAAACAAGTCTTAAAACTTGGAAACATTAAATCAATGGTTAATTCTCAAAATGTCTAACAAAAACATTAGAGTTTGATCAATGTCAAGTGTGTTATTATTACTACTCCATGTGTTTTATATTTTACTATGTTTTAATTTTCTTTCATTTGAATCTGCAAGAAAGTTTTTTAGTCCAAGCCTGAAAATTTGATAAACAATTAATTTAAAGACGTTAATGATATTTTCATATTATTTAGGAGTATGAAAAATATAAAATTATTAATTTAGAATTTGAAAATCATAAAAGTGTAATTACTACATACTAAACATATTTGATTTTTTTTGATAATTTATTAGCATGAAAAATAGATTTCAATGCGTAACAAATTATGTGATTATTATAAAATTATTTAGATAATTTTATAATTTCAAAAATTAAATTCACAATTTTATATATTTCAAAATTTTAATCGATAAAATATTCAGATTCCAAATTAATATATGAGTGAAGCTTGCGTGCACCCGGGCGCACGGAACACATTCCGTGCGCCTTTAGAAATTTTGTATTATGGGTAAGGGTACATTAATTTGGTCTAAAGGGTATACACTTTAATTACTAAAAGGTACACAATTTTGTTCTAAAGGGTATACACTTTTCATTAATATTTTTTTTTCTTTAGAAAATAAAGGGTACACATTTTTATACTAAAGGGTATACAATTTAACACAAAATTCTAAAGGCGCACGGAGTGTTGTTCGTGCGCCCAGATTTTTCTTTAGAAAATAAAGGGTACACATCTGTATACTAAAAGGTATACAATTTAGCACAAATGTCTAAAGGCGCACGGAAAGTGTTCCGTGCGCCCGGGTGCACAGGAGCTTTTGCCTTAATATATTATTAATTATAGGCCTTTGAAAATATTTTTAGTAGAGGGTATATTATTTTAATAATAGATAAAATAATAATTAAAATATTTTGAGAAGCATGGATCTAGTCTAACAATTACTTTTATAATCATAACTAGTATTACTCTTAAAAAATCATAATATATCTTAAAATTAATTTATTTTTAGAAGTATAACCATTTATATGACGTAAAAAAGTGATAATTATACTTTTAAATGGAATTTTGGAAAACAAAATACCACGTAAAACATTAAGGTGATTTAAATGGTTCAATTTCTACCAATGCATTGAGATTTAATGAGTATAATAATGTATTATCCAGTAAAAATAAAGAGTATTAATATCCAATAAATGTAGTTCATATTATCTTGTAGAGTAAATTTTCAAAAAATTATAAATATGGAAAATAACTTTATTTTTTACCGCATCAAATGTTTTACTGTTCATGCAGCCTAAGTTTTGTTGTCTATCAAACATTTTCCCAAAAAATAATAATAAATAAAAAATCTTTTCTGCAATATTCATCTATATATAGATATTATATTAATGGAGGTACTTTGGGTATATCGATATGGTCAGAAAATTGGGAGTAAAAACTGGGATAGTGATGCATTAGGTTAATTATTACAATGTGATAAATATTAAAATAATTAAGGATAAGAAGGTGATGTTTATCAGATTAAGGTCCACATCACATATCTAATTTTAGATTTTATTACCAAGTCCAACTTAGATAACTTGGAATATAATTATTTATCATAATTAAAAGCTTTTTTATTCAGGTGATTGTGGGCCATTTTATTTTTATATTATATAGGCACTACCTAAAGTTGGGCAGCCAATACTATTCCTCTCATCATTTGCCATTGCACTTAATTTGGATTTTGTTGGATCGTTAATAAATTACTCTTATCATTTTTACCCACTTACATTTGTATTTTTCCATTATTTAACCATGCCATTATAATTGATTCATTCAATTTTAAATAAATTAATAATAAAAATTTTAAAAATAATAATATTCCCTTCAGTTTATAAAATTTGGACACTTTATTTGTAAAAATGAAAAAAGAAAAATATTTAGAGGACAAAAAGAGTATAATGAATTATAAGGTCCCTTTGTTAAGTCCCCATTTCCCCATCATTACATATGGATTTAAAAAAAAAAATTTACTAATTTTAAGAGAGTAATATAATTATTTTAGATAATAAATAAATTATAAAGTATGTTATGCGTGTTAGGTGAGAATAATAAAATTTATAATTAAAAAACATTTTTAAGGTTGAGAATTAATATAATATATTTTTTTCTTTTTGATGGTGAAATTTAATATGGGACATAAAAATGAAAAAGAGTGAAATTTAATATGGAACGAAGGTACAGTAAAACTTAAAATAATTAATTTAATTTTTGATGAATTAAAAATAAAATACAATAAACCTCACAAATAAATGATAAGATCTAGTAATTCACAAAACTTAAGTAAAAGTATTACTCAAAATACGTCAGAGGTACTGTTTAGGCCCGATTAACTATATATTAATTATGAGTGAGGCTCCTGTGCACCCGGGCGCACGGAGCACATTCCGTGCGCCTTTACAATTTTCATGCCCCTTTACTATTTAAACCCCTAGCAATACACATGTTTAAGTAGGATTGAAGGGGAGGGTTGTGTTCACATGGGGACACAGAGCATCTTTCCGTGTCCCCGGGCGCACAAGAGCTTTTGCCATTAATTAAATAAAATTACTTTAATCAATTTCAACACCCTCCTTCTAGGGGCTTCACATCGGTTTAATTCGTTTGACGCTTTCAATTTTAATGAAACTATATGGTAGGAAAATTTAAGAGCACATATGCATCTATAGATATGGAGAATATTAATTATTAAATTAAAATTTATCATTAAACAAAATTAAATAATAAAAATTTTAGAAAAACAATTATTCACTACACCATATTGTATTTTAGGTGGACTTGTGAACTGGGCAAACTTTGAAATCACCCATAATTTAAATATCAATGGCACATACTAATAATAATAAAACTTAAGTTTAAAATAGAGTTGAAAATTTTGTGGAAGACATATTCACTTAAATATATAAATTTTTTAATTTTTTTACATAAAATTCATGTGCAAAATACTGGAAGGGAAGGTAAAACTAGGTAAATCGATTTATTAGGTGTAAACAAAACTTTGCAAAATTTTGTTTCTCAACATTTGATTGGTGATCACATAATAAATCTTAATTGGTTAACATATTTGATTGATGGTCACATACTTGTGGAGGTGTAATTTGAAATATTCTCTACAGCTAACATGCAGGGTAACTAATATGGAAGTTCAAAGAAAAAATCTATTGAGTGGGCAAATAAATTGTTAAGAGGTGGAATGACTTTGTGTTTATTAGCGTGGACTAGACTCTTTTTAGTACGAGATTTTTCAGAGGAAAAGCCCATTAATAAAATTGTGTGTGGACTTGTAGTGACTTAAAACAGATAATATTATGCTATTAGATCGAATTAGTCTATTAAGCCCTTTATGAGACCAACTCTCAATGGCCTAAAACCCAACCCTTACCTTTAAAATTTATCTCATTTCTAAATTTGATTTCCTTTTAACTTTTATATGTCACTCATTTAATAATACAACAATACATAAGGTGATGAACCATGTTAATTGGGATGATTCTCTTTTTGGGTTAATTGAGTTAGAAGCTAAAAGAGAATTATGGAATGTTACAACTGCCAAACTAAAAAAACAATTAGTGGTAAAAAAGAAAAGAGCAAGATAGGGGAAAAAAGTGGAAAGAAGGGGACAAGAAAGATGTTTAGATTGATAAATAATTGGAAAGAGCAGCATGAACCAAAACCTAAAAAGTATCAATACTTGAACTTACTCACTTTAGTGGAATCCTCTTTTTCCTTTAAAATATGTGCCAAATCTCCCCTTTTCTTTCTTGTTTTGATCCTTGCCAAATGCCATCACCTCCTTACTACTACATTTTACTTTATTTGTAAATATGTCACACATTTTATTTTATTTTCTGTTTTTCTTTTATACAAAGAGAGAATTTTATGTACACAGATTTTATTTAATCACTGTTTTTTTTTGTTTTTTTTTTTTAAAATTATTTTATAGAAGAAGTGCATGTCATATGTTTTTGTAATTTAAAATCACTACTAATTCACAAATTACTCTCTCTATTACACAGTACTTTGCACTAATACTATAAATATGAAGTTAAAAAAAACTTTTTAATTAATTTTATTGAATTTTGAAGGTAATACAACATTTTAACTAATAAATACTATAATTTAAAATATATTGTATGTATTAGGTGATAATAATATTTTTTTAAAGATTAAGTATTTAAAAATTATTATATCAATTAAAGTTTGAATTGTGTAAATTATTGTGGGAAAAAAACTGAAAATATGAAAACTATTGTGAGACGAAGAGGGTGCGCTGATGTTATTGTGTACTCCAATAATGTTCAAATTGAGATATTTACATTTTCTTAATTTTATTTAGATGTAATAAATTTTATTATGTTAATAAGGTTAGAACTTGGACGAAATAATACATCTCTTACAAAAATACTCCGTATAACAAAGGAAGGATGAAAAGACTTTTAACTGAGTCGATAACTATAGGGTGAATGAATGAATGTTGTGTAAATCACCAAGAAATGAAGGAAAAAAAATATTTAGAGTGATTCAATCAAATGCTCTACCTCCATTTTTTAGGTTTTAATATGATTTTTATTAATGATGGATTGAATACATGTCATAGAACAATAATTTAGTACAAATTGAAGAGTAATTCTAGGGTGCAGTTGATACATAATAGAGTTTATAAATTAAATTTAAGGTATAGCTGTAATTATATATTTTATTTGGGGTAACGTGGAAAATGCTGATCACCTACTCTTTAATTGCAGTTGGAGTACAAAATTTTGGGGTGAATGTCTCAAGTGACTAGGTGTAAGTTTCCCTATTCACTATCTGCAAAAGTTAATTTTCATCTATTTTGTGGTTTGTTCAAAATTGGTATTGGTAAATCTGTTGCATTGATGGTTTGGATGTGTGTGATATGACTGATGTGGTGGGGTAGGAATGATGTGATATTCCAAGATAAGAAAGTAGATGAGTTGATATTAATAGGAGAAATGAATAGTAGAGTGTGGAGTTGATTAAAAAGAAGAAAGAATATTTATTCAATCAATATGAGCTATACGAATTGGTGGAGAAGAGGTCAAGGAGGACAAAGCTTGGAGGATATATTGTTGTCTAGATGTTGCAATGGATGTAGGTAACAAAGAGGAGAAGAAGTTGAGATTGCTGCTTATTCTGATATTTTGCTGCTTAGAATAGTTCTAATGGATACTTTGACTTGGTGATTCTGTAAATAATTCTATGATTTCTATTACTTGTTGTCTGATGTACTTGGATACTACATCTTGGAGTATTTCTCATTACTCCAAGTGTTTAATAATAAAATTATTTTTTTGCTGTTCAAAAAAAAATTATACATTTTATTTTAATATTTTAAATTTAAATTTAAGAGTTATGATTAATTATCTAAAATTTAATGGTTTAAAACTACAGGTGCTTTAAGGTATAGTTGTAATTATACATTTTATTTTTAATATTTTTAAATTTAAATTTAAGAATTATGATTAAATACCTAAACTTTAATAGTTTAAAACTTAGGGATGCTCGCAGCTAGGGATGTAAGCGAACCAAGCCGTTCGCGAATTATTCGAGTCTCGATTCAATAAAATGTTCATTCGAACTCGTTTGTTAACGAGCCAAATCAAACTTAAATTTTGAGTTCGGATAGTCTATCAAACCAAACTCAAGTCTAAGGGTGTTCGACTCGAAAGTTCGCGAACATATTCGTTTATGAGCTCGTTAATGGCTCGCAAACGCGTTCGTAAATTTTATAATTATTCTTTAGTATTATATATTATTATTTATTTATTAATATCCAATAATTAAATATTTTATATTAAACCACATAAATATGATAATAACTTAAGTGATTATTTAAATATTTAAATATTTTTTACCGTTTATTATTATATTTTTGTTAGTTTGTTTATTTAATATTATGAATAACATTAAATGTTTATAAACGAAACATTCTTTTAACATCCAAGTACAAAATTATTTAAATATTCATGAAAAATGTCCATGAACAAGTTACTTTATGTGTTCGTGAACACGTTAGTGAGCCTTAACAAACAGACGAGCTCGAGTTCGATATTTTTTCTTATCGAGTTCGAGCTCGGGCTCGAGTTCGATAATTTCTTAACAAACGATCCTCAAATCTAGTAGTATTCGATTCGCCTCGATTCGATTACATCCTTACTCGCAGCTGCACTCCTTGAAAAGTAGAATACAGGAAGAACTCTCATCCTCAACTAGAATGAAGCAAAAACTTGTCACTTTGAATTGATACTCGAGGTCTTAAAGAGG
Organism: Pogostemon cablin; assembly: GCA_023678885.1. Lineage (NCBI taxonomy): Eukaryota > Viridiplantae > Streptophyta > Magnoliopsida > Lamiales > Lamiaceae > Pogostemon > Pogostemon cablin. Next base: position 18,812,726 of record CM042955.1, read on the forward strand.
ACCAAAAATTAATCAAGTCACTTCATTTATTTGGCAAAAGCTCCAATCCTGTGCCCCGGGGATAAGGGGGTCACGGTCCGTGTCTACATGTGAACACAATTATTTCTCTTCTTATTCTATTTAAATATATGTTTTGCTAAGGAGTTTAAATTGTAAAGGGACACGAAAATTGTAAAGGGGCACGGAAATTGCAAAAGGACACGGATCTAAATTCGTGTGCCCGGGCGCACAAGAGACTCACTCCATTTATATATTCAATAGAAAGACAAAAGAAATTGTAGTTTGGATCCGAATTGGAAATGGATCTTAATTGATCCGAACAAGCCTCCGTAAGCTCCCTCCAACGGTGCAATATTATTAGGATCCAACTTTCTAACCAATTATCAAACAAGATGATGTCATTGGGCCACGCTTAATGGGCCGAACGGCCCAATAGAAAAATGAAAGTTGAAGAACACATGGTATACTGAAACACACCAAGAATCAAAATGTGGCATTTGAGACATGAGTCGCCCAACAATTCCTTCACTTTAACGTCACACTCTTTGTTTTTGGTCGTCTATGATTTTACAATTCTTCTTCATATCATATATATAAAAAATAACACTAAACTCAGTGACTTTATAATATAATTTCTTTTTAACAATAAAGTAATATTTTAATTATTCAAGAATTAAGTTAACATCTTCTTATTATATCAACAACCAAAGTATTCTACTACCAGAACCCACACACCCAAACAATAAATTTAGTTATTTATTTCTTTTATTATTTCTAAGGAAATTTTTATTATGAACACTTAACAAAGGGAAGTTCAAAACAATTTAAATTATCAATCAAATATAAATATATTTGTATAAAATTTCAAGGGTTGACACGTTAAGCTCTGCATAATTAGTACAAATTAAAATAATTGTTTTATTATATATTAGAGTAATTTATAAGTCTAAGAAAGAAAGAAAGGAAAAAAAGAAAAGAAAAGAAAAGTAAACACAAAGCTTCACTTCGAAAATAACACCATGCAGAAAAGCTCACGCACTTTTGATCAATATTATATTGTTATCACTTTATTATTTCAAACGATTATATTACATATAATCTTATCTTAATTTGCATGGTTATAATATTATCTCTTGTGAGATATTACATATATGACACGGTGTGTGAGACGTGTTAATATATGTCTATTATATTGGTAAAGTATGCTTAATGATTGTTAAAGTATATTTTTCAAAGTATGATAAATGATGAATTAAAATATGATTTTAGAGTATTATAATATGATTAATTATTGACATACTTTTACTACAAATAAACATACTTTCCTTATATAATAAGCATACTTTAATAATGGGTCGACCCATCTCACAACCGTCTCACAAAAAATCCGTCTCACAAGAGAGTTCTTCGGAAAGACAAATTCTCCTGTGAGACATCCATTTAGGTAAGACGGGTCTGAGACGGGTACCCATTTGTATTTTAACCTATTTTTATTAATTAATAAATTAACTTAATCCCCTAAAATGTCCTTTGAAATTTGCTCGGTAGTTTAGAAAGATTTAGGAGAGAGAACATGTCTTTCCATATTCAATTCATCTCTCCATCGAGGAGAGAGAAAAACATTTGTAAAATGAGATTCCTCAATCCATCGTCTGGAAGAACCGAAACGTCTGGAAGAAGAGAAAGAGAAATGCAAGTCTTCCCAAATTCTTAACATTCCAACATTCTCGTCTGGAAGAAGAGAAAGAGAAGTTCAAAATTCGATTTTCGTCGCTGTCTCCATTGTCTTGTTGAGTAGTTTGGGAACGAATCTCAAATATCAAGGTATTGTTCTTCTTCTCAATTAATTATCTAATGTATTATTGTGGGTTTAAAACACCTAATTTTGTGATACTATTATAGAGATTAGTATTTTTTTTGTGATTATATATTAGAGTGGGTATTTAGAGGGTTTAGAGTTTGTGTTGGGGCTGAATGGTTGACGACAGTTGTATGGTGGCAGTGGTGGAAGGAGGCGCCGAGGTGGTCGGTGTGCAGTGGTGGTGGTGACCTGGACAAACTGATGGTTTGTAATAAAATACTAGATCTTTAAAAAGATGGAAAATTTACTGCATTGTAATTCTACAACAATTAAATTATCAAAGGTCAACACACTAAATCATCCTTCATTTTTTCACTTCTGTTCATTTATCTTTTTAGCTTTTGGATGCTATAGTATGTTATTTTTGTGTTAAAATATATCATTTGTTCGCTGTAGTATGTTACAGTTTATTAGACAGAAATAAATGTAATTTTATCATGTGAATGCTATAGTATGTTATTTTTATGTTATAGTATGTCATTTAACATGAAAACGACATACTATGAGACATATGTAATACACTTTAAGATTAAAGCATTCTATAACAAGAAAACGACGTACTATAAGACATATAAAATACACTTTTAGATAAGATATTACAACACAAACATAAAATATTATAACATGGGAAGGACGTATTACGACATTAATCATATATTGTTTCAGGTAACATACAATAACACAAAAGTTACATACTATAATGCGTATTTGACATACTATAAAAAAACATAATATACTTTTAGAGGACATATTATAGCCTTACATTGCACAAAATAACACGGAAAACGACATACTATAACACCACCTAAATATTCTTCCAGATAAGATAAAATGACACAAAAATTATATACTATAACACATCCACGACATACTATAACAAAGTAATGTACACGAGCGTTTATGCGGATGGTTTATGATTTGCAACGACGATTCATCGGAGTGAAAAATCGTCATACTATGAAACTTATAGTAGCGCCAAACATACTAAGGTGATTAACACTATACTATAATACAAACTAATGATACTCTAAAATATTTTTGACTGTAACTTATAAATAACTTTAACCCCATATTCAACATACTATAACATTTGTACATGTTAATATTTGACTAAGAAATAAATGGTTTGAATTGATCCCACGAATTTAGGATTTCCTAAAATAATGGGTTGACTAACATAAATATATTATGATAGATCCCATAAATTTAGGAATTTTATAAAATAAAGGGGATAACTAACCATAAATATATTAATAAATATTAATAAATTATGGATAATGCATTGGATTTACCCGTCTCAACCCGTATTTTCTATGACTCGTTTCACAAGAGACTGACTCATTATGTACGTAAAATATGTTTATTTGTAGTTAAAATATTTTAATAATAAATTAAATTATAACACCATAAAATTTTTAATTCATTATTTATTATACTTTAGAAAACATACTTTAATAATCATTAAACATACTTTATCTATATAATAGATATATTTTAACACATCTCACAAAACATATCATATATAATGTCTTACAAAAGAATTTGTCATTAATGAAATCTACAATTTCGAAATCGCAATTAATTCTTAATTTTTTTAAATTAATTAATTAATTAATAATATGCCCAAATACGAAGCACCACACGCACACAAAAACACACTCTATTTTCTCGTGCTCTTCCTTTCATCCTAATTACTCAAAGGTGCTTCTCCGTTTACGAAAATCCTCGAGGAGTCAATTCGCTTTTTCAATTTGATGTTTGATCATCCTGACTCTTATCGTTTGAATAATTTATACCCTTAATCCACGTTTAGCCGAATCAGCCATGGATTTTATGAAGGTTTTCGATCAAACAGTCAGAGAAATGTACGTTTTTTTTTTTTTTCCTCCTCGTCCATTTGATCGTTCGTCATCATTTTTGAATTAACGAACATGAATTTATCTTAATCTATGATTTTACAGAAAGAGAGAGGTGAATTTGAAGGTGTTAAAGGTTCCGGAGATCGAACAGAAGGTGATACGAAATTTATAAAATTGATTTCAGCTAAATTTCGTGGAATGTTCATGTTTGATGGTTGTTTATTTTACAAATCACGTTATGCGGTTCAATTTTCTTGATGTTGGTGATCAATTACGGTTGCTAGTTTATTAGTATTTCACGCATATTCACGAGTTGATGAAAGGAAGAAATTTTGTTCTGATAGCACTCTGATTTGTCGTTTTTTTTTTTTTTTAACGATGTATTGATTTTCCATGTTCATAGTTGTAAATATGCTGGTATTCGCCATGACCTTTATGCATGTGTAGAGATGTCATAATTCTAACCGAGAGATTTCATTTAGGACGCTATAAAACAAGTAAATAGATTGTAGAATACCATTATCCACTTAATGTTATTTGAACATACTGAAAATGTTTATGGAATCAAATGGAACTACGTTAAACATAATACGTATTACTTTCTAACTTATGCAGTGGTTAATCGCTGTAATCTGATCTAACATCTGACTGTTTTATCGATATCACGGGAGGTAATAATAATATAATGCCCTCGCTTGTGAATTTCGAATTTATCATGGCATCACAGGTATCAGATATCATGATTTTATTCGCTGAGTTAAATACTGTTGATATATGTGGATGAAGATAACTATAGTTGCTTTCCATTTTTTGATTTTTATTCCCAGATGCTTTGATTAATATTTTAGAGGAGAATAAGTTATTTGTATGATTAATAAAGCTTAAAAGTTACACCAACACCTCCATGATAAAGACAAACTTTTTTGCTGCTTCTTTGTTCTAAGTTCTAGCTGTTCTGATTTACAAGTGACTGGGGATCTTTCTCTTCAAAAGTTTCTTTTGCTGACTTAGATATAGTACTTGTCTATTTGTCCCAAATTATGCCAGAACATTTTGTATCCCCAGGATCGGACACCTTACTTGAAGTCCTTCTTTCCCTCCCCCCTCTCCCAACTATATAAAAATAATTATGCGAGGTAATATATGAGCTCTTCTTTAATGTCTATGGCAATTTGGGAATGTTACACCCAAAAAAGATAAAAGCCATAACATGCAGTAATTTAGCATATTAATGTGTCTTCATCGCAATCACATGTTGTTATTAAACATCTTTGTTCGTTACTTGCAGACATGGTTCATCCATGCATGCAAGTAGAGATTACTTGTTTTTATCATGCAGTTTAATTTTCTGTTGCAGTCAATATTTTGTGCAGGAAGTCAGCTTTCCATTTGAAGATTAATCACATGTAGATATTGGAAGTTTACTTTTTTACAAATTGAGTTCTTTATGAGAATGCAACTTTGATGCTTTCATTTTGACTTAGGTTTTGGATGCAACTGATGATGAACCTTGGGGTCCTCATGGAACAGTCTTGGCAGAGATCGCGCAGGCCACAAAGAAATAGTACTTCCTATAACTTTCATTTCATTTGACAAGTTTGTCTGAATTTCACTATCTTCTTATATGATGTACTTCTAAAGTGACCTGATTTGCACTTTGTCTCACGTCTGATCATTTAGTTATCATGCAGCACTGAATGCCAAATGGTTATGAATGTCCTCTGGACAAGATTATCGGAAACTGGCAAGGGTTGGCGTTATGTCTACAAGGTAGCCAATGGAATTTTGGCGATTTTACTCTATTATACATGGTTGAATGAATAAATCTGCGATCTGACATAAATCTTCAAACTATTATTTCCTATTATGTCCAAACTTTGGGCATAAACTTTTGTTGATCTACCAGGCATTGGCTGTTGTGGAGTATCTGGTGGCAAATGGATCTGAGCGCGCTGTTGATGACATAATAGAACATACTTATCAAATATCTGTATGTGTCTTTTGTGTTTACTTTATTGATTTATTAGTTGTATCTCTAGATGAATAAGCCTGTAGTTAGCCTATTGATTGAAATTGGCTTGAGGATGTCTCCACTTCTTACTATTTCTTCCTTCCATTTTCCATGTCTCTAGTCTCTAGCAAGTTTTGAGTATGTTGAGCCAAGTGGGAAGGATTTAGGACTTAACGTGAGAAAAAAGGCTGAAACTATAGTTTCTCTATTGAATGACAAAGACAAAATACAAGAAGCAAGAGACAAAGCAGCTGCTACTAGGGAAAAGTAAGTCCTATTGCTTCTAACATGTGTGTGTGTTCTCTGCTGTTTCACCATGGTTGGGAAGGGTGTATCATGATTGCTGCAATTGCTTTCAGGTATTTTGGAGTTTCATCATCTGGAATAACATACAAGTCGGGTGCAGCTTCATTTGGTAGCAGTAACTTTAGGAGTAGTGATCGATATGGAGGTTTTGGTAATACAGGAGGCAGCTACACATCTAATGCTAGTTACAAGGATAAGGATCAATATGGTGAAGATAAATATGTGAGGACTACCAAATCAAAGAAAGTGCATTCTCGCAATAGCAGGTTCGTGTAATCAATATTACTCTATAGTGCAACTCGAGAGCGTTTCCTTATTCTCTGTAGAACATTCTTTCTCTCTCTGTACAAAGGATTCAAGCATTACTACACACTTGATGTTCTATTTGATGATTTTAGGCATTCAGAAACTTCTTTTCTTTATTAATGCAACTCTACCTTTTTTAAAAATTTTAATTTTTTATATTCGGGGCTGTTACTTCTCTCTATCTTTTGGCCCAAGAGATTATTTTTCTTTCAAAATTGATAGATTTTTTTTTTCCCAAAGTAAAAGTAATGTAATGATTTTGGAATATTTTGAATTAGTTTTTTGGATAAGTTCTTTGGATATATTTTCTTAGATTTTGTGATTGATTGTTGGTCATATTGTTGAATATATCTTTGCTTCATTCTCTCTAAATCACATTCCTATTTGCAGCAAGGAACAAGATCTTTCTGTAACTGGTGCTTCCAAGGCATTCAGTAAAACTACCAAGACAGACAAATCTGCTTCACTTTCCTCACAAAATGCCCCTGCAAGCAAATATGATGACGACTTTGATGATTTTGACCCACGGGGGATGTCGAGTTCTAGTAAGCAATAAATTTCAAATTTTTTGTGCATTATTATATGTATTTCCTGAACCTTGGTTTTCTATTGAAGATGGTAGAACAGAGAGCTTCATGTATTTCATGTTACACTTCACTGTATCTTAAGATCTTTGAGCATGCTAATTTAACAGCTGTTGTAAGAGGATGCGATACCATGGCACTTGGTGGCAGCTCTAGTAGTGAAGGTGGCAAAATATGCGTTATACATTCACATAAACTCAGGATTAGAGTAATAACACTCAAAATATAGTAGAATATATTTGTGGAAGTAGCTGCTTATTTGACGAAGATCGCTTGGATCTGTGATATCCATGTGCCGGAGGGCGTGCATGCACTCAAATGGGGTTAAATTATGCTTCAGTACTAAGTTTAAAAATGTACACAAGGAAAAGATAATTTAACATGACCAATGTACATAATGATGGCATCTCTGCTGATACTTAGCTCCTGAACCTGTCCATATGTGCGGAATCATATTTCCCCTCTAGAATCCCTCATCCCTGGTTTTCAAAGCATGTTTCAAATCTTCATTTTGACAACATATGTGAATGAACTTCTCTGGCTACCATCTGCTGTAGTCTACTTGACACAATAGTCAACTAGAGAAAACACTCTAATATCACTGAAATTTAAATCATCTTCATGTTTATTTTTCATCGCTGTTGAACAGAGCCTTCTTCTGAAAGTAAGCAAGGGGATCCTTTTGGGCAAAACTTAGTTGATCTTATGGATTCTCCAGTATCTGTACCTACAGATTATTCTACACCTTCAGTTCATAATTCCTCTGGAATTGATTTATTTGCTGATGCTGATTTTGTGTCGGCAACACCTGAATCGCAATCAGGGAAAAGTCCACTTCCACAGGTATGGTTTCCTCCCATATGCGAAAAATGACCAAGAGCCTGTCGATACCACTTTGCTTTGGCAAACATCTACTAGTTTTGAATTACTTATATAATTTACAGACAGATGCCCATGATTTCTATTGTCTTTATTTGTGTGTGATTGTATATAGATCTGATCTACCTAATGTTCTGATCTGAATCTATCTGATAGTTAGATAAAATGGATTTGCTATACCTCGACTCTAGGCCATGAACCTTAAAATGTGTTTGTGATTTTGATTTCTTTTTCATTTGGGGGGTGTGCTGTTTTATTTGAACTCATTTCCTTATATATGATAGCTTTCATCTCAAACTCATTTTTCCTCATTGTCTTTTTATTTTGAAAAGTTACTCTTTCCCTTGTCGTTTTTCATTTGTTTCTGCTTTTCAGTTTGGGGGTAGAGTTTTCTTGCTTAGAATTATGTTAAAGGAATGTGAAAATATTTAGATCTTGTGTAAATAAATTATGTTTCCTCTATGTTGATTAGAATTATAATACATTACTTTCATCAATCTAAGGTTGTGATGTACACTAAACATGATTCCTTTCTGCAGACCAATGTGGATCTATTTGCCTCCCAGCCATCTCCTACTGTTTCGACAGCAGTGGATTTGTTTGCTGCTCCTGATCCAGTTCTGGAGCTTGACAACGGCGCCTCTAAATCTGATACTAGTAACACATTCGATCCATTTGCTGCAGTTCCAATGCACAACTTTGATGGATCTGATCCTTTGGGCTCGTTCAATTCAAATACGGATCCTCCACAAATAGCATCTGACAAAAATTCTCCTAATTTTGGAAGTCAGGAGAAAACTGATGAATCGTTTGCTGAAACCAAGTCTCCACCGAATAGGGACGCATTTCAAGTGAAATCTGGAATATGGGCAGATTCTTTAAGCCGAGGGTTGATAGATCTCAATATAACAGCACGTAAGTGTTTTTTTCATTGGTAAAACAAGCCTTTCTGCTATCGATAGTCTTACAGTGGTTAATATGAAAGTTGGCAATACTAGGAAAGATGTATTTGAAGATAAAAGGAACCTCTAATAGCTAAAAAAGTACAAAGTTTTGTGGCATTTTATTTAAAATTATCAATTTAGTCATGAAATGACTATTTGAGGTGCAATTTTGGCCTTCTTTTTAGATTATATAATAAAAGATTAACAGGCTTTTGCATGTTTTCCACTTCAAATTTGGCCCTCCTGACTAATTTGACTATCTTATAAGAATTCACCAAAATAACAAGATGTCGCAAAACTTGGATTTTGTTTGGAATTTCGATGCTCTAAATGTTCCTGTCTTTGCTGATACATCTTATGAATTATCATGGCAGCCACGAAGGTAAACTTGGCGGACATCGGCATTGTTGGTGGACTGACTGATGGATCGGTAGAAGCTGACAAGGGAACTTTGCCTTCATTTTCCATGGGTCAAGCTATGGGCGTTGGATCGGGTGCAGGTAGATCCTCGTTCACAACAACATCAACATCAGCACCACCAACAACAATTGATGACTTCTTTTCTACCTAAGCGACAAGAAACAAAATTTGGTAACTTCATAAAAGAGTTGCTCTCTCTTGGACTTTTTCTTATTTAATTTATGCCTTCTTCACTTGGGAAATTCGGTTAGTATTCGAATTGGTCCCGTACAAATCTTGTATAGGTTAGAAGATGGTTTTGTGTATTGTGTTGATCTCGCCTTTATAGTGCATCTTTTTTGAGGTCGTGCTGTTACTAAGGTGAAGTTTTGCTACTCTTCTTATCTGTATATGTGTATGTTCTTATTTCTCCTTGGATGATCATTCATGCATATTGTATCTATTTCTCACTCCTCAATGTTCAAGTAAAAATATGGCCGCAAATATATCGAGTCTAACTCATTGTAATATTGTTGAATTGTGATTGAATCATCGAGCTGAATATCTTATGTTTGAGTCTTTTTATTATTTATCGCAATGGAACGGTTCTACAGAATTTCTGTGGACTCCGCATGGCAAATGTTATTTAAAAACTTTAATACTTGTAATTTTTTTGTTTTATTATGAATTTTCGAGGATAATATATTTTTAGAATAGAAATATTTACCCCCCCCCCCCCCCCCCCCAACCCACACCCCCCACCCACTAAAGTTTGTCATTTTGACTTGTCACATTTAAAGTAATTTTTTTTTTGTTCAAGTGAAGCCTTTTATTTATATATATATATATATATATATATATATATATATATATATATTAATACCTTTAAAAGTTTTATAATATTACACGATTTTATCATTAATTCTAATTAAGACTGGAAAAAAAAATTATAAAGTACTATTAGAATTTACCCATTGTCTATTAAAATTTATAACATTTTTCTTATTCTAGTTACAAAAGTACAGGAAGGACGCAAAGAATTAAAATAAAAGGAGATAAAATTTTAAGGTAATTAAGGGTTTTGGGATTAAATTAACACTAAAAAAACTGAAAGTATATACTTTTATAGGATATAAATGAGAAAAAAAGAAGAAGAAAGAAGCATCACTTTCAATTATGCGAGTTTCAATACTTTAATCAATGTGTAATTTTGTTTGTCTTAGTGAGTTATCGTTTCCACATTTCGAGTATTTTGAGTTTAATTTTGATTTATAGTTGTTAAAATAAAGGTAATGTAACTATTTTCTCCTGCACTGCATAAAAGGAATTTAATACAGCAAAAATGATTTATTATTTTCTTCTTATACATTGAAAGCTGCAAAAGTTGTTTAATTATTTTTTACAAATAAAATTAGTTTTACTCCTTTAATTAAATTTATTATTATTATTATTATAAATAAGTAAATATATAAATAAGGAAAACGAGCTCTACATGGCCAACCGTAAAGAAGGCAACCAAAGTTGTGCCATGAATCAAGCACCACCAACGACCCTCACCCCCTTTCTCAAAGTATAAACTCATCGATCGATCTACTCTCTGTTACTCACAATCAATTCACAAATTCAAAATGAGCGTAGAAGTAATCGACGCACCTATGGTGACGGAATTCGTGAACGATGCGACATCGTTTGCGAAATGGACGGAGGAGAGATTCAAAATGCTCGACGCCGACGGCAACGGCGTCCTCTCACGCGACGAACTCCAGAAGCGCGTGGGGAATCTGTCGTCGACGGAGTACGAACTGCAAGCCAAGGACGAGATCACCAGCCTGTACGACGTCTTGTTCGAGAAATTCGACGTCGATCGGAGCGGAACGATCGATCGGGATGAATTCACCGCCCTGATGAAGGAGATCATGCTCGCGAAAGCGCGTGGGATCGGGAATTCGCCGGTGAGCGTTATTCTTCAGAGCGATAGCTTGCTTATGAGAGCCGTTCAACGCGCAAATGGATGATTGATTTCTCGTGCTTCTGGTGTGTTCGATTCAATTCAATTCTTCGAGATCATTGGAAATGGATTTCTGCAGATCTATTTCAGTTGAATACAGATCTTCATGGGAGATAGAATTACGGCATCTAGGTAGGGATTTATGTTTTTCATTCTGTTATTTTGACGTTTTGCAACTTGAAGTTGAACTGATTAATTCAAATCATTTGGGAATAAACTTGAATATACTAAACTAAAAAGGAATATTCAAAGATTTGAATAAAATGATTCATTTATCAATATAACAATTTAATTGTTGATATATTTAAAAGTAAATGATTCATTTTAGATGTCTGATGAAGTATTCTTCTATTTTATTACTACTATTTTATTTAGGTTATTTTATTTTTTTATTAGTTTTTAGATTTACTGTGTTCTCTATTTTTGGCAATAATTTAGGTGCCGTTTTGTGGAATGAGTTTTATAATACAAATATACTTATTTGAAATAAAAATTGAGTGAGGACACCGTGTCCTTTTACAATTTCCGTGCCTCTTTACAATTTAAACCCCTAGCAATACATAGGTTTAAATAGAATATAGAGGGGGAGAGATGTGTTCCCATGGGGACTTAGCGGGCCATAAAAAATAAAAATTCATTCTAAAAACAGTTCTTAAAACCACGAACATACAGACTTAGAAATATGTTTGTTAAAATTGATTTTAGGTTTGAGGGTTTTAGAATCAAGATTTTAAGCACAACTCTTATTAATTTTTAAAGCATTCACTCTCAGACCTCTATACGTTATATCTCTTCAATAAATATTTATTTATTTGTCATTTATCATCGCTCATCTCCAACACTTAAAATTTGACTTAAAATTAAATCTTAGTTTTTATAAAAAAACTCAAACTAAACGTCATTTAATTCTTAAGTATCAAATTATTGTAAACCTTTAATTTATCTGATTTCTATTTAATACAAGATAAACTATTCTTTAAAAAAATGAACTATTAATATTTTGAATAAAAAAGTATTATTCTTTAAATAATAATTTTTTATATACTAAATCGTAGTAATTTTGCAAAGATTCTCACCAGACTCACTTTTCCCTAAATCCGTAAAATTTTAAAAACACATCAACTAAAAATAAACGTACCCTAAACTTTTTATTTTGACTAATTATTTAAGTTTTGATCCATCTTACCACTGGAGACAGTACAGTTTTATTAGAATTGGGTGTGATGTAATCATTTGGATAAATCAATCTAAAATATTCCACGTTAATTGCTCAATCTTCTAAATGAGTAAAATAGTGTTAACAAACGAAATAATAATGGTATAAAAAGCATATGAATTACAATTAATTATACGTCCACAAATTCGTTATAATACGACAATAATAAATATAGTTCTTAATCAATAATTAATGCTTGAATACAGCATAATTAAAAGCAAATACTTGAGAATTATAGGTCAACAGATTTCTTACACCCTTGGGAAGAAGGCCTGAAAATGCCATAAAAAAGTGTGTTAAAAAATTTTTGTTAATTACTTCACAATTTTCTTTTCTACCCGTCCCAAAATTTATATGCACTTTAACATTTTTAATAAATAATGATATTTAATTGACGAGAAATAATAATATAATGAACTATTTCATCAACAATTGATGGTATATATACTATGAAAAATGATAACATTTTTAATGTTATAAAGTAATAATATCTTTAATAAAAAGTGATAATTAATTAAAAAAAGATAAAATCGCTAAGTATTGCTCAAATTTTCAAGATCTTATAAGATTGAAAAAGAAAAATAAAACAAAATAATTAATTAATCTAGGTAAAAATAATAATAAATAAATAAAAAATTAGAGAGCATGCATGAGAATACTTGTATTTTTAGAGTATACTAGTATGTTGCAGATATTGACTAAAAAAATTAATTACCTATGCACATTCCTTTGGTATAGTAAAATCTTTGCATCGTAATTTCTTGACCAATTCAAGAACACTTGGAACAACTTTAGGAGGAAGATCTGATTGGGAGCAAAAACATGGCCAGTTGATAGTTGCAACATCGGAGCAACATTTCTTTGAAGCACTTATGTATTTTTGGGGAAACACAAATGCATCTAAACAGGTTGAGCCGATTTTCTGAAGAGTTTTTAGTTGGACGGGCACACATTTCTGTTGCGCTACTGCAACATGACGGTGGTTACAAACGACGAATGCGACCACTAGGAATGCTACATATGACTATCGTTGCTCTCATTTCCACACTAGCTAGGTGAAGAACAAGCCCTATTTGTTATATATCTTGAACTCAAATGTGACTATTGATCAAATGATATGTAGGTATAATGTAGTACAAAAATATGGAGTGGTTTGCAAGTTTGGTTTAAATATTAGAGTTGACACTTATAAAATATAGGATGATTATGATTCTTTTGCATGTGGTACGATTGACAATGTCGAGGGTTGAAGTGTGCTTAATTATATGACTAATTAACAAATTAATCAAGTGACCATATTTAATGTTTTCTTTATCGATGTGAAACTTAATGTAACATTTTTTTTTCATGTATATTATAGTATACGCATATCAACTCGTGTGATTTCTTAGTTGTCAATTGATTGTGTTTACATTATTAATTAACGGTTTGGAATTTTGGATTGATCAGGAGTGCAAGTATAGCGTGGTACCGCGATGAGATCATTTTATGTTTTTATAATTAGTTGTATTATTTTTATTATAAAATATTACTCCCTCCGTTCCAAGAATACATTCATGTATTTGATGATACGAAGTTTAAGAAAAGTAACTTTTTGTTATAGTGATATAAGAAAGAGAGGGGGTATTAATTTTGTGTAATTGAATAGAATAAAGTGTATGATATATTGACTTTAACTAGATTGTGTGTAAAAAAATGTATCATTTTTGTAATATTGTAGTATTGTAAGGTTATTCATATTGTGTATTATTTCCATTTTTAGGGTGTGAAAGTATTTTTGGGACGGACCAAAATAGAAAGTGTGAATTTATTCTTGGGACGGAGGGAGTATCATTTTTTATTTATGTTATAAATTGCTCATGATAGTTTGCTGCACCATTATCACTTTTCATCGATTGAGTATCATTTTTCATTAATAATGTTATTACTTTAAGTGCTTACATGAGATGGTCTCACACAAATATTTGCCTTATTTTATGTTAGAGTGACTTGATTAAATATTAAACGACTCTCAACTTTGAGATGAAGTGGTCATTTAACATGGTATTAGAGCCATGACTTAGCAAAGGTTCAGGGTTCGAACCTCACCGTCATCAATTTATAAGAAAATTCCACATGCAAGGCACGTGTTAGAGTGACTTGATTAAATATTAAATAACTCTCATCTCTACTAATTTACTAATTTAAACTTAATTCCAAATCTTAATTAAATATTAAATAACTCTCCTCTCTACTAATTTAAACTTAATTCCAAATGCAAGACACGTATTAGAGTGACTTGATTAAATATTAAGAGTGAGGCTCCTGTGCACCCGGGCGCACGGATCACATTCTGTGCGTCTTTACAATTTTCATGCCCCTTTACAATTTAAACCCCTAGCAATACATATGTTTAAATAGGATTGGAGGGGAGGGTGTGTTCACATGGGGACACGGAGCATCTTTCCGTGTCCCCGGGCGCACATGAGCTTTTGCCAAATATTAAATAACTCTCCTCTCGATTAATTTAAATTTTTAGATAAGGTGATCATTTAATTTTTTATATAGTAGTATATTTACATGAGGAAAAGTGTATTGAAGACTAATATATTTTATAATTAGGCAAAAACTGGGTGAGAACATTTTATTCCAACAACCTTTTAATATAACAAAGGCTAAAACAGCCCGTACCTTTATTAAATTAATTATCAATTATAATTCTTTTAATAATATTTAATGTTTTAACATATTAATTAATTGCTTATTTTTCTATTCTATTCATGAAATTTTTTAGTTTATGATTTATTTTATGCTTAAGATTTACAATATTTATTCATAAGATTATCTTAATATTTATTCATAAGATTTATGATTAATATAGAGTATAATTATAATTTTACTATTTTGATTTACTAAGTACTTTATTTCAATAATTTAGGATATATTTTGCTTTATACAGCATATTAATTACTTATATTATACTATTTAATTAGATTTAGCATTAATTTTAAGGGTATAATAGTAATTCAATCCTTGTGATTTAGTATTAATTTTAAGGGTATAAGTGTAATCTCACTCTTATAATTTAGAACATATTTCACCACTTTACTAAAGTTTAAAGTACAATGAACTTTTAATTATAATTAAAAAAAAAGAAAAAGAAATAGAAATCAACGTTGAAAATTTGCTGTTGATCAAATCCAGTTGTATCTTACTAAGCTTATATACATGGCAGTGTTTCTCATAATTATATATATATAGGTGATATTTTATAATTTAGTGTTGTATTTTAAAAACTAAAAAGTTAGAATTTTTTTTAAAAAAGAAAAGACTGAATTTTTAAAACCACATCAACAAAAAACAAATTCATTAAATTCATGAAGGTAAACACTTTAGTGAATCGGGTTTACCTTGATAAGTGTAATTGTGTAGACAAATGAATCCGATTTATTGGAGCAGCTTATTCATTCATTAAATAGTGTAGACAAACATAATAATTAAGTTGAACATGAACTACAATTAATTATAGTTCCACAATCACCAGCATGGAGCAATCACTTGGGGATCGACTCCTTGTGCGCAGTAGTTAAAGATATTAGGAACCTGTGATCCATTGTGTGGTTACCGCGATTTACTTGGAGGTAGTTCTGAGGGGATGAGACTATTTCCTCGAGGACTAGTCGGGCGTAAGCCCGGAACCTCGGTATCAAAAAAAATAAAAATAAAAAAATAAAAAAATTATAGTTCCACAATAACATGATAGTTCTTAGTAGCATATATAATTAAAAACAAATGCTCCAGTGGTGAATTAAATTAGGTCGACAGCTTTCTTACACCCTTGGGAAGGCGGCCTGAAAATGACATAAATAGTGTGTTAGAAAATAATCAAATATAACGAAAATTGTTTTCGAGTTATAATTGACTCTCTAATTGTAATTTTTTTTTAATATATACCTGGAGAAAATTGCAAAACTAGTCCCACACATCACGGTCTCGTTTGGGTTTGGTCCCAATAGTCTTGACTTCAATCCCAAATCTTTTTTTTCAGCAATAATTGTCCCGCTGTCAACTTTCCCGTTATTCCCGTTAGCAGTTTTGATCCCACTGGATTTAACCTTAAATATTGGGACCAAAATTGCAAAATCTTGCAATTTTGGTCCCAAAAGCACCTGTAACATCCCCTGCTTCTTACTGTTTTGTGCAGCCTTTTTCTTCAACTTAGATGTCTCCGTGAGAGTGTTAATAGTCACAGACTTCTTACCCTATTTTTCTATGACTTTTATACCCTCTCCCCTACTTCTTTCACCACCTACATTCACATTACATCCAATGAATGTATTTGGACTGAGAAGTGTTGTGTAAGTGGCTGACTTACTAATGCTTGTACCCCCGAAGTGCACCTGACCCCAATGAAATTATGTGGATGAAAAGTTATTGGTGAAGAAACCCTAAACTTCACTCCAGACAAACTTTGGCTACAAGTGTCTTCTGTCATCTATTGTCAAAATTCACACATGTAAATAAGTAATAAAAATCAATAGGATCAAACAAAATGATTTCTCACAAAACACTCTCTAACAAGACAGAACACTCTGAGGTCTCAACAATCCAAAAATAGGAGAATATGTTATAGATAAAATAAATAAAAAATAAAGGTGCTTGCTTAACCAAGTTTTAAATCATGATGTGAGTCTGAACTCCACAAAAGTCAATTAGTTACATATCAACCGAAAAGCATTTTCTTCAAATATGAAGAATTAATGTTTTTTAAAAAAATAAAAAATAAGTAACCAGCCTCAGAGTTTTAGAAAACCTATAACATTATATTAAATAGTTCAATTTTTAACTTAAAACAAATTCAGGATGCAAAACTATTCAAGAACATTTTCAGCCATGAAGATATTTTTATCAACACTATGAAATGCATAACAAGAAATGGTGTTTTATGATAATTCAAGAATTATGAGTCATAATCCATTGTAAATTATGATACTTCTTCTTAAATGAAATTCATACCAGTCCCAATAATGGAACGAGGTTATAATTAGATGCAAGAATATATTGTCAGAATCATTGTAAATTCAAGCAAACTTATTGTTATATCGTATAAAAAATTTTGATGAGACCTGTGCTATTAAGTTATGTCCATGCAGTTTTTGTTCACTTGTGTGATATTGGGCTGCCTATCAGCTTGCCCATACCTAAAAAACATAAATCAGCATGAGAAAAGATAGCTCTTGCATAAAAAAAATCAGCCATTAGTTTCACAAAATACTGGAGGAGCCGAGTCCAGAAGCATGCCTAGCAGCTCAAGTGCGACGTCAACAGCAAGCAATTCAAGGAGATATATACACACACACGTGAGACGCTGATCCGTGCAAGTGTTGCTATATTTTTTAAGACGTTATAAGATTGAAAATAAAAATAAAAATACTGAGGATGCATGAATTTTAGAATATATTTGCAGATACTGAGTTAAAAAAATTAGTAATTACCTATTCACATTCCTTTGGAAAAGTAACATCTTTGCATCGTAAATCCTTGGCCAATTGAAGAACGGGTTGAGCTAATTTATGAAGCGGATCACCTTTTTTGGAGCAAACACATGGCCAGTTGATAGTTACAACATTGGACCAACATGTCGTTATATTTCTAGACCTTAACCTGCTTAATGCATCTGCACAGGCGTTACCGATTTTCTCAAGAGTTTCTCGTTCAACCGGCACACATTTCTGTTGCGCTACCGCAACATGATAGTGGTTGCAAAGAGAAAATTGCAAAACTGGTCCCGCCCGTCACGGTCCCATTTGGTTTTGGTCCCAAAAGTCTTGACTTTGGTCCCAAACCTTTTTTTTTGGGCAAAAGTAGTCCCACCGTCAACTGTCCCGTTAACTCCCGTTAGCAGTATTGGTCCCACTGGATGTAATCTTAAATATTGGGACCAAAATTGCAAAATCTTGCAATTTTGGTCCCAAAGCACCTGTAATATTTTTTTTTGGCGATAAAATGCAAAAAAATTTTGGCGTCCAAATTAATACCTAACCCCACCCTATTCTATCATTATAAATCAACTCAACCACAGCCCACCTACCATCACAAAACAAAATTACATAGAAGAAAGAAGATAAAAGAGAAGAAGAAGAGAAGAAGAAGAGAAGAAGAGAAGGAGAAAAATGTCATCTTCCTCCGAATCATCCGCACAAAAGAATAAGCAATACCTGGTTTGCTATTGTGGAAAAGCCACCCATACGTACGTTTCACAAAAGGCAAGGAGCTTTGGTAGATTATTTCATACCTGTCCCGAGTCATTGAACGGTACTGGTTGCGATTTCTTTCTTTGGGCTGATCAGTATGAAGTGGCTGGCCATGCTCAATTCCCTCTTATGCTTACTAGGATTGACAATTTGGTGTCTGAAAACTTGGAGTTAGCTACTACGCTAAAGAGTACAGCACAAAGAGTTAATGAAATGGCTAAACAAGTGAAGCGGTTGGAGGAAGATGTTCATCAGATTCGAATGCTGAAAAATTTATTATCATAGTTCTATTGGTTTCTTGGGCTCCTATAATTGTCCGAGGGTTATTCGCCAAGTAGAATATTATCCTATGATAATCATGTATGACCTTCTATTTTGTATTACGTATAAATGCTAGTATGGAAGGCTAATGTATGAAGTATAATGTGTTATGTAATGTATGAATGTATGAAGCCTAATGTTTTATGACATTCTACTGTCATGGTTCAACAAATTATCCATCACAATACAATTTAACACCAATACAATCACATAAGATCATAAGCAACATAAAGCAAAAAACATGTGAACATAGTTCTGGACAATCAGTTACAACCAACATAGTTCTTACCAACAACCTTTTTGATTGTGTCCCTTTTCACCACAGTATTTGCAAGTAACTTTAAATGATTGCCTTGGCATTCTTTGGACACCTCTTGTTCTCTTCCCTCCAATTTCATCTGCTCCTGCACTCCTTTTACTCTCCGGTCTACCCTTTCTTTTCCTTTTACCAAAATTTGGTGGCAATGGTGGAATGTACCCTGTCTTAGACCATAACTCTTCTCCATTCATTGGGCTGATAGACCATAACTTTTCCCACCTAACCCAGCATTAGCACATGCTGAAAGAATGTTAACAAATGTGATTGCATTCAGTTTTAACAAATGAGAAGAAACATTAACTTGATCACAAAACCTATAATTGAAGGTAGTGAAATAATGGTAGAAAGAGCATACTTAAATTGATAGATATCCCACTACCACTATCAACCTCTCTCACTACTTAGACAATATCCCACATTAATAATTCACCTCACGCCACTCACCCATCTAACACTTTTAAATACCAACAACTAGCAATTAACTAAACAATATAGTAATTAGGAAGAGTGCATATAATTCAATAGTAGAATTAAAAAAGCAGCTAAAATTCATGCTTGGGAGTTTTGTTCAAGAAAGCAGAGACGAGTTCATGTTTCTTGTTGCCATATGCCCTGCTTAACTCGTCGAAGCCGATCATCGTCTCTGGATTCTCCTTCGCTTCCAACTTCACCATCATGCCTTTCTTTTTCCATCCAGCTCTTCCATTCTTGTCTCCTTCTCCTCATACACTCTCTACCTTCTTCCTACCTCGTCTGCAACCATTCATTCTCACTTCAATATCATGCAATTCATGAATAATTTTTAAAGAGATGTATTATGCACCAGCTGGAAAATTCATGTGTAAGCTGCAACCCTCCATTACTATTAGCTTCTTCCTGCATGAGAAGATGCAGAGAAGACAATAGAAGCAGTGATGATAACAATCATAGTGCGCACAAGTGATGACAACAACCGTAGTACCGACGGTAACAACCGCGCGCGGTGGCTCTCTGGCGGCAGCAGCGCTATGGTAGTTCACTGGCAGATCCAGCGAGAAGCAGCGATAGGTGGCGCGATTGAGATTAGATGGTGAATTTTGTCGACGAAATGGCTATTTCGAAGGTGATGGAGACATCGGGACTTCCAGTGGCATTGTTGTGGCAGGTGGCGAACCGGCAGCCTGACTGGTGGCAGAACTCAGCGTCGTCAGCGATGGCGACTGTGGCGGCGTTCGGCTGGCATCTCCAGTAACTTGCCGGCGCGTTGGAGGGCTTTCATCTTATCGAGGATGATGGTGTGGTTGGAAATCAGGGCAAAGGAGATTTGGGGGAAAAATTAGGGCTGTGGATGATTGGAAATCAGGGAGAGCAGATTTGGGGAAAATTAGAAATCGGGGTGGGTGGATTTGTGGGAAAAATTAGGGCTGAGCCTTTGGAGTGAAAACTCCCATTTATTTTGATCAATAACATAGCTAACGGCCATGTGATACTCACGTGATTGAGGGCCATTAGTTTTGACAGCATGGGGGACTACAAATGCAGAAAAAAGAACGTGCAGGATCAAAACTGCATGTAAAAAAACCTTTGGGACTGAATCCAAGACTATTGAGACCAAATCCAAATGGGACCGTGACGGGTGGGACCAGTATTGCAATTTTCTCTGGTTGCAAATGACGAATGCAACCACCAGGAACGTTACGACGACTATTGTCGCTCTCATGATTTCCACACAAACCCTATTTGTTAGTTAATTATCTTACACTCAAATGATATGTAGGTACGATGTGGTTTGCATGTGTTGTTTATATATTTGAGTTGGCACTTATAATTATGATGATTCTTTTGCCGTGGGATGATTCGCAATGTCAAGGGTTGAAGTTTATTTATATGACTAAACGAATCCACATAACATATTTAGGGAGGGTTTGGTTTATTAAATTTATTTATGGATTGAGTTAATAAAATTTAAAAATATCATAAATAAGGAATAAACATGTGAATTTTCTTAATTTTTTATTAGTGTTACAAAATATATGATAACTCACATTCTTCTTAAGTTACATATAATAATACAGTTTTAAGTAATGGGGTTATAAGGAAATAAAGTCAGTTTAAATGCAATTTTAATGTGTAAACTTTCTAATTTTTAGTAAATCATTAAAGCTCATAACTAGAGTGTTATTAACTAAATGTGAACTAAACACTTATCTTAATCGCTGTGAAAAGGTGACATTTGTTTTGATGATATCACGTAATGTGATTTCTTAGTTGTAATTGATTGTGTTCATACATATGTTGACATTATTAATTAATGGTTTGGATTGAATATATTATATAGAAGTATATTTACACGAGGATGATGATCAAAAATATTAAACTGTATTTCGATATCTTTGGGGGTGGCATAGAAGATCTCTTCTTAATTAAATTGAATTATCATGTACTCAAATTAGGTGTTACATATTTCTGGTTCCCATGTTAAGGCTCACGAATTGATATAAATTTTATTTTAGGACTTTATAATTGATATTTTTTGGTTTTTAATTAATCGAAATAACTCTATAAATTTAACCGGGAGTAAATTACTTGTGCACATCAGTATAGATATAGTATCCGTGCACAGTGTCGGCCCTGACTTTTTGTAGGCTTAGAGCGAACAGAAAGAATAGACACTCGTTACTTTATATATTTTTTTTAATTAAAATGTTTTCATTATTTTCTACATTAACTCTTTCTCTTCTTCCATGAAACACGAAATTATTTTTTAAAAGACGTTTTACTATAATAATTATTCTTAAAGGAAATTGTCTCCAATGTAATTTTTCTCAGTTGAATCAATAAAAACGAATTTATGATTTCTGAGATTTGAGAGAGTCATTTGTCACCGGAGAGAGTCCACTGCCGGAGTGAGAGTGCGTGATTACTGTTAAATTTAATTAATTAAAATTGCATAATAGTCCTTATAGTTGTTAATATTTCAGAGGTGGCACCGAGAATTACCATTAGTGTGTTGAACTCCTACTACTACTATTATTATTATTATTATTATTATATAATAAAAGAAAAATGTAATTTTTTTTTAGCGAGGAAAATACAAACTCGTTGCCAATATTGAGATGCATTATTACTTTTCATTGCCAATATTTGAGATGAAAATATATATTCATTGCTAACATTCACGATGAAAATATTTTTCATTGCTAATATTTGTGGCGAAATTTAATATTCATCGTGATCATTGCGTTGAATTAAAATTAAGTCTCTAATGTTAGCAACTACATTAAATTTTATCGTTAAATATTTGCGACGAAATAAAACTTTTCGTAGTTGATTTTGGCGATGTATTCTAAAAATTTCATCGCTAAACAGGTTAGATACGCTCCCATATCGTTGATTCATGGCGATGATCAAATTTTATTGCTAACACACTTTAGCGACGGAATATCATGGTTAGCGATGATATTTTTTCATCGCTATTCTTCCGTTTTCTTGTAATGATATTATCAGTAATTTATGATACTAAAAATTAAAATAATACCATAAGTTAATTAGTATCCGTAAAGATTTAATGCTAAATACCAAGAAATATCACTAAAGCAATTTCAATAAACTTTTTACCTTCTTAAATTTAGTATCGAAAAATACAATTAACGCATATGGTTCTTTTTGCATTACTTAGTATATGTGTATAGCATTATTTATATTTTTTATACTAAATTTCCGCTACTACGAAGCATTTTTTTAGTAGTGTATATACATTATGATTCTTTTGCATGTGGTATGATTAGGGGTGGGAAAAAATACCGAAAACTCGGTATATCGCGCTCGTCGTATCGAAAAATACCGAAAAATATCGAATTTTCAACATATCGAAATTTTCGGTACGGTATGGTTGTCATACCGATAATTTCGGTACGGTATCAATATTGTATATTAAAATTTTCGGTATTTCGGTATACCGAAATATTTTTCGGTATTTCGGTATCGGTATACCGATACCGAAATACCGAAAATTTTTATATTTATTTTTTTAAAAATTAATTATACATAATACTATATTTAAGTATATTTTATATTACTAATATATTTAAATTATATGTATGTAATTATGCATCACATTTATTCATATTTATTTTTTAAAATTTAAAATAAACTCTAATAAAATTAAATAAAATATAATACACTTATAAATTAAAATATATAAAAATATAATAACCAAAATTTTTTAATCTAAAATATGTATATAAAAATTTATTAATAAATTAGAAGATGTTATTAAAGTAGAATGTTTGAGATTAGAAAGTTTAATTATTTTGAAATATTTTTATATTAATTTTATTATTTTTATTAAAATTTAATATTATTTTTCGGTATGATTCGGTAAATCGGTATTTTTCGGTATGTTGAATTTTTGTTATGAAACGGTGTGCCAACGTTTCGGTATTAATGGGTATTTACCGAAAATCAGTATGATGTAATTTTCGGTACGGTATCGGTATCCGATTTAATTTACCGAAATTTCGGTATACCGATTTTTCGGTATACCGAAATTTCGATATCGGTATCGGTATGAATTTTTTATACCGAAATTTTCGGTACGGTATCGGTATTTTCGGTATGCCGATATTACCCACCCCTAACTGTATGATTGACAATGTCAAGGGTTGAAGAGTACTTAATTATATGATTAAACAAATGAATCAAGTGGCCATATATATTGAATGTTTTCATCAACGATGTGAAAAGCTTAATGTGACATTTACTTTAATGTAGTAATTATCATTGATTGTGACGCATGATGAGTTGACATTTATTTAATGAACGGTTTGGAATTTTGGATTGAGTATTTTATATAGTAGTATATTTACACGAGGATGATATGCGATGCATTATTAATAACATACAAAGGTACTATATATATTCACATAATTGGATGTATACAACAAGGAAAAATTAATAAATACTAAATGAGATAGTTACGCGTATATATAACCTAATTACTAATAAATATATTGATCTAAACGTCTATTTCTTTTTCCAATTTTACCTTTATTTACAGCGCTGAATATTTCAACGTTTTCACTAAACACTAATTTCATTGAACACTAATGTACACTAAATCAAATAAAAACATTAGATGATAGATTTAAGGATAATTATAACAACCCTATTTTCAATTTAATTAATTACGTTTTTTTTTGTTTTTTTCTCAAAGATGCACACTAATGTACATTCGTAGGGTTCTTCAATTTAATTGCGTATTTTCTGTTTCTCTCTAAGGATGCACACTAGTGTACTTAACAATAGTTTCAATCGTGTATTTTTCGTTTCTCTCTCAAAGATGCACACTGATGTACATTCGTAGAGTTTTTCAGTTTAATCACGTATTTTTTATTTCTCTCTTAAGAATGCACACTTATATATATTATTAGGGTTCTTCAATTTAATTGCGTATTTTCAGTTTCTTTCTTAATAGAATGTACACTAATGTACATTCGTATAAATAACGTATGTTTGTTTCTATCTTAACAATGCACACTAATGTACGGATATATATAGGTATTATGGGAAAAACAAAATATAATTTTGTATTTATCGATAATTTTTTGAAGCGAATGTATCGCTTAATAATTTTTAAATACGTTTTGTAACTTTTTACTTTTTTAATTCTTTTACTACTATAGATTTTCTATAAATTTTATTTCATTATAATTAATAGATAAAATTGATAATATCTCTAATAACTCACTATAAAAATGAAAGGGATAATTTCAAATTTAGTCTTGTAAGAATTGTTCAATGCCAAAAAGATCCCAAAATTGGCAGATTTAGTTCCATAGGAATTTTTCATCAAAATCTGTTAATAGTTGACGAAATATTCTGAACCATTAACAAGACCAAAATGGACTATGTCTATTTTAAAAGACAAAAAATAATATAAATATGGTAGTTTATAATAATATAAGTTAATTTGAGATGAAAATTTTCGAAAATTATAATTATAATATTCTTATGGGACCAAAACCGTTAGTTATGGGACCAGTGTATTCCTACGAGACTATAATTGAATTGAAAGAATTCTTATGAGACTGATATTTTCCCAAAAATGAAATGAATGTTTCACACTAAGACTTTTTTTTTTCTTTGAAACTCACACAAGACTTTCTTGAATTAGCACGACTTTCTTGAATAAGCATGGGTTTCTAAAGACAAAATCCTAAACCAAATTTCAAAACAGTAAATAAACATAGCGAGGTAGAAAGAGCAATTGGGATCACCTATTTCACTTCCCTATTTCATCTCCTATTACATTTATTAGATTTTTGCCATGTGTATTAATCTAAGGCCTAAAATACAATCACATGTCCCAAGGGTTTATTAGTCATTAACTAGGGTATAATATTTTTATGGAAACAAGTTATGAAATAGGGAGTGAAACACCATTGTGGAATAGTGGAATCGGATTGTAGAAAGAGTAGTATATTTGCCAACAAAATATAGAAATTGTAGTTCCACACTACCTCAAACACTTTTTAATTTTCACTCATTTTTTTTTTTAGTCGTTCCACAAAATTTTTATCTTCCTAAAAAGGCTATAGAAATTGTAGTGAGATAGAAAGAGTAGTATATTTGCCAGCAAATAATCTTGTAATTAAAGTTGTCCTTTTTAAATATTAATTTCTCATTCTTTTGAATTGGTTTTAAGTATTAAATTCATCTATTCGGAACTGAGATTCAAATATTCAATTTATTTTTATGTCAACTAACAAAACATGATTAAAAAAAATATTGATAAAAAATGGGCTTGACCCCAATCCTCTTATAACACCAATTCCAACATCCTCAACCTTTTATTTTCTCTAATCATTTGGATAAATTAATCTAAAATGTTCCTCGTGGTTTACTTTAATTAGTTTAACAATGCAGAAAAACATAATAATTGTACAAGCAGCACATGAATTACAATTAATTATAAGTTCACAAATTCACAATAACATGACAACACATGATAAATATAGTTCTTAATTAATAATCAATTCTTGAATACAGCATAATTAAAAGAAAATAGTTGTTGAATTAAAGTTCAACAGCTCTCGTACATCCTTGGGACGAAGACCTGAAAATGCCATAAACGATGTGTTAGAAAATAGAGCAAATGGTTCTACACACCCCTCTCTTTATTCTTGAAATCAAATAAACCCTCAATCCTTTTTTTCTTTTAAATGATCCAAATCTATGGGAAGAAGTAAGAGACCTTGGCCTAGATTCAATGCTAACGACATACTTGTCATGCAATTAACATGTCGTTCTAATGATAATAAGAGATTAAAATATAAACCGTGTCGTATCTTTTTACTTAATCTGAAAAAATTCTAAAATAATTAGGATATTCATTTTCATCCCAAAACAATATCTCTTCATTATTTTCGTCCTATAACTTTGTAAAATCATCAATTCAATCTCATCTCATGGAATTAGAAAAATGATAATTTTTAAGTAAAAATGACTAGTTTGATGAGAATTTAAAAAGTATGAGACTATCTCAAAAAATTAAGTTTCTTGAAACTATTTTAAATAAAGTATAATTATATGAGATGGTTTTGATTTTAAACTTTTGATAATAAATTATTAAAAAATTAAAGAAATTAAATCTGATGTAGTTATCGTTATATTTTTTTAAATTATTTTATAATTTTAGACTCTGAAACGATATAATTTTATACTTAAACCGCTAATTGATATAGAAGAAAATAAATTAAGGTTTAGATTGGAAAAAAAATATTACAGATCATGCATAAAAATATCACAAACACTTGTATACCCTATGTATTGCTAGAGTATTTAAATTAAGAGGGACCATCGAGTTTATAAGAATTTATGATATAATCCCAGTTTACAGGAGACTAACTCTTAAAATATTTGTATTTTTACAATACTGATTAGTTTATGTTTCAGATATTGACTAAAAAAATTGATTACCTATGCACATTCCTTGGGAATAGTGACATTTTTGCAATATATCTTGGCAAAATCAAGAAGATATGGAACAAGTGTTGGAGGTAGAGATGGTTGGGAGCAAACACATTGCAAGTTAATAGTTTCAAATCTGGGGCAACATATATCTGCAGCAACCTTTGTACTATCCGCTGATTCCGACGCCATAAAACAGGCTATACCGATTGCTTGAAGATCGGTTATCTTAGCGGGCTCACAATTGTGTTGCGCTGCTGCACTGTGATGGTGATTGCAAACGATAAATGCAACCACCAGCACGAATGTTACGAGTCTCATTTTTCCACACTAGGTGAAAACACAAACCCTAGCTGTTATTTTCTAGCACTCAATTGATATAATGACGTGTATGATGTGATTTCAATGGCCTTTTAATTTATAGTACAAAAAGATTGATTTAGTGGTTTGCATGTTTGGTTTAGATAATAGATAATATTTCATTATAAGAGTTTCTTTCTTTCTTTTTTTTTTTTTTTTTTTACAAGAATACTTCTTATAAGAGTTGACACTTGTAAAATATGGGATTGTGACTTTTTTTTTGGAAGTGGCATGATTGAAAATGTCAAGGGTTGAAGTATGTATATATATGTGACTAAACAAATTAATCAAGTGTCATGCAAGAATTTTTCTTGTATATGAAGATCCATCTGTCTTATTTTAATTGACTCTCTGAAATTAAATCACACTAAAAACAAAAACTCGTTTTTAGGAATTGAATTTACCAATTGAATTAAATAAGTTTCATAATTATCAACATATTGCCAATAAAAATTACATTTTTATTTAGTAACGAAATGTCAACGAAATTATTATGTTCTTACAAACGGAATAAAATTCATTATTATTTACTAACAGATTACCAAAAAAATCATTATATAAATTATCAATGGATTACCAATAAAATTATTTAATAATGGAATTAAATTTTTACTGCTAAAAATTTACCATTACTATTTTACCAACAGAAAATTATCAAGAAATTTCGTTGTTAATCCATTATTAAACCAATTTAATAATAAAATAAAACTTCTACCTACAGAATATTTGGTAAAAGACAAGTTTTTTTTTTTTTAATATCTTATATAATTGTCATGTCATAACTATTTAAAAAACTAAACTAAGTTATTTCAATTTTATCATTATCTATTACAGACCTCCACTCGTATAAGAAATGTTTTGATCGTTTTATGACCATAGTTGATGTTTTTTAAAATATTATTTTTGTGGAATTTAAAATTAAAAATGCATCCCTCCGTCGTCTTGGAAAACACTTTTCATACTGTTCCACATTATTATGAAATTAAAATTGCTCTTTTAATTAACTTTGTTAACTTTAGATAGTGTTATAATATTTTTAAGTAATAATAAAGAAAAATATAAAGTAATGATATGATATGTGTGTGAAAAAAGGGATGACAAATTTAAAATTAAAGTAAATTTTAAGGTTGTTTTTGGCTATATTTGTTACAAATTATAATTAAAGGGTGGCAAAGATTTTAGGTTTACAAAATAGAGCATTTTAATTGTGGGACAAACAAATAAAAAAAATGTGAAGAGTTATGTGTTATGGAGGAAGTACATGGTAGTTTACATATATTGTTAATGTTGAATTAATATTTACTGTTGTTAAAAAAAATATATTAACTGTTGTTGCACGTATTATAGTGTACACATGATATCACGTCGTGTGATTGCTTAGTTGTAATTGATTGTGTTCAAATGAATTGATATTAGTAACTAACGCATGGTTTGGATTGAATATTTTATTTAGTACATATATTGACATGATGAGGATGGTGCAATGCATTATAAACTGTATTTTCGTTATTTTGGGGAGGCACTTGCATAGAAGATCTCTTCTATCTTATTTAAATAAAATTATCACGAACTCAAATGAACAATTATTATTGATTGAAATTTGAGTTGGTCACTTTTATGGGATGAGTATAAGGGTATAATATTTTATTTTGGGAGATTACTACTAGGTAAACAAAAAAACCCTAAATTATATGAGATACAAACATACAAAAGTATTACTACTAGGTACAAAAATATATAGTGATATTCCAATATTAACCCTATTAATGTGCTGCACATAAATATTGTGTGCAGCAAAAGTTCATGTGCAGCAAAGTGTGTGCAGCAAAAAAAGTGTGTGCAGGAAAAAAAAAAGTGTGTGCAGCAAAAAAATGTGGTGGTCCGGCAGCTTTTCCGGCGGCGGCAGTTTTTCCGGCGACCAGTTTTTTTTTTTTTTTTTTTTCTGACGAACAGATTTTCCGGCGACCGGCCGCCGGAGCTCCGGCGGCGGCGGCGCGGCAGCTTTCCGGCGACCATTTTTTTTTTTTTTTTTTTTTCCTGACGAACAGATTTTCCGGCGACCGGCCTCCGGAGCTCCGCCGGCGGCGGCGGCGGAGGTCCGGCAGTGGCAGCGGTGGTCCGGTGGTGGGTGGAGGTTGGGGTTAGTGTTTTAAAGGTATATGGGTTTAGAGGTATATTTGGTATTTTACTTTAATATTTTGTATTAAATAATAATTATTTTAAATCAATGTATCTAGTAGTAATTAGGGGTACAAAGTGTGTACTTATCAGTAATTATTTCTTTTAAGAAGTATACGTTTTAATTAATAAAAGTATAATTTTTTTAATTAAAAGGTCGGATGAAATATGAATAGTATAAATGCTAATTAAAAAAATTAAATTTTTTACCTAAAAGATATACTCCATCCGTCCCATTCTAAGAGTAATTTTTGCTTTTTGCATGTGGATTAAGGAGTATTATTTAATATGTAGTGGGTAGTTGTATTAGTGGTAGCGTGGATCCATATTTTAATTGTATTAATGGGTGTATGTGGATCTCATGTGTGTAAAAATAGAAAGTGGACTCTTTTGGTGAAATGCTAAAATGAAAAAAAAAACTTTTTAGGTGGAACGGAGGGAGAAACATTTAATACTAAAAAGTAAAAAAAAAGTGAGATTTGAGAGCACGGTATTTTTGGGAACACACAAGTTTTAGCCAACTTATTGATTTTTTTTTGTAAAGGCTCAAATTTGAAATAAATTTTATTTTAAGACTAATTTACAATTGCCATTTTAGTTTGTGCAAGGTATGATTTACATTTTTCTTTTTGATAGGTTGGATGCACATAATAAAATAATTGATATATAAACTTATATGTATTCATACACAATATTAATACAGTTATTTAAAATGCATAAAATATTATTTATATCCCTAAATTCACTTCAAATTAAATTAAGATATGTATCTTTTTATCTACGTGTAAGTCCTCTGGATGGAGGGTACTTTGCACTATTACATAACATTTCGGGTCGGATCCATTTTGGTGCGCTAAATCTTTGTACCTTGAAATTTACTAATATTCTTGAACATTGACTTCATTAAGTACCCAATTTGAGTTGTATCTCAAAATCACGAAGTAGGAGTAATAAATATTATATATCACGTATTAAAATTATATTTTATCTTGGATAGATAAATGACTTAAATCTTATATATACCTCACGAATCTGTGTTATATATTAATCGAACCACGCATGGTTGAACACCAACTCTAATCAATAGCCAATTTCTATTAATAAAACATTCATTTAGCGGAATCACACCCTAATACACTGACCCAAAATTGTCATAAACCTGTAAGGCAAAAGTTCCTACGTCTTTGGGCTACGCCGTGTTCTCATGGGAACACAACCCTTCTCCCTCCATATTTTATTTAAACCTATTTATTGCTAGTGATTTAAATTGCAAAGGATCACAGAAATTGCAAAGGGACACGGTGTCCCCGGGACACAAGAGCCTCACTCAACCTGTAATAATTAAGCACGGTCACATAATGCATGCAATGAGATACGAGAAACATTAAAAAAAACTATTTTTACCAACGGAATATTCCAACACGGTGTCCCCGGGATATAAGAGCCTCATCCAACCTGTAAAAATTAACCACTAACACATAATGCATGCAATGAGATATTTACGAGAAACACTAAAAAAATTATTTTTTACCAACGGAATATTCCGTTGGTAAAAGCATTAATTCTATTGTTAAATTGGTTTACCAACGGATTAGCAACGGAATCCGTTGGTAAATTTTCGTTGGTAAAGTGGTGGTTGGTAAATTTTTAACAACAAAAAATCAATTCCGTTTGTAATCCGTTGCTAAAAATTCCATTGGTAATTTATGTAAAGATTTCCTTGGTAATCCGTTAATAATTACCAACGGATTGAATTGCCTTTGTAAAATAAAGAATAAATTCGTTGGTATTCCATTGCTAATAGAAAAATGTCATTTTGGTTGCTAATTCATTGGTAATTACCAATGAATTGAATTCCGTTGCTAAATTTTTTTTTTTGTAGTGAAACTGCAATGTGGATGAGGGGCCGTCAAAGGGAAAAATATTAAAATTGGTCCTTTATGTTTGCGTAATTCCAAATTTAATTCTCAAGTTTGCTAAATTCGCAATTTTGATCCTCTATTATTCGATTTTGGTGCATTTTGTCTAACGTTAGTCATTTTAATAAATTTAGTTGTACAATTTTGAACCAAAATTAGACAAACTACTAAATAAAAGACCAAATCTGGACAAATTCTAACATAAAGGATTAAATTTGAAATAAAAAATTTGACAAAAGAATTAAATTTGGACAAAAATGACTAAAATCAGATACTAGAGAATCAAAATTGCGAATTTAGCAAGTTTGGAGACTGAATTTGGATTACTCCAAATATAAATGACCAAATTTGATATTTTCTCGGCAATCAAACTCTACGTATAAGACAATACACAGTTACACAAACTCAAAGTACTGTTTTAATTTCTTTTCTCGGCAGATTCAGTTGACGAGGGCTAGGGCAGTTTGGCGATGTAGGAAAATTAAAAGAAACACATCTATTCATTCCATATTTTCTCTTCCTCTACTGTCTTGTGGTAGGGCTGCTCACGGTGCTGCGTTAATTGCACTTTGACATCCTTAGGAAGAGAAAACCCAAACTCACGGTGCATCCAGTGCCGGTTCTGACAGTTTCTAGGCCCAGAGCGAACAAAAAGAATAGGCCCTCATTGTTCTTTATATATATTTTTTAATAAAAAAGTTTCCATTATTCTTCATTATTATTTTCTTTTCTTCCACTAAAAATCAAATATTTATTTTTAAAAACACATTTTACTATAGCAAGAAATTTATTCTTTTTTCCTTTTCTCACAACCAAATTCATGTTTTTTAATATTTAAACTAGTATTTCCCGTCCGTGCGTTGCACAGAAAACATTTTATTATAAGATTGTTGGTTAATTTATTTTTTACTTTTTATTTTTGTTTTAATAGAGTTATGTATCTATATGAATATGTTTGAGCTTCTCTCTTTCGATTTTGGCCTGATTTAAATTTTTTTGTAGCATTTTTTTTATTTATGTTTATAACTATCCCATATGTGTTTTGCACGAAAATAATTATATTTTGCGAATAATTTTTAAATATTTTATTATAGGATTATTGTTAATTATATTTTAGTTTTAGTAGTTTTATCTTTACAAATATGTTTGAATTTCTCTTGTTCGATTTTGGTCTAGCTAGAATTTTTTTATAATATTATTTTTTATTTATGTTTATAATTATCCCATATGCGTTTTGCACGGAAATAATTATAAATATTTTTATGTATAATTGGTTTTCTTTCTTATACTTCCTATGTCCTTTCGGCCTTGTAGTTATATATTTCCAATTTGGGAATCAATTCCTAATGGTTTTGTTACCCTTTTTGTTATATGGGATCCAACAAAATGATTATACCATCTCCATGTGACTCACCTATAATTCTAATACAACTATCCACTATACATTAAAATACTATATTCCTTAATCTTGTGTAAGAAATAATTGTAACCATTAGGACGTCGGGCTTGAAGCATGGTTGAAGTTGAATCTATAGGATCTACTGCTGGATAGATCCCATTTGCAGCCAATCCTCTTGATAGTACGGTAGTCGCATCCAAAATATGCCAATGTCATAGTAGGGACAGGATCGGTCAAATCGTCTGCAGGTACATAAACTGCTTGAATAGAAGTTATGGATCCTTCTTTGGTAGAAGTAATTCTTTCTTGTAAAGAGCCCATTTCGGTACTCCCAAAATACAGTTCCCCCCGAAGAGTTTGGTTGAATTTTCTCCATTTTCAAGCTGCATGATGTCTTTCATGGTTTTGTCAAGGGCCTCAATGCATCATTTATTGATAATTAGCAATTCATCCCAAATGATCAATTTGCGAATAGAAAGGAGTTAAGCAAGATCAGTTCCCTGCCTTACATTACACGTTGAATCCTTGCACACCGAAAGTGGAATATAAAATCTCGAGTGCGTTGTTCGGCCCCTTGGCAAAAGTAAGGATGCAATTCCATTTGATGCCACGTTCAACACTCTATCCCCCTTTGATCTAATATAAGCCAATATCGTCTTCCATAGGAATGTCTTTCCGGTGCTTCCGTATCCATATACGAAGAAAACTCTATCACTTCCAGAGACACACCTTCTTCTGATCTTCATTTAGTTTCTTCATCAAATTCAGACATTCTTTTTGTTGTGATGATATGTTATACCTCAATTCACTTGATATTAGTATGTTATTATGCTAAAAATTCTTTTCAGGATTTGAGATGGACATCCCTTCAAAATCTCTTAGATTTTTATTCGTAGATATCAATGCACGATTAATTTCACATAAACACGTATTCATTATATCCGCCTTAGACATCACCAAACCTGCAATTTGAAATAATCTTAAAATCTTAATGAAAAAAATGTATTTCAATAATAAATGCGAAAAATGTGTTTATTTCATTTGTTAATTTGTCATACCTAGATGTCTCAATCTTTTTCTCTCGTTGTATATTATATTCTCAGATAATTCTTTTCAACATGCATCCCATACAGTTTTTGGCATGGTTATACTTCTAAAAATTAATAGATTTACGAATATATTTCTCAATAGCTTACTGGAACCCCATGATGCACATTTCTTAATTGCATTTATAAATTTCTTGTCGTCTTCAAGCAATCCTCTTGCATAGCATACTTCTTGAAAATATTATGCCTCTTTCCCAAATTTACGAAAATCTTCATAACATATTGGTCCATGCACTACATTTAGCAGAATTCTCAAACAATAAGGTTCTTCGGCACCAGAAGGAACATAGAAAATTCTATCAACGCCCAATTATTAATTTTTCTTTTCACACATTCTCTCGTGTTGCTTTTTTAGACAAAGTGTTGTGGGAATTCTTTACATGTCAGTTTTTTTTGCCTCGGGGTATTTCTTATTTGCTTCAAACCAAGCTAAGAATATATTCTCCCTTATAAACGGTTAATTATTTATATATAATATATAAATATAAATTTTTTTAACATAATGTAATTTTATACTATTTATCAATTATATAATATTGTATATATGCTTAGTTTTTCATAACATTAATTTTTACTTATATTTAGAAATGGCAACATATTGGTTACACGCTTATGTAGAGATATCGTATACGTTTAAATATCTACCACTCGTATCCATAATTTTACAGTATTTAGTTTTTATTTAATTTTAATTTTAAACGTTCATTTAATACTACTCCCTTCGTCTGCCCCAAATGGGTGCATTTTTCCACGTGAATTAAGGAGTATTATTATTTAATTTGTAATGGATAGTTATATTAGTGTGGGATGACCCATATTTTAATTGTATTAGTGGGTGTGTGAAGGTCTCACGTATATAAAAATGAAAATTAGACTCTTAGAGGCGGGTGCTCAAAATGGAAAAATGAGACTCTTTGGAGCGGACGGAGATAGATTCGATAATTAATAGAATATGTCAAAAATATCACTCATATTTAATAAATTATTAGAATATTGTTAATTAAAAAATAAAAAATTTATTATTAACATAAATAATATTAATGGTTAAGATTTAATGTTTTAAATGGACTGCCAAAATTAAAACTGCATGATTTATAAATATAATAAATTTGAAAATAGGTTAAAAAATTGAAGATAAAAAAAATTTAGGTTTATTTTTATATATGTATAGATAGATTGATAATTTATGATACCCTAAAATAAAATATAAAGATATATTAATTACTCCCTACATCCCACCGAAAGGCAATTTTGGGGCACTGAATATTTAGGTTAAAGCACCACAGTTGGACTCTTTATTATAATATCCTAAAATATAAAAATAGAGTTCATAGAATTATTATAAAGCAAACACAAAAGTTAAAGAAAAAAAAGATAGACAAAAAAAAAGAATGATACCTCAAATAAAATGATTGGGACCAATAAATAAGATCAAATATGAGATTGTTTAAACCTAAAAATAATATCAAATTAAAGTATAAAAGAAGATAAAATAAATTAAATTATAAAAATAGGGTTTATAGAATTATTTAAAAAATAAAAAATCAAAAAGAAAAAAAAATAAGATAACAAAAAATAAAATAGTATAACGACACGTTTAAGGAGAATGATTGAACCTGCATATAAGATACGTATACTGATGACTTTTTTTAATGATCGAAACTACAAATAAGATCAATAAAAAATAAGAACAATAAAATAAAAAAACTTTAAAAATAGGGTTTATGGAATATAAAGAAAACAAAAAAAATCATAAATCATAAGATAAATAAAAAAAAAGAATGATGCCTCAAATGATAATGTTTGAACATGATAATAAGATTAAAAGGAGAACAAAAGATAGAATATTAATAAATAAAAATAGGTTCACAGCATTATTATAAAGCTAACACAAAAATTGAAGAAAAAAAAAGATAAACAAAAAAATGATACTTCAAATGAGAATGATTGAACCTACAAATAAGATCAAATATGAGAATGACTGAGCTTAGGAATAATATAAAATAAAAGGATAAAAGAAGATAACAAAAATTAAATTATAAAAATAGGGGTTTATAGAATTATTTAAAAAAACACAAAAATCGAAGAAAAAAATAAGATAACAAAAAATTAAAAAGTATAATGATTCCTTTAAGGAGAATAATTGAACATGTATATAAGATCAAATAAAAATATAAAAGACGAAATAAATTAGAGTAAATTATAAATAATATGAAAGTAGAATCTGTAAAAGAAAAGAAAAGGAAGAAATATTAGAGAAAAAAAAGAGGATTAAAAAGAATAACAAAAGATA
Source organism: Pogostemon cablin (assembly GCA_023678885.1). Lineage (NCBI taxonomy): Eukaryota > Viridiplantae > Streptophyta > Magnoliopsida > Lamiales > Lamiaceae > Pogostemon > Pogostemon cablin. Next base: position 18,849,177 of record CM042955.1, read on the forward strand.
AACTATTGAAATATAAAAATAGGGTTCATAGAATTATTATAAAGCAAACACAAAAATTGAAGAAAAAAAAGATAGACAAAAAAAAGAATGATACCTCAAATGAGAATGGTTGGATATACAAATAAGATCAAATATGAGAATAAAAGAAGATAAAAATAAATTAAATTATAATAATATAGTTTATAGAATTATTATAAAAAAATACACAAAACGAAGAGAAAAAAAATAACAAAAAAATAAAAAGTATAATGATACCTTTTAGGAAAATGATTGAACCTGCATATAAGAGTAAATAAAAGTGTAAGAGACAGAACAAATTAGAATAGATAAGTTATAAAAATAGGGTTTATAGAATTATTAAGAAAAAACACAAAAATTGAAGAGAAAAAAAATTATAAAAAATATAATGATATCTTTAAGGAGAATGATTGAACCTGGATATAAGATCAAATAAAAGTATAAAAGACAAAATAAATTAGAATGACTGATCAAAAAAAGTATAAAAGACAAAATAAATTAGAATGACTTATAAATAATATGAAAGTAGAATTTGTAAGAGAGAAAAAGAAAAGCATTAGAGAGAAAAACTAAAAAAAAAAGAGGGAGAGTGTAAGAATTTAATTAGGTAATGAAAAATTTATATAGAATGATTTTAAAGAATGAACGGCCGTGATTGAAAGCAAATATTTATAGAGACGATTCTAATGAAAATAAAATTGATATATTAATTGAAATTAAACATATATTGATTAAAAATAAAATCAAATTTATATTGTTAAATTAAATAAATATAAAAGTAAAATTAAATAATAAAATTCATTATTAGTATAATCAAATTTTATGATTAAAATCATATGTACTATATATATTAAATTAAATTATAATAATATGTGAATATTGATTGAGATATAATTTAAATTAAACATATATTGATTAAAAATTATTTAAATATGCCCAAAATATCTCTTATATTTACCAAATTTATATTGTTAAATAAAAAAGTAAAATTTAAATAACAAAATTCATTATTAGTATAATTAGATTTTATGATTAAAATTAAAATCATTAATTGGAAAGTAAAGATTAAAACTGAATTATTTCTAAATAGAGTAAAATTGAAAAAAAATTGAAAACAAAAGTAGAAGGTAAATTATAATAATATATGAAAATTGATTGATATATTAATTTAAATTAAGCGTATATATTGATTAAAAATTAGTTAATATGCAAAATATATCTCTTATATTTATCAAATTTATATTATCATTATTAGTATAATTAGATTTTATTTATGATTGAAATCAAAAACATTAATTGGACGGTTAAGATTAAAATTGAATTATTTCTAAATAGAGTAAAATTAAAAAAAATTGAAAACAAAAGTAGAAGTTTAGGTTTGCTTTTATATATGTATAGATATAGGGCCCATTTTTTCAAGTCCAATATGTTAATGGCTAAATTTTATGAAAACTCCAATAACCTAATATAAATTATATATTTTGTTAAGAATTAATTACTCATATGTACACACTTTGTACCCCTAATTACTATTAGATACATTGATTTAAAATATTAAAATAAAATACCAAATATAATCCTAAACTCATACACTTTTAAACCACAAACCCTAAACCCTACCCATCGCCGGCCGGTCGCCGGGATCTGCCGGACCGCCGCTAGACCGCGGCTGCCGATCGCCGAAAACTGCCGCCGGAGCTCCGCCGATCGCCGAAAAAGTCGTCTGACCGCCGCCGCCAGAGCTCTGCCGGACCACCGTCGGTCCACCACATTTTTTTGCTGCACACACTTTTTTTAATGCACACACTTTGCTGCACACGAACTCTTGCTGCACACAACATTTATGTGCAGCACATTGTAGGGGTAATATTGGAATATCACTATATATTTTTGTAGTTAGTAGTAGTATTTTTGTATGTTTTTATCTCATAGTAATTAAGAATTTTTTTGTGTACCTAATAGTAATCCTCCCTTTTATTAAATATATGTATTAAAATATTATATATACATATATATATACATGTATATATATATTTTTTGGGACCCCAAGAGGTCGCCCTCTTCGCCCTTTCTCAGACTACCCTCATTCACAACACACAACAACTCAACCCAACAATATAATATTCATTTCTCTCTCATCCACATATACAACCTACAACCCAACTCAACCTCAATTTTTTTATACTCCATCAACAACCCAACTCAACCTATCTTTTTAATAAAATATTCATTTATCTCTCATCTATATTTACATCACAATTATTAATATAAATTATACTATAATACTATTTTAAGATTTTTTTTATTTTAATGAGGATTATAATAATTGCATAAATTAAAAATATTTTAATTTTGCTGGGTAAATTATTTTGTTGAAACCTAGAAATAATATAGTAAAGCAATAACTTAAATTTAAAAAATAGAATCTAAGATTGAAAAAAAAAATTAAGATATTTTTACTGTGATTATAAATATATTAATATTAGAATCTATTAATAGATAAAATAAAATAAATTTAGAATTTTGATTATAAAAAAAATAATAATAATAAATTGTATATAATTTATTAAAAATTTAAAGTATATATATATATTAAGTATGTATTAATGACCACCAATAAGATTGTGACATTTGTCACCCTACTGTATATGTGAATGGGTTGTATAATAGGTTGGTCAAACCCTCGCTACTTCAACCGGTTGTTGCATTAATTTTAATTTTCAATTTTCTTTTTCTCATTCTATTTTGTCTTATTCGCTCGACCCGCTCATTCGATTGGCGATGGGAATAGCCTCAGGGCCACCACTGGGTGCAGCATGCTCGTAGCATCACGACAACCTAAACTCCTGTGGCTTGGAGATGAGTTCTGATGTTGTACGCATGGATAACATGCAATATCATTAATTTTAATTCATTCTTTTATTAAATACGTGACATGCATGTATATTCATTTTATTTTTAGTATATCAAAATTGAATAGTACGTTGGAATTTAGAAATCTTCGAATTCTAAAATAAAGTGAAATTATATAGTGAAAAATATGAATTTAATTAGTTTAATTTTTTTTTTATGTGGGCAGTATAGATGTTATTAGAAAATTTATAAATAGAGGGGTCAAAAACACATTAAAATTTTATAGATACTTAATTTCATACTCCCTTCGTCCGCCCCAAAAGTAGACATTTGCTTCTTGCACGTGAATTAAGAAGTATTATTATTTAAGGTGTAGTTGGTAGTTGTATTAGTGGGGTGTATGGGTCCCATAAATTTATTGTATTAGTAATGTGTGTGGATCCCATGTGTTTAAAAAGAGAAATGTGGACCTTTGGTGCGGACGCCCAAAATGGCAAAATGTATATAAAACACATCACTAAAAAAAAACTATTTTTACCAACAGAATATTCCGTTGGTAAAAGTCTTAATTACATTGTTAAATTGACTTACCAACGAATTAACAACGGAATCTGTTGATAAAGTGATAATTGGTAAATTTTTAGCAACAAAAAATCAAATATTTAATTATAAATCGCTATATTGTGAATTATGTAGGTATGTTTGTTTGTAATTTATGTTTGGATTTGAAAATTATAAACAATAATACCTTTATATCATATTAATATGTGAGAGTATTAGAGTGACTTGTTTAAGTATTAAATGATACATCTCTCTACCAGTTTAAGCTTTTAGATAAAGTGGTCATTTAACATGGTATCAGAACCCATGGTTAACAGAGGTTCAGGGTTCGAATCTCAGCGCCACCCATTTATAAAAAAATTCTATATTCAAGGCTTGAGGCAAAATTCCCGCTGCATGAGGGATGTGTGTATTGATAAAAGAGGAAAAATGAGAGATGAAAGAAAAAAAAGGAGAAAAAATATTAATCGAAGTAGTTATTTTTATTTTATTTTTTCACTTAATTAATTTGTAGATAGAAGATGGTTTTGTGTATTGTTGATCTCGCCTTAATACTGCACCTTTTTGAGGTCATGTGCTGTTACTAAGGTGAAATTCTTCTTCTTCTCTGTACACGTGTTAGTTCTTATTTCTACTTGGTCATTTATGCATGTTATGGGTATTATTATTTATGTGAAAGTAATAGATTAATAGATTATAAAATTTTTAATGAATATACGAGAAGTTATCATTAATACAAATATTTTATTATTATTATTATTATTATTATTTATTATAAGTGTATTCAATATTATGTCATTTTCATAAAATAGAAGGTTAATGATGTAGTAAAGTGAGGAAATGTTACTCTCTTGTCAAACAAAGTGAAACTCTTTTGTTAATTGAGAGGCCAAACTCTCTTTTTAAAGATTTATTTATACTATTATTTATATAAAATATTACTATTTAATTATACAAAGTGTTATTTTTAGTTAATTAAATTGTCACTCTTATTTCTATTATTTATTTATTAACTTTTAATTATAAAATATTATTCTTTAATAAAAAAAATATTATTCTTTATTATAAAGAGTGATACTCTTTATTTAAGAATAATTGTACAAACAGCACATGAATTACATAATTAAACGTACACAAATTCGCAATAACATGACAACACAATAAATATACTTCTTAGTTATAACAAATTAATAGTACTTGAATACAGCATAATTAAAAACGTATAGTACTCCAGTTGTGAATTAAAGGTCGACAGCTTTCTTACACCCTTGGGAAGCCCTGAAAAATGCCATAAATAATGTGTTAGAAAATATAACGAATATTATTTTCAAGTTATGACTGATTCTGATCTAATTGTATTTTTATTTCGGCAAATACTTATGTGATACCGTCTCACGTTATTTTGGCAAACATTTGTGTGATAATGTTATTTAATGAACAATTTATAATATAAATGAAAAGTGACAACATTTTATAGCGAAAGTGATATTGTTTTATAGCGAAAGTGATAGTGATTTTAAAAAGTGTAAAATGGTCTCACCCAAGGCCTACCCATTTTTAGCAAAGACTTGTGTGAGACCGTCTCACGTAAGGACTTACGTGAGACGGTCAGAAAATGATAACTTTTATGAAGGAAAGTAATAATAAATTAATGAAAAGTGATAATATTCTTTCATGAACAATTTATAGTATAAATAAAGAGTGATAACATTTTATAGCAAAAGTGATAACGATTCATAGCGAAAGTGAAAAACTATTTTAAAAAGTGAAAAATTATCTCACGTGAGACGGTCTCACACAGGACCTACCTTTTTTATTTTTTTTGTTCTTTTAAGTACCTAGATTTGACAAAATTATCAGTACAAGTTCGAAGGGTTTAAAAATAAATTATTTAGAAAATAGCAAATCTCGCCATCCAATTGGATTTTGCACTTTAATCCTATAAAAAATGAATTTTGCCAATAAATATTTGATTTTAAATTCTTACTAGATGTGCTAAAACTGCTTTACCGTGAAACAGAGTTTACTACTACTCAATAAAAAATTCAATGCTCAAAATCTTAAAAATATATTAACATTCAATTAATCAATTAGAGGTTTAAATATATATATATATATATATATATATATATACGCGAGTATAGATTCTCGCTTAATATGCAGATAAATTATTATAATCAATCAAAAAATATAATTAAAGATGATATACATGATTTAAAGATAATAATAATAATATAATAATAAAATAAATAAAAGTAGTATTCCTAATCAATAATAATAATAATAATAATAAGTTGGATATATTTTATTGATTATCTATTTCTAACCAATAAAAAAATATATAATTAAAAGTGGTATTTAATTTATAGATATACATAATTTAAAGATATACATGAATATAATAATAATAATAATAATAATAATAATAATAATAATAATAATAATAAAAGTAGAAAGATTATATATGTCATATATTAAAATAACAAAATACGATAATTAATCACGTCGCGACACCTCATACTTTTAAAATGTTATTTATAGCAGCGTATTCGTAATTAGATATATATATTATTTTTTATTTATTTAATACTCCATATATTTTAATTTTTTAAAAAAATAGCGAACAAACAATTTTTTTCCATCAAAATTGAAATTAGCGGTTAAAATCTGCCTTTTTAAAAATGGCGAACAAACAATTTTTTTATCCATAAAATTTATATGTAATAATAATAATAATAATAATATATTATTATTATTATTATTATTATTATTATTCATCTGTTTAGTTATCACTTTAAATTAAAAATATCATCACTTTTTATTAATTCAGTAAATTGTTTGCGAAATAATTTAATTAGACGGATGCACTTTTTTTTATTATAAGGACTCACTTTTTATTAAAAATATTATAATCACATTTTATCAATTCTATAAATTGTTCGTGAAATACACTTTCATAATTAATTTTCACTTAATATGTTATCACTTTTCATTTATACTGCAAATTGTTCTTAAAATAGTTCACAATACCATTATCACTTTTTAATTAATTGAACATCACTTTTCATTATAAAGGTTATCACATTTTATAAATATATAATATTTTTAAATTAAAAAAGAAATTATCCGAATCACAAAATTTAAATTGTTATATTTTTAAATAAGAAAAAATATAAATAAAAAAAAAAGTTATACATGCGAGATTTAATTAAAATTTCAATTTTCTAATTTAATAGCAATCAAATAAGGACTTTAGAAAAACTTATTTGGGTCTGATAGATAACTGACCTCAGGAATTATTGAATCATGAGACGGTCTTAAAAAAAAAAAAAAAAGGGATCACACTCTTCTATATGTGTAATATTGCATGCTTTCATGGCGAAATCAAGATTAGGTAGAGCAAGTTGAGCATTGCAAGTAATCGATTTCTGAAACTTTGGTGCAACATTTTTTTAGAAGTGCAGCATCTTGAGACGCCAATGCAGTTGAACACACTGTAACGGCTTTCTCAATATCATTTTGATCGACAATCACAGTGGACGAATGCTGCCACCAGAAATATTGTTATCATAATTTCCAAACCAACCCTATTTCTTACTTTTCTTGCACTACTCAGAAGAGAAGAGATGAGATGAGATGAGACAATTGTGGGTAAGATGTGATTGTAATTTATACTACAAAAACATCCACTGCTTAGCATGTTTTGTTTAAATATATATATTAGAGTTGACACTTATTCAAAAAAAAAAAAAAAACAGGGATATATGTGTATGATTCTTTAAAATGTCAAGGCCGGTTGAAGTATATTTAATTTATATGACTGAAATTAAGATTAAGATGTATTTTAATGTCATATTTTTTCGTCCGTTAACTTTGTCATATTTTAATGTCATAAGTTGATAATTTATAAGACTTAAATTAAATAGGGAAAATAGATTTTTTAGTCCATAAGTTTTTCACTTTTTAAAAATCGTCCATTATATTTACAAAATTTTGAAAATCGTCCATTATATTTGAAAATTTTGAAAATGGTCCATCATGTTTACCAAGTTCAACAAAATCGTCCGTTTCAACAGGTCATTAGCAGGTTATTCTAAAAGATAAAAATAAAAAATATGTAAAATATATATATATATATATATATATATATACTATTTTACAAAAAAATAGCCCCCATTAAGAATTTATATTATACTCCCTCCGTCCGTCTAAAAGAGGGCATTTTGCTTTTGTGCACGTTGATTAAGAAGTATTGTTATTTAATATGTAGTGGGTAGTTGTATTAGTGGGAGTGTGGATCCCATATTTTAATTGTATTAGTGGGTGTGTGTGGATCCCATTTGTGTAAAAAATGAAGTGACCCTCTTTGAAACGGACGACCAAAATGAAAAAAGACCCTCTTTCAAGCGGATGGAGGAAGTATCAATATTTAGTTAAATTTGCTTCACTTTAGTATTGAAATTAATATTATTTATTTGGTATACGGAAGTGAAAAATGAAAAGTGAGATAAAATTGGTTAAATAAAAATATGATATAAATTAATTGGAGTGAAAATATTCAAATGACCTGTCATAGCAGGTCAAAGGACCAAAATGTTGAATTTTATGAAGTTAATGGACTAATTTCAAAATTGTTATAAAATTAACGGACTAATTTCAAAATTAAAAAAGTTAATGGATTAATTTCAAAATGAGTGAAAGTTAACGGACGAAAAAATCTATTTTCCCAATTAAATATCATGCACTCAAATGAGTTATGGCTCAAGATTAAAGAACTGATATAAATTTTATCGACAAAGTCTCTTGTGATACGATTATTTGTAAGACGGGTCGACTCATTATTAAAGTATATATGTTATATAGATAAAGTGTGTTTAATGGTTGTTAGAGTATGTTTTCTAACGTATGCTGATTATGCATTAAATATCATGATTAAAGTATAATTTTAGTGTATTATAATACTCCCTCCCTCCCACGTATTTTTACCCACTTTCCATTTTGGGGTGTCCCACGTATTTTTACCCATTCCATTTTTGGTAAGAATAAATAATATTTCATTACCTATTTTTTACAATCCCAACAACTTTAATTACTTTTTTACACTTTATTCATAATTCCCAGCAACTTTATTTACTTTTTCTTTTTAAATTACTAATTTATCCCTATTTTTTTCTTACATTATATATTAAAAAAAATAACATGTCTTAATCTCCGTGCCCCGTACAAAGGAGTTAAAATATCCGGGACGGAGGGAGTATGATTTATTATTAACATACTTTAATTACAAATAAGTATACTTTAACTATACAATAAGCATACTTTAGTTATGGGTCGACACGTCTCATTCATGTCTAACAAATAACCCGTCCCACAAGAAAGTTTCTCAATTTTATTTTAGGACTTTATAATTGATATTTTTATGCTTTTAAATTGAAATAACTCCATAAATTTAGCTATTAATTGTGCACATCAAATTACACGTACTATTTTTTAGCAACCGAATTTACCAACGGAATTTAATCCGTTGGTAATTACCAATGGATTAGCAACAAAATTGACATTTTTGTTATAGCAACCGATGCCAACGAATTTATTATCTATTTTAGCGATAGAATTCAATCCGTTGGTAATTACCAACGGATTACCAAGGGAATCATTACATAAATTACCAAAGGAATTGATTTTTCATTGCTAAAAATTTATCAACCACCACTTTACCAACGAAATTTTATGAATGGATTACATTGCTAATCCGTTGGTAAGTTAATTTAACAATGGAATTAAGTCTTTTATCAATGGAATACTCCATTGATAAAAAATAGTTTTTTTAAGTATTCGTGATACTGATTATTACTAAATTTGAAAATTTTAAGTTATAATATTGTAGTAATATTCTTAATGTTACTTTCTGATATTTTAAGTTTATATAAACTTATACTTTAATTTACGTGTCGAAAATCCATATGTTATATGATATCTTTAATGTTAAGTTTGTCTACTTGCATGCATTTAGTGAATATATATTTTGTTTTAGATGCTTTATAGTTTAATTAATAAGAGTATATTTTCAGTTTATCTTCACACTTTGATTTTCACAAATATTAAAAAAATTGTTTTTTAACTTATTTTTAAAATAATAAGTAGTAGTATGTTATTTGTATAGGTATTAATGACAAATTTGTTAATTAAATTCTATTGTAGTGTTATTAAATTTGATATTGTTTCTTAATTTATGGTGTGTGAAGATAAATTTGGACGATAATGTCTGAAACTGAGTTGAGTATGGAGAAAGTAATACTTGTACATTATACTGTACTTACGCATACTGTAACACTACATTTAATTATAAATCGCTATACTGTGAATTATTTAGATATGCTTCTCTGTGATTCATGTAGAGTTTAAAAATTATAAAGAGTGATAATTTTATATTAAATTAATATGTTAGAGGTGTGTTGATATATGTAAGAAGTGTGTGTTGATATGATAAGAAAAAATGAGAGATGAAAGAGAGAGAGAGAGAAAAAATTATTAATTGAAAGAGAATGTATTGAAAATTAGTGACTTGAGAATTAATAAAGTTTATAGGTATATATGAAAATTCAAATATAAAACTTAATTTTCAAAACCAGAGCAACAAACTATGGTTTTAGTCCCATCGAACCCTTCAGGTTAATTGTTCTACATTATTTTAAAAGATTTTTTTTTTTATCAATTTTATGAAATTTTTATTGTATTTTAGTATTTTTATTTAATAAATAAAGTTCAAAGTAATGTTATGAGTATATTAAGAAGAAGTGACAAATTTATATTGAAGTAACCAGCTTTAAGGTTATTGGATAAAATTTTTTTTTTTTTACGTGAAAAATTATGTAGGACAATCAAATGAGGAGAGTGTGAAGAATTTTGTGGAACGGGCAAGTATTATTAGGGATGTTAATAAGCCTGCACGCCGGTCCTTTTCGGCTGGACTTGATCGGTTAACCCTTGGTCTAAACGGGCCAGCCCACCAGCACGGTTATTTTATTTTTTATTTTTGGGTAAAAATCACTACATCCCAATGACAACTTAAAAAGCTATGGGCCCAATGTAATATGAGTCTAAACAACTGGCATTAACATGGTTTGTTCATATAAAATATAAATTTCCCTTCTCCTTAAATGTTTCGAGTGTGGAAGCTTGATTATTTCTTTTATTCGAACTTCTAAAATTAATGTTTGATTGTTATGTATTTGAACGAATGGTATGGAAAACATTTTGGAATTAAGCATGAATGTGTTGCTGTGGTGTGTTTATTTATACCTTCTTCTTTTTCGGTTCCTGTTAATGACGTGTTTAGACCGCAAACCGTCAGGATTAGAATTAGGTTTGCACTATTAGCAAATTGTTTAATGTAACCGCATAAACGGTGGTCCTTTTAGTCCGTGGCCCTTTAAGATTAATCCTATAAATTTTGAATCGGACCATTTAACATCCTTATGTACTACTATTTGACCGTTTGATTTTTACGTTGCAATATCTTCATTACTATCTTTTTACTAATACCTAATTTCGGAGTCCATCCATTTTTATTAGATTCGGCTGATTTGAATTTAATTTGGGTTAGTCCAATCCTTGAATGACGAAGTAATGCATAAATACAATGACATTGAGATAAAAGTAATTTTTTATTAAGCCATCATACATATATATATATATATATATATATATATATATATATATATATATATATATATATATATATATATATATGCCTAAAACGAATATATTTTATAACACATATATCAAAATTATATTTTATATTGGATTGATAAATGACTTAATTAATCTTATACACATACCTCATAAATCTGTCTTATTAATCGAACCAAGCATAGTTGAACACCAACTCTAATCAATAGCCAATTTCTACAAATAAAACATTCATTGAGCAGAATCAGACCCTAATACACTGACCCAAAATTTCCATAACCCTGTGCTAACAGCTGACACATAATGCATGTAATGAGATATTTACAAGAAAATGCAAAATGTTGATGAGGGGGTGGGTGGGGTGGCAATCAAACTCTACCTAAAGACCATACTCAGCTACATAAACTCAAAATGTTTTCTTTCTTCTTGTATGGATCAAAATATCCTAGCAGCAGATTCAGTTGCAGATATTGCATTATGATTTATGAGGCACAGCCTTGAGTAATATCCTATTGAGATAAATACATAAATGAATTAGAGTGCTATAATATAACCGCTGACATATAAATGAATTGAGATAAAAGTAACTTCTATAAAGTCATTATATATATTCCTAAAACCGAATATATTTTAATATATATATATATATATATATATATATATATATCAAAATTATATTTTTATATTGATAAATGACTTTATTAATCTTATACACATGCCTCGTGAATCTGTCTTATTAATCGAACCAAGCAAACACCAACCCTAATCAATAGCCAATCTGTTGGTATCTAAAGGTGAAATAATGGAATTGGATTAGAGAAAATAAATGGGTATTTGTTTAGAAATTAAATAGATGCAGAAAGGTAATGTGTAGGGATTTGGATAGACATGTACAAAAAAATCGGAACAGGTGGTTCGAACCGGGGAATTGCCGGTTTTAACCGGAACCGGAACCACCGGTTTCGGAACCGGGAAAAATGGAACCGAAACCAGATATACTCCGGTTCAGTTCCGGTTCCTCATTCTTTGGGAAAAACCGGCAGTTCCGGTTTCAAACCGGAGGTTCTAGCAGCCGGTTTTACAATTATTTTTTTTACGTTTTTACGCTAAAAATAAAAAAAATATAAATCGGAACTAGCAGTTCGGATTTGGAACCGAAACCTTCCTACCTTCGGTTCGGTTCTGGTTCCCCATTTTCGGGAATCAGAATCGGCGATTCCAAACCGGCGTGCATGTCTAGATTTGGAAATGGGTTATGGAAATTAGAAATAAGTTTGTAGCGGAGCAGGCTTTAGTAATTGTAATAATTGTTTTTCTTAATGAGGTGGGCTAGCTCACTTGACCTCTACTTCCTCACTAATGAGTGACCCAACGAATAGAAGAGGAGTTATAAGGAGGCTTTGAAAAAGGGAAGTATAGATGCTTAATGAACTAATTACTAATTATACTAACAATTAATATTGTCCGATAAATAAATAAATAAATAAATAAATATATATATATATATATATATATATATATATATATATATATATATATATATATATATATATATATATATATATATATATATATTCCTTCCTTCCGTCATAATAGGTTACATTTATTCTTTACACATTAATTAAAGAGTATTATTATTTAATGTGTAGTGAGTAATTGTATTAGTAGAGGTGTGAGTCTCATATTTTAATTTTACGGACGTTCAAAATAGAAAAATATAACTTTTGAAACGGACGGGCGAGTAAATTGTTTTCTTTATTACAATACAACCTTAGTGGGACCAGCCTTTCTATTTATAGACAACAAGTGGGGGTTCGAATCCTGCCTTTGGCATGGATTTGGCCCCTTGCAAGCACAAGTTTAACAGTGAGCCCTCCCTATAAGCCACTTGAGGCACATCCTGCGATTTACCTCCTCCACCAATCCCCAGGGCAGGGGCGGTGGGGTACACCATTATATAGTCCTCCAAGAAGCATTCATACTTATCTTCAGTTTTCGTGGGGTGTAAGATTAGTTTACTTCAAGATTTTTCCAGATCTCTTTATGTGCATCAATCTTATCACAATCTCTATAAATAAAACATTCATTGAGCAGAATCAAACCCTAATACACTCACCCAAAATTTCCATAAACCTACAATAACCACTGAAACATAAAGCATGTAAAGAGATATTTACAAGAAACTGCAAAATGTTGATGAGGGGGTGGGTGGGTGTCAATCAAAAGCTCAACCTAAAGACCAAACAGAGTTACGCTAACTCCAACTGTTTCCTTTCTTCTTGTATTGATAGAAATATCCTAGCAGCAGATTCAGTTGCAGATGTTGCATTGTGAGGCACAGCCTTGATCGGACAATCCTGATTCGCCCGAGGAGGGATAGGGCAACGGGTGTCACCAGTTGGCGATGTGGGAAAAAGAGGAAGCTCTGTTATCGGTGCCGTTTCTTCTCTTCCGCTGCTGTCTTGCACCCTCCTGATACGGCTGCTGGCGGAGCTGCCTACATCCTTAAAAACAGGCAGCATGCTTGTACCATCAAGACTCCAGTGGCTTGGAGATGAGTTCTGATGCTGTACGCTGCTCGAAGGCTGACATGGGATAATAGGTGGGGGGTATTGTTCGACCGATGAACCTGAGAACGATGGTCCATTCATAACTTGCGGGCTGTATGTTGGGTGGTAGCCATAGGGTGGATAAGATGGCAAATCATGTGGAGGATGTGGGGCTGGAATTTCACCGGCTGGTTGTAACAAGTTAGATGGTAAAGGATTTGGACCGGGAGGCCCTGGGACTGGCTTGTACACCAGTCCTTCGGAAGGAGACATCACAGCAATCAACCACTGTCCTTTAGATTGATCCAAGCACCATTGCCTAGCCATCTGGTGGCTACTTACGAATGGCGTACCAGAGCTTCTATTCAATGATTGGTAGCTCGGAGGCCGCGCACAGGAAGACGAGGGTCTTATGCTGGTGTTCTCAGTGGACTTTCCCTTCTTTTGATATAGTTTCTGCAGTGCAGCTTTCGGCTTGGGAGCGGGAGCATTGGGTATCGCCATAACTGGATAATTCAATGGAATTCGATCCGAGGGTGAGGCCTCTGTGGATTTTCCCAGACGAGCTGAGTGGTCGACAAAACCCTGAGGTGATTCAGCGATTGACTTCTGAACCTGATTCAATAATCACAAGGTCAGATATAGCATTACGTATATGTGCAATCAGAGAAACACAAATTTTTTCCTAACCTTGATCAAGCGATGCAGCTCAAAGACTTGAACTGCAAAAACTCTTTGTTGACTGCAACAAGCAAAAAAGGTTTAATAAAACCCTGGTATGTTATAGAATAATCGCTTATAAGGGATCATAGCACTACACGAGTATTCTATCCACGAACTCATCCGGTGCTATTAACTAATAGCCACAATAGCTGTCATTGTTGAGTCAGAAATCGAAAGGCAGGCATACCTGCATTTCTAAGACATTTAAATATTGAATAAACAGAGGAAGTAAATATTTGAACACAAAGAGCATTCAGAAAATTTGCTGTCCACAAAACAAACCTAAGATAAACATCTCAAGATAATACTTAAAGGGTCTCATTTTCCTCCATAATGTTCAACAAGGAATTTTCTGATACTAGCACAAGTGCACAACAATACTTAAAAGAGCCTGTCAACTACAAGATGAACTAGTAAAAGGAAAAGCTTATAGGCCATGTGTGATTATAAGGGGAAAAGGGGCGGTTTTTTATGCATTTTCTAACACTCTTTGTAACCACTAACCACATGACAAACCTACTGTGCAGGCACAAGCATGGAATCACAATATATAACTATTGAACATACAATAATGCAAAATTTACTGCAAATACTCCAAAGGGAAACATGGATGGCAGAACACAGAGTATTGACCACGTACTTTAGAATAACTTTTCTGGCTTTCCAAAAACGTTTCTGACCGATTAATCCTACCACATCATCAGGTGAAAGATCAAATCCGGAGAAGGGATCCACAACAGTATTCTCAGAAATACTATATCCCATCTCCGGATTCCTTGTATTCCTTGTATGCACTGACCTACATGACTTATCTTGAGATTCCGGGTCGTTCCTGAGATCACGGGAACAGGCCTGTTTCTCTGAAGAGCAGGCTCTAACAGGAGCAGGAGAATTTGTTTGGTCTGGAGCCACTATACTCTCACCCAAATTATGAAGGGATCCAGCACAAGGATCTGGCTCACCAGTATCACAAACCTCTAATCTGCCAATGCTGGAACCATCTCTGGACTCACGACACACAGATGAATCTGGTTGCTTCTTTTCACCTACAGCCTGTTCATTGGTCGACAAAGCTGTGTCTTTCACCTGATCAGTTGCAAACTCCTTCGAATTCTCATCTTTCTGACAATTGACGTCTTGCCTTATACTGCTCATCTTTGTGTATCTTTGGAAACCTAACGGCTGACTGAAATTAGAAGGCTTGGAAGGAGAGAGTCCTTCTCTGTGCTGGTCATGTGCATATATACCACATTCTTGATTTTGGAGAGAATGGAGGAGATCATTCAGTTTCTTTCTCTGATTCACTTGTGCTGATGGGATGCCGCAACCAGAATACTGACCATGAAGCTTCTCGGAGTGAGATCGAGCAGGCAGCTGGTATGAGAGAAGCGTCCTCTGTTCATTTTCAATCCCCTGCAAGTATCAGTTGTAAGGAGTGAGTGGTCTTAGAAGTTTTTAGTTTATTTACAAAGTGAAACTATTCTATAAGACAGTAAGGAGTATCTCTCACAATCTTTAAGTAGAGTAGAGCTTATCACACAGAAATAAAAGAATACACAACTATTTTTCATAATGTGAAGATATTTCAGGCCAACTACATTATAGAGGCCTCTCCAAACAAACAAAATCAGAAAATGGATATCTTCAATGCTATTCCTGGCAAAAACTCTTGATTTCAAAGATCATTTAATCTTTGCAGAATTGAAATACATCATATAAGTAGAATAATAACTGCAAACATCCATTTATAGATGATCCAAACCAGTAGCATTGATCATCTTCTCAAAGCAATCCAATTTGCTATGAACTAACTTATGACAAATGACAGTGAACTAATGTGGCAGTCAAGAACAAAAAAACATCGAAATTTAAATCTTTAACACCCAAATAAGATAATAATCATATGAAAAATGTGAAAGTCACATCACCTGGTTTGAAGGATGGTCCAACTGAGTGACCTCATTAGTGGAGAGATCGAAATTCTTAGAAGTGAGGCAGAGCTGCTCATAAAGAGCCATCTTGTTTCTTGGAGGTGCTCTTGGCCCTGTGTTACCAGTATCATTCACATGGAGCCTAGGAAACATAGGCTCTAAAATCTTCTCATTCTTCCCTCTCTTCATTCTCTTTCTTTCTACCTCTTTCCTTCTCTATATTCTAAACAAAACACCACCAATAGTTGAGAATCTCCAACGCCCTTGGATGAATCATGTCCCTGATGCCAGGATCAAACCTTTTTCCTAAAAAAGAAAAGACAGAGAGAGAGGAGACAGAGAGAGTTTGGAAAACAAACAACTAGTACAAAGCTCAAATAGCTCCAGAAATATCTCCTTCACAAAACTTAACTTCACTACCAAAACTACAAAAATTCAAAAAAAAATAAAAGCATAATCCACTTCCCCGAAAGGATAAATTGTCCACCATAATTGATTCTTCCCCCTTTCTGGAAGAACGAAAAACCACCGCCAACACTTTTAACACACACGGAGGGAGACTTAATCTACGCCATACGAAGAAAATCTGAGGAAGTGAGATCGACTTTTCAGCAGGAGTTCAACGCAATCATCAGATGATTTAAGAGGAACTGCAGTCAAATCAAAATTGGATGAAAAAAGGTAAATAGATGAAGAGAGAGAGGAGGGGAGGAGAGAGAGAGATCGCTAAAGCGCAGAGCAATGTGGTCCCAATATTTGGATAGAACAGAACCTAGAACCTCCTAAATAGGTGGTAATTAATTTAAATATTATTATTTTTTGGACTTTTTTTTATTAAAATTTTTGTATAAAGTCGGTTTCCTCTTTCATCTTTTAAGTCATTTTTAAGTACTGATAATAATCTTTTACATGTTAATCGTTGGCAAAATTATTTATATGGTGTAATCCACCTAGGGGCCCACCGTCCCTGTCCGGGAATTGGTGGAGGGGATAAATTGCAGAATGTGCCTCAATCTGTCCGAGAATTAGTGGAGGGGGTAAATCGCAGTGCCTCAAGTAGCTTATAGGGAGGACTCACTGTTAGGGATGGCAGTTTCGCGGGTTTTCCCGGGTACCCGACCCGACCAAACCCTAATGAGACGGGTTCGGGTACCTATAATCGGGTTTGGGACGGGTTTGGGAAAAAATAAAAATTCCCATTAGGGTTCGGGTAGACCCCTCGGGTACCCGCTACCCGCTACCCAAACCCGTATAAAGAAGCGGATAAGGGTAGCGGGTACCCGTATATATCCGTCCCGTTTACTTGTATGCATGTATTTTTTAGAGGATTCGAACACTCAACCTCATTAAAAAAAATATCCGTTCATCGTTTAGACACAAGTATCTTGTTATATATTTCAATATTTAAATAAATTTACAAATCATTAATCTAACCTATCATTTTATTTTATTTGTATGTTATTTAAAGTTTGAATTGAAGATCTTTAAACTTGTGTGGTGATTTTATGTCATGTTTTAATTATTATTGTTTAATGTTGTAGACACATTTATTTAAATGTTTGAGATTTGAAATTTATATTTTAAGTTTTATAAAAAAGTTTGACGGGTTCGGGTACCCGCGGATAGAAACAATCGGGTTCGAAATGGATACGGATATTTCAATAATATTTTAAACGGGTAATAGGACGGATACGGGTAGTGATATTCTTAACGAATACGGTTCGGGTACCCAAAAAAATGCGGGTACCCTACCCGCTGCCATCCCTACTCACTGTTAATCGCAGCAAAATTATTTATAAACTATAAGTTATGTTGCCTTAACTTAAAAGGAAACATCTAGCATTGTAATTATTATGTAATAGAAATTTTAAATCATAAATAACCATTCATTTTATTAAAAAAATAGACTCAACAAGTAGCATTTCTTCATACGGATTAAGATAAAATGTTTTTTTAAGGTAATGTTTATTATTATTTTTAACTTATTTTAGTGTATAATTAAAGTTATTAAATATTTCTCTAATATGTTAATGAGGAGATAAGCTTATAATATGAAATAAATAAATAAATTAGAATGAAATATCTAAAAAGGATAGTAGTACTTCAATTTCTAAAAATATTTTTCTTGATAAAAAAAATAAATTTGATAATAGTAAATTAGAAATGAATAATAAAAAATAATAATATTACTTAAATTTCTAAAAAAATTATTTCTTTATAAAAAATATTGATAATATTAAATTAGAATGAATAATATTACATTAGTTTTTGTCACTCTCACTTTATATTAATAAATTATTACTGAAATAATTATCAAAGAAAAATATGTTAATTTATCGAGTATTGAAAGATACGAAAATCTTGGTAGACAATCCAGTGGTTATTAGTATTACTATTTTTTATTTTTAAGGATTTATTAAAATATAAATAATGGATATTATATCTTCAGCGTGAGCACCTCGTCTACCGTCTACCGTTTGCACCGTTTGCATCTCCACATAAGCAATGTCTACGATTGCCGTGTGGAAATTTTACAATTGTATCACCATCCATCTGCAGTTTTGCACCACCATTTGCATCTACGTAAGCAACGTCTACAGTTGTCTGTATCTCCCCATCCGTCTGCTATTTGCACCGTTTGCATCTCCACGTAAGCTATGTAGATTTAGGATTGTATCTCCATCCTGCTGCCAGGTGTGTAGATTTACGGTTGTTTTTCTTTTACGATTTTATTTCCATCCATCTGACGCGTGTAGATTTACGATTGTTTCTCCTCGACTGTATCTCCACGTAAGCAACATATAAATAATTGGTAATGTTATTAAAATCCTCATTACAAAATTTTAATTAATTTTTTATTAAATAATTTAAATTTTTATTAAATAATTGCTAATTTAATATGATAAAATCATAAGATATATTATGATTTTCTTCGTATTTTATTGATATTTAATGTTTAATATAGATATTTTAAAAAAAAATTGTATCATCAACATTAAAATTGATATTAAATTATATAAAATTAAAGACACTGAACCGAAAAAATAAATGAATAAACTTTAAACATAAAAAGAATTAATTAATTAAAAAATTAAAGTGTATTGTTAGTTTACTTGGTTATTTATGTGGTGAACCGAGTACACCGGTGCACCTAGTGTTTTAAAACTATTTCTTAGGGCATGATTTTTTACAAAAAGAAAATTAATTCAAATTTGGTTATTAAGTAGTTTCTTAATTTAATAAATTATATTAATTAGGTGTACTGATATACCATAGTTCAACCTATTTGTATCATTTATTTCTATTTGTACCAAATTTTAGTCCATTAGGTCCATCCAGTCTATTTTTCATATTTTTTCCTTTCATTTCTTTTTATTTTTTATTTACATCTATTCATCCCATGCATATTTTTAAGGATCTATTCATTCGATACCTTTATTTGCTCCACCCCTTCTATTTGTTCCATTACTTATATTTGTATTCATCTCATTTTTTTTTCCGTTCTTTATTGTACTTCGTTCGCTGCTAATGTATCAATTTTACTATTTTGATTGTCCAAATATCAATTTTCATTTTTTAATGAAAGGGTCCCACACATATCAATTAAACACTACTAATACAACTGCTCGCTTTATATAAAATAATAATATTTCTTAATTTACGTGTAAAAAACAAATGAGTACCTTACGGATGAGCTGATGGAGTATATTTTATTCATTAAATTCTAAAAAAATCTATTTTATTTAAAGTAGAATTAGTTTTAATTTAAATATAAATTAGGGGCAATATGATATTTATTCATGAAATGGGGGAATTTTCATTATTTTATAAAGAGTGTGAATTTTTTATTTTTTATTTTTAAGAAACGAGAATTACACTACAAATCACATCATTACATTTTGCATGAACTTCCAAAATAAATTATAATCGAATTCGTTCAACAGTGAAAAATGCATCGAAAATTATATTCCCAATCTTCAAAATTATATTAGCAATTGATAGCAATTTTACTCGAATCCAATTATCCAGACATGAATATTAACTATGTATACAAATAAAAATTATCTTAAGAAAATAAACCTAAGATGAAAACAGCAGGCTCTACGTATTAATAGTTTAATAAAGTTTAAACAAAGAAAGTATTTTCAATCCAAATTTGAAAATAAATAAAACAACTAAACCAATCCAACATAAAATTATATAAACAAAAAGAAATTAAAACGATAAGAACCAATTTTCTTGTCTGCAAACTCATCTCAATTCTCATCCACAGGATGCACGTGCTTTGGCCACAGCGAGCCGAAATTTTGTTTAGATTTCCAAGTAGATTAGGAAATTCTTGGAACTTGTAACCAAACATAATTTAGTAATCATATTAATTTTGCTACATCATAATACATAATTACTCTCTTCATTATTCAATTTTAATATTCAAAAATTAAAGAATATGATACTACTTTGATTCATAATGGTTTAGATATATAATATTTTAGTATATGATGAATTGTTGTATATAGATTATAAAAATACACTACTAATTATTTTGTGTAGGTGTCTCTATCATAAAAAGAAATATAAACATTGAAATAAAAAGTGATGTTAAATTAATAAAAAGTAATAATAGTGCCAATTTGTAGTAAAATAGAATGCAATATACTCTCTATGGTCGGTTCTAAGGTATCCATTAGCTTTTGCACGTGAACAGTTCTAAGGTCTTTATTTGTTTTTTGCACGTAGATTAAGGAGTATTATTATTATAGATTAAGGAGTATTATTATTATAAAGTGGGTAGTTGTATTAGAGGAAAGTGTTGTGTCATATTGTGTACTTTTTTTTTACTAAATAAATAGAGGAAATTGATACTTTTGAAGCGGACGTCAGAAATAGTGAAATGAATACTTTAAAATCGAATGGAGAGAATAATTTTTAATAATAAATAATATTATCTTGGACAAAAAGTGATAATCATCCAAACATATGTAAAAATAATATACTCCCTCCGTCCCAAAACAATTGACACATTTTTTTTGGGCACGGAGATTAAGGAGTATAATAATTTAATGTAAAGTGAAGTGAGAGAAATAATATTTAATGTGTAGTGGGTAGTTGTATTAGTGGTGAGTGTGATGTGTGTGTGGGTCCATGTAAATAAATAAATTGGTTTCGTGTGGGTCCCATATCCTTAAAAAGGAAATATGTCAATTGTTGTGGGACAACCCAAAAGGAAAGTGTGTCAATATCTTTGGGACGGAGGGAGTAGATGATATGACGAAAGTGTGGTTCTTCCTTTTTTGATACATAGATAGATCAACGTAAAATAACTAATATCTTATATGGCCCCCCACAACATTACTATAATTACACATCATATATTAAACTACTAGTATATCTCTAAATATTATTAATAATAATATTTAATTTTAGCAATAAAAAAAAGTATATTTCTAACTCACTAATATTATATAATAAAATATTAAATTTCTAAATGTATAAAGAAAAAAAATTGTATACCTTAACTGGATTGATTTAGGGTATTACTATTTATTATAAAGAGAATATTACAGTGTGAGATTTTAAGGTTCTTATCACATAAATTACACATTACACATGCCTCTTACTTGCATCACGTCTTACTCTATCACACACTTCACATCCGACTTTTACATATTAATTACTCCGTCCTGAAGAGTTTGCACTCCCATTTCTGGCAGGTAGATTAAGAAAGTGATAACTTTTAGAGGTATAATGATATTTTTTTATAATAAATAAATGATAAAGTATGTTAGGTAGAGATGATTTTTTTTGTAAATAAAGTGTATGGGAAGAGTGATTGTTTTTTACTTTTTGCTTTTTTTGAAAAGTGCAAACTTTTGTGGGACAACCCAAAATGAAAAGTGTGTCATCTGAAAGGAGACGAAGGGAGTAATTTAACATAAAATTAAAATTAACCTAATTTAAATCCCAAAACAATATAAACACTATTGTTAAATTTACATCATCCTAAATTTACCATTCTTATTCCTACTTAAATCAAAATCGATCATCACCAAATGGTGCTCGCTGTTTCTTATTGTCTTCATTCTAAATTTACCGCTTTTAATTCCTACTTAAATAAAAAACGATCATCACCTAATGGTCCTCACCCTCTTTTTTCTTTTTTATCTTCTTTCTTCACCCTTTTTATTTTTTTTACACAAACATTCTTATAAACCCGATTTACATAGCTTAATATACTATCCCAGATCTTTTTTTATGCTATCTCAGATTTTTTTTACCCTAAACACTATGGTCCCCTTCAATCCAATTATAATTTATATATTGTTAGAAGTTTAAATTAAAGGGGATAGCATGATTTATACCGTAAATTCTGTTAGTAAGAGACTATATTATAGGTTTGTTGTCTACTTTCATTTTTCTTTTTTATTAATTAATTATTACTACTAATTACTACTATATATAGTAAACGAGACTTAAATCCTCACCATCAATTTCAGTGTATTTTCTATATATAGTAAGACTTAAATACTCAACATTAATTTGAGTGTATTTTCCATATATAGTAAACGAGACATAAATCATCTCCATCAATTTGATGGTATTTTCTATATATATTAAATGAAATTTAAATCCTCTCCATTAATTTGAGTGTATTTTCTCTCACTGTTAGCCATGTAAACCATAGTATCTAGGATACATTGCGAGGAAATGTAATAAAGTTAAAATTTTCAATAAAACAAGTGATATTTATTATTATTATCTTATAATAACACCTAATCAATGAGAAGGAAAATATACAAGTAATGTGTCGCATAATTTTTTTTAAAAAATTTGATTTTTGAGTAACAGATGTATCCATGTACTCGCCACTTTGTGAAATGAGGATATTTATATTACTAATTCCTATTGAATATATGAATGAATATGTATTCCAACACAAATCCACAAGGAAATTTTCAAGCAAAAACGACAACACTTTTTCATGCAACACAAAACCGTTGTCTATCTGAGCTTTATTGAGTTAGATGAAATCAGGGGCAAATTTCACTTCTAATATTATAATTACACATTATATACATTTTCATGCAACACAAAAAATTATTATAATTACACACGGTATATTAAAATATTATATCTCTAAATATTATTAATAATAATGTTTAATTTTAGCGATATAAGGAAATTAGTATATTTCTAACCCACTAATATTATATATCAAAATATTAAATTTCTAAATGTATTAAGAAAAAAAAAAGTACTCATACCTTAAGGAAACGGGGTAGTATTTGATTTAATGTACTCCATTATTTACTATTCGTAGTGTGAGATTTTAAAGTTTTGTCAGATTATATTGATTCAAGGTATTATTTACTATAAAGAGGGTATTGTAGTTTGAGATTTTAAAGATTTGTAAGATTATATAAATTACACATGTCTCTTATGCACAACTCTTTCACGCACATCACATCTTACTTTTACGGCAAAAGCTCATGCGCCCCCAGGATATGGGGACACGGTTTATGTCCTCATATGAACACAACTCTCCCTCTTCATATTCTATTTAAACCTATGTATTGATAGGGAGTTTATATTGCAAAGGAGCACGTAAATTGCAAAGGAGCACGGAGGTGCACAAGAGCCCCACCCTACTTTTACATATTAATTTGACATAAATTAAAATTCATCCTATTTAAATCCCAAAATAAACTAACACTATTGTTATTACTTAAATTTACTAAGTTTACTTCATCCGAAATTTACCACCCTTATTCCTACTTAAATAAAAATCGATCGTCAATGGTCCTCGCTCTTTTTTATTGTCTTCATCCGAAATTTACCACTCTTAATTCCTACTTGAATAAAAAACGATCATCACGGTCCTCTCTCTCTTTTTTATTGTCTTCATTCTTCACCATTATTTGTTTTCACAAAGTATCTTGTGATACGTTGTTCATGTGAAATGATTTGTGAGACGTGCTAAAATATATTTATTATATAGATAAAATATATTTAATAATTATTAAAATATATTTTTAAAATATGATGAACTACAAATAATAGTATAATTTAATTATATAATAAATATACTTTAATAATTAGTCGATCATTTCATAACCTGTCCAAAAAAAAATCCGTCTCACAATATAGTGTTCCGTTTATTTTTCTATTATATGTCTGAGGTCCCTAATTTTTTTTCTTTTTATTAAAATTAATTAATTACTACTATTTACTATATATAGTAAACGAGACTTAAACCCTCCCCATCAATTTCCGTGTAATTTCTATATATAGTAGTAAGACTTCAATCCTCAACATTAATTTGCGTGAATTTTCTATTTATAGTAAACGAGACTTAAATCATCTCCATCAATTTCAGTGTATTTTCTATATATAGTAAGACTTAAATCCTCTCCATTAATTTAAGTGTATTTTCTATATATGGTAAATGAGACTTAAATCCTCTCCATTAAGTGTATTTTCTCTCACTGTTAGCCACATAAACCATATTATTGTAGATACATTGCAAGGAAATGTAATTAATCAAGTTAATATTAATAAAATAAAACAAGTGATATATTTATTTATCTTATAACAATAATGCCTAATTATTGAGAAGTAATTTTTTCTATAAATTTTGATTTTTGGGTAACAGATGTATCAATTTACTCTCCACTTTGTGAATTGAGGCACTCATTCCTATTGAATATATATATATTTATTCCAACACAAATCCACAACGACGAAAATTTAAACCATAAACAACAACAGTTTTCCATGCAACACAAAACCGTTGTCTATGTGAGCTTAACTGAGTTAAATGAAATCAGGGGCAAATTTCACTTCTACCAGGGCCACCAAAGTAAAACTCTGGATCATCAATGTAATCACTGAGGTAATAAGTCCTATAACAGTTATACTCATCTGCATAGATGTTAACCCACTGTGGAAACCTAAAGACATTGCTGTTTTCCAGCACTCTGATCCTCCTAATGTACCCTGAATTCTTGAATATGATGTCGGGTAACCTTCCGTTTCCCATGGCGGTCCTCGTGTGAGGCGTAACTCCCACTCTTGGGCTGTAAACTTCACCACCCCACTGCACACTTGTGGCATGATGATACAGCATTTCAAATAGATCAGCTGGCCAGTAACCTACTTCCACATAGTCGCCGTATCTCACCCACCAGTTGCTTGTATCCATGTCCTGAATGACGAAAACACGTTGTCGTGTAAGAATAAGAGAATGTGAGATGGATTGTGAGTAGGAATATCACAAACACTCTTATTACATAGCTTATTATATGAATCCTGATCTTTTCTAACTGTAAACCCCGTGGTCCCCCTTCCAATCCTATTACACTATGTATTGCTAGAGGTTTAAATTAAAGGGGGACCGCAGGGTTTACACTTAAACTTGGTTCACAAGAGACTAACTCGTAGGAATATATGCATGCATGCATGTACTAACTTTGTGAATGTAGATGGTGATTTCATATGGATCCCCTGTGGGGTTTGATATTGGGTATATTGCTGCACCGAGGGCTATCTCGTTGCTCGTTTGAACGAAACCAGGACATGTTAGATCGAAGCACCCTGTATTCTCTGCACCAACCTGAAACCATGCATGAAGAAATTATAAAACAGGATGAAGTGATGATCTTGTATGTATTGATCATGGCTTACTGTCCAATAAGTGAAGAATCTAGTGCTCCCATCTCCGTAGACACCGGGAAGTACCTAGGAATTAAATAAGGTTTGATCATAATTCATATCAAGTAGGGTGAATTAAATTTATGTAGAAATAAAAAACTATGAACAGCATGCATGACTGTGATGTTGTTTGTGTGTACTAATGTTGTAGTAACATAGTTAACTTACTGCCCATCCGGATTCGATTTGCTCGTACAAAGTCTTATTACCGATCAGTAAAGCCACCTTTGAAGTGCTATAATCCTCATCCAAATCAACAAAAGGTGTCCATCCCATGTAACCGGGTGTAAGACCGATACCTGTATTCCAAACAACGCGAGAAATTAGATGTAATGTATATGAAGTAAACAAGATACCTTGACACTTACTGAATGATTCTGCTTTAACAAGTTGCTGTCTTTGAGTTGCCCAATGTTGTTAAAAGGCTTCGCCTTTTTTCCTACCGTAGTCTTTAGTAACACTGTTCTGCTGTTTTCTGCGAACGGGGATGCTTCCCTTCGGACAACTACCACTTTTACGCCTTGTGATGTCACTTTCACAGGGGACTCTTAACTTGTCGTCTCAGTTTTCACCTCGTGGCTGGGGTTCATCTGTGAGAGGTTTTAGTCATTAAAAATCTTTGTTGTTACTACACATTATTAGTAGATTGGTTATTACAATAACTTATTCTTGATCATGTAAGATAATTTTTAAACCTGGATTTTGTGATCCTTCAATGCAGGATGATCAAAAGCAGGCTGCTTGTAAATATCTATGCAATCAATGATATCTCCATCTTCACTCTAACAAATCAACACATGAAATGTTTAGTTTTTGTCATAGTATGATACTATGATATGAAACAGAGTTTTTTCAAGAAAAAAAAATGAAGGGGGATTAATTAGGCCAACATGAATGGTCTTAATTGGATGGTTTTTTGGGATTTCAGTTTCTTTATCTAGTTTCAAAGATTCCTTTCTTGCCATTAAATCATTTACAACCATTCTTTCACATAAAATCATGGCTAAAGTAGCTTGCAATAACACCACATGAATCATCCTTTTGAATCCCATTTCTAATTAAATACTTATTTTTCTAAGTTATGAGTAATATTTTCTTGTATTTTTTTATTTTTTTTTTTGACAAAGATTTCAGGTGAAATGTGGTGAGAAGCTGCATTTTTATAGTTTGTTAGTGAGGAGTCTTGCATGAAATGAACAGCAGGATTTGTATGACTTACTTTCCAAATCATGTGAATGTCATTTGGACTTTGAATGAGAATATTTGATCTGTAAGATTATAGATGTTTTTTGAGTTAATTCTAGTTCACACAAATGGTGTTTTCACTTTCTAGAATATTACTTGCAATACAATTTCTCTTTTTTGGAGAAATCAGCCCAAAGTTCAGTACTAGACATAGAGCTCTTTGTCATGGAATACACATATAGTTCTTCATTAAGAATTAAAAATTAAGAAAAGGATTTTGTTAAATAATGATAAATCAGGAAAAAAAATTGGACTTTAAAAAAAAAAAAAAAAAACTTGAATTGTTTCTAAACATAACTTCTCATGTGTTGTTTACTTGTTTTGATACGTATGTGTCGTCTCAAGACTCGTGTGATCATTTACGGATTGTGCGAACGAAAACTTTTGAGCTCTTGATCTGATGTCTCAAAAGCTGCTTAATTCATCATGCAGTGATTGCAAACCAATTTATGTACACATCCTTTAAAAAGTATGTTGTTAGCATTTATATGTATGAGATTTTTTATTTTATTTAAAGTTTTGCAACCTTGTTAACCTGTTTCTTAGTAGCTACATCCCATTTCAAAACTGTGCATGTTTAAGACAACTGAATCTTTGTTGGTTTATAATATCAATAATGTTTCTTGATCCAACTTCTTACAAAAACAAATGTCAAATGTAAATCAAGCATGCATGTCATAATCATAATCCCATGATTATTCAGTTCCAAATCATGGTAAATTCTGTCGACGAATAGCTACAATATTGAACTTCATTTTAATGGCAAATCGGACTTCTACCAGGGCCTCCATAGTAAAACTCAGGATCAGGAACATAATCAGTGACATAATAAGTCTCATAACAGAAGTACTCATCATAGTAGATATTAATCCACTGTGGAAACCTCAATTCAAGGTTGTTTTCAAGTACTCTCATCCTCTTAATGTAGCCTGAAGTCTGCATTATGGGGTCGGGAAACTGCCCGCTCCCCATAGCTGTAGACGTGTGAGGATGATTCGTTCCGACTCTACTGCTGTAAACCTCACCTCCCCATTGAACTGTTTCAGCATGATATCTTATCACACCAAACAGCTCAGGTGGCCAGTACCCTATGTTGGTCTGTTCGTTGTATTGTACCCACCAGTTGCTTGTATATATATCCTGCACGCGAAAAAATAACATAATATCAAGAAAATGTTGGACTATGACAAAAAAATGTAGGTGCTCATGTTGGTTAAGGATGCTGACCTTGTGGATGTAGATAGTGATTTGATATGGGAGTCCTGTGGGGTTTGAAATGGGATACATTGCTGCTCCGAGTGCTATCTCGTTGCTCGTTTGGATGAAACCGGGGCAGGTTAGATCAAAGCATCCTGTTTCCTTGGAAGCATCAGCCTGAAAAGAATGGCAAATTGGTTCACTTTTATCACAACATGAATTTAATCTCTGAGCATTGTTGTTCTAACTTGAGGAATGTACTTACTGTCCAATAAACGTATAGTCGAGTTTGCCTATCTCCGTAGACTGTGGGGTTTACCTATAATCAAAGATCTTGATCTTGTGAAGTGTATTGAAGATCTCAATGAATATAAGCAACAATATTGAGACATGCATGCACATGATCATGAGTTTTCTTGATGTCTTATTTTACAAAATGAGCGACTTACTGCCCATCCAGATTCCATTGCTTCATAGTCGTTAATAGGGCCACTCTTTAGTGCTACTCGCGAAGTACTATACTCATCATCCAACTCAACGCTAGGGTTCCACACTTTTATGTCTCCCTTCGCACCTAAATAGGCGAATCCCTCCGCGTGCAAGATTGCCAGCTGGTATTCAAACAGAGTAAAACAGGATAATATAAGCCATGGTGAAGTAAGATGGTGAATTCTATATACACTTACTGAACGATTCTGTTGCATAAGGTATAATGGCTTGCTGTTGTTGATTTCCCTGTTGTAATGAAACGACAACTCTTTTCTCTTTGTGTTGTCACTGCCTAGGCTTGAATGCCTTTTAAAAGCCTTGTTCGTTTGCATTCTTCGAACGGGGATTGTTCCTTTCGGGCAACTACCACTTCTAAGCCATGTTTGTGTTGCTTTTCTCATTTGGGAGTCTCCACTATTCTCTGTTTCTGTTTTCTCATGGTAATTGGTGGGGTTCATCTGTTTGAAGAAATCTATGTTCTTACCATCTTGATCATGTTATAATGTGCCTAATAATTAAAAAATCTTGATCATGTTTGGAAAAGGATTACCTGGATTTTGTGATTCTTTAGAGCAGGATGATCAAAAGCAGGTTGCTTGTGTATATCAATGCAATCAATGGTATCTCCATCTTCACTCTAACAAGGAAAAACATAATAATGGGATTAGCTTGCATTATTCACTCTTAATCAGAAAAGTGGATGCACAAATTCTATAAGAAGGAATAATAAGTGTCAAAGCTGAAGGTTCAGAGTTCGATTTCTCCCAACAACATGAAAGCACAGTCAAATAGTAAGCTCTTTGCTCGGCTCGACCATCACCCGAGCAGAGGTGGTGGGGGTCGTGTCGTTGAAAATTAAATGAATTAGGCCTACCTGAATGCTCAAAATTGGAAGATTTGTTTTGGAGTTAGTTGAGCTACACAAAACTCTGGTGAAAGTGATTTGTAGTAGCACTATGATCATCCATTTCAATTCCATTCTAATCATATTTTCTTTCTTCTGTTGAATGGTGTTTTGAATGAGTAAATTAGTGTAAATTTGAGAAAAAATGCAGTAAATTATGGTTGAAAAAAGGAACTTTTTAAGAAATGTGACTTCAGAAAGTAGAAACCATTGAATTTGTATGATTTACTTTCCATGTAATTTAGACACAGAATGTTTTAGAGAAAGAGCCTAAAACATTCTAAATGTTCTCTTTTCTAAGATAATTTCAAAGAAATTGTTAGTCATGAAATAAAAGAAATATTCTCTCCATTTCTAAGATATGCGAATATTTACTTTATGTTCACGGTTATTTGAGACGGAAGGAGTAATAACTTATGAATTTTAGTTCTTGTGACTATTTAAAAAAAAAAAAAAAAACTAGTCCTATAATTTTCATATTATAGAAATTTCGATCCTTAATAGATTAGCCTTTATAATTTATAAATGAATTAAGAATCAAAACCGCCATAATTTAAAGTAACGACATTAGTTTTGCAACAACAAAAAGTTATTGAAAAAATAATAATAATAAAATAAAAGGATAATAAACAGTTCTAGTATATTCTAGAAAAACATATAAGTTGTCAGATTATTAAAGAAAAAATAATAATGAGAAAATAAAAGGATAATAAACTATTCTAGTATTCTGGAAAAACATATAAGTTGCCAGATTATTTTTTGCAATTTTCCCTTTTCATTATTGTAGGAAAGAGTTTACTAAACACGACTCAAGAACCCAAATTTTATGAAGTTTGAAAGATTATTGGACTCTTCTACTACCACCAAATTGTGCATTTTGGCCCAATAAGCTATTTAATTGGCCCATTAAGGCACTTGGTTTTCTACTTTCAATTTGTTGTTGGGCCAAAGAACCCTTTTCAGAATTTAACATACAGTATTATTTTATTAATCTATGTTCTGAACTCACTGAACATTTGATGTTTGAAAAATACTTTAAAGATAATTAAAATTAAAATTTTTAATATTTTTCTTAATTAATTAAAAAATGCTTCAAAGTCGCACAAAATGCTTAAATATTAATTAATTAAATATTTTTTGAAGAAAATACACTTTCTAATATTTTTTATTTGGAAGAATATGGAGATTTCATAATTATATGGAATAAATTTTGGAAAAGAGTCAAATATATCCTTTGATGGGATCAATCAAATACATCCCAATCTTTTGTTCATTCAAGCCTCTCACTTTTTTAAGAATCGATCCTAGACCTAGACGTATAAGACGTTTAAGATATAACATTTTATATATAATTCATAAAGATTTTTTTTTTCAGTAAAAGAGTCCATGTTAAAATATGAATAATATTAATGTTTGAATAAGATTTTTTTTTATATATTCACGGTATAAGTTTTTATGCTAAAAATACGATACTTAAAATAGTAAAAAAAAAATATTAGGTTGTCTAATATGATTACATTTGGGGGACGTCAATTTTATCCCCTTTCAATTAGATTAAATATAAAGTCCATCTTCTAAAAAGTTAACATAAGAGAATTTTTATAAATGTGAAAGCTGATTAAAATTTGATTTCTACCAACAATATGAAATTTAACTCGTTGTAAGCTTAAATAGAAAGCTCTTTGCTCGATTCCATCACCCGACCAGATAGGGTGGGGATCGAGTTGTAGAAAATTCAAGTGATTAAGCCTAATTGAATGCTCAAAATTGCAAGAATTTTTGAGTTGTGACGTGGATATATATATATATATATACTTTTTTTTTATGGATGATTCTGGGTGCATATAGTGCACTGTGCACCCCAACATTTGTAATGTAAAGTGGAATTAGTAGGGTAATTTTCTCTTAAAATTTTTTAATTATATTATATTATTTAATGGTGAAGATCAAATTTAAAATTAATCTAACGGTTAAAATCGTACAGGTACACATGACTACTCCTATTTTATATATTAATAAAGTGGCTTAACGGTTATGACTACGGTAGAGAACGTGAGTTAGTGGCGTTCTTTCAGAAACTATCCAAACGACAGAAAAACTGTGATATATGTTGTACTTTTGCGTGTTATCTTCACCGCCGTATAAGGGGAAGTATTGAAGAACAATGTATGGTGAAGATTGCAGAACTTAAATTAGTTTTGTATTCGATTAATCTTCCCGTTAATTTTTTACATTATTATATTTATTTATTCATTAATTGATGTATTTTTATCAAGTTAGTTGTGCTACACAAAACATTGATCAAAGTAATTTGTAGTAGCATAATTATTTTCTATTTCAATCTCATTTTAAATATTCTAAATGTTTTCTCTTTTCTAAAATAATTAGAAAGAAATGGTTAGTTGTGAAATAAAAGAAATAATAAGTTTGGAAGAATATATATTCCGAGGGAAAGACTTGTATATCATCGTATTATGGAATGGATATTTTTTAATGAATAATAAGTGATAATATTTTTAGAGTTGATATTAGGTGCATTTATATGTATATAACTTTTTATTATATTTTGTATACATATTATTTTATTTTGTATACTTATTTCTTAATAATTGTATATTATTTTCACACTAAGTTTTTCATTAAAAAAACTAACATCCATATATGTATAACTTTTTATTCAATAGTGTATATGTATTTTTTAATAATTGTATATTTTTTTACACTCAATTTTTTATTTAAAAAACTAACAATTAAATTGTATACATTTTTTGTTCATAAATGTATATATTTTTGTTTATATTTGTAGACGTTTTTTAATTAAAAATATGGCTAAAATAAAAATTATTTTAACTATTTTTGTTGAAAAATGAAAAAATTGTAGCAATTTTGATCCTTAATTGATTAGCCTTAATAATTTTGGTGAATTAAGGAATATTAAAACCACCACAACTTATGAGATTAATTTTTCAACAAAAATAGTTCAATAACCAAAATAATAAAATAAAGGCAAAGATTTGTGTGATACGGTCTCATGTAAAATGTGGGCCAGAAAGTGACAATTTTTATAAAAAAAAAAGTGATAATAAATTAATAAAAAGTGATGATGCTATTTCATGAACAATTTATAGTATAAATAAAAAGTGATTATATTTTATAGCAAAGAGTGATAACGTTTTATATCGAAAGTGATAACTATTTTAAAAAGTGAAAAACGCTCGAGACGGTCTCAACCTACCTAAAATAAAAGTATAATAAACTATTTTCGAACATCATATAAGTTGCCTGATTAATTTTTGCAATTTTCCTTTTCATTGCTGTAGGAAAGGCTTCATTAAACATGACTCAAGAACAAAGTTTATAAAGTTTGAAAGATTATTGGACTTTTCTACTAGGTCTAAATTGAGCATTTTGGCCCAATAAAATTATTTAACTGACCCATTATTTATTTATTATTATTATTATTATTAATTTTTTAACTTTCAATATATTGTTAGGCCAAAAAAACCTTTGTAGAATTTAAGATTGAGGGCGGTTATTTAGCCGATGAAGTACGTTTAGTAATATTGGGATGTAAATAGCGGTTTTGAACTGACTGAACATTTGATGTTTCAAAAACACTTTAAATGAAAATAAATTAAAATTTTTACTCCATATTTTTCTTAATTTATAAAAAAATGCTTCACAATCACACAAATATTATATACATTGACTAAAATAAAATAATTCATTATTAAGGAGAAAAAATATACAAAAAAAATTCGTAATCCTAAATTTCAATCACATATCTACAGGATTGATCTAAAGAATCTCTTGGAAATCTACAAATTTCAAATCTCAAAGCACAGAAATTGTACAGAATAAAAATTGTCTTGATTATCTTCTTCTCTCCTTTTATCCGAGATATCTACATATAAATTAATATAAATTAAGCTAAAATATGTGATTAACATGAATATCGAGATTTCATAATATATGTAATAAAATTTTAAAATATAGTTTCAGTTTTGTTGGACAGGACAGTCACAACAGCTGTAGAAGATTCTCGAGAGTTGAGATTTTTCAACCAAAGTTTACCTGCAAAGAAACGCTTTCCTTCACTCGTGTTTCGTGCGGTTTCTTTTCTCGACGTGGCGCATCCCTATTCGCTAACTGTACAAGAATCAGAGCAAATTAACTGTACAACGGTCACTACAGCTGGACAGTAAACGACAGTTGTCTTTAATCTTCTGATTAGTCTTCAAATTACTCAAAAAGTATCCGAATTATTGAGGCTTAAACTACGGGATATGATAATTACTCACCACTAATCTTTCCAACCAAAATTCGATACGCCGTCGTTTCGTCCAGCTGTCCCTCCACCACTGGCCAGTTGCCAGTCTGTATCCCTCGGGCACCTGCCCGTACAACCCACCCTCTGCCCGAGTTGCCCTCCCCATCTTCCTTTATATATTTAACACAATCACTTTCTCTCTCCACCCTGCCATTCACCACTCTACAGCACCCTCTCACACCTACTAATTCACACTCGGTAACACACTCTCTCGGTGTAATGGCGGTGTCTCAGAGCAGAGCTACGGTGGTCGCCATGGCTGTATTGACGATTTTCGCCCTCATCGGAATCACAGTGGCGCAGGAGGCACCGGCGCCGGCTCCTGCTTCCTCCGCTGGAATCGCATCTCCATCTTTCGCAGTTGGTTGCGCTTTCGCCGTGGCTTCGTTCGTCTTTGGATCTGCGCTCAGGATCTGAAGCGTTCTATAGAGTTTCAACGTGCGTATAGCGAATGTGTTGGTAGAGCGAGCCTATTGTTACAGATTTGTGAGTGTTTTGTGCAGATCTGTTTGATTTGATGCTCGTTTTTAGGTGATTTGTGTTCTATATATGCTGATGCTCTATATGATTTATATTCTCATTTATGTATTTATTATTTGACATTTATTTGTGTATTTTATAATATTATTATTTTCTATTTCATTATGTTTGTTTCTTAATTTGTTCTTCTTTAATTTGAGTTTCGTTTATGTAATTTTTTTCTAATTTAGAAATCAATTTAAATGAATTCTGATCTCAGAATGTGCACTCAATTTTCACCTTCACGAAGACATTAAGCAATTAATTGGCTAAATGCTTCAGATTATTTCACCATATTCTTCAAACATAACTAGTGCTCTATCTCTTGAAAGAGTGAGAGAGAACATCTCTTAATTTTGTTAAAAAATTATTTAAGTGTGTTTTATTTTGAGATCTGTTATCAACAGATCTTCTGTTTTAAAATTAGCTAGGTTAAGTTTTAAATCACTAAATATGTAATCGATTTAAACATTTGTTACTTATCAGTACCACAAAATTTCATTTTGTAAATTAAAAAAGAAAAACAAGTATTTAATTATTGTGAAAAGCAGTGTGATCAATAGGGGTGATCATAGTTTTTTCAAAACCGACCTAACCGCTGTTGATGCCGTTGATGATTTTTCATAATAACCCGTGGTTAATTTTTTTTTTTTTAAATCTCACCGCATAGTTGGGACAATTACGTATAACCATACATTGTACTAGTTTAATATTTAATCTCATATTGTATACTACATATTATATCTTCAATAACTTTCATTGTATATTCTATATATTTTTTTCGTTTTATTTATACTCTTTTAATTAAAAGATATATGAGTAAGTTTAGTCAATGTAAATTTTATGTATGTTAACAAACACAAACACTTATACTAATTTAAAACCGCAAAATAACCGATCGAAACTGCTTGAAACTACATAGTTAATTTTTTTAATAAATCGCCACATTTATATATAATTGAAAAACTGATCGCCTATAGCAATGCAATTTGAATTTTACGAAAAAACATCAAAACCACATTATTGGTACACCATTAAACTTTGCATCTTATTCGACTCAGAGAAAAGCCAACTTTTCAACTATCCCTGTAAATCAATTTAATTGAATGGTTTATATTATTGGTACACCATTAATTAAATGGATCTTAATTGCCTGACTTTTTTAAATTTTAAACAAAATCGAGCATTGACTTAGACTCAACTTTGCAGTATTTACTTGGTAATTAACATAGATCTTTGATTTAACGCGTAATGAATTACTATTACATTGAACACATTTTCAACTAAGAGAGCTAAATTGATATTTAGCTGAATTCAAACTCTTTGAATTAATTGTTAGGCAAGTTAGGCTTTATAGCCACTATAGGCTTTGAAATTTAAAGGTTGATACACGCCTGATAGCTACAATTTTTCTTAATCACTTTGATTGCATTTGAATTAAAATTGATAATTAGTGATTTTAAATCCTTTGGTTGACAAAGGAAATACTCAACTCCATCTCTCATAGTTTGATTCTCTTAATCTTTTTAATGCTATCGAAAAACCAAATAGTGATCTTCGATGTGACAAAGGAAATACTCAACTCCCTCTCTCATAGTTTGATTCTCTTAATCTTTTTAATGTTAGTGATCTCCTTTGGAGGCTATCGTGTTATGTTACCTTTTATCTCCAGTTTTTGGAGGCTATCGTGTTATGTTACCTTTTATTTAATCAGATTTGCTTGATTATATTGTCGGCGATTTTGGTGAATTGATATCTATAATATATCCATTGCTTTTTTTAAAAAAAAAAACTCCCCTCTCTCATCCTAAATTAAAGTGTAACACAATAGTAAATTAAAGGATATATGACATTATACTAGGCAGCGATACATTTTATCTATCTATCTTTTTCTTGTACTTTTATCTTTGTGGTTTTAATTTTAATTTGAATATGAGGTAATTAAAAATTATATAATATTATAGAACTTTTACGGATATTCATTCTTGTATGTAGGATCACATTAATAAATAAGTGAAATGTATATTTTAGAATGAGACAAATTAAAATAATAAAATATATACTTTCTCCATCCACTTTAAAGACAAATTAAAATAATAAAATATGTAATTTTGAAATTTAATAGTGAAGTTTTTAGGGCATCAAACAATCTAAGCTTGAATTGATATGTTATCTATAAGCCACTTGAGGCACGTCCTGCGATTTATCTCCTCTATCAATTCTCAGGACAGGGGCACTTGGGGGGCCTCTAATGGTGGGGTACACCATTTGAATTGATATGTTTTCATCATTTGTTTTTCTTATTACTTTTTCCCTTTAGGTACAAATATTAGTCAACTAACAAAATTTGTGTATGCTACAATTTGGGAATTATGTGCAATATTGAAATCTCATAATTATGAACTCGGCTGATCGAGTGACTAAAGTCACAATTGGAATTAATATATTTTTATTTTACGGAAAAATAAACTTCAATTGATAGATAGAGAACCGCTCTTTATTAAAATTAAAAAAAAAAGATAACAAAAAATTTTCCATTGGAATTGGTATTTAAAATTTACTAATGTCAAATCTTAGTAATTGGCATTCTAATTTTCACAATTGCAGAAAGATTTCTTTGTCTTCTTAATTTATTATTGTTTTGATTTAAGTTTGCACTAGGCTTCTCGAATTTTCAATATTTAAGCGAATTTCTTAAAAGAACAAAATGGTTAGAGTTGATATTAGGTGCACCCGAGTGCAAGGGTGCACCTGAGTGTAAGGGTGCATCCATGTATAACTTTTTATTTTATTTTGTATACGTGTTTCTTAATGATTGTATACTTTTTTCATACTAACTTTTTTTATTAAAAAAACTAGCATCCATGTGTATAACTTTTTATTCAATAGTGCATACATATTTTTTAATAATTGTATACACTCACTTTTTTATTAAAAAATTAATAATTAAATTCTTTATATTTTTATTCATAACTATATATATTTTTATTTATATTTATATTCGTTTTTTAAAATGAGTGCTTCCTATCCAAATGCTTAATACATCTCTTCCCGGCAAAATGGAAAAAAGATCCTCTTTCGAGCGGACGGAGGAAGTATCGATATTTAGTCAAATTTGCTCCACTTTAGTAATTAGATTAATATTGTTTGTTTAGTATACGGAAGTGAAAAATGAAAAGTGAGATAAAATTGGTTAAATAAAAATATGATATACATTAATTAGGGTGAAAATATTCAAATGACCTGCCATAGCAGGTCAAAGGATCAAAATATTGAATTTTATGAAATTAATGAACTAATTTCAAAATTGTTATAAAATTAACGGACTAATTTCAAAATTAAAAAAAGTTAATGGACGAATTTCAAAATGAATGAAAGTTAGCAGACGAAAAAATATATTTTCTCTAAATTTAATGTGGAACTTAAAAAAAAAAAGCTTGTGACAAAGGGAATATTACATTTCCCTAATTTGCTAGCACATTACTTTGTTGTATAGCAATAGAAGAAAAGTATAGTTAATAAATTAATATTAATAAATTTCACGAGCAAAAGCTAAAAATAGTATTAAAACCATGAATTGATTAATTTTTCTTCCACATAGTAAATGAGAAGCACACCATTTTTGTGAAAGAATTCAGCTTTTTTTTTCCTTTTCTTTTATCTAATCCATAATTTACACACATTAATCTATCATTACCTAATGTTCTCCTACTCGGAGTCTGAGTCCATATTTCCCATGGCCTTCAGTCCTCTTGGTCTCTGAAATAAATACATTAATTTTAAAACTTATTATATAGAAATAAATCTAAAAAAAATAAAATTAATGAGAAATGAAATCAACACCTTCTTGGAAACCTTCTTCTCTCGAACCTCGTAGCGTTCGATGGTCAAATCACATAACCATGTGCCTGGAAGCACAAGCTGCAATCGTGCAAAGAATCAATTCAGATTTCAGACCAACTTCAGAGGATCAACTTTAAAGGGCGAATATATTGAAGTGCAGTTCATAGATCCTTTTACCCAAATTGAACAATTTAATTTTAATTAATTGAATTGAAAAAAAAAAAAACCAACTCTAAAGATGAATCATAAAGATAAGGATAAAATTGTATTATCACCCAAGCATATACATATTTTGAAAAAATTGATTGTAAAACCTAAAAATATAAGATAAATTACAAATATCAGTTATATTTTAATTTTTTTAAAATTAATTTTATTGACTTTGGGATAATAAGATAGCAAATTGAAATTAAAATATATTCCGGACATGTTTAATTTATTTATTTTTGTTGAAATTCATTATGGAATGATTGAAAACAAAAGGCTAAAATTAATTATGTAATGAAATGAGAATTATATTTGAGTTTAGTATTCACCCAAATATAAACACATTTTTCAAATTTAAATGGATGTTCTTAGATTTTTTTTTAAATTTTTTTTAAATTGATATTTGAAAGAAAAAAATGAAAATATTTAACAGCCCCTACCATGTGCTGTCTTGTCTGAATAATGATTAATGAAGATGAAACAGACAGATAGGGATGGGGTTCTCCACCAATACAAAAGGGGAACAACACAAAGATTCCCCACATATACAAAAGTATGGGCCGGGCTGGGCCGGGAAATAATGTAAATTTTTAGGACAATTAAAAAAAATTGGACTCTTTGCAAAAGTGATCTAATTTTATAGCTAGACGAGTGAAAAAAATAGCATATTATTCGTAAAATATTAGTAAACATCGAGTTTTTGTTAAAATATTTTATGTTAGAACAAAGACGCATCAAATGAAAGCAACACGTTTCTTTTCAAATTATTCTTCTTTTAATCTTTCATGTTAAATTATTATACTTAAATTTAATCTATTTATGTGCAGCATATCGGCTCTAACTGTTCGTAGATTGTATCAATTTCATAAAGCATCTTAGCTCCAAAACAAAATTATATCTATGTCATTAATTTATTTGTCCATCATTTTTCCAATATTGAAAGCTACCCTTATCAATATAAATACACAAAAATAATGTTTAATTAATGGTTGATGGCTAATCATTTATAGTAAAAGGACACGTGCAAGCCCCGTTTATGAATATCATAGCCCCCACATGGCCGTCACCACCTAGCAATATATATATATATATATATATATATATATATATATATATATAATCTTGCAACTTGTCGTTACAAAAAATGAAGAGAATAAAAAAAAATGGAAGAGGCGAGAAAATTTAATTATTATTCCCCCTATTTTCCCTACCTATGTATCCATTCCCTTCACATATATATAATGAGGTATACTATTAATATTTAGTGGTAAATATTCTTTTACACATTTACCTCCTTATCTTAATTTTAAAGACATGTTAAGTAATTTTTATTAGTTTACATTTTATTTTAGAATGTGAAATTCATATTTATAAAGTAATAAATAAATAATTTATCAAAGTTATATATATTGAGATGACGAATGAAGGATTATTTACTGAACCAAATTTTGTTTTATCCCCCATTAATAGTTTTGTTATAGTCTATGGAGTACTTGGCAATGTCTCCGTGTATTCATATACATGAGTTTATTTAATGTTAAAATATTATTATAATTTCAACCTTTAAAATTTATGGTTTATTCTTTAGATAGATAAAGGTTTAATCTGTTTTCTTTGCAAGGGTTTTGCCATCAATTTATTTAAAATTAAATTGACCACTTATAATATACTATAAAGTACATATTTTTTTTCTTATATTTTATGACATGTTGCTTGCTCTTGAAATTTATTATATTCTCTTTTTAAAATAGCTAATGTAAATCCAATTAAATTTAAATAAATATATTCAAATGTACAAGTATATATCATCTACACACCTGGTGTAAAAAAGACTCGCTCTATATATAGTCACTCTATTAAATTTTATTAGCACATATATAATACTCTTCTCCTTATGATTATGTGAACTGATATAAATAAAGAGTTTAAGAAAAGTGATTACTGCCTAATTTGATTAATTTCTTTTGTGATAATAGAGTCTTTTAATATAATAAATAAATAAAATAAAAATGTCTATATAAGGTGAAAGTGACTTTTTTCTTAAATTTAAGTATATTTCGAAATATAAATTTGAAAAATAGAAATGTGGGGTGTGAACATAATCTTCGGACATAATAGTGTATGGGAATATTTTATACTCTTAAACTCTGTATAATTCATGTCGTTGAGGTTAGCCTATTAATGAAATAAAATAGTACAATTATGAGAATTTGGAGCACATCAAGCAAAATCATGAAAAGAGCCATCATATAACTTGTACTAAATGCAATAAACAATTAATTAAATAATTAAATAAAAACGAAATTTCAAGGGGGAAAAAAAACTTACGTTGAGTGTACGTTGAATAAGCTTAGCTCGTTTCTTTGGCCTTTGAGGAAGCTTGGACCCTTTGAGTACCAGGAAGTCCTCTTCTTTCTCCTTATTCGTCAAGGCAATCACAAACTTCGGCGGCCACACGGCGGTGATCGTATCGCCGCCGGATGGCGACCCTCCTTTTTTCCCATCATGGGTCGCTTCCGATGACCCAGAACCACCGCCGCCGTGGTGGTTATCATTATTGTGATTGCTATTCTTGTTGTTACTATTGTGGTGGTGGTGGTGGTTGTTAATATTATTGGTACTAATGGAGGTGCCCTTTCTCTCTCCTCTATCTGGAGAGGCCAATCCTCTCACTCCATTGCTATGTCCCCTCATACCAAATGAACTCTCTGAATTCCTAAACATTGAAGGAAACAAAATACTATCAATACCTATCAACAAAAAATGATCTTGATGACACGGAAAAGGATGTACGAGTAAAAAAATATTACTAATTAAAAAAAATAAAAATTTACTGCAAAAAAAATAAAAAGATTTTTCATGGAGGACAGGGGAAATTACTTGAATACCCTTGTGGGGTAGAGGTTTTGTGTATCACAGAATGGGCGACTGGTTTTGCGTAGAAAGTGGGGTGGAGTTGTTAAGAGAGGATGTGGCTCTGGTTTTAGACTTTTATTTATGTAAGCATTTTAGTATTTTATTTTATAATAAAAAAGGGTCATATTGAGGGTTCTACGTGTGAAAACCTAATCTGTGGAATGTGGACCGTCGGATTAAATCATGTCCTAATCTTGAATGTGTTAGGGTAAGAACCTAATCAGGGAGATATCAACCATCGGATTAAATTCTTTGTCGCAATTGCAAACTAACCAAAATAATAATTTATGGGAAAGTAGGAGTTGAGGACAAAACAAAGTGGCCCACATTCCAAAGTCTCCATAAATGACTATCGCCATGGAATGGAATTGAAAAAAGTGAGATATTAGGTGCATCCACTATGCAATAATTATTACATATATTATCATCAAAAAAATGTAATTATATATCAACCAAACCAAAATAATTAAAAGTTCACGGCTTCACTAATCACAAATATTAAATAATTTAAACATGATTATGATGCACGATAGAAATGTCTCTGAAATCCAATAAAGAAAATTATTGGGCACCAAATTGATTGAAAAAAAGAAGAAAACAAGAAACAAACGAAGATGAATTAACAAGCTTTTAATAATAAAACAATTCATGTCTCAATTCTTGCAAAATGAAGTATTTCTTCTTAACTTAAAATTAAAGAAAAAATAATCATTTTATCTTCTCAAAAGCATGCTAACTTCCATGGCGTGATTGCAAATAAACAACAAAAGATCAAAGATCCATCATCCATTTTCACATAATTATATTATATATATACGTGTATAGAGAGAGAGAGGAGAGAGAATACCTCAGCACTCGATGAAAGGGAGAAGCCGGACGTTGACGGAGATTGAGAGAGCCGTTACCACCACCGTTGCTCCGAAGAACAATGCTATTGTTCTGCTTTTTTGAGATGGCATCCTTGCTTATATTATTATTATTAACTTCCGACCTAACTACCCGCCGGTCCACCCTTGTTACACGAGCCGAACCGGCCGGTTCATTGTTGACACCACTGTGATCCTTAACGTGGACCTTCATACAGCGTAATCTTTTCCGGTTCCCCCACTGCAACACGAAATCGGACGACGTCGTAGCATCTGACCTGGACTCCGATCCGAATAACAACCCTTCTCTGTTGGTGGAATGAGTATTCTTCCTCTCCATCTCCCTAATGTGCACCTGCTTACCGTTAGTAAACAGACGTTCAGTTAACGGCGGTTAATTTCTCCGTTACCTGATTAAATCATGAGAACCACAATGCTAAAGAATTCACCCACGCCAATTCCAGGTAAAATTCAAGGCAAAAAAAGATGGTAACGGCATTTTCAGAATTGACAGCAAAAAGTTGAAGGAGAAGAATGGCTGTTGATTTGAATTCTGCAACGATTCTGATGAAAAAGAACAGAAAAGAGAAGACGGATATTGCCAATTTTTTACGTTTATAAACAAAGGGAAGATGAATTTCATCTTAATCATTGAATTGAATGACAGAAATTTACTTCAGTGGAACTCATTAAGATACTCTGGTTTGGTTTTTTCCTAAGCTGAGTTGTTCTGTGTTGAAGAAATCGAGATGAAAGCTACAATTATTCAAATCCAAATCTGATTAATGAATAATTGAGAAATTACTCGAATGTTTCAATATGAGCTTCCAGTAAGTGAATTTAATATGAAAAAATAAGATAAAAATCTCTGAAAATGTC
This sequence comes from Pogostemon cablin, assembly GCA_023678885.1. Taxonomy (NCBI): domain Eukaryota; kingdom Viridiplantae; phylum Streptophyta; class Magnoliopsida; order Lamiales; family Lamiaceae; genus Pogostemon; species Pogostemon cablin. The sequence continues at coordinate 18,892,607 of CM042955.1, forward strand.
ATCCGAATCTCATGAATTGTGAGAGAATTTATGAATTCTTCGAATCTCAAGAAGAAAAAATAGAGAAGAATTTGCAAATAAAATCGTCAAAAACATTGGTGAAGGATGAAACTGAATTTGTGAAAGTAGAGTTTGTTTAAAAAATCAGTATCGCATTACCTGAGAACTCGAATGTTCTTCACTGCACTTTCTATTCTTCTGCAGGAAGAATTTCACTCTTCCTTTTGCTCCAAAAATCCGATAAATCAGTGGCAAACTTGTTCGAATCTGCAATCGAAGAAACCAAAGCTGTAAAGATACAAATTCAATGCTCATTTTTATCTCTCCAAACGACGATTTAAATTACCTGATATAATCTGAGTATCCAGGTCAAACATTCAAATTATCCTCTCCAGAAGATGCATAGAAATCGTGTAAGCAGACAAACCACGTAGAATTCTGAATAATTGTGCAAACAGAGTCTTCGGCAGCTCGCATACAGCGATTCGCGAAGATGTATACCAAATCAGAAGTTCAATCCTCGATCTTCTTAATCCAACCTATCAAACAAGAGATTCAGATTAATTTCCGAATTCGAATGACAGCAAACCAACAGAAAATAGAAACGCAATCGATTAGAACCTCCGGACTCAAATTTAATCACCTCCCCGAAAAATCCAATCAGTAATCACAATTCTGTTAACACCATCAGGCGTCGATATCTTCACCTTCAACAACTGCAAAATGTATCTGTAATTCAAAAATCAACATACATAACTACACAAATTAAATAACCAAAATCTTCATACTCGCACTCGAAAAACTAACAATTTTCATTCCTAAAAGGAATGGGTTGAATCGTTTGATAAAATTTGATTCACCGCATTTCCACTCACCAAATGCATCGAAATGTTGAAATTCTCTATCTGATAAGAAAAATACTCAAGAGAGAGATATGAAGCTTTTTTCTCCCTGTGAATGATGAATGAAAAAAATAAAATAAGATATGAAGCACCATTTTTATACCTTCAAGCTTTTCATTTCCAATCTACAACCGTCGAAAAAACTAATTGACGCTCTGGATTGCTTCTCATTTAAGCTGTTTAAGATGTCGTTTATGTATACACATCCCGACCGGGATTCGATTCACGGCGTCAACTGATCTAACGGAATCTATTCTTCTGTGAGCTCGCCGTATGTCTGTGTGAATTTGTTTGATAAATATTTTCAATTTTTTTATTCATATTATTTTTGGATTGAATTTAAGTGAATTTGATTGAATATATTCCTTTGTTGTTTCTATTTTTTCTTGCACTCTTATTATATTTTCCTTGTTTACTTGGTAGGGGTTCTAAGTTGAGAATCAGGCATACTTGAATAATTACAAGATCAATTTTTTATTTAATCCTCACCACTTAATAAAATAAAATAATAAAAAAATTAATAATTACTCGCTACCCCTCTATTTTAACTTATAAATCTACCGTGCAAGAATAACCTGAAAATTAATATGGTTTGTATCATTATATGTGTAATTACTAAAAGAATATATTAATTAATGATAGATAATGTATTATTAGTGACTTTAACATGGTTTTGAAAATTAATATGGTTTGTATGTGCACATAGTGATTGATTTTGAAAGCCTTACCATGTTTTATTAATCTAGAGACAAAGCATATCCTTAAGGTATGTTTCTCTAATCTTTATAAGATTAGCATGATTGCTTATATTTGTTTTAGATTTTGGTTGGGTATGTATATTAATTAAAAAGAGATTAGGTATTATAGATAGGTGAATTAATAATTAAAAGTAGCAATCTTTTGTGAGAGTGTATTATGGTGAGATAATTTTATACTTTTTTAATTAGATATCACGTTTTATTAATGTTATCATGTTTCTTTAAAAATGTTGTCAATTTTATTTTATACTATAAATTGTTCATGAAATTATTCACTTCACCATTATAACTTTTCATTGATTGAGTATATTTTTTTATTAAAAATATTATTACTTCTTACTCGTTTAAGAGAAACTCTTCCCTATGATCTCACAAACATCTTTGATTAATTAAAATGGTTTGCAGCTATTTTTTAAACTCATACCTAAATTTTAAGCTCATACCTAAATTTTAAACTGGAAACAATCATGACCTTTTTAAGGTACATTTGAAATTGAAGGCTACTTACTTACAAAAATAATGAGAAAATTGTGACATTCCAAACATAAGCATTTTCCCATTAGAGATATATAATTAAATTTAATTTGAAGTATATTAAAAAAATTTAAATTCATATTCATTCAATGGAATTTGGAAAGGCCTAATCCTGGTTGGCACATGTCAACTAACTTGGGTTAGTTAATTTACTATGATTTAGTTAGTAAGATCTATGTTTAACAAACGAATAAAAAATATTAAACTTTTTTGGTTTTAGTTTTAATTAAACTTCGAGGTCATATCATCACATCATATCAGTATTTAAACTTTAAAGCATCTTATTTTATTTTACTTTAATTTTTAATTTACAAAGTAACTGTTAAATCTATTAGGAGTTTTGAACTGTATTGGATAAGAATCAAAGAAGATAACTGGGAAGAAAGAAAAGTTTGGGCTTGTTTGGTTTATTGGAATGGGGTTGTGTGGTTTATCGGATGGAATAGAATTATGGTGATGGTGGTGGATAATAATAATGAATTTAATTTTCTTTCAGGGCCATGGGTTGTTATGAGAGATTTTAATGTGGTTATGTCTGCGAGTGAGAGGTCTCATATCTCCTCATCTACTAGCCCTTGGCATACGTCAGATATGCAAGATACTTGTGCTATTCTTGATTTGGTTGATGCTCAGTATAAGGATTTCTTGTTGGGTATATTTGGGATTCGATATAATGTGTTGACTAGAAAAATATGACAAAAATAATAAGAACAGAATTTGAGTCGAGTCAAGAGTTACATTATTTCTCCTTAAGACGAAATTGCCCCAATCTAGTGCTTACGGTTTGATGACAATCATCTCCAAAATACAACGACTCAAATCTTGTGATAATAGCACTATAAATCACAAGATACGGCGAACCAACCGATATTATAAACTCACCTTAGGAGTAGGACGACTTGAGAATACACTATGAATTCTTTTGACAGCTCGAATTTCAATAGACATCTACGACGTATGTGTCTTGTGTTTAAGTAACTCAAGTGATTCAATTTCGGGGTGAAGGATTATGGAATGGGAGGGCCTACTTATAGATTTCAAGGCGTCTTTACATGAAATGATGCGACCATTGGATTTGATTTTAATTGTTGGGTATATTTGAGTTTCGGTATAATATGTTAACTAGAAAATATGACATAAAATAATAAGAATGGAATTTGAGTCGAGTCAAGAGTTACACTCTTTCTCATTAAGACGAAATTGTCCCACTCTGGTGCATACGGTTCTATGGCAATCATCTCCATGATACAACGACTCACATCTTGTGATAGTAGCACTATAAATCACAAGATACGGCGAACCAACCAATATTATGAACTCACCTTAGGAGATGGACGACTTGAGAATACACTATGAATCAGTTACAACGACACAACTTTATTGGACTTTTTCGGACATCCACGACTTTGTGACAAGTGCTAAGTAACTCAAGTGAAATACGATTTCGGAGTGAAAATCAAGTGATGGATTATGGAATGAAAGGGTCTATTCATAGATTTCAAGGCGTCTTTACGTGAATTGATGAGACCCTTGGATTTGATTTCGAATTCAAATTCATATGTCTTTTAATGAAAAGACTCAACTTATTCAACAATCACAACCTTTAATCACACCTCTTCATAGACACACTTTAATGTAATATACACCATTTTAAGGTTACTTTTCCATTCACCTAAAATTTTTCCAACAATCCCCACATGAATGGATAAAGTTAACTAAAAAGACTACGATACGGGAGACTGACGATAAAGTGAGTTCAAGCAAAAAGATGTCACATCGAGATAAGTAGCTTCCGACTTTGAACCTTCCCTAGTTGAATACTATCGGACATACTCGCATTTTAGTGAACGCGATGCCTTGAACTACTCTACTTTTGTATATGCCAAGACAACAATACCAACATAACACCTTCCCTAATACCTTTGGTTCTCATGGTTGTGTCCATTTCGGCCGTGGACCATATCTTGGATTCATAAGCGCTTCATTGAGGCGGCATGTCCTCGCACTTATATAGGTGATCTCTCATCAGGAATGCCATGTCATACCCCACCTTTATTAGGTATAAGAGTCATTAAAAGCTTTTATGTTTACCCTTACCACACGTCAACATATTCATTTGCATTTGAATTGTCTTTAGGAATGGATTAATTAATATATTTCAAGTGCACACATCCGAACTAATATAACTTAGTTGTCTCATTGAACCAAGTTCGTGGGATCTCCACTCATCATGATTGAGTTACCGCTATAAATATTGTTTAATGTGTGGTTTTTATTCCATTCCTCTTAGACATGCAACGTATTTGATCTTCATTTAAATTTTATTACGGATTCATTTTTCTTGAGATCTGTTGTCTTAAGCCAACATAACTTTAGGGGTTATGTCCTTACCCTACATTTAAATGTCTACGGGTTTTTTTTCCATATTTGAATGTCTACAGAGACCCCCCACATTTGAGTCGGTTGGCTTTTTTGTAATAATTAATCAATCTATTAATAATTATTTGAACCATTTGTTCATTTCTTTTCTAACTTCTCCCAAAAGTCATCTCATTTTTTACTTTCCACGAAGAGACACAATTCTTTAATTGCAACACGACAATGACTTTTCATGTGGAGATACGACTCTCTATGAAGAGACACAACTCTTTCACAAATGATGCAACTTTTAATGAAGAGACACAACTCTTCTCCAATAAATGCGACTCTTCACGAAGAGACACAGTTCCATCTCAAGAATCAACAATGATACCGAAAAATATTTGTTAGAAGCCCACCGAGATTCAATAACCAATGCCTCTAAGTCAAAGAAGAACACATATTCTGTACAAATTATATCTTCCATCATGGGTTCGTATTTCATTAATAATACTGAATCTTTAATTCATTAACAAAGTCATTTTTGATTGTCAACAAAAGGATACGACCATTCCATAGACATATATAAATACCCAATGAAATGAATATGAAGATTATGAAGGGTGATTATGCAGGCATTTCAAATTATAAAAAGAATCAGAAATAAACTGCTATTTTGCTAGCGATGCATGCATCTTAAATAACCAATTCAATCGAATTTCACTTGAGTTACTTAGCACTTGTCACAAAGTCGTGGATGCCCGAAAAAATTCAATAAAGTTGTGTCGTTGTAACTGATTCATAGTGTATTCTCAAGCCGTCCAACTCTTAAGGTGAGTTCATAATATCGGTTGGTTCGTCGTATCTTGTGATTTGTAGTGCTACTATCACAAGATGTGAGTCGTTGTATCTTGGAGATGATTGCCATAGAACCGTATGCACCAGAGCGGTGCAATTTCGTCTTAAGGAGAATTACCTCTTGACTCGACTCAAATTCCATTCTTATTATTTTATGTCATATTTTCTAGTCAACATATTATACCGAAACTCAAATATACCCAACAATCTTAAGACGAAAACTCTGCTTATGGCTCCGGTATAATATTGATTTTCACTCCGAAATTGAATTTCACTTGAGTTACTTAGCACTTGTCACAAAGTCGTGGATGTCCGAAAAAGTCCAATAAAGTTGTGTCGTTGTAACTGATTCATAGTGTATTCTCAAGCCGTCCAACTCCTAAGGTGAGTTCATAATATTGGTAGATTCGCCGTATCTTGTGATTTGTAGTGCTACTATCATAAGATGTGAGTCGTTGTATCTTGGAGATGATTGCCATAGAACCGTATGCACCAGAGCGGGGCAATTTCGTCTTAAGGAGAAAGAGTGTAACTCTTGACTCGACTCAAATTCCATTCTTATCACAAAACTGTTTTTATTTCTTTCTTATTTTTTCAAAATTTATTAACGGTTGAATGGATTCTTGAATTTAAAAAGAAAACTGCTTTTCCTTTCATTTCCACATAAATTTAAATATCTACACTAGCGTACATGCATGCAATTTCTCACCGAATCAACACCTCATATTAATTGTGTTTATTTAGTCACCAATTAATACAATATTCATTTCAACCATAAATTTAACCAAACAAACATATTCATGATCGCAATGTCCATTCTCAATAGATTTAACATTTCGAATATATATATTTTTTAAAATAAATTCAACTTATATCATATATAGAATGATAATAATGATCTCAAGAAAATTGAACGGATCCATAATAAAATTGATAATAAAATTGAGTAGAGATCAAATATGTTGCATGCCTGAGAGAAATTGAATAAAAAGTCATACATTAAATAACATTTATAGCGGTAACAAAGGTTGTTAAGAGAAACATGAAGCAATTGCAAAATTATGGAAAATTATATTTAACGTGAGTTCTGTTTCTTGTGAAAGCAGTGTCCCTTAATGAAGGGTTATATAATCTTATAAAGAGACATGTCTATTGATAAAGAGTTGTGTGTCTTTTCGTGAAAAGTTATATCTCTTCGTAAAGAATCACATTTCTTGGTGAAGAGTGATGTATCTTCGTGAAAAATTGTGTACCTTAATGAAGAGATGAATCTCTTCATAAAAAGCTGCTATTAAAGACTAATGTCTCTTCATGAGAAGTAAAACATGAGATAACTTTTGGGGAGAAATTAGAAAAGAAATGAACTAATAGTTTTATCAATCAATTGATTAATTATTACAAAAGGTCAACCGACCTAAATGTGGGGGAGAGTTGTTGAGAGTGAAAATAAGAGTGTTTTAGTGTCCAATTTAACACCTGTTTGATGAGAATTATTATTATATATTAGCACGAGTATCTTATATTCAATATATTTGAGAAAAAGGTGTACTTGAGGTGTTTTATTGTGTTTTAGGTGGAAAAATAATCAAAAGTGTCAAGTTGGAGTAAAGGTGCAATTTGTGCAATGATGCTGAAAAACGCACGTTCAAATTACATAATTTTCTATATTTTTGTGGAGCTTTGAAGTGGATGTGTGATATATGGTTGGAAAGCCACAGAAGAGAGGGTCGTTTTGGCATAAAGAACTCCCCAATCGGATTCCAAACGAGAAAGTTATGATCAATGTGGTGACGTCGCGCAAGCTGTGCTGAACAGAATGGCTGTGATACTTTGCATGATTGGTTATACATTCAAATGTTGGAGTTTCTGTGAGTTCTTTATATGGATAGAAATCCAATAAAGAGAGGATCACGTGAGCGCAAGAATTACTCAAATCGAAAGTTGAATGTGGAAGTTATACGCGAAACGATGAGATTGCGCAAGCTTGCTCGACCAATGGAGTCCATTCGACCAGCAGAAATCAGGTTGAATGGGAGAAGTCTGGACGAACAAAATGCCGAAAACTTATAGAAAGGTTGTTCGACCAACTTTCGACCAGGAGGAATTGCTCGACCAAGGAAGGTTTGGTCGAATAGAATTGCGCTTGTGATATTTTTGGTAATTCCCGTTTTTCTTAGCCAAATTTCACGTATGTCTCAAGTAAAAGCTCATCCAAGGTTCATAAGGAGAGCTTACAAGTATAAAAGGGGATGTAAATCAAATCATTATTATGGGAGATTAGATTGGATTGAAGAGGAAAAGCAACACAATCATCCTACACCCCACAAGGGGGGATCACCCCCAACCATCATCCACGATCCTTTCCTCCATTTATCCATCACTTTGAAGATTCGTCTGTGGAATCAAGAGGAGAGAATCAAGAGGAGGATTCAAGACGGAGAAGGACGCGATAACGCCCACATCTAGGGTTTCTTTCGTTTTCTAATTTATCTTATATTTTTCAGACATATGAGTAAGATCTATCCAACCCCCATGATTGTTATTCGCAACATCATGGGCTAGAACTATTTTGGTAGATCTAGGGTTTTGAAGGTTTATATGAATTAATTAAACTTTTGTGTGTATACTCCGTACAACACTACTTGTGGATTTATTTATATAAGACTATGCGTTTTTAATTCATACTCAGAGTTATTTGTGCATCATTAACTGTTATGTGAGTCTGAATACATATCTTGGTTATTGATTGAGTGCGTTCACTGCTGAGCAGGATTCCATGTTATGATTCTAAGTGAGGGGACTCCGAGGCTTCATTCGAACTATCTTATATGAATACTTATTAATTGAATTGGATTCGGGTTGATAATTAGGATAAAGAGGTTAATTTTATAGTACCTATAAAGGGAGATCATATCGGGTCAGAGTACCAATCCTAGGGGGAAATAATTGATACTGATAATACCTAGAAAGTGGGGTAAAATTATATATCTTGCTCCAAGGTTATTCACACGTGTTACACGCATATTTACTTGTGTCTATAGAGTAGATTTACATAGCTTAGTGATGCGTCCATATTCCACAAGGCAGAGTCGGACATTGATACATGAAAGGGAGATTAATGAATGAAACTGGATTATCCTAGGGCTACATATTCTCCATTCTTGAATCACATTTGTATTCTTCAAGTGTTTATTCTATTCTAATTGTTATTTAATTTTTAGTAATTTAGTTGTTAGATAATTATTACACAAACTTAATTGCCACTTGTTTTAATTAATTTAGTAAATAATTAAATTGATAATACGTCGTCCTTTGGGTTCGATATTTAACTTGGTCGCTTGCTTAATCTGCAACTGATATCCTTAATACTTGTGGATTAATTTTGCGTGCAAAGAAAACGCGCATCAAGAGTCCCCGGAGACATTCAAATGTGGAGGATTCCCGTAGACATTCAAATGTGGGGAAAATGTATCTAGACATTTAAATATGAGGTTATTAAAGGGTTAGCCCCTAAAGTTAAGTTGGTCTAAGACAACTGATCTCAAATGAATTAAACGAATCTGTAATAAAATTTAATGGAGATCAAATGTTGCATGTCTAAGAGGAATGGAATAAAAAGCCACACATTAATGAACATATATAGCGGTAACTCAACCATGATGAGTGGAGATCCCACAAACTTAGTTCAATAAGACAATTAAGTTATATTTGTTCAGGTATGCACTTGAAATATGTTAATTAATTCTTAGAGACAAATCAAGTGCAAATTAACATGTTGATATATGGTAAGGATAAGCATAAAAGCTTTTAATGACTCTTATACCTAATAAATATGAGGTATTACATGGTATTCATGATGAGAGGTCACCTATGTAAGTGTGAGGATGGGCCGCCTCAACGAAGCACTTATAAATCCAAGATATGGTCTACGGTTGAAATGGACACAATCTTGAGAACCAAAGGTATTAGAAGAGGTAATATATTGGTGTTGTTGTCTTGGCACACACAAAAGTAGAGTAGTTCAAGGCATCGCGTCCACTAAACTGCGAGTATGTCAGATAGTATTCAACTAGGGAAGGTTCAAAGCCAGAAGCTACCTATCCCGATGTAAAATCTTTTCATTTGAACTCATTATACTGTCAGTCTCCCGTGTCGTCGTCTTTTAGTTGACTTTATTCATTCATGTGTGGATTGTTGGAAAATTTTAGGTGAATGGTATAGTCACCTTAAAATTGTGTACATTAGATTAAAGTGTGTCTATGAAGAGATGTGATCAAAGGCTGTGATTGTTGAATAATTGTGTCTTTTCAAATCCAATGGTCGTATCATTTCACGTAAAGACGCCTTGAAATCTATAAATAGGCCCTCTCATTCCATAATCCTTCACTCCGAAATTGAATTTCACTTGAGTTACTTAAACACAAGACACATATGTCGTAGATGTATATTGAAATTAGAGTTGCCTAAAGAATTCATAGTGTATTCTCGTCCTACTCCTAAGATGAGTTCATAATATCGGTTGGTTGGCCGTATCTTGTGATTTGTAGTGCTACTATCACAAGATTTGAGTCGTTGTATCTTGGAGATGATTGCCATCATACCGTAAGCACCAGAGCGGGGCAATTTCATCTTATGGAGAAAGCGTGTAACTCTTGACTCGACTCAAATTCCATTCTTATTATTTTTGTCATATTTTTCTAGTCAACATATTATATCGAAATCCAAATATACCCAACATTTCTTTTATACTTGGACGAATGGCTCTACCTGGAGCAAACTTGATCGGGTTCTTGTAAACCATGATTGGGCTCGTCTATTTTGATCAGTTGATGTTGAGTTTTTGAATGTAGGTAGCTGTTCGGATCATTCTCCAAGTGTAACCTTTCTTATTCACGTGGAGACTAATAAGGTTCGGCTCTTTAGATTTTACAATATGTGGACGGAGCATGATAAATTTCTTTTTGTGGTGAAGGATGTGTGGGATTCGCCCATTTATGGTACGCAACAGTTCATACTATGTAAGAAATTGAAACTTTTGAAGGGAAAACTTAAAGCCATTCACAAGTTGGACTTCTTTCATATTTCAGAACAGGCTTAGAAAGCCAATTTGGAGCTCTCTAAATTGCAGGGGTATTGTCATGATCACTCGGGAGATATGGAGTCGTGGGAAATTATGAAAAGAACTATCAAGAAAACCACATTTCTTAATAATGCTGAGTTGGCTTTCTTTGGTCAGCTTACCAAGAACAAGTATGTACAATATCAGGATCGTAGCTCTGCATACTTTCATTCTATTATACGTAAGAACTCTTTCAGAAATAGTATTTTGCGAGTGTTTACTTTGACTAGCCCTACTTGATCTAAAGAAGAATTGGTTTCAACTTTTGTAACATTTTATCAAGATCTTTTGGGTTCTGATCACTCTCCTAGGTCAACCGTTGATCCTTATATTTTTTTGAATGGTAACCCTCTCTTTAATACTCAACAGCTTGAGCTTATTTAGTCTGTCTCTGTTGAGGAAATTAAATCTGCTTTATGGGGCATGGATGGAGATAAGTCCCTAAGACCTGATGGCTATACAACTCATTTCTACAAAAAGGCATAGGAGGTATTTGAGGATAGTGTATGTGCCGTGGTGAATGAGTTCTTCATTTCAGGGAAGCTTCTTAAGCAAATAAATACTACTTTCGTGACTCTTATTCCTAAAAAGAGTTTTGAGCCTACGGTGAAGGATTTTAAACCCATCTCGTGTTGTAATGCCATTTATAAGGTTATTTCTAAAATCCTGGCTACTCGTATGGGTGATCTTATGCCCCAACTTATTGTCAGCAATCACTTTGGTTTCGTTAAAGGGCGACAAATGAGAGATTGTATCCTTTTGGCTCAGGAATTGGTGCGACATTTTGAATGGGGCATTGGTCGGATTGTGCCTAGAATGATGATCAAAGTCAATATTAAGAAAGCTTATGACTCAGTTGATTGGGGCTTTCTAAAATTCGTGCTCTTGGGGCTAGGGTTTCCAGACATGTTTGTAGGATGGATCATGGAGTGTGTTTGTACTCCATCGCATTCCCTTCTCATCATTGGCTTCCCTAAAGGATTCTTCCAAGGAAAACGGGACTTGCGACAAGGAGATCCCTTATCTTGTTTGCTTTTTGTTCTCTGCATGGAGATATTCAGTCGGCTATTCCTCAAGAATATTAAATTAGGTGGTTTTTCTTATCATTTCAAGCACTGCAAGAGGCTTTCTATCTCTCATCTTGCATTTGTGGATGACTTGCTTATCGTTGCTCGTGGTGACGTTTGTTCTGCTGCTGTTATCAAGAATAGCCTTCATGAGTTTGAGATTATGTCTGGTTTATCAGTCAGCCATGAGAAATCTTCCATATTTTGCGATGGTATTGTTAGTCACATCAAGCATGCCATCCTCGAGTTGCTCCCGTTTAAGAATGATCATCTTTCGGTTCGTTACTTAGGTGTTTTCCTAAGTGACAAGAATATAAGGGTTGATCAGTTTTCTCCTCTTATTCACCAAGTTAACGAAGCTATTAGTCGATGGTCCTCCAAGTCTCTCTCCTTTACAGGTAAGTTGGAGTAAATTTCTTCATGTCTCTATGGAGTTTTGACTTTCTGGTGCTCTGTACTTAAGATCCCTGATAGCATTATCTGTCGAGTTGAGAAGATAATTAGGATTTTCTTATGGGGTTCCCGTAAAGGCCTAGTCGTCTGGAAGGATGTCACTAAGCCTAAATCAGATGGTGGTCTTGGGTTGAAAGACTTGAGAAGTTGGAATGATGCTCTCTTGACTAAGGCTTTGTGGGATATTCACCTCAACAAACAGTCTCTATGGGTTCGTTGGATTCATTCTGTGTATCTAACTAGACATTCTTGCTCGGATGCGGGCCCTTATTATTCTACTTCGTACTCTTGGTGATCCCTTATTGCCTTGAGGAAGAGAGTGAATATGAATGTTGGTCCCTCTCGTGATATGTTGTCTGTGGTCACCAGCTGTGTTAAGGACGACAAGTTGAATGTTTCTCTGGTTTACAAACTACTCTGCCCTAGTGACCCTGATAATAGAAGGTTTATCTTTTCAAGGATTTGGCACAAATGGATCCCAAAGAAATTTTCCATTCGTCTATGGCGGATCGCTAGAGGCAGGTTCTCACTAAGGATCGTGTTTGGTTCCCTAATGGAGATAGAGAGTGTGGATTCTGTATCCATCATACTGAGACGATTTTACACTTGTTCTTTCTTTGTCCTTTTGTAGCGGAGGTGTGGAAGAAGGTGAAATAGTGGCTGGGATGGAGTAGGTCTATTCATACTATCCAAGTATGCTTTAAAAGGATCTACAAAGATAAGTGTCTCCACGACGCAACTAGCAGATCGAATCATTCTAGAATTGTGTAGATTGGAGTTGTTATTTTAATTTCTTTATGCTCTTACCCAATTTTTAGGGTAATTTGCTATTGTTTGGAGTTGTAATCTTTTGAACCGCAGTCTGAATAATATTTACACCTTTTAGAATAATGAATTTATTTTTTATAATGATTTTGTTTGCTGATAATAGAGAATAATTATCATTAATGTTGTTTAATATAATTAAATTTTTTAAGAATTTATTATTTTTATAATTAATTTTATATTGTATTATAATTAACACAAAATTATTATTCCAATAATTTTTTATTTTAATAAAATTTATATCATTAAAAAAATATCAATAAATTAGGGTTGGCCAATACTATGAATTAATAAAAGGCATAGTACAAAATTTAGTAGCCTATTTTGCGAATGGGAAATACTGTAGCACTTTAGAACGGTTCTATCAAACGCATTCTACTCATTACTTTCTTATTCATTTCTTCACAATCCTTCAACCAAGCATCCTTTAGTAATAGAGTTCAAAAAATTGCTCTGCAATTTACTTAAGAGTGAAACTCTTGTGTCCCGTGAATACCGTGCCCCTTTGAAATTTAAATCCCCCTAGCAATAGATAAGTTTAAATAGAATATGGAGGGGGAATGTTATGTTCACATGGGGCACAGCGTGTCCCAGGGAAACATGAACTTTTGCCATTTACTTATTGGAGGAAAAAACCGCATCATACTCATGGTGTAATTTCATTTTTCATAATTGAAATTACACCGACTGCACTGCTAATTTTTATTATTACATTATAATTATACATGTTAGTTTTTAAGTAGTTTAGTCATTACTCATTAGTTATTTATTCACTCCCACATTAAAAAAGAAATTCTATTAATATTGTCCTTACCTTCACTCTCACCATACATATTATCGTTACTTCTCTTCTTCTTACTTCAATACGTCTTATTTTTCTTATTTCTCTCATACATCCATATAGTTTGATAGAATCCCAACTAATCAGCTAACCAACTAGTCTAATCTCACATCTATTATTACATCAAAGGTTACAAACATTTTCACATGAATATGGGTTATTAATTACTCCATATATTATGTAAATGAGATACTTATTCCACTTTAAGCTTTATCTTATATTTCACATATTAAATGTTTGCCACGTGATATGATCCATGTTTAAACTATTTTTATGTGTGCGATGGTGTAATGGTCATTACTTAAGGTATAATTTTTTCTTAATTAAAAAACAAGTTATGAAATACAAGTGAAATACCATTATGAAATGGGAGATCCAGACTGATATTTATGTAGGCTAATCTATCAGTAACATTGTCAAACCGCCCAAAAGAGACCGAAATTGTTTAAAACTACATAATCAATGGTACTTGAGTAATCGCGTTTTAAACTTGATTACTAAATCGAATCGTTATCACAATGCAATTTAAATTATATAGAAAAATTGTAAAATCGCACCGTGCACAACCTTACATGGAATCATCCTATATGATTAAGTTAAATAATAATTCTCTATCCCTAAATGTTAAATGTTTACTTTACTTTTTATATATAGATTAAAAAATATAATATTTAAATGTGTAGTTGATTGAATGATGAATTCCATCTTCTCATTAATTTTGAGCATTCCACCTCAATAGCTACATTTCTTTCTTTTTTTTCATAGATGATACCCACAGAAAACAATGAAGTAATAGTATATTTCAATAAAGCTCACACACAATATTAATATAACTATTCCCTATATATTAAAATATCACATCTCTCAACTTACTACACATTAAAATGTAACCATTTGAATGTTTGAAGGGAATAATATTTTAATGTATATTGGATAATTGTATTACTGTTGTGTGTGACCCATGCAAAAATATTACTCCCTCCGTCCCAAGAATACATTCGCCCTTTTCATTTTGGTTCGTCCCAATAATACATTTGCCCCCTAAAAATGAAAACAATATACAATATCAATAACCTTACAATACTACAATATTACAAAAATGTCACCTTCTTTTTACACACAATTTAGTCAAAGTTAAATATATCATACAATTTATTATACTCAATTACCCAAAATATCCCTTCTATTTCTTACATCACACTACCAAAAAGTTACTTTTCTTAATGTATTCTTGGGACGGAGGGAGTATTATGTGTGAGTCACACTTGTTAAAAAGAGAAATATGAATCTTATTTTAAAACAAACTAAAATGACAAAGTGTAAATCTTAACCTAAAACCGAAGAG
The DNA here is from genome assembly GCA_023678885.1 of Pogostemon cablin. Lineage (NCBI taxonomy): Eukaryota > Viridiplantae > Streptophyta > Magnoliopsida > Lamiales > Lamiaceae > Pogostemon > Pogostemon cablin. Next base: position 18,907,667 of record CM042955.1, read on the forward strand.
TATAACATTATTTTCACTCTTACCATTTATATATTATTTCACCATTTTATTCCTAAAATTTAATTTTAAATTCTAAATGAATCATTATATTTTCAACTTATTATTGAAGGTAAAAAGTATAACGTAAATAAAATACTCTCTCCGTATATATTTTATTTTATTTTCACCCTTGATTAAGCACGATTTTTTTTAGAGATATTATGATATGTTTTTGAGAATAAATAAATATATTATGAGTTACTCTATTGTGAGACGGGTTTTTTGTGAGACGGTTGTGAGACGGGTCGATCCATTACTAAAGTATGCTTATTATATAGGTAAAATTTGTTTATTTGTATTTAAAATATATCAATAATAAATCATATATAACACCATAAAATCATACTTTAATTCATCATTTATCATACTTTAAAAACATACTTTAACAATCATTAAATATACTTTATCTATATAATAGACATATTTTAACAAATACTATACTTTAACAATTATTAAACATACTTTATTTATATAATAGACATATTTTAACACGTCTCACGAACCGTCTCACATATTTAACGTCTCACAAGAGAATTGGTCATATATTATATATATTAGATAGTTGTAATTTTCTTTTAATAAAGTATATTTAAAAGGGTGATTGTTATGACCTTTTTAAGATAAAAACTTTTGCAAATTAGACGAAAATGTAAAAGGTAAAATCTAATGGGAGTAATTTTTTGGATAATGTAGCACATAAATGCGGTAGGCACTCTATTTGTCGTTTCATATGAAAATGATCAAAATTCATTGCCCCCAGGGCATAGCTCAAGTGGTAGAGGGGAGGGTGGAAAGACCTTCCAGCTGAGCTTGGTTGCTGCAGAGTGGGGGTTCGAATCCTGCCTTTGGCATGGATTTGGCCCCTTGCAAGCACAAGTTTAACAGTGAGCCCTCCCTATAAGCCACTTGAGGCACATCCTGCGATTTACCTCCTCCACCAATCCCCAGGGCAGGGGCGGTGGGGCCCCCAATGGTGGGGTACACCATGATCAAAATTCATCCAACTGAAATAAATACATAAAATTTGAAATCAGACAAGTCTGGAAGTAAATAATATTAATAAAATTCATTTAATTTGAACATGTTTCTTTGGCTACCAAGAATTTTTCTTGGGCAACATAAATACCATATTGTAAAGTTACTATACAAACATGAAAGACTGGACAACATATACAGAAACTACACCAGAGCAGTAGTGAGGTTGGGTGGTTGTGAGCTATACATGTAAGTAATATGCTGAGAGACATTGACAGATCGAATTAAAGGGAGATAACAACCAGAGAGAGAGAGAGAGACAGAGAGATTTACAAATATTAAGAACTGAAGCCCCTGTGGAGAGAGCTCCAAGAATTAGAAGGGAAGCTGGGGCATGCTTCAGCAGAGGCCTCGGCCATCTGGTCTCGACTCACGCCCGCGTTGCATATGTTCGCAATTGAGCGCATGTGCTTCATTCCATACTGGGATAGAGATCCACAATGAGTCTCGAATATTCGTACCTGTGTAGAATATGAGATAAAATTAAAAAGTTTGTAGTCCAAGTATAATCAAGACTAATGCCTTGAGATGATCTTTTTCCGGAATTAATCTGGAACCAGCCAGAGGAAGGATTCTGGTTCCTCGGACATTTTATATACATCTTTTAATATAAAATGCACAATTTAGGATAAGAATCAGTTAATTATGTAGATGCAATGTAACTCAGACCCCGGGACCAGAATAAGTTCAATTAATGCAGTAACCGGGCCCTTTACAGTTAGAGGCCGGTTGTCGAAACTATGAAAGCACCGTATTTCATTGGAGGGGAAAGAAGAACAACAATTCTAATTTCTTCTTGTCCGGTTGAATGAGGTTTTATATTAGAATTTCATACTGGAAAAGAACTTCAGAATCAGAGTGGTGCATCAGATTTCATTGGAGGGGAAAGAAGAAAACCATTTCTTGTTGTCTGGTTGATTGGGGTTTGATATTTGAAATTCATTACAAGAAAAGAACCTCAGAATCAGAGTGGAGGAAGAGGAATTCAGTTGATGTTGACTTGGTAATATGAATTTATGAGCAACGGGGAGAGGGAGAGCTTGGTGTTGTTGACTAGGATATTTAAAACTCACCAAAAGTATGTAGAAGTACATAAGAGCCAAATGGTGAAATTCTTACCAGCGTTTTAAGGCAAGTCCAGTCATCAACAAGGGGTTGTCCGGCTGGTCGAACAGTCTTCAGCACTTGAGGACCCTTCTTGATTCCAAAGAGAAGTTTTCCAATAAGCTCAATACCATTGTCCAAGTGTGTTCGGTGGGCCATAGCTTCGACAAGTTGCTTTTGAGATTCGGATTTCCGTGGAGAGCCTTCAGGAGCCTTGCGGAACTGCCAGAGGGGATCAAGAAATGCAATCATCAAAAAAAGATTTTTAGATATGAAAAGCATGGATTACAATCTTGGACTTCAAACTACTCATCAAGCTGGAATTACCAGGTGCTCTCAATTGTTTATTAGGTTTAGGTTTTAACACAAAAAATGTTATCTTCATTATTAAGACACAAAATCTTATGATGCTCAACGTCTCTCAGATGCACATAATTAAGTCCCAATAAATATCTATACAAACAACATAATTGCATAACCAGTACCATCTGGAGCTCTACCAATATATAACCAATCAGCTTGATTAAATAACCTCTGTATTACAAGAGTCCAAATACCTTATGCCAAAAATGTAGAAGATCAGCGTCCCGTTGGTTAACAGCTTTTGAAGATGGCCTCAGCCAATTGTCATCCACGAAAGTGAAGTTATCATTTGCAGGATTTGTACCCATGTAAATGAAAAGGCTATCCAGACTTCGTTTCAGATCACCGTATTGCATGACATGGGAGCCATAATAAGAATTTTCATGTGCTGTTCTCTTCCTCACCTAAATTCCAACATCATTCAGTAATTCCCAAAGTAAAATATCAGAGAAAAAGAGAATTTTAGGATGTTTCTGGAAAAAAAAAAAAAACAGAAATAAATAGACCACACTTAGGTAAAATACACTGATTTGATTTGCAACTCAAGGGCTTAGTTTGTTTAAACATAGTGCTCACTGTAAACATAATTTTAACAGAAGTTTACCAGCTGATATTGTTCCCGCAATGTCTCTTTGCGAAGGTTGTGTGCATCACTGTTCAGGAAGACAAAATTTTAATTAGGGACGAAGTCATGCAATCATCCCTGAATCACATGGCAAACATATTAATGCAGTCTTCCCAGTTAAGAGATGCCACCAGAGTTTTAATTGATATGCCTCAGGGAAACTTCCCTTAAGATGCTTAAATCAACAACGCTAGTTGGTTTGGCAAATACGTGGGAGAGGCTGCTTAAATTTGCATAAATTAAAATACTTTAAATATCCAAAGTTGAAGAACTACTACACCTGTCTTCCATCCAGGCCACACTATACAGGTCACCTATGCAGGTTTCATATTCAGGGGGTGGACTAGGATAGTCTCCAGGACAGTATGTTCCCCAACTACTCTCCTCTGCATTTGATGCAGTAGTTGCATATATATTCAAGCCTTCAGGGAGAAGTCCTTCAAATATACTTCCACCCTCACATGCTTCAAGGTAGAAGACCTAAAAACAGAAAAGATCACCACGCTTGCACTATTTAAGGACATTTCCAATTAATAAGATCACAAGGAATATAAAAGCCAAATTTGATTACCAAGCTCTTATATGTCCCAGTAGCATGTTTCATTTTCAGAACTTTGATCAGTTCATCCGCATAAAGGTAAGGACTGGTAGGCATCCCTGATGAATGTAGCAAGGAAAATGCATTAACATTAATTAAAATAAAATCAGGAAACAGGAGGCAAACTGACATATAAACTTTGAATATATAAGATGACATTTTTAAAATAAAATCAACATAACTATCATGGTCAGAAATATTGAAAGGAACAGAAAAAATGAGGAAGATGAATGTGGATAGATGATATGGCTTGGAAGTTACGAACCTAGGACCCCCGGACCACCATGATCAGAATAGTATATGAATATATGATCATCTGGACCACTGTCCACGACTTTTCCACTGCCTCCTTTAACTGCAGTTTTGTTTCCAAGAAGAACGGCAAAAAAATTGTGGACAGTGACATCATCTCCAACGTAATCCTGTTTCAGAAAGCGTCAGCTTGGAAAGAAGAAACTGCAATTTTAATTTAAGTGAAGAAAGGGACTCAGATATGAACCTTTGGAACTCCCTTGTAGACATCGTCACCATGAGGACTATTGATAATGACTCCAGGCCTTGGATTTTCTTCATTGTAAGCAATGTCATCATACATGAAAACAATTATGTTTTCATCTTTGAGACCACCTCGCTTTAGGACTTGATATGCATGGCATACATCAGCCTATGTTTATAAGTAAAACTTATTATCAGTATCAGACTATCAGTGGTTAGAAAGAAGACCATTCATAAATTTCTTCAGTCAAACCATCTTTATTTCTATGAACTCTGGGTAGAGAAAAGACTACTATAGTTGTTCAGCTGGGGCCTTTGTCACCATTGTACCATAGCAATAAGACAATGATGAAAAATAATTGTCATATCATAAATATTTGGTTTGCTGTACTTACTCCTGAAATTATTACAATGTGCCAGAATATAAGATTGCTGTTTATAAAATATTCAGATAACTTCAAATATCTGGAATTGTTTATTACTTACTGGAAGAAGCATGCTTATAAACTAGAATACAACAAATCAAATCAATGGACACAAGAACAGAGAAGCTAAAGCAAGAAGATAAATAGAGAACCAAATAAGAGGGCATAAATAATCCAAGTATTCTACAAAATTTAAGAAACAGATCTCGGGACTATAGAATTATCGCAAAGATCACAAAAAGGAATGAACAAATCCACCCAAGATAATGAAAAGAAAATTGGAAAAAAATTATGAAGACTACAAAGATCAACTAAAAAAAATGTGAATACAGGGTTTAAACTCTCGAGCATACATTCCTTGATAATATAAACCATTATTCAGAAACATACAGAAGTTATGAAACGAAAGTCTAAAGCATGAAATACATTACCAGGACATTCGAAGATTAGAAGTGACACTGAAAATTGCCCCACACTGAATTCTAGCCTCAAAATGCAAATCAAAATTCATTTTGAAGCAAAAAAAAAAAAAAATCAAGTAATTTTAGATTATCAAAGCCTACGTCAAAAAGGAAATCTACATACACGAAGTCGAATAGATGATCACCTGGTGACGATAATTCCAATAACCATTCGACCCAGCCAACAGGACAGCCCATCTGGTCCCAAGAGATTCATCGGCAACGCTATCGCCCTCTTCTGAGCCATCGAAGGACTGACGAGCTTCGGAAGGAAGCTTGATGAAATCATGGCCATCCGCAACGATTAGAATTGATAATACAAGGAAAAGAATTGTAACAACGCACCGAATCATTATCAGTGATGCTGCGAAATTATAATTTTGGGAAGTCAATTAGTAATTGATTTGGATGAATTTAGAATTTAATACTAATATATGAAAGTGGGAAAATGCTTGTATATGAAGTTTGCTGTGCTGACTCAGGTTGGTATTCTGTAGTTTCCATTCCAACCAACCCATATTAAATTGGATTTTTTTTAATTAATTTATTCAAAAAACAATACTCCTTTATCCTAATGAGAAATTATCTTGTGAGACGGATTTTTTGTGAGACGAGTTGACCAATTATCAAAATATGCTTATTATATAATTAAAGTAGGTCAATAATGAATCATATTTTAATACCCTAAAATTATACTTTAATTCATCATTTATTATATTTTAAAAAATATACTTTAAACATCATTAAGCATACTTTAATACATCTCACAAACCATCTCACGTATATAATGTTTTATAAGAGAATTTGTCTATCCTCATTTACAAATGAACAACTATAAATCTTAAGAAAACACTTGTTTGTAAAACTTGTGTGATATGAATAAAAATGGGGTTATTATGGGATGTACATGTGAACCGATGCATCCTAGAATTTATAGGCTAAATATATGAATACTGCGGAGTTTTCTTAATATAATTTTTAATAATTAAATTAAATTAATGGTAGAGATTAGATTAAAATACAATCTAACAGTTCAAATCGCCCAGGTACACCGGTGTCACAGGTTTTGAATTAATAGAAATTAATATTAATGTAGTGAATTACTTTACTAAAAAATTCGTATTATATAATTTATATACATAAAAATTGATATAACTATTTTAGAAAAAAAAATAAAATAAAATCTCACACAAGTATTTTCTCTTTTAATTTTTTTTAAAAATTTTGTTATTTTACTAAAACTTAATAGGCTAATATTTTTTTTTTGAAATTTTTAATTAAAAGACTGAAATTAAAAGGATGAAAAATTATGGGCCGGTAACTTAGGGCCTATGTGAAGAATCGGTTTAGAAAGCCCAGCACTTTAGTTTTTACTGCCTGCACTTTGAAAGGGCTTTTGCTTGTTCGTTAAGCCCACGTCTCTCTTTCGGTCCAGTACTAGTTTCATGTCAACTCAGGGCTTTTAAATAAGGTGGTCGTTTAACATATATCAGAGTCCATTGTTAATAGTAAATGCTAAGGGTTCAAACCTCACCAGGTGAGAAAATTCCACATGGCTTGAAGCCAAAAGTTACCCGCATGTTCTCTTTTGGGTTAAATTGAAGAGGTAGTAAATTTGTGCAGCGACACAGAGAACTCTGAGGGTTTCCATTGAGCTTGTTCGCATCTCGGTACAAACTTCAGACTCCTTTTCAGCTCTCATTTATGTGAAACAATGGTGTCATGTAAAATCAATTCCCTCTATTGTGATTTGGTTTATTTCAAATGATTAGTTTAGCTTCATTCATCCTAGCGACCATGGGCATAAGGATCGCATTACCACACTATAAGTATCCGTATACCTCTTACCTTATTGTTGCCCCTTCTTCTGGTTATTAATAGTAGGTTCTTAGTTGAAGAGAGAGATGGAGTAGTGTAGAGAGAGAGTGAGCCGGTGCTATCGGTTGTTGTTTGGTTGTTTTTCTTCATTTTAAGTTCTGATTTCATGGAAATTTTGAAATTCTGTCCAATTTTTTTGGACTTTGGAGTTTGGATTTCAGAATCGAACCGGACCGGCCAGTTCAACCGAAAACTGATCTGGAAATCAGTTCGAAACGCACCCAAAATCGGAATTTGAGTTGAACCGGTAAAAATCGGTCAAACCCGGTCAAAATCGAAAACCGGCCGACTGGAAAAATCGCCGATTAACAGTTTTTATTTACTATCTTAATACATCTAATTGACAGTTTTTTACTGTTGACTTGGAGTGGTTCTCTTTTTCCCTTGATGACATGGCAGTAGGAGAATTTTTTAAGCCCTTTTCATTTTATATTTTATTTTGTATTATTTTTATTTTCATACGTTATATCTTTATTTACTACTTTTTACTTTCCTATTTAATTTCTTATTTAAAGACATTTACTTCACTTATTTTAGTTCCTTATTTTCATTAAAATTTTATTAATGAATTTAAATGTTAATCAATAATTATATGTTAATTTAATTAATAGGAGCGTATTTTGATAGAATATTTATGAAATTATTATCTCATTTAATGACACTATTTATATCTTGACATGTCTATATAAGCACAAACATTCGTATTGCATTTCAATGTTTTCTTTATTTTTTAGTTTATTTAAATGTTTTTTTCTTTTTTATGTCTTTCTTTGATTTTCTTCTTCTTATTGTTTTTTTTATTTGAAGATTTATGTATTATGTATAATTAGGTTTTATTTATTTACATCTCTATACATTTTCATATTTTTATGAATGTTTTGAAATCAAAGTGAGTTTATCTATTTATTATTATATGCTATTGAAAATTTTCATGATTATGTATCCTCTCATCTAATTGTATTTTATTTAATCTGCTATTGGAATTGCAATTCTCACACACAAATTTTCTTTGTGACAATAAGTATTTAACCTTTGTGTATTCTTATAGGTTGTGGGTTCGAATTTGCATCAAACTCATTCTGATCTTACAAGATAAATGTTGATCATAACATGAGGATGTCGCTTCCTAGCTATTTGGAATGATATTTCTATCCAGAATATATATTTCAAACGGATAGAAACTCTCTTCTATTTAGGGCAGTAGCAAAGAATTTAATTTAAAGTAATTGTAAGTGAAAAGTTTTGAATCATTTAGTACTTATCTTAAATTTAAATAGTTAATACTAAGTTTTTGTTTTAGTTTGTATTAGATATTTTTATATGTTTTATAATTATATTTCCAATTCTTTCTCTAAAATGTCTTTAAAACAAGAAATTATGAGTTTAAGAGTATACTAAAAATTGGTCCAAATATCCAATGTTATGCAACCATTTTATTTAATACAATTAATGTATGTAAGAAGTTTGGATTTCCATGTGACGAGATATTATATAATTGTAATTTATTTATTATTATGACTATTATTATTATTATTTACATTTTAAATTAAATTCTTATTATATTGCCCCGTAGCTTATCCAAGCTTACAAGTGAATTAGATACTATTTTATTAATTATTGCTACATATAATTTATACATTAATTCATTAAATAATAATTATTTTATTTTATTTTATTATATAGATCTATATTATATATACAGAGAGAAAAATAAAATAAAATAAGTTTGCTACACCACACATAACAATGTCGTAATCGATTTTGATCAGTTAAATATACTAATTTTTTTATTTTTTACTAAAAAATTAGAAACTAAAAATTTCAATTTGTTAATGAAAAATATATATTTTGATATGCACATCAAGTTTTTACACTAAAATTCTCAATTATGTCACATTATATAATTTGTCAGTTTAATTTTCATTCTAGCATTCCACCCACACAATATTTATCCAATGGTAATTAGATGGACATTTAAATGTAATAATAATTAATATATTCAAATATTTGATAACTTATATTTTGAATTTTAAATTGAAAATATTTATGTCATCAGCTAACATAGTTATAAAGATTGATTTTTTTTTCTTTCAAAAGAACAAAGTCTTGAAATTTTTTATTATAGAATAAGTTGAAAATAAATCCATATAAGATAAAATATTTATTTTTATGCATATTTTTGTAAGTTTATTACTCAATAAAATTTTATATTAAAAAATTAAATAATATATTTTGATACTATTTCGCATGTATTTTTAATTTTAAGATATAATCATAAAATAATAAAAATTAAAATAAATTTAATTTATATATTTTTTATTTTCTACAATTATATTAATAAATTATCTTATTGAAAAAAAAAAGTTTGATTCACTATTGTTGATTAAAATTTTATCTAAAAACATCTGTTTATCAGTTTTCTAATTAAAATCTTATTTATCTTATTAAAATTACGTGTGATTAAAATATATATGTCTTATTTGATGATATGGCAACTCATATATTTTTATTTTTAATAACCTCTAATTCCTAAGATTTTCTATTTAAAATTTATCCATTAATGTTGATAGAAACCAATCTGTCTATTATCTTATTTAAAATTTAGTATTTATATTTAATTACCTAAAAATCATTCCTGTTAATTACCTTATTTAACATTTTGCATTTATATTGATTTTCCTTATCTTAAAGAAATCTTTATGTAGTTGTTGAGATTGAGTATATGATATGTTAACCAATTATTTTAATTCATGTGTAATCTGATTTTATTAATTTTAACCACAAATGTTTTATATTATTTATTATTTGTGATGAATTACTCACATACTATACATTTTTATAATTAATAAATGAATCGAGTTTGTGCAATACACGAGAAAACTTTTTTAATTTATAAATGGTTGCTAAAAAAGCCGGCCTATATTGATGTAATGTACAGCGCATGTTTTATGTGTAGCGGTAGTTTTAATGTGATGTTATTTGCACCATAAATGATATGCCATTGAGGGTTATGTTCAAAGTAAATTTTATGTGCAACATTAATGTTATGTTATTGAATGTTACGTGCATTGTTAATTGAGAGTCATGTGCACCGGAACTTAAAATTGAATAACACAATAGTTTTGCAAATGAATTTTTATTTTAATCTTAATTAAATAAATTCATACACTATTTTTATCTTTACATATTTTCCTTCATAATACATGTCATTTTGTATTTTGTTGTGCTATAAAAATTAGAGTTCTATATGAAATATGGTTATTAATTAATTTCATTTATTAAATAATAATTATTTTTTATGTAAATATAGAAGAATGGATTAATAACATGTTGATATTTGAGTTTTAGTGTATGACATAAATTAATTAAAAGTAGTAATTAATATTCTGTGTAATTTGTTATTATTTGGAAGCTAAATTAACATTATTGTAATGATTTGAATTCTTACAATTTTATATTTTTAATCTTTCATTGAAATCAATTTTATAAGTTTGATATTTAAGACTTATTTACCATATTTGTTAAAATGATATAATGTTTTATTTATAAATTCACATTATGCAATTTTATTTATATATTTATTTATTTTTACATGTCAATTATTTTTTTAGTATATTTCAATAAAAAAAATCAATTTGAAATTTAAAAATTAATGTTACGAGAGAGTCTTTTCTACAAAATGTCAAGTATCTAACGAACATGGCACAGATCGTCATTTGCAACGTCAAACTCTACTAAAATGTGATTACCTATTATATTTTTCTATTTCATCAATTATTTCGGCAAGTGTATAATATTGTTTAATGTTTTTTTTTTCTATAGTATAATTTTAATTGAAAAAATAAGTTAAAAAATCAAGTAGAATACCATTGTAGATTAGAAAATTCAAACCACAAATCTACTCTCTCTGTCGTGATATATTATCTACATCATTTCGTAACTACAATCGATAGTCATCATATCATTAGAATTAACATAGATACTATTGGTTGTGAATGTCCTTGAATAAATTCCATTTAAAAAACAAAGAAAGAAGTATAAAGATTTAGAATAGAATTTTTTACTAAAGAATTGATAGTCTATCAATTTTGAGTACGCTTATTAATGTCGTGCTAAGTATCATCGTTGACAATTGGAGATAACTTAAAAGAATTGTATAATATAAAACTTTTTAAAATTTAACAAATTACATGTAAAAGTTTTTAATGTTAAATTTACTATTATTTTTATATATAATAGCTTAAATTATATATAAAATTAATAAATAAATTAAAGTTTAACATAAATTTTCAATATACTATATCATATAATTTAATTAATTTCGTGCATCGCACGGGCTCAATACTAGTTTTTTATTTAATGCTAAGTATAGAATTCCCATTTTCAAGACATACTAACCCCTCTCTCTTCTGACAATAGAATTATCAAAGTATTGATTGGTGGGCTCGAGAAACAGTGGGCATGCATTGAATTCAAACTTCTCATCCCACTTTCTCTCTCTTATTTTCACTGCTACCCTCCAAATTTTAAGTCATTTTGTATTTATTTAAAATTTAATAGTGTTATTTTATTTTATTTTATTTTATTGCAAACTTTGTATATTAGATATTAGTATTATTTTATATGTAAATTGAATATGTTAATATAAAATTATACATAAAATAATGAAATATTATTAAAAATACATAATTTTCATTTTTTCCGGTTGAACCGTCAGTCCGATCGGTTGAACCTCGAACCATTGGAGCTACCGGTTTGAGCTTCGGTCTAATTATGAAAACACTAGTTTGGAGTGTCTATTGCAGTTGGTATCTACGCCTTTGAAGCATGTTTCTGTTGGGATTATCAGATCCCCATTCATTCCTAGGGACAAACGTGAGAAAATGAACAACACAAGGATTTACGTGGAAACTCTAAAATCGGAGAAAAAATCACGGACCCGAGAAAAATACCACCATGTGAAATATTTTACAATCACGCAGAATTTCTCTCTCCCAGCCCCAATCCCTACACTCTTACAAATCACACAGAATTTCTCTCTCCCTGCCCCAATCCCTACACTCTTACAAATCTTTGACTAATACTCACCTTTCTTCATATTCTCACAACCGAGAATTAAAGAAAGGAATTTAACTAGAATCAAATACAAAGATTAAAGTATATTTGATTGGTGCACTTGACATCAAAACTAGGGACCTCCTTAAATAGCATAAGGAGCCCCTCCCCCTTTACTCTCCCATCCGATGTGGGACAAAAACCCCTTCTTTTAATTTGACAAAATACCAACAATCTCCACTTTGTCAAAATAAAAGAAGATTCATTGTCTTCACCGATAATCATTTTCAACCCCGAGAATCTTACTCCACCATATGAGTAGACCACTTAGAATAAATCATTTTAAGAATTTCATGCTGCACATATCGAAAAACACATGCTGATATTTATGATACTACTTCCAGCTCTTGGCTACCCCTGGAAGTACATCAGCCATCGATATACATCCACCACACACCCTACATCACCACCAAGTCAATGTTCGTGTGCAAATTTGTGGACCTACTAATATTATTATACACTTTTCATGACAACTGAACATGTCATAAGAATGTACATTTTCTCATTAGAGAAAATCCCCCCATTACAGTACTTCATATACAATATTAGTTGCAGATTTAGAGTCTTTTGCCGCTTCAACTCCACCTTGTCCAACTCTTCCTGGACAATTTCTTTTCGTATGCCCAGGTTCACCACACTTCCAACAAACTATACTTTTGGAGTCCTTCTTTCTTCATTTGCTAATTGCCACCATTGATGAATTTTCCGTTGAAGTATGTATGCCCTTCACTTATCAGCCTCCTTTCATCAGAAAGAAGTTTTGCCATGACATCAGCAAAAATTAAAGTTTCCTTCCCATACATCAGAATTGGCTTCATATGCTCATAGGAATGAGTCAGAGATAAGATAAGCCTCAAGGCCTTATCCTCATCTTCAATTTTCACTCCAATTGCTTCTAGTTCTGAGATGATGCCATTAAGAATACTAAGGCGATGCGAAATTTTCGTATCTTCTTGCATTCGAAACGTGTAAAACTGCTCTTTCAGGTACAATCGATTTGAGATCCCCTTTGCCTGGTACAGTGCCTCAAGCTTCTCACATAGCTCCTTGGCGTTTGAAATTCCATGTACGTTAGCAAGGACATTCTTGGCCAAGGACAAACAGATTGTGCTTGCAGCCCTCAAGTCCAAATCCTCCCAATCCTCATCACTCATACCAGAGTCTTTGCTGGAACTTCCTGTGTCATCGCCTGAACTTGCCATTTCCTTTGAATCTGACCTTCCTTTCAAAGTCTTGTGTAACCCGAATTGTATCAATATATCCTTGACTTGTATTTGCCACAACCTAAAATTGATTCTACCATCAAATTTCTTAACATCAAACCTCACTGAGCTTGAAATTCTAGACATATTTTGTTTTCCCACCCTAACTTATTGAATAACCGTCTCAATTCTTTTCTGATGTGGAAGATCAGACAAAGCTGCAACGACAGAGCATACTCAGAATTTCAACAGCCCGAACCGGGCTTTGATACCATTTGTTGGGATTATTAGATCTCCATTCATTCCTAGGGACAAACGAAACTGACAAAATGAACAACACAAGAATTACGTGGAAACTCCAAAACTGGAGAAAAAACCACGAACCCGAGAAAAATACCACTATGTGAAATATTTTACAATCACACAGAATTTCTCTCTCTCGGCCCCAATCCCTACACTCTTATAAATCTATGACTAATACTCACTTTTCTTCCTATTCTCACAATCGAGAATTAAAGAAAGGAATTTAACTAGAATCAAATACAAAGATTAAAGTATATTTGATTGGAGCACTTGACATCAAAACTAGGGACCTCCTTAAATAGCATAACGAGCCCCTCCCCCTTTGCTCTCCCATCCGATGTGGGACAAAAACCCTTCTTTTAATTTGACAAAATACCAACAGTTTGCTATATGTTGAATGAGGAAAGTTTTTACCTTTAATTTAATTGATGTTTATAATTTCAATTTTCCGGTAATTTTGACAAAGGTTGCAAAATTGATATTGAAGGTTGAATGAAAGAGCTGTCTTTTTTTAATTGAAAAAAGTTTAGGAATGTCTTTCTCTAGGTTTCTGTATTTGTGGAAAAAATAACTTTTTCGAAAAAGTCTCTTAGCTTATTTTCATTGAGACTGAAAAATGATAGGTTATGATGAACGGATGCCATGTCATGGTAATTTACTGATGTTTAGCATTTTTTAGATTATTGGTGTGGAAACTGTAGCTTCGGAGTTGTTTATATCTTCTGATGCATCTTGACAAAAAGGCTAATTTATTCTAGCTGCTACTCGTGTTGCCTCCATCAACTTGTACATATTTTTAGTTGTTTATTGCGGTAATCCCTTTGATGTGGATTATATCTTTTCCTTATTCTAAACTTTGGAATTCTGAAATACTGATGCATATTGTTTTGACGAGGGATATTAAACAGGTTGGACCTGAATCTATAGGTCTAGCACTATAGGTCCACAGGTAACCCTAGGCCTTCGGGTTAAATGAGTTACTAATTGATCGGTGAATAAAAAAATAAAAATATATTACCCTTTGAAAAATAAATATCAATTCAGGTCCTGAAAAATGAGTAAACTATTAATTTGGGACTTGAATTATGTTTTCTATAGATTAGAAGCCTGAATTATGTAAAACCTGAATTATGTAAAACTATCGATTTGGGGTCTGAACTTAAGCCCTAAATTGATAAAATATGAGATAATATTTGACAAATTCAGGACTTGGATTGATAGTTTTATATATTTAAGGCCTTGAATTGATAGAAAAAATAATTTAGGCCCTGCATTGATAGTTTATCCATAATTCGGGCCCAAAATCGAAAAGAATTTTAGGATATAAAAAAAGTTGATACTATTATTCGTAAATTGAGATAGTTGATTCAATATTATTTTTTAAAATGTCTCTTATACTTTATTTTAAAATAACAAAACAACAAAAATGTAGTAAGTTGGAAGGTATTAAATTATTAGAATTTTATCAATTAAGGGCCTGAAAAATGGGTAAACTATCAATTTGAGGCTTGAATTATGTTTTTTATCAATTAGGGGCCTGAATTATGTAAAACTATCAATTCAGGACCTGCACTTAGGCCCTAAATTGATAAAATAAGATATAATATTTGACAAATTCAGGCCTTAAATTGACAGTTTTACATATTTCAGGCCTTGAATTGATAAAAAAAATAATTCAGACCCCTAATTGATAGTTTACCCATAATTAGGGATGTAATCGAATCGAGTCGAGTCGAACACTATTAGGTTTGAGGATCGTTTGTTAAGGAATTATCGAACTCGAGCCCAAACTCGAACTCGACAAGAAAAAAAATATCGAACTCGAGCTCGAACTCAAACTGTTTGTTAAGGCTCACGAACGTGTTCACGAACACATAAAGTAACTTGTTCATGAACATTTAAATAATTTTGTACGTGGATATTAAAAGTATGTTTCGTTTATAAACATTTAATATTATTCATAATATTAAATAAACAAAATAACAAAATATAATAATAATTGGTAAAAAATACTCCCTCCGTCCCGCTAATAGGTATTCGTTTACTTTTTACACGTGGATTAAGGAGTATAATATTTTAAAGTATAATGAGGTAAGAGAAATGATATTTTAATGTGTAGTAGGTAGTTGTATTAGTGTTGATTGTGGGCCACATGTGTGTCAAATCAATTGAAAAAAGGAAATGGATACTTTGTATTGGGACGGACCAAAATGACAAAATTGATACGTATCAAGGGGACGGAGGGAGTATTTAAATATTTAAATAATCACATATTTGTGTGGTTTAATACAAAATATTTAATTATTAAATACAAATACATAAATAATACTAATATATAATACTAAATAATAATTATAAAATTTACGAACGCGTTTGCGACATTGACAAGCCCATAAACGAATATGTTCGTGAGCTTTCGAGTCGAACACCCTTAGACTTGAGTTTGATTTGATAGACTATTCGAGCTCAAAATTCAAGCTTGGTTTGACTCGTTGAGATTGACGAACAAGTTCAAACGAACATTTTATCGAATCGAGACTCGAATAGTTCGCGAACAGTTTGGTTCGCTTACATCCCTACCCATAATTCGGGTCTTGAATTGATAAAACTCCTAAATATAATTATCAATAGAATCTAATTGTTAATATAAAAAAATTATTAACAATATTAATAATTTAAGTATATTATTAATTAATTTTTTATAAAAGAAAATTTAATTGGGCTAATCGGATCAACTCTTTTAACCTACTATCCAGCTTTATAGGATCAAAAGCTAATTGGTCAGGGTAAAAAATGATTTTATTTAAATGGATCAGTATTTATACAAATCTAACTCTTTATTTTTTTCGGACGGTACTACTGGCACCGACAATATTAACATCCCTAGTTTTGATATACTTGTGCAAGATTGTTAGCATAGTGGTATGTCAGAGGACTAATTAACTCATTAATTCCTTTGTAATTTAATTTGTGTGTCAAAGGATTAGTTTAACTCATCAATTCCTTTGTAATTTAATTTAATCATATCAATCAAGCCTACAAGACTCTAGGAGCCTGGATGCTATAGCCACCAGAATTAAAAAAAAATTTATATACTATACTAATTTGGTAAAACTTACGAATATATTATTCGTTTTTCATATTCTAATTATGTGTTACTGTTATTTTATGAAATCCCAATTGTTACAAAGTGGTGATGGTGACTATTGCTTTCAATACATAGCATACTGAAGAAATCAAGCTCCACCATATCATGACATGTGGATATAAATTATGACAGCATTATTATAAAAATCATATTAATTAGTTTATTAATAATCTAAGCATAGGCCGTCATAGGAGTAATTTGTGTCCAAGTATTATGAACAGAGGATGGTACTAGGGTTGAGCAGAAATTGGCAAAAACCGATTTAACCGACCGAACCAAACCGAATCGATCAATTCGGTTCGGTTTTCGAAAAATCGGTTCGGTTTCGATTTTTATAAAATAAAAAATCGGGTTTTCGGTTCGGTTTCGGTTTAAGCCTATGAAAACCCGAGAAAACCGAAAACCGAACCGATTAGTACGTGTATAAATAGAATCCCTAAAATCCTAATCCCCACATCCCACCCTCCTGCCCTAAATCTAATTTTGTATCTATCAGCCTCTGCCCAGCGTCCTCATCCCCGTTGCTCGCCGACGGACTTCAGTTGCCACTACCCCCACCCGGCTGCGATTCCTCACCGACACCAGACTTCAGTCAACAGTCGCCACTACCCCACCTAACCGTGATTTCCAGCTTCGTCGCGTCCCTGCCCAGCCTTCCAAACCACGCAACGACGACGATTCCTCTTCCTGCCCAGCGTCCCCGCCTAGCTTTATGTAAAATTCACATATAAGAAAGCACTAAGAACTAAGAAGACGGGCAGAATTCCTCTTCAACTTTTGCAGAAACAGGTTTGAGGTTTTGATTCGAACCAAATTTTTATTTGAAGATTTTTTAGCTATGAACGGAATTAGAATTGGGCATTTTTGTGTAGTATTTCCTTGCCTTTTGAGTTCAGCTAATTAGGGAAAATTAGGAGGTCACTCTAAGTTGCTGGAAAAGAGGAATTATAGGCACTGCTGAGATTATATAAAATGGCAATGACCATGTTTTCAACACTGCAGGCCATGTATACATTTTAATCCTTGAATGAATTTTTGGGAATTTAATTTTTAACAATTGTGAGTTGTGACTTGGTTTCAGAATGTTGACATGGTTGTGCAGTTGTGCTTTTATTCGGTGAAATCGGTTTGAAAACCGAACCGAACCGATAATTTCGGTTCGGTTTTATTCATTGTCTTCATTTTTTCGGTTTCGGTTCCTTCTTTTTAAAAAATTCGGTGTTCGGTTTTACAAATTCGGTTCGGTTTTGCACCGATGCACACCCCTAGATGGTACCCTGATAATAAAGTGGGAATATTTAGCTGAAACCTAGGGCTCGATTGAATTTAAAGCTTTACTTTTTGGTAATTGTTTAAAGTATTTATTTTCAAGGACATTAGTTGGGCTTAATTGTATTTGGAAGCTGGAACCGACCATTATTGGAGAGAGATCCTCTCCCGTAAATTCACTGTAGGACGCTATAGATTATAGGCAGTAGATGGGCCGGTAACTAGCCGGTAGCCCATCTGACGCGTTTTACACATTGCCTGGCTTGTAAGCGTATTTATTCACTCACACTGGCACTTTGGTTGTCTCCCACCCACGATATCTCCAAATGGGATCACCTATTTCATTCTATGTTTCATCTCCTATTTCACATATTATAATCTCGCCACGTGTCGTAATCAATGTCCAAATTTTCGCCACATGCCCCAAGGGTTTATTGATCATTAACTAGGGTATAGTTTTTAATAGGAAATAAGTTATGGAATAGGGAGTGGAATAACATAGTGGAATAGGGGATTTGGGTTGCGATATCTCACTCCTCCTCATTGATTTCATTTTCTTCAGCTGAAACCCTTCTCCGTCGCCGAACCCTTCTCCATCGCATCTCCATACCATCACAAAGCTTTCTCTGATTTCTCGTGTTCACAAATCAAAATTTCTAAGGCAAAATCACTCCTTGTCAATTTGCTCTGCCGCTGAGTCCGACGCCGTTAGGGAGATTACAAACAACTATCACTGCTTCTCTTCACCGCTGACCTTTTCTACAAAAAGGAAATCGACTTGTTGCTTACTAACTCGATTGTGGCAAACTGGTACCTCTTAAACCTTTGCCTCCGATTTAGGACGACAATGTATGGGGAGCGTAAAAACATTGCAATAAGTCCATTTGCTATTGTGTGGCAGAATTAGTGTCTCTTAGGATAGAATATCAAACACATTAAAAGTGAAAATTGTGGCTTGGATCACAGTTTCCCCTTTCTTAATCCTTTTCATCCAAATAGAAAAGCACAAAATAAACCTGACAATATCGCCTATTTTTAAATTGTCTTAGTTTTCTTATCCTGTCTGTTGCTGCATCAAAATAACCTTTTCTTCATCGGCAATTAAAGCAGCCTCATTTGCTTCTTGCTCAAGATTAATCTCTGAAAATACATCCGAAATACTTGCTCCACCCCAACGGTTTGTGAATGACATTCAAATCTCTTCAAAGACCAGTTTTGCATGAAATATGTTGAGGGCGGCACTTGCATACTTGCTGCTAATTGCTTAGATCTTCTGGTTATTGCTGGCTATTATGGCGTTTTTAAGAATAAATATGTCTGCTTTAGTTGGATTACAAATGAATTCATGAGTTTTATGTCATTATGTCTATCCATTATCCATATTTGTTCATTTATGTTGCACAGATATGGCTCACTAACAGCATGAATGAGGTTATCTATTCTTGAGTTTGTACCCCAAAAATATTCACATCAAGATGTCCTTTTGGAAGTTAACAGTATCATCACCACTAATTATAGTAATTGGTTACTTGTAATTAAAAGTCATGTTCTTGTTGTTGTTATAAGATTGTTAGCAAATGTAGAGTGAGTGGATTGATTTTTCCTTGTCGTCGTGTTCTTGCCCATTAATTTTGAGATTTTTAATCTCTGCCATTGTTGGCGTGTTCTTGCACTCTGAATCTGAATTCTCTCCATGCATGTACGCTTCAGTTGCCCCGTTTTATTTGTGGGTGTAATCAATTTCTACCTAATTTTGTTTCGCTCTTTGTTTTCCTTCGACAAGGCTTCCTCTGCTTTTTTGTTTCAATTATTACAGCGGCTTCAGACATATCATCAGCTTGCCCTCTCTATCTCACCATCAGGTATGAATTAGTATTTCATTACTAAGGCTTTGGACTGATTGTTCGTACTTTTAGCTGTTGCAACTCTTTTATCATTTCAAATTCATGATTATCAATGCATCATAAGTAACTAGCTGTTAAATGTACTAGAATTGATGAAATTTTGGGTTATGAGTTCAAGTTTTAGTGGTCAGTGGATAGTCATATGACATGCATTTAAAATAAATCTTTCTCTGCATGTTTGTTAATGTGGTTTCAAATGCAGGTATCTCTTCTTATAATTCACTATTTACTTTTGGAGCCCAGTCCTCTTTGTGAATTTTCAAAATTTCTTATAGTTTCCCCAATTTTGGGCATTGATCACCCAAGTTGTTAAAGTCATAATTTTTTTGTGGTTGTCTCCATGTGTTCTTGGCCAAGCCTATAAGAGAAGCAATTTGAACACATGTTTATAAGTTCTATGTCACCGGAGGGCTCCCAAAGGGTCTGAATGTGTGTGAGGATACCTTTGGCTCTTTCCGAGTTAAAGAACACAAAAGCGGGTATTGTGGGTGTCGCTTAGACACTTTGATTTCTCGTTGATTGGAATGTATAGGTGGGTTTATGCATTCATCTCTACTAGTTCACATAGTTATTTGTGATCACCTACTTTCATTTATCTTATTTTTTTTGTTGTGAGCGGTTGGCTGTTTGGTAAATAACCTGATATATGAAACACAGATACTATCTTCTAAATAAACAGAGAGTTAGGCATCTCTCCTGCAAAAATTCCTAGATGGTTGTGCCCTGAATTTTTCATTCATACAGTTGTTTAGCGGTCTAAGGTGCAGGACTACTTCTCTACGAGTTGAGCTTTTGTTCATGGTGATGAATAGATGCTATTTTTCTGAAATTTATTGCTTACAAATGAACTAATGAATGTAAAAGATGTCTTACATGCAACATTCATGAAGTTTTTTTTTTTTGTTTGTTTAAACTTAGTGTTGCATGCTATGAAATTGTAAATAGTGGTTGATGTGAAAATCCATTTCCCTCATTTCCTTTATATTACATAAACTTAACAAACTAGGATTTCTTGTCTCTAATCAGCAATCCTTCAAAATAGCAGGGAAACTTCAAAATAGCAGGAAAACTGAATCAAAAGCTTGTTGGCTTAAACAATTACGTATTTCTTACATTAAAGGATTGCACTTAATCTTTTCACATCAAGAAAATACTGCTCCATTATATACTTCAGATTGTCCTTTAACATGTTTTGAAGTATTAGAAGACAATTTTACTGTCTACTTTTTGTGTTGCACCCACCCCCTAGCTTTGTTCACTATAGCCAATCTGAAGTTATTAAAAAGAGGTAGTACTGCAGCTATGTTGCTATTCTCTTTGACCTATCTGTTGCCATGCTTAATGGGGAACCTTAATATCTTTCATTTGGGATGGAAAAATAATTTGGTTGAGAGAGTTCCTATAATTTGTGTAATCTTGTTTCTTTTGCACATGTTAAATGAAATGATGAATAGTAAGAATTATTACCGAAATACTGCATCTACGTTTTAGAAATATAATCACAGCTTACTTTTCTTCATTCTTTGTTAATTAAGTAAATCGGGCAAATTAAAAGAAAGTACACAACATTAGATAATAAATTTATGACAATTATTTACTGTGTATTAATAGATTGTTAAATTTTCCAGCCTCATGCTAAAAGTTTAGAAGCTACAGTAACTATCTGCATTCGTATAAATTAATTTCTTGATTCCTTTGTTGTATGTGCTAGTATTACAATTCATTCGCAAATATTACAATTCATTAGGCAAATAACAGGCTACAGTATTCCAATGCATTTACAAACAATGGGTCAGTACCTCACGGAGTGAGGAGCTAGTAACTAAATTAATCATATGTTCCAGAACCTTCTATTGGTGCTTCATTTAAATTGCAGTCTATATACAATTTTTGTAAAAAAAAAAAAACACACAACTTTTGCAATGTGTTATCGGTAATAAATTTATACTCTCTCGGTAAATAACACGTACTTGTACTTTGTGTGTGGAGATTAATAAAAATTACTCCCTCCGTCCCCCAAAGTATTTCACACTTTCCTTTTTCATCCGTCCCTCAAAGTATTTCACACTTTACTTTTACTAAATTTGGTAAAAATACATTATACTAATACTCACTTTTTACACATATCCCAATATAATACTTGCTTTTTCACATCTCCCAAAAACTTTACACACTTTTTCCACATCTCTCAATAACTTTACACACCTTTTTCATTAAATCAACTAAAATATATATTCTCTTTCTTACTTTATACATAAAAATACAAAATTTTCTTAAACTCCGCGCACACCAATACGTGAAATACTCCCCGGGACGGAGGGAGTATATTTTTATGTATAAAGATGTGTAAATTTATTGAAATGTGTGTAAAAGTACTTATTTTAGATAATTTAATGAAAAATGTTTGTAAAATTATTGAAATATGTGTAAAGAGTAAGTACTATTGAGATATATTTTTTTTTATTTAAAAAAATGTGAATAAGTATTGAAATAAAAAGGAAATTGTGAAATAATTGATTAGTGGTGGAGTAATTTTTACATTATTACAAATATGACAACACGTTGCAATTTGCTTATTATTAAAAAAAATAAAAATTTATAAATATTTTTTTTAAATTTTTTATCGAACAAAGTTAGTTTTTAGTATAATTATTACATCATTACTCACTCATTCTCCAAACTTTTTTATAACTTCCTCTATTTATTACCAAATGTGATGTTTGGTTTGAGATTATGTGGATTTGAAAAACTTGAATAATGTTTGTTTTGGGTATAATAGGTTTTAACTTTATTAAAATCAATTTATTAAAATAAAATAAATTAGATAAGATAAGAGAAATAAAAAGACAAAAGTGTATTAACGGATGCTCGCGTCCCTGCCAACTGCTGATAGATTGTGGGGTCGAATACCTACACAGCTTTCTTATAAGACTTAAAACTTACAAGGCTTACAAAGTTGGAAAAGAACTAAAAATTGAAGATTTAAAAATTATAGGGCTAAAATAAACACAAATGATTAGAACCGAAAAAAAAAAAGGTTATAAAACAGAAGTTGAATTTATCCAAAATTAAAAAGGGACTGATAATATCTCTTACATTATACCACGACTATTCTTCAATCTTTCATTACACTATTACTTTTTGTACTTGTACCTTTTCGATTCATTACTCAATAAATCACTTCTTTTTTTTTTCCAATTTTGAGATTATTATCATAAACACACGTAGCTAGTATGTATCATGAAATTACATTATTCATGTAATATACTTTTAGAAATTGATATTGGAATATGTAGCATTCATTGATATTTCAAATCTCTTCACAATAATTACATTTTCATAGATTTTTTTTTACTTTCAAATTTAAAGTAGAAAGTTTAGAACAAACGAATTGGAGAGAGAGGGTGCTGAGACCAATGCATAAATGGGCCCACGATGAAGGGCTGGGCTGGGCCGGGTCGGGCCAATACATGCGAGGCTAATTCCTAATTGTAAGAGAATTTGACGAATACAGAGTAGACAAGCATGGCGTGGAGAAGAGAGGACAACTTTCTCGATTCGCCTTCTGTTCTTCCCCTTGTTAGTCTTCTAGCGCTCCTGCAAGGTACCCCTCAATCGTTTTCTCCATTTCTGTTCCACCGAGTTTAGGAATTTGATTTCGTAATTACAGTTCTGAATTTATGCGCCGCTGACCCGACCCGAATGCTATTTGATAGACCCGACTCCCTTTCTGATCCGGCCCATTGCCTCAGCGTAATTGCGCGCGTGCACAGTTGTTGATTGACTTACTAACTTTAGGTGGGGTTTTGGTGGGGTGTTTTGGAGTATTATGAAAGCCTCCATTGCTGAAGTTGCAGGGTTGAACACGTCCACCTTTTGACCAAACTCTTTATATTATTAATTTATGCTCTTCTCCAATTTCAGGAATCTTATAGAACCCTTGTTGAATTTTCAATTGTTTATTTGAGATAAATTTCTTCTTTAGAAGAAATAAAAAAAAAGCTTGATCTCATCATTAACAATCCTACCTTCTTTGATTAAATTATTAGTTTGAGTGAGACTTATTAGAAGCTGTACAAGATGGAGGCGGCTGTGGCGAGCTCTCGACTTCTTCCCCAAATGAATTTTAATAAAAATTCTACACAGTAAGCGTTTTTCGGTTCGTTTCTGTTTATTTGTTCTTGTTCTCATCTCTTGCGTGTGAATATGTCATATATTTTGTTAATTGTTGACGTATAATGTTATTCTGGGGTTTGTTTTATGACTTCGATTGGATCAGGAATTCATCTTCTCTTTGTTTGTGATCTTGATGCGTTAATGCTCGCAATAGAAAATCTAAAATTCTGGAAATTTTCTTGGAGGATTTTTTACTAGTTACATTATTTATGTGGAATTATCGTTTCAGATTCTTGTTCGATTATAATGTTTGTGAAATGGTGGAAATGATGTTGAATATGAAAAGAGTTAAACTATCACTTCTGTGCATTTTGCAGGTTGCACTCTAGAGCTAAACCATCATCATCTTTCTTCAATACATCTGGAGATTCGATAAGTTCTGCATCAAATGGTAATAGAAACAGAATTAGTAAAGTACTGTCTATCAGCCATTCTGTGGAGAAAGATTATGTTGGGAGAACATTTTGCTCAGCTGGGGTGTTCACTTATCCTGGGAATGCTATCGAGTCACATTCCCGAGTAGCTGAGGAAAAAATTGGAGTGATTCTTTTGAATCTTGGAGGGCCAGAGACTCTACACGATGTGCAGCCGTTCTTGTTCAATTTGTTTGCTGACCCTGTATGTATCATGAGAATTTGTATACATATTTTTTATTTTCGAAGTGATTCACCAATTGATATTGTGCAACTGTTGCAGGATATAATTCGTCTTCCCAGGTTGTTTCGATTCCTTCAACGTCCATTAGCTCAGTTAATTTCTGTATTGAGAGCTCCTAAAAGTAAAGAAGGGTATGCTGCCATTGGAGGTGGTTCACCTTTGCGTAAAATAACAAATGACCAGGTGCTATGACTACACAAGACTTTTACTGTATATTACATTAATATTTTATGGTATACATCAATGGAGGCTATCTCGTGAGCTTACATAATTGATTCTTTTTTTGTAGGCGAATGCCATAAAGTTGGCTCTCGAAGCTAAGGAAGTTGCTGCTAATGTCTATGTAGCAATGCGTTATTGGCACCCATTCACTGAAGAGGCAGTTCATCAGGTAATTCCATAGAATTAAGTATTTGTTTAGACTTTTTCTTGAATTATAGTATATTAATTCTGTTTGATCTTTTAGTTTACACAAAAAAATTTGTTAGAAAGTGAAATGTAATTTGACCACTTGGAGTCCTGATTCATCTTTCTGGGAATTTGAACTCTCTGACTGCTAGCTGCTTTTGAAAAGTCTTTCGATATATGTTCATCAATTATTCCTTGCTGATATTTTTAATTCCTGTACAATTATTTAAAGACTCTGAAGTGCTGATTCTTCATCAACTTACTGATTTAGCAATCTCTTTGTTTGCTCAATTTGATAGATTAAGAGAGACAAGATTACCAGGCTTGTAGTGTTGCCACTTTACCCTCAATATTCGATTTCAACAACGGGGTCAAGCGTCCGTGTCCTCCGAGACATGTTTAGGTAAAAGTGAAATTCTTTCATTCTTTATCAATGTGATGATAACATTGCAGTCTATTAGGATGAACAACAATTTCAAATCATTTTAATATCCTAAATCAATTTCTTCTTGTACCAGGCATGACTCATATTTGTCAAGAGTTCCAGTCGCTATCATACAGTCATGGTATCAGAGGAAAGGCTACATAAATTCTATGGCTGACTTAATTGAAAATGAGTTACAAACATTCACGAACCCAGAAGAGGTAGGTTATATCCTTGTGTGAAGGCTAAGGAGTAGTGTATAATTTAACCAATTCGATAACTTTTTCTACTTGGATAAAGACTCATTTCTTGTTTGGTATTGTAGACGATGATATTCTTCAGTGCCCATGGAGTTCCTGTTAGTTATGTCGAGGACGCAGGGGATCCGTATAAAGATCAGATGGAAGACTGTATTTTCTTGATAATGCAAGAGCTCAAGTCAAGAGGAATTAAAAACGATCATACTCTGGCTTACCAGGTTGGTTCTTGCTGTCAAGCTTTCAGCTCTCACTAAATGAGTTGGATGTTTTTTATACGTATTATAATAATACGTATTATAATAATACTTTTCAACAGAGCCGTGTCGGACCTGTGCAATGGTTGAAGCCATACACTGACGAAGTTCTTGTTGAGCTTGGCCAGCAAGGCATCAAATCTCTCCTTGCCGTTCCAGTGAGGTATGGTACTTGAACTTAACATTACCCCTCCCTCTCTCTCTCTCTGCCATATTCTATCCTTCATTACTTATTCTTGTTTCTCTCAAGATTAAAGGTTTTCATTTTTTTTGTTTTATTACTCCAAGAAGAATAATATCATGATTCTGTCAAATGTCTTTAAGGTGACATTTGGATTGTAGGATTTTGAGATGATTTTGATACATTTATGGTTGCTTGATTGAGTTCATATTTGGATCAATTTGAAATCAATTATTCTCTAACTGATCTCCTAATGCAACTTGTTCACTCTGGTTGAATAATTTAACTTCCATCAACCTCTGTGGAAAAGTAAAATAGAGGAATATCAGGAGACTGCAAATGGCAACAGACCTGAAGAAACTATATTTTCATCTCACACCAACTGACATTTCAAATCAAAATTAAGATGTAACTAGGCTTGCTTGTTGTCCTGCTTTGAGTAGCATATCACACACAATAGTAAGTTCGGTGATGTCAATCTAAGTGTTGTGTATCTAATATGATGCATGAACTTTCAGCTTTGTGAGTGAGCACATAGAAACCCTGGAAGAAATCGACATGGAGTACAAAGAATTGGCTCTTGAATCTGGGATTGTTAACTGGGGCCGTGTCCCTGCTCTGAACTGCACGTCATCATTCATCGTTGATATGGCAGATGCTGTAATTGAAGCGCTGCCTTTAGCATCATCGATATCAGCCTCCAATACTGCCCCTGAGGAAGAATCTGATAATGATGTATTTGGGTATGCTTTCAAATTGTTCTTTGGTTCCATCTTGGCGTTCCTTCTGCTTCTATCACCCAAAGTTATATCTGCTTTCAAGAATTACATTATATAATCAAGAAAATGCGCTGACGAGAAGGCGCCTCCCAGTTTGGGAAATGACAGTGCCATTCGAAGTGCTTTTGCAGCTTACACTTTTTTTCTCTAACCTATTTTTTCTTCACATAAAAAGAAAGTATACGGCCAGGATAGAAATATTACCACTTGTTCAACTTGGAAAGCAAACAAGATATACATTTTCTCGTGTTGGTTGGGTTGGGTATTTTTTTTGGGTGGGGTGGGGTGGGGTGGGGTGGGGTATTGGAGAATTGAAGAAATATAGAGAGGGCAAAGCCAGCTTTTATATGTAGAAAATTTGTAAGTGGTTTTTCTATTTGAGATGGATATGCTTTATGGCTTATATATGTATTTTCATTGGGAATTTCGTTATTGGAATTTCTATGTTAGAAACTATTATGATTATGATATTGTTCAGTTAATTACTCTTGATTGCCTCAGAAAGTAAAGAAATAGTTTTCTTGTTCACAAATGTTTAGAAGAGTGCTTAAATATTGTTCTCTCTGTTCTCGGAATACATGCATGCATTCTTAGATACCGAGTTTAAGAAGAAGTTACTTTTGATGTAAAAAAAAGAAGGGTATTTTATATTTTTAAAGAAATAAGGCTTCTATTGTCAACTTTAATTAAATAAAGTATATTAAAAATAGTTGATACTATTCTAGTAGTATTTGATGTTATGTAAGCATTTGATATTATGGGTTGTTTCCATTTTTATGGTATATCAGTAATGTTGGGGCAGACAAAAGGTGGTGTTAGGATGAAAAATGTTAGTGGGATAGATAATGTGGAGTTGGGAGATACATGTTGCCTTTGAGGGTGCAAATTGTGTTACAATTAATGTTTTTTTTAATGCTTTTTTTTACAATTAATGTTGGAGTTATGGGAATGCAACATATGCAGGCAGTTATTTGCATTGAGTTGGGTGAGGTAGAACTTAGAAGACATGGATGAGATGTCACAAGGCTTAATATCCATGAGCATTACATTCAATTTCAATCTGTTCCTTATAGTAAAGTTTATGGATAAATGCAGCATTCATTTCTTTATTGATTGATTGGAGGTTCTACTTATGCCTATGTTGAATACCCTGTTTTGCTAACATGGTGGTTGAGATGAGATTAAGTACATTGCTGCCATTGTTTGTGTATGCAATGTCTTTCTCTCCAATATTGTAAATTACTCTTCCTGTCTGTAGTTTTTGATCTATTGGCATGAGTGGATTCTGATCCTATCCAGTATTTGGAGTGATAAGAATTAATGTCTATTTTCATTGCCTTCTCATATGCACCTAAATTCGATCAAATCCAAAGATTAATATACTTCTTTAATAGAGCAGTTATAGAAAACGTGCAGTTCGAAGTCTCGACTCCACAAAGCTCGAACTCGGCTCGATTCGTTTTTATTTGAGCTCGAGTTCGAGCTCATTTAAATATAGTTAACGAATTGAGTTCGGCTCGTTAAGGCTCGAAAATAATAATTAATAATATTAATTATTATTATTTAATTACAATATAATAAAACAAATATTTAAAATATAATAATAAAAAAATACTATATTAATTAATACTCCCTCCGTCTACTGTCAATCTATCCCTTTTATCATTTTGGTTCGTCCACTGTCACTCTATTCATTTTACCATTTTGGATCGTCAATCCTTAATCTATATATTTCCCTTTTTGAACTATGGGGCCCACATTCTCCACCAATACAAAAAATTATGAGACCCACACCCTCCACTAATACAACTACCTACTACACATAAAATAATAATACTCCTTAATCCACATACAAAAAGCAAATTGATGCATTGAAGATGGACAGAGGGAGTATTAGATTCGACTCGATTAAGCTCTAAAATTCAACCTTTTTATTTAACAAGCCGAACTCGAGCTCACTTAAATAAATTTTAATGTGGTATGAATGGAGTATAAAATAGAAACCAAGTTTTTATTATTAGAAGATTATTATTATAGACTAATTGATTTTTAAAATAACTTTTAGTAAAACGGTATACTTATCTATTTATATTACTCCATTTATATTGTTATAATATGTTATTATTAAAACCAACAAACCACTAAAACGAAGAGCCTAAATCGAATGACCTATTATAGTTGAAATTTATGGTTAAAAAACTTAAATTTAATTTAAAACCGAACTAGATTTCCTCAATAATTTTGGATCAATTAACTTGGAAACCATTTGAAAGAAATGTGGGGGTGTTCCTCTTGCGGCTAAGGCCCTCGGATACATGAAAATGAATGGATTGTACCCGAAGAAGAAAATTCGATCTTCCTTCCTGCTATGTTGAAAAGGTGTTTTGCATACTGTGCGGTCTTTCCAAAGGGTTATAAGTTTGAGAAGAAAGAGTTGATCTTTTATTGCTACAAGCTGGAGAGCTTGCCTAGGAATATTAGGTGCATGACTAATCTCCGTCATATTTTATTAGAATTATGTATTTTGATGGATGAAATGCCATGTAAAAAATATAATATTTCAATACTCCTTTCAACCATGTTTGAGGCGTTTTTTTAAGAAGAGAAAATAAATAACTTTATAGTGGATGTAGAAAAGAGCAAAATAAATATGTTATTAGAGGAGAAAGAGAGCAGAATTGCGGCCTCTGCCTCCATTGATAGCTTCATTCGAGGCTCCGAGTCTTTGATGTCACTACTAACAACACCATCGCAATGCTCGAGGCTTCGCCTTCTGAAGTCTGGCAATTGAAATTCAATCCCCAGGTAATGATTTCTTATTGGTATTTAATGTCTTTGCTCACCAATTTGTGTGATGATGAATATGCTACTGTATTAGATTGAAATGAGAAGGGCAAATTTCTTAGGCTGGTGCATTTTCTGTGGCCTACTATGATTTTCAGTAATTTGGGATGGTAATGTTTGAGGATAAATGGAGTGTAGGAAAAACCTTATTGATTGTAATTTTTTTTATTGTTTGATATTTCAAATCATACCTTGTTATAAAAAAGGTTAACTTTGTGGATGATTACCGTTTTATTCGAATAGATGGACAGATATTGTGAAAAATGGGATGCTGAAAGAACTTGCTCCCTATGATCCTGACTGGTACTACATCAGGGCTGGTAATCATTACCTTTTATCCTTCTTTTGCTCTGTTGCATTATGCTTCTTGTTGCAGTTGTGACTGGTATGATAACTTCATCTAATTTATTATCTTCACTGCTTGAATTGAGTTTTCCCATTTGGTTGCCTATTATGTCAAAAGATTTCTTGTGTCTCTTTTAATGCTATCGTTATATTCATTATGTAACAACCCAATTTCCATACAAACACTTCCCCTCAGTAATAAATGGAAATTATCTTTAATTTGTTTAAAAGAGTATTTAATAGTTTATGTTAAAATCAGTTTGTATCTTACCAAATAAAAGAGTATTTTTAACGATAACTCCATTACAAATAGTATATTACCATTCTCCTTTTCCTTCTCCCAAAATAACGTAATCATATTCAATGTACCATGTGACACTGCATAACATTTGAACAAGAATTTATTTATTTCTGTGAATGTTGCAGGCTTGCAACTTCTATGGCTAGGAAAATATATCTGAGGTGAGGTCTTGGTGTTGGTGCGTTCCAGAGGATTTACGGTGGAAGCAAGAGGAATGGAAATCTTCCACCCCATTTTGGCGAAAGCAGTGGATCTATTGCTTGCTACATTCTCAAACAGTTGCAGAATATGAAAATCATCGAGCTGGATTAAGGGGGTAAGTTGCTATCACTAATCACATTGAATAATGTTTGTTATCTTAAAAAGAAAAAAAGTTTGAATTATAATTTGGTAACAACCTTCATCTTGGTTCTTTCGATTTTGAAAATAAAATTTGACTTGTCTGGTTTCCAAATAAAGCCTTTTGATGAGCTCCAATCTTTGCTTTTCATCAGGGTAATGGCGCTGGCGCTGGCACTGGAATGGGTTGCGGAAGTGGAGAAAGAGTGAGGGCAATGCAGGGTTGTGCGAGTGAGGATAGACTGAAGGCGATGTGGGGGGAGTTGACGTAAATGACGAGAGAAAGGGCGACGAAAAACAGATTCATATGATTTTTTTATTTTTTTAAAAAAAATCTAAGATATTTTTTTATCAATTTTATGCTGCATTGTAACCTATGGAAATCAGAACCCTCGGTGTGTTAATGTTGGACCTATCCTTATTGTTATTATTTGTATGGGTATTTGTCTTAGTCTTCTGAAAAGAATAGAGTTGTACATCTAGACTGTGAGCATATGAGCCTATCTTTATTATTATTATTTGGAACTATGTTATCCTTATTGTGGCAATAGGCCTTGAGTTCTTCAAGTTAACTTATACAACCCAAAACGTCACCTATCTTAAAAACATTTTCTATTTTTATTAATATTTTTTAGGTTACTCTATTCTATTAATTGGGTCACTCTTCTTAATAATTTGGTTTACTCTTTAATTTCAAATTCGAATTTTAGAAAAAATAAATTTGTTCTATTTAGTTTACATAGGTTATTCTTTTATATTAATTAGGTTACTCTTTTAATAATTTGGGTTACTCTTTAATTTCATATTCGAATTTTAAAAAATAAAATATTATTTTATTTAGCTTACATATTTTAGGTTACTCTTTGTTATTAACTGAGTTACTATTTTTAATAATTTGAGTTATTCTTTAATTTCATATTCGAATTTTAGAAAATAAAATATTATTCAATTTAATTTACATCTTTTATTACTCTTTGTTATTAATAGAATTATTCTTTTTAATAATTTGTAAAAAATAAAATATTATTCTATTTTATTAACATTTGTTAGATTACTCTTTTTTATTAATTGATTTACTATTTTTAATAATTTATATTACTCTTTAATTTTATATTCAAATTTCAAAAAATAAAATATTTTTTTATTTTATCATCTATTAGATTAGTCTTGTTTATTAAATGATTTCCTCTTTTTAATAATTTAGTCTTTTTAATAATTTAGGTTACTCTTTAATTTCTTTTAAAAAATTCGCCAATGTGAAGCCGTTCGGGTGAATGATTGATGGCTGGTATAATCCCACCAGCATCATCTACAACTATCATCAAGTGAAAAAAAAAATTTCAAATACTAACCGACAGGAATTAAGCAAATCCACATACTTTCTAAATGGATCGAACTCCAATTAATCATAGCACCACATTTCATTAAACAAGAAGGGTAATATACAAGTACATCAGCAAATGCACGATGCAATTGGGAATCAGCAGAACCAAATAACAATCTTCGGATCAATTGAGCTTTATCGAAGATGAGGATGTCCAGGCAATGAGCGATGCAATTTATATAAAATACATCACGTTCAAGTATGAATCCTTACACTTTTGCCTTCTGAAAGCATGTGAAATGAAATCGATATGACTGGGCACGAATCAGCAGCAGTTCTCCTTGGAGCGAAGGCGGCATCAATTTTATACTTTTCACCCAACAGAGTTATCCTCTTTACTACTCTTTTCTTTCATCTTCGTAACATCCTTATCTGAATCGGAATAATCCCCCCAACTATGTTTATGCGATTTGTGCCTTGAAATCCTGGGCATACTGTAACTTGGCACAAAAAAATCTAGTTTTTGACGAAACCCAATTCTTACTCTCACACTCCGGCCACCCCAAAATATTAAACCACAGAAATTACAATTTTGATAACACGCAGCCAATTAAACAAAATAACGGTGGATGATGAATAGATATTGAGGGGAATCACTCACCTTAATGAATTTATCCAGAAAGGGTGGTGGAGATGCAGATTGTTTGTATGTCGGAGGGATAGCTGGAGGTTGCGCTTGGCTGTGAGTAGAACGGTGGATGGGTCGAGGGCGAAATCAGAAGCGGTGGCACTCTGCGAGGATTTGGTGGAAGTAGCGTAAATTTAGAGAGAGAATGAGAGAATTGAACATTAGTAGGTTTTGGAGAGGGGGAATTAAGGAAGACCGCTCGAAGAAGGGGGATCCGGAAGGAGGATCCGATTTCACCTAATTTGATAGGACCGATCCTACCCTAATCACTCTTTTTAATTTTTTTATTTTTACTATAATACATATATTTTATATTTATCAATTAAATCACAATATTTATAAATTTATTTTTTATAACATTAAATTTGATTTGATATTTAAGATAAATAGACTATATATTAATTTTCTAATATTAATTATATTAATTTTGAAATAATTACTGATAGGTACACACTTTGTACCCCTAATTACTACTAGATACATTGATTTAAAATAATTATTATTTAATACAAAATATTAAAGTAAAATACCAAATATACCCCTAAACCCATATACCTTTAAAACACTAACCCCAACCTCCACCCACCACCGGACCACCGCTGCCGCTGCCGGACCGCCGCCGCCGCCGGCGGAGCTCCGGCGGCCGGTCGCAGGAAAATCAATTCGTCAGAAAAAAAAAAAAAAAAAAAAAAACTGGTCGCCGGAAAGCTGCCGCGCCGCCGCCGCCGGAGCTCCGGCAGCCGGTCGCCGGAAAAACTGTTCGTCCAAAAAAAAAAAAAGAAAAAAAAAAAACTGGTCGCCGGAAAAAACTGCCGCCGCCGGAAAAACTGCCGGACCGCCGCCGCCGGACCACCACATTTTTTTGCTGCACACACTTTTTTTTTCCTGCACACACTTTTTTTGCTGCACACACTTTGCTGCACATGAACTTTTGCTGCACACAATATTTATGTGCAGCACATTAATAGGGGTAATATTGGAATATCACTATATATTTTTGTATCTAGTAGTAATACTTTTGTATGTTTGTATCTCATAGTAATTTAGGGTTTTTTTGTGTACCTAGTAGTAATCCTCCCATTAATTTTTTTATTTTAATTGATATCTATTTATTTAAAAAAATAGATATAATCTCTCTGTAAAATTCAATTACTGTTTTTTAAGAAAGATATAGTATACTATAAATTATATTTTATTTTTAATTTAATAACATTTGAATAAAATAAAATATAATTTAATATAATAAATTATAAATATTAAAATAATATTTATGGAGACAATCCTAATGAAAATAAAATTGAAAGAAAAATTAAAATAAATCACAAATTTTCAAAAATAAATTTCATACATTAATCCTAAAGATTTAATCAAAAGAATATTTATAGAGACGATCCTAATGAAAATATAATTGTTTTGAATCTCCAATTCTAAAATTTCTAAAATTAATTCTAGATTGTCCAAATTCATCACTCCTGGTGACTTTATTTTTAATTATTGAAGTTACAAATAAGATCAAATAAAAATAAGATATAAATTTTATAAAATATAAAGAATGTTGAAGATCAACACCGATCTTTCTAGAGTTCCGGATAATGCAGAAAGATGAAGAAGGCGGTTGCTCTAGCGTGACGTGGAAAACATGCAAAGGATTACAATAGATAATCGTAGGAAGCGGTGGAATATATTTCAGAATGGTGTGAGTAACCACTGTGCACGTGTCTTGATAGGTGGCAACAGATTAATGTAAATAAGTTTAGAGATAAGTTAGTGGCACCGTGTACTCTAGAAGAATCTATTAGTACTATAAATAGAATAGGCGTGTATAATGCAATAGTAGAGAGTGCCCATGATAGTAGAGGTGTGGTCGTGTATGAGAGAGATATGTTTAAGAGTAGAATATAGTCTCTTCGGTGTGTCGTATAATATATTGCGAGCCCCTTAATAAAAGTATTTCCTTTCCCAACTTTTAATCCTATAATTAACCCAACAAAGAAAACAATAAAAATAAAGAAAAAAAAAATTGATACCTCAAAGAAGAATGATTGAATTTGAAAATAAGATCAAATAAAAATACTCCTTCCTTCCCATACTAAGGGTAGTTTTTGCTTTTTGGCACGTGGATTAATAAGTATTATTATTTAATGTATAGTAGGTAGTTGTATTAGTGGGAGTGCGAGTCCCATATTTTAATTGTATTAGTGAGTGTGTGTGGATCCCATGTGTGTAAAAAGGAAAGTGGACTCTTTGGTGGGACGACCATAATGGAAAAAGAGACTCTTTGAGTGGGACAGAGGGAGTATAAAAGATAAAACAAATTAAAGTATAAAAATAAAATTTACAAAATTATAAAGAAAATATTGTGAAATTAATTATGGGTTGCCCAAATTCATCAATCCAAACATTGATGAATTTTTTTAATGATTGAAGTTGCAAATAAGATCAAATAAAAAAATCAATAAGATTAAAAAAAATTATAAAACAAGGTTTATAGAATATAAAGAATATACAAAAAATAAAAAATAAACATAAATCAAAAGATAAACGAAAAATAAAAAAGAATAATGATACCTCAAATGGAATGATTGAACCTGAAAATAAGATCAAATAAAATAAATTAAATAAGGTTTATAGAATTATAAAAAAAAAATACAAAAATCGTAGAGAAACAAAAATAAGATAACAAAAACAAAAAAAGAAGAATGATACTTCAAATGAGAATGATTGAACCTGCACATAAGATCAAAATATGAGAATGATTGAACATAAAAATAAGATCAAAAATATAAAAGATAAAATAAATTAAAGTACTCCATCCGTCCGCTGATTAGTCGTATATAGTTGGGATGATCAATTAAAGAATTTATCGAACCCAAGGGAAGAACGCGCTAGAGTTTAAACGATCTCAAGTTTATCGTGATTTTATAAGGATGGTCGAAAAGGAGGACAGATTGCAAATAAATGCAAGTAAATTAATGCAAGAACAAGAATAAAATAAATGCAAGAATAAATGGGTTCCAAATGATGCAAGGATGAGATTAACAACAATCATGAAATAGATAATGAAGTAATCATGCAATTAATTCTAATCTCTCATGGACATGGCATAGGAGCAATCACTAATTCCACCTAAACTCTCTCTCGAGATGGATAGGATGTATGCCCTCAATAAGGCTCCCAAAAGCACATAGGATCGTGACCAAAGTGAACAACTCTCACTAGGTACTAATTACTCTACGAGTTCCCTAATGAGGTACTAAATCATAGATAATATTTCATTTTAATGTACTATGAATTCACTAATGGTTTGAGTCTCCTCACCTAATCAACCAACCTCGATTAAGCCTGTTAAATATTTTATTAAAGGGTTCTAAATAAATATAGAATGATGTCTCTATCTCATTCTAAATTATTGCACATGAAGTGTATGATGAAATGATTCAATGAATTATCATAAACAACTAATTGATTTCTCAATCTAATCACATGCCCATGACAATTAATCACACAAATCATACATATACATCAAACAATTCACAATCAATGATAGAAATAACACAAAACTCATTCAAGATTAAAATCCAATTGCATAAAAACTAAATTATCAAACACCAATCATGGGGCTAACCTCACAAAGGAGATTAGCCTATCATAGTCTTAGAGAAATCAACATAAATAATTGAATCTACAAATCTCATGACAAATCTATAAAGAAGTTCACAAATTTTAGAATTAGATTCCCCCTTTGAAGTGTTTCAATTGAGATCTCCTTCTTCTTGTGATCTTCACTCTCCCTTGCTTCCTTGGTCACTTGGATGGTAGATTTGATGGAGGGATCAAGTGTAGATGGATGGATGGATGAAGAATGGATGAAGATGATGGTGTAAAATGGAAGAAATGGTGTGTGATCTAGGTGTGCAGCTGAAACCCTTTGAAAAATCTCATCAAATATTGAACAATTGGGTATTTATACCCCTTGGGAAGATTCTAGAAGTTTTCTGATTTTTCTTGATTTTTAACCCAGCTCGACCCGAGTTGCAAGTCGAGTTGGACCTTGCAACTCGAGTAAGCTCACTGGACAATTTTTGGACGCTACTCTGCCCTTAACTCGACTCGAGTTGCAAATCGAGTTGGACCTTGCAACTCGAGTAAGCTCTCTGGATAGTTCTGGACATCTGCGGATTCAACTCGACTTGTCCTATGCAACACGAGTTGCCAACTCGACCAGTGTTGCAACTCGTGTTGGGCCATTTTCAGCTCGTTTCTGCTCGTTCCAACTCCGAATTGAGCTTCACTTTTTCCTACGCCTTCCTTTTCGCGTTTAGAATTCATTTTTCCTAAAAATCATACGTTTAAACTCATTCTCACCATTTTCATAAAAATAGAAAACACAACCAAATACACATAAAATACGGATAAAATACTACAAAAATGAATATAAAAAGACACTAAAATCTAGGTGAAAATATCACTCATCACACCCCCAAACTTAAAGTGTTTTGTGCCCGAACAATGAAAATGATAAACCAAGGGGTGAGATTTTCACCTAGAAAAAGACTAAACGAACATAAGTAATAACACATCAATAGCAATAATAACTACAAACTATGCTAAGTCATCCTACAACATTAAACTCATGACATGAGAAATTAACAAGTTCATTCAAAAGAGAATAAAGTGTAATATAGTCCTTTTTTAGTCCAAGCCTCACATAGGTTATCAATTTCACTCAACACTCTTTCAAGTAAGGTAACAATACTCATCAATCGATTGACTCGACTCGCTATAAGCTCGCTCGTGGACTACATTCACAAACCACCAAAGTTTTCATTAGTGATCAAAAAGGTCTTTAATTAAGGATGTAATGATAGACTCTTTAGTAGTGTAGGAAGAATATGGATGTAAGTGACTAATCAAGTGTAAGTAATCAAAGAGGTAGCTACTTTCTTTCATCCTTAACAATTTCTTTCTTCATTTCTTTTCTTAATTGATCACAAGCACTATCAATCAACTTTCCTTGAATTGAGCTTCTTTTCAATGCATGCTTCTTTCTTCGAACTTTTAAATACTTGAGCATTTTGTTGTTGCTTTGCTCATTTTCTTGTTTTGAGGTTACATGTCCATTCTTGTTCGTACTCTTTTTATCCTTTTTCTTGTTTGTTACCATTTCCTTTCTTTTCTTGCACAATTCTCATCAAACCTTTCTAACCACATCTCCTCAATCACTTACACAAAAGGGTAATTATATAATGCTCAAATAGGTAATCAAGGCTTGTAATGCGCTAAATTCACAATAAATAGGCTTTAAGGCTCAAAGTGGTTGACTAGGGATGATGTTCAAGGTAGGTAAATATATGGCAATGACTATAAATAACAAGAATGACCTTAGATCATTTCACCAATCTCCACTAATCGGGCTCGTTCATATAGTTTTTGAGCAAGTTCTAACTTATCAAACATAACCAATCCACTCATGAAGAAAACCATGTATGCACGGTTGAGGCTCAAATGCTCACAAGCTTGTGCTCGAACCTTCAAGAACTTATTACACTACATTCATCTCAAAATTGAACAAGTTAAGTAAAATATGTCACAATTCGAAAGTATAGAGATTCTTAATCATAACTTGTCATCACTTATCACAACAACATATCATCATTCATATTCAAAAATGACTAACGACATCCCAAAAATAAACCACCAAACAACCCTAGACAAAAATAAGAAACACACAAAATATATAAGAAAAGACTCTCCAAACAAGAAACAATACAAAAACACACAACATGCAAAAATAATAAAACCATATAGAAATTTAAGCAAACATTTATATCATCCATGACAATTAAGCTCACAAACATTCCAACCTTGATTTAAAAGGAAATCCTAAATTACGTAAATAAACCTCCCAAAAACATAAAAAATAAAGTAACATGCTAATCTCAAACAATCCAAGTAAGTCAAATTATGCTAAGCACATAGAAGTGATGAGTGTAGAGTAAACTCCGTCAATAGGCATTTGGTAGTGGAAGTTGTTAGCTTCGAGCTCAACTTGTGCTTCCATTACCCCTTGTACATGCTCAAAAACTCATCAAAACCATTAGCTCAACAATTTCATTAAACAAATATGGACTATCATGCACTTCAACACAACCAATCATACCAAAATCAAACCAAAACTCATGAGAAAAATTTTAAAATTGCCCAAAAATACGAGAAGTATATGCTTACTAACAATATATATGTCACACCACGTTATATCCCCCCAAACTTAAATCGAAACAAGAGTTGAGTTAAGTTTGCAAAAAGTGGTGAGACTTACTTTCACACTTCAAATCAAGCACTTATCGTATATCCAATACGCATTCTCCTCACGAGCACAATCAACCTACATATCAAAAATGCAAAACAATATCAAATCCATCAACCTTATTGAAAGCATTAAACAAAGCAATAGAGATAATGATGGGTTGCCTCCCATCTAGCGTTAAGTTTAACGTCTTCAAGTTGGACGATATTATCAAGCTCATGGTGGTCTTGAATAGTCTTTAGGCACCGTCATAGGTTTCTTCTTGAAGTAGTGCCTTGTGCTCTCTCGTTCAACTACAAGAACGTTTCTCTTTTTGTTAAATAGCTCAAACAATTGTTCTCCGAAGGCGTTCTTCACAAGGAATGACCCTTTCCACTTGTTTCACTTTTTTCATGGGGCTTTATATGCATTTTGAACTTCAACCAAATCCCCCAATAAGAATTCGGATATTGACAAGTGTTGATGCCCTCTTGCAACCTTTTTCCTACAATCACCAAACAAATTTTTATCAATAAAATTATGGAAGTTCTTAAGAGAATTTGAAAATTCAATAGAATGAGAAGATTTTTTCTTGTGCGGAGTATCATCAATGACATTAGTTTCCGGAGGCTTCTTTTCTTCCATAAGGGCATGAATCTCTTCTTGATTTCGAAATTTTACTTTCTCATCCATCTCTTCAAGAGACTCAACAAATCCATCGAATTTCTCCTTCAACTATTCTTTCAACTCTTTGGCTTACACCTATTTAGGCACCCTTTCTCTCATTTCCTTCATAACCTCATCAACCCCCAAACTATTCTCTCCTCTATCCTTAATGACCATGCATTCTTGAGAGTTTTCTTTAAGATAAATATCAAATATTTTAAATATTTATCTTTTAGTTATAAATTTAAAGATATTGTATATTAAAATAATTAAATCAAATTAAATAAATAATAATTAATTAAATTAATTCAAATAAACCACAAATTGACAAGTCATCGTTGAGGCTCCTGAAAACAACGCGCACGAAAAAAAAAACTCTCAATTAATATATTAAATTAAAGATACTATATATGTTCCCTCCGTCCATTCAAAGAGAGTTTTTTTTTTTTATTTTGGACGTCTCACCCAAAGGGTTTCATTTATTTTATATACATGGGACTTACACACACTCATTAATACAATTAAAATATGGATTCACATTCTCACTAATATAATTATTAATCACTACACATTAAACAAGAGTAATACTCATTAATGCACGTGTAAAAAGCAAACGGTTCTCTTTAAATGGGACAGATGTTATGTACGTGGAGTACATGTTATTTGTAATTATTAAATAAAATATTGGCAAAAGCTCCTGCGCCCCCGGGGACACGGAGACACAGAAGAATACTCTGTGTCCTCATGTGAATACAACTCTTCCTTCTCCAATTCTATTTAAACTTATGTATTGTTAGGGGCCTAAATTACGAAAATTATAAAGGCGTACGTAATGTACTCCGTGCGTCCCGTGTACAGAGCCTCACTCTAAAATATTTTAATCCCAGTCGGTATTATATTATACTAGTAATTCTTAATTTTCTTGTGAAAAAAAATAGATGTAACGCGTGGTAGAGTGACGAAATTAACCCTCAATATTTAACATAACCGCCTTCAATGCCAGTGTCTCCATCGATCAATTGAACCGAAAAAATAAGAAAATGGCTCAGCTAGCCAAAAACGCCGTTCGTATTCTTCCCCGAACGGCAGCGTTTAGCTACCGGTCCGCCCTCGCCTCGATCCATACCACCACTCCTTCCCTCGCCGCTGCGTCGTCCTCCACACCGACGCCCTATGCTTCTTCCCCTCCGCCGTCGACATCCTCCCCTGCCGGGATATCGAAGACGGCGGAGTACGTGATCTCGAAAGTCGATGATCTCATGAACTGGGCCCGTCGCGGCTCCATCTGGCCCATGACTTTCGGATTGGCCTGTTGCGCCG
Source organism: Pogostemon cablin (assembly GCA_023678885.1). Lineage (NCBI taxonomy): Eukaryota > Viridiplantae > Streptophyta > Magnoliopsida > Lamiales > Lamiaceae > Pogostemon > Pogostemon cablin. Next base: position 18,948,883 of record CM042955.1, read on the forward strand.
TGGAGATGATGCACACCGGTGCTGCGCGCTACGATTTGGACCGGTTCGGGATTATTTTCAGGCCCAGCCCGAGGCAGTCGGATTGTATGATTGTTGCCGGTACTCTTACGAATAAGATGGCACCGGCTCTACGCAAGTAAGATTTCTATCAAGGTGTGATTTTCCCTGTTTAATCTGTGAACTAGGTTTGTTTTAGATTATTTAGACGCCACGCTAGGTGAAATGCCAACCCTTGTTGAATCCACGACCCATGAACATTCAAGAAACGCACTTAATGGTCCTGCACCTGTTTAGCTTTAACATCTCAAAGACGAGGTTATCTGTTTGTGTGTGTAGGATATTGAATTGGTGATTATGCAATGACTTTAGTACGCAACGTGTATAATAAATGCCGATTTAGGTGGTTTTATGTGGCTTCATATTTTTCCTTTTTTGGATTTGTTGATACAATTAGCCCAGAATGTATATGTACTGGTCTAGATGTGGAAGTGCACAATTGTCTGATCATTCTTCTATTTTGCTTCCTACTAAATATGGGTAATTCGTCCTTTCTCTTTCTCTTTATCGAGTCTTGTTCCAGTAAAATGCCCAAGCTTCAATGGTAAGTACAAAGCATATGTTTTGTAGTCTATGTTATGTTAATCATTGAGATAGGTTTAATTTAATTTGGAGATTGGTGGATGTTAGCGGTAGCTGGATATATTCTGTCACTGGAAATAATGTTTATATTTACAGCTGAAGTTCTTAGATAGATATTTAGGTAAATCGATACTTTTATGATGATGACTATCTACAATTGGTTTCATTTTTCTTGAATTAGATTTGTAGACATGTAAAATTTGTGAAAGACTATGTTTGTGACTTGAATTGACATAATCAAAGATCATCAGTATGAGTATGGACTATGGAATAAATAGTTATCCTTGTGAAAGAAATCGAGAATGTTTCAGTATTTTAGCGAGGGAACTAATAATATAAGCTGTTGATTTCTCTGTGTTTAATCTAAAAACTGATGCATATATTATTGTAGTTCAAGTACAACTCTATCTGCATCAGGCTTCTCCTTTCCCTTGTATATTATAGTGGTATATTTCCATTTTCTGCTAATCAATGAGCTTTTTTTTGTTCATATTAAGTTGTAAGGCTGTCCACTTCATGTATGTTATTCAGTTGCTTTGATATATGTTGCTGCTTATATTGATTGTTGAACTCATTACCCAAAACTAGTAGTCATTCTAATATTCTAGAATCATTCACCAAGGAAACACACGAACAAAATCTTGTACATATTGGCTGCTGATGAAGCATTGTTTGTTGGATAGAATTTAGATGGATCTGTGCAAAACACTTTTAGGCAAATTGTTTCAAAGATGTTTTTATTTTTACAAGAAAATCTCAGCAAAGTAGTACGTTATCCTATTTGCTATTCTGGTATATAAGCTTGTAGGTTTGACAGTTCATATGCTAGCAAAGAATTAGCTTTGTTTGTATCTCCCACAAAATTTCTCTACTCAATTCTTTCTCACTGAATATAACAAATGCATGAAGTATCACGTTTTCTACTACATCATGCCTCTTGAAAGTTTCTGCCTCCATAGCTCCACTCTGTACACTTCAATTTTTATTGAAGAAGCTGTTGCTCGTTTTATTCTTAAGCAATCCTCTACTTTGATAAGTGAAAAGAGTTTTTGATTGTAGCTAATTGTACTCGAGGACCTGAGGTATTTTTAGTGTGCTATGTTGTTGGTCTTATGAGTAAATATTTAGAGAGAAAATAGTCATTTGATTGCCTTCCATTAAGATTAAATGAACTAAAGATAGTACTCCTTTTTTTACCTGAATCGTAGTACTTTTCATTAGATAATTTATATTAATATATGTATGCTGTTTTAAAAACTTTCACTCTTTACCTAAAAGCAACCCGTGCACTGTGAGACAGCTAAACCCAAAAAGTAATCCGTTCTCTGTGAGACAGCTTTGAAGAAATTATAGTGTTTAAGTTATACATGTTAGTGGTATCATATAATTTAAAGCTACAAGTGATGGTTACATGTACCATTTGATTATATGTAGGGTCTATGACCAAATGCCCGAGCCTAGGTGGGTGATCTCCATGGGAAGCTGCGCCAATGGTGGTGGCTACTACCATTACTCGTATTCAGTTGTTAGAGGTTGTGACCGGATTGTCCCTGTCGATATCTATGTACCTGGCTGCCCACCAACGGCTGAGGCCCTTCTCTACGGGTTACTCCAACTGCAGAAGAAGATCAATAGGCGTAAGGATTTCCTTCATTGGTGGACCAAATAAATACGCTGCTTGTCTTGCTTGCTCAAAACTAAATCAAAAGGGTGGTACATTTTCCTGAATAAATCCTTGTTCTCGAAGAAATATTCATCAGTTTTTTCTTCGGTAACATAAGTGGAACTCTGCATGTTGTTGTGGCTTGCTCGCTGATCTTGCTTGTATGTCAATACAATGAAGATCATCCTTGTCTTTGTACTGTATAAGTTATTTATTGAAGACGAATTTGAATTTATATTCAAGATGTTAGAGATTATATGGAGAGCGACTCTTTTTCCTTGCTTCGTAATTGAATAACTATTAAATATATTTTATTTATATAATAAGCATTTTACACGTTTGACAATCTCACACAATGGGGTCATAGAAAACTTGACTTTGTCATGGACCACTGTATAATTAGAGTTCAAAATTTATAAACTCCGACATTATGTTTTCAAAATTCATGAACCTCAACAAAGGTACCTTATCTCTTTGTTGTGAAATTATAATTATTTATTATAGACGAGTAAAATTTTTATGTGGCGATTCATGTTACTTTTCTTTTTTGCTTTTTAAATGTTAAGAATAGTTTCAATATTTCTCTGAGGCTGAGCTCTACATGTTTTAAAATCGGGGTCCGACTTAGATATCTATCTATATATGGATAAAAAAAAAAATTCAATGTCGAAAAATAGATTAATTAAGATCCAAAGGAATACAAAATCAATTTAGTAGCTGAAAATTATTTTTAAAAAAATATTTTAAAAAATAATTATAACTATATTCAATTTAATAATTTAATATATGTCTTTGAGATATTTTTTAATAATTTATCAATATTAAAGTAACAATTTAAATAATCGACAAATTTATAAATTGTCATTTATTTATTTTTTAGGTATTGAATAAAAATTATTTAAAAATAATTCAAAAATAATTTTTTCATGTAACGAGAAGTTTGCGGGTAAGTGCGGTTACTACTGGAAATTCAAGGTGAATTTAAGATGACATGTGTCGAAAGAGAAGAAGTGAATCCTTCTCAATTGTGTAGTTTTCTCCCATTCGTATAGTTGGTTTCAGCAACCTCTGTATCTGGTACGACATCAATTTTCAGAAGAAACCCTAATTTTGTTCCCCTTTCCCTAATATCATGTTATGTTCTCCCCTTCCTGCTATTTCTTTTTTCTGTTAGCGTGGTCAATTTGATCTGTTTCTGTTTGACCCCTCCTTTTAATTGCAGAACACAGCTGCCACACCGTCATTTTCTTCGAACTCAACAAGGGTACGTCCGCCACTCAATTCCTTTTGGGGAACACGTGCGCTCACGCACTTTTACATTATCTATCATGTACATGAGATTTCTTGCTGTGCAAATTTGTGATTTGGGATTTTGTGTGTATGTTATGCAAATGAATTTTATGAGCGCAGTTTAAATTTGACAAAAGAAACCGAAGCAAATTAGATGAACATTGCGTCCTAATTTAATCCTCCAATATTTCCCTCATTTGATGAAATTCCTTTTTATTATTCTTGTTATTTTAACTTAATGACCGTTAATTTCTCTATAACTCACTTGTATTGATCCTTTACATTACAAAGGAAGCTTACATTTAAGTGGGACAGAGGGAGCATTTGTACATGGTGGTTTTGTTTTGTTATGGCTAAATTATTTGGTGGTTAAACCTATTGAATTTTGAGTCTAAAACATGCAGATCCATTTAAATTTTAGATTGAAGATTGTGGTATGTGGAGCTATTGATTTATGGTTATGTTGTGCAAAGGTGTAATGAATCGAAATGTAAGGTTAGAAGATTTGTTCTAAGTTCATTTCTTGCTTGTATTGTTGTATTTCAGTTTGAGTAGCCATGCTCTCAGGATTAATTAATGCGAACCCCGTTGTCTACGAAAGAAAGGAGCGTCAAACTAGAAATGCGCCGGTTGATGTGGACGAGTATGCAGTTGAACAGATAGACCAACAGGAAATATTTGATATCCCTTTATATGATATAAGTGAACTATTTTCAGTTAATGTGCTCTCTGAATATAGTGGGATTTGGAGAATTTCTTTATTTTTTTACAAGTAAACTATAACATTTACATATGGACCTTCTTCTTTGTGTGTTCATATGTTTGGTGGCTAAATTTGCGTGTTTAGTTTGCACTTATATGTTAGAATTTCAAAGAGCTCATTGAGCATCAACTTCTTTGAGATGAATAATATAACTATCTAACTTTGTTAATGTTTTCTTTATTGTAAATCAAATCTTTTTAAGGAAGACCAATTGGTTATAGATTGTCATGGGAGAGAATGATATGCTGGTAGATGCATAAATATATGTTGAAGCAAAAAAGAAAATAGATGCGGAATTGTTACTTCTTGTTCTATGCAGACAAATATACTGTATTTTATTTTTGTGCATGTGCTAGAGATTCTTCCTCAAATACTATGAATTTTGTTGCCTGCTGTAATATATTTCAAATCCTATCAGTCTTTTCTTTGCTAATTTGAGTATCACATCTAAAATACGTCCAAATTCTTCTTTGTTTTGCATTGGTCATGGTTTATGTACTGTGCATATGAAGCTATCTCGCTTCAAGTATGCATGGACATCTTAGATTGTGAGACACATAAGATGGTGCTGCACATAAAATGCTGAGAAAAGTTGCTAATTTTCTACTGGATGAAGGCTTGTTTGCTCCATACTTCACTTGAGCATGCAAGAGAATATCTCACTTAAAATGTCATTGTTAGAGAAAGTGCTATCTGGACTATTTTTGCTATTGAAATGATTAACTTTGTATTGAAACTGAATAAGACCAGCATGAGATCGCAAGAACCCATAGGTTGTAAGATTTTGAACTTCTTAACATCAACACATCATATTAGAGATATAAAAGATCCGGAGCACCCTTATTCCTTGGAAGAGCTGAAAGTTATAACGGAAGATGCAATTGAGGTTGATGACAAGAGCAGCTATGTAAGGTAGAAAATCTCTGTTCATTGTGTTTGCTATCATTTAGTTACAACTTATTTATGAATTTTCTGCTTCAGGGTCACATTTACTCCAACAGTTGAGCATTGCAGCATGGCAACAGTCATTGGCTTATGTTTGCGGGTCAAACTCATGCGCTCTTTACCGTCTCGTTACAAAGTATGCATCCTTTTGTCTAACATTTCTTAAACTCCTTGGTAATAAATGCTAACAATTTTGGTGAGATTTCTTGAATATCAAATTATTGAAGTTTTGCCTCTGTTTGTTTCCAGGTGGATATCAGAGTAGCACCTGGCACTCATGCCACTGAAGCTGCAGGTCTCTCTCTCTCACTCTCCAATTCATTTTTGTGGTTGCGGTTGAAAGTACGCATGTGTATGAAATATTGTGTTTGAGAGCTTGACCTTGACCTTGTACTTCTGTTATGACTTCAAGCTTGATTCAGTTATTCTTTATCCACAATGGTTTAAAATCTAACTTTGTATACTCTTTTTACATAGGTGGCTTAGTTTATTGTCACTGTATTTGAAGAAGTTTTACCTAACTGCTGGATATTTTCTGTTCAATCTTATGTTTTTCTGAAGTTCATATCTTCTATTTGCAGTAAACAAACAGCTGAATGACAAAGAACGCGTTGCTGCAGCTTTAGAAAACCCAAACCTTGTTGATATGGTCGACGAATGCCTTGCTCCATCGTATGAGTGAAGAATACAGGTCTAAATCATAGTCACATCATCTCCTCCAATTCTACTTCTCATTATCTGGTTTACTGCTGATTTTTCATCATTTATGAGGTTTCAGTCATCAGATTTTCCTGCTAGTCTTCACCTTTTTTTCCCCCTCTAAACACCATGACAGTGTTATTTCTTGTAGTTGAGCATATTCAATTTTGATCATTGATATTAGCCTTTTTATATAGACTGGCAATCTGTATACATGATATAGTATTTCTTAATTGATGAGAGTTTGGTAGTTCTACTTCTATCACTAGTTGGTTTTAGAATCGAACCTCACTTTGTTATTGTTTTGTTTTGTAGCTTTATCACTTTTTGAGTCTTTGATAGGGTTATTTCGTGTACATGTGAACTTATAGATCACAGGGCTGCACCTTTGGGTCGGCTCTTTAATTTGGTTGAGTTGATGATAAAATTCCTAAATGAAATAGTGTAATAAACAAGTGTAAATAATACTACATCCATCCGACCCTCAAAAATTATTTATCTTGTCATTTTTGTCTGTCTCATTATAAAATACTACATACATTTAGTAATTTTTTTTAGTTGATACGAGTCCCACAACCTTTCACAATCTATAATAGAACCCTCAAAAAGTTAATGAATGTGTCACCATTTAAATTTAAAAGTGAGGGAAAAAGAGTAGAGATAAATTGCTGAGGGAACTATGTAAAAATAAATAAATAAATGAATAAATTGTCAGAGAATGATAGTAGTGGGAGTTTTTGAGTGAGGTCGCTGTAAGATCATTTTATACTTTGTTTAATTAGTCATCACTTTATTATTATTTTTTATATAATGTCATTTTTTATTTATATTATAAATTGTTCTTGTTTACTGCATATTTATAATTTTTTTTAAATTGGATATTATTTTTTATTAAAAATGTTATTATTTCTTATCCGTCTTACGCAGACCCTTACTTGTAAGACACTTGTTTGGCTAAGAATACTCAGAACTCTAAATCTAAACCCACCCACCTCTTCAATAAAAACCTATAGTAAAATTGAAAACAAAATAAATTAGTATTATTCCATCAATTTTCAAAACTTGATTTTTAAAATTAAATTTCAAAACTCACATAATATCAAGCATACAACACTCAACCTTTTTCTTTTAATACTACGCAGCTTTTCATTCTGTACACTCGCATTACATGGTCATAAAAAAAAAGTATATATAAACTCACTTCGATTTACATACATATTTTTACACGCTTACATAAAAAAAAGTATATATAAACTCACTTCGATTTACATACATATTTTTACACACTTATATTTTGCTTGTGACATTTTTTTTTTTACACCTCCAAAAAGAAAAGAATACTTAAATTTAAAAATAATGTAATCATCGCCTAATACGCATATACTCCATTTTACTTTTTTTTTTATCCATTAACAGTGTCTTTTGTGAGACAATAATTTCATGAGATGGTTTATGAAACAAGTCAACCCGTCGTTAAAGTATGCTTGCTAAATATGTAAAGTACGTTAATTTGTTATTAAAATATGCTTTTTTAAAGTATAATGAATAATAAATTAAAGTATGATTTCAAAGTATTGTAGTATGATTTACTACAAACATATTTTAACTATAAATTAACATACTTTATTTATATAATAAACATACTTTAACAACGGATCGACCGATCTCACTGTCCATTTCACATAAACCCATTGAGACGAGAGTCTCTCTAAACTCAAAAGGTTGATAAAGAGTTTTCAATTGCGAATAAAAGAAAAAATTGCATAGTTAGGAACGAGATTAGTAAAATATTATGCAAAAACATACATGAGATCGTTTCACGGGATGATTTATGTAAAATGGATAAGAAGTTATTTTTAATAAAAGGTGATACTCAATTAATAGAAGTTGATGAGTTGATGATGATTGTATAAATAAAAATTGACAATATTTTCTTTAAAAAAAATAATAAATTTTTAATAACATGTGATAATTAAAAAATGTAAAATAATCTCCCCTTGATATTGTGATAGCCAACATTCCCCTTAAATATTAAGCAATAGTAATAATGATTAAAAGGTATTTAACATAAAATAGTTTAATGAATTATTATCACTTTTCATTAATTAAGTATTATTTTTTACAATTGAAATATTATTATGTTTATCCATTTCACATAAGCTATGAGACGATTTCATACCATTATTTGCCTAGTAAGAAATATAAATTTCCATTTTAATTTTTAAAACTAAAATATGTGAAGATTGTGATACGAGGGAGAATTATGAATAGTATGATGAAGTCTATTGAACTTAGACTCAATTTTGGTTAAAATTGATTAAGGTAAGCGGACCTTATCGTTTGTAGTGAGTGACCAAGTTTAAATATCGAACAAAGGGAGATTTAAATTAAGAGTGTATCCGTATTTGTGTTCAATCATGCTTTAGAAGAGTGATCGGATTTTGAGTTTTTGAAAATTGAAAATAGCAATTAAACTACCAATTATCTAAGCAAGAACCAAATAAAAGCAATTAACAATTAAGATGATCAAATAAAGTATCAAGTAACCAAATTAAATGAGATGGATGAGTAACAATCTAAAGAAGAGTAAGGCTAACCACATTCAATATTAAGGATACAACATGACTTGTTAGACTCAAATGGCAAATATCAATGATCATTGGAATAGAAGCAATCACAAATAATCCCCTAATCCCTAGGCCAAGGAAATTAGGCTCTAAACTCATTACAAGTTTTAAGCGCATAAGATTGAATTTCACTTTCAATTCCCTTAAGGTACTATGATGGTAAAATTAGTCTTCTCACTCAATTAATAGACCAAATATGATAAATCAATTAAGTGTTCTCACATGAATGTTCTAAGCATATAAAGATGCAACCACATACTTCATACACTAACACACAAAATTCACATTATAACATGATTCAATCAAACCCCTAATCATAATATTGTATTGGCCCTCCTAATACCACAAATAGGGAATTCAACCACACACATCATAATACAAATAAAGTAATAAAAAATCATGTAAGAAATTTTAAAATCACATTAATTAAACCATTAAACATTCAACAAATCCATAGATCCCTAATCCATCATGTGGCTAGCCTCACAAGAGGTCTAGCCAACAACAAACATCATCAAAACATCATTACAATGCTTAACATCATCCATATTTGCAATTAAAATTAAGAAAATGCAAAGTAAAGGTGAGATCTCCCCTATATTGGAACTTTGGTTTGAAACTCTCCTTCAAGATGCAATCCTTCCTTCTTGTGCCTCAATCTCCTTTAGATATGTGATGAATGAGTGAAAACCATGAAGATTGATGGGTGAAAGTGTGAAAAATGGTGGAAAAATGATGGAAAATGAAGTGAAAAATGGATGGAGATGGTAGTGTGAGTGGAAAATGGTGTGGAGTTTGTGTCTTTCACGAATATGGAGGCTAGGGTTGATTCTCCAATCCAAACTTGGAGAAAAAGCATGCAAAAATGGAATTAAAACTGATTTTCTGCACAGGTGGCGATTTTCACAAAAATTCGACCGAATATTTGTGAGTGTTGTCGAATTTTTCTGCAAATCAGCAGAAAAATTCGACCGAATTTTCATGAGCATGGTCGAATTTTTCTGTCAGTGTGCTCAGCCTCCGTTGCTCTATTTCACCCCTGTTTTTTCTAAAAATTCACAAAAATTCAACCGAATTTTTGTGCAAGGTCGAATTTTGTGACAGTTTTGCCCTGCTTCACTGTTTTGGCTCTTTCTCCCTCGTTTTAACTCCGAATTGAGATCCCTCTTTTTCCTACATCTTTCTCTTCACTTCTAGAATCCATTTATGCCTGAAAATTACACAAAATAAACCAAAGTACCAATTCTCTAAATATTTACAAATGTCGCGCAATTTAAGACACTTAATCATGAGAATCACACATTTATCATTTCAAAGTACAAATCTCCATATCTTTATATAATACCACCAAATGGTATACAAAATGAATAAAAACACATAAGAAAAATATCATAAAAGACACTAAAATTTAGGTAAAAAGGACACCGATCATTTATTAAGGTGATGGATGTGAGTACAAAGGATCCTAAATTAAATGCCACCACTTATATTGCAGCTGCGTACACCATGGTTGGCATTTAATTCCACACCTCTAATTTTGCAATTGCATGCATATTGTATGGGTATGATTGAGTCAAATTAAATTATTCTTTTTTAATTTAAGTTTGTTGAATTATTACAAGATAGATCGAATGAGTGCTATATGGCATTATATATACTTTTTAAAAAAATAAATAAAATAAAATTGTTGACTTCATCTTGAATTGAATAATAATTCTATTATATATATATATATATATATATATAAATTTGTTGGTATATGTATTTCATAAAATGTATATGTAGACTTCTGCATTAAGTAGTGCAATCCAAGGATAACAAATTTATTAAAGTTAAATGAATGCCAGAGAAATGGCTTTTGATACAAATAAAATTGATTACGATTACGTCGATTAGGGTAATTAACAATGTACATCTTCTTTTTGAACTGACAACAATACTTCAACCTTTCTATTGTGAAACAGATATATGAAGGAGGAATTCATCTATTATTAAAGTATAAATATTATATAAATTAAGTATATTTAGTGATACTTAAAATATATCTATAATAAATTATATTGTAAGTTTGTAACATCCTAACATAATATTTTAATACATTATTTATCATACTTTTAAAAATATACTTTAGTGAGTAATAAACATACTATATTTATATAATTATCATATTTTAACACAACCGTCTCACATAAATATTACTCCTTATAAGAAACTTTATCTATATATTCCCTTCGTCCCATTGAAACGTATGCGTTTTGTCATTTTGATCCCTCCTAATACAAATTATGTACTATTTCCCTTCTTAATAAAAGGGTCCGACATAAATTAATTATTTTTCTCTACATTTGCACATATGTCATATTAATATATTTACTCACATTATATTAAAATATTAATTTTTTCACTCCACCATATATTACTCCCTCCGTCTATTCTTAATCTATCAATTTATCATTTTAAACCGTCCTTGTACTCTTATCTTTAATCTACGAGTAAAGAACAAAGGTTCTTCAATGGGACGGTGTAATATTTATGAAATTATATATATACACAGTATATATTGATAATATTAAAACTCTAAGCTCACCTACAAATGTGGGGCTCAAAGTCTAGTTAAAAGGTAACCATGGTTAGAGGGATGGACCATGAGTATGGGCCCGCTACATTGGATATATATAAAGCCTAATTCGTCGGTGAGTGAGTGGACAGCGAGACTCATTAACTCAACTCGCTATTTTATTTATTGCTTTGCTTTTGTACCACCTTAAAACAAAAGCAAATAATAATCATTTACAGATAGATATACCAAATAGATTTTCCGAATATTTTAGAGAGAGAAACAGACCGCCGTTTATTCGAATATAAGCTATGGAAGCCAGCAACATTGCCTCTCAAACTTCAAAAGACTGACTCTCTGAGACAGAGAGAGGGAGGGAGGAGTAATGGCGGACACCTGCGACTCTGTGTCCGTCGGAATGGAGTACGTTCCGCTCGCCGGAAAGGTGAAAGTCTAACTTCACCAACACTTTACGTTCAAATGCTTGCAAACGTAATATTATGTATACGAGTGTTGCAATGTGTAACTGGAAGCAGATTTCGTAAGCTGCTTTTGGTTGATGGTGGAAACGTTTTTTTTTCTTTTTTTTTTAATAATTATTTTCCGATTTTATTTTCTATTGCGGCTATTTTTGGATTGTGGTTGGAAAGAACCTTGTTTGGAAAGGAAATTTCCTAAATTTGCGCATGTATTTATGGTGATTTCGTTATGATCACGTCTCGGAATGGTTTCCCCATTTTATTGAATTTAGTCAACAATGCTTTGAATTTGGTGAATAGATATAAGGAGTATGATATTTATACATTCTATCTCACTGCTTCTAATTACCTTTTTTATTTTTAAATATTATTATTCTTCGTATTCGGAAGCAAAACTTTCAATTTGCTTAAGTAAAGTTATTATATTCTTTCGGTTGTGATCTCCTATTTCATGTGCGGTTAAAGATAGTCGAACAAACAATGCTGCTAATCTTCATTGGCTTTGATTTTCTACCGTGGTGTTTATATTAATCTTAGTATAATTATTTTCAGTAAGATGTAAATTGAAATGGGTAACTTCTATTTTGTATAAGAGAGTATTTCTGCATTTAAGTATAAATGTGCCCCCAGGGCATAGCTCAAGTGGTAGAGGGGAGGGTGGAAAGGCCTTCCAGCTGAGCTTGGTTGCTGCAGGGTGGGGGTTCGAATCTTGCCTTTGGCATAGATTTGGCCCCTTGAGGCACATCCTGCGCTTTACCTCCTCCACCATTCCCCAGGGCAGGGGCGGTGGGGGCCCCTAATGGTGGGGTACACCATTTAAGTTTAAATGTACTTCTTCCATAATAAATTAAAAGACAATTAATGAATTTGTAGCTGGTTGAATGGATAAGAATTCATAAAGATTAGCATATGAAAAGGCGGTTCAAATTTTGTGTCATTTTGGTGTAATATCTTATATGTGTGATTTTAGTGTAATATGTCACACTGGTTGAAACTTAAGGATAGAGGAAAAACTGTACCCTAAAATAAAAAAGCATCAGCACTAAGGACAATTGTTGATAACACTTAAGAGATGATATACGAAAATGATATAGAGAATCCCATGTGATGAAAAAGGTAAGCAAGTTGATTCTTATAGGATGCAACGAAGAAAAGAAGCATTGACTTCTAATCGATTAACTAAAGTGTTGCTGTTATGCTAGCTGGAATTCTTCCATAGGACTCTGCACATGGAAAATTCTTTGATGAGTGAATGATTCTTTTCTTTACTAAAAGATTGTTCCCCATTTTAAAGGCTGTGGAATCATAATTTTATTTTGGAATTAACTGCTGATGTAATATTTGGCTTTTACAGACCATGGTCTTTCTTTCTCTCTATCAATGAAGGTTTTGACAGATTCTGCTTTTCATAAACAGGAGCACATTGTAAAAACTAGCTGTGGTTCTTTGTCGGTTGCTGTTTTTGGAGACCAGGGAAAGCCTGCTCTAATTACCTATCCTGATTTAGCTTTAAACTGTAAGAAAAATGTATTTAACACTAAGACCTATTTCAGTTCTTCATGAATGGCTGCTAGTCATATGCATTGATTTCTTGGAGTTGTCTTATTAATCCTGCTTAATCCAACTCTTATATGTCATTTAATGTTAAATGAAGTTCTTTTCTTGTTCTTAATAGCCTCCATTTAGCCTCCTTTGTAGGCGCTAGGGCCTTATATGCTGCCTACCTGGCACATAGGGTCCTTTAGAACATTGAATTCTATATATTAAGTCTAAGATTATGTAGATCATTATGTGTGGAGAGTGATTAAAATTCAACTTATCCTACTGCAATCCAATTTGAATTATAGTTGTGAATCTTGAAGCATTTTGATGGCCACAGTTTGGAGTAATATTTCTTTTTTAGCGGATGCCATATAGTGGTTTTGGTATCTAATCATTTATTAATTTGCATGTGACACCAAACAGATATGTCCTGCTTCCAGGGCCTCTTTTTTTGTCCAGAAGCACTTTCTCTTCTTCTTCACAACTTCTGCGTCTATCATATTAGTCCTCCTGGGCATGAGGTCTGTGCATCGATTCCTTGACTCATATTTCTTTATGAGTGGCATGTGCCCGGTGGCACTGAATGCTTTTAGTTCCGCCGTTTCTTATCTGGTATTTCTCGTAAGATGTGTCACAGCTAGGAGCTGCTGTAGCTGGGCCTGATGAACCCTCATTGTCTGTTGATGATTTGGCTGATCAGATTGCTGAAATCCTTGACTATTTTAGGTAATTCTAGAGTTAGTAATTTTCATCTGTCTCTCTAGAGCCTATGTTTGCTAAAAAATTTCCCTTTGTGTGAATATTCTACCCACAAATCAATCTATCTGTGTCCTTTTTGTACGTAGCACAGTAGAGCTATTTACTGAAATTATCCTGTAGGTTTTTAACCTCCAAAAAAATGAAATACCAGTTAATTATGTTGGAAATTACAAATATCTTCATTGACAATGGCTTTGATTTTAAGAATTGTACCTATTGAGGTTCTTGTAAAGAAGAATACACAGTTCTGTGCATCAAACCTTAAAAGTGCAGTTTTCTAAATTTTTCTCTAAAAATTAAATTAAAATACTCCATATGCAATGTCTAGCTTACTCTCTCTCATGCTTATGCCTTGCAGAGTAGGTGCTGCAATGTTCTTGGGTGTAACAGCTGGAGCATATATTCTTACTTTGTTTGCTGTAAGTCAATTTCCTCCTTTTGCATCTCCATTTATTTCTATCATTTTCCACCACTGCAGCTTTGCATTTCTATACTGCAGATAAAGTACTCAAAACGCGTTATGGGTTTGATTCTTGTTTCCCCTCTATGCAAAGCACCAACTTGGACAGAGTGGCTATACAATAAGGTTTATATTCTCATGTATACTCTAATTTGAAATATATCTAAGAAAACTCAACAAAGAAAACTATGAAATTAATGAGAAATGTGTCTTGACTGAACACAGTGGCAAAATATGATCCGTATAGACGACCCCACACATAGTGGCATAAAGGATTAGTTTGTTGTAGGGTTAAAATTCTCTCATAACTGAACTCTTTGCAGGTGATGTCAAACTTACTGTACATGTTTGGCATGTGTGGGTTGCCAAAGGAGTTGTTGCTCAAACGTTACTTTAGCAAGGTGCTTAATTCTGAGCATTCATTTCTTTTTTAACGAGCTTAATTCCTATTTGTACCATTGATGAGATAACTTGATATCTAATGGATTCACAGGAAGTTCGTGGCAGTGTGGATGTTCCTGAATCGGATGTCGTTCGATCATGCAGAAGAGTCAGTCTTAATCCTATGTTTGTCATTTTTGTAGGGCATAAACCTGCATTTTGTTGAATATACCAAAATCTTTTGTACTGAAAACAGTTCTTGGGAGAAAGACAGAGCCCTAATGTGAATCGGTTTCTTGAAGCTATCAACGAGTATGTTTTTTCATTGTATAGGACATTACAAATGCTAGAATTAAATCATATTTTCCTTCTTTCAGGAGACCAGATATCACCGAAGGCTTGAAGGAACTACAATGTCGGACCTTGATTTTTGTCGGAGAGAACTCTCCTTTTCATCACGAGGCTCTCCACATGACATCAAAGCTAGATCGTGGATTCTGTGCCTTAATTGAGGTACACTACATTTTCTAATACGGTTTGAGATCTATTTCCACACTCCAATTCTATCACACGATGTGTATTGAATACAATGAAACACGAGATGAAATATCAACTAAAATAGAGAATTGTAACCCTCTGTCTATGCCCATTGCATGCATAGGTTCAGGCTTGTGGATCGATGGTCACTGAAGAACAACCGGAAGCCATGTTGATTCCTTTAGAATATTTTTTCATGCAATACGGGTTCTACAGACCGTCTCAGATCAGCGTAAGCCCAAGAAGTCCTTTGAGTCCAACCAGCATTTCACCGGAGCTTTTCTCACCAGAAAGCATGGGTTTGAAGTTAAAACCAATTAAAACAAGAATCCAAGAAGTATGATTGAAGGCAAGTTTTGTAACATACAATAAAACCGGTGTATACTACGGAAAGAAGCAGAGATGTTAGAGAAAAGGTACGCAGTGGAGATGGGATCTATATTTTCTCTAAAGTATTTTTAAATATATATTATACTATATTGGATTCTCTATTCCAAAATGTTGTTTTATTGGTGTCCAGTTTTATGAGTGCACGTTGTACACGTGACGAGAACTGGTGTAATGAAACATCATTTTATGCTGGAGGATCAACTTAGCTACTGTATTTATCATTGTACTTGTGCATCCCGTTAAAATTTACTTATTTGTGGTGATAAACTAGAGCAGAAAATAAAAAAAGAGGGGGGAGAATTTCATTTTTGTATGACTATTTTTAGTTTTTATTTTACTTATTTATTCTTGTCAAATAGTATTAATCTTTTGTAAATTTGAATTACAATCAGGCAAGGCAATTTCATCTGCACTGTTAGTAACCTTCCAAAAAAGTATTACAGCCCATTCTATTTTTTACTTCATGTAAAGACCAAAAAAAATTCACTTCATCGATTTTTTTAGGGATAATATATAGTAGTATTTTTAATATTTAATATTCACTATTTTGTAAAAAGGTACACCACATGGTCTATCACTCCTCTCTAATACAGCTACCTACTACACATATAATAATAATATTTCTTAATTTATGCGTAAAAAGCAAAATATTATTTCCTCTGTCCCACAACAAGGAATGCATTTTACCATTTTCGTCCGTCCCAACACAAGATGTGCATTTCCCTTTTTAGTAAAAGGGATCCATACAAATTAACTTTTTCTCTCTCCATAACCTCACACTTCACACTAATACACCTACTTAAAATATTATTTCTCTCACCTCAACTACCCATTAAATATTATATTTCTTAATTTACGTGCAAAAAAGTTCCGCCACTCTTGTTGTGGGATGGAGGGAGTACCTTTTTGTAACTGGCGGAGGGAGTATTAAATAAAGTGTAAAGTATGTTATTTATACGAGCAACACTTCTTAACATTGTGAGATCATTTTTACACTTTCTTAAATAGTTATCATTATTATCAAAGATATTTTCATTAATAATAATGTTATACGCAACAGTTGCGTAGATACAGAGTTTAAGAAAAGTAATACAAGTTATGTAAGTTAGGTTAGATTTAGGAGAGACGTTTTTTTTTAAATATAATGTATTAAGTGGTTATTTATTTTTAAACACTATTTTTAGGTGGTGAAAAGTATATTTTGAGTCTTTGATGGACTAATGTGAAAAGATTGGAAAGCTATTTTTATGTTACTACCACTTATCTATGATAGTCATTAATGTACGTAAAATACAAAGAAACGGATACTCGTTAGGAGACATCTATATATATTTTTTTAAATGAACTTGATGTGCCGATTTAGCATACAAGTTTTTTTATTTTTGGTTTACTAATTATAATGTGCACCTATTGTGTACCCACTTTCAGAATGTATACAAATATAAACAAACACATATACAATTATGAACAAAAATATATACACTTTATTTGTTAGTTTTTTTAATGAAAAATTGAGTGTAAAAATATATACAATTATTATTAAGAAACATGTATACACTATTGAATAAAAAGTTATACACATATTGGTGTACTCTTGCACCTGATGCACCCAATATAAAATTCTTTTTGATTATAATCTCATGTTGACTATTAAAAAAGAAAATAAAACCGTAAGATATGATAAGTTTGAATAATGATTCTTTGCATTTACATCCAATAAATTTTCTTCAAACAATCAATAGCCAAAACATATTTTTTTAAAGTTAGTATCGGATAAAATTTACAGAACCTCTAACCACCATCATAGCTAGTTTTAAGTTTGGTTACAGTAATCATAGTATTTGTAGCTAGATTAATGATGAAATAGTGATATTTATTCTCCAAAAACTTGGATTACAAATTGAGCTTTAAGAAGCTTGATAAACCATAGTACAATTTATGATTTATTCACTTGAGAATCTAATCATTTCAGTTTATCTCAATACCAAAATAGCACATAAATATTCAAGATTATAGCAGGAATGGCAATATAAAGTTGTAAAGGATATATAGTATATCCTCCATACTATACAATCATCTACAGATTATAAGCCAAGATCATTTTGCAAATATTTACCTTCTTTATTCATGTCAATCCATTGTGAATCTTCTTGTATCAAAACAATTTATGTTTCTGTAGTTGCCCTCCGTTTCTTTGCTGTTTCTACGAGGTTTCTGTTTGTTCATTTCTGCACACATTTCCTCGATCATTGGCTTCCAGAGACGAACACGAGCATTTATAAACCAGTTTGAAACCTGACAACACAGATAACTCGAGCTCGATCAAGTGTTTTCGTGGCCAAAGACAATGGTTTGGAGAGGTCCACGGATTGATTTGGAGTCCTAAACAAATCGAAAACGAAGACGAAAACATTACAAGTGTAGGAGTTGTACACACCTGGTTTCTTGTTAGGCCACTTTGCACAGCAAGCAAGTGCTTCTCAGCATCTTTTGGATACCTAAAATCAAAACATCCGTTTGTTCAATCATCAAAAGTTTGTTGTCATGAGTTATTACAAACTATTCACAATGTTTAATAAGTATTTGATCATGTAAAGTGGTGCTTCATAGCAATAAGATGAAGATATAATTGCAATAAGGAAAAAGGGTTTACGGATGAAGGAAATTCTGAAACATCCATGCTCTTAAAATGGAGACGGATCGTTCGGGTAGTCCTCTCTGTGGCCTCCAAAAATGATGATCTCTCTTGCTTAGCTGCTGTAGTGCCCATTGCTTCTGTAGGAAAGACGTCTCGAAGGACTTGTCTTCACTCGTTTCTCCCTCGTTATGATGTGCTCCGACTGCAAGAATGTGGCTGCTTATTCTCTCCTTCAGATTCTTGTACATGAAAGAGATCGTGGCAAGAGCAAACCGAGCATGTAGATTAGGATCCAGCTCAGTCACAGCATGGAATGCTGAGGTTACAGTATGGATTTCGTCTAAACATTGATTGTATCGATCGTCAACCTATGTAGTGCAAGAGATTAAACATTCAAAGATACTGATAATCAACAAGACGAACGAATAACATGAATCAAAATGAAACTGATCAGTGACTTCTAGGACATTAGTTTAGTATATACCAATTGCAATAAAGTAAGGAGATGCTTTTTCTTCGCCTCCTCATCCCGTTCTTGAAACAGCGACACGTTGTCGTCCTCCTCCTCCTCTAGGCCTTTGGATGAATCATCAGGCAGTCTAGAGAACGAAACTTTTACTCCATCCTCAACGTTTTCAAGAGCATAACCCCCGATTTCAGCTAGTATTTCTTGCATTGCCTGCATGAATCTTGATCCCAAAAACAATGTTGCAGGTTGTAGTGGCCTGTAAGAACTTGAGCTCAACGAAACGTTCTTACTAGTGCTGCAAGAACCTCGTTCGGACACTATTTGACTGTTATGGAAGGAATAGCTCGTTACACCCGAGGAGCTCATCTCTGAGCATTGATCAAGTAAACCAGAGGGCTGTGATGTGGCTAAACTCAGGGACAACTCATTACTAAACCGAGAGGATCCCGGACTACTAGAATTCAACCCCCCTTGCTCGATAATAGCCCATTCGTTCGGGACATAGGTTCCGGTCGGCTCAACCGATGGAACCTCCATTCCCCCATTACCAACAAGTTCTTGTGGACTCAAAAATTTGCTGAAGTCCAATCTACCACCTGTATCAAAAGAAAGACCCTCATAACCGGGCAGCATCGTCCCAAACGAAGAACTAGCAACATCGGAAGAGTTATCAGCAACCCTCGTTTTTGTATACCCAAAGAGACATTCAAAAGTGCCTAAAGATGCTAGCTTTTCTTGATCATCAATGGAGCTAAACCTTTCAGCTTGATAGGTGTTCATCAAAACACTGGATAGAGGAATGTTGCCCATAAAACGACTACTACCCTCAACATTACTGATTTGGGGGTATGATGAAAAGTTTCTAGTGTTCTTTCCAGGTTGCATTCTATAAAACTCATCAGAATCATCTAAGGCGACTCGACTAAAATCGTTCAAAGCTTCTCCGGGCGGGTTAACAGGAGAAGAAAATCGAGCTATGGGATGATTTTGGCTACTTCTACTGAATGAATTGGAATAACGAGGGTAAGTTAAAGCAGGATACAATGAGTTTCCTTCTGTGATAACAGAGTGTGACTCAGTTTCATCTGTTTCCATATTGATAAGGCCTCTGTCAACAAACAAATAGAGATGGATTTAGGATTCAGAACTCAAATAGATTGATTATCTAGCAATCATAAAAAGAGTTCACTACATAATCCAATCATCAACAAGTATGTTTACTTTAATTTCAAGAATTCAAATGGTTAGCTCATAATGATAGCTTCAATTTTTAATGTAAACCAAGATTTCATATCTCTAAATCCATATTTAATAAACTTCCATCCTTGTTTCATTTATCAATCATGCAAGCAATCCGGGGGGTGGGGGGAGGTAAATTTTAGTTCATATATGCTTGATCATGGAAAGAAAACAAGAATCTTTGGGGTTATAAGAGGAATTGCACATCGTAGCATAAGAGGAGACAAAATGAAGTAACATCATGTCAAACAAGATAGCATGAAAATCAGTAGAAAAGCCTAATCAAATGAACATCAATCTAAGTATGAAGGACATTCATAGGACAAACCTTGTTATCTTGGAAGAGGAAATGATTGTAAGAACAGATGAACTGTGGATGGTTAAAGAGAAATTTATATTCTTGTGAAACAAAAACAAAATAAGTGAAAGCTTTTTGATTCTACACTGATCACAACTATATGTAGGAAATCATTGGTTACCCTTTCTCCCCAAACAGTGTACAAATAAAATAAAAAATAACAAAACCAAAATGTTGAAATTTAGTGGTTTTTTTGCTTACTTTTACACGACAAAAGAGTAAGGTGCGTAGTAAGAAAGGTAAATAAGAAAGTAGTAGTAAAAAAAGCCACTGATGCAGTGAAAAAATACTTCAAAGTTGAACCCCACCACACCTTACATTCTGCAGAAGAAGAGAAACCGCTACGTAACAAAGAATAAAATGCCAAAAAATTGCATTAAAGGTGAGCTGTTTTCACTTGCATGAATGAAAGAAGTGAAGAGAGAGAAAGTGGGATGTCATCCAAGAATTCAAAACCCCAAGAAACTGATGAAAGTGCAGAGTTTTCAGAGGGAGCCCATCAAGAATCATTCATGATCTTTAATACACTATCTCTTAAAAGATGCTTTTTTTTATTTTTCTTTAACAAAGAGATTTCATACATTAACCACAAGGTATTTGGTTTTCATAGCTCAAAACACAGAGGATCATAGATTTTACAGGGCATGCATTATGTACAAGCTATGAAAAAGCAAGAAAGAGGTCTGTTATAAAAGCCAGAAAAAATGGCATCTTTGCAGAGATCATGAGGTAGGAAGGTAAGAAGATTAAATGAATAATAGGACCCATATAATGGAAAAAAGGCATCAGAAAGAGTTAGAACCACACAAGAAGATATACACACACATGAGTGCACAATGTATACATACATGGGGGGTGGGGGGTGGGGGTGTGAAAGAAAAGAAAAGGAGAGGATACTAGCTCTTTGATGCTGCAGTTCCACTCATTTCTGTTGCAGCCTTTACGAGGGCCCCTGTGTTTTGATCTCTCTCTCTCACACAGTACACACTCTTCTGTATTTTACTGCCGTCCTTGCTACACTCACATTATCTGCATCCAGCAATGATCATCATCACAAATCAATATATCTGGATTCTCCCTCTGTTCAAACCCCTGTGCGTGGCAGGATCTCTTAGCATCATTTCTCGATGGGGTGAAGAAAAGGGCTTTGCTTTTTTAGCCATATTGAGAGCCCAAAAGCTAGTTTGATGAGAAAGGAGAGAGAAATAAAACAGGCAAATGAATCAAAATGAGATGGGCAAAAGAACACTGTTTTACCAGCACTCCAGCAGTGTCACTTTTTGTCATCGGATATAGTGAGTGAGAGAGACGGGAGCGTGTGTGAGAGAGAGAGAGAGAGAGAGTAGTGAACGCAAGTAAGAACAGTGTAGAGTGTGCAATGATGATGCAAGCTAAATTGGAGGGGTGTTTAAAGGGAGATCTGGTGGCAAGATCTTGAATTCTGAGTACATGCAATCACAATACATGCATATCTGCCTTTTTCTACTTGTTTTTTTGCTGATTTTTGTATGATTTGAAGCTGTAATTTTGTAGGGAAAGGAGAGAGAAGGCTCTCTAATGGCTGCCGTAAAAGAGTAAATGTGGATTGAATTCAGAAATCTCATGTTTTCTAATTCAAGGAAAATATAGAAACTAAGGTATCGTATCAAAATCTAGGCATAGTCAAGTTCTCACTCCATCTCTCCAAACTGCCACTAAATTGAACATGGTATTTTCTTTGCAAATTGTATCACCTATTCCATTTTTATAATTATCTCTATTTCATTCATTTGTCATATATTATAATTAATGCCCAAAACTCATGGGAGCTATTCCATTTTTATATTTATCTCTATCTCTATCTCTATTTCATTTATTTGTCATATATTATAATTAATGCCTAAAATTTATCGGATGCCCTAAAAATTTAATGGTTACTAGAATATAATTTTTTTTTATATTTTGAATTACCAATAAAATACCAAACATAAAATAGGGAATTCAACTAGTTTACTCTGACATTAAGAAAGGTAATTTTTTTAAATTAATTTTATTAACTTTATTAAGATGATATAACATTTTAATAATAATCAGAATTAACTGTAAAATGAGTTGGTGTATTGTGTACATACACACAAAACGTTCGAGTATAATATTTTTTCTATGAAGTGTAGCATTTTATTTCTAAGAATAAAAGAAATATTTTAATGTAGAGTGAGATGAGAAATATAATATTTTAATATATAATGGGTGATTGTATTAGCTTTGTATCTAAACCTTATAGAAATATAATATTGTTTTGTGTGAAGTATCTTTTTTATTAAAAGTGTCGGTTGAAATATATATGGTGGGATGTGTGAGTTTTTTTTTAATGAAAATACATAGACAAATTCTCTTGTGAGACATTATATATGTGAGACTATTTGTGAGACGTGTTAAAGTATGCATATTATATAAATAAAGTATGCTTAATGGTTGTAAAAGTATATTTTTTAAAATATGATAAATAATTAATTAAAGTATGATTTTATGGTGTTATAATATTATTCATTATTGACATACTTTAACTATATAATAAGCATAATTTACCTATATAATAAGCATACTTTGTGATGTATTGACCCATTTCACAATAGAGTATCTCAAATACATATATTTCTTTCAAAATATTAATATATAAATATTTAATTAAATAGTATGTCGTATATTACTAGGAGTATAACTTTCTGAACTGTCGTATCTGGATGCATTGGTGTGTTGGGGGACACGCAAATTTTATCCGTAAAATATGGAGTACATATATATATGAATAAATTTAATAATTTTAAAATTAAAATATAGTATCTATCTTTATAAAAAATGGTGTACCCCACCATTAGGGGCCCCCACCGCCCCTGCCCTGGGGATTGGTGGAGGAGGTAAATCGCAGGATGTGCCTCAAGTGGCTTATAGGGAGGGCTCACTGTTAAATTTGTGCTTGCAAGGGGCCAAATCCATGCCAAAGACAGGATTCGAACCCCCACCCTGCAGCAACCAAGCTCAGCTGGAAGACCTTTCCACCCTCCCATCTACCACTTGAGCTAT
Organism: Pogostemon cablin; assembly: GCA_023678885.1. Taxonomy (NCBI): domain Eukaryota; kingdom Viridiplantae; phylum Streptophyta; class Magnoliopsida; order Lamiales; family Lamiaceae; genus Pogostemon; species Pogostemon cablin. Next base: position 18,972,381 of record CM042955.1, read on the forward strand.
GCCCTGGGGGCAAGTATCTATCTTTATAGACATTGTAGATACTGTACATAGTTTAAGAAAATTCGTTTCTTAACTAACTTAGCCTTTTTAGATGTATTGTGATAATGTTATGTAATAAATAAACTATTGTAATTTGTGTATAATGTTGGAGTAATATTTTTAAAATTAAAATTATGTTTTTTTTTTATGTTAAAATTTGAGTTTTGAAAACTAAATGAATAGTGATAATATATGTTTGTTTTTTTGTTTTTAGTATGAAAAGATTTAATTTTAAGTTATAAGTTGATATTCGGTACACCCGGGTGCAAAGGTACAATCATATGCGTATAATTTTTTTATTCTATATTGTATATATATTTCTTAATAATTGCATACTTTTTTCACACTCAATTTTTCATTAAAAAAACTAGTATCCATATGTGTATATTTTTTATGCAATAGTGTATAGTACATATTTTTTAATAATTGTATATTTTTTACACTCAATTTTTATTAAAAAATTAATAAAAAATTCACTAACAAAGTGTATACATTTTTGTTTATAATTACATACGTTTTTAAAAATGGGTGCACCGTATCTTGTGGTGCATCCAGTGCACAATAGTATTAGCCTTTAAGTTAGAGTTATATCAAGAGATATAAGGAGTGATGCGTAAGAAAGGTATAAGATTAATCACACTTATAGATAGATCATATAAAGTGTGATATGATTTATTAAATCTGGTTTTTTAAAACTAAAATCGAAATAAGATTACATTTTCAAAATCAACATGTGGAATTTAAAATTATAATATAGCAAACATGATTATTAAGGTTATTGGTTGATTAAGGTAGTTAAGATGGTACAAGATGTACTGTGACACTTTAGTGTGATGTCTTCTATAACATGTTCTTAGAGAATGATATGTGGCGTGATAGAGAAATTCAATCTCTTACTCCAAGTGTTTAAGTATTGACTTAGGGTATAGTTGTCATTTCCTTTCCTACGTGTCAATCATTAATGGTAGAAGAGATGTCACACTATAATGATACAGAAGATTCAGATCCAATAAAAATAATTATGATGGGATGATAATAGAAAGTGTGAAGATAAGTAATTAAAGTTGCAACTGTTTATAAGAATTTTCAATTTTCTCCTTTCTCATTTTCAACGATATACTGTTGAAAAATATATTAGAGAGACGATATATTGCTGCAACCTTTTATACTTATGAATTAAAAGTAAATTATATTTTAAAATGAATAATATAGGAGTACTTCAAAGGAGCATTTGCTTGGTTTATTTTAAGTTAACATTATTATACAATAAAAGTATAATAATAAATCATTAAAATAAAGATTAACTACAATAACACCCTTAAAATAATAATAAACAATAAAAATAAGTATTAAATCCAAAATATAAATAATAAATAAAATAAAATATAAGTCATAAGAAAAATAAAGGAATAAAATAAAGCATAAACCAATTATAAAATAAGCAATTAAGAATAAGATTAATGTGCAAATAATCGATTATATAAAATACATTATAAGTAATAGAAAGTAAAATAATTATAATTAGGTTTAGCATGTAAAATAAAAGTGGAATTATATATTATAGGTAGATATTAATAATTTTTCTCCCCATGCGTACACATACAAAACTTTTATCTTTTTAACCTTATCTCTAGTAAGTGATTAATAACACTAGGTAAATATGATTAAAAGCAAATACTATAGCACATTACTCATAAGTCAAAGATATATTTAAGAAATGTTACACAAGTATATAAATATCTCATACATTCTAATTTTAAAATTATTATAAATCCTAGCTACTACAATAATACTCCATCCGTCCCAGGTTAAGATGGTCATTTTTCCATTTTGGTCGTGTCACCTAAAGAGTCCCCTTTATTTTTTTATACACATAGGACCCACACACCCTCTCTAATACAATTAAATGTTGGGACACACACTCCTACTAATACAACTACCCACTACACATTAAATAATAATACTCCTTAATTTACGTGTCATAAAGCAAATGACCCTCTTAAGGAGGGACGGGGGAGTATATATTAAAATTATATTAAAAAGTTAATAAGTTAAAAAATAAAAATGACTCTTTTAAAACGTGTTGAACCCACTTAAAAAGAAGCTTATAGGATAAATGGAGTATAAGTTCTGAGGAAACAATTTTATTATGAGGCACTCTCCCACTGTGAGATAATTTATTGTGATACGGATTGTTAGACGATATTATATAAATAAAGTATGTTTATTTGTAGTTAAAATATATTAATAATGAATCAAATTATAATACGTTAAACTCATATTTTAATGCATAATTCAATATACTTTATAAAACATACTTTTTCTTGTATATAATAGAATATTTTAACACGTTTTATAAACCATCTCACGTAAGTAACGTCTCACAAGAGACTTTGTCTTTTATTATTGACAAAAATAACATGGACAAATATTTCAATAGAAAAATAAAATTTCACATATTTTCATTTATATATTACAGAATCACCATTTATAAAAAGACGTATAACCCAAAATTATATTACAAAATTAAAGTATTAATTAAAATAAAAACATATTGAAATAAAAATATTATACTTCCTTCGTCCTACCACAAGGGTGGCATGTCTTTTTTGCATGTAAATTAATAAATATAATATTTAATAGGTAGATGAGAAGAGAAAAATAATATTTTAATATATAGTGGTTAGATGTATTAGTTTGGTGTGTGGGCCCCATTGACATATATTAATTATTTTATGTAGGTCTTAGTATTTATTTAAAAAAATACATATCTTATATTGAGACAGACAAAATAGTAAAATATACTCTTTTGTAATGATACGAGGGAATAATTTATAATCCATACATCATGGAGAACATAATTGCAGCATGTCCATTTACTAAAATATTTCAAAATTTAATTCAAAATCTAAATATCATTAAAATAAATAAATGAATAAAAAGTAATAAAAAATATTAGTTGGACCGATTTAACCTTAAATTTTTTATTTTTTATTTTTTTGTTCTTGATTGGTTCTGATTTCCGATTTAATCGTTTGAATGGAGTGATCCGATCCAATTTTAATATCATTGATTGTACTTCTATTTTATCCTATTATTATATGATATGATATATATACATTCCTCTCTTGCACGAGGAGAGATAAAGGTACTCTTCCTATTATAAAAACTCTTTTAAAAATTAACGTCGGAAATTTAAAATAAAATAATTTTATTGATGAGGTTACTTGTATTTTGTTTCACAAAAATTATACTTTTTTATTAACTAATAATTATTTTCTATTCATTGATTAGACCAATCCCATGAAAGATTTTCTATCAAAAACTAGATTAAAAAGAAAAAAATGAGAGGAGAATTGACCATTCCAATTTCATAAGTTGTGAATTGTTGATCGAATACTCTATTTACAAACACCTCATTATAGATATGAGATATCATAAAATGAGTAACTAACTTCAGTTTATAATCTCATCTTATCACAGCAAATAAGTAATAACTATGAAGATTTTTTCGAAAATAGTATGCAATAATTAAGTGTCATAATTCATCATCAATTAATGCTCTATTTACAAACAGGATAAATTGTCTGAAAACAAAAAATACTGTGAACCGGAATACGTCAAATCTGCTACAACATTATTTTCTTAAGAAAAAAAAAATTCCCCCCATTTTCTTTAGATATTTCAACATATTATAATGAAAAATAAGAGGACAAAAATATACTCCCCTTCCAATCCTAATGGTTACATATTTTCATTTTGGGCGTCTCATCCTAATGGTTATATTTTCCTTTTTAATATATGAGACTCACACAAATTAATTACTTCTCTCTCCATGGGTCACACATCCCACTATTACACATACCATTTTACATTAAAATATTATTTCTCTCACCTCAATACACATTAAAATACTATATTCATTAATCCCCGTGTAAAAAGCAAACGTAACCATAAAGACGGGAAGGAGGGCATAGCTCACAAAAATTTTATGTTGGTGTGTATTCTGGTCCATTTGAACATATATCCTGTTAATTTTAATATATTAAAAAACTAAAAGATAGTAATAATTATAATTTTATTTTTCTCTCTATATATAAATAAGGTATAATTTGCCTTTTTTTTTAATCCATCTTTTAGTTTGAAGTAATAACGTACTCCCCCTACGATCCTACCATCATAATGATTACACCCTTTCACTAAAAAAAATACTCTCTCTGTTCAGTTCTAAATATCCATTTGCTTTTTAAATGTGGATTAAAGAGTATTATTATTATATGTAAAATGAATAATTGTATTAAAAAAGAAATTGTGGGTCACATTGTGTACTTTTTTACTAAATATGAGAAATTGATACCTTTGAAGCGGACGCCAAAATAGTAAAATTGATATCTTAGAAGCGGACGGATGGAGTAGTATTTTTTAGCAATCAAATTTACCAACGGATTGAAATTCATTGGTATTACAAATGAATTAGCAACAAAAATGATATTTTTTTTAACAACGGAATACTAACAGATTTATTCTCTATTTTAGCAACGATAAATTACCAACGAAATTAATTTTTCGTTGCTAAAAATTTAGCAACCACCACTTTACCAACGGTTCCGTTGCTAATCCGTTGGTAAGTCAAATTAACAATGGAATTAAGGCTTTTATCAATGAAATATTCCGTTGCTAAAAAATAATTTTTTTGTAGTGTTATGACTTTATATTTATTGTTTCTACAAAAATTAAGGAAATACAATATTTTAACATATAGTGAGTATTAATTATAATAGGTTGTATGTAGACCCTATGAAAATATATAGTAATTGTTTTGTACGAGTCTCATCAAAGAGATAAATGTTTTTATGATTGTGGATCGCCCTTATTAGTAAAATGTAACAATATTTATGGAACGGTCTGGGAGTATATATTTTTAATTTGGTCTTCACACTTTAATAGTTACATTTTTTTATTTATTTTGTAAATGAGATCCACATAAAATAATTACTCCCTCCGTCCCGGGTATTTTCACCCATTTGTACGGACACGAAGATTAAGACGTTTTATTTTTTAATATATAATGTAAGAAAATATAGGGATGCATTAGTAATTTAAAAAGAAAAAGTAAATAAAGTTATTGAGAATAATGAATAAAGTGTAAAAAAGTAATTAAAATTGTTGTGATTGTAAAAGTAGATAATAAAATATTATGGAGTGTATTCTTACCATAAATGGAATGAGTAAAAATACGTAGGACAACCCAAAATAGAAAGTATGTAAAAATACGTGGAACAGAGGGAGTATTATATTTCTATGGAGCCCATATACAACAACAATACAACTAAATACTATATAATAAGTATTAAAATAGAATTGATATCATGTGCACCTGGGTGTACAAGTGCATTCATATATATATATAAATTTTTATTCAATAATGTGTATATGTTTTTTTAATAATTTTATAACTTTTTACATTCAGTTTTTTCATTAAAAACTAACAGAAAATTCATTAATAAAGTGTATACATTTTTATCCATTAGTGTATACACCTATATTTTTATTCATAATTGTGGAGTATATGCTTCTGAAAATGAGTGTGCCGGATAATTAGTCATTAAAATATTATGCTCCTTCCGTCCAGTTCTAAGGTACCCATTTATTTTTTGTAGGTGGATTATGGAGTATTATTATTATATGTAAAGTAGGTAGTTGTATTAGAGGGAAGTGGTGTGTCATATTGTATACTATTTTACTAAATAGGGGAAACAGATACATTTGAAGCGGACGCTAAAAATAGTAAAATGCATACTTTAGAAACGGACGAAGGGAGCACATATCTTTCAACCAATTATACATTTAAATACTACTTCCCTAATCTCTATGACAAAACAAACATAATCATTATGACAGGAGTGAGAGTATTGTGTAATTTTGTAGTAATTTTTTTTTTTTTAATTTTTGTTATGTAATATGAGATCAACGTTAAATATTACTCCTTTCATCCATTGTTAGTGTGTCTATTTGCTTTTCGTATATGAATTAAGAAGTATTATTATTATTTTATATGTAGTGAGTAATTGTATTAATGAGGAGTGTGTGTCCTATATATTTTAATTGTATTAGTAATGTATGTGGGTCTCATGTATCTAAAAAAATACTCCCTCCGTCTCACAGAAGTTGACACACATTCCTTTTTGGTTTGTCCCACTAAAGTTGACACATTTTCTTTTTAATACATGGGGCCCATACAAAAACAATTAATCTATTCTCATGGGCTCCACATATCACCTCTAATACAACTACCCACTACACATTAAATATTATTTCTCTCACTTCACTTTACTTCACTTTACATTAAATTATTATACTCCTTAATCTCCGTGCCCAAAAAAAATTATACCAACTTCTCCGAGACGGAGGGAGTACTAAATAGACACATTAAGAGTGGACAGTTCAACATCAAAGGGATTAAGGGTGCGAAGCAAGTATAATACTCCCTCCGTCCCACGTATTTTTACCCACTTTCCATTTTGGAGTGTCCCACGTATTTTTACCCATTCAATTTTTGGCAAAAATACATATTATTTTATTACCTACTTTTTACAATCCCAACAACTTTAATTATTTTTTTACACTTTATTCATCATTCCCAATAACTTTATTCACTTTTTCTTTTTAAATTACTAATTTATTCATACTTTCTCTTACATTATATATTAAAAAAAGAAAACGTCTTAATCTCCGTGCCCGTACAAACGGGTAAAAATACCCGGGACGGAGGGAGTATATTAAATACATTGAGATTTTAAATTTTAAATTTTAAATTTAAATTTTAATGGGTTTTCAGATTCCAATAACCCATAATAAATACGACGAATGAAAAGAGGATGTACTTGATGCGGTAAAAATAATACCACCCCGTTCATCCAAAAAGATAACATTTTTTTTATATGTGGATTAACAAGTATGGAATACTTATTTAATGTGTTGTAGTTAATTGCACAAGTTGTATGTGTTGAGTTTTTTTTTAAAATTTATTTATGAAAATTAATGTATTGGGTATTAATAGGGAAAATATTAATTTTGATTCTCTAAACCAAATCTAATTTCAATTATAAAGATTGATAAATTTTCAAAAGTGGTAATTCGGTGTTCGAAATTAGTCCTTTTAGTCTACATTTGATCAATTTCTCGCCGGAATTTATTAACTCTTACCTGAAAATCGCTGGATTCCGACAAAAAAATGACCAAAAGTGAACTAATAAGACTAATTTCGAACCCCAAAAGACCACTTTTAAAAATTTATCAATCCTTGAAAGTAAAATTGAATTTATCCTATCTTACCAGATCAAAATTGATATTTGCTCTATCAATGGGCTCAACGGTCGGAAAAGAAAATATGCTTAGAACTTTGAGAATTTGGCTCACATATAACACGATGAAAATACAATGGCTAGAAAGACAAAATTCACAAAGAATTAATAACAAAAAACACATTAGAGAAATCAAATGAAACACTCACACAGTCACAGTGCTCTCCCTCTTGGACTCACTGTTAATAAGCTCACGAAGAGCTATCAAAATTATGCAGCGAGGGTGTATTATATGATGATAATACATAGAATAAACTTTATAATTTATTGATTCCTAAAGAATACTGAAAGATAGACTTCTCAAATACTGAAAGATAAACTTCTCAAATACGTTGATTCATAAGAGATTCCTAAAGAAAATCAAAAGATAGACTTCTCAAATACGTTGATTCATAATAATACCGTAAAAGAGTTTACGAGAAAACTCTCAATTTTCATTAATCAACTCAACTCCCTTTCATACATAATAAGATTATCTATTAATAAGAGATAAATCTATTACAATAATAACAAATATAAAACGTAATGATGACAAACATAAATAAAATTAAATGAAACAAATCAAAATTATATTATATTAATATCTAATTAATCTAAAATATAATTATTTTGAATCTTCGAAATAACTATTAGAGAGAGGAAAGATAGTGCGAGGGAAAAGGAGATGAATCATCAATCTGCCTTTCAGTTCGGAGGAGATAAAAGGGGAGAAAATTTCAATTTACGTCCTGTATCTATTCTAAAATCCAATTTTGATCATTTCTTTCTTAATTTTCTTATTTTTGATCCTTTTTTATCCAATTTTAGTCCTTTATTCTATTTTCAATCCAATTTCTACTATTATCAAGTTTCTACTATTATATGCCCCCTTTTATGTTATACTTTATTTTAAATCTAATTTTTACCATTTTTTTTCTAAATAGAAATAATCCATTACGACCATATCAGGCACAACATGCTTCCGTACATAATTTAAACTCGTAATTAACTGGTTTGAAACAGTAACAGTACCTTTTTTGACCGTTAATCCACCGGGTATCCAGGAGGTTTTACGACTGCTCCTCACAGCCAACCACTCGCCCCGCAGTGTGATGGATCAATCCTGTCCCTTCAGCGGATCTCAGCACAACCCTGGTACGTTTTCTACTCCGGGTGTACAGGATGCTGCTAATGTTTCTCGCCGGAAAATATGGAGGTTTAAAGTTGCATAAAAATTGAAAGGCTACATGCGGGCAGAAGCCCAAGATTATTTATTTATTGAATGAAGAATTTATTACACACTCATCCTCACTGAACAAGAGGAGATAACTCCTTTAGCTACCTATTGTAACTGCACTCATAACACTCATACAAAGAAAGATACAATGTTTATTTAGAAAGAGAAAACAGAGGGGAATGGTTCATGCCTTCTGCTTCCTCAATACACCTATTTATAGAGGCTTTCGGATTTGAAATCTGGATTTCAAAGCCTCCAAATCTTTTGTGACGTCACTGCTTACGTCATTGATCTTGCGTCAGCATTTATGTCATCTACATTGGATCCCAACTTTAGCAATTGGCTGGTCCTTCTCCTTTATTGGATTCTTTTTTGTGACGTCATTGCTTGCATCACCTTTTATTGGATGCCAACAGCTGGCTGGCTTCTTTATTGGATTCCCTTTTCTGGATCATCCTCCCTGTCAGGTCACATGTTTCTTACCCTTTCGAAAAGGTCACCTGGCTCTTGTTTTTTTGAGGAGTCATTTGTCCTCTTTAGTGCCTGATGATTCTCCGGCTCCTGGGTATTCCGAAGAGATTTTACCCTCTTCTTTCCACGTGTCTCTTTTGGGGTGGATCAGCAGTTCTGATCATTCCTATGCCCAGCCTTATTCCTTTTCCAAACTCCGGCTCTGTTTGGGTGGAACAGCTCGAACATACCTTGTTTGTCCACTGCCCGAAATGGGCCATATTACAATATCTCCGATGAGTTTATTTACTCACTGGAATCTTATTTTTTCAAAGAAGTTCTTGTTTTTCTTGGAAAGCCTTCTCCGCAAACACTGTCTTCTTTCCTGTTAAAGTATTCAACAGGAAAGACCCATTCAAAGATTTATGCTCGAACTTGAATGAGAACTTCACCTCCACCATTGCTTTGATGCAGGCGTACAAACCCCTCGCTCGACGCGTAGAGATCTGTTCTTCAGAATAAGTAGAAACCAAGACTGGTTCCTTTCCAGAAGACTCCTTGATTTTATTTGATGCTGAGACATCGGGTCTTCTTAACTTGATAAAATGAAAGGCCTCGTGATTTCCTTTCCCTACTGATTCTGGAGCCGCACTTGTGAAGTAAAGCTCCAATACATCTCCCCTTGATAGGGTTGAGTTGCTTTCCCATGTCTTGAAAACCTTTTCTCCCAGCCAATCTGGAAGTTTTGCAAGTTCTGGGAAGCATGGTGCAACAGTATAGATTGAAGCTAGTGCTCCAAAATCATACTATTATTTCACATCATTTGGATTTGAGCCTTCTCGCATCCAAACTCGGGGATATTCCCCAGATATATCCACCCGGCATTTCTCCGGTCGGATTCTTGTCTGGTGTTTAATTTCTCCCAGCTGGCCTGCTAATCCTGCTAATAAGAGAAATCAGCTAAGTTAATACTAACCTTAGCAGTGCCCATCATAGGCCTAAGGTTGATCTCTCCCTCTTTGATCCCAGAGGTTCTGGGTTGACTCGTCGACTCTAGATGTGACTCCAGGTCTTCGATTTTTTCTTGGACCGGTTCCTCTTTTGGAGGTTCCAGACTAGGACTTGTGCTAAGGGTACTTGAATCCTTTGCTCCGGGTTTAGAGTCCCATTCTCGACTACTCTCCTTTTGTCAATTACAATTGCTATCAACAGCCCGGAGGAGTGGCTCTCGTGTTGCTTCGAACAGACTTGCGCCATTTCGAATGCAGTCTCGTATGCGATTAGACACTTTAGTCTGATTACTATCTTGTATTCTTCCGGCACGTCTTGTATTGAGTGCCAGATTATCGAATTCCCTTTGGAGTAACTCAAGGTTGTCTATCAGGTGCCTTGATACAGTCAGGATGGAGTCTATTTCAGCTCTTTCCATCTCTCGTCAGGAAATCTGCCAAAACTTTATCAACAGATTTAATAATGACAATATTAAAATCATAATATTGGCATTCTGCTTGCCATCTTAATAGTCTAGCCTTTTCAGGTTTAGATTCAATTTATTTTTTAAAAAGGCTTTGACGCTTGTGTTATCAATTTTAAGGATGAATTTCTTCGCGAGAAGAAATAACGGCCATTTCTTGAACGCTTTCCGAACCGAAAAAAACTCATTTTCATTGATGTGCCACATGTTTGCTTCATTCTCTATAAAGAGTCCGCTACAGTATCTGCATGGCACTTCTCCTTCTGGTGTGGACTTCGTGAGAACTGCTGCCCACCAGTGGTCACTGGCATCTGTGTAAAGTACCAGCTCATCCTCGTCGTTTGGTATTGCTAGCTTGGGGAGCTTCTTGCAAACCTCCTTTAACTGCTTAACCTTTTCTCGGTGTGATTCCTCCCATTTGAATTCTGCGTCTTTCTTCAACAGAGAACTTAACACCTTCCTGCATTGTGCTAGGTTGTTGATGAACATTCCAGCAAAGTTGGCAACTCCTAAGAAGCTTTGGAGTTGTTTCTTGTCCTTGAAGTCTTCAGGAAATCCTTGAACCTTTTCTACAATATGAGGCTGTAGAATAATTCCGGACTCATCGATCTCGACTCCAAGTAACTCGATCTGCCTTGTTGCTATTACTGCCTTCTTTTTAGAAATCACCAATCCTTCCTTGTGGCATACTTCCGAAAATACTTCTAGATGCGCTAGATGCTCTTTCATGTTCTTTGAGGCTATGAGAATGTCATCCACATAAACAAACATGAATGAGAAATAATCTTTGAATAGATTATCCATCTTCCTTTGGTATATCTGGGGTGCATTCGCCAAGCCCATAAGCATGACATTCCAGATATAGTGGCCTTATGGTGTTGAAAAGGCTGTGAACCTTTTGCTTCATTCATCCATCATAATCTGGTAGAACCCAGATTTACAATCAAACTTTGAGAATACCTTGGCATTCTTGATACAATTGACCAAGTGTTCCCTACTTAGTTGTAGTATCTATCGAACTCCAAGATTTTGTTGATCCCTTTATAGTTGATCACAAGTCTCGGCTTTCCCCGCTTGACTTCTCCATGATTTCGAACTAAAAATCCTGGACTGCTATATGGGGATACTCCTGGTGATATCAACTTAAGGTCCATATGTTCTTTAAGTATTAGCTGCATATCCTTTCGATCATCTTGGTTCATCAGGATAGGCTTGTATCTTACGAACTCATGCTCTTTTCCATCTTTCACTTTGAGTGAGGCTTTGAACTCGTTTTTGTCCCACCAGGCTAGAGGATCCTCATTGAAATTCCTCTGTATCTTCTTTTTGACGTCCTCCAAAGATGTTTGTTCTTCGATTGTGACGTCTTTCTGTAGACAATCTCCCAAGCTTGCTTTGAGAAGGTAGATTGTATTTTCTTTTAGTTTCTCCATCTTCCATTCTCCTCTTGTCTCGGTTCTCATCTGAGGACTGCTTCGCCATATTTCCTTCGATCATTCATCTTTGGATGGCTAAGTTTTTCTTCATCACCACGCTTGCTGCGGAATCTGATTGGCATTTTTCTTTGAAATGCATTACGTAGTCTTGGTGTTATGATCTTATGTTCACAAAGAGTTGTGAAAATAAGCCTTCTAGTTGCGTTTTCTTATGTAAAACGCTTGAATGTCTGTAGGAAATTATTTCCTAACAGAATATCTGCTCTTGTGTCGTGAAAATATAATGGTGGAGTTTTCACCTTGTACCATGGGGTACGATCCGCTCCTCCGATCATGATTTCTGCTTGCTTGATTCCTCTGTTAAGGATTAACATCCTTTGAGAGAAATCTTTTCCTAGTACTGTTGGCAATTCTTCACCTGAGTCTTTCGAAAAGACTTCTTCTTTTGCTATGCAGATACCGGCTCCAGAATCAGTGTACGCCGCAAAATATTCTGCATGATGCTCCTTATATATCATCCCAACGGTGATATATATTGAGAATGGACTTGTGGCCATGGGTGGATCAGAGCTTATAAAAGTCCTTTCTATTGGACTTTATATCTCTTTCCTTTGACTGTAAACTCCATTCCATCTTGTAATCGTTCCCAAGGTTTGTGATCCTCGAGAAACTCCAATCCCAGCACTAGTTGTTCTGGGAATCTTCCTGCAACTCCTTCAATTACCAGCTCAAGTTCTCCGATTTTGAGTTGTCCATGGTACCTCCCAGTTGTTGGTTGTTGAAGATAATACAAGACAACACAAGGAATAAAGTTTTCCTTCTTACTGATATCGAATATTATTTCGACCCCTCTCCATCCTTCTGGGCATTTTAGTTCACCTTTGGTTGTGAACTTTTCTGGTTCCTGGATTACTTCCACGATTGGTTTCTTTCCCCATTTTTCGCTAATCATTCTGTCTTCTTGGAAAGAAATCATCATTTGTTTGAATCTGAGGTTGTTTTGTCTACTCCAAACCGGTTTGTCCCTGATCCGCAAATCCATATCGTGAATTGGCGGTAGCTCCATTATCTCTGGCCTAGTTGCACATGCAACTTTCTCGAACACTTCAGGTATCTCAATATACTCCTTCATTTGGAATATATCCGAATGATGAGTGTTGGAGAGGACATACGAGATACTGTATGTGATAGAGTAAGGCATGTTCCCTTCCTTCATCAAGTCTTTGTTTTTGAAATCTTGATGAAGGGTAAGTGCCCTGTTGAAATCTCGGTCTGCCAGATTGTACACGATCCTTGGATAAATGAAGGATGCTACTTTTTCTGCATACAGATTTCCCAAGAGTCCTCCTAGGCATGCTTCTCTTGTGCTCTTGATTCTCTTATTAAAGACAGCAATATCGATAGGAGTATCGATTCCTTCTTTGAATGTAGCTTTAATGAGAATCTGAATAGCTCCGATATGGACCTAAGACATAGTCTTGGACATCCTCTTCGGGAGTTTACTTAGTTCTTTCTTGATTTCTTCATAAGGAACTAGTTGCATTTCCATCATATTTCCTGTGAGCTCTCTCCTTCGGTTACTTTGTATATGATGTTGTGTTTTCTCTTATTGAAACTTGGAAAGAATTTTTCCAATTTCCCCACAGTGAATCCATCGTATAGGCTGAGCCTTGGATCCTCTTTCATGATTCTCATAAGGGTTTTATGAGAAATAGATGTCCGGGAAAAGAATCCAGACATATCTTTTTGCATCTCTTTCCTGAAGATTTCCTCTTCACTCCAACTCATCTTCGAAAGATTCGTCTTGGCTAAAGAATTCTTCTTCATAGATGCTCTCGTCCGAGGGTATATCTTCAAACTGATATACCTGTACTAGGTCTTGGAAATAAACTGCTTCCTCTATTTCTGGAGTTGTCTCGAACTGTCGTACTCTCATTTTCTGGTTTTTTGGGCAATCTGGTGAGATATGCCCTCTTGCTCCACACGTGTAGCAGTTGCAATCCTTGAATCTTTCATTGATTCGTGTGGGCGCTCTTCGGAACGTCTTTCTTGTGGGAGTTCTTCCTGTGCTCCTCTGGTTTGACCCTGAGGATGAGGCTTAGCTTCGGGCCTTCTGTTTAGACCAAAATAATCTTGGTCTTCTGGATCTCCATCCTTCGCTCCTTTGATTGTAAGGATGATTCCTCTTCATCATTTTCTGCTTCTTTGGATTTCTTCCAATGATAGTTGGAAGATCATTGCTTTCGCAACATAAGGGGACTATCTTGTTGATTCCCCTTAATCTCTTGTAGTTCTTGTGTAGTGCCGCTTGATGACACCACTCTGTAATCTTGGCTTTGAGGAAGTACATGCCTCTCCAACGTTCATCTTTAGATCTACAATTGATAGTCCTTGGAAGGACTCATATAGATCTTGTAGATTTTCAAGATTTGCTCTTTCCATCTGGGGATGTGGATTCTCCTCGAAGGATAGCAATCATCTTCTCGCTTTCCGACTTTGGCCTTATGACCTCCGTCGTTTTCCCCTTTTGGTGTAAAAGGGGTTATGTTCCGAAGGTTAGTGGTAACCTTCCTCCTGACCTTCTTCATGTCACCTTAGTTTCCAGGGATTTTACTTGTTCTGTCAACTTTATGATGAGGTCGAGTTGCTTGTTCTGTAATTTCTCCACCTTATCCATCTTAAGGCTGATTTCGAACATCGTCTTGGACATTCTCTGGCAATATTCTCCAAAGAATCTCACCGTATTCTGCAATTCTCTAAGATCTTGATTCATCTTAGAGTTATCAGCCTCGATCTCCTTCTACTTCGTCATTCGTCCCAGTGTGTGAAGTGATAGGGCTTGCAGATCTCTCTTGGATCCTGGTTGGGTCGTTTCCTCTATTGTCTGTGTTTGGGGACACTTCCATGGATCTCGGTGAAACTTTGGATTTCTACGATGTTTCTTGATACTTCTTTCGAGTATCTTATCTGCATCTGGTGTAGTTCCTCCACAGATTCTTCCTCGGTGTGGTTGGCACGAATGTTGGCCAACTCTCTCCTTTGATTTATGCCTTCATACCATCGGTCGGCATCTTCGTCTCCCTTTTTCGTAATTTGTCTATACAACACACAATAATATTATTGCATATAGCTGCTTGTTTCGTCATAATTAACAGGCCAGTAGTCCCTGTTACTCCAGCTTTGAACAGGGCTGATAGTCCTATTACTCTCGGATGTCGAACTTTCGTTCGGATCCATATATCTTGAAACTCTCATCTCGTTAAGTGATAAATAAGTTTATAATAAATTTATCCATTCTTAAATAAATAAACCTAAGGCTCTGATACCATTTTGAGCGGAAACCGGATGAAAATCAGTCTTTAGAAATAAGTATATTGATGTTTATAAACTTAGTGGCATTTTCATAAATAGCATGGTGGAAATTAGGTTTGGCAATAGCAAAATGACCAATTTTGAGCTAAAAATGACTAAAATTGAAAATACTAAAAGTTACAGGACTAAAATTAAATTTGGTAAAAGATATAGGATCAAAATTGATATTTTCTCGATAAAAGGGAGTAAGGGGAAACGGGCTTTCTGCACATTGCAGAAAAAATTGAAAGCCAGCAATAGTTGGGTCACTAATAGCGACCCAATGGGCCAACGGAATGCATTTAAAACAAGTGTAAAAAACGACTAGAATGAGTATTTTAGGGCGGATATAGGAAGCATAATTAAAAAGTATATATATATATATATAGTATATAATTTTAAATTTTGTCTTTGTCCCATTGTTATAGTACTGTATTATATTGTTGTTGCTCTTCTAAATTTACATGGCCCAGTCACATGTCAACGTGTCCAATTCGTATGATAAAGAAAGTTAGTTTTCTTGTTAAAATTCATCGATATATATATACGAATTATTTTAGCATTAATTGATTGGATAATAGATTCAGTGGTTCGTCTACAATAATTTTCCAAAATAACCATATGCAGGAGGTGTCTGTATTTTTACATAATCGATTTCTGTGAAATCAAATGAGAAAGTGTCATTTTCCTTCCTGCACAATAAACTATTACTCCATGTTTTAAATGACAAACTATCATACCTCAAAATCTCACCATATAATTGAAGAAAAAAAATTATTATTTTATGAGCAATAGTTTTTCCATGAAAAGGGCAATTTCTCATCAAGAATGATAGCACTTCCTGATCTATTTACATAAAATATTTACCATGAAACTATTCTATATAATCATATATATTTATACTTAAGGAATACTTATATATAACTATATAATAAGTTTCATGAGACTATAGAAAATGATAACATTAAAAATGAAAATGATACTCGAATTAATAAAAAATGTGGAGTAATAAATTATTTAATGAATAATTTATAACATAATTAAAAAAATAATAATATTTTTAATAAAAATAAATAGTAATATTTTTATTAAAGAACGATAACTATTTAATAAAATCCTCACGTTTGTAAAACAAAACTTATAATCTTGGAAAATAAATGAAGATCCGATACCTGTTACTTTACAGAATCCAGTGACTGAAAAATATTTTAGGCTCTTTTATTAATGAATAGGTCCATAACAGATCGAGAGGTGGCTTACATATGGGCTTTTTTATTGGATTAAATTTTTTTGGGCCAACATGAAGCCCAAAGTTACATTTGGTAGGACTTTCGTACAGATAAAATGAAACATCTTACCCGTCTGACCAAGTTTTGAGAGATGGTGAATATTTATTTTAATTTTCAGATTAGTTAATCACTTTTTGTTTTTACTTTAATAGTTTTTCAATATATATATTTTACCCATGGTTCAATTTATTGGACAGTAATAATTTTTCATTGATTAAATGGAGTATTTTTTTTTAAATTTAAAATATTACTCCATTACTCCTTAATCCCTATCTGTTTCACAGTAATAAGATGATGTCATGAAAATGTTTATATATCCTTTAAAAACGTAATCTTGTGATTTGCTGTAGTCGAATGTAGAAGTGATCACCTAAACTTAAAAATTCATTAGTTTCAATTTTAGGTCAGTTTTTTTTTTTAAATTATTATTATTATTATTTATTTTTTAAAGCACACCACTCTTCGATCAATTTCAATCATCCACATGCTACTACGAAATTGTCACTTATGGAAATCGATTTATTTATTATTTCATAGTCAATTATGAAAAGATTAAGCTCCAGGGAGAAATTAATTCATTTTTCATAATTTTTAGTGTTGTAAGTTACTATTGAATCATGCGCTTCCTCCACTTTAGCTATTCAACATTTACATTTTTTTTAAGATAACGGAGTCCTTTCAAATTTTCAATTAATAAAAGAATTATTTATATATGTTAGGTGACGATGAATTTTCTTAAAATAATGTGTACTGAGAAGTTATTTATTTGAATGAAAATTTTTAGGATATGAACATTTTCGTGGGCGAAAAGCTGGATGAACATACATGTATATTTATACAAAAACTTTGGTCAAACTGTACTTGCTGAAATATTATTTTTTGGTGAATCAGATCTCCCGTTATGTCGTATTTCTACGTAATAGACTATTATCATTTGATAATAATATGATAAAAAATATTATCCATCTAAAGGATAGATTAATTTTGTAGCGTAACATAATATTTTTCGAGTTGTATTTTTTCTTTCAAAAGATATACTATTGTTATACTAAGAACGACACTTTTATTAGATCCAATTTTAATGAAATATAATCTCACATCCAATAGTTGTTTCAAATATTTTTAAAGAGTTAATCAGACGCAGATTAGATTGATATGAAGTTTTTAAATAGTGAAATTGATATTTTAAAGACACTTTTTTATATCTTTTAGAATTACCGTTTAAAAAATAAAATCTACCCTTTCACGTCACTTCTTTGATCTCCATCTCAAAAATTGTCAAATTGAATTTAGTTAACCGACACAATTATGGCTAAATGACAAAATTTTTTGATCTAAATAGCAAAAATGTAGACTTTTTTTGGGCTATTAATTAAGCATGTAGAGATGGACGTCAAATTGACTTTTTTTTCTATATATATTGTTTTTTTCCTCAAATAAAAGATCTTTTAATTAAAGAAATATTGTAAAATGACAAATGCTCTTGGTGCATAGATTCAAATTCGTACGATTACGTTCAAATAAATAAAATTTTAATATGTTTTATTAGCGAATTTTAAATTAATTTTTTTCAATAAAAAATTAAATATAAAAAAGTTATGCATGAAATACCACACTAATAGTGTGATCACACAAATTAATACACAACTACACCTGTGCAACTAAGCGTGCAGATATCAACAAATGGAGCAAGAAATTCAGCCTTGAATCTTCCTTCGCTGGATCTATTAGCTTGACACGTTGACTCCTATATTACCATATATACTTATCAATTATATTAGGAAAATCACACTACACATTAATGTTAGGGTAAGTCTTGCGTGAGACCGTCTCACGTGAGATAATTTTTTACTTTTTAAAATACCTATCACTTTCGTTATAAAATGTTATCACTTTTTATTTATGTTATAAATTGTTCATGAAATAATATTATCACTTTTCATTAATTTATTATCACTTTTCTATATAAAAGTTATCAGGCTGTCTCATGTAAGCCCTTACGTGAGACGGTCTCGCACAAGTCTTTGCCTTAATGTTACTAGTTTGGTTATTTTTTAAAATAATTATTTAGTACATTTATATTACTTTGTAATTCAGTAAAAAAGTGGGATTGGAAGAAAATGAATATTAATAAAAATTTAATAGATTAATTATAAATATTTAATAGAGTTTTTTATTTTTTGGGAGGCAGCCAAACATTTTAAAGATGAACAAAAAGAATACTCTTTAAAATGCCTGGCTGAAATTATTGAGACGGCTAACAATTACAAAAAGTTCTTTTTTTTCCTTCCTATTTGTGTTAAGCTATAAAGGGTTGTTTGGATGAGCAAATATGATGAAAAGTAAACCCCAAAAAAATTAGTGGACAATAAGGTTGATGGTCACATCTTCTTTAAGCCAAACTCACAAGTCTCTCAAGAACTATCTCTATCCACCCTTCTGAATTATGGGTTTGTATTACCCACTACAAAAGTGCCATGCAACTTGTGCATTTATAAATAGTATTTCCTCCCTACTCCAAATGTATTTCATATATTTTTATACTTAAATTGAAAAGTTTACCCTTTTTATGTATAATGTAAGAAATGAAAGAAATATTTTAATTAATATAATGAAAACGATGTATAAAGTTGTTGGGATGTATAAAAAAATGTGTATAATATTGGGATGTGTGTAAAAAATTTATATTATTATAGTATATTTTTTACTACTTTTAGTAAAAGGAAAGTGTGAAATACTTCTTGAGACGAATAAAAAAAAAGTGTGAAAACTTATCGGGAGAGTATATAAGTGTGGTATCTATAAATTGTGTTGATTGCTTGGAGATGACGATCAAAATTGGACATGTTACACTACTATTAGTATGATGTCATTTGAAATTGAGTATAGGAACAAAATCTTGAGAGCTTGAGTGGGTTCATATGGATTGATGTCTGCTTGGTCTTTTGTGTGCCAATTAGCTAAATTTTGGTATCAATTGTCAAACCCTAAACTTAATCCAGCCATAGATTTAATCAGATGACTTGTTCTCATATTAATAACCGGAGCCAAACCCTAAACTTAATCTGGTGGTGGTTTGATCATCCGACCTTTTAATCGAATTATGGGATGCTCTCACTTTAATAATGTAAAATGATGAAATATTTTCACCTAGAGAAAGTAATTAAAACCACTCTTTATAAGGCGTATAAATCTAATATATTCGATTTTTGTAAGGAGATCAATATTGCATTTAATTAATGAGTGAGTTTGGAACGGATATAAAGAATTTAAAAGAAATATTCGAATTTGAATAGTGATGTGTACATTCTCATTCATCCAAGACTACTCACTCATTTATGTAAAGGTTTTGATAACAGCTTTTTAGATTTATTATTGTAATTAAAATTTGTATCTAATGACTGAATACGTATGTACTACTCCCATCCCAAAGATTAAATTTATCCTTCATTTCATAATGAGGTCTATCCTAAAAAAATAATAACATCCCAATGTAAAACCTCAAAAGTACATTTTAATTTTAAAATTATTATATTTTTTACCACACACACAAACAACATACTTTATATACTATTTATTAATTAAAAATATCATGTTATCCTCAAAAGTTAATAAAATTAATTATTTACAAAAAACGTAGAACAATATAGGTGAACCTATACATCTCATAATTATTTATTGTTATTTAAAGGGGTTTGACGTTAAATTATAAGTTTAAACGCCATAAAAATATAAACATAAACTATAAATCGGTATAAAACTAGTACGTACAAGTAGTAGTGTACACTAACCAATTAACAAGTTTGAGATGAATTGGAGTAATTTATTTTATTATATAATCGAATTTAAGAAACGACAAAATAAATATGAAGTAGTAATTAGTTGGAATATGCAGAAAGGCAAATAAATGGGAGATCCATTCCAGCCCCTACCTGCAAAAGGGGTTGTGAAGTTTGATGGGTTATTCAGACATCAAAAAATGTGTGTGCATGCAATGAATTAATGTGCAACTTTTTTATATTGGAGTACAGAAATGATGATAAGGTGTAGGCCATTTCAATGATAAAATTATTAATGTGAGAGAGAATCTATTTCTTCACATGTAGTAGCTTACTCTAGCAAACAAGAAAATATGCCATCTAAATTAATATTATTGACAATGAAATTGAACACATTGAAAGTGACACTCATGATTTTTTATCAACTTCACATGAATATCAAGATAAGATCCAAAACACACAAATTAATTGGGTCCTATTAGAATAGGTTATATAGCTAGCATAACTGTGAATTGAATACCCTGGATATGCACATTTGAACAAAGAAAACTTTTATTTGAGGCACTTCAGTACACCCCATACTTCCTCATTTCCTTTTTGCACGCTCATTAAAAAGTACTACTCCCTCTGTAACAACAAATATTGTATTTATAATAAAATAAACACAAGAGAATTACAATAATAATCCAGACGGATTAAACTTGATAAATTAGGAAACAATCTCTATCAATCCTCTGATTCTTCTCTCGAACCAATTTGGACTTTGACTTTGACTTGTTGACTTGTGTATTGAGTCGGATCTTCAGTTGAAGCTTGTCCGAACTCGGATTTAGGATTTTATAACGTTAATCCAGAGGCGTCAAGCCTTTGTTTGGATTAAACGTACTTGATCCAAAGAACACTCGATCTGGGGGGCTTAGCACCTTAATCCCGGGTCGTATGCTGTTCTTGGCGCGAAGAACACCGAAGAACTCAGTTTATGAAGAACGCTTGATTTGGGGGGCTCCGCACCTTAATCCCGAATCGTTTGCCGTTCTTGACTTGAAGATGCTTGAAGATCTCAAGGGAGCGCTGCTCGTGTTCTTGATCTCTTCAGAGCGTTTATGTCTTCAAGTATTTGAATGTGTGTCCTTGGAGTGAATGAAGGAGGGCTCCTTATATAGGTGAAGGAATGAGCATGCCCCATAAATATCTCGCAATCTGATTGGTCCATGACAGATTTGGTCTGGTTATGCGGGCTTGGGCCGCTCCAAATATATCACAGCTTGATTGGTCATTGCTTAATTTGACCTAATTCTGGAACCTTCCATGCTTTACTTAACTTAGGGGTCAAGCTTTACTTAATTTAAACCCTATTTAATTTGTTGGGTATTAAATTAATTATCAATTATTTATTAATCTATTTTAGGAATTAATTTATTAAATCCCCAAAAATAAAATATAATAAATTAAAATTGATATTTAATCCATAAAATCCACGTGTCGCCATTTGATTGGACCGTGAATTTTAATTGCTTACAAATGCCCCCTTGCGATTTGTTCACGGACAGAATATCTTGTTGTGAAGGAATCGCAAAAGATTTGTTTCTTGTTCACCAAGATTTCATGAACCTTACCCAAAATTATCAAAGTTATTTGTAGTAAAGAATCTCCTACAATTTTAAAGAGCTTGCGCACCTCACAATAATCTCCATAATTATCCATGAGTCCACTAGTAATTTCCATAATTATCCATGAATAATTTTCATAATTATCCATGAGTCCACAAGTAAATTCCATAATTATCCATGAATCCACTGCTATATAATGGTACTTCATGAACTCAATTTTTTTATCAAAGCTATCCAACACACAAGACTCAACTCGTCGAGGTGAAGAGTAGTCGACGGCGGACCACCCATGGTGGTTGCTTGTCGGGCTCGCACCGTGAGGTGGAGAGCAATCAATGGTAGACTACCCATGGTAGTTGCTTGTTGGGCTCGCACCTCCGATGATGTTGGGATAGAGAGTAGTCAACGGCGGACCACCCATGGTGGTTGCTTGTTGGGCTCACATCTCCGATGACGTTGGGATAGAGAGTAGTCAACGGCGGACCACCCATGGTGGTTGCTTGTTGGGCTCACATCTCCGATGACGTTGGGATAGAGAGTAATCAACGGCGGACCACCCATGGTGGTTGCTTGTTGGGCTCACATCTCCGATGATGTTGGCGAAGAGGTGACAGAAATCCGACCAAAGAGAAGACTTTCAATGGCTCAAGTCAAACCAACATCGTCGAGGTGGAGAGCAATCGACGGCGGACCACCCATGGTGGTTGCTTGTCGGGCTCGCACCGTGAGATGGAAAGCAGTTAACAGTGGACCACCCATGGTGGTTGCTTGTTGGGCTCACATCTCCGATGACGTTGGGACGGAGGCTCAAGTCGGACCAACATCGTCGAGGTGGAGAGCAGTCGACGGCGGACCACCCATGGTGGTTGCTTGTCGGGCTCGCACCTGATGAGTGTAGAAATCACATGAATTTAGGGTCCAATTATAGCATGGTTCCATACAATTATGCTTAGTTTGAGTGTTTAAGTGTCCTAGATTGCGCGATATTTGTAAATATTTGGAGAATTTGTACTTTGGTGGAATTTGTGTAATTTTCAGGTATAAATGAATTCTAGAGGTGAAGAGGAAGATGTAGGAAAAAGCGGATCTCAATTTGGAGTTAAAACGAGGGAGAACGAACCAAAGACAACACAGAAAAGACAACACTATTCAGAAAAGTGTTGTCTATTCAGAGTGCAAGAAATGTACAGAGAGCTGAAATTTTGCAAGAAAACACGGGCAGATGCATAAAAACACGGGCGTGTTTTTATGCAAAAGTGTCAAAACTCAAGTGCGACTTCCAGACTTCCTCAGGGGGTATAAATACCCCCAATTACACCATTTGCACCAGAAAAAAATCGAGGGTTTGGCAGGGGCAGCTGCCCCTCACACACTCCAACACCATCTTCCACACACACTACCATTTCCATCCAAATTTCACTCCATTTTCCACCATTTTCACCTTCATCTTCACACATTCCATCTATCCATCACAAATCTAAGGAGGATTGAGGCTTGAAGAGTGGGATTTTGCAACTTGAAGGGAAGATTCAACCCAAATCCAAATAGGGAAGAAATTTACCTTTATTTTGTATTTTCTTTGTTTTGTTTGCAACAATGAATATTTGTAAGCATTTTGTGGATGTTTTCATAATGTTTATTGTTGGCTAGACCTCTAGTGAGGCTAGCCACAAGATGGATTAGGGCTTTTTGGATTTGTTGGATTTTAATGGTATTTTGATATGATATATGGAATTTCCTACATGATTTATGATTCACTTTATTTGTATTATGATGTGTGTGATTGAAATCACTATTTATGATGTTAGGATGGCCATTCCAATATTGTGCTTAGGGATTTGATTGAATCATGTTATAATATGAATTTTGTATGTTAGTATGTGAAGTATGTGGTAGCATCTTTGTATACTTTGAACACTCCTGTTGGGACACTTAGTTAATGGATCTAAGTAGGTTATTAATTGAGTGAGAAGAACCAATCTTATAATCATAGTACCCTTGAGGGAATTGAGAGTAAGAGACAATCTTTTGTGCTATAAACTTGTAATGAGTTGAGAACCTAATCACCTTGGCCATAGGGATTAGGGGAACATTTGTGATTGCTTCTATTCCAATTGTCATTGATATTTGCCATTTAAATTTAACAAGTACATGTAATATCCTTAATCTTGAATGTGGTTAGCCTTGCACCTCTTTGGATTGTTACTTCATCCATCTCACCGTCATCCATCTTCCATTACATGTGTATATTTTCTATCCTTTAATTGCTTTCTTAGGTAGATTGTAGTGTTAATCATCTCCCTCCTTTTATTGATTAGTCCTTCTAGAGTGAAACATCTTTCGAATACGGATACAGCACTTTCTCCCTTGGGTTCGATATTATAAATTTTGCACTTGGTCACCACGTCTACACACAACGATAGAGTACGCTTACTCTTATCAATTTGTACCAAAATTGAGACTAAGTTCATGGCGCCGTTGCCGGGGAATTTAGTTGTATTTGTGACTTTGGGTTTGTTGAGTGGTTAGGATAGGGACATTTTTTTTCTTTGATTTGTTTTTCGTTTTATGGTTGTGTTTGTAGGGACTAAAGCGTGGAGCCATGGTATTGGCCTTGAAGAGCAAAGGAGTGGTGCAAATTGAGGTAACAAACATCTTCTCAACTTAAATTCGACTTTGTCTAATTTAAGTTTGGGGGGTATGTCGTCTTCGTTACTTGACTTTTCTACGGTTTGAATTATAAAATTGCATCCATGAACTCCTACTTGAGCATATTGCACCGGCGCACGTTTAAGTCCTTACTCTTTTCTTTGGCACATATTTTTTTTTTTGTTATTTTCTTTTTATTTCGTGCTTTTCTTGCTTTTTCTTGCTTTCAATAAGGAGAAATCTTTCTTGGCTCTCTTGTGCTTAATTGTGAGAAATTTTGAGGCTATGATTTTTGGTTGGAACTTGTGACTTGGTGGATTTTTACTTGTGTACTTGTTGAGTTATGGTTTATGCTTGTTTCGTGTTTCTTTCACTACTACAAACCCGTGAGCTTTTGAGCCTTAAAATCATGAAATCAAATGGTTTTTCCTTTCTTGTGTGTGCATCGTTCTTTTGTGTGCATTCTAGAACTTGCCATTGTGTCTTCTTGAAACTACACGTGTGTGAAGATTGTTGGAAATGATTTAAGGCCATCTTTGTTTTGACAAGTCACTTAGCCAAATTTATCCTACCAAATGAAATCATTTCGTAGTTTGCCCCTTTGAGCTTATTATCCTTATTTCTTTGGCAACCTACAAATTTAGCCATTTTATCCATATTTTATATCCTAATCACCTTTGTCGATTAGTAGAGGATTAATGGGGATGAAATGGTTGAATTGAGCTTACAAGAGAGTTTGGAAAGAGAGTGGTGAAAGTGCAAGAAAAGAGGGAGAAAAGATGAAGTAAAAAAAAATGGAGGTTGTGTGAAAAGAAAAATTGAGTGAAGCTTGTATAAAAGAAGCATAAGGAGCTCTAGTAGAAAAATGGAAAGAGAGCCCTTGGGGAAAAGAGATAAAAAAGAAACTCAATAATGAAGAAGAGAAGAAAAAGGTTCTTTTATTTGTTGGATGGATAAAATTCTCTTTGTGATTAAGGTGGAAATAGAAAAAAAAAAGTGTGGATGAGAGTTGAGGCTACCAACCAACTTGAATTCTTCACTAATTTGAGGAAAGAGAGAGTGAGAGTTGATATTGGCCGTCAACTTAAATTCTCTACTAATCTTGAGCTTACTTTTCCTAAATATTTTTCCTACCCAATACCAAAGAGCCTACATTACAACCCCATATAAAGACCTTATTGATTCAATAATTAACACACATAGAAGTGGTGGAGAGCGTAGACTTTTGGCAAGCATATGGTAATGACATGCATTTGAATTGATTTATGAGAGTATACACTTCTCCCATACACCCTTTGAGTGTGAGAGTGAAAAGCAAAATCTAGAGAGGAGTAGTGAAGGTCTCACTTGCTTGTATATTTCCTAAGCTTAACTTGTATGCACTTAAATTGATGTCTTGTCTCTTGTTTTGATTGAATTGAAATGGTTTTGAAATGACTTGATATCTTGATTCAATTCTAGGTGAATTCCCCTCCTCGTTCTTTCTTTTCTTTCGTTGCTCGGGGACGAGCAACACTTTAAGTTTGGGGGGTTTGATCGGTGTGAAAATCACCTAGAATTATGGGCTAAATTGCATGAATTTCACCGTGAGATGGGAAGCAGTCAACGGTAGACCACCCATGGTGGTTGCTTGTTGGGCTCACATCTCTGATGACGTTTTGGCGACGATATGAAGAAACCTGACCAAAGAGAAGCTTTTTAACATACTCAGGCAGTCGAACCAACGATGTCGAGGTAGAGAGCGGTTGACGGGTACTGATGGCTGGTTGTTGTTTTTCGAAGAGAGAGGAATTGGTTGAGCAGCTTAATCCCCTTTTGCTGGAGAAACCCATTCCACGCAATTTCATAGAGGAAAAAAAAGAATAACTTCAATTTTGACCCCATCAAGTTAATTTTGACTTGCTCAAACTCACCCAATCTCAAATCAGCTTGCTTACTGCATTCAAGTGCTTCCAACATTAATTGGGCCCTTTATTTTTTTTATTTATTTTTTTTTTATTTTCAGTTTCTACTTGGGCCATCTGATCCTTCTTATTCACTTGGGCCGCCTACTGCTTCATATTTTGGGCCAAGAGTGCTTATATTGATTTTAATTTTCATGATTTGGGGCTTAAATTAATTAAACACACATGAATTATTTTAATGGCTCACTTAAGCATCTTGGGCTTCTCCATGGGCTTAATTTATAATTTTGGTTTTTAATAATTAATTGATCCCATAATTTATTTAGGACCTTTTAATTAATTAAATCCATAAATTTAAATTAGCTTAAACCTCTTTCTTTGCTAGCTTTAAGGGACAACATGGATCACCCTCATCACTTTACCACCTTCATCATTTCACCACTGTCTTTGCATTCAACCACATCTTCTCTTTGTCAACCTTTTTCTTCTTAACTCGTTCACACTTCAATTTATCGCTTGCCTCGCAAACTCGACTCGAATTGCTTGGATTATGACTGAACTTAGTAAAATGCTAAGCTGCCTACGTACCTCTTCGCAGAGGATCAAGTCATTACGTAGTTCAAGGGGACATGATTTGATTTGAATGGGGGGGTGCCGTACACAGTTTATACTCATGCGGGCCAGGAGTGACTATTCTTTAACCACTTTAGACAAAGTAAGATATTTAATGCTTTAACCACTTAAAATATCTGAGTGGGGTGAATTGATAGTTTAACCACATATAATTACCTTTGGTGGGTGTCATGCACAGTTTATACTCATGCGGACCAGGAGTTTGTCGTACACAGTTTACACTCATGTGGACCAGGAGTTTGTCGTACACAGTTTACACTCATGTGGACCAGGAGTTTGTCGTACACAGTTTATACTCATGCGGACCAGGAGTAACATGCAGTTTAGGCTCGTGCGTCAAGGAGCGTAATGTGTATTTGTTTTACGCGTAGTAGCGTTTCAAGAACTTCCCATTTATAGGGCCAATGTTCACGCCATCCTCTGAGATCAACTTGTATGCGCCATTTGTATAGGCTTCCTTCACAACATGAGGGCCATCCCACTTGGGTAGAAACTTATTTCCAACGCGATGGGTGACTACTATAGGTCTTCTCACAGCAAGCACCAAATCACCAACTTGAAAAGAACGTACCCTCACTTTCTTGTTGTATGTTCTAGAAAGGCGAGATTGGTAACACTCAAGTCTTTGTTGTGCTTCCAACCTCTTTTCATCTAACGCTTCTAACTCTTGAAGACGTAACTTTGCATTTTCTTCCTCGGTGAGGCCTTCTTGTATGGCTATCCTCAAAGAAGGAATTTGCTTTTCAAGAGGCACAACAGCCTCAACACCATACACCAAGGAATACGGAGTGGCTTGCGTAGGTGTTCTATAGGTGGTACGGTACGCCCATAAAGCTTCATTGATCCTTTCATGCCAATCTCTTTTTGACTTGGAGACCACTTTCTTCAATAAACTGCATAAAGTTTTATTGAAAGCTTCGGCAAGACCATTAGCAGCTGCGTTATACATTGAAGATTTCTTTTGTTTGAAATCAAACTTCTCACATAGCTTATCAATCCAACTGTTGCTGAACTGCTTTCCATTATCAGTGATAATGTAGCGCGGGACACCATATCTATAAATGATATTGATCCGAATGAAATCAGCAACATTTTCTTTCTTTACTTCCCTTAGAGACACAGCTTCGGCCCACTTTGAAAAGTAATCGGTTGCCGCAAGAATGTAGAGATGACCACCAGAAGACTTTGTAAGTGGCCCTACCACATCTAAACCCCATGCATCAAAAGGCCATGAAGCGACTGTCGGATGTAAAGGCTCCGGAGGTTGATGAATCAAATTTCCATGGAACTGACAAGCATGACATCTTTGTGCGTAATCCATGCAATCCTTCACCATGGTTGGCCAATAGTAACCCATCCTTTTAATTCTAAAATGTAGCTTCGGTCCGGATTGATGAGCACCGCAAATTCCGGAGTGAGCCTCCTCCATTGCTTGAATAGTTTCTTCCTTACCCAAGCATCTCAAGAAAATTTCATCGAATGATCTTCTATAAAGTGTACCCTTGAAGTAGATGAACCGAGGTGCCCGACGCCGAATATCAACCCTTTGTCGTGGATCGTTAGGCAACTTATCATATTTCAAATAATTCACAAGTGGTTGGCGCCAATCTTCTTCTTCAATTTCGAAAACCTCCACCACATGATTTTCAACTTCTTCATAATCATCATCTTCAAAGATTGATGGTACAACCCAACTTCTACACACCGGTATTTGAATTTGCATTTCTGGCATAGCTATAGTTGATGCTAGCTTAGCGAGGGCGTCAGCTTGCTTATTCTCTCTTCTAGACAGATGCTTAATATCAACATCACCGAGATAACCCATAAGCTTTTGAGCATACTTGTAATAGGGCAACAACTCAGGCTTCTTCACTTCATACACTCCAAGGAGTTGATTTACTACCAATAGCGAATCACCATACACTCTAAGGTGTAGCTGCTTTATATCGACGGCCATCTCTAAACCAAGTATGAGTGCTTGATACTCAGCCACATTGTTAGAGCAATTTTCTGTTAAGAAAAATGAGAAAGGTAGAACTTCACCACTGGATGTTACAAACACGACTCCCGCACCAGCTCCCTCTCTATGAGATGCTCCATCGAAATACATCTTCCAAGGAGAAACTATGTCCACAGTGAAAGCATCTTCATCGGGGAGTTCATCAGATAGTTCCCATTCAGCAGGCATTGGATGATCAGCTAGAAAATCTGCCAACACTTGTCCTTTTACGACCTTTTGAGGGACGTACACGATCTCAAACTGTTGCAGTTGGAGATACCATCTTGCAAGCCGATCAGAGAGTACTGGTTTTGACATGACAAATTTTAGTGGGTTGGCTTTCGAAACTAGCCGAACTGTGTGAGCTTGAAAATAATGTTTCAACTTCTGAATCACGAAGATAAGGGATAAGCAAATCTTCTCAATGGGTGAATACTTCAACTCGTTTGGAGTCATGGTTCTACTTAGATAGTACAGAGCTCTTTCTTTGCCATCATCATTTTCTTGTGCAAGTAAAGCTCCCACAGAACGCTCTTGAGCAGCTAAATAAAGGACTAATGGACGTCCTGGTATTGGAGCACTCAACACTGGTGCCTTCATCAAGTATTCTTTAATGCTGTTGAAAGCATTATTGCAAGCTTCATCCCATTCGAATATGCTGTCTTTCTTCATGAGATGACTAAATGGTTGGCATCGGCCAGCTAAGTTTGATATGAATCTCCTTAAGTATGCCAACTTTCCTTGCAGACTTTTGAGTTCATGTATGTTCCGAGGGACATGCATTTTCATGATTGCGTCAATCTTTGCTTTCTCAATCTCAATCCCTCGACGACGAACAATAAATCCAAGAAATTTCCCAGATGAAACTCCAAATGCACACTTGAGTGGATTCATCTTGAGTTGATGCTCTCTTAATCGTTCAAACACTCGCCTTAGATCATGGAAATGATCTTTCTTTTCCTTTGATTTCACCACAATATCATCAACATAGCATTCGACAATCTTATGAAGCATGTCATCAAATATCTTCTGCATGGCTCGCTGATAAGTGGCACCAGCATTCTTTAAGCCAAATGGCATAACATTATAGCAATATATTCCTTTCGGAGTACGAAAGGCTGTCTTCTCTTGATCCTCAGGAGCCAAACCAATTTGATTGTAGCCAGATGACCCATCCATAAATGAAAGGACCTCATGCCCCGTTGTTGCATCAATCATGAGCTCAGTAATTGGTAATGGAAAGTCATCTTTTGGACATGCCATATTCAAATCTCGGAAATCAACACATACTCTGAGTTGTCCATTTTTCTTTCTTACCGGCACGATATTGGAAATCCATGTAGGATATTTGACTTCTCGGATCTTGCCTGTTTCAAGAAGCTTATTAATCTCGTCCTCAATCAAAGGAATCAACTCTGGTCGAAATCGACGCTGCATTTGTTTAACTGGCCGAGTTCCCTTTTTAATGGACAAGTGGTGCACTGCGATTTTCGGATCTAAGCCTGGCATTTCCTTATGCGACCATGCAAAGACATCTCTGAATTCTCGCAAAAGACTGACATACTTTGTTTCTTCCTCAACATTTAGCAGAGCACTTATGTAGGTAGGACGTGGATCATTTTCATCACCTAAGTTAATTTCTTTCAACTCATCAACAGTGGCTTTCACTCCTTCTTCAAATTGTGGAGGGGCATCTTCAGCATCTACTTCCTCCATTTGAGAATCTTCCACAGCAGTAATATGATTAGTAGAAGCTACACTTTCTTTATCATCATTATCATCTTTAGTAAAGATGATCCTTTGCACTTTATCCTTCAACACTCTTCCACTTGAGACAGTCAAGATATTCCGCCGCTTGATGCGAGAAGGATTTTGACGCCGAAGTTTTCGGAGGTTAAGGGACTTGATATGATTTTGCCTCCTACACTTCCCTTTATAGGGTCCAAGCCTTTCGAAGACACTCCCAAGCCTTTCAAAAACAGATATTCTCTTGACTTCCCTACTACTTGCATCAAACATATCCTCCGTGGATAAAGCTTCTCCCTCGGTGATATAATTTGTACTTGCTCTTCTAATTGCAATGCGGACTGGCTTTTGAGGGACATATCCCAAACCTGGCTTATCCTTCTTGATAGTGTGACCACTATTTTTCAACATTGTCTGAGTAACATTGAGCCCATGTACTGGTGGGTTGATAGTTTCTTGACACACCTTGCTCGCCATCGCTTTTTCCCTTGGTTCATAACCAGCCTTCATAAGGAGTTTATAAGCTTGTGGACTATACGACTTGGTTATTTCGGCTTCAAACACTTCACCATGTTCGGTCTTTGGTCCTTCAATAGGACGTGTGAATCCTTTGAGTGGTGGAGAAGAAAGTTTACTAGCATCAATTTTTCTTAAAGGCAATGTCAACTCTTCCGAGGTCTCAAGCCCTTTGCCTTTGTTCTCCTTGAGAGTGGCAGATGATGTACTACCTTCCTCATTCTTTATTTGTTTACTGCCCCCATTATCTTGTACTGAGGCTTCTTCACGCTTTACTTCCTTCGTACTCTTGAAGAAATATTTAGCATTGGCAAAGTAAGCTTCAGCTTCAGTAAATGGCTTGTCGTCACCGAATACTCTTTTCACATTGTCACCTTCACTATATTTGAAGCACTGGTGTAATGTAGAAGGAATCACGCCATTCTCATGTAGCCATGGACGCCCCAAAAGCATGTTGTAGGAAGTTTTTGCATCAATAACATGGAAAATGACTGTGGAGTTCATCTCATCAATTAGCAAATCAAGAACTATTGTGCCGAGGGTCCTTTGCCCCTCATGGTTGAACCCTTGGATCATCAATCGGCTATGGTTGAGTTCATCCATTGGTATTTCTATCTTCTTCAACATTCTCAAGGACAAGATGTTCACTGCCGAACCTCCATCAATAAGTATGCGATTCACTCGCATCCCTTTAGTGTAACCAGTCACAAATAGAGGTCGATTATGAGATTGCATACCCAACAACATATCTTCATCCGTGAAGGTCACCTTCATGGAGTAAGCTTTACTCTTAGTTTCAAGTTGTTCGCTTTCATTGTCCTCATTCACGACATGACATGAGCCTCCATTATGACTTTCTTCTACAGAAGTGAAGTTTGTACCCGCCTCATCTTCTAACACGATTTTTCCTTCCTTAACCAGTTGCATGATCTTTTCCTTAAGAACGAAACAATCATGAATTGGATGACTCACCAACCTATGATACTTGCAGTATTTTGGGTCATTAGTTCGGCCGGCTTCTTCTGGACGTTTCATATCAGGAAGATCAAGGAGTTTGTTCTTCATTAGATCATCGAATATGCCAGAAAGGTCTGAGTTCAGAAATGGATACTCTTTTTCTTGCATCTCTTTCAGAGTTAACCTTCTTTGCCCCCACTCTTGGGTAACTTGTTTTCCTTTATCTTTCTTGTCATTTTCATTCTTTCGAACCTTGACCGTCATAATATTTGTGGCCATTGACTCTTTGCTGGAATTTTTAACATAGGACTTGCCCCCCTTTTTGAAATCTTGTTTATCTTTAAATTTGTAGGAGTCCGACATCGGTGAATGTTTGATTCCACTAGCAGCCATACTTAATTCCATGTCATGGGCCCTAGTAGCCAACTCTTCGAAAGTCTTAGGTTGAATTCCTTTGAGTATATAAAGGAGATTCCATTCCATCCCTTGGATACACATCTCAATAGCAGACTCTCCGGATAATCGGTCCTTGCAATTTAAACTCAAATTTCTCCATCGATTGATATAATCAATCACAGGCTCTTCTTTCAATTGGCGAGTATTAGTCAGCTCAGTCATGCTAACGGTTCTCCTCGTGCTGTAGAAACGATTAAGGAACTCATGTTCCATTTGTGCCCAACTATCAATGGATTCAGCTTGCAAGTCGATATACCAATCAAATGCATTTCCTTTGAGAGAGCGAACGAACTGCCTTATCATATGATCTCCATAAGTACCAGCATCATGGCAGGTCTCAATAAAGTGTGCTATATGCTGCCTCGGGTTTCCCTTGCCATCAAATTGTTGGAACTTGGGAGGCTGGTAGCCAGCTGGCAACTTCAAGTTGTCCACTCTTTTTGTGTATGGCTTGACATAAGTAACAGTAGGCTTGGAATTTTCCTCAAACCTTTCTTTTATTGTTCCAAGTATAATATCCTTGAGTTGATCTACTTGGAGCATTCCATCAGCTGAAAGTGGCAACGTTCCTTGAGTTTGCTCCTTTTCAATAGCCTGGCGCCTTGTGACCTCTTCCACTTCACTATCGTCCATGACTCCTTTTCCGTTTGCACGGCTAGTCTCCGCGATGTCTCTTTTCATCAATTGGGAGATCTTTGTGTCTTGAGCCTCTATGTGTTTCGTGAGCCCCTCGATAGCTTTCATCATGTTCGCTAATTGTTCCTCAACAGTCGTGACGCCTGCCATCATTACTGGAGCTGCAACGGAGTCAGATGAAGAGTTTGAAGATGCAGAATCTTCATCACTATCATCTTTCATAAGTAGTTGTTTTCTCGAAGCCTCCTCAACCGAAGGGTTGGATCCAGATGAGGCTTCCGAACGAGCTTTTTCTGACATGCTCCTTGTAACAACAGCAACATATTCAGTCAATGCCTCTGAGAGCTTAGAAGCAGCAGTCCTACCTACAGTAATCCTGACAGGAGTCATATCGTACTTCGAGCTTGTAGAGAGAAGAGATGAGAGGTAGAGACTGTCCCACTGGGCGTGCCAAAATTTGTAACAACAAATATTGTATTTATAATAAAATAAACACAAGAGAATTACAATAATAATCCAGACGGATTAAACTTGATAAATTAGGAAACAATCTCTATCAATCCTCTGATTCTTCTCTCGAACCAATTTGGACTTTGACTTTGACTTGTTGACTTGTGTATTGAGTCGGATCTTCAGTTGAAGCTTGTCCGAACTCGGATTTAGGATTTTATAACGTTAATCCAGAGGCGTCAAGCCTTTGTTTGGATTAAACGTACTTGATCCAAAGAACACTCGATCTGGGGGGCTTAGCACCTTAATCCCGGGTCGTATGCTGTTCTTGGCGCGAAGAACACCGAAGAACTCAGTTTATGAAGAACGCTTGATTTGGGGGGCTCCGCACCTTAATCCCGAATCGTTTGCCGTTCTTGACTTGAAGATGCTTGAAGATCTCAAGGGAGCGCTGCTCGTGTTCTTGATCTCTTCAGAGCGTTTATGTCTTCAAGTATTTGAATGTGTGTCCTTGGAGTGAATGAAGGAGGGCTCCTTATATAGGTGAAGGAATGAGCATGCCCCATAAATATCTCGCAATCTGATTGGTCCATGACAGATTTGGTCTGGTTATGCGGGCTTGGGCCGCTCCAAATATATCACAGCTTGATTGGTCATTGCTTAATTTGACCTAATTCTGGAACCTTCCATGCTTTACTTAACTTAGGGGTCAAGCTTTACTTAATTTAAACCCTATTTAATTTGTTGGGTATTAAATTAATTATCAATTATTTATTAATCTATTTTAGGAATTAATTTATTAAATCCCCAAAAATAAAATATAATAAATTAAAATTGATATTTAATCCATAAAATCCACGTGTCGCCATTTGATTGGACCGTGAATTTTAATTGCTTACACCCTCCTTCCCATTGAAACGTATGCATTTTTTCATTTTTATCTGTTCCAATACAAAGTGTGTATTTCCATTTTTGGTAAAGATGATTCACACATATTAATTACTTCTCTCTCTATGGACCCACATGTCATACTAATACACCTACCCACTTTACATTAATATATTATTTCTCTCACCTCACTACACATTAAAATATTATACTCCTTAATCAACGTGCAAAAAACAAACGCGTACGTTGTAACGGAACGGAGGGAGTAGTTATTTTATGTATAGTGAATAGTTATATTAGTAGTAAATATCGGATAATATGTGGGACTTTTTTACTAAAAATGAGAAACGTATAACTTTGGGTGGAACACCTAAAATGGTAAAATTGGGACGTTTGGGATGTATGGAGGAACTATTATTTTAAATTGATTTGATCATGTTGATAAGTTGGAGTTATATTTCTTGAGTAATTACTCATATTTATGGGATGATTTCATATTATTATTATATACAAAATGAAATGTTGAAAACAATTGGTTGCAGAATATGAATACTTTTATAATCCAATATTTAATTTTACAAAAAGACTAATTAATATATACAGTGAGAAAGATGATATATAGCAAACACATGATCACCCATAAATGGCGAGTCCAAGATCAAAATATGGAAGAATATTGATGAAGTGAAAACAAAAGTAGCAAATACTGGAGAGTATTGTATCTGTGTGCATATGAACAAAGATAGCCAATATTCTAGATGACAAAGAAATGGCAATGCAAATCACTAAATTCAACTCAAATATATCCACCCTACTCTATATAGAGTAAGTATTTTTTTTTTCTCTTTTAGTTACATAAATTAGCACTCCTTACATTCTGTATTTAATTATGTATCACCCTCCTTTTTCATCTGCTGTGTACTTATCTTCACACAATACATCTCCTTTTATATTTTATTTCTGTTTAAAAAAATTGATTTACCTAAAAAAAAATCTAAGTCAATAATTTACTTATTTTAAATATTAATGGAACGGCATGTATATTAATTTACTAATTGAACAAAAGGAAAGGGAGGTCCTGCATAGCTTGCTGATTTATGATCAAAATTAAGACTTAATTATAGACTCAATTTGTCAAAGTTAATATATTAAATTAAATTGGAAAGTAGAGATTTGTACTTTTGGCAAATGCCGCCTTATCCTTATGGACCTTATCAACCCAATTAATAATTGTAGACTAATTTCTTCAGGGGAAATGATGAATAAGTTGATATTATAATTAATATATAAATCCAATATACATTGTTTGTAATACTTAAAATAAATATAATTGGAATATAATTATTAAAAATTAAACATCTAATTAAAATAATTTTCTTATATATTGAGGCTAAATAATTCATTGAGTCCAAGAATTTTTTTTTTCAAATGAGATTTACTCAAAATTAGCAATATAAAAAGAAAAAATAACAGATTTTAAAAGAACCATATTAATTTCCAAGCAATATTCCAACAATCAAACATTTAAAAAAAAAATTAAAGCGGAAAAAAACACACACAATCACCATTTCTGGCGGTTTCTTGATTATAACTACTCCTCCCTATTATTGTAATTGTACCTGGCCTTCTGTGAAATTCAGTTTCGCCGAGTCTCAACACAGTAATGAATTAACAATAAATTTCATTTCATTTCATTCGTTCCCATGCATATTTGCTATCGCCACTACTCCAAGCTTCTGCAGATTCAGCTTCACCACCGTATCCGTAAACATCCTCGTGTCCTCCCCCGTATTTCCCGCCGGAATATCCACCACGTACGACTCCAACACAATCGTATACACCTCCCCCTCTTTCCTGAATTCATTCACAGAAGTCACCGATCGGTAATTATTCAGGCGGTGTTCGCCGCCGACGACGCGGAAACTGAGTATATGCTTCTCGTCGTCGAGGATCTCCAGCCTCTCGGTGGAGGTGGAGGCGGGGATGCCGGAAACCACGGTGACCTCGCGTATGCTGCCGACTCCGCCGTCGCCGATGAGATTGCAGTCCTTGATGAAGTGCTTGTAGCGCTGGGGGTTGTCGAAGCGGCGGACGAGCGGCCAGACGGCGTCGGCCGGAGCTTGGATGCGCTGCGTGATGAGGGACGTGCATGTGTTGGGCAATGCGTCGAACAGGTGGTATGCGTTGATTGTGTGCTCCAGCTGCGCGTATTCTTCAGTCGATAGGCCGTGAGAGATGCGAGATTTGTCGTCCATAACTGCTTCAAGAAATCAACAGCACTGTGGAGAGAGAAAGTGGAGAGAGAGAGGGGGAGGTTGAAAACTAATTGGCGATTAGAAATGGAGAAAATTGGTTGGAAAAGTTTAATCTGACAGAAGAAAAGCAAAAGTGGAATATAGATAGGACGAAAGGTTTACCTCTAAGCAATATATATATATACACACGCGAGCACATATTCCAATCTAATATGCAGATTTATTATAGTTTATAAGAAAATTAATTAAATAATTTAATATTAAATGCATGTTATAATTTAATAATAAGAATATACTTAAAATTTTTGAAGATATATTTTTAATAATTTATTTATTTATCTAATTTTAAGGTTTACTTTTTAATTCTAATAATATAAAGATATATATTTTAGTAATAATATTATAATAATAATAAAAAATAAAAAGATTATATGTGATATTAAAATGAAAAATAAAAATATCTATTTCTAATCAATATGAATATATGATTAAAGCTGATGTTTAATTTGAAGATATATATGAATAATAATAAAGATAATAAGTTGGATATATTTGTATTGATTGGTTCAATTATCTATTTCTAATCAATTAAAAAAATTAATGGTGCTATTTAATTTATAGATATACATGAATAATATAATAATAAATAAATAAAAAAATAAAAGTAGAAAGATTATATATATGAAATTAAAATAAAAAATACAACAATTAACCACGTCGCGACACCTCATACTTTTAAAAAGTTATTTATAGCAGCGTATTCGCAATTAGTTTATACTAGTATGTTTCCCCGTGTATTACACGGGTTATATTTTTTATAATATAACTTTTTTAAATGATATTTACTTTATTATGTTAATTTCGATATGTTTTGATGTAATGTTATTTTCGTTCTGTTTTTCATGCTCGTATATATTTATCTTTATTTATTGTAATTATGAGTTTACCTTTAAATGGTATATTATGTAATTGAATTGAAATAAATAAAAAGTGAAATATAATCATATTTATATTTTCTATAACATTAATTACTGTAAATTTCTAAAAGCTTCACCAAACACAACATGGTACTATTGCTTGCTTTCCCTTCTTCATCTAGATAAAGTATTTTTAGGTCTGCCCTACTCTTAACCCTGGAGAGCGCTACAAACTGACCATGTGAAAACATGTTTTGTTAGGAAAATCCCAACACTCGATAATAATTGTTCCTGACTCTTGTTTATAGTCATCGCAAAACACACCAACACTGGAAACTGTCTCATTTGAAACATAACTGGTAGTGTGTTGTCCGTTGGACTCAAAATCATTTTAGGAATTAACACCAAGCTCTCTTTATTTTTACCACCTAGTATCTCGCTTCAGTAACATGAATTCCCAATTTAGTTACTATCAATCTAGTTCCATTGCATAATCCTGAAGTTGGATGTTGAGGGTGGAAATTAGCGTGTTTGAGTATCCAATTTAACACCTTTTTGATGAGAATTATTATTATATATTATCACAAGTGTCTTATATTCAATATATGTGAGAAAAAGGTGCATTTGAGGTGTTTTGTTGTGTTTTAGGTGGAAAAATGATCAAAAGTGCAAAGTTGGAGAAAATGTGCAACTTGTGCATGAATGCTGAAAAACGCATGTCCAACTTTCGTAATTTTTTTGTATTCTTGTGGAGCTCTGAACGGGAAGTGTGATAAAAAGTTGGAAAGCCACTGAAAAGAGGATCGTTTTGCGTAAAGAACACCTCAATTGGATTCCAAACAAGGAAATTATAATCAAGATGGTGATGTCGCGCGAACTGTGCTGAACAAAACTATTGTGTTACTTTCTATGGCTTGTTACACCTTCAAATCTTGGAGTTTTTATGGGTTCTGTATATGGATAGAAAGCCAAGGAAGAGAGGATCGCGTGAGTACAAGAATCACTCAAATCGGAGTCCAGATGCGGAAGTTATACACGAAACGGTGAGACTACGCACTGCAGTTCGACCATAGTTCTACCTCCTCTGTTCGATTTGACCACTGGTCGTGGTCGAACTCGAAGCCTGGACAGCGAAAAATTGGGATTTTTACCCCCTGTTCGTGAATTTTTGTGCTTTCCAAGAAAAAACCAATCCAAGGTCCATAAGGAGAGCTTACAAGTATAAAAGGGGATGTAAATCACACCAAGAAAACAATACAATAGAATACGGATTGGATACAACACAACACAACCATCCTACACCCCACAAGGGGGGTTCACCCCTCAACCATCATCCACATCCTTTCCTCCATCCATCCATCACTTTGAAGATTCGTCTGTGGAATCAAGAGGAGAACCAAGAGGAGAATTCAAGACGGAGAAAGACGTGATAACTCCCACATCTAGGGGTTTATTTCGTTTCCTAATTTATCTTGTATTTTTCGGACATATGGGTAAGATCTATCCAACCTCCATGATTGTTCTTCGTAACATCATGGGCTAAAGCCTTTTTGGTAAAACTAGGATTGTGAAGGTTTTTACTAATTAATTAAACTTTCATGTGTAAACTCCGTACAACACTACTTGTGAATTTATTTTATATATGATTGTGCTTTCTTAATTCATACTCACGGTCGTTTTGTGCATCATTAACTGATATGTTGAGTTTGAATACATATATTGGTTATTGATTGAGTGCGTTCACTGCTGAGCAGGATTTCACGTTATGATTCTAAGTGAGGGGACTCCGAAGCTTCATTAAAACTATCATATATGAATACTTATTAATTGAATTGAATTCGGGTTAGTAAGTAGGATAAAGAGGATAATTTTATAGTACCTATAAAGGGAGATCATATCGGGTTAGAGTACCAATTGGCCAGGGAAATAATTGATATTGATAGTACTTAGAAAGGGGGTGAAATTATATCTCTTGCTCCGAGGTTATTCACACGTGTTACACGCTTATTTACTTGTATCTATAGAGTAGATTTGCATGGTTTAGTGATGCGTCCATATTCCACAAGGCAGAGTCGGACATCAACACACGAAAAGGAGATTAATGAGTGAAACTGGATTATCCTAGAGCTGCCTATTCTCCTACTTGATCCACTTTCGTATTCTTCGAGTGATATTTTATTTAATTTATTATTTTAATTAATTGTTTAGTAGTTTAATAATTCAATACTCAACATTAATTGCACTTGTCTTAATTAATTTAGTAAATAATTAAATTAATAATATATCGTCCTTTGGGTTCGATATTCACTTTGTCGATTGCTTAAGCTGCAATTGATATCTTTAATACTTGGGGATTAATTTTGCCTGCAAAGAAAACGCGCATCACTGGATCAATGTTTCTGAGGAGCATTATTGGAACTCCTACCTTAAGTACCAAAACATGATTAGGGAGTCCAGAACACTTAAGAGAATTCAAAAAATCTTCCGAATATAGAGTATTAGTGTTGGGTGATCTATCATTTGGACATATAAAATCATTTTGAAACAAAATTGATAAAATTTTAAATTTTACTTACCTATTTGTGTGTTAGAATATGGATTGTTTTGTTTTTTCAATTACCACTCCTCTGTTCATCCGAAATATTATCCATTATTATTTCTTCAGCGATCTCTGTTTCAATTTAATAAATACTTATAATTCCATATGAATATGATAAAGAATATACATATGGTTGAAAAATAAGAATATTTGAATCATGCATATCATCAGAATTATAAATATTCATGTTATCTTCAAAGTCTGAGAAATCAAAAGTTATTTATCGCAAGGTAAATCACAAATTTATAGCATTAAAATTTAAATGTAAGAAATATAAATAATAAAAGTATGACAAAACTAACAAACCTTCTATGTTCAAATCAATTTTTTCTGTATCATATGCACTGCTCTCTCTAGCCGCAAAATTTTGATCATTCGATTCATCAATCAACATTTCGTTCTCAAAGTCTACAGTTCGGAATTCAAATACAAAAATTTACAGGATTAAAACTTATCTTGTATTACTAAATTTTGAAAAGTTAAAAGTTATAGGACTAATATTGACTTTAATCAATATTTTAGGATCTTATTCATAAGAATTAAATAATATTAGTTAATTTAGATTTAGATTTATCACCACAATCTTATACCTTCAACGACATTCAAACTCGAAGTACCTCCCATTCCTGCTACTTCAAACCTCAATTGTTTGTTTGAAGAGGTGAACTCATCGGATATATTGCGCTTACCTGACCAATTTTTTTTAAATCTTTTCGTAAAATAAGTATTATTAAAAAAAGAAAAAAATTATGAGAAAAGGACTTTAATAAGAATGAATTGACCATACACCTTTTTTTTCTCCTGGATAATGGTTTTTCTATTTAAGCGTGTTATTGTTGTTTCCTTGCTTTCATAAAGATTGCATGAATCATCAAGCATTTCGTCCTCGAAGTCTGCAATTAAGAACTTTATATTTATTGTTGCTATTGCCTAATATTAATAACAATACAAATATACGTTGTAGCATGTGTACCTTCTATACAAAATTCTTCTGTCACAGTTGAACATGAAGCACTTTTCATTGTAAATACTTCATAATTTAATTGTTGGGTCTTGGAAATATTGTCTCTACAGATGTTGCTCTTACCTAATTTGTATGAAAGTATAAAAAAATTATAAATTACAATATAGTTTTTCAAGATACAATTAATTTTCTTCAAATTTTGTAAGTACGTGAATGTGTAATTGCTGTAATTAGTGTTACCTCTGGATGAAGAAATGTTCCATTTTTCCATCAATATTTGTTTTCTCATATGGCATCCGCTGTCAGTTTTTGAGTGATGCTTCATCATTATTCTGTTAAATTTGAATGTATCTAATCTCGCATATTTTAAGTTTCGAAACAAACCTTTTATTATAGTATTATTATATCCTTTGCCAAAATAATAGTGATTGCATACCAGAAATAATTTTAATCGAATCTTTTCTTAAAATATATTTTCTTTATTTAGTATCACCAATAAATTTTAATTATGGTTAAATAAATATTAAATAATACAATATGATTTTTTTTCACTATGGTATTCATATTAAATTACTTAATATAAAATATTAGTTATGTTATAAAAATTATAAATAAATAAGAGAACATAAAAATTAATATTTAAAATAATAAATTATTTAAATAAAATATTAAAATTATAAGATTAATGTGAGATTGAGATTGCCACATACACAAATTTTATTGTGGTAGTCATAATAAAATACTTAAAATAATATGACATATTAAATAAAATAATATTTGAAATATTATATTAAATTACTTAAAATCAAATATTAATTGCAAGATTAAATAAAATATTAATCTTAAAATATATTGTCTATATATAGTATCACCAATAAATTTTAATTATGGTTATATAAATATTAAACAATACAATATGATTTTTTTTACTATGGTATTCATATTAAATTATTTAAAATAAAATACTAGTTATGTTATTAAAATTATAAATAAATAAGAGAATATAAAAAATTAATATTTAGAATAATAAATTATTTAAAATAAAATATTAATTATAAGATTAATGTGAGATTGCCACATGTACAAATTTTATTGTGGTTGTCATAATAAATTACTTAAAATAGGACATATTAAATAAAATAATATTTAAAATATTATATTAAATTACTTAAAATTAATGTTAATTGCAAGATTAAATAAAATATTAATTAAGAGCTTAATATTCGTTCCAAACCTGGAACCTTTTAGTTTTGCTATATAGTATTTGTTTCAATACAATACTCATTTTTTTATCAATGTTGTCCTATAACTTTTGTTTTAATTATTAATTTTTACTTGTTGTAATTTTGTCTCAAAATATTACTTTTTATCTCTATAAAACTCTTAAATAAAATTGATCATTTTTAGGTTTAAATGACCATTTTAGATAAAAGTTAAAAGTTATGGTTTTATTTGTAGATAAAATTAAATTTTTTTGAGACTATTTTGAATAAATTAATTTTGTATGAGACAATATAGATTCTGAATTCTTATTCTTGTGGTGGCGCATATCTAATTGATATGGAAAATAGAGTTGGTAATGATATTGAAATAAACATTAATTCTTGATTCTAGAAAAGTTTGAAGGATAGAATTGATAATAGAATTAAAACAATCATTCATAGTTTCATAAAAATTATGATAATCTAAATTTGCAGTTATAATAAAATTTATGGATAAATTCTAAGTATTTCATGAAGTAATAGGTTTTGTTTCTTAAGATTGATCCTTCAACTTTTACTTGAATCATCCTTTTATTCGTGGTCGGCATTTGAGTCTGATCCAGAGCATTATCTTCATCATCATCAATAGTCTCAAAGTCAATCAATTTACGCTTCCCTTTTGGAGTACTCATTTTATTTGTAAAAATATCATTCATGGAGGATCCTAAAGGATGTATGTAAACATAAAAATAATAGTATAATATAACAGTTAGAAAAGATGGAGCAAATTACAATAAATGTATTTTTAATTTTGAACTTCAATACCTTTTTCGCTTTTGATCTATTCGTTATAGTCTTGATCATAGTAGGATCTGAAGATACTTTCATCACAGTGTATACATTCCATTAACTACTTATATTTCTTTTAGAGATATGGAATTTAAAGATGAACTTCGAACTAATAAGAGTGTCA
Organism: Pogostemon cablin; assembly: GCA_023678885.1. Lineage (NCBI taxonomy): Eukaryota > Viridiplantae > Streptophyta > Magnoliopsida > Lamiales > Lamiaceae > Pogostemon > Pogostemon cablin. The sequence continues at coordinate 19,016,133 of CM042955.1, forward strand.
AGCTCTTTAGGAAATAATCCAACCAAGTCCAGCTAATAAAAAAAACAAAAAAAGAATTATAATAAAATATAGGATAGGTATAACAGGTATGTTGTATTTTGCAAACTAAATTCTAATTTATGCCATATCTTTCAGTCATGTGAAAATTTGTAATATGTGAAATTTGATTAATGCAATTCTATTCTTTATAGATGTCAGTATATGAAAATTATAAAATAGCTTCTCAAGATTTTCAATGAGTTCGGCTGCTATTTTTCCAATGATTGGCCTAATTTCTCTATCAAATACTATAAAGGAAGTACTCCCAATTTCATCGGCAACCTTGAGATGAATTTTATATCTATTGAAATGCAAAATAACTTAATAAAATTTTATTTGTCATTTTCAAAAGAAAATAGTAAATTAAAAAAAAATATATGTTAAACTTTCAAAGAAAAAAATAAAACTTACTGTGGCACAGGTACTAGTATGTCCTGCTTACATTTCTCACAGTAAAGGACTCCAAATTTATCAATAACTTTCTTGGTGCATTTGTTACATCCATTATAGTACCATTCATATTGAGTTTGGATCCTTTGAGCATTTGCAACAACAATGCAATAGCTTTCCTAAAAATCCATGATGAAAATATAAATTAACATAAGTTATACAATAATTGTAATACATTTTAATCTTTGTAACAAAAATATTTTTAAAATAAAAAAATTATAATGGAATATTTACATCCTTGATGTCTTGAATTTCTGTAAGATAGATCACTTCTACATTTGGTGTAAGTTCTTCAAAGACGAAGCTTCTACCAATATGATTTATATGAGACTGTCCATGCAATCTATCATGGCCTATTAAACCCATGCTACCTTTCCAAATGCATAAATATTAAAATTTATAGATATATATTTTTTTTAAAAGAAAAAATCACTAAATGTAATGTATAGATTGAGCGCGTACCTCTTTCGAAAATCATGAACTTCTTTTATATCTTCATTAATTGTTATCCTTGTTGCATTCCAAAAATTTGATATTTTTTTTTCCTATAGCATATTTCAAAGAAAGTATGATTTAAATTTTTATATAATAATAATTATTATTATTTTTAAAACATATCTAAAAATTTGAGGACAAATAATATATGATTAATGGCTAAATATATTAAAATAAACATCTAATGACATCTAAATACATACAGAATTATACATAAATAAAATGAGTTTAAAAAAAATGTACCTCTATATTTATTGTTGATTTTGGCATACTCAAGAACAATAATAAGTGTTTGGTTTGGATTGTTCCTCTTGTATTGCATGAATTGTCTTGCATATTCTCCCCACAATGTACAATTCATGATTGTGTGTCTTAAATTGATGTTAAAATTTTAATTAAAAAAAACATTAAACATAAAAATTGAGTTAAAAAAAATATGAATAAATATTTTAAAAGAAAGTTATCGTTCATCTTCAAGCTCAATATCAATTTTATTTGTAGGCTTGCCCCTTGTACTAACACAAATTATATCTCCTATTTTTACCACCAAAGCAATTATGTCTGTGGATATTGTCATTGTAAGAAAAATAGAACCAATTTTTTTAAAAAGTATAATTAGTTTCTATTAAAAAAATAATAATAAACTTTTAAAATATACCTATGAGTACTGTATCTCTAGTATTGTCTTGAGAATTGATTGTATCAAAATCAATAAAATTCAAGCTAGTTTTGTTTGTTTTCAATAGCGAAGTCAATCGCACCAATGTGTAATTATGGATGTTCAACTTGAATTCATGATTTGTAATAAGGACAGACCCAATATTTTCAGCAACACGAAAATTTGATATAATATATGTTGCCCCCTCACTTAACAATTTCTCAAATTTTGAGATGTGAATATGGCGAATTGTTACTTGAATCTTTGAACCCTACACATATAATATAACAATAATTAAATAAAAAACTTTATCATGTTAATAATCGAAAAGTTGTGGAAATATAAAATATACCGTATACTTAAAGAATATTTAATCATTATAATCAACTAAAATTTACCTTTTCATCCATCATAATCATATCCAGGTATTTTTTTCTGTATTATCAAGGTATATATCCAAAGCCTCAAGCATTTAACTTTAATTCGCCAAGTCTCCTTTTGCATAGTAATTTCAGACACAGGATCATAAATTGATGATATGATTTAATAAAGAAAAAAAACAGTATAAAGATTGCAATGAAGGTAAAAAAAATTCACTATAGATGAATATTGATCGATTGTATTATGTCATATACTTATATACAATGAATTTATATGATAAATATGGTAATAAATAATTTAAAATCAACACCAAAATTACTTTAAAAATATTAAATTTTAATAATATACTCCATCTTTCCTAAAATTATTAAAACTTAATTTAAGTAATCAAACAACAACAAAAAATTTTTGTTTCTTCATAAATTTACCAAAAATTTATAACTAATCGATTGTACTATGTCTTAACTAAAATTTATATGCTAAATATGAAAATAAATAATTTAAAATCCAATGGAAATAAATAATTTAAAATACACACAAAATTTACAGATTAAATCAAAAATATTTAAAGTATTAAATTTAATTACTTACATAAACTTTTATAAGAAAATTACTTAAAATAATATTAAGAAAATTACTTAAAATAATATTATTACATAAAACTATAAATTTTCCAAAGCTTTATAACTAACTGATTCGATTGTACTATGCATTAATTAAAATTTATATGCTAAATATGGAAATATATAATTTAAAATACACACCAAATTTACAGATTAAATCAAAAATATTTAAAGTATTAAATTTAACTACTTACATAAACTTTTATAAGAAAATTACTTAAAATAATATTAAGAAAATTACTTAAAATAATATTATTACATAATAATATAAATTTACCAAAACTTTATAACGATTGTACCATACCTTAATTAAAATGTATATGCTAAATATGAAAATAAATAATTTAAAATCAAATAAAAATAAATAATTTAACAAAACTTTATAAATAATCGATTGTATCATACCTTAATTAAAATGTATATGCTAAATATGAAAATAAATAATTTAAAATCCAATGAAAATAAATAATTTAAAATTCACACAAAAAATATTTTTTTTTATTACAAAAAATATTACAAAAAATCTATATTTATATAATTTTATTTTTTAAATCTATCTCAGTGCATCGCACGGGTTAAAATGCTTGTATTATTAGCAAGAGTAATAGGAGTAATTCATAATAAAAAAAACTTCCCAAAACTTTAACACTTTTCTTCAAAAAAAATAAAATAAAATAAAAAATAAAAAATTCACATATTTTATTTTTATATGCCCCATAAAAACTTCTATATTTAAAAAGAATCAAAACAACTAACCATCACATTATACTCCTTTTATATACAAAACTATCGCTTTTACCTATACATTTAGAGTGAGGCTTGCGTGCATCCGAGGGTACCGTACGCCTTTAGAATTTAGGGGGCATTTGGTTTGTTGAAAGGATTCGGAATGAGAATAATAGTGATAGTAATGAGAAATGATAATGAATTTGTCTTTAATAATTATGTTGTTTGGTCGATAGTAGGAATGACTTTCATAGTTATTGATTTTGTTTGGTATAATTAAATTTTATAGGAAATAATTCATAATTTTTACAAATAATTTTTATTTGAATGCAATTTTTCTATTTATAAAAGAAAATTATTATTTTATCATTTATAGTTTATTAAAAAAAATTAGCATCAAAACTTTGATTAGCAGAGAACAAGGCCATGGAATAAAAGTGACAGGAGCCCATATGCTGAGGAATGGACCATTCCTAGATTTGTAGGAATCAAATTTACTGTAGTACTTTCATTCCTTTTAAACAAATACTCTTTTACCATTTCAATCCAATTCCATCTCCTCACACCTATCAAACAAACACCCTCTTAGTATTAAGGGTAAGGTTATATTATTTTGTTCTAAAGGGTTTACACTTTAATTAGTAAATGTACATCATTTTCTTTTAAAGAATATACACTTTTTATTAATGAAGTATTTTTTATTTTTCTTCAAAAAATAAATGATATACATCTTTATACTAAAGGGTATATAATTTAATACAAAATTCTAAAGGCGCACGGAGTGTGCCCGTGCGACCGAGGCACATAAGTTTTTTCCATACATTTAACCTACTTTATAATTTACTCCCTCCATCCAATTTCAGACGACACACTTTCCATTTTAGATTATTCCACAAAAGTTTAACCTTCCTAAAAAAGTAAAAAGTCAAACATATCACCCTCCCTTATAAACTTTATTTAAAAAAAACAACATTTACCTAACACAACTAACATTTTTTATTATTTATTTATTACCAAAAATATCATAGTACCTCTAAAGATATCACGTTTCTTAATATACGTGCATAAAATAGTGTGTAAACATTTGTGAGATGAAGGAGTATTTATTAAAAATAAAAAATTAACGTATCTCCAAAAGTAACATCTTATTATTCTATGTAAAAAAAATATTAAGATTTTTTTTAGATAGAGAAACAACAATTAATTAATTCCTGAAAAATATTTTATACGTATTTTTCTTTTTTTTCCGCCCACATATTAATTCACACCCTATTTTTTGAGAGTTGTAAAGTATTCCTACTTTTTCTAACTTTATATATTAAAAAGTAAATTATTTTAAACTTCATACATAAAATCAACTAAATATATTTGAGTTAGTCTCCTGTGAGACGAATTATTATAGAGGCGGATCGTGAGACGGCTTAACCATCTTAATTTATATAATATAATATTATATTAAATATTATTATTAAAAATAGTTAGTGAGATTATCCATTAGTGTTTTCTGCTTGGATTATTAACCCACCGTATGATTTCCCCCTCCGGCTTGTCATCCAATTTTTCTCTGCCGGCGAATGAAACCTGGGGTCTACCGTCATCCCCATCTCCAGCGAGTCGTTAATTCCCATCTCCAGCGAGTCGTCTTCGATCATCATCCCCATCTCCGGCGAGTCGTCTTCGGCTTATTATATGTTGATTTGAGCTTATAATGATGCCTGATACTACTTATAGTATTTTGTTAAATATGTTACAGTGTAATGAGTAAAATCTTGTTTGTAGTTTACTGTATTCAATGTTGCGGTTGTATAGTATGCTGTAATCTTATTAAAGTATGTTATGGAATTGTCATTATATGTTGGTGTTAAGTACTCCATGTAGATGGTTAGATATGTCGTTTAATGTTATAGTATGTATTTTCATTGTTAGAGTATGTCATTTCTGTATTAAAATAACTATTACTTCTGTAGTAGTTTCATGTGACGTTAGAGTATGTAATGTTGATGTTATGATATGTCACTACTTAATTTATTTAAGTATGTCTTATTATAATATATGCTAGTTTAAAGTACTCCGTGTCGATGTGTGGTATGTCAACGTGTTCATTTTAGTTTAATTTCTCTTCTTCAACGTGGATTTCTACCTTTCTTCGTCATTCTTCAATGGGATGTTAGGAAATTTGGAAGAATACCTTGTTAAATCTTTCTCTTCTTCCGATGGATTGGGGGATGTCATGAATTTGAATCTCTTTTCTCTCTCCTCGATTGATACAGGGACATGTTGAATTTGGAAAGACTCTTCTCTCTCTCCTAAATCTAAATTAATCAAGCAAATTTTAAGAGATTATAGATTTTAAGGGATTATACAAATTAATTTATTAATTAATAAAAAAGGGTTAAATTACATTTAGATACCGTTTTAGACCCGACTCACGTAAATGGATGTCTCACAAGAGAATTTGTCAATATGTTTTTGCAGGACGCTAATTTATTTATTTTTTATTTTTTTTTGAGTAACGGAGTATTATTTTCATGTCTCAAATTACTAGAGATCGGAAAGAGAAAGCCTTAACATATTTTTTTTCACTAAAGTCATACTTCATATCTCTCATCACGCCCTTTCACATACCAAAAAAAGTATTATAGATGGAATGACATTAACAATGTTTCATTTTATAACAATAAAAAGATATTTTTTTTTGCATTAAAAAATTACTTTTTTAAAATCTTGAAACAATAATTCGATCAACAAAGATATACGCAATTTTAATCGTGGGGGGGGGGGGGGGGGGGGGGGTGGAAAATGTTAAATTAGTTACAACTAATTGGAGAAAAGGTTGTATCCAAACAACCCAATTTGAATTAATTTAATAACTTTATAATTTGCATTATCTCAAACTAAAAGTCTGAAAGTAGACAAGTTGCCACGTGAACCGCTTAGTTACGTTGTCTTTGTCTTTTCTAACTTTTTCTATATTTTCACATTTATGTTTGTTGTAAATAAGTTGCCAAGTGAACCGTTTAGTTACGTTGTCTTTGTCTTTTCTAACTTTTTCTATATTTTCACATTTATGTTTGTTGTAAATAAGTATTCCCACATTTTCATTATTATTGAATTTTTATATTTATACTAAATATAGTTATAAATAAAATTTTATGTTTGATGAAATTAATAATGCAGCGATTCAACGTATCAGTCAAAACACCTCACAGGCATGCACACCATATATTCATCTAACTATTTATTTTAGCATTATGTTATTATTATTCATGTAGATTAAAATATTTTATTCATAAGTAATTAATTTAACCTAGCTGATTAGAAGGGCATAGTCAGCATCATTAAAAGAAGGAAGTATATTGTTATTAAGCATGCAACCATAATTCATAAGAAAAAGAACACAGAGAAGTTGATATTATCTTTGAAGAACTCCTAATTCAATAAATAATACTTTATGCGTCAAATTTAATAATAATTAGAAAAAACTTTATAAAAAAAATTAATATCCATATAATAAATTTTAGAGTTTAACTGCTATGCACCTAGTGTACTTGGACGATTATAACCGTTAGATTAAATTTTAATTTAATCTTAACCATTAAATAAAATAAAATAATAAAAATAAAATAAATAATTATCCCATTAACCCTTAATTTATGCTTATAAACTCTAGGTGTACCGTGCACCCTAGAATTATCCCAAATTTTGAGAAAGGATGCAACTCTTTTATACCAAAAATTAAGTAGTTGAGTACTTTCATGCTATTGGTTAAGTGTTTTATTTTGGGAAAGCGCTACATTTTAAAATGTCTAATATTACTTTTAGTTAAATTATCAGAGTGATGCTGATTTAAAATAGTCATAATTTGTTGTGTACTAAACTAATATTACTCTTTATAATAAAAAAAAGGGTAATAATATCTATTATATAAAAGAGTAGAGAAAATTATTTGCATAAATTATATTCTTTATGTAACTCAATTCATGTAATTTTATTTATACCTTACAAGAATTAATGTCATTTTTATTTAAACCTTATATTATTATTTTTTTCAAAATTTTCATTTCACAATAAATAAAAACAACTTTTCAAATTGAATATTAAAAAGAGTAATCATCAAAGGTATGTCTTTTATAAAATATAATGATAAAATAAAAAAATTCTAATTTGATTTTTTAAAATTTATTTATAATAATTTGGACTTAATTATGATTGACGTATTTAGATTTTTAGTCCAACCTTTATTAAAAATTCCATCAAGAAAATATATAGTACATGGTTTAGTTGGGAAGATGGGCTTGTGGGCGTAGTCAGAAAATAGGCCTTCTGAGCCCATATTTAATAGTCAGCCACTAAAATATTTCTAAAACCAACCAATTGAATCATTGTACCGCAGTCTTTCACCCGTTCATGTAAATTTTAATACCATAAACAAATAGAAAAAAAAAGCCATAATTTTTTAATAAATTAGTGATCATCTCTATTTATTTCGATATTATTCATAAAATAATTCGATAGGATAGTTATCATTTTCCGATTATTTATCATTCTCTACTAAAAATGTTATCCCCTCCATGCACAACTCATCATCGTACTTTAATTTTCACAATATTAAGAAAAATTATTTTTTAAACTTATTTTTAGAGGTAGTTTGACTCTCTCCATCCATCCTTAATCTATTTATTTTATTATTTTGGATCGTCCACTTTTAATATATTAATTTTCTTTTTTAATATATGAACTCACACCCTCCACTAATTCAAATAAAATATGGGACTCACACCTTCTACTAATACAACTACCCACTATATATTAAATAATAATATTTTTTAATCCACGTACAAAAAATAAATGAATATATTGATGTTGGACAGAGAGAATATTTTTCAGTATTAAATAAAGACAAAGATTTTTGTGAGATCATCTCACATAATGTCTTCCATGAATGAAATGAATAAAAAAGATAACATTTTCAATTAAAAGAATACTCAATTAATGAAAAGTGATAATCGTTTCACCCCAAAATTGCATCATAAATAAATTGTAAAGTACTTTATGCGCATAAGATATTGATGGAAATTTTGAAATTAAATTTTATTACAAAATTATTGAATTTGTTGTTTTCTCCTTTTAAAATGGTGCGAAAATGAGTTGTGTACATATATAAATACTCCCCCGTCCCACACTAAAGGTAGTTCTTACTTTTTGGCACGTGAATTAAGGAGTATTATTATTTAATGTGTAGTGGATAGTTATATTAGTGGGAGTGTAGGCCCCACATTTTAGTTGTATTAGAGGGTGTGTGTGAGTCTCATGTGTATAAAAAATGAAAGAGGACTCTTTGGATGGGACGTCCAAAATGACAAAAAAATACTATTTTGGTGGGACGGAGAGAGTAGAAAGTATGAAATTAAGTAAAACGACAGGAGCATTATTATTTATTTATCTTATTGAACTCATAATTTTGTGAGACGTACCATAAAAATTTGTAATTCCAAAAAGTGAGAAAAATCTGTAGTTAAAATATAAATCCGTCTTCGTAAGGCAAGAAAATATAATTATTGACACATCGAAAGAGAGATGAACCGAGGCAAAAGAAAGTCACCATTGCAGAACTTTGAGAGGAACAAATTTCATACTTTGTATTGTTGTTTGTAGCTAAATTACTGAGTCCCTTTTCTAGTTTAATGATGGTGAAACTCTCGGATCAAGAACGTCATCTATAATTGCTTTAAGGTAATGTTTGATTTGGGATTATGCGAGGATTGAAAACCATGAATAGTGTGTTTTATGTTTGTTATGAGTCTTGAGTAGGGTATGTTTTAACTTTATGTCAAATCAATGTATTAATTTATTTAAAAAGTTAAATGAAAAAGGAGAGATAAAAAGATAAAGTGTATTAATTAAGGTGAGAGGATGTAATAGGTATATATAGGAGTGATTTTTAAAATATGAATGTGGGTTTTGAATTCTAATTCTGGGGTTTCAAACCCGGAAACAAACATTGCCTAATAATTAATTTATTTACTATTGTATAAATTTATCTATTACTTGCACCAAATTTATATTTGAATTGTTATTTTAGATTAGGCATATAATTAAGTAATTCAATAGTTTCATAATGAAGCACTCTCTTGTGAGATGGGTTATTTGTGAAACATTATGAAACGGGTTGACCCATCATTAAAGTATTATTATTGTATAGATAAAATATGTTTATTTGTAGTTAAAGTATATTAATAATAAATATTATAACACTTTAAAATCATATTTTAATGCATAATTCAACGAAAATATACTTTAACAACCATTAAACATACTTTATCTATACAATAAATATACTTTAATGATGGATCGATTTATCTGTCTTTGTCTTTATCAATAGCTATTTCCATTATTAAAATGTAAAAAATAGGCATGTCAAAAGCCGTATTTTTGGGCGTAAGAAACCTCATGACCAATCTAAATTTATAGAATATATAAAAAGTAATAACATTTTAAAAGTAAAGTGATAATATTTTTAATAAAAAAATTAATTATAAAAGTCTGTACGTTAACTTTGCTGTTAATAATTTATAATTTTCTTTTATTCATAATTAAATAACTTCACACACAAATACGAAAGTATAATATTAATATTTTATTCTGATAAATTAAAAAAAAATTTTATCCTGATTTATATTTTCTTTTCAGCACTTTTGGTTTAAGGGTTATATAATTCATAATTATCTTTTTAATTTTTTTTATTTTATAGTTGATTTATTCAAAATTATTTTGTCATTAATTGAGCAATTTCAAGACATAAATTAATAACCCTAAAAGCAAGCAAGAATGATAAAATATTCTTAAATATTAATTGCTTAATAATTAGCCAAAGAAGGATGAGACATGCCAAATTAATCTTTAGTAGGTGGAATAGAATTAGATATGTCCATCAAACTTGGAAAAACACATTTCACAAGTGTATAGAGATGAAGTTAGAGTGCAAAATAGCAAGCAATCCACTTTTTTAGAAATGCTTCAATTAGAAAAGTCAATATATGGTGTTGCCCAATCACAATCAATAATCCAACATTAACTTACCTTGTTTTAAAGTTACCCACTCCTAATTTATTTTCTAATTTTGGGAATGAACATGTCTTTTTCCACCATTTACCCTGAATTAGAACATTATATTTTCTTGGAAATTTAACCCAACCCTGGTCGGATCCAAAATGAACTTGCTCTCATCGATCATATTAGTCATTAATTATGATTATATAGAGAGATAATTGTGTAAATTATATCTTAAATGATCAATTAGATAATTTCTTTTAAAAGTTTGCATTGATTCATGTAGAAGAAAGTATCATAGTTTACATTACAAATTATTATTTTAGATCTCTAATAATAATTAAGAAATAAAAATATATATATATTAAAAAATTAATCCATTTTATTTTGAAGGATAGTAGGATACCCTAACTCAGCCACTCATCAAATGAGTAGCTAAAAAGATGCAGTGAGATCTGCCATCAATATAATATTATATTATATTATATTATATTATATATATATATATATATGTGTGTGCATGGAGTATATAAGAACCCAATTACATGCACACTCTCTTGCTCTCACTCAAAATTTAACCCCCTCTCTTTCTCTCTCTCAGTCCCCCATTAATTTTGTCTATTATTAATAATAGGCATGAGGAAATGCTCACAGTGTGGAAATACAGGTCACAATTCAAGAACCTGCAGAAATGCTTCATCCAGAGCAGTTCAAAATGGTCAAATCATGAAGCTCTTTGGTGTGGAGTTAGTAAATTTGCAATCATCTTCTAATGACATTACCACCTCCACAAACCTATTATCTTTCAGTGAAGATTGTGATAAATCCAAGATCGCCCATTTCTCCACTGGAACTGCATCTCAGCCTCACAGAAAAAAGGGTATACAAACTAGTATCTCTATTTATATGCATGCTTATTTTGTGACATTTATAATATAATTAAAAAATAATTTAGGTGTAGCATGGAGTGAAGAGGAGCACAGATTATTTCTAATGGGTTTAGAGAAACTTGGAAAGGGAAATTGGAGAGGAATTTCCAAGAATTTTGTGACAACAAGGACTTCTACCCAAGTAGCAAGCCATGCACAGAAATATTTCCTCAGATTAAATAATACCAACAAAGCCTTTCTCTCTTTGGTACTACTCCATTTAATTTTCTACATTATTTTATTTAACTACCCCATTCTCTTAAATAGTTTTTAAAAAAAATAAAATTCAATCCACATGTGCTCATCATCTGTCCAACTTCTTCTTGTAACTAATTTGAGAGAATATATAATTATATAAGTATAAATTAAAAAACACGCGGGATTAAAATTATTTTTAACTCAAACTTGTTTTTAGAAAAGTTCAAAGTATTCATCAGGTAATGAGCATGAATTTTGTAAATTTCGAAAAAAAAATAAGTAATTATGCAATTATTAAAGATGTGGGATGAATTTTTTTTTAATATTTGGAACCATTTACAATAAATTAAAAAAAAATGTGGGATAAACTAATTTTAGAATATATATATATATATATATATATATATATATATATATATATATATAATTTATGAAGTCCAAAATAAAATTTTGAATAATTGGCATATAAATAAATATATTAAAACAGGTGGGAAGAAATGAAGCAGAATCAAGGATGTATTCCAGTACTAGTAGAGATTGCATTTACTCAATGAGAAGAATTGTACCAATCAATCCGCCGTACACATTGCCGGAGATACCTATCTTGGAGCTCAGCCTCAACGTGCCGCCACCACCGCAGCCGCCACGGCTGCCAGCGTTGACTCGTTGGCCTCTTGTGATCTGGAAGAAGCAGTATATTCATCACTGATATGTATATGTATGTATATGATGCTAAATATTAATGGGGAATATATAAAAATTAATTATCATGAGATTAGATCCATTTATAGAATTAACATCAATTTTTGTTTTCTTTATACTTGCTAGAATTGTGGGATTGATGTTTTTGTTTATTTCATGCAAGAAAAATTTGGGATAAAAAACCTTTTTAGTCCCATAACTTTTCTCATTGTCTTTTTTAGTCCCAAGAAAGATAAGTTTGTCAAATTAGTCCCACCGGCGAAGAAATAGGGCAAAAAACGTCCTATTTTTGCCAGAAAAAGCCACGTCACAACCGGAATTGTCAATTTCCGACCGGTATGATGACGTGGCGCTCTGATGGCAGGTGAGTCAGCGGCATAAAAATCTATTCAATCCCATAACTTTTCTCATATTCTATTTTAGTCTCAATAAAGATAAGTTTGTCAATTTAGTCCCACCCGTGTAGAAATAGGGCCAAACACTTTGTATTTTCGCCGAAAAATGCTGACATCACTGATAAATGGCACGTGATTGTCAAATGACAATCGGAATCGCCGATTTTCAACCGGAATTAATATTATTTTAATACCAACAAAGCATTTCATTTTCTAAAATTTTAAATAATTAGAAAAAATTAATAAGGGTCATCATCCCATTTCTCTTTTGACATGGAATCGCCGCCACCAAGGCCCACATTACAAACACCAGAACTTCGCCACCGACCACGATTTCGCCACCAGCCATGATAACGGTCGGAATTGTTTAAATAAAAAGCCTTATTGGCGTTAAAATAACATTTAATTTGTTGACTCACCTGCCATCAAGGCGTCATGTCATCGTCCTGGTTAGAAATCGGCGACTCCGATGATGTCAGCATTTTTTGGCGAAAATAGGACGTGTTTGGCCTTATTCCTATACGGGTGAGACTAAATTGACAAACTTATTTTTATTGGAACTAAAATAGAACATGAGGAAAATTATGGGACTAAATAGGTTTTTATCCAGCTGACTCACCTGCCATCAGAGCGTCACGTCATCATACCGGCTGGAAATTGGCAATTTATGTGTAATGGGTAGTTGTATTAGAGGTGATATGTGGGCTTAATGAGAATAGATTAATTATTTTTGTATGAGTCCATGTATTAAAAAGGAAATGTGTCAATTTTAGTGGAATAAATTAAAAAGAAAAGTGTGTCCAGTTCTATGGGACGGATGGAGTATTAAATAGGAGTGACAGTTTAAAATTAAAATATAACCAAATAGTTGTATTGACTATTACTTGAAAGAGAAGATTGAATCGTGAATGAACAAATCCCTCTTCCAAACAACGCTACTAATTAAAGTGGAGAGTATCGCATCGCACACTTATACGCATAACATTCCTCCACCTTTACTTTCACTTCTCTTCAGTCTTCACATTTCATTACTTCTTCTACGATTGAATTCTTGAAAGATTAATCTACACAAAGATGGCGGATAAGCCGAGTAGAGCCCTCGTATTGTACGGCGATGGGCTAGCCCGATTAATCAGCCCGCCCCAAACCCACCTCCATTCCTTCGCTTCTCGGGCTTTATGTGGTTTCTTAGCTCTTCCCCATTCCCCATCCTCAGGTAACAATTTTTTGTATTTGATCAATTGGATATTAGTTTATCTGGAATTCCTGTTAAGCTCTGTGGATTCCTCCTCTGATGCTAGTTTAAATTGTTTTGACAATTGAGTGGTTGCGGTTGGTGGGTTCATGAGGATTTAAATACTGCATTTGGTGTTTTGAATTAGAATTATAATTCGAATTTGAAGTGACGATTCTTGGAATGCAATAGAAAATAGTAGGTTTAGGTTTAAGTTTTATGGGGAGAGTTGGATATTTGAAGAACGTAGCAGTAGATTTACCAAATTACTTGAAATTCTTTGACAGTTGTCCAAGTTTTGTGTACTTAGTGACATAAATCCTGTCTTAATTTCTGAAAAGGGAGGGTTTTCCCTCAAGGAAATGGGATTCTTTGGCTTTCAATTTCGATTTTGTAATAAATTCTGGTATGGTCTTACAAGTGCTCATGCTACAGCTGTTTCTACTGAGGGTAGTTCAAGTCTCCTGCGTTATAACCTACATAAACTCTCTTTTCAATTTGTTCTTGAAATTTACTCGGGATTTAGATTGCAGAAAATGAAGATATGAGGATAATCAGAGAGTTTGCAGAGATACTGGATTCAAACGAAGCATATGAAAATTTGGTGAGAATGATTGATGTTAGTGGTGGTTCAATTGTTGTCAAGTTTTAGCTGGTGTTGTATGATAATTTTGCTTAAGAATATGTGAAGTCTAACATAACATCATAATGCTCTTCAGTATGTGAAAGAAGTACACGAAGATAAACCTCAAGAAACATCTGCATTTCCAACTGTAGCAGAGAGGTTGATTCATTTGAAGTGTTTGTGAACTTGATTTAAGTGTAATCCTTATAAGAAATCTACAAGCCTCATAATAAGTTGGCTTTGAATTTGAATTTCAGGTTTATGGGAATGAATGCAGCTATAGTCACTGACAACTTAAGTATGAAGTCTTTTGGATCAATGCTTGGCTTCAAAGTGTTATCCTGGAACAAGATGTCTGAAAGTAATGACTCCGTTGCTGAGTCATCGCCTCTGGCCTCCAAGTTGGTGAAACTACTTGGATTTCAAGAAGGGAAGACATTAGACACCAATGGCTTTGATTTAGTTTTTGTTCATGTTGGAACTAACACAGCAACGGATGGTATTAAGGATATCGAACTTGTTAACTATTTGGTCAGTGATTTATTACACTTGGGTCAGGCTGAAAGTGAGGTCGGTTCTAGGTTGCACTTATCTGTTATTCTGAGCTATGGGGCAACCGTTGAAAACGATAATTTTGAGTTCTCCATATCTAATACTGAACACAAGAATGATAGTGAGCTTTCACTTCTTTTCCCTCGTCAAAGTTACATGATGAAAGCAGGGAAGCCAAGGGAAAATATCAGGTATTAATTGGTTTTTCTAGAATATTGTCTCTGTATTAGTCTATCTGACTTCAATCTTCTTCAGGCTTCACTGTCCAATGCTACTTGCTCAGCATCAGAATGCTGTGACTCGCGTGGATTTGGTGAAATCATTTTCTTTTAGAGATTTTATTGAAGTAAGTCGCGAAGCCATTTTTTTTTCCTTTTTGTGCTATAGTTAACTCATTTTATTGCACTTGCTGCTCATATAACTAATAGCAATAGAAATGTGCTCGTGTTATCATTTGCGGGTGCTGCTACATCATATGGGATTAATTGTCTGAACTTGAATTGATGGAAGTAGACTGTATTTGATACATCTCTCCTCTCCTCTCCTCTCCTTGGTTGTTACTTTTTTGTATCATTAAGAGTAACAACTTTACATGCCGCCTGATCATAAAAGTTTTGTAAATTTAGTTATTATTAAATCAATGCATAGACAAGAACATAATGCATTACAAATGAGAAATGATCATAGTTCCTTAACACCCAATCTAGTGCTTCTACTTTTCATTATTATAGATATCTGTTAACACATTCTTGGTTACTAACATATACGTTTTCATGCAGAACGGTGGAAACCTGGTTATACCAGCAGATAGGTTCTTACATGAAGTAGCGTTCAAGCTTTGGAAGGCACCGAAGTACGGTGCTTGAAACGAAGATACGAGTCTGTGACCATTTTCTTTCAGCATCCAAGAACCTGTAACAATCTACGTTGTTTTCAATATGAGCGGCTGAACTTATTACCACCTTATATCAGTTTTACCTAATCGATTAACCTGTGTTCGTCAATAAAAGTGGTAGACTCGTATCATCTTTTTTACCTCGCCATTATGGCTGAAATGACTCTTTTAGGGGGCAAAAAAAAAAAAAAGCCAAGCTGGCTTTCTCTCTATCTTTGCATGTATTCTAAGACAAGGGATATGTTGTGACACTTTCGTGGTCTAAAATCTCTGAGGCCGCGAAACAGTCATAGGGAATTTCATAGATGCTACTGTCAGTTTGAGAAGAATAAAGGGATAATATACAGAATCTTTTCATAGTTTGTTTTGTGTGTAAACTTGGTTATACTTGATGAATTGTGAACAAAACCATCAATTGTACATTTTTAGATCTAAATTTCTTGTAATATCCAGGCATATAATGTTCATATCATTACATGTCAAGACTGTTTTACTTCTTCACCACATCTTCCTTAAGGAAAACATCTTCCGCACTAAACAATGGAACTGGGGAAGTAGTACGACGTCTAATTTAACAATCTAACAAATTCTTAAAAACATAAGTACCCAACAAAAACCACCCAATAAGGAGGAATGAGAACGAAAACAGCCCGATAAGGAACGGCCATCCAACCATTACTATACCCAAGCAGGTCACCACCATGAAAGGTAGAAATGCTCTGAACACAGAAAAGCCATCAACCCATTTTCCACGTAACAGCATGAGAGCCGCTACGTGGATCATGCTCCAATTCGTCAAGCCCTGGTAGGCGAGCCGGTTCAAGCAATGGGCGATGAAAGAGTGACTGTTGCATGTGAAGAGATTGTAGCTTTTGTTCTCAAAGGTGCGTGCACTTGACCTAAGAGCATCATCCCATGTTATGGCAGAACCGAATTCAGTGTGAAGGTAGCGTTGCTTGCATTTATGTCCCGCGAGATTTGGTGGAAAACAGCACTGTTTGAGAAAAATCACATGAAGATGTATGTCAAGCACTTTCGTACAACAAACAATACAATGTCGGCAGTAGGCTCGATTATCTAGATCAAATAAGAACAGTCAACTTGATTTTTGTATGTACAGCCCACAACTATCCCTGTGGGCAAATAATAGTACAAGCAAAAATTTAAAACTTTCTAACTAAAAGGAAAAACGACAAATCTAAATTAACTCAGGTTATGCATATAAGTTATTATATAAAGCTCTATAGAGGGTGATGTGGCTACATACTATCACCACAAGCATCAAAGTCACAAATGTTCGTCAGTAACTGCTACTTAAAAACTCAGTTGGGATCTATATTCCAATTTGAAACCTATATGATGTTGGTTTGAAATATTTAAGGTAACTCTACAATGTCCAAGACGTTAAGAGAATTCATGGAGCTATACCTGCTCTCGATCCAATTGGAGGTATCTGGCAACGGAACCAAATGCGAAGTTATCGACATTGACAAGGTTAGACCCGGAGAAATCTAAAATGGTACCGTCTTCCTTGCATATCCCGAAATGCCCTATGAAAGGTGCTAACCATGATACTACAGGCAGAGGGGTCCAAACTAGACAGCATGGAAACCTCGACTTGCTAGGATCTACTCCATCTAATGGCCAAAATTCGTGCTGAGCATTTCCGGCATAACTTCCACCTTCAGCTTCTTTGGTAAGACTAAATTCCATCAGAGGGATATTTCCTGAAGACATAGAGCTAAAAAAAAAATCGCGTTCTGATTAGTTCCTCTGCAGAGAACATTGTCCATACAATTAAGACAACAACCAAATCAAAAGGATGACTTTGAAAGATAGAAGTTATAGAACACATGACTTGAATATATGAAAAGCTATACAACAGTAAAGGGGAAACGCAGAAAACTTGAGAGATAATGATGATGAAAACACTAAATACAAATGTAAGGAAACGTGCAAGAGGAATATGGATATAGAGGTACAATATGATTGTGTAGTTTAATGACGATCAAGAACCAGATGGCAGATACATAAATGGAACATATTACAGCCGTGGAATCCAGTATCGCAATAAATGAAAACACACATAGATTTGCTAATAGACAGAGGAGCAGCCAAGCAACTGTGTGCAACTATGGATATAACCATGCAACGCTAAGGTAATATTCCATTGATGTAATTATTTCACATGCGATGGGAAACTTCAAATGCAGCCAGCAACTAGCATGAGAAATTCACCCATCCACATCAAAAAAATTTCTCATTCCCAATTACCAGTTTAATTTCTTGCAAGTAATTCCCCGCCCCCCTCCCTATCCCAAATTGACAACATCATTACATACTGCAATTCACACTACTGAATAACAAAATGAACCTTAAATGCTTATTGCATTACAACATTCATCTTAAACGACAAGCGCCTACCTCACCGTATATCTACAACTTCCATTAGAGCCAATAGAAAAAGATCATACATTATTATATTATGAGCTATTTTACATGCTAATAAGGATCTTTCCCATTTTACAAAGGTTTGCATTTATCACCAAATGCCACAACAAAATTACATAAAAATGGCAACCTAATCATCCCATTTACCTTCCACACATTGGAAACTTATTGAAATAGGAATATAAAATGAAAAGACTAACCCATAGAGAAATTAATCAAGTAAAATTCTTACAGGATTTCAAGAAAATATGCAACAATAAAACTATTTAAATAAATAAATAAATGCAACACATTATTATTATAATTATTTTTTCAAGATGAGACCCCTTTCTGGATTAGAATCAAAGAAAATGCCTTTGGATTAAGATCAAACAAATTCAAATCAATGTAGGGTTTTCAAACCCAGCAAAAAGTATCAATCACCGACACCTATTTTTAACTATCAGATACATGAGTTAAAATTTAAAAAAATAAAAACTTAATCTTGGCAACTCTACACTGATTATACATCAAAACAAGACTCTAAATTTACAACGAGAGATTATTAAAAAGAAAAGTTCTAAAACTGCATTAAATACTGAAACCCAGAAGAGTAAACAAAATGAGCAATTGATGAAACGTAGGAAAAATTCGTCGAGTAAAAGAGGAGCAGCTGAAGTAGTCCAAATACCTTCACAACCTTTATGGAATCCTTACAATACATGCTATGTAAAAATGGAAATCAAGCCTGAAAAGCTGTTGATTTATATGAAACTTTCGAATTGTATTTTATAGTAAAATATTTGTCGCTTTTTTAATTGAGGAAGAGAGAAAAAATGGATTTCGTCACTGGACGGAAAAGTTTGAAGAGTGAAGGTGCATGAACCTCAACACCCGCGGCCTCTATCTCAACCCCTTTGTGGACCCCGCAACCCTTGTACTTTGACTCTCTTGCCTCTAAGGATTTACTTTATACTTTTATTGGCTGAAAATTTATACATTTTGATATTTTTTACATCCACACCAAATGTAGTTGATGAGGTTACATTAAATAATAAATAAATTAAATAAAATTATAAAAGATTCTTTGAATACAAAACTCTCATACGCTTGTAAAATTAACCTGCAAAAATACGCCGGAGAGGATCTACCGTAAAGCCTCAATGTAATTAATAAATATAATTAATATATTTATCCACATAATTAGTATATTTCGCTTTTTAAACACATGTATCCATACATATTACTAATACATTTAATATATGGATGTCACACACCTCACTAATACAATTACTTACTACCTATTAAATAATAATATTTCTTAATTTATGTGTAAAAACCAAATGTATACGTTTCGGGAGGGAGTAATATGGAGTAACTTTATTTCTCAAATATTTATTTTTGGATTAAATGTCTAAAAAGTTTACGATTTTAAAAAATTGTAAATTGTTACCATCTTCGTTCAAATAAAGATTACGTTAACTATTTCCACATTGATTAAGTGTGAAGTTTATAGATTCACGGGCTCACAAAAGGTTTATTTAGTTTATAAACCCACGGAGAGTTGAGGGATAAAGGATTCAGTGAACCATTCCATCTAATTACCAGTGCTTTTTTGCCATCTTAGCCTACACGATTTTACTTTTGGGGGCTTTGTGCCACCACAAGCCCGCACATGGATTTTATTATTGGGCTTTCACTTAAAAACCATAGTGATAAGGAGAGTTTAGTTCATTTTTATAAAGTCAAATCTATACTTTTAAATTTTTGTTACACACTCAACCCACATAAATAGATATAATATTTTGGGAGGATTACTACTAGGTACACAAAAAAACCCTAAATTACTATGAGATACAAACATACAAAAGTATTACTACTAGGTACAAAAATATATAGTGGTATTTCAATATTACCCCTATTAATGTGCTGCACATAAATATTGTGTGCAGCAAAAGTTCATGTGCAGCAAAGTGTGTGCAGCAAAAAAAAGTGTGTGCAGGAAAAAAAAAAAGTGTGTGCAGCAAAAAAATGTGGTGGTCCGGCGGCGGCGGTCCGGCAGCTTTTTCGGCTGCGGCAGCTTTTCCGGCGACCAGTTTTTTTTTTTTCTTTTTTTTTTGGACGAACAGTTTTTCCGGCGACCGGCTGCCGGAGCTCCGGCGGCGGCGGCGCGGCAGCTTTCCGGGGACCAGTTTTTTTTTTTTTTTTTTTTTTTTTTTTCCCTGACGAACAGATTTTCCGGCGACCGGCCGCCGGAGCTCCGCCGCCGGCGGCGGCGGCGGTCCGGCAGCGGCAGCGGTTGTCCGGTGGTGGGTGGAGGTTGGGGTTAGTGTTTTAAAGGTATATGGGTTTAGGGGTATATTTGGTATTTTACTTTAATATTTTGTATTAAATAATAATTATTTTAAATCAATGTATCTAGTAGTAATTAGGGGTACAAAGTGTGTACCTATCAGTAATTATTTCTAATATTTTATCATTAAGCGAGAGTTCAAAATTTTAATATTTTAATAAATAGTAGATGGTATTATTAGCGTAAAAGTTCACATATAAATATTAATAATTTTGTGTAAAAAAATGCAAATCTTACTTTAAAACAAATTATAATAGCAAAATGTTAAAGCTCCAAATGTTTTGACAAGTGAATGACTAGGAAAAATAAAAAATCAATGTTAAGAAAAAAGTAATGAGTCCACCAGTCAAATAAATATTGATCGTTTCCATAAAAAAAAATGATGTGAGACTCAAGAAATGAGTTCTTTCAACAGGATTTAAATTAAACGAATTATAAATTAATTAAATTAAGTTCAATTTTTAAATAATTACTCCATATGATACTGAGTCGAAGTAGATTCAGAAAAATAAAAATAAAAATATTATTATTAAGATAAAGGGGTAATGAGATGTATCCAAGGGTGCATCAATTAATTTGGATTACAAAACATAAAAAATTAAAAACACTTCTAACCACTCTTACTTAAAAAAAAAACACCTAATCACCCCAAAACAATATCGGTTTTTAATGTTCTCTCCTTATAGGTAGATAAAAGTTTTTTTTTAAACTATAACATTTGGGGTGATCAATTTCTTTCCCAGCAGTAGTAAATAGTAACAATATCGGATTTTAATGTTCTCTCCTTAACATGTCATATAATATAGGTAGACAAAATCCCCAATCCCCAGGGCAGTAGCGGTGGAGGCCCCTAATAGTAAAGTACACTATTTTTAGGTAGACAAAAGTTTTTTTTAAAGGTGATTATAGGGTGTAGCAGTACAACCCTATATTTATAGTTTAAAATAGATTATTGGTAGTTTTTTTATTAATTATATTATTTTATTTAATAGTAAAGATTAAGCTATAAATCAATTTAATAATTAAGATCATCTAGCACAAGTATACCACAATTGGACTTTAAATTTTGAAAAAAAGTACTCCCTCTATCCCAGTCAAAAAAGTTTCTTTCATTTTTTACACACATGAGGCCCACACAACCCCTCTAATACAATTTAAATATGGGGCACACACTCCCATTAATACAACTACATACTACACATTAAATAATAATAATCCTTAATCTACGTGCATAAAAGCAAAAGACCCACTTTTGACCGGATGAAGGGAGTAAATTATTATTATTTTTTTGCATTAACAAGAAACTTGAAAAATTGGAATTATTAATTTAAGGGTATTTGTATATATGGAGATAAAAGGGATGAGAATGAAATGAAAAATATTATTTGGAATAAAGGAATATCATGAGAATAGATTGATTCCATAAAAATAAGACATACATACATTACTAAAATGATTTTACTTCCATAATTTTATCCAAACTTCTTTAAAGTTTAAAATCATAAAATCGGTTCAAAACAATTATTATC
Source organism: Pogostemon cablin (assembly GCA_023678885.1). NCBI lineage: Eukaryota > Viridiplantae > Streptophyta > Magnoliopsida > Lamiales > Lamiaceae > Pogostemon > Pogostemon cablin. The sequence goes on from CM042955.1 coordinate 19,038,397, forward strand.
TAATAATAACCCTATAAATTTGTCACGTAATTTACATATTATTTAAATAATAAATTATATATATAAATAAAGGTTTAAGAACCTAAACTTTTAAAATAATTCTTGTATATCACTTTAAATAATCTTATTATGTTAGACTCAAAATCGATAATATATACTCCCTCCTTCCCATATTTGTCTTCGTAATTACTGTAGACACGGAGTTTAAGAAAAGTTATTTTTTGACCAATTTTATTGACTTTTGAAGGGTATTGTGGTGTTTTTAAGTAATAAATAAATTGTAAAGTATGTTATATGTGTTAGGTGAGAGTGATATTTTTGAAATTAAGGTAACTTTTGAGGTTGTTGATTAGTGTGAAGTTTTATTTTTTGGGGTGTGAAGATAAATGTGGGACGGACTGAGGGAGTATATATTTTTAATTTTGAAATGATAGAAGATTTTTTTTAATTAATAATTTATTTATGGAAAAATGAAATAACATAATGATGATATAAAATAAAATATGAGTAATGTTATTACTTCTAGTAAGGGTTTTCTAGAGATCCTACAAGTCAACTATTGATGAAGAAGGGGCACCGTTGTCTGTTGCCTGTTGTTCATAATCAATTGCAGCATATCAAGATCAGATTTATTAGAGTAACACTTGTACATATTAATTGCACGTATTATAGTTTCATACATTACATTTATTTCTTGATGAATAAATAATAAAAATTTTAAGTAGAGAATGTAATGATTCATGAGAATAAAGGATGGATTTTAAACTCGAAGATTAAAATGGTATGAATTATGAAGTCTTAATCTGCAAAACTAAATTAGTCCATAAAAAATGATATTCAAATTAATGAAAATTGATAGCAGTAAAATTCATAAACTATTTATAGTACAAATAAAAAATAATAATATATTTTTTTTTTAAAAGTGGTTTCATGCGAGTATTTCCCCTATTGAGTATGAGTAATGATTAAAAAATGCACAACCACCATAATATTAGTATAGGCCAAATCACCTTTTGATGCATTATTGATTCATCCAAACAATATTTCATTCAACAAGCTCTAAACAAAGCTCATAATCTTATCAAATACGTTGTCATTACACATCACATTATTAATTAATAATATCTTCTGATTGAAAAAAATCTCAAAAGGATTTTGGGGGCCATAACATATTACAACTATACAAATTTTAGTGTAATAAAAGCTGTACAAAGTTTTTGCTTGCTCATCAAACCACAACTAGTTTACCTAATAGGCTAATATACATTTTGCATTTTATTTTATCAATACATGTCACGTGTACAGAATAATGGTATAACTAGTTAGATGAAATAGAAACAGAGGATCTGGTGTGAAATTTTTAAGGTTGTACAGATTCACCACCACAGAAAGCATCAGGCTCAAAGTTTCTTGCAGACTCTTCGTTGTAAACTCGGGTTATGGCTCTTCCTTCGTTCTCCGGTGGTGGGATCGGAACGGGTTTTCTGGTACTGTCGGAGTTGATGAGGATTATACACAAGGATAATAAAGTTCCAAGAATCAGAAGGGTGTTTTTCAGTTTATCTAGGATGGGCTTCACCTGTGCAAACAGTTGAGAATTATTTGATCAATAATTCAGTATGCTTTTAGCAATAACAAATTAACAACTCTCTCTCTCTCTCTCTCTTGGAGGTGGAGACAGGAGAGGCTTACTGAGAATGAACCAAGAAGTCTATCACGAGCCAAAACTTCAGCAGTCTTTACCCATATCTGCATACAATATGTGACTTATATTAAACTATGTGCATCTAACAACTTAAGTTTTTAGACGAGGTGATTCAATAGTTGAATACATATGAGAGATAAACAAGAAAATTCAAGAAAACAGATAGTTAAGAGATCCACTGCCACTTATGCAACAACATATACATAATGGGATTGGATGACTTCATAAATAAGCGGCTCGTTTCCCTTATGACATGAAACTAACCACGATGCTGGATTCGTTTTGGTAGTTTACGACTCGTTACCCCTCTTGACTATGCCGAAGTGTCATGATTGGTTTGTACACGAATTTGGTCGATAATTTAACAATAGACGCATGTAGGCGTTCATTACAAGTCCACTCCCGTTAATTATGAATTCCATTGTTTTAAATCTTACAAGGATATTGTCTTATTACAATAGTCTTGCTATTCATTCTTGCACCATCCAACTCCATCTCAACCATGTCAACAAGTTCAAGAAATGATTGATCTTCTAGAGTCCACAATCCATCAACAATTTCAGTTAATAACATGCTCTCACCTCACATTCAATTAACTACATTGTTTGTTATGGATCTCATTATGAACTTTTTTAGTAGTAACAATTCATGTGGTTAAGATTGCCACACTTGTTTTAAAGATTCTAACAACCAACAAAAGTGAAACAGTATTTAGATAAAAAAACACAAGAGATGTGTGACATTGTGAGAACTAACTGCCTACTGCTCAACTAAGTTCCATAAATGAATGTCGCTCCAAGAAGATACAAACCCACTAAAAATGTAATCTCAATCTCTCTCCCTCTTCTTTTTTATTTTTTCATTTCATCAACATCCACAATAATGAAATAACATACATTAAAAAATATCAATTTTACATTTAGTTTAATAACACATGCAGTCACATTTTCAGTATTCACGTGATGAGACAGAGAAAGGATAATATTCAGACAAATAATTATAGATAAAAATAAAAATTTACCTGGCCATCATACCACCCTGTCTCTTCATCTGCCACCCACAGAAAAAAGAAACCAAAAATAAAAATAAAAAATATTTAAACAGATCAAATGAACAGTAATGGAACTAAATTATAGTACAGTAGTATATTTTTTTTAAAAGAACTCACATTCAACTGTGGCACTTAACAACCGATTCCCAACGTAAGCCCAGCCCAAATACATCCTGACAACAGCAAGAATCACAACAAAAAGCCCACTTGATACAGCGCCAAGAAGCAACCTAATGGGCTCGGATTTAAGGCCGACTGACCCAACCCAAGCAACGGGAAGGCCCACGAAGACTGAAAAACAAGTGCCCATTACAAGAAGTCTAGAAGAATACTCGACGACGTCGCTTGATGCCCATGAGAAAGGAAATGAAGTGGAAAGAACCTGATACTCGTTGATGGGCTGTTGATCCAGTGGAACTGGACACCCCGTTTCTGCAGGGGTGTTATTGTCATTTTTGGAAGATGCGAAGGGTAATTTGGGGAAGAAAGAGTGTGTCTGAGTTTTGGGATGTCGGAAGAGGGTTGTTAGAGTTAGTTGGTAGGTGGCGGTGGAGGGGAATGAAAGAGGTGGAGAGGAGAGTGGCTTTAGAGAGAGAAACAAAGTGGTGGCCATTTTCTCTAACACTCTCCTCTTTCTAATTAATTTATTTGAAAGTTTATTTTATGGGTTTTGGATAATGAAATTATCTGATGGAAATTTCTGTGGGTGGTGTTTTTAATGATAATAACAAAAAGTCGTAATATTTTTTTATGAAAATTATATTTATCTAATTAAACTACTTTTTAATAATTTGTAAGAGGAATGAAAAGCTATAACATTTAATACTGTTCAAGAAAAATAAAAATATCATGGTCTTGCTCAAACAAAATAATCATAATCATTTTTGTGTAACCAATATTTCAATTTTCCATATACCCGATTGTGTTAGTTGAATATTATACTCTTGAAAGTAAAAATCTAAATCTTATTTTTATTATGAGTGAGGCTCCTGTGCATCCGGTCGCACGGAGCAGATTTTGTGCGCCTTTACAATTTTCATGCCCCTTTACAATTTAAACTCCTAACAATACATAGATTTAAATAGGATTGGAGGGGAGGGTTGTGTTCACATGGGGACACGGAGCATCTTTCCGTGTCCCCGGGCGCACGGGAGCTTTTGCCTTTTATTATTATCTTATAAGGTACTTAAAAATTTAACTTTCACCTACATAACATTTAGTTAACTATATGAAACAAAAAAAGTGATATATACTAAAATGTACTCCACATCAATGCAAATAATAATGTGCAAGTTATGAAGAAAGAGGGGAAAAAATGCTATACAAGGTATCACATTCCTACACCAAAAACAGTCTTTAATAAGAAAATACACAAACACTCAGAAACAGTTACCATTGTTTTTTCATTTCTTCGCAGATAATTGTCTTAATCCGACTCTTGTTCAAGTATAAAATGCAGATTTCTTTTTTCTTTACAGTTGTTTCTTTGATCACAACAGATGTCAAAACTCTCTCTTTTCTCTTTTCTTTTTTCCTTTTCTACTTTTTCTTTTTATTAATAGATTCTTACAAATAGATAATACTACATTCGTTCAACCTAAAAATATGAAAAAAAAGACCATTCTCTTACATTTTTAGAACACCACAAATTACAGGATCAAGTTTGGCCAACAGAAACTAACAACCTTTCGCCCCATCCGCACACTTCGTGCCATTTTTTGAGGTTGAGGATAATTGCTCTGTTCTGAATTGGCTGTGTTTAGTTCCCACTTTGAATGAACCAACACTTCCCGATTCAATAACTCTCCTTTGTAGCATTACCTTGCATACAAGAAGACAATTCTTTGAATTTTGATTTCTGCTCAGCTGGCTCTTCGAATCCAGAACCGAGCTTTACCTACAGCTAAAACAATATCATTGTGGTTTTTTACAGCTCCCAGTTTTCTGCAGACTGAGGCGATGCAGACACTTGAGACGGGCAATAATCTGTGCAAAAGAAGGGCGTGCCTGTGGATTTCTGCAGAAGGTGCATAATCAAAGTTATTTTAAGTTGAGGAACCCAAATAACACCCTCAAGTGTTCACACATAGAAAAGATTAATATATATATATATATATATATATATATATATATATATATATATATATATATATATATATCAAGGGATAAACAGCAAGATGCATTACAGAATATCAATGAATATGACTACATGCTTGTAGAAAATAAATTCTTGCCATAATGAATTTATAGGTCCCTAAAATATTGGTTTTCAACAAGTTCCTGAAGTATAGTTTTATTCAAATTTCCCTAAGTATGCAATATGGTGATGGAAGCTGGTAGAAACTCTCTTAACTTAAAAATTGATTTTGATAGCCTATTCTTAAAAATAAGGATATTTAGGTCAATCATTTTCTTAGACCAAATGGACAAGAAAGCCACATTTACTCGTATATGAATTCAGGTAATAGGCTAAGGTTGGAAATTCACCTATTCCAACAGTCACTTATTATTTCTGCCACCAGCGGATCAACTGTGGGAGGAATGTCAAGGTGTCTATCCTGGAACCCGACAGCCCCAACGACCTGCATTGAGTTCATCTCCATCCATGGCACTCGCAGAGTTGCTAACTCCCACAATATGACTCCAAAACTATATACATCGGATCTGAGGATATAAAGAAATAGAAGCTATAAGTGAAATTCAATGCATATTGCATAGCATAAGAGAAGTGTTTAGTCTTTTCATCAAGGACTCAAGGATAGGTAGACTATTAACTCACTTCTCATTGGATGGTTCGTTTCTTAGAACCTCTGGGGCCATCCACTCTGCCTGCACATTGAGAAAGACAATTCATTAAATATAAGGTATATCATCATTCCAATTATTATACATTTAGCTCAATCTGTTTCTTGTGGCATCAACTAAATATTAAGAGAACAGCATTTGAGTAAAATTGTAGCTTCACAGGCATTACCGTTCCTGCAGTAGATTTTGAAGATAGAAAAGTGTGATGCTGCAGACGTGACATCCCAAAATCAGCAACCTAAAATATTGAGGAACACAGTTTAGAGAAGAGGAAAGGGGAATGCGCAAATGATAATGCACAACTTTGTGGACACGGATCAAACCTTAACGACCCAATTTTTATCAACAAGGAGATTTGGAGTCTTCAAATCTCTATGGACAATAATAGGATGACTGGTATGCAAGTAATTCATTCCCTTGGCCTGCAAAGATTGAAACCTTAGTAGGTGGTGAATAAATCAAATAGCAGGGAAAACTTGATAAAAACCATGAAAACATACCACATCGAGGGCCATTTTAATTCTCCTTTTCTCATCTATCTGGATATTTGGACGATGTAGAAGCTTATATAAACTACCCCTGCAAGTGAGATATGAATAATTAGAACATAATCTGAAGTGGAGATTTATTAGAATATATGATTGATTTATTCTCAGAAGATCAATGAGAAATTTCAAACTCCATTTCCAATGTCACAGTTGATTGGGACATCACAAGATTCATCTGACCATACAAAACTCATTTAAGACTGAGAAAAGCTATAACTCAACAAATTTGTCATGCAACTTTCCTTCTTTGTTCTTAGTTGTTTATGCATGAAAGGCAGTTCACATAAGTAGCTTGCTATCACGGTATATTATGGATTTTTTTAATTTTTTTTTTTGGGTGTGGGTGTGGGTGTGTGTGTATGTGTGTGTGTGTGACATGTAATCAGAATTTTTCGGGAGAGCTCAAACACCTAACAACAAACAAACAGGGACTAAAGTTTTTATAAGGAACAGAACTTGAGAACTAAAGCTATCACATAATGACACTGGCCAAAAGTTCACACCAAGCTTATAGCAAATAAACCTTGGAAGAAACTCCGTCAATATGGACATGTGAGGGGGCTGCGTCACCGCTCCCATGAAAAGGACAACATTCGGATGTCTCAATCTTAACATGATTTCAATCTGCATCAATCAAGACGCAGCAAAGGATGTAAAAACCGAAAAGCAAACAGATATAGAGTCTTCTACGTAGCACAAAGATTACACATAACAGTATTTACCTCGCACTTGAGTTGTGTGAGTGCATCACCAGAGATATCTTGGTTCATGAACCTCTTCGCTGCAACTTCCTGTCATCAAATCAGAGTAGTTACATAAGAATCGGTGTGTATTAATAATATAGCACCCACTTGCTAACACCAGCAGATGTAGTCGAAAACAGTCACAGACTTTGTAAATAAACCTAACAAAAAATTAAATTCATATCCTCCAAACCCTAGAAAATAAAAGATAATGATGATGATAAATAGATAAATAAATAAATAATAATGGCATGCATCATTAAAACAAAAAAATCACCAGCAATCTAACGTACCGTGCCATTCCATTCTGCTCGATATACCTCCCCATATGAACCTGCAACATAAATAAGGAAAGCAAACATTCAGTTAGGAAGACAATCATAGCAACAGGTAGTAGTGCCTCAATAGAAGTTGTTACAAAATATTGTACACCACACTCTCTCAATAGGATTCTTCCAAAATATGATAAATCAAATGTTATCGGGTTAAGGCATATAAAAAAAAAGGAATTACTCAATCAAACCAACGGCTATAATCAACCCCGACTGAAGGGGCAATTTTTTATGCACTTCTGGAAGTTAGTTGATAGGCTACTTAAGATACAGTTGAATGATAGAGAACAAAAATATTAGATATATTTATTCGCACAAAATTTCTAACAGGGTATAAAATATCTACTACATCCATGATCTTACCTATACCAATCCGTTCGCCAATCTGAAGATCTTCCCATAAGATTTCAGCAACTCCATTCAGCACACGGTCAATTTGCACATCTTTGATTTTGTCAGCACTAGAGGAATCCGCACTTGTTATTAACATATCTTCTGATTTTCCAGATATGTCAACAACTTCTCTACCATCACCAGTATCATCATTCGAGATCCTTTCATCCTTTCTATTATCCACATGCGCATCTTTCACCTTGTGAATACTGAGAGATGAATTACGTCCTGCTGACATTAATTTTAAAATATTTTCTCCTGATCCTCCAGCAGAATGTTGTCTGATATTGTTACAGGATGCGTTCAATAATTGCAATCCTGTAGAAGGTATGAGAGGGCGCTCATTCTCTGACATGTACATCACTGTATGAGACTGATTTACCACCCTGTCTCCCCCCACTAGTCCATTTCTTTCCAGCACCTTGTCTTCTCTACTATCATCAGTATTTACATTTGGAAACAAATCTTTGGGTGTGGATGCAATTTTCTCCAGGCAAAAGGTAGGAAGTTCCATACTAAATTTTGGTTCCTTAATAGCACTTGCAGTATGATTGGAAGCACCTTCAATTAGTGAATCTCGTCCAGTTAAATTATTATAATCAGAATGCAATAGCACTTTGCATGCTCCTCCTGGTAGACTATGATGATCTTCAACATCATGCTCCAACTGCTTTGTCTGCAATTTCCCTGCTCTTCCACTGGCTCTTATATAAGACTGAATGGAAATGGCAGATGGTTCTGAGCTCGAACTAATGGTTTGTTGTGATACTTCCATACTCAAGGATGATTTAAGTAGGGCCCGTTGGTCAGATGCCATGCAAGAACTTTTATTGCTTCTTGGATCTAACCCAAGACCACTAGGTACCTCAGAGGGGATGAGTGTTCCTGGAGCGCCCATTAGATCTATAATGTACTCGCTGCATTACCAACAGAAAAATTAGCCTAATAATTTTTTACTATGCTTGAAAGAATAGAACAACGTCACATGCAAGAAAAAATGCATATGGAGAATAATGTCATAACTACCAGACTTGTTAAAGAACAAAGTACATGGAAGCGAAAGGCTCCTGCTGGAGACTTAGGTGAGAGGAGCACGCCTTTATTCAACTGCCCTAGCTTTTACTACATATTATAAACATAAATATATCCTATTTGGCACATAAAACCAATAAAGTTAAGGACCTCATAATATCATATAATGATACATAATATATAACTTATAAAAAACAAATTGATCATGAACACATACTTTATATGCTAATTAAAAACAAATAAATACTACAATACTGTAAAGTTCACTTTAAATCTTCCAGACAACAATACAAAGTGCATCAAGTAAATTGACTAACAGAGTATCTAGCTATTCAGTAATCAATAATAATCTTGATTAAATAGACAATGATCATCCTCTTCATAATTTAATAAAATTTCTTTGTGAAAGCATGGAAATGTTATCTTTTTTTCTCTCATTTATGAGAATGATAAAAACTCTAGGTTGGAAAGGTTGTGGGTAGTACGCCAAAATAAAAAATAAAAAAGAATTGATTTTTTGAAAACAAAACACACATCAAATATGTAAGAACTAAGTGTTTGGAAGGCAGTGAGACTGTGTGCAAGAGGCACAAGGAGGCAATTCACTTGGAGCCCCTAGGAGCACGCCTCTTAACAACTATGATAACAACAATATCAATTTAACAGTGTTAGTGCAATGAATTAGTGAGAGCACATCTTGATTAAGCGAGCAAATAAAGATAACATCAGAAGACTTTACATTCTGTCATACATTACTCCAACTTACAGGTAGGGGACCAGAGAATTGCACAACTAAACACATGCACGATGGAAATTACAAATGGGAAAATAAAAAATTTAGCAACTATATTATAAAAGCAAGTCAGTTACCATCCGTTATCCAATTTTATCAAGTTCACAGCTCCTTCATCAGTGCCAGTATAGTAACTACCCTTCACAAGCTTGCAAGGAAGGTTGATTCTGTCAGCAAGTACCTAGAAACCAACAATTGGGTCAAGAAATAATCAGAAGTATAATTCTTAAGCAGTTGCAGAACATGAAAGAAACTAGAGTAACACTCAGCGTTATAACTTATAATATCAGAAGCAGATATCTTAATGCGTGTGAGAATCAGTATGACTGAGTAGAAGAGAAGCTCTTGCTACCTTAAAAAGTAAGGCCCTCTGACGTGAATGCCCAATATCAAGGGAGCCAAGGGGAAGGACAATTGTGTTCAAATGAATTCTTAATTCATTGCTCCTTGCCCTCCACCTCCTAAACATATCTTCAACATCATTAACAGGGCCTCCCAATCTTTCAACAATAAGATCAGCAATTTTTTGAACTAGAAAACTCATATTCAAGGTCTTGTCCAATGCAAGGCATTCCATAGACATATAATATACTCTTTCCTCAAGTTTCCGGAGTTCAACATCAACTGCACGATTGACAAAAACAACCTCGCAACCAATATCATCCAAGGGAGAAATTGCCTTGAGTTCTTCTAGAGATGGCATTTTTGAAGGGAGCACCAAAGATGAATCTATTCCGCAAACATCATAGAACTCATCTGTCACTTTCTCATCATAATTTACAGCATCACAACTCTGCATCCCAATAAAGAAAGAAACTAGACATCATTGATTCAACAGTGTAAAAATATATTTATAAAAAAAATTAAAATAAAATTTAGTTTTAATTGAACTTATTTAAAGGGAATGGGGGGAGGGGGTGGCTATAGGGCAAGTAAAAAAAAACTGGATAAAATTACTCATTAGTGCCAGATCGAGAAAACAGACCATATTTGACGGTCATATTTGACACTCAGCTAAAATCATTTTCATTAAAAGAAACCACACCAATAAAACTCATCTAAGTCCTTTTTTTTTATCCACTAAACTATTCATCTTTGAATAATTTAAGCACCATATATTAGTTTGCCAAAATGGCAAGCAATCAGCAATTATTGTCCAGTATTCAGTCAATATTCTTATGTGGCTGGTGCTTGCAGCATTTGATGATTTTGAGGCATCTCTAAGGAGAAAATTAATTCAGAAAGTGGGTGAAAGACTATAACTACTACTATGTACAACATCCACAACAAAAAAGGCACCCGAATATATTTTAGAAATAAGTAGACATGACTCATAAACATAAATATCAGTGAAAACTAATCCAAGTAGCTGAAGATTACCAGTGACGGGCAATTATCATGATGTGGATAGTATTTGGGTTATTTCCTATTGTGTTGGCATATATTATACATCACACGTCACAAAGACGAGTTAATCATATCAAACCATATTTCACAAATTTTACTGGTGAGCTTCTACAAATCCCATACATTTTCCCAACTTTGCAGCTATAAATTGCGTTTGGTTTATTTTCTCTCGTGGTAACCAAAATCATAGATCAAATATCACACAGATGATAAACATATCTAACTAATTTTCATAACCAAGCATCAGAAAATCTTATACAGTCTCAACTTTGCAGGTATAAATTCAAGTGGATGCATTTCATGATAATAAACTAATATCCGAACAGATTAAACTGAAACTACATCCACACCAATGTTTTTTTATTACATAATTCACAAACGTAAATGAGAAATAAAGAAAAGATCTATCATTTATGAATTTACCCATGCAGTCGTGATTTTGCAACCAACACACATCACACAGATGATAAACATATCTAACTAATTTTCATAACCAAGCATCAGAAAATCTTATACAGTCTCAACTTTGCAGGTATAAATTCAAGTGGATGCATTTCATGATAATAAACTAATATCCGAACAGATTAAACTGAAACTACATCCACACCAATGTTTTTTTATTACATAATTCACAAACGTAAATGAGAAATAAAGAAAAGATCTATCATTTATGAATTTACCCATGCAGTCGTGATTTTGCAACCAACACACGAAATTATCAATATCAACTGATAAAAAGCACAATTTATCCAATTCAGCAGGGTATAAACTTTACACAATGAGTGATTAGTATGGATACACTAATCATCACACATTATTATTTCTTACTATATTTGGTACATTACAATAACGATAAAATGCAATAGCAAATATAAGGGGTGGCCATAATTAGAAACTATCCCTACTTTAAAACTATGAGACCTATGATACAATCTTCTTTGCTATGCATTCATTGTGCGACATTTAGGCATATTGTCGACCATCCAAAATACCCGCCAGAGAAACACAGCAGAAAAACCATTACTTTAACAAGCCGCATCAGGTAACATAGAATACAATTACTTGTCTCAACATCATTGCCATAAATGAAGCTACAATCCAAAACAACAATTCATTAAAAAATACCAGGAATTCCCCTTCCCCCATAATCAAATTTTCAAAATAAATAGATGAAATAAATCTGAACCCTAGGAAAAATTCTAAAGAAAAACGAAAATTTGAGAAAATGTCTAACCCAATATCGGAGCGACATGAATTCGGCGAGGTTTTGAGAAGGCGTGCAGCCGAGGCTAATACGCTTAGCGGCGTTGATTTGAGCGATTTCCGGGTCAACGCAATTTTGACCGGGATCCGAAACGCTAATCGCCAGCGCCAATTGCATCTGAAACTCCTCCTCGAAGAAATTGAAATTACTATTAGTCGAACCCTCAGTATCTGACGACATCGCCGTTTGAGACATATCGGAAGACGGTGACGTAGAAGTCAAGGGCTGAGACGGTGTCGTCTGAGAGGAGGGATCCAGCGCAGGCGGTCTCCCGTGGTGGTGATGATCGCCGATATGAAGCTTCCGCAAAAAGTGTTTCACCTTCGACATTTTCGTCGCCTCTCATCGATTGGAAACAAAACAATTTGATAATTTATACATACACAAAGAAAGGGGCGAATCACTGTTGTGTTCAATCTGATTGATTTAGCGTGTTATGGTAGGGTTTTCGATTTAGGGATAATTGGGGTTAAATTGAGCAGCGGTGGGTGGAGGATAGGGGAAGATGTGGATTTAACCTGCGCACTAACAAGTCTTCATCGTCAAGCTAATTTACATGTCCACTGGGAATTAATGGCAAAAGCTCATGTGCGCCCGGGGACACGGAAAGATGCTCCGTGTCCTGAACACACCCTCCCCTCCAATCCTATTTAAACCTATGTATTGCTAGGGGTTTAAATTGTAAATGGGCATGGAAATTATAAAGGCGCACGGAATGTGATCTGTGCGCCCGGGTGCACAGGAGCCTCACCCGGAATTAATTAACTGCTACTACATACATACATGCTTCCCTCCAACTACGTAGTTACATTTATATTTTTACTTTTTCTCTTAAAAAAAATATTAATCGAATAAAAATTAGGCTGCAACTATTTATATTCATCTTTTTACTACATACATCGATTTTTATTTGCACACTAGAATTATAAATTCACATATGCAAAAGAGATTATAATCCTTTTAATATTATAAATATTTATTCTCTAATCCTTTTACAACCTTTTGATAATATAAATATTTAATGTAAATTATTGTTTTTATTTATTTAAGTATTTTATGATATTAAAATATTTTTATACACGATAGAAGGATTTTAAATGACATGATTAGAATAAAAATTTATAAATTCTTTCAAAACAACCAAAAGAAATTATCAAATCCAAATAGATGGTTCGAAATTCATTAATTTAAAAATATTAATTTATAAATTCATATATTAAATGATAAAATCAAACTAGGAATTTGAAAAAAAAAATCATTCTCCAATTCTTCAATCTAAACTTAATTAAATAGTGACGTGAATTGAGTTCAGCAGGAGTGAGACAGAGTTCGCGACAAATCAGGGGAGGGTGAGAGGAGAAATGTGCATGAGAAGATATTTATTTTTTGGGATCTATTTCTTCACCGTTTCACTTCAAATTTTAATGGAAATTTGTGGCGACATTTTCTTTATATTGATTAGAGTGAATTTCCTTAAAATATCTCAAAGAGAAATGCAACAAGACTCAAGTAATATGTGGAGTATTACCTTTGTACTAAATTTTTATAATTTTCTCTCATTGCTATTGTATATTCCAAAAGTTATTCTCTTGGTGTGATGATATGGTGATATTTGGGGCATTTCTCTACTTGTAATAGAGATATTGAGTTGTGTACTCTTCATTGATCAGTGGATTTCTTAGACGAAGTCACTTGATTTATACCCTCAAGTTGAAGGGTTTTCAAGCTAAAATGGTTGGGTCAAAGATTTGTATGACACCGTCTCAAATAAGCACTTATATGATACTGATAAAAAGATAATAACATCATTGTCACTTTTCGCTATAAAAATATTATCATCTTTTTATTTATACTATAAATTGTTCATGAAATAATTTACCACACTATTATTACTTTTCAACGATTGAGTATCACTTTTCATTAATTATATTATCATTTTTATCCATTTCAGGTAAGAATTTACGTGAGATGAGTCTCACACAAGACTTGCCGGTGTTGATTTAGAATATTTTTGCAAATTTATTTAGTTAGTGGTTTTGAATATTAATATAATTGGAATTTTCATTATGCCGAATAAGTCATTACATATTGTTTATGCTAATTTGGATAGTGTCTCTTTTTATTAAAAAAAAAAATTATACTTGGATTTAAAATCGGGATAAATTACACATTATTTTATTTATCAAAATTCTTTTATGTTCCATGTTTAGTCATAAGCTTCGGGCTTAGCGAGGAGAAAACTTAGAGAGAAGGCAAATTTTTTTTAGAGAACTTCAACAGATACTGAATTCTTCATTTAATACTTCGCTTAATGATGAGAGGTCTTATAGCGCGGAACCTAGCATGAAATTTTTTTCTTTTTCTCTTCTTTTTATTTAGACTTAACTCACAAGAAAATCGAGCTCTATATTATTTTACTTGAAGAAAAGAGAACAAATTTTGTTACGTGAAATCTAGCAATAACTATTTCTTGCTTTTCTAACTTTAACTTCTCAAAAAATCGAATTCTTTATTCAATATTTTGCTAAAAAAAAATCTCATTACCTTGTTATATGTGACTTTAGGGTAATTCTTGTGTGACATGTGGTCACGGGTGATCCCCTCACATGAAGGAGTGCATACCCCATTAGGGGTGGGCGGTAAGGCATACCGAAGTTTTTTTGTCATACCATATACCGTACCGAAATTTTCGGTATTTAAAAAATCATACCGTTACCTTACCTAAACTTTCGGTATACCTTAGTTCGGTATACCAATATTTCGGTATAAGAAAATAGTATACCTTCTGCTTACCAATATTTCGGTATGCCATACCATACCTAAAATATCGGTATATATCATCCTATTACATAGTTTGCTATACCGTTATACATCTAAAATTCAATAAATCTTATAAAAACCATGTACTAGAAAAGTGAAAGATAGCTATAAAACATACTCTAATAAATAACAAATTCAAAAATATACGACAATCTGCAAACGACCAAATTAAATAAGAGTAAGTCTCATGAAAACCGGGTTTACAGGTAAGCCTTATTTTTTAATATTACTCTTTAATATATAAAAAATAACTCTTTGAAGAGTAATAATTTTTACACAATAGAGTAATAATTCGTATCTCTAAAAAGTAATTTTTCATGTACTTAAAGTAATCGATACATAGGGATTTACAAGAATTTGAAGAGTAATTTTTTAATTTAAAAAGTAACAATTCATGTGCTAAAGAGTAATTTTTTATGTACTAAACAGTAACCGAGTTTACATAATTAATATATCTAAACCCGTTTTACAAAGTGTTTGTCATTAAATAAATAATAACTAAGAGATCTACACAAAAATATATGTAACTTATATTAAAATCAACACTTTTAAATTTTCATATACATAGAATTACTTAATTAAAAAATAAGTACTAATATCATGTAAGTCAATGATCTTTATCAATAATTTATAATTATGAAGAAATATACATTAGGATTTTAGATTTAATCTTTAATAAAATAGTGTATATATATAATTTAATTAAAAATTATAATACATAAATAATAATTATAATTGTATGTATCATCTAATATGGTAATATCGTATCATATAACTCAAAAAATTGAATATTTTACGGTATTTCGGCATATACCAAAATACCGCGGTATTGATTATTTATATACCTTTATCGTACCAAAATTTTCAATACGGTATCATACCTTACCAAAAATTTCGGCATACCTAAAATTTCGGTAAAATCGGTATTTTTCGTTATGATAAGGGCGGTATACCAAAATTTCGGTATTTTTCCCCAGCCCTATACCCCATGGTGCGCACCCCCTTATGTGAGGAGGCCATACGTGACCACGAGTCACATAAGTGGCCCTCGTGACTTTAACTCCTAAGAAAATAAATTAAATTCTTTATCTAATACCTCTCTAAAAGAATGCTCAAAATAAAAATATAATTGACTCAATTGAGTCCATCTATAAAATTTAATTATTGATTCAATTTCAATCCTTCTAACCCACTTTTTTATTTTAATCGAACAAAGTTTGTTGTTAGTATAGTTAATAGTTAGTTCACCAAGCACCCATGCACCCTTCTATCTCAAAGCCTCCTTATTACTCCTCATCTATTCTCTTCCAAAATAAATCGAATGTGGGCCACTCATCTTAGTGAAGATTCCAGTGGCCAGGTAGTCCTTCCAACCCACTTATATAGAGAAATGATCACAAATGGTCCTCTAAGTATCACTAAATCCACAAATGGTCCTTTATCTTTTGAAATTTTCAATTCTAGTCATTTTAGTTTCAGTTTTAGTCATTTGTTATCAATTTTAGTCAAATTTCTTTAAAAAAATTTAAAATTTACCTAATGTTTGTTCCCATGTATGATCATTCTAAAACTATTACATCGGAAATGTACCAAAATTAAGAAACCGATAGGCCTTCGATAAATTTTTTTTAAAGAAATTAGACTAAAATTGATAACAAATGACTAAAATTGAAACTAAAAGGATTAGAAATTAAACATTTCAAAAGATACAGAACCATTTGTGGATTTAGTAATGCTTAGAGGACCATTTATGATAATTTCTCCACTTATATATATTGATTATAAATAAGTAGTTGAGTCCCACTCATTATCGCCTTTTAGGATCTCATTTCTCTTTTTATATATATGGTTCCACACATACATATTAATACAATTAAAATATTGGGGCTCACACACCCACTAATACAACTACACACTACACATTAAATAATAGTACTCTTTAATCCACGCATAAAAAGCAAATGCATCTCGTTGGAGCGAAGGAAGGGAGTATTTTTTTCCTTTTTAAGTCAAAAGAATGAAATAAAAAATTTCTCATCTGAGATATTTTTTTTAATATGAATAATATATAAATATAATAAAAATACATATTTCAATATTTAAAATTAAATAAATTATTGTAAAGTATTTTATATTTTTGAAACAATAATTTTCTTTCTTTCTCGTGTAGTGACACGGGCATCACATTATCTTAATACCTGTGCGTTGCATGAAACAAAGATTTATACTCTCTTTGTCATATAAATAATGTTACGTTTAATGTTCGTACGGATATTATAGTTGTGTGTAAGCCTCATAGTGTGAAGATAAGTGTAGGATGGAAGTAGGTATGACAACAGGTAGAGTACCTGCTTATTTTGGGGTACTCGTACCCGATTAAAAAAACTACCCGTACCCATATTTATCCCATTAAAAACAATTATTATAATACTCGTACTCGTCTCATACCCGTTTATCAATACCCACAGGTACCTTTATCCGTTTGATATTCATTGATTTTATATATATTTATATTTTTTTATTGTTCAAATAAATGTAATAATAAAATTATATTATTATTATTAATTAAATATATAATAAATATAATATAAATTATATTATTTTAAATAAATGTTTAATAAATATATTTATATATATATAATTTATATATTAATTATAAATTATTTTATATATTTAATTAATAGTTATAAGTTTTATTTAAACATATTTATTAAACATTTATATATATATATATATATATATATATATATATATATATATATAGGGTACCAGACGGTACAACTACCCGTACACGTCTCATTAGAATTCGGATAGTTCAGGTACCTGAAAATACGTTTCTCATTGTCATCCCTAGATGGAGGAAGTATAATATAAATTTTATTTTTAAAAATAAATATTTAATAAATATAATTAAATAAAACTTACATCTATTAACAAAATAAATAAAATATCACATAATATGTAAATTAATTATATTAAAAAAAAATATATATATAGAAGGGTACTCGCGGGTACCGAAGGATTACCCATACCCATCCCAAAAGCTAATGAGATTTTATTTAACTATCGTACCGTTCTAAATCCGTTTAAAATTACCCGTATCCATCTCATGTGGTTCAGGTAGACCGAGTACCCATAAATACCCGTCTAATTATTATCCCTATATATGATGTGTGTAATTGAGTATTTATTTATTCGTTTTATATTTTTTTTAATCAATTTTATCAAACAATTTCTTATCTTATAATAAATAATTAAATATTTTGTTATTAACATTATTTTAAATTTTTGAAAAGAAATTTAAATTGATAATTTAGATATATGGATTTATATAATAAAAAATTATTTAATTTTAAAAATATTATTATGATATGTGTACCCGTCTCATACCTATTTATCAATACTCATGAATAACCCAAATCCGTTTAATATTCATATAGTATGGAAGAAAGTAAAACATGTCCAGAGTTGGTCTTGAGAAGATTATTTTGGGTACTCGTACCCGATTAAAAAAAACTACCCTTATCCATACCTATCCCATTAAAAAAATTATTACAATACTCGTACTTATCTCATACCCGTTTATCAATACCCACGGGTACCTTTATCCATTTGATATTTATTGATTTTATATATATTTATATTTTTTATTGTTCAAATAAATGTAATAATAAAAATTATATTATTATTATTAATTAAATATATAATAAGTATAATATAAATTATATTATTTTAAATAAATGTTTAATAAATATGTAAATAAAACTTATAACTATTAATAAAATAAATTAATTGTATTAAAAATACATATATATAGAAAATACGCACGGGTACCGAAAGATTACCCGTACTCATCCCAAAAGTTAATGAGATTTTATTTAACTACTCGTACCTGTCCTAAATTCGTTTAAAATTACTCGTATCCATCTAATATGGTTCAGGAAGACCGGGTACCATAAATACCCATCTAATTATTATCCCTATACATGATGTGTGTAATTGAGTATTTATTTATTCATTTTTTATATATATTTTTTTTATCAATTTTAACAAACAATTTCTTATCTTACAATAAATAATTAAGCATTTTGTCATTAACATTATTTTAAATTGTTGAAAAGAAATTTAAATTGATAATTTAGATATATGGATTTACATAATAAAAAATTATTTAATTTTGAAAATATTATTATGATATGTGTACCTGTCTCATACCCATTTATCAATACTCGTGAATAATCCAAATCCGTTTAATATTCATATAGTATGGAAGAAAGTAAAACATGTCCAGAGATGGTTTTGAGAAGATGGTTGAAAGAATAAAAAATATCTTTCATGAATTTTAGTATAATTACATAGAAGTCTTTTAAATTTGTTTAAATTACTAAATAAGCACCAAATATAACCATAAAAATTAGTCATACAATTTAACGGTGGAGATCAATTTTCACTAAATTGATGGCCAAGATTAAAAATAGGATGACTGAAAAGAAAAGTTAAAAAGGGGGGAAAATTTTTTCTCCAATTTTGACTCTTTCATTTTTTTTTTATATTAGTATAGATAGAGAGATAGATATATATACATAGAGATAGATAGATAGATCAGTCACATATTTATATTTAATTTAATTGAGTTACCAATAATTATATATGATTAATTGAGTCAAATAATCGAGTAATATTTTCACAGGCCCTTTTTTGTCGATTTATATGAAATGATTTATACATACATAGACATAGTTGAGCCAATTTTCACCCCAATTAATCTATATCATATTTTTATTTAACCAATTTTATCTCACTTTTCATTTTTCTCTTCCGTATACCAAACAAACAACATTAATCTCATTACTAAAGCGGAGCAAATTTGACTAAATATTGATACTTTCTCCGTTCGCTCGAAAGAGGATCTTTTTTCCATTTTGGTCGTCCATTCCAAAGAGGGTCACTTCCTTTTTTACACACATGAGATCCACACACACCCACTAATACAATTAAAATATGGGATCCACACTCCCACTAATACAACTACCAACTACACATTAAATAACAATATTTCTTAATCAACGTGCACAAAAGCAAAATGCCCTCTTTCGGGCGGACGGAGAAAGTATAATATAAATTCTTAGTGGAGTCTATTTTTTTTTAAAATAGTATATATATATATATTATATATTTTTTATTTTTATTTTTTAGAATAACCTGTTAATGGCATGTTGAAACAGACAATTTTTTTGAACTTGGTAAACATGATGGACGATTTTCAAAATTTTCAAATATAATGGACGATTTTCAAAATTCTGCAAATATAATGGACGATTTCAAAAAGTGAAAAACTTATGGACTAAATTCAAAATTGGGTAAAGTTAGCTGAAAAAAAAATATGTTTTCTCTTTATTTAATTGAGTTGCCAATAATTATATATGATTAATTGAGTCAAATAATAAAGTAATATTTTCACAGGCCCTTTTTTGTCGATTTATATGAAATGATTTATACATACATAGACATAGTTGTGCCAACAATCTAGGCTTTCAAGTAATTTTGGGCATCAAAAGAGTTTTCCCACAAATTAGTGTACACAGGAATTTCTCTAAACTTTGTTGGGTTCTATCTTCAATTTCTCCTTTAAACTCGGGCCCAATTTGAAAATCATGCCGAGGATTTGGGGTTTGAATGTGTGGGTGAGAAGAATACACACACCACTCTAAACCTAATTTAC
The DNA here is from genome assembly GCA_023678885.1 of Pogostemon cablin. Taxonomy (NCBI): domain Eukaryota; kingdom Viridiplantae; phylum Streptophyta; class Magnoliopsida; order Lamiales; family Lamiaceae; genus Pogostemon; species Pogostemon cablin. The sequence goes on from CM042955.1 coordinate 19,059,012, forward strand.
TTTGTTCATCCCCAATATTTGCTGTATCACTCTGGTTTGCGTGAAAAGGTACGGTGCCATCTATATATATATTAGAATATTAATTGTGTATGTGAATCGATCAGAAGACATCGTTAATGAATTAAACAAATATATTTATTCTGTGCTGGCCTTCATAAGGGCTTGAAGATATAATTCTGTCATTCCTTTAAATTTATGATGAAACTTCAGTGGGCTTGTTCTTATTTTAAATGCTTGCAGAAAACCGTTATTAATCAATTTGGATCGGTTAGTTTTGGTTGAATTAGGTGCCAATTTGGTTTAAAAAATCAAAATACTGATTGCATGATCCTGCTACTTCCATAGAATTTTCTGCATAGTAGGATATCTACCACTTGATATGATCTCTTTTTGGCCACATTGTTTCTTTTTTGTAGTTTTAATGAACATTCGATTGAATCTAAATTAGTTGTAGTTTTAAATGCTATGGAATCAATCACTTTTCAGAATTAAATTGAATACGAAGTAATGCACTGTAATATTGGTGAGGGGAAGAAAACAGTGGGAAGGTGGAAACAGAAAAGGCAGAGGTGCATACCAACTAGCTGTAGTACTGCTCTTCCACATGAAATTGTAGAGGAAATCTTGTCCCGATTACCCGTGAAGGATCTGCTTAGATTCAAGTTGGTTTCCAAGCAATGGGAGGCCACCATCACCGATCCAATGTTTGCTGAAATTCATCTCCGACAATCCAAGAATTCTTCATCCCAAAATCTACTTGCATGAGAGGACTTAACTGTTTACAATGGGTTCCGCATTATCGAACTTCAAAACAAAAACAACGGTTTTGAACTTGTGTCAGAAATCAAACATTCAGGGAAATATTGCTTTGATGGTGGTATTTTGTGCAGCTGTGATGGACTGTATCTAAAGCGATGTGAACCTCAAGAGGGTAAGGCTAGTCAGTATGTGTTGTGTAATCCATCCTGTAAAGCATACAGAGAATTCTATTGTCCGCAACAAATTGATGACCGTTGTGCCAAAACTGTTCATGGGATTTATTACAATTCGTTGATGAAGGATTATAAGATAGTGATTGCTGATGCGAAACATTATGCAGTATTTTCTTGTAGATACAAGAAATGGAGTGACTTGAAAGAGATGAGAGAAGATTTCTTCAGGGACTTAGGCTGCTGTGAAGGTTTAGGGATCTCTCTTAATGGATCTTGTTTTTGGGCAGCATTTGCTCGTCGAAAATCTGAACCCAATTTTGGCCTAAGAGAAGAAATAATTTGTTTTGATGGGAGAGATGAAAATTTCAAGAAACAGATTATAAAAAACCTGATGTAGGAGCGTTGTATTTGACATCATTTGGAGGCCATCTTTGGTTGTTCATCGACAAAACGGATTTTGAATGGATTGAGGATAGCTTGCACTTTTACATAGGGTTTAGGATTATGAAGAAGGTTAGTGGCGATGGTGATGGGAAGGATCAATGGGTGAAGTTTAACAAATGCAACTACCACAATATATTCGGGTCTGCCTTTCCCCGTCAGTGGAGATGAGGTAATACTTGAAATTGGCTTACGGCAGCGTTACGTACTATATCAAATGAATAGGAATACTTTGACAGTGATTCGCAAATATCGTCCAGATCCTGTTCATTCTTATCGACAGCCGATCACTTATGTAGAAAACCTCTTTTTGGTTTAGAACAAGTTCGTTTGTGTTAGTTTATGAAGGTGCAACCCCTGTCCGGGTTGTGATTTATACCTTCACCTTTCGCTTCTTTAACTTAAAAAATGAGTTTCCTGTTATATGTTTAATGGCACTTCGATATATTCTTCAAGCTTGTGTATAGCTTAGGTAATCACTTGTGTGTTGCGTTCCATCTCCATTAGTTGTAAATGAAATTTCAATTACAAATTTAATGGATGTATGCCCATGCCCCTTAACTAAGAGATGAGGAGATAAAAGAATTCAGATTTTCCCATCCAATTGGATTACCTAAGAAACGTGAAATATTGTGTCAAGGACACCCGATTGGATTACCTAAGAAACGTTATTCTTGTTTACACATATTTCTTTTTGGTTGTCTTACAGAATTTGAAACATTTCCTATAATAACAAAATAAAATAAAATAAAATAAAATAAAAAAATTGGACAATTCTACCCTTAAAAGGTTATTCATAAAGTTAATCATAACACTCACCCCTCCGTCCAATTTCAATGTTTACCATATTTCTATTTTAAACATCTCATTTCAATGTTTACATTTTTTTTTTGTAATATGGGACCCGCCTAAAACAATTAATATATCACCATGGTCCCCACATCCAACACTAATACACCTACCAACTTTACATTAAATATTATATCTTTGCACTCACAATCTATTAAAATATTATACACCTTAATCAACGTGCAAAAAATAAACGTAAACATTGCAACGGGACGGAAGGAGTAAATAATAATACAAATGAACAATTTTACACATAAAAAAGTAAGTTAAAAAGTCAATAAAATGCATTTTCTTAATCTTCATGCTAAAAAAAATGTATCAACTAATAGAGGATGGAGGAAGTAATACTTAGGGGCGTTTGATATATTAGAAGGAATTAGAATGAGAATAATAGTGATAGTAGTAAGGAATTGTAATGGGTTTATTTTCTATTATTATGTTGTTTGGTTGATGATATGGAATGAATATCAGAACTATTGATTTTATTTGATAAAATTAAATTTTATAGGAATTAATTAATGATTTTATCATTAATTTTAATTTTTAATATAATTTTATTAGTTCTAAAAAAAAATATCATTTAAATTTTTATAATTTTTAATAAAATTTTATAATAATTTTGAAATTTTAAATTAAAATTTGCATAGAAGAATCAAAGTGATAGACACCACTTTTGGAAGGAATGGGGGATTCCCTTCTTTTTGGGAATCAAAATAATTACACTACTATCGTACCTTCCAATCAAACACCTCTTATTCATTCTATTCCCATTCCCCATCTTACCCTCCAACCAAACATACCCTTAGGGCAACCCCAATGGGCAATATGACCCAAATCACCAAATACCCAAATTTTTGGTGATTTGGGTCATATCTCCTCCAATGATTTTTATCCAAAATTTGGTGCAAAAGGGAATATTATATAGAATCTTATTAAAAATATTATTTTATTAAATTTAAATAATTATAATATTCTAAATTGATTATTTATCCCTCTAATTTTAAATTATTAATTTAATAATATATTTCTATTTTGTATTAATTAATTTATATTTAAATTTTAATTTTAATTTCTAAATTTTAATGTTGTATAAATTTTACAAATTACATCAAAATAAATATCAAAATGAAATTAAAGAAATATATAAACAACACATATGAGAAATGATGTGTATGATTGATAAGCAATGTACCCATTATATAATAAAAAATTTGTTGATAGGTTTTGATCTCAACCATTAATTTTGGTTGATGGCTTTCAATCTCAACCATTCAATTTTGGTTGGTGACTTTCAACCCTAGCCATTGAGATTGGTTGGTGGCTTTCAATCCTAGCCATTGAGACTGGTTGGTGGCTTTCAATCCTAGCCGTTGAGACTGGTTGGTGGGTTGTAATCTCACTCAATTCAATCTATAAATATAGCTTCCATGTCTTCATAACTCACAGTCTCATACTTATCATTTTCTCAAATATCTAGCTTACACAGAGAAAAAAATGACATCGAAAATTCGTGACTCGGATTTTAATCAAACTGAAGATAATGATCTTTGTGAGTGTTATCTTGAAGCCTCCCAAGATCATATTGTTGGTATAAATCAATCCTCAAAGAAATTTTGGGATCGTGTTGCTCAAGAGTATGCAAAATTCGGTCATCAGAATCGAGTTGAAAGATCACTTAAAAAGCGTGTGCAATTGATCAAACTTCATGTCTCAAAATTGGTTGGTTGTGTAAACCAAATAGAAAGATTGAATTTGAGTGGCGCATCTGAAAAGGATATCGAATGACTGTGACCTTGTCCATTGTATTGGGATGAAGTTGGTGAGAAGGCTGTCCTAGGCCCCAAACTAATAAAAGAGGCAGTGGACAAGGTCACAATCATTCGAGAAAGGATCAAGTCTGTCCAAGATAGACAAAAGTCTTATGCTGATCAAAGAAGAAAAGATTTACATTTTGAAGTCGGAGATCATGTCTTTCTAAAGGTGGCTCCCACGAAGGGTGTCATACGAGTTGGAAGAAGAGAGAAGCTAATGCCCCGTTTCGTTGGTCCATTTGAAATTCTTGAGAGAATTAGAGATCTAGCCTACTGTTTGGCTTTGCAACCCGAGTTATTCTCAATTCATAATGTTTTCCACATTTCAATGTTGAGAAAATACATTCATGATCTGACCATGTGGTGAACTTCTCAACATTGGAGATTGGCAAAGACCTAACGTATGAAGAAGAACATGTGACAGTCTTGGAGCGAAAGGTCCAAAGAATTTGAAGTCATGATGTACCACTCGTCAAAGTTCAATGGAGACGACAAACGAAAGATGAGGCTACATGGGAAAGAGAAGATGAAATTCATGCAAGATACCCCTCTTTCATTTCGGGTAAAATTTCTTACTTCTTAAGAAATCAAATTTCGTGATCTTCATTAAAGAAGATATTCTTTTTTCTCTTATCAACTCCCCTATCTTAGGGAAATTTGTTAAATCCTATGAAAGGATATTCACTGGTATGTTGTCCAGCCATGTCAATATAAGTTAAATCATACTATTTCCTTCTTATTTTCTATACACACAGTACTCGCTTCACACGGCTCTCAAACAAAAGAGAGGTAACGTTCTCACTCTTTTTCTTTCCTTTTCTTTTCCTTCTGTGTTTCTTTCCTTCTTCTTCCTGCATCATCATGGGGAACCGAAACTAAATTTTTGCTCTTCGTTTCTGCTTCTAACCATAAACCCTAACCCTTATATTGTTAGACTGCAATTCTTTCATGATTCTGCAGATTAGTTTTTACGATAGTTGTATGTTATAACAGTTAATAATGATCGGTCATGTATTTATAGGTTTTGAAGGTGACACTAATCGTGATATTAGTACTCGAACTTAGACTTCACGCGGTAAAAGGTGGGGATTTTCTCATCTTATGTGTGTTAAATTATTTTATATGTGATAGTTGAAATTCATTGGAACATTGTTATCACATTGTGATCGTATTTGAAATATATGAAATTGTAAATTCAATATGGGTATGGACTATAAAGGTGCCTTTACTTTTATCACGAGACGAATCGCGATGTCGTATCATTATATGAATAACGGACCGAAAGGTGCCTTATTGACATGACAGGATTATATTGTAAGTGAAATTTTAAATTTTCGCACATGAATTACTTGACTTATATGACGAAAGCGTACGAATGGGGGCGCGTAGGCGAGGAGACTAAATAAAACGTTTGATAAATTGCAGCGCTAAGCACTTTCGTTTTCTTTTCAATTTAGAAATTGTGTTAAATCGAATGTTTATGTTTGATGATTGGGAACTGCCATTTGAAGTTGTTTGGAAATTGTGAACTTGGTTGCTTTTTGGTATTAAATAAATTTCACGAGTTATCTGTCAAATTGTCTTTTTGTTCGAGAGTGGAGTCTGATTCAGGAATGGTTTAACTGCGCGAATCGCATTACGTGATTAGTTGCGTGTGGAGTCCAGGTGGATTGCAATACATGTACTGATAGTGGTAGTTCTTGGGTCTTGCACTGTAGTCGTTCATGACAGGAGTCACAAACCAAACTATTATTCTTGGATTTTCGGTTGGCAAGCATGTAATTTATATTTATGTTTACATATGTGTGCCTGCATGCATGAAGTTAGTGGATTTGTTAGTACAATAGACATGTTAAATTAATTTATTTCATTGTTTGGTAATGAATAGAAGTTTGGATTGTATGGTGGGGTAGAATCGGTGGTTTCGTGTTATGCTCAAGGGTGTTCAAGTTTGATTCGTTTTCCTTAACCTGCCACTTGGACAAATACTTGGAAATCTTTTGCAAAAGCTTACAGGACCGACCCCTAATTAATCTTCTTTGCAAAGGAATCTCCTGTTTATTTATTTTTATTTAATAGTAATATGTCCTGCATATCTACGTGGCTATGTACTTGTAGAAATAAACCTATAGTTCTTTATTTTTAAAAGCCTACAATAATATTTCAAATAGTCTTTTTCAGAAACGTAAAGGAGCTACCCCTCTATTATATTTCTTTTATTTGAATTATTTGCTTAAGGTTTGTTAAAACTTATTTCTTATTTAATATTCTTTGTCTTTGCATTATCACTTATTTGATTATTTATATGTTTTGGTCATGCCCTTTTTAAATTCTTCAAGAAAATAAAATGAAAATCTCTTTATTTAAAAATGAGTTAATTGCAAAATAAATAACGAATTTTACTTTTATTGCAAATTAATCCTCACTTTTGAAAAATTGCAAAAAAATCACAATCTTTAAGTATTGTTGCAAAACGCACCCAATTTCTAATTAAAAGTATGTTTTTTTTGGATTTTTTTGCAAGAATACTTAAAAGGTGATGGTTTTTTTTCAATTTCTCAAAAGTGGGGATTAATTTGCAATTGGAGTAAAGTTCGTTGTTTTTTTGCAATTAACCCTTTAAAAATTGGGGTATGATAGAACTTCTGATTCAGCTTCCCTCAGTTCTTCCATGTTAGAATCAATCCAAATTTCTGCAAAACAAAAAATATTTATAAAAAACATTAATCATTCGTATAATGTTGTAGAGTTGAGGGGGAGAAAGGAGTGTGCACACCGACTAGTACTACTCTTCCCCATCTCCCACATGCAATAATCGAGAACATCTTGTCTCGGTTACCCGTGAAGGATCTAGTTAGATTCAGGGTAGTTTCCAAACAATGGGAGGCCACCATCTCCGATCCAATGACAGTAGAGATCCATCTTCGACGCTACAAGAATTCATCCTCCCGAAATCTAATTACTTGGGAGGACTTAAATGGTAAAATGGATTCCACGTTATTGAACTTATGAACAACCAAAACTACAGTTTTCAATTGGTGTCAGAAATCAAGCATTTGGATAAATATTGCTTTGATGTTGATATTTTTTGCAGCTGTGATGGACTATATCTGAAGCGTTGTGAACCTCAAGAGGACAAGGCTATTCTGTATCTGTTGTGTAGTCCATCCTGTAGGGCATAGAGAGAATTCTATTGTCCGCAACAAATTAATGACCGTTGTAAAACAACACTTCATGGGATTTATTACAATCTGTTGTTGAAGGATTATAAAATAGTTATTGCTGATGCGGAACATTATGCAGTATATTCTTGTAGATACAACAAATGGAGTGATGTGAAAGAGATGAAAGAAGATCTCGGATACTGCTGCTGTGAAGGGGTCTCTGTTAATGGATCTTGTTTTTGGCCAGTACTCGATCGTTTGGATCTATTAATTGATCAAGAAGGTGCAATTTTTTGTAATAGCTTTAGACGAAGAGCAATTTATTGATAGGAGAGTTGAAAGTTTCAAGAAACTGCGATTATAAAAATGATGATGTAAAAAATTTGCATTTAACATCATTTGGAGGCCATCTTTGGTTGTTCATCCAAAAAGAGGGTCATTACGAACGGATGGAGGGTAGCAAGCGCACTCACCAAGGTTTGAGGATTATGAAGAAAGTTACTGGCGATGGTGATGGGAAGGATCAATGGGTGGAGTTTAACAAAGGTGAACGCGAGTCTCCCTTCCCCCTGTTCCTGGAGATGAGGTAATACTTGCATGTAACTATATGCGGCATTACAACTGTATCACATGAGTAAGAATGCTACGACAGAGATTCTCAAATATCGTCCGGATTATTCTCATGGAAGACGTCCGATCCCTTATCGTCCCAATCAAGCTCATGAACGACATTCGTTCTCCCTTACGTAGAAAACCTCCTTTTGGTTTAAAATAAGTTCTAGGAGTATTATGTTAGTTTGTGAAGGTGCAGCACTTTTCCAGATTGTGATATTCACCTTCAACTTTTGCTTATTTAATTATAAACGAATTTCTATTATATGTTTAAATGGCATTACAATATATTTCTTCAAGGTAGCAGGGACTGGCGTACTCTCATGGCCGGGGCAGTGGGCCCCTAAAGTTTTTGGAATGTATAGTATGTATGTCATAAAACAATTATTAGGGATGTAAACGAACCAAGCCGCTCGCAAGCTATTCGGGACTCGATTCGAAAAAAAATTCGTTCGAGTTCGTTCGTGGAAAAAAACGAGCCGAGCCGAGCTCGATTTTCGAGCTCGATTATTTTTTCGAGCCGAACTCGAGCCCGAGGGTGTTTGGCTCGAAAGCTCGCGAACGTGTTCGTTTACAGGCTCGCGAACGTGTTCGCGAACATGTTCGTTTAAAAGCTCGCGAACATGTTCGTTTACAGGCTCGCAAACGTGTTCGCGAACATGTTCGTTTAAAAGCTCGCGAACATGTTCGTTTATAGGCTCACGAACATGTTCGTTTATTAAGCTCGCGAACGTGTTCGTTTATAGGCTCGTGAACGTGTTCGATAATAGGCTCGAATAATGGTCAATATGCTCATTCTTCATATTATTACTCCATTATTATTATTATTATTATTATTATTATTTATTATAACATATTAATATGATAATTTTAGAGTTTAAATTTTTTTACATAAATAAATAAATTTATATATATATATATATATATATATATATATATATATATATATATATATATATACTTTTATCAATATAATTTATAAGGAATATAAATTTATAATTTTAAAAATATAATATACTCTTTAAATTAAAGAAAAATTTTAAAGTATGACAATAAAAATAATAAAATTATTAAAACATAATTAATAAAAATAAAATTAAAAAGAGAGTGCATGTTATTAATTCTAAATAATGAATTGAAAGTTATATTTATAATGGGTTTAAAGATCTAAATTTTTTATTTTTTATTTCTATATAAGATTTAGTTTTGATTTATTTATACTTAAATTTGAATAAATATATGTATTTATATACATTAAATTTTAACTAATACTCCCTCCGTTCCGGAAAAGTTTTCATCTTTACTGTTTCACGTTGTTTAAGAAAAGTTATACTTTTTGACCAACTTTATTGACTTTGGAGGGTATTGTAGTATTTTTAGGTAATAAAAAAGTATAAAGTAATGATATGTGTGTGAAAAAAGAGTGACAATTTTGAAATTAAAGTAACTTTTGAGGTTGTTGGATAAAGTGATGTTTTCTTTATTAGGGGGTGAAAGGTTTTGTGGAGCAAACAAATGAGGAAAGTGAGAAAAGTATTATGGGACGGAAGGAATAGTAATTAATAAAATTGTAAGTATTTTAAAGTCGACACCTCATTAATACATAAATATATGTATATATATATATATACATATGTAAAAATACATTAATTTAATATAATTATTTATTTATATTTTAATAATATAATTTTATTTGAAGGAGAAATTTCGAATTTATATACACCCGTATTTGCCTTTTAATATTATTATTATTATTATTATTATAGTTAATGGGATAACATAAGGATACATTCAAATTTTAGGCAAATACTTGTGTGACACCGTCTTACATAAGGTCTTACGTGAGACGAATAAAAAATTTATAAAATGTTAGCACTTTCGCTATATTCCATATAAAATGTTCGTTTTGTTTATATTATAAATTGTTCATAAAATAGTTCACTACACTATTATTACATTTTATCGATTGAATATCACTTTTAATTAATAACATTATCACTTTTTATTCGTCTCATGTAAATATTTACGTGAGACGGTCTCACACAAGACCTACTCCAAAATTTAAATTAAATACATACTCCATATACTTATAAATGTTAATTAAAAAAATATTTTGTTATATTATTAATATATATTTTAATTAATAATTAATAAAAATTTATAATATCTCTAGATTCCACTTTTTATAAAAAAAATTATTAATAAAATTTTATTATTCATGAGACCTCACTCAAACCTTTATACATTAAAAAACTAAAAAATAAATTATTTTCAGTTTAACGAGCCGAACGAGCCCGAGCTCGAACAAAGGACTAGTTTTTATCGAGCCGAATTCGAGCTCGAGTTTTTTTTTTATTTAATAAAAATATTTCGAGCCGAGCTCGCGAACTGTTCGCGAGCTCTATATTTTACACACGAGCCGAACTCGAGCTTAAAAAATAAAATTCGAATCGAGCTCGAGCCCTTTAAAAAAATTCGAGCCGAGCTTCGAGCCCGGAGATGTTCGGCTCGGCTCGACTCGATTACATCCCTAACAATTATTAAGGTGGGAAGGGTATCAATTTTGAAATTTACATCATCATTTTTTTACCCATTCGTAGGTATATCATTATCGATTCTATTCCAGTGGTGCTCAATCTAGGAAAGGTAGAAATCGTAGCCCTATCGCCCCCTAAAAAGGCGAAGAGGATAGAGCATCAATTTGAGGGGGAGTGTGAAACAAGCAGTCTCTTTACTACTCCCTCTGTTTGCCACAAAGGGTGTCATTTATTTTTTAGCACGTGGATTAAGAAGTGTTATTATTTAATGTATAGTGGGTAGTTGTATTAGTGGAGGCGTGAGTCCCATTTTTTAGTTGTATTAGTGGGGGTATGTGGGTCCTATATGTATAAAAAAGAAAATGAGACCCTTGGGGGCGGACGCCCGAAATAAAAAAATGAGACTCTTTGAAGCGTCTTGGGTGAAATGTGTTTTGCTGTTTCATATAATTTCGTTTTTTTAAATTACAGTTACTTTTTTTTAATTTTTATTTATTTATTTATTTATTTAATTTTAGGGATATAATTGTAATTTTACCCTTAAGATTTAGGGTATAATTTATTCCTAGGGTTTAAGGTTTAGGGTATAATTGTGATTTTACCCTTGTGGTTTAAGGTATAATTTATCCCTGGAGTTTAGGGTTTAGGGTATAATTGTAATTTTATCCTTATAGTTTAGGGTATAATTTATCCCTAGGGTTTAGGGTATAATTGTAATTTTTTCCTTATGGTTTAGGGTATAATTTATCCCTAGGGTTTAGAGTTTAAGGTATAATTGTAATTTTACCCTTGTGATTTATGGTATAATTTATCACTAGGGTTTAGGGTATAATTGTAATTTTAATCTCGTGGTTTAGGGTATAATTTATCCCTAGATTTTAGGGTATAATAGTCATTTAAATACAATAAATTTAAAAATAAAATAAAAAACAATATTAATAAAGAAGCAAGAATTAATTAAGAAGGGTGAGAACCATGAGTATCTGTGTTCGTACCATATTCACTCTTATATCATAATTATTGCAAAATCTCATGTCAAAATTATTGCAAAATCTTTCAGTGGTCCAGTTGTGATGGGTGCGGGAGGGCCTCTTAAGTGTTTGTTTCCTACATGGTTAATATGAATCACCCCACAACCACCGTTAAATGGAACAAAATAATTAAAAAATTTAAAAATAAAAATAATTACTCCCTAAGTTCCGTTTCAATGTTTACGTTTGCTTTTTGTACGTTGATTAAGGAGTATAATATTTTAATAGATAGTGAGTGAAAATATATATTTAATGTAAAATGGGTAGGTGTATTAGTGTTGGATGATATATAAATTGTTTTAGGTGGGTCCCACATTCCAAAAAGAAAAACATAAACATTGAAATGAGACGCGCAAAATAGAAGCGTAAACATTGAAATGGGATGGAGGGAGTATATACTAAAAAATTATCCATTACCCAAGTGCACCAGTGTACTCGGGTACACGAGTATATCAGTGCACTACAGAATAACTCTTAAATTATAATCCCTCATTTCCAAAAAGAAATTAAAATTACTTATATTTCTTTTTTTCTCTATTATGATTATAATTAATAACTATGTTTTATTAGTTAGGCAAAGACTTGTGTGATCGTCTCACATAACTGCTTATATGAGACAGTTAAAAAATGATAACTTTTATGAAGGAAAATGATAATAAATTAATGAAAAGTGATAATGCGCTTTCATGAACAATTTATAAATAAAAAGTGATAATATTTCATAGCGAACACTATACCAAAAAAGCACTAAGACAACAGAAAATATACAACATACATCAGAAATATATGTTGTCGTATACCTTATATGTGTAATCTTAAATATATATGTTGTCTTAATTTTTTTTCACGCACAAGGACAACACATATTATCTGGTGTTGCCTTATTGTATTGTCGTATATACCATTTTTCAAATGAATTCACTATAAGACAACATATATGATACCCTATGTTGACGTAAAAAATTTCACGCACAAAGACAACATATATTCATTTATGTTGTCTTAAATTATCTTAATATTTTATTTTAAGAATATATATACTCCCTCCGTCCCACAATTTCGTTCACGTTTCTACATTTGTCCGTCCCACAATTTTGTTCACAACCTAAAAATGGCAAAAAATAAAGACCATTTTATCCTCTCCAAACCAAATAATTTCAATTATGCTATTTGTGTTTAGACCCCCTATTTAAGTGATAAAAAAGGATTTGGGCCAGATTAACAACTTAAGTGTTAATTAATCTAGCCCAATTAACACCATAATCTGCTTTGATCCAACATAAAAAAAAAAACGATAGGCCCTTCATCAACATATTTTCCCAATTCTCCCACAAGAACAAACCTAGCCTCACTCTGTCGCGGCGATCGATCCGTCGATCTGCGCCACCCCGTCGGTCAGAGCAACCCCCAACCCCTTTCTCTTACACTCATTTCCGTCTTCTTTACCCTCTCCTGTGGCTACGATGTTCAAATCAAAATCGGTGTTTGCTTCATCTCTCGTTCGTCCAAATCATGGTTCGGATGTTCAGATCGACGATCTGTGGTCCGGATTTGAGCAGATATTCAGCGAGTCGGAGAGTGGGGTTGAGTCGATGCCTTCGGTGGAGGCCGGACGACGGTTCGTGAGGGAGATCTCGTGAACCACCGTATGGTTCCCGACTCATTGTGGTTGGATTCGCTGGTCGATGGCGATTTCATTGAGACCACGCACGAGACGGAGGTTCCCGACTCTCTATTTTCCAAGACTGACGAGTCCTCTTTAGTTGTTGAGGATTCTGATGTTGAGGATGACGTTCTGGGAAGATTAATCCGTCAATCGCTATTCCGGAGATACTCCGGGGTCTCCTGTGATTTCGGCCGTAAAATGAAGGTTCTGGAGTCCGCCAACGGAGTCTATGAACAGTTGGATGAGTTCAAAGATTTCATCCACAAGTTGCTTTGTATCAGGTCCTTACATGTCGGTATATCTCTTAAATATTCCCTGTGTGTAAATGTTTTTTGTGGGGTTAAATGGCCCTTTAAGGCATTTCTATGATAATGCGTTTGATTAATTGGCCATGTGAGGCGTTTAAGTGGCTATTTGAGTTTTGATTGCGGTTTTTGTAGCAGCTTGTGGGTGAATTATTATTATGTTGGTATTTTATTGGCCCTGTGAGGCACTAATTGATGCTGCATGTGATGAATTGGCCCTGTGAGACACTGAGTTTATGGCAGTTTGTGGCTGAATTTGTGTTATGTTGGTATTTACATGGCCCTGTGAGGCACTAAATGCTGCTGTATGTGATGAAATTGGCCCTGTGAGGCACTGAGTTAATGATACTGTGATTTAATTGGCCATGTGAGACATTTTTGTGGCCATTTGAGTCTTGATTGCTTGCGAGGCAGTAGTTGGTATATACGTGGCTCTGTGATGTCTATGGTGGGCATGAATCTTGAGTATGTGGCTGTACTGATGATGTTAAACCAATGTGAGGTTAAATGTAGAGTTAAATTAACCTGGTGAAGAATCTATGCCGAGGGCTAAGGCATTGTTGTCCACCAAAGATCATGCATGCTGAACCTGCTCCTCCGAATAAGTATCATGAGTCACCAATAGGCGATCTTGCCTGTTTAGGAGGCCATGAACCATTGACGAAGTTATTCTGAGGGTTAAGTGCTCTTTGAAAGCTAGTACTACCTCTATTTCCCACTAAAAATATGGCTAAGCCTGTTCATGTCCTTGTTTTAGGTGTTAAGAGTCACCATTAGGTTTTCTTACCTATTTAGGCGACTGTGGATACAATTTTGATATCATAATAGTCACCAATAGGTTTAAGAAACCTTTTAGGAGACCTTTGCTCTGTGATGAAGTTTTTCTGAGAGCAAAGTGAACAAAAAGCCCATTTCATTAATATAGGATGTATGTTTACAGCTTAAACAACAACTACACATCAAAAGGACATCATAAAGTCCATTGTTTATGCTGTTAAGAACAAAAAGTGCCTGTCTTTGGTGGGAAAATATTGTAAGTACAGTTTGGAAGGGAAAGACATAACCCCTAAGATGTCTTAGGAGGATCCAAATACCTATGATGATTTTAGAATTGAGGGTTCCTATTTTTTCATGAAAAATGGACTTGGATAAAAGATTCTCTATTGTCAAAGTTTGTCATATAAGCATGATATCATACACTGCCCTTCAAATTGTAGGTTCTGTACGGCTTCCTCCATGGGTGGAAAACCTAATTGACTTTGTTCAGAAACATCGGATGCCGCTTGAGAGTGAGCATGTCTCTGAGCATTTGCATGAATGGATTGATCTCATATTTGGGTACTCTTTGTTTACCTACTCCTACTCAGAACAACACCCAAATATTTATGAAATAGAGTTTTCTTTTTTCTTAAGCTGTTTCCTGCTAGTTTTACATATTCAGATACAAGCAACGTGGAAAAGAAGCTATACAGGCAAATAATGTTTTCTTTATATCACTTATGAAGGAACCTTAGATATTGATAAAACATCAGACACAGTGAGTATGCTTTCTGTTTTATTTTTTTTCAAGTTTTTTGCTTTAGATCACCCTACGCTTGTGATAGCTATCTTATATGTTTTAATACTTCTTAAAGGTACAACAGCGTGCTACCCAAGATCAGATCGCGTACTTTGGCCAAACCCCTTCACAACTTTTAACTGTACCTCACATGAAACGGATGTCGCTGACAGATGTCCTTCACATGCAGGTACATTTTAGTAGCCCAACTTTGCTTCTACCTTCTCATGTTGATAGATTTCTTGTAAACTTTCTGTAACACTCATAGCTTTTTAAAAAGTTCTTGGAAGCTATGACAGTCTCTTCTGCAATTTTGAGAAATTCATGATGCAACAGCAAATGTAGCTAGGAGTATGTTTTCTCTTTTCTCAATACAAACATATATATACTATACTTTTTCTGTGAGGGTGGGGTATGTACAGTGTTAGGCCCTTGTGGGTCTTTGTGACTTAAATTCTTCTTGGCATCTCCTTTATTGTGTTGGACCTGTAGTGAGAGAAACTGAATGGAGGCTTAAGGTGGGAAGAAAGAATGTTCATGTTGAATGTTTTAAATGTGGTTCTAGTATTCAGGTGTGTTTGTAGCTTGTACTTCTCCCCTCTCCTAATTTTTAGTGGATCAGTGGTGTCAGAATGAGGACTTAATTAGAGGTTAGACATGAGACATCAGCACATAGAGTCTTTAAACTGCTTGTTCTGGAGTTGGAATTTTGTAAATTGTAAATTGGAATTTTCTAGTTGACTTTGTTTTATTTAATACGGTTGTCCTCAACTGTTTTTAAGATTTTTAGCCTCATGGAATGTCTTAACTTTTCATGATAAAGTTATGGTTGTGTTTGGACAAGCACATACCATTGAAAGAAGTTGAAAGAAGAGGCTTTAGAGCTAAAGGGGGATGATCATGACTTGTTGGATGTATTTGGATTTTCATTAATTGTCTAGACTTGGATCCATAGTTTTGTGGTTTTTAGACCAATTCTATTTATGTCATGTCTTATGGGATGTATTTGGATTTTTCCTACATTTAGATTTGAGAGGGATATTTGATATTTAGAATGTTTTGGATTATTTAGAATGTTTTAATACATTTTGAATTTTATTATTTTATTTATCAATTAATTATAAATTTTTTGTATAATAATTAATTGGTTCGACAACATATAAAATGTAGACGCTATGGATAATTTAATAATACTATAGAATACATATATTTGTTGTCTTTACCAAATAAGACAACATATATAACTTGTCTTAATTTTTTTTAAAAAAAGGACAACAACAACACATAAAACGCACAACGATAACATATAAATATGTGTTGTTGTGCGTTTTTTTTGGGTAAATATCAAAATTAGTCCTGTAAGTATGATATTTTTCAATTTTAGTTCTTTTTCTTTTGCAATTCTCAATTTTGGTCATTTTTTGTTCACTTTTAGTTCTTTTGGTCCAGTTTTGGTCATTTTTTCATAATTTGGTCTTTTTTTTGTTCACTTTTGGTCCTAAATGTATACATTTTCGGACTATTTTTGGATATTTTTTAACATAAAGGACTAAAAATAGACAAAAAGGACCAAAATTGAGAATTGCAAAAGAAAAAGGATTAAAGTTGGAAAACATCATGCTTACATGATCAATTTTGATATTTACTCTTTTTTTATAAAAAGACGCACGACGACAACATATTGTCGTTGTGCGTCATTTCAAATGCCCTATGACAACAGGGGCTTCGACAACAGAGATTTTTTCTAAAAAGAAGCTAACAGACAACGCATTTTGTGTTGTCTTGATGTATTTTTGGTGTAGTGGAAAGTGATAATGATTTATAGCGAAAATGATAACTATTTTAAAAAGTGAAAAATGGTCTCACGTGAGACGGTCTTACACAATACCTACCCTATTAGTTATTAAACTTTTCTCATCATTAAATAATTAATGAATTATTTATAAACTCTTTATTTTATGAAGTAAAATATTTCATTAATATTTATATAATAATTTATTTATTTAATTTATAATATGCAGGATTAATGTATAATTTCATCTGTTTAGACCTTCTGAACCAAAATTCTGGATAGCGAAGACAATCACTTTATGTGTTACGTGCTCCGATAGTGATGGAATTTTATGATGGAAATATTTCCATCACTATTATGACGATTATTATGACGGAAATTCAAAATAGTGACGGAAATTTTGTGACGGATTTTTCCGTCACTATAGTGACGGAAATTTTTGTGATAAATTTAGTGACAAAAATAGTGACATATTTTTGTGACGGAGCTTTTTCCTCACTATAGTGAAGAAAATTTTGTGATGAATTTAGTGACGGAAATAGTGATGGATATTTTTGTGATGGATCTTTTCCCTTACTATAGTGATGGAAATAGTGACGGATTTAGTGACGAAAATAGTGACGGATATTTTTGTGACGGAGCCTTTCCCTCACTATAGTGACGGAATTTTTTGTGACGGAGTCTTTCCCTCACTATAGTGACATAATTTTTTGTGATGATTTAGTGACGGAAATAGTGACGGATATTTTTGTGAAAGATAATTAAATTAATAAGAAACTTTAATATAAATAAATTATTTGATAAGTTATAATCAAGTAACACTATATGCCACATAGTCACTTGACTAGTTATAAGGCTCTCACACTATGACCGGTTTGGTGTTCGAATCTCGCCTAGGGCGAGAATCGACAAATAATAATATTAAGAATTAAAATAAATAGAAAATAAGAAGAGGTGCCAAAATTATTATTGTTTTTTTAAAATTTCTGACGGATTTAGTGAGAATCTACAAATAATAATATCAGGAATTAAAATAAATAGAAAATAAGAAGAGGTGCCAAAATTAATTTTTTTATTTTTTTAAAAATTTCTGATGGATTTAGTGAGGGAAATTTTCGTCACTATAAATTGGGTAAATATCAAAGTTGGTCCTGGAAGTATGACGTTTTTCAACTTTAGTCATTTTTCTTTGCAATTTTCAACTTTGGTCATTTTTTATCCACTTTTAGTTAAAGTTGGAAAACATCATACTTACAGGACTAATTTTGATATTTACACTGTAAATTTCCCTCACTAATTCTGTTATTAAAATCCGTCACTATTGTATCCGTCACAAATTTCATCAGTGTTTCCGTCAATAATTTACTAACGAGTATAACAGTGACGGAGCCATTTCTATCACTAAATTCGTCACTATCCCTCATTAAATCCGTCACGTCACTAACGGATAATTTTTTTTGTAGTGCCGTTCGTACGGGATTACGTAAGAGATGATAAATATCGTGTCAAAATGTCACAAAGATATTAATCTAATATATTTTAAAATGATGTGGTATAATGACTCAATTTTTTTTTATTTTAAATTTTAAAATTTGATATGATGTTTATTTTTTATTGGTGGATATTTAATTGAATCTCCACATCAGCTTACCGACTTGTTTTCCCCAAATTAAATGGAATTTTCGGTGAAAAATTAAGTTTTTGGTGAAAATTGAGCAAACTCATAGTAATGGTACTAAATGGATATAAATACATTTTTGGGATATAATTTAAAGTTTCAAATAATTATGTGACAAAATAAACTTTTAACTCCCCATTTGCACACCAATTTAAATCTAAAATTTGATCTACAAAATCTCATAATAGACTCTCAAATTCATTTACAATTAACTCAACTCACGTACACCCTACATACAACTCACATATCTAACTTATAATCAAGTCACATAGTATTATATTTAATTGAGTCATAGATGATTATAACCGATTAACTGAGTCAAACAAAAGAGCAATATTTTTTTTAAAATTGGGTTTATTAAAATATAAATCGATTAAATATATACTTAATCAAGTCAACAACCGAATTAAGGGCTTTTCGTTCAAATTAGAACACATATTAATTTCTCTAAACTTTGTTGGGATTTACCTTCAATTTCTCCTTTAAAATCGGGCCCAATTTGAATATTATCCCGTATCTTTAGATGAGTATTGATTTGTGCCACTCAACCCAATTTGTTCATCCCCAATATTTGCTGTAACCCTCTGGTTTGCGGGAAAAAGGTACTGTGCCATCTATATCATTCGCTACAAAAATATTAGAATCCATCAAACATTTCTTTCTATTAGTTGTTTCTGTGAACAGTGAAGAAATCATTAATGTATTAAAAAAGTTATATTTATTCTGTGAATGTCTTCATTAAGGGCTTGCAAATGTAATCATGTTATTCCTTTAAATTTATTATGAAACCTTTATGGGCTTGTTCTTATTTTGAATGCTTGCAGGAAACAGTTATTAATTTGGATCGGTTGGTTTTGGTTGAATTAGTTGCCAATTTGGTTTAAAAAATTAAATTAATACTGATTGCACAATCCTGTTACTTGCATGCTTGGAATTTGCTGCATTGTAGGGTATTTATCACTTGATATGATCTCTCTTTGGCTTTTAAAGAGCATTCGATTGAATCTACATCTTAGGTTAGTTTAGCCCCAAGTCTTGCATGTAGAATTTTTAAAATAATGAGTGGCGATTAGGTTCGAACCTTTTGGATATTTGCTAGGTATGACTCTGATACCATGTTAAATCATCATCTCATCTAACACCTCAGCTTAGAGCTTAAGCACTAGAGAGAAATATCAATTAATACTTAATCAATTCATTCTATTAAATGACTACCTCATCTAAAAGTTTAAGCTGGTAGAGAGTAGTATCATTTAATATTTAACCAGTTCACTCTAACATGAAATATTGAATTTTCAGAATTAAATTGAATCCGAAGTAATGCATACCGATAATATTGGTGAAGGGAAAAAAGCAGTGGGAAAGTGGAAACAGGAAAGGCAGAGATGCATACCAACTAGCTGTAGTACTACTCTTCCACATGAAATTATAGAGAACATCTTGTCCCGATTACCCGTGAAGGATATGCTTAGATTCAGGGTGGTTTCCAAGCAATGGGAGGCCACCATCACTGATCCATTGTTTGCTGAAATTCATCTCCGACAATCCAAGAATTCTTCATCCCAAAATCTTCTTGCATGGGACGTGTTAGATGTTAATAATAAAGCTTGGATCCATGTTACCAAACTACAAGACCACCATTTGTTTATATGTCAGCAATCGAACATTCGAAGGAACATCCTGGGAAGCTTAGTCTTTTGTGCCACTGTGATGGATTATATTTGCAACACTATGAGTTTCCTGAAGAGAGTAAGTGGAATTTGAAGAGGAAGTAGACTTTGTTAAATCCTTCCCGTAGAGCATACAGAGAGTTCTATTGTCCAGAAACAATAGAAGTCAATATATCTAGATCACTTAGAGGGATTTATTACAATCTGAGATGGAAACCTCATATTAATGCCTGATCAACATTAGTAAGAGTGTATTTGAAGTTGAGCTATGTATGATCAGCTTAATCACCAGAAACGGGTGCATGATCATAGTAACAATCAGCTGAAAACTAATCAAATCAACACATGTGGAAGGGTTGTGATAGGGTGTGTTGCAGCTGGTGCAAGGAGTATTTGGGAGTATATTCTGGAATGTTCTATACATGGATGGAAAGCTCAAAGGGCCGGCTGTTAGCTGGAGTTTGTTGTAACAGAAAAAGATTCCGTTTAACTGCCCAAATATCAGCTGGAAGTTGCATACACGTGATGGTCCTATAAGTTTCAATTGATACTGCATGATGTATATATATGATGTAATCTGTGTATAACTCATGTATGTAACCTCCAAAACGCTCAAAAAGCAATTACAAAACGATCACCATCACAGTGGACGTAGGCTTGGTTAATAAGCCGAACCACTATACATCTTGTTCTTCAAGTTCTTCAATTACACAATAGCACACACTTGAGTTTGTTTAATTTGTTAGGGTTTTGAATCAATCCTTGATTCAGTGTGAGGAGTTTTACAAAGTGATTCATTTGATCAGTTTGTCTTTCGTCTTCAAATCTCAGAATTGGCGCCGTCTGTGGGAAACACCATAGGCAAACAGATCAAAGAAGCGGTTATCTAAAGAAGAAAGAAGGATTCAACATGGTTACCAAATTTGATATTAAGCGGTTCACTGAGAAGTCAGACTACGGGCTGTGGAAGATCAAGATGAGATCCATCTTGGTACAGCAAGGCCTCGGAGGAGCAATCAAAGAAGCTCCAGTTAATGAAGCAGCAGCAGTGGATGTACAAGCTGCAGCAGCTGAAGCAGATCTTCAAGAAAGAGCTCTAAGTGCCATTTTCTTGTGTCTTGGTGATAAGGCACTCAGAGAAGTTCAGAGGGAAACGACTGCAAGAGCAGTATGGAAGAAGCTTGATGATCTCTATATGGTAAAATCTCTTGCAACTCAATTATATCTGAAACAGAAATTATACTCATTCAAAATGATAGAAGATAAACCAGTCTTAGTTCAACTTGATGAGTTTAATAAGGTATTTGATGATCTGGAAAATGTTGAGGTTAAATTAGAGAATGAAGATAAGGCTCTGATTTTGTTATCTGCACTTCCAAAATCATTTGAAAATTTTAAAGACACATTGTTATTTGGTAGCAAAGAGTCAATAAGTCTTGATGAAGTTGAATTAGCTTTGAAAACTAAGGAGTTACAAAAGTGTTGTGAGGAACAAGGATCATCAGGTGAAGGATTGATGATCCGGAAGGGAAATCAGAATAAGAAACATAACAAGAAGGGAAGTTCTGATTGTAAGAAACAAGATACCAAAGGTGATCAGTCTGCTAGTGACAAGGAAGGAAGGAAATGTTTCCACTGTCATGAACCATGTCACATTAAGAAGAATTGTTATAAGTGGAAAGCAGCCAAAAGAAAGAAGACAGAGGCTGGGAAGGATGGACAACAAAGGGTGCAAGCAAATCAGGTGGCAATTAATCAAAACCAGGTGGAAATTGATTATCCTGAGGCACTGTTGATCAGTTCATCAAAAGGATCCATGGATTGGATCCTTGATTCAGAATGTTCATTTCATATGTCTCCTATGAAGCATTGGTTTACTGATCTTAAGTATCAAAATGCTGGATCAGTATTATTAGGGAATGATCATACATGTCAGATAAGGGGAATAGGTTCTATCAAGTTAAGAATACATGATGGAGTGATTAGAACCTTGACAGGTGTGAGGTATATTCCAGAACTCAAGAGAAATCTAATTTCATTAGGTATTCTAGATGCTTCAGGTTATGAATTTAGAACAAAAGGAGGAGAACTCATTGTTGAAAAGGATGAGTATGAAGTAATGAAAGGAATCAGAAAAAGAGAGCTGTACATTCTTGATGGTCATATTGTAACTGGACAGAATAATGCTACAATTGGAAGTGATAATATACACTTATGGCATGGAAGGTTAGCTCACATAAGTGAGAAAGGGCTTCAAGAACTATCAAGGCAGAAAGCTATCTGCATCAGTCCATCAGAACAGTTGAAACAATGTGAACATTGCATTTTTGGAAAGGCTAAGAGACTTAAGTTTGGAACTGGTGATCACACAAGTACATCCAGGTTGGATTACATTCATTCAGACTTATGGGGACCTGCAAGGACTCAAACCAAAGGTGGTGGCAGGTACTTCATGTCTTTTATTGATGACTATAGTAGGAAAGTGTGGATATATATTCTTAAAACTAAGGATGTAGCCTTTAACACTTTCAAGAATTGGCTAATTGAGGTGGAGAACACCTGTAATGCTAAGATTAAAGTGTTAAGAACTGATAATGGTCTTGAATATTGTTCTGAGGAGTTCAACAAGTTCTGTAGAGATAGAGGTATCATAAGACACAAGACTGTTCTAGGCACACCACAACAAAATAGTGTTGCAGAAAGATTAAATCAAACTTACTAGAGAGAGTAAGGTGTATATTGAGTAATTCTGGTTTGACAAAGGACTTTTGGGGTGAGCTGGTTACTACAGTGACATTCCTCATAAATAGAAGCCCATCAACAGCTCTGAAGTATAAAACACCTCAAGAGGTATGGTCAGGAAAATTAGCAGATTACTCAATGCTTAGAGTCATTGGTTGTTTAGCTTATGCTTATATTAAGCAAGATAAGTTAGCACCAAGAGCAGTGAAGTGTGTTATGATAGGATATCCTAAGGGTGTAAAAGCTTACAAACTATGGAGTATTGAAAGCAAGAAGTTCTTAGTAAGCAGGGATGTCACTTTTAATGAGGCTGTAAAGCCACTATGTCTACAACAAGTTCAGATTATTCATGGAAGTGATAAAACTGAGCTTGAGGTGGAGCATGCCAAGAGAGTTGTACATGAGCAGAGGGCAGGTGATGAAGAAATAATACAAGATGATACTGTTGAAACTACTGATAATGATCAAGGAAGATCAGAAACTGATGAGTTGTTAAATAGCCACCAGTTAACTAGAGATAGACAGAGAAGGTCTATCAAACCACCAGCTAGGTATACAAATGCTGACATAGTCTCTTATGCTCTATATACAGCAGAGGAGATTGATTCCTATGAACCTAAGAATTATCTAGAGGCTATGAATTGCAAGAAAAGTGACAGATGGAGTGTTGCTATGCAAGAAGAGTTGATGTCTTTGGAAAAGAATCAAACATGGAAGATAGTTCAGAGGCCAAAGGATCAGAGGTTGGTTAGTTGCAAGTAGATTTACAAGAAAAAGGTAGCTCCAAAGAATGCAGGTGGGATAAGGTACAAGGCTAGACTAGTTGCAAGAGGTTTCTCACAGAAAGAGGGGATTGATTACACTGAAATTTTCTCTCCAGTTGTAAAACATTGTTCAATCAGAGTAATGTTAGCTCTAGTTGCTCAGTTTGACCTTGAGTTACATCAAATGGATGTAATAACAGCTTTTCTTCATGGAAATTTGGAAGAAAAAATATATATGAGTATTCCAGAAGGTGTAGCAGTTCAAGATACCACCAATAAGGCTTGTTTACTTCTGAAATCCTTATATGGATTGAAGCAAAGTCCAAGGAGATGGTACTTGAGATTTGATGAATATGTTGTCAGCTGTGGTTTCAAAAGAAGTCTGTATGACAGTTGTGTGTACATTAGAAGTGATGCTGATTGGCAGGTATTCTTACTATTGTATGTTGATGACATACTGATAGCCTGCAAATCTATGGATGGAATTCTAGCTGTCAAAGAGATGTTGAAATCAGAGTTTGACATGAAAGACTTAGGGGAAGCTACTGTAATTCTAGGGATGCAGATTGAAAGGAATAGAGCAGCTGGATCAGTTGTGTTACATCAGAGTATTTATTTAAAGAAAGTACTCAAAAGATATAATATGGATATGTGTAAATCAGTTTCCATACTAGTTAAGCAAGGAATCAGTTTATCAGGTCAACAATCAGCAAAGACAGAAGCAGAAATTTCAGAAATGGATAGGATTCCATATGCTAATGCTGTAGGAAGTCTTATGTATGCAATGGTTTGTTGTAGACCAGATTTAGCTCATGCAATGAGCTTAGTGAGCAGGTTCATGGGAAATCCAGGAAAGGAGCATTGAGAAGCTGTCAAATGGATTCAAAGATATCTGAAAGGAAGTTTAACAACAGGTTTGCATTTCAATAAGATTTCATCTAACATTGATTTTCTTGCAGGTTATGTAGATGCTGACTATGCTGCAAATTTGGACACAAGGAAATCACTATCAGGCTATGTATTCAGTTTATTTGGAACAGTCATCAGTTGGAGGTTAACACACCAATCAGTGGTGGCACTATCTACAACAGAGACTGAGTTAATTTCACTTACAGAAGGGATTAAGGAAGGTCTGTGGTTGAAGGGAATTCTGTCTGAATTTGGTATTATGCAAGAGTCTGTGGTGCTGTATTGTGATAATTCTAGTGCCATACATCCATCTCTCAAGGCACCAAGGATATCATGAACGAACAAAGCATATTGATATCAGACTGTATTTCATTAGAGATTTGATAGATGATAGAAGAGTGGTTGTGAAGAAAATTGAAACAGAAAAGAATCCATTAGATTTTCTTACTAAGGCCTTGCCTACTTCGAAGTTCTAACTGTGCAAGAGCCTTGTCAACATGTGTTAAATATGACAGTGAAGAGTTCTGCTACTCTCTCAAAGTAGTGATGGGAGTTTTGCTGCTCTCCAACAAGGCAGTGGAAGTGAAGTTTGCTGACTTTAAAACAGTGAGGTGAAGGTGAAGTAATGAATGCTTAAGTATGAGATTTAGGTGGAGATTTGAGATGGAAACCTCATATTAATGCCTGATCAACATTAGTAAGAGTGTATTTGAAGTTGAGCTATGTATGATCAGCTTAATCACCAGAAACGGGTGCATGATCATAGTAACAATCAGCTGAAAACTAATCAAATCAACACATGTGGAAGGGTTGTGATAGGGTGTGTTGCAGCTGGTGCAGGGAGTATTTGGGAGTATATTCTGGAATGTTCTATACACGGATGGAAAGCTGAAAGGGCCGGCTGTGAGCTGGAGATTGTTGTAACAGAAAAAGATTCCGTTTAACTGCCCAAATATCAGCTGGAAGTTGCATACACGTGATGGTTCTATAAGTTTCAACTGATTCTGCATGGTGTATATATATATGATGTAATCTGTGTATAACTCATGTATGTAACCTCCAAAACGCTCAAAAAGCAATACAAAACGATCACCATCACAGTGGACGTAGGCTTGGTTAATAAGCCGAACCACTATACATCTTGTTCTTCAAGTTCTTCAATTACACAATAGCACACACTTGAGTTTGTTTAATTTGTTAGGGTTTTGAATCAATCCTTGATTCAGTGTGAGGAGTTTTACAAAGTGATTCATTTGATCAGTTCGTCTTTCGTCTTCAAATCTGAGACAATCCATTATCAAAGGATTATGAGGTAGTACTTGGTGATATGAAACAATATGCTGTATATTCATGTAGGAACAACACATGGAGCGACACAAAGCGTATGGAAGGTTACTCTGCAGACTTCTGCTGTAGAGGGGTTTCTGTTAATGGATTTATTTATTGGCTCAAAATTGAGTTTAACTTCACTGGAAGTGTTTATGAAATAATTTATTTTGATTGGAGAGACCAAAGTTTCAATAAACTGTCTGTGCCAGATTGTATAGATGTTACATATGAAAATGATGCAATCTTATTACTGACTTCGTTTGGAGTCCATCTGTGTTTGATTATTAGCCATGATGGTGAGATGAGGATTATGAAGAAAGTTGGCAACGATTTGTGGTCGGAGTTTAAGGTGGAATGCAGTGGATGCACCAAAGCTGTGCCGATATGCCCGGTTGGTGAACACGAGTTTTTACTTTATGATGACGATATTAGATGTTACCTGCTCTACGACCAGAGCAAGAATACAATTGTGAAGATTCATGAGAAATATCATGGTACTAGAAAACCAATGCCTTATCTGGAGAATATGTTTTTACTATGAGAGAATTAACTACTTCTGTTGCTTTATTTTAGAGAAAATATCACAATTGGTTCTGTAAGTGTGACCGATTTCCACTTTAGTCTTTTTTTTTTATTTGCAATTCTCAATTTTAGTCTTTGTTTTTGGTCCAAATTTAGTTCTTTAAGTCCAAATTTAGTTCTTTTTCCCAAAATTTAGTCATTTATGTCAAAAAATGTCCAAAATTGATAAAAAAATGTTAAAATTTAGGCCAAAAATGAAAAAAAAAAGACTAAATTTTGAAAATGTAACCAAAATATATTGATCAAGAAAGAACTAAAATTGAGAATTAAAAAAAAAGATTAAAGTTGGTATTGGTCTTATATGATTAATTTTGATATTTTCTCCCTTATTTTACATAGAGACATAATTCTAAGCTCTTTTTTTCTTCATTTAATCGATGAAACTTTTGTTTCACGTTGCAATTTTAATTTTATAAGGTGACCCTTAATTCGTTCTCTCACAATATCGTAATTATATATGTTGTACCACTTTTCAGATGCTAATCATTCTTAATTCGTTCTATGGTTTGTTAAATCTTGTTGCATTTACATTTAATGACTAGTACGGCAAGTACAATATGCTTACCAACCTATCATGTTAATTGGGGGGTTGTGAATGAATAATCGAGGCAAAAACTTGGATGGGATATTCTCGTTGAATGGTTTTATGAGATGAATATTACTTCTCATTTGTTGGTTATTATTTCATACTAAAAATGTGATCTTTAAACTAGCTATTGATTCTCACTCACTACCAATCCATAAATAAAATTTGATCTACAGTATTAGAGTCACATCCCACAAACGACCCACATATTCAATTACAATTGGGTTACACCCTACAAACGATCCACATACCTGACTTATAATTAAGTCACATGTCTATATTTTAAATTGAGTCATCAATGATTATAACCGCTGAGTCAAAAAAAAAAGAGCAATATCTTTTTAAATTGAGTCATCAATGATTATGACCGCTGAGTCAAAAAAAAGAGCAATATCTTTTTAAATTGGGTTTTAAAATATAAATAAATCGATGTATGTATACTTAATTAATTAAAGTCAACAACCGAATTGAGGGCTCTTAGTAAGAACACATAATAATTTCTCTAAACTTTGTTGGGCTCTATCTTCAATTTCTCCTTTAAAATCGGCCAAATTTGAAAATTATCCCGTATCTTTAAATGATCATTGTTCATAATTGATTTGAATGTGTGTCACTCTAAACCTAATTTGTTCATCCCCAATATTTGCTGTAACCCTCTGGTTTGCGTGAAAAGGTATGATGCCATCTATTATTCGCTACAAAAATATTAGAATCCATCAATCCTTTCTTCCTATTAGTTGTTTCTTTGAACAGAGAAGAAATCATTAAGTACTAAAAAAGTATATTTTTGTGGGCTTGTTCTTATTTTCAATGCTTGCAGAAAACCGTTATTAATCAATTTGGATCGGTTGGTTTTGGTTGAATTGATTGCCAATTCGTTTTAAAAAATTGAATCAATACTGATCGCACAATCCTGTTGCCGACATAGATAGGGCTAGGAATTTGCTGCATTGTAGGATATTTATCTCTTGATATGATCTCTTTTTGTCCCCTGTTTTTTTTTTTTTTTTTTGTGTGGTTTTAAAGAGCATTCGATTGAATCTAAATCTTAGTTGAAGTTTTAATTGCTATGTAATCTGGTAGAGATCAGGAATATTAATTAATATTCAGTAAGTAACAGTACACCCCTTCACATGTTGGCGAGTTAATTTTGCTCCAAATTTTGCACATAGAATTTTTTAATAAATGAGTGGTGGTGAGGTTCGAATCTTGGAACTTTGCTAGGTCATGACTTTGATACCATGTTAAATAAGCACCTTATCTAAAAGCTTATACTGGTAAAGTGAAATGTCAATTAATACTTAATGAGTTCACCCTGTTAAATGACCAGCTTAAGCTGGTAAAGATGAGTGTTATTTAATATTTAATCTTATTTAATATTTAATCAGGTCATTCTAACATGGAATATTGAATTTTCAGAATTAAATTGAATCCGAAGTAATGCATACCAATAGTATTGGTGAGGGGAAGAAAGCAGTGGGACGGGAAGGCAGAGATGCTTACCAACTAGCTGTAGTACTACTCTTCCACATGATATTATAGAGAACATCTTGTCCCGATTACCCGTGAAGGATCTGCTTAAATTCAGAGTGGTTTCCAAGCAATGGGAGGCCGCCATCACCGATCCAATGTTTGCTGAAATTCATCTCCGACAATCCAAGAATTCTTCATCCCAAAATCTACTTGCATGGGAGGTGTTAGATGACAAAAATAAAGCTTGGATCCATGTTACCAAACTTCAAGACCACCATTTTGTTTATATGTCAGCAATCGAACATTCGAAGGAACATTCTGGGAAGCTTGGTATTTTGTGCCACTGTAACGGATTATATTTGCAACACCATAAAGAGGGCAAGTGGAATTCGAAGTGGAAGTATACTCTGTGGAATCCATCCCGTAGAGCATACAGAGAGTTCTATTGTCCAGAAACAATAGAGGTCAATAAGCATAGATCATTTAGTGGGATTTATTACAATCCATTATCAAAGGATTATGAGGTAATACTTGGTGATATGAAACAATATGCAGTATATTCATATTCATGTAGGAACAACACATGGAGTGATACAAAGCCTATGGAAGGTTACTCTGCGAACTTCTGCTGTGGAGGGGTTTCTTTTAATGGATTTATTTATTGGCTCAAAATTGATTATAACATTAGAGAGGTTTATGATGGTTTTGTGAGATGAATATTACTTCTCACTTGTCAGTTATTATTTTATATTAAAAATGTGCATTTTTATTCGTTTTATTAAATTATTCAAGAATTATTCACCGGCCCAGTGCCCCCAAATTCTACGTTTTCGAAAGTTTTATTCTTTAGTTTTCAAAAGTTTTATTCTTTAGTATTAAATGTTGTATGCTTTAATATTAAATGTTATACATTTTATTATAAGAACTTATACCCTAGATTTTCTTAGAAAAAAATTTTATTTTTTTAATCAAACATTTGTATTATTCATATTTTAGCCCATTTTTTTAGAGAAAAAATTTATAGCATCACTAAGTAAAGTGTATAATTTTAGAATAAAATGTTTGTACATTTAAAGAGACGAACTCAAAATAAAAAATAACTATTTGTAGATCAATTCATGTCATTTATTTATTACAACCCGTCGATGAAAGATTGGAGGGTAGTAATTGTTGATATGCAGGGTGATCTTATAAAAGAAAGTTCATCTTGTAATCAAAGTTACTAAATATTGTTATACTTAAATCAATACGAAAAGGCGTGTAAAATAATTATTTTAATTAATATAACTAAACAATAATAAAGTTTTGATTAAAATGGCGATTTACAAAAGAAATAATCTTTTTTAATCTCATTTTTCAGTTTGTAAAATTTCAAGGGAAAAAGAGAAAGGAAAGCAAAAATATTTTTTTGTACTAAAGAAATTAAAATATTTTATAATATATATAAAAAAACTTAAATTTAAAAGTACAAAATGAAAAGGATCAAAATAAAATCATAAATTAGAATAAGAAAAAAAAAAGATTGTACTGTCTTATAATTTAATAGGACGATTCAAATCTATTGTTTCCATTGTATATGTTAGAAATTTAGAATCCGAATATGCTTGGGTGTATATATTAGCATCAAGAGCGTATACTGGTCGTACTCTCCTCCGTCCCGAAACAATGTGCTACATTTACTTTTCGAGGTCAATATAATATTTTAAGTGTTAATAGACAAACTACACAACTGCACAAATCAAATATCAATACCAACAATTCAAATACATTTTATTTTTTTTAACCAAAACACCAAAAGAGACCATTATATACCCCTTCACCAAAATTGAAATATTTTTAAGTATCCACTTACTCACCCATACACCCCACTACCGCTGGCCAGCTTGGTGACCTACACCGGAATTGATGTCGATGGACCCATGAGGGTGACCCATACAGGGGACACATTGAATATTGATTTTGAATAATAAGGGTAAAAAAGTCCCAAAAAGTGCAATTGTGTAAAAAAAAAATAACAAACAAAATAAAGTGTTGGTAAAGATTTTGTACTATAAATTTTGTGTATTATTTCAATCCTTTCTTATTTTAATGTATAAGTAAAATAAGTGAAATGATATTTTAATATATTATGGGTAGTTATTTTAGTATAATATATAGACCCACGTGATATAGTAATAATAATTTTGGGTGGATCCATCACCAAAATCAAAATGTATACTTGGACCAAAATGGAAAGTATTGGGAAGGAGGGAGGAAGTAATACTTGATCCAACTTAAATATTGTAAAACTTGACCGTAAGAATTTTAGGACTTTACAGCTCTGCAACTTTAATTTTTGATAAAAAATAGAAAAAAATGGATTTATTCAAAGTTACACAGTTAAAATTAATATTACCCAACTTTCCAGCAATTCAATTATATTAGATAATAAACTCGAATAAAATATATAAATAGGATTAAATTATCATATAAATTTCAATTATACGATTTTTTTAAATCTTGATTAAATTCGATTGTTTAATAAGATAATGATTTTATGGGCCAGTATATCATCTTCATAAGATAAGATTTAAACATTTTATTTTTGGAAAGTTTTGCCTTAATTTGCACCGACCCAATGATCGTCTATATATATAAAAATAAATACCATACTTTCTCATGTTATTCTCTCTTTCTTGTTCCGAAGAAGTAAATACCAAGGTATGGTATATTATATATTAATCTTTCTCACTTTGATATTGGAGGATTTTTGTCGATTAATTAACTTTCCTACTTTTTTGTGTGATATTCTAGTCTAAAACCGATGGAAGCAGTAACAAAATTCGAAACAGAAATAATTGATATCGATGGTATGGATGGTGTGGAAAAAGAGGTGGAGAAAAGAGCATATGTTGCGGGAAGGCTTATTACGGACCAAAAGTGGGATTCTGCAGTTGTTACAGAAGCCATTCTTAAAGCTTGGAGTCTAAACCATGATATGTCATGGAGGGAGTTGGAGTTGGCGGAGTCGAGACGGATCGTACTATTTAGTTTCGATGATTCCATTGATAGAGACTGGGTAATGGAACATCAACCATGGTATTTTGAAGGGTCTCTTTTTGCCATTAAGAGGTTAAACGAGCAGGATCTGTCGTCTTTAGACAATATAGCCATTGAGTATTGCTCGTTTTGGGCTCGTTTATACGATGTACCCATCTCATACATGAATAAAAGATGGCTTAGGATCTTCACCAAGCAGATTGGGGTTCTGGAATCAGTGGACAAGTCTGGTGAAGATTCAATGGGCAAGTTTATGAGGTTTAAGATCAGTATTAAAGTTACAGGACCATTACGGAGAGGAATCCGTATTAGGGTACATGGGAGACACTTATGGCTTAATCTCAAGTACGAATCATTGCCAGTGTACTGCTTCTCTTGTGGTAACATTGGCCATTCTCTCTACAGCTGTCGACAAAGTTTTCGTCGAACTTTGGAGTATAGCACTTGCAATGTCGATCGGAAGAAACGCACATCACCACCTATTCTTCCACACGACGACATTATAGAAAACATTCTGTTGAGGCTACCCGCGAAAGACCTCATTAGATTCAAGGTGGTTTCCAAACAATGGGAAGCAACCATCTCCGATCCAAGATTTGCTGAAATTCATCTCCAACGCCACAAGAATTCATCCCCAAATCTACTTGCATGGGAGCACACATATGGATTCCATGTTGCTAAACTCCAAAACAACAAATTTAAATTAGTGGCAGACGTCGAACATTCGAGGGAGTTCGACAACTTTAGCCTTAGTATGTTGTGTCATTGTGATGGATTATATCTATATTTTAAAAACACCGACGAGGAGGAGGGCGAGGGCGAGGCATATGTGTTGTGGAATCCATCCTGTCGAGCTAGTGTACATAAAACTCTGGTGTCCACAATCAATCAATGGCAATATTCAATCAACATTTCATGGGATTTACTACAATCCACCCCAGAAGGATTATAAGGTAGTAATTGCTGACACGAAACATTATGCCATATTTTCTTGTAGACACAACAAATGGAGTGAGGCGAAAGCGATTTCATGCAGTGTCGAGGAATTGTCTCCACAAGGAACTGGTGTCTCCATCAATGGATCTTTTTATTGGTTGGGTACTAAATATGTAGGAGAGGTCAGAGAGTATGAAATCGTTTGCTTCGATTCGAAAGACGAAGCTTTCAACAAACTGGCCATGCCGGATCTTAAAGATACATATGATTGGTTACATTTGACTTGTTTTGGAGACCATCTGTGTCTTGTTTATGAGAAAGAGAAGATGATGTTTGTAAGAAGAGTTGAATTAGGGGATGAGAAGGATTCTTGGATTGAGTTGAAGAGTCATTTGCTTTGCGACGGCTTCCATCATCCTATATGTTCCATAAGTGAAAATGAGATTATAATTGATAATCGTGATGATAGGTATTTTTTTTTGTATAATCCGATTAAAAATACTTCTATGCAGGTCGAGAAATATCGTAGTAGAATGTATTGCAATTTTATACCTTATTTTGAAAACATGTTTATGCAATAGGTGAGGTAGATTTTTTCTATCTAGATTTAAATAAAAATTAAATTCCGTTACAAACAGGTTTTGGAGCTATTATTAAAATCATATATGCCTTTTGATTTAATGTTCAAGGCATATAATTTAGTTTGTTAATTTATCTTTAATATATGTAAAATTAGAAGACAATGTCGGCAAACACTTGCATTAAAGTATCGCGTATGAAGAGGATCACAAGACAGAATAAAAAATGATGACATTGCGATGAAAAATGATGGCAAAGTGATAATTTCTTCTTATTTTGATTTTTAATAAAGTAAGTTTTAATTATTTCAAATCAATGTGTAAGAAAATAAGATATTAATTTATTTATCTAATAAAGAGAGGAGAGAGGAGAAATAAAGAGAAAAAGAATACTCCCTCCATTTTACCGGAATCTCTCAATTTTACTGTATTGTGCGTTCAATTCAAAGCTCCCCATTTCCCTCTTTTAATAAAAAGGCTCTATATATGGTCCACTATTTACTACTAATATAACTACACACTACACATAAAATAATAATATTTCATAATCTACGCACAAAAAAAAAGAGATATTTGCCCGGGACGGCGGGAGTATTATATAAGGGAAGAGGATATATAGAAGGTGAGTATGTTAAGAGTGGTAGAATTTGTAGGCGTGTATATGGGTAAGTAAATCAGATTGACTCTATTCCACATTTGGTGTTCTAATGTGTTCTACGGTATAAAAAAAGGCAAAAGCTCCTGTGCACCCGGGCGCACGGAACACTTTCCGTGCGCCTTTAGAAATTTGTGCTAAATTGTATACCTTTTAGTATACAGATGTGTACCCTTTATTTTCTAAAAAAAAATCTGGGCGCACGAACAACACTCCGTGCGCCTTTAGAATTTTGTGTTAAATTGTATACCCTTTAGTATAAAAATGTGTACCCTTTATTTTCTAAAGAAAAAAAATATTAATGAAAAGTGTATACCCTTTAGAACAAAATTGTGTACCTTTTAGTAATTAAAGTGTATACCCTTTAGACCAAATTAATGTACCCTTACCCATAATACAAAATTTCTAAAGGCGCACGGAATGTGTTCCGTGCGCCCGGGTGCACGCAAGCCTCACTCATAAAAAAATTATACTCTATAAATGATTATTAAATCGTTGTTGCATGTGTTGTATTTTGAGCACTAATAACATATGATAAGAATTTAATGAAGAAATTTTAGATGGAATATAAAAATGGAATCACACAAGCAGTGGCGGACGCAGGATTTCCGTCGAGGGGGGCCCAACTTTTCTCATACAATAGTTCGTGTTTTTTGTTCTACAAATTTTAAGAAGAATTATTTTATTTACCAACTTTTATTAATATTTTTCTAAAGATGTTTTAGTATTTTTAATTGTATTATGTAAAACTTTTCTCATACAATAGTTCGTGTTTTTTGTTCTACAAATTTTAAGAAGAATTATTTTATTTACCAACTTTTATTAATATTTTTCTAAAGATGTTTTAGTATTTTTAATTGTATTATGTAAGAGTAACAATTTTGAAATTAAAATCATTAAAATTATTAAATAAATATGTTATTTAGAGGGAAAATAAATAAATAAAAGAGGGGAAAAAAATAACAGTGCTGCATGAATCGAACACGGGACCTTTAAAATTAAAACATCCTCACTTCACCACTTGGACACAAAAGTATTTCAAGAAAATTTTTATATCTATACTAATAATTTTTAGAAGTTTAGGGGGGCCAGTGCCCCCCTAACCCCTCAGTGCGTCCGCCACTGCACAAGTGAACTATAAATCTTTATTTAATTAATACGTGCCTTATTTTAATTGATTCAATTTTAATAAATTAATTAATGCAATCGTTCTTTGTTAAAATTTAATGGACATGTCTAGGACATCATAATAAAAAATGGTAAAAACTTGTGTGCGCCCGGGTGCACGGAGCACATTCCGTGCGCCTTTAGAATTTTGTGTTAAATTGTGTACCCTTTAGTATAAAGATGTGTATCAAGACAAAAATGTGTGTGTGTGCCCGGACGCACGGGAACACATTCCGTGCGCCTTTGAAATTTTGTGTTAAATTGTATACCCTTTAGTATAAATATGTGTACCATTTATTTCCTGAAGAAAAATAAAAAATATTAATAAAGTGTATACCTTTTAGAATAAAGCGGTGTACCCTTACCCATAATACTAAATTCTAAAGGCGCACAGAATGTGTTCTCGTGCGTCCCGCGCACACAAGCCTCACTCTAAAAAAATTGTGTAATTTTAGTAATTTACCCTTTACTAAAAATTTTAAATTATAAACCCTAAACAATAATTATATAAACCCCACGTACTTCTACCCTAAACCCAAAAGTTAATTGTATATTAAATATAGTAATTTATAGTTTATAATAAATCTGGATGTACGTAATATGGATAGATATCTTTATCCAAATTTAATTATCTAGGGAATTAGAAGTTGAAGGAATCGAAATTATTTTTCTTAACCCACATCTAATCCAGGCCCATGTGATTTTCGTTTTGCTGTTGAAGTTGCAAAGGTACACTTTTTACGTTCTTCTTTTTGTTTAGAGCCAGTGAGTTTTTTGAATTACTCTTTATCTTTTTAGTAATTCTTTTTTGTGCTATTAATCTTTAGTTTTATAAAAGAACTTGCTGATCGCTAAAAACGAAGTAATTGAAATTGTTATAATAGTGATCATTAATACCTGTCCTTATTCTCCTTATAATCATAGAAAATTATATTAAACTAATTCGATTAATTTGGTATTGGTTAAACTTAGGGTTTAGTCGTTCGTTGGAGGCTTATATGTCACACAATCTATCATCTCTCTGAACTTAGGGTTTTGGTTTTGGCTCTTGTTTCTTTTGGTTTTTGTTTAACGGGAAGTTTTGATCGATCGTATATTTGTTATAGCTTTAACCAAGTGGGCTAGCCCACTTGGCCACCGGGCTCCTCACACAAGTGAGTGACCCGGATTCGATTTCTATTGGGAACGAATAGGAGGGAGTTATAAAGAGGCTTGGAGAATAAGTGTATATGGAGAGGAACGAATAGGAGGGAGTTATAAGGAGCTTGGAGAATAAGGGTGTATGGAGACTTGATGAACTAACTACTGACTATATTAACAACTAACTTTGTCCGATAAAAAAAGAAAGAAAAGAATAGAAGAACTGAGAGAAGTTGAATCAGACGCTTGTGGGTTGGATAATGTTGAGGAGGGGGGAGGAAGAAGTGTGCACACCAACTAGTACTACTATTCCACATGAAATTATCGAGAACATCTTGTCTCGATTACCCGTGAAGGATCTGGTTAGATTTAGGGTGGTTTCCAAACAATGGGAGGCCACCATCTTCGATCCAATGTTCGCTGAGGTCCATCTCCAACGCCACAAGAATTCATCCTCTTGAAGTCTACTTTTATGGGAGGACTTAAATTTTTACAAAGGATTCCATGTTATTGAGCTTAAAAGAAACCGTTTAAAATATGTGTCAAAAATCAAACATTCAAGGAAATATAGCTTTGATGGTGGTATTTTGTGCAGCTGTTGTTGAATATCACACAACATTAATACTGAGAAATCTAACAGATGGAGAGAAAAATATCTTCTATATTTCATTATGTGTACTGAAAGTGAGATTACATCAATTTATATTCAACAAAGTGGAAGCTAGCTGGCAACTAAAGAGGTAACCATCTATCTAACAAACTAACATCTGGAAGGAATATATGCCACCTATGCATGGAGATAGAATCGTCTACGTAGGGTGTACGCTAGTGCCGTGTACACCCAACACCCCCTCCTCAAGTTGGAGAATGAGGAAACGACTGCATTTCCCACTAGCGAATAAAAGTAGAAAACTATGGACCACCCAAAATTTTTGTAAATCTATCAGCAATTTGCAGAGAGGAAGGAACAAAACAGGGGTTGATGAATCCTTCCTTATATTTATCCCGAACTAAATGGCAATCGATCTCCAAATGCTTGGTACGTTCATGAAAAACTGGATTAGCGGTGATGTGAAGAGCTGCACGATTGTCACAGTGAAGGGAAATAGGAAGAGGTATAGACTACTGTAAGTCCCGAAGGAGATAATGTATCCACTGAAGTTCATAAACGGTAGTTCCGAGTGCGCTATATTCCGCTTCAGCTGATGAGCGTGAAACAGTGGACTGTTTCTTACTTTTGAAAGAAATCAAAGAGTGTCCAAGGAAGATAAAATAGCCCGTGATAGAATGCCTGCTATCTTTGCAAGCTGCCCAATCAGCATTGCAATATGCTTCCAAAGTAACATTACACCGTGAAGGATAAAACAAGCCAAGGAAAGAAGTAGCTTTCAAATATCGAAGAACATGCAGAGCGGAACATTGCAATATGCTTCCAATTACACCTTTTGATGGAAATTCTTATTATATATTAGCACAAGTGTCTTATATTCATTATATGTGAGAATGTGGTGCACTTGAGGTGTTTTGTTGTGTTTTAGATGGAAAAATGATAAAAAGTGCAAGGTTGGAGAAAAGGTGCAATTTGTGCAAGAAGGCTGAAAACGCACATCCAACTTTCGTAATTTTTCTGTGCTGTACTTGGTGATCTCATGAATTATACACGACTCCTTGGTTTGATTGCGTTGCCTCGGGGCGAGCAACATGTAAGTTTGTGGGTTTGATGAGTGTGATAATTCACGAATATTGCACCTAGATTTGTGCTATTATGGAGTGTTTGAAGGATGAAATCAGTTAAAAATCGATAAATATTGCGAAAAGGCATGAATCAGGTGTTGATGGAGCTATTTGAGTGGTTTTTCGAATGAAATCGGAGTGGAAGTGTTGAATATGGAAGAAAGGAAGCTGAAGCCATCCGTTTGGGCTAAGAAGGAGTTTGATTCGACCTGAAGGAGGTCAATTTGACCTGCCCTTCAGGTCGAATCGGTAGCACAACTTGTACAGAAGACAGATTCGACCACGACGGGGTGATTTGACCTGGCCATCAGGTCGAATCGAGGTCGAATCAATTTATGAAATTGCCGATTCGACCTCATCGCGTTGATTCGACCTGGTTAGTTGGTCGAATCGAACGTCTGGGACTTACAGTAGGCTGGTTCGACCTCTGGTTCGACCTGTGGTGGTTGATTCGACCTGTTGCTGAGGTCGAATCGATGCTCGGGAACTTATCATATCTGTATTTTTACACCGTCAATGCGTGTGATCACTTGAAAAGCCCATTCCAAACCCGGGAGGCGCAATTACAAGTATAAAAGAAGGCTTATGCAGTAGTAGAGAATAATCCATAATACAAGAGATGAGAAGAGAGGCCACAACCATACTACACCCCACAAGGGGTGATCACCCCCCAACCATCATCCTTTCCTCTATCCATCCATCACTTTGAGGACTCGTTTGTGGAAACAAGGGGAGAACTAAGAGGAGAATTCAAGAGAGAGAAGGACGCGATGACGCCACATCTAGGGTTAATTCGTTTCCTAATTTATCTTGTATTTTCCAGACATCCGGGTAAGATATATCCAACACCCATGATTGTTTTTCGCAACATCATGGGCTAGAGTCTTTTTGGTAGAATTAGGATTGTGAAGGTTTTATCTAGTTAATTGAACTTTCGTGTGTACACTCCGTACAACACTACTTGTGGGTATATTTTATATATGATTGTGCTTTATTAATCCATACTCATGGTCGTTTTATGCATCATTAACTATTATATAGAGTCTGAATACATATCTTGGTTATTGATTGAGTACGTTCACTACTGAGCAGGATTTCATGTTATGATTCTAAGTGAGGGGACTTCGAAGCTTCATTAGAACTATCATATATGAATACTTATTAATTGAATTGAATTCGGGTTAATAAGTAGGATAAAGAGGATAATTTCATTGTACCTATAAAGGAAGATCATATCGGGTTAGAGTACCAATCATTGGGGGAAATAATTGATACTGATAGTACCTAGAAAGGGGGGTGAAATTATATCTCTTGCTCCGAGGTTATTCACACGTGTTACACGCATGTTTACTTGTGTCTATAGAGTAGATATGCATGGTTTAGTGATGCGTCCATATTCCACAAGGCAGAGTTGGACACCAACACACGGAAAGGAAGTTAAGTAGTAAAACTGGATTTCCCTTGAGCTACCTATTCTCCTACTTGATCCACTTTCGTATTCTTCAAGTGACTTTATTTTATTTGCTATTTTAGTTACTTGTTTATTAGTTTAATAATTCTAAACCTCAACTATATTTTCATAATCGTCTTAATTAATTTAGATAATAATTAAATTGATAATACGCCATCCTTTGGGTTCGATATTCACTTGGTCACCTTTAGAGACTACAATTGATATCCTTCATACTTGGGGATTAATTGTGTGTTGAGAAAACGCTCATCAACAGACTATTATTTTAGTTATAATTAATTCAAGTTTTCTAAGTACAAATTACAATAACTTAATACATACTGCTAAATTAGATAAAAATATGATCAATAAAGCATTGAATTTACCAAAAACAAAATTAAAGAATGGTTATTATTATTATTATTATTATTATTATTTTTATTATTTTAATGGTGCATACCAATCCTTAAATTATTTTTATTAGTACAATTAGATTACTCAATTAAAAGTTTTATATATTCTAATCACGATAAGCTATGATTCCAATAAATAATAGATGTTAAAATGCTCTTTTGCAAAAATTAAAAAACTTTCATTATCATATATTAATATGATTGATTTCTATTAAAAAATATAAATTCTAAAAATAATAAATAAATAATAAAATACAATTACCGCGTCGCACGCGGGCACCGTACTAGTTTTACATAATAACATAATATATATACATAAACATGATTCCATATATTTGTAATTAATTTGTTAGTATTATTGAATTAGTTTGTGTAACTATGCATTAATTTGTAATTTTATATAATTTAGATTTTAATAGTGTTATACCATATATATATATATATATATATATATATATATATATATATATATATATATATATATGAAAATTACATGATTATATTTTTAAATTATTTTTATAAATTTATGAATCTCATAATATATTGCATTGATAATGATTTATTTTAAATAAATTGGTCATATACGTAGGATTTGATAGGTCAGAATTTTACAAATAGTATAGGCCATACATTATTATTCGCATTATTTTTTAAAATTGTGGGTAACCATTTTACCCGCGAATTATCCACGTACCCGATGGATAATATCCGCACTCTATCCGATGATATTTTTAAGGGTAATAGGGTAGGGTAAGGATCCTAAAAATAAGATTGAGGGTAGTAGGTGGATTAGACATACCCATACCATACCCTACCCGTTTACACCCCTAATCAGAAAAGATACAATTATTTAAGACAAAGATTTAGGTGAGACCGTTTCACGAATCTTACTAGTTAGTAGGATCATCCATCATACCCAATTAAAAATTTTTAAAGGGCCTTATTTGATTGTAATCAAATAAAAAAAGTGAAAAATTAATTATAGAAGGAATTAATTAGGTTTAATTATTTTTTGAGGCCTTTGTTTGGTTGGTATCAAATAAAAAAAATTAAAAAATTAATTAGATTTTATATATATCTATATTTATTTTTTTAATTTTTTTCTTATTTAACTTTTAATTATTTAAAAATGTAACAATTTAAATTTTGTTATTTATTTAATTTATTTTTAATTTAAATATTATAAATTTATAAAATGAGATAATATGTGATAATTTTTATATTTAAAAGTGATACACAATTGATGAAAAGTGTTATCTGTTGTGAATTATTTCATGAACAAATTATAATATAAATAAAAAGTGATAATATTTTAAAAGAAAATGATAACATCTTTAATAAAATAAAAAGTGATGACTATTTATGAAAGTGTATTTCTTGGAGATTACACTCCAAGAAATAGGAATTATGGACTAATTTTCGGAAATTCTTGCCTGCAACTGCGCAACCTTACGATTTTGAGCATAACTTCCTTGTCCGAACTCTGATTTGAGTAATTCTTACACCAAAACGATCCTATCTTACGTGTCTTTCCAACCATGTATGACACTGTCAGTTATGAGCTCCACACGAACACATAAAAATTATGAAAGTTGAACGTGCGTTTTCCAGTATTCCTCTAACTTTGCACTTTTGATCCCTTTTCCACCTAAAACACAATAAAACACCTCTAATACACATTTTTCTCACATATATTGAATATAAAATACTTGTGCTAATGTATAACAACAATTACCATAAAAATGTGTTAAACTGGATACTCAAACACGCTTATTTTCACTCTCATCAGATGGGTGGTAATATTTTTATTATTTTAATATTAAAATCTAAAATTTTTTAAAAAAATGCTCCCTACGTCCGCCTTTAAGGGTGTCATTTGCTTTTTGCACGTGGATTAAGGAGTATTATTATTTAATGTGTAGTGAGTAGTTGTATTAATGGAGGTGTGAACTCATTTTTTAATTGTATTAGTGGGTGTGTGTGGGTCCCATATATATAAAAAAGGAAAAGAAACCCTTGGGCGGATGTCAAAAATGAAAAAATGTACCCTTTAAAGCGGACGAGGGAGTATATTTTTGGCGGGTTGATGAGAGTGGAAATTCATGTATTTTCGGATCTAATTTGATACCTCTTTAGTGTATACTCCCTCCGTCCCAGGTTAAGAGGGTCATTTTTCCATTTTGGTCGTCCCACCCAAAGAGTCCCCTTTCCTTTTTTATACACATGGGACCCACACACTCCCTCTAATACAATTAAATGTTGGGACCCACACTCCTACTAATACAACTACCCACTACACATTAAATAATAATACTCCTTAATCTACGTGCCAAAAAGCATTTGGCCCTCTTAAGGAGGGACGGAGGGAGTATTTGCTATTATTTGCACAAATATTAATACTTTAAATAATTATAGACTAAAAGGTGCTTGAGAGGTATTTTTTTGTGTTTTGATAGGAAAAAAGATCAAAAGTGTGAAGTTGGAATGAATGGTGAATTTGTGCAATATACAAGAAAACAGAGGACCAGTTTCTATAATTTTTCTGTGTTCGTGTGGAAGCTCAAAGTGGTTGTGTGAGATATGGTTGAAAAACTACATAAGAGAGGAACACGTGGCCGCAAGAATCACCTCAATCGGAACTCGAATGAAGAAGTTATGAATTAAACGGTGAGATCGTGCAGAGGCATACGGGATTTTCGAAACTTCTTCAAGTTTTTGGCCCACCATCATGCACAAGCCCAATAAGCTCATCCACGTGGAAGTCCAACTCATATGCAGCCAATATCCCATCTTCTTGAAGTAGTACACGTAAAAGAGTAAAAGCAAGGGTAAACAAGTGCAGCCATGTATGCAAGGGTAATTGGAGGAAACCCATTTTGAACATTACACATACAGTGAGTTTGAAATCAAGTAGAAGGTGGGGCCTAGTGAGAAGTTGTTAGCAACAAGAAAAGGTTTTGATCCTTTTGAAGGCACGTGAAGCCCATCACAGTATCACACCATTTCATGTATCCATGAGCCCAATTCCAAATAAAGCTAATCTCGTGGCCATGTATTGCTGTTTTTCCACGCAGATTGGAGCGGCCCAATTCTCCCACACACCTGATGTACATAATGCAGTGGAGATTGGAAATATAAAAAATTCACGATTCACGACAGAATAGAAGCAGCATCGCCCCACACCTCTCTCACGTCATTCACCACCACTTCACCCATCACTCATCTTCTTCCCACCATCAATCGAGGACGGAGATCCCGACGGAGATCATAATTAAAGAGACAGAGTCCTCCAAAAGAGTTCTTTATTTTTAGTTATTTATCATTATTATTTTAACACAATGGTTAGAGTTTATTACATCTTTGTGATTTGTCTTCGTAATTTCATAGGCTAATCTTCTTTGTTGGTAATGTTATGGATTTAGACAATTTTGACTATATGATTTGATTGTCCTAGACTTGGATTGATTATTTTGCAGATTGTTTATTTCCTTATTGAAGAGGATATTTTGAGACTTCATATTATTGTATTTTTGGGTTTTGATTCCTTTAATTATTCTTGACGGTATCACTGATTGGTAGTTAATAGGATTCTTTATTTCTGCGTAATAATTATTGTTTTCTGTGACAGTCTTAGGAGATTGGCCTATAATACCTAAGAGTGTTAGACAATCAATTTGGAATATTAATTACTTGGTAAAACATCATTATTAGGTAATTAATAAGGAGATAAAAGGGGTTAACAATTGCGTACCTAGAAAGGGAAGTCTAGTGCTCTAGCCTTTAATGGAATTTAGCATGAAGTACCTATAGAGGGAGAGAGAATTAATTCCTTATTGATCCTAGGATTTTCAGCTCATTATAAGTGTTAGATCCTAGATCCTACCCGATCAATGTGATTTAACTAGGCTTTTTGATTATCCTATAAATGTCTGTAGGTAATTAATTTCTGAAATTTTTTTTAAAAAAATTTTGGGGAAGGAGTTGGGTGGGTGGGTGGGGTGGGTAGGCAGGGTGGTAAAATTAAAATAAAAAAAAAGTATATATATTTTAATTATTTTATTAATTTACATATTATTTTTATATATTAATACATCAGTTACACATAGAGGGAATGATTTCGAATGATTTGAAAATCCACTCAAATCAAAAAAAAGAAAAATTCAAAATTAAATGCATGATTTGAAATCCATTAATTTAAAATTTTAGATTTATAAATTCATTGATTTCAAATTGCATCAAAATATGAGGGAGGGATTTGAAATCCATCCAAACACAGGTAAATAAACGTGGTGATTTATTTCGAATTAACGCCAAAAAATGTTAATTAAAATCAAAGATATGTCCCCCAGTAAGCACAGTGGGGATTAGTGTTATGCCC
Source organism: Pogostemon cablin (assembly GCA_023678885.1). Lineage (NCBI taxonomy): Eukaryota > Viridiplantae > Streptophyta > Magnoliopsida > Lamiales > Lamiaceae > Pogostemon > Pogostemon cablin. The sequence continues at coordinate 19,102,933 of CM042955.1, forward strand.
GGCTTCACTAATCCCAATTAATCACCAAATCACTTGAAAACTTACATTACAATATTTCTTAAAATTGATTTTAAATTCATTTTTGATTAGTGAGTCTGTCGTGAGTGAATAGGATGTAGGCTGATTAAGTCTACTTATTACTTATTTATTGGTGTCCACGTACCCTACCCTTATTATGAAGTCTCCTAAGAAGTAACTACAGTGAATGACAAACCAAATTCATGAAATAATGTGTTTTTTAATTAACTGAAATTAATATCTCAGTCAATTGTACCAAATTCCGGTAAAAAATCGAGTTTCCGGCGATTTTTTAGTATAATATCAGTAATTAATTAAAATGAAATTAACTCAGTTTTAATACATATTATATTATCTCTATTATTAAGCAGAGACCCGTTATAAGTGGTGATCCGTGAAAATGATATTTGACCTCAGCTCAAATTAATGAAAAAGTGTAATGAGATAGAGGGTGCATGGGAGAGTAGTAGTATGTACTAAAGTGGGTCAAAATTAATAGTAGTGAAAATGGGGAATTTGAAAACAAGTGTTGTGAACAGAACGGAGGTGGTGCTAACAATTGCGGACTTCTACAAAAGTGATGAAAGTAATGAGATGTACGGTCGTGAGAGGTACGCGCTTCCTGCCGGTGGGACCAAGACTATTCATTCTGGAAAATTCGCGGTGGCGTATAACAAGAGATTGAAGGCTTTGGATTATAATTGGCGGTGTGATCAACAGATTCATGTCTGCAGCTGCCAACATGTTCTTCTTGTTTTAACTGACGAAGATTTTCAGAAGAACAAGGAAAGAGAGCTTGTGTTGGACATGTTAGACCACCGTCTTAGATATGCTTTTGTTTGCCCATCAACCTCCGTTGATCATCACTGGATCTGGATCTGGTTGGTTCATTGCTCTTTTCAATTCTAATTATTCCTCTATTTTTTTCAGATCATATACTAGTTTAGTTAATTAATACACTGATTTCGGTTTTAGGGGTGAGCCTTCTGTTTGCAGCCTCGCTGAGCTAAAGCTACAGAGCAGGTAAAGACAATCTTTTTTTGGCGTTTGTTGTGATTCGATGTGAAATTAAAAACTACCAAGTTAATCACATAAGAAAAATATAGAAAATTTGATCTACATGTGCTTAGGAATTTTATTTCTCTAATTCAGTGATAAATATGAGTGAAAAGAATGCATTAATTTGTAACCATAGCAACACCTTTAATTTTTCTTATATAAACAAAACAATTACTAGTTATCTGAAATCAAACAAACAGTATATGGAGTAAGCAAGGGTTGGAGATTGGGAGAATGGATGATCTAAAAACAACGGTTGTGAATAAAACAAAGCTCCAGCTGGTTTTGTGGGATGGCCGGGAAGTAATGAGAGTGCGTGCATGTGGCAGAACGACGGTTCCTTCGGGGAAACTTTGTAAGAAGAAGACTCAACAGAAGATTTATGTCCATACCGGCGTGAGAAACTTGTTTGTTCTTGAGCAAAGCGAGTTTCAAGAGAACAAGGGAAAAGAGCTTATATTGGAGACGGTAGAGGATCGGTTTAGATATGCTTTTGTTTACCCTACAGTAACCCCCGATGATGATCATTGGATCTGGTAATCTAACACACTTGCAAATACTAGTATTCTTAGAAAAAAAATACTAATACTAAAATTTGAAGTCCCATATATGTTCAGGAGTAAAGATAGGAGTGAATGCAGCATTGCTGAGTTAATTGTAGAGCAGCGGTAGAGTCTCTTGTCTTTGTCAAATTGTTCATTTATTAATTATATGGTTAATTACATGCATATAGTATATGGAGTGAGAAGGGTTTGCATAGCTATTGGAGAGGAGTGAAGAATTTGGAGACCACCATCGTGAACAACACTGAGCTGTTGCTGACTTTCATGGAGTTGGACCGTCACTCTGAGAAAAGTTCATTCGCTGGAGAGGGATTTGGAGTTGGCGCAGGTGAGAGGAAGACAATACGTAGTGGCAAGTTTTTAAAAGTAAAGTGGGGGCGTTACTGGTCTGAGATTCAAGTGTGGAGCGGCCAACACATTGTGTTGTTTCTGTATCCTGACGACTTTCTGAATAACAAGGGAAAACAGCTTATACTGGAGGTGTCTGATCAACGCTTGAGCTTCGCTTTTGCTTACCCAACATTCCTTCCTATTCACTGGACCCAGTTCAGTTCTCTTCTCTCCTCTCCTCTTTCTTCAACATACATATATTCATTCTTTCTTTGATTCCAGGAGTGGTCAGATGGAGCTCTCAGTAGACAAACTCAGTCAGCTAATGCAAGAGGAGCAGCGGTACATTACATTACATTACATTTTCTTTTATTTGCATTTCCGTACATATAATTAATGTTTGTATGGTATAGTTTGGCGCGTGACGAAGAATGCAAGAGTTTTAAAACCAGAGTAGTGAACAAAACAGATTTCCGGTTGACATTGGTGGATGTGGAATTGGGTGGTGGGTCAGGGAATCCCATGGGGTCCTACTACGGTAGAAAGGTAATTAAAGTGAGTGAAAGTGGAACAAAGTCCATTTGTTCGGGAGATTTCTTTAAGAAACCCAAAAGGAGTTATCCACATTTGAAAGAGATACGCGTGTTGCGAGCCCAACAACTTATGCTTACTCTCAACAGCAATCATTTTCACGACAAACAGGGCAAACTACTTATTCTGGACATGCCCCATGGACGCCTCACCCATGCTTTTTGCCTCCCTACATCCGCCACTTACAATTATCCTCCTTAAATTAGTAATACTTCCCAAACAATATTCACATTTATTCAACTAGGAATATTATTTTTTTATTAGCTTTATTAATTTGATTTTTTTTTTGGATAATTTAATTTTTTTAAGTAATAAATAAAATATAAAATATATTATATTTTTTAAGTATATGTATTAGTAGTGTGTGTGGACCAATGTGAATATGTTAATATTTTTGTGTGGGTCTCATATGCTATAAAATGAATGTAACAATTTCTATGGAACAACTCAAAAAAGAAAATATCACAACTCCTGTTGGACGGAGGAAGTAATTATTAAATTATATAAGGGCAAAATTTTTTAATAAAATAAACAAAGTCATAATTTCTAATGGTGACTTTCTACCATACGTGCTAAAGTTCCATTAGTAAGGTGACTCTACTATCGCAACAGGTTTTTATTATTATTATTATTATTATTATTTATTAGCCCTACTTAGTTTTTAAGTTTTTTGTTTTGATAATTTTAAATTATTCTAAAATTTTGCATTTTTATTTGTTAGATTTTAGTATTAATTTGTAGAAAGAAAAAGAATTTATTAAAATTTCTTAATATTTTAGTGTTTGATATTTTTAAATTCTGTTTTGAATATATTTTTTTTTTCAACAAAATTTCAATATGGTAAAAAATAAAAATGACACGTTCATCTGCCCTATTGTTTTCATGTTCCTAATTAATAATAGTAATATTAATATCCTTGAAACATTTTAATATTATAAAAATGTCACATAAAAGTATTTTTTATACTTTATATAAATAAATCTAATTATTTTATTTACCTTTTTATATTTAAATTATTCTTACTTTATTCTTATACTTCCTCCGATCAGTTCAAAGGTATTCATTTTACCATTTTAAATGTTCAATTGAAATGTATCCATATTGTCTTTTTACTAAAAAAAAAAACATATCATGACTCACCACTTTCCTTTAATACAACTGTAATATCCATAAATTATAAATTTATATATATATATATATATGCATATATTGTAATCCTTATATAATAATAATAATAATAATAATAATAATAATAATAATATTACTGTTGAGTTGAAATCAAGAAGTTAAGGGATATCTATTAGCTGGTTATAAAAAAAATCACCCACTTTATAAGAGCATTTAATATGTTCACTCTCATCACCAACCAATCATAATTATTTTTAACTTTTATCTTATCAATAATTTTACTTTTTATGAAAAAAATTCAAATGTTTATTATTCTCTTATTACATATTTATTATTAATAAAAATTATATCAAATTATTCTTCTTTTCAAAATCTTTGATTTGATACCCTTATCAACTATATAATAAATATTTAAAATATAATAAAAAATTTATTACTAATTAAAGTATTTTTAAATAACTTTAATGATTAAATTTTATTTTTATTTTAGTTAAAAATATTAATAAATTTAGAGATACACCATGTTTAAATTGTTTTAGGAATCTAATTTCGTGAGATTAATCTCAATAAATCCATGATCTTAACTCACTCCATCAATATTCACTATTCAATCTAAATATGAAGAATAATTATTATGCTGTTTAGATTATATTCAATCTATTTTTTATTTTAATTATTATTTTATAATGTTAATTTATATTTAATTTTTTAAAATATAATTGATATATAATTTATTTGATTTAAATTTTTTTGGCAATGATACCGTCTCACGGGTGAGATCATTAATTTAATATTTTTAATTAATTATCACATTTTATTCCAAAGATATTATCATTATTCTTTAAAAATATTGTCACTTTTTACTTATTTATACTATAATAGTTCACTGCTCCAATATCACTTTTTATTTGTTTATACTATAAAGTATGTAATTAAAAATATGCTTGTTATATAGATAAAGTATGCATATTAATACTTAGAGTATGTTTGTAGTGAATCATACTATAACACTTTAAAAATATATTTAATTCATTATTCATCATGCTTTTAAAGACATACCTAAAATACGAATTAATATACTTTACTTATATAATGAGTATATTTTAACAACGGGTCGATCCCTCACAACCCGTCTCACATAATTACCGTCTCACAAGAGAGTTTGTCTATATACCCCACAGTTATATAGTTTTTTTATATTAAAATTTTCATTAAAAATATTAAACAGAAAATTCGTTTACATAGTGTAGATATTTTTATGATAAAGTCTCTTATGAGACGGGTTATTTAGTGAGACGGGTTGACACATCACTAAAGTATGCTCATTATATACATAAAGTATGTTTAATGATTGTTAAAGTATGTTTTTTAAAGAATACTGGATTATGCATTAAAGTATGATTTTAGTGTGTTATAATATGATATATTATTAACATAATTTAATTACAAATAAGCGTACTTTAATTATATATTAAACATACTTTAATGATGGGCCGACCCATCTCACAAATGATTTGTCTCACAATAGAGTTACTCTATATTTATTCATGTAGAGTATATTTTTACATATGTAAATATATAAATATAAATTTTTAAAAGTGAGTGTAAATATGTAAATATAAATTTTTAAAAGTGAGTGAATGATGTATGAGTGAACAAAATAATTTACAATATAATAAACAATTACTCTTTAAATAAATAAATAATATTTCAATTATTTATGAGATCTCTTCTTCCTCCGAAAAACTGACTATATATTTAAAATAATTTAATAAAGGAATTGGATTAAGTAATTATCATGTATAATATATATTAATTTAAAAAAATAAGAAATTTCATTAGATTAACTAGTGAGAAGATTTATAAAATTACTATGATATATTGAGATATGATATTTTACATGAATAACATATTCAATGACTATAAATATTGTGAACAATAAACTATTTTATTTTATAATTAAAATAACGTAAGATGATAAATTTCGGATAATATATATATATATATATATATATATATATATATATATATATATATATATATATATATATATATATAGTCATATTTTTAATAAATATATATAAATTGAATTTGGATACTAAGTAATGTTTTGTCTTTTAAATATATTGAAGCAAAAATAAAAATAAAAATTTACTCAAATCTCCACATTTATCGCGTAATAATCTTTTATTTATTTAATAATTATAAATTCATTACCATAACTAAAACTATCTTAAACAAAAATAAAATATAAAAAATTACACTAAAATAGAAATAAAAAAAGTACACTAAAATAAAAAATAAAGTTCACATATTTTTTTATTAATGGAAAAAATTACACAACACGTGTCCATATGGATAATAATTATGGAAGTAAAAGAAATTAATGAATTAAAAGAATAAAATATAAAAATAAAATACATTTAATTTAATAAATAAGTAATAAACCCCTTTTACTTCCAACTTGGGTTGACCTGGGTCATGTGTGAGCCCAGGTCAACTAAGAATTGCCCTTAATTTTAAATTCAAGATACTTAAAAATTAAAGTGAGTTCTCAATTAGGATTACAAAGGATATATATTAGGCTAAATATAGTGTGCACCCGGGTGCACACGAAGCTTCGTGTGCACCCACATACAAATATAAACAAAAATATATACAATTATGAGTAAAAATGTATACAATTTAATTGTTAATTTTTTTAATGAAAAATTGTGTGTAAAAAAATATACAATTATTAAAATACATGTATATACTATTGATGGTTTTTTTAATGAAAAATTTAGTGTGAAAAAAGTATACAATTATTACAAAACACGCATACAAAAGAGAATAACATGTATACAAAATAGAATAAGAAGTTATACACATATGGGTGCACCCTTGCACCTGGGTGCACCTAATATACACTATATATTATATATAGCATATGTCTGTCTTAGTGGATAAGGTAATTGAGTTGGATAACTTACCATTGTGAACTTGATCCCTAAGTTTAACTTTCATTTATACTAACAAATCAAAATAGAGAAAATGGGAAGCTAACTGATTCACTAAACTACAAGGTGAACATCTTCCCTTTTTTTTCAAATGATTTTTTTATGAAAATATACATATTTTCTCTCTTTGTCTTACACACTCACTTATACCATCTATTATGGGTGTTTATACCCCCATACAACGGCGTGATTTATACGCGCGGTATAACCGGGAGATAAGTTAAGGCTAATGATAAGAGTGAAATTTGAACCCACGCTGACGGGGCAATAGACACAAAAAGCCGACACTAAGGATAAGGCCTCGGCTGACTGGGCAGAAAGCAGAAGGCAGACCGACACCAAGAAGGCAGAATTAAGTGCCGATACCGAGGATAAGGTCGGCTCTTGGTATTGTCTATCGGGAATTATCTCGGCGCTAATCATCAGACCATCGGCCATCAGCTGATCAGCCCATCAGATTACTATCGGTCCATCAGTATTATATTCCGACTATAGAAAGATACGCGTCCTGCATGGAGACAAGATATCAGGATCTCATCGTACCTTCCTGCAGATAAGATTCCCTTAGAAGGACACGTGACAACGTTTGACAAATCAAAGGGGGACCATCTACAAAATATCTCCTATAAAGACAAGGAAAATATATGCAAGGAGAGGGGACTTGGAGGACACACTACTTGGCGGACAAGAAAGGGGAACTTCATCTTCTCCATCTTACTTCATCTCTCTAGAGAAGACCCACACATATTTCTCTCTTTACTGTGTAATGTTCCACCATGGAACTTGTAAATACAACATCAATAATAGAGGAAAGAGGGACCAATTTTATGGGGCGATGGAGAAAACTATTATGTTTGATATGTCCGTTTTAGTATTGGTTAATCTCTACTCCAAACTTGTTTTGTCTTAATCTAACCTGCTAAAAACGACCGACAACATCCTACTTTCACTTCAATGGGATAGACAGGGATCAGCCGAAGTTGTCAGTTTCGACTGCCGACGGAGGGTTTGAGCCGTTGCGAGCCGGAAAGCGGTGAGTCTGTTGGAATCGCTTGAGTTCACCTATTTTGTTCTTGTTCTTTCTGTTCTGAAAGAATCTAGAAACCCAAATATTCCATTGTTTCTCTCTCTAAAATCAATGAGAGATTTGGTTACAGACTTACGGATGAAGAAGAAGAGAGTTTGGTGTTGCAGTTGGCTAGCACGTAACCCTGTTACCCAAAGAGAGAAATCACAGATCCCGTAAAGAAGTTGGAGGAAAGAACCAGATCTGGAGGAAGTTGTGGAACAACGTCTGTTGCTCGATACAAAAGAAAGAAGAACGAGATCCGAGAAAAATCCGAGATTAAAAAAGAGTGAGCTACCAAGTAGCGTATGTCGCAGTGTGGAAAGAAGAAGGAAATCCATATGCATGGGAAAAAGGCCGAGAGATACTGAATGAGCTCAAAAGAATCAACATGAACAAGTCTCCCGCGCAGATACAACAAATGGAGCGACGTGAAAGGGATGAGAGATTTTCGCGGGGACTTTTGGAGTAGCAGCACTTCTGTTGATGGATGTTTATATTGGCTGGAACATAGTATGTGTACAGATTTTGACTACCACGACGTTGACCATTATGAAGACACTGGAATAATTTGTTTCGACTGTAGGGATGAAAAGTTCAAAAAACTGCCATTGCCAGAATTTCTATCTCACTCTCAAAGCCAGGAGAACGACTTCTACTTGGCCTCGATTGGAGGCGATCTTCATTTCTTCGTCCGTAGCCAGGGCTCGTACAAAACAGTGAGGATCATTAAGAAAGTTGGTAGGGATGGGAAGGATTTATGGGTGGAGTTTGAGGAAGATTTAAGCTACAATAGTGCCTTCAAATGGGGCCCTCCCCACAATATCAGGTAAGTGAAAATGAGGTAGGTAAGTGAAAATGAGGTTCTACTTGATGTTGGCATGGATTCACATTATATCTTGTATGACAAGGTTAAGAAAACTCTGAAAGAGATTAGAAAATATCATCTCAACTATAGGTATGAAGGCCCTATCCCTTATCTAGAAAATCTATTTTTGGTTTAAAAAGGTGGAAACCCTCCAGAGACTCTGGTTTTCACGTTCATCTTTTGCTTCTGTTAGACTAAATACTTAATGTCTAATTAATTATAATCTCTCTTTTTACAGTTTAAAACAGTTGTTAGGTTTTATTTAGATTTTTTTTAGCAGGATTTTGATGAAACTTCCGTTAGACTAAATACTTAATGTCTAATTAATTATAATCTCTCTTTTTACAGTTTAAAACAGTTGTTAGGTTTTATTTAGATTTTTTTTAGCAGTATTTAGATTTCATCAAAATCTTCATTTTGCCAATATATATGCATTCTAGTTATTAGCTTTATTTGCAAAGGAATCCTGAAATGAGTTATTATGATTATGCATGACAAGATCAATGGATTAAATTGTCTATTATTTGTAAGGGTAAGAATTTATCATGGTTAAATAAATACTTCGATTTGGCATCAATTGGAGGCCATCTTTCTTTTGATCATCCACAAAACAAAATCTGCTGCTACGAATTATGAAAAAAGTTAATCGTAAGTAAAAAAGAGATTTTACTCGATGTTAATGATCATCCACAAAACAAAATCTGGAGGTACGAATTATGAAAAAATTACTTGTATGACAATAAGAATACTTCTGTTGAGAACAATTATTGAGAAATGATAATATCTTTAATTACAAATGATAACAGCGAGATCATCACTTAAGCAATAGTTGCTCATATTTGAAATATACTTATAATATTAATTTATTAGAAACTAACCAAAGAATTGTGAATTGTCATGTTTTCTAATGCTTTGTTCATGAAATGACGCAAAGTTAAAAAGTAAAACAAATAAATTGCAGACTGCAGAGTTTAACATTGAACTGAAAAAGAAACTACAACTCTTGGTCTTAAGACAAAAATATATTTTCCTTAGTTTAAAATTGTCTTAAGACAAAAATATATTTTCCATAGAGTTTAAAATTGAACTCAAAGAGAAATTACTCTTTAAGACAAATAAATTTTCTAAATAGGGGACTGGGTATTCATATTTATTTCGTAAATTTTTTTCAATCTCAACAAAAGTATTTTTACTTTTGTCGTAGATGACATAGAAAAATTTTTCATCAACGTCAAGAATAATTTCATTTTCACTAATCTCACACACAGGATAACCATTATAAATACCTGTATTCGAGTCTTCATTTTCATCAATGTCTGTATCCGTTTCTGAAGAGACCTTCATCTCCACCCATGAATCCTCCTCTTCATTGTCTTTCTTCATATACCTCAAAACTTCATCACCATCGAGCCCAAGTCGTTCCGAGATGAACACACAAAGATGCCCTCCAAAACTAGTCAAACGCACCTCAAGACTCTTTTGCACACAAAGAGGAACAATAACTTTTTTGAAAATTTCGTCTCTCCAATCGAAACGAATCAATTCACACTATGCCAAAACTGTGGAATGACAATACTGGAATAACAACGGAGAATTAGAAACTCGTTGTTATAAGAGCAAAAGAGGGCTGAAATCCAATCTCCGTTGTTACAGCATTAAAAAAGCACGCATTAACAACGGATATATCCTTCCGTTGTTGTAAGCCCGTTGTTAATTCAATTTTAATTTTATTTTTATTAATTTAATAATAATTTGTTGAGGGTATAAATTTAGGAATTAGAAAATTTTCCTTTTTTCCTAAGCCCTAGCAATACGCTGCTGAACTCCTCTTCTATGAGAGACCAACGACGACGGCCGACCTCCCCTTTCCTTAACCTTCCCTAGTCGAACATCGACGGTGGCCACCACCCAATTCTTCATTATGGCGTCCAAAATCGAACGACCCTAACGATGTAAACTCTCCTTGCTACCAGAGACAGCTGATGAGGTGTTGCTTCAAAACCTTGCTGGAGACGACCAACGGCGCTGAAGAGACGATCGACGCCACCGCACGATGCTTCTCCAGGGCTTCCAAAATCGAACGATGTTTTTTCAACATCAGTGTCTCAATCTTCTACTCGCGCTCACCATTCTCTATCCTTCTTAGCACCGGCGACTCCCAAGCGCCGATGGTATGTCTGTCTGACATTTTTCAACCCTATTTACTCTAATTGTTTGATTCCTTTCTTTTTTCTTATTATTTTTTATTTTTTATGTACTTTAGGGTTGAAAAGATCAAAGTAATTTATCTTGGAACACAAGATTTCTGGAAGATTGTCATAACTAACCAGAGGATCTTCTGAAGCTATTTTTGTTACCTTGGTAAACTTGTGACCTTCCATTATTTCATTCATACTCTTTGCAATTGATTTGGTCTGTCTTACATTAGAAGAAACACACAATGATGTGTTATGGATTGCCTTTTAATAGCTCTTCTTTGTTTCTGAACTGAGTAATATAGACTGCAATGTATCTACTCGTAGTTCATAAAAAACGAAAGGTAAGATATTCATGTTTCTTATTTTCTTTTTTCCTTTTCTGTTGCAATGCCTTGGAAAAAGTCAAAGGAAGAAAAATTGTAAGCCTTACTTTTTTTTAGAAGTTACTCATGAATTTTCAGCTCCTTAAGTCTTACTTTTGTTGTGTCTCCGACACAAGCAAATATAGGCTTTTTTTTTGTGCTTGAGTGTTCTGCTTTAATAAAGAAGAATATCAACTGCAGGTGTAAATTGATCTTTGTTCTTGATCAAGATGTCACGTATAGTCAGGTTATGTAGATACAAAATTCTTTGGTAATGTTGACGAACCTAGGCATGTGAATTTGGGTCTAACAGAGGTTGAATAACATTTTATGTTTTGTGAAAGTTTTTTTTCTTGTTTTTTCATGTCAAACACAGTGATACAGCAAGTTTTTTCAAGTTTTTTCCATGTCAACACAATGATACATATAGATTCATGGAGTCATTTCATCAAACTTCTTAGCGTAGAGGTATAACAATCAGAATAATAGTACCATTTATACATAGAATGGAGTGAATATCATGATTCATGAACATGAATACATGGTGCACAATTATATGAAAACCAACATAAAAAAAAAATAAAAAAGGAGCACTAGAGTTTATCTATCCATCTATGAGTTGCCATGTATAGTTAGTATTTTAGATTACTTTCCATGATTATTGGAAATCAGATTCTTCTTAGTTGATCATGTCTAAGAGTTTTACTGAAGGGTAGGAGAGAATAAGAGTGCCATGGGCATTTTTGTGTTCATAGTTCTTTTATTGTCGTATTAGTTGTTCTCTAGGCAACCACTCTTGTCTTTCTTGGATACTCAGACCAATAGATGATGTGGTACTAAATATTCTGTCAGACTAGATGTAGCATTTCTTCTCTAGTGGTGAAAATGGAGTTACTTAAATTAATATTGTGAAATACAACGTGCTGCTGGGAGCCTCATAATGAACTTTTCTTTTATTGACTAAATACAGTCCTAAGTCCTTGATCTTTCATGATGGTGAACTTATTTTCGTTTTGTTTTGTTTATCCTTAAAAAAAAAATTCTTGTTCACATTGAAAAATTTTCATGTTTGCAAAATTTTTAGTGTTTAATTATATATGAAAGTTGATGTACTGAAACATGCATTCTTTCCATAATTTTTTACAATTTAGGTCACTTATCTAATGTGACTTATCATTTGGAGCCCTAGGTTAGCAACACATCTAAGCCCTTTAAATTTTTTAAAAATAACAAACTGAGTAAAATTGTTTGGGCTCCAAAATAAGTCATTAAAGATTCCCAGCAACATGTTCTTTCCAGAAATGCGTTTTGAGATTTTCTACTAGATTTGATTTATTAGTGTTATGCACTTCCTTTAATCAGATCTTATGGATTGATGTTGCTAGATTTCCAAATAAGATATGATATAATCCTATTGAGTTAATTGCAATGTCATTATATTTGGTTTTAGGTTATATGGAGCCTTTATATTTGAGGTTTTGGGCAGTTGCCTTAGTTCTAATGCTTGCACTGTTTGTCTTGCTCTTCCTTTTAAAGACGACTATTAAATTTCCTTTCAAGAACTAAATTGAATTTCTATCCCACACTTTTTTTCGAGAAGAAACCAGATTATCAAAATGATTTCTTGTATGGTTAAAATGATTTGTTTGACCTATTTTTCCTCTTTCAGATATCGTGAAAAGCAAAAGGTAAGTATTAATCTTGTTTTGGAAAATAGGCGATGGACTACAAAAATAATCTTTTAAAAGAAGAAAATGATGGCTTGCAGACAAAGTTAGCACAATTGATATGTGAGGATGAGAGTTTGTGGAACCAAGTCCTCAGTGTATATTATATATCTCCTTAATTAAGCACTAAGTCTTGCTGAAAATGTCTATGATTATCATTTGATGGCTTGAATCTCAAGTAGAGGAATGATAACTTCTCATTGACTTATACAAACAAACATTTGATTGATTTAATAAGTTAATCTTGTTTGGTTTTATTTTTCTAAATTTTATATTGTATCTGATTATCCTGTTTTGGGATTGGTGCCAATTTCTTCAACATTATCAACTACCAAGTAGAAGCATAAGGACACCTGTTTCAGGTATGTTACTTGATTCGAGGAGTTGCTGATCTAATATGATGTTATATGGTTAGTTTTTATGAATTTCTAATTTATTTGAAATGGTTATGCTCCTGGATTTTTTCTAGAACAACCTGTTTGGATTCTCTCCTAATTTCTGGTTTCTGAATTTTTTTCAACTTTTGGCCACATAGTAAATTGAGCACTTATAATAAATTGTGGAAATATTGAAAAGCAGGTACTATGTGGTAGTTGATATCATCTGAAATGAAGTAACTCTAGGAAATCTTGTGCTTAGATAAATGGAACTATTACCTCATAGGAGGCCGTAGCCGTTACAATATTGGGTTTAAGTATTATTGTTCTTTATTGCTATTATAACTCATTAAGTTTACTTAGTTTATCCATGATTAGTTTCCTTCTCTTCGGCTTGACTCCCTCTTTGTATGTTGTGCTGATCGTAGCTCATAGGATGCTCTTATATTTGTTTGGTAAGATGTTGTTGCCAAAAAATTTGCTACTCAGTGCATCAGGTTATCCCTTTTTCTTGACAATCTATTGTTTAGAGGATGGGTTTTTTTTTACAATTACGCATTGTCCTTTTATATTGCAGCAACTCCATCTTGATAACTTGGAGGTGAGATTCAATCAAATTGTTTGGTTCTTTCTTTTCTCCATTTTTTATAGAATTGCCTCTTCATTAAATAAAAAATTTAGACGCTTGCAAACAAGAAGTAAAATTGCAAAATTAATTAACTTTTGCAACTCAAGTTCTATAATCAACCTAAAATCTTAAAATGGTGTTAATCACATCCCATGTGCAGAATCTTGAGGTTTATAACTGAGCATATTCTAATCACTTAGTCAAATTCACTTTTATTAGCTTCTTTTGAAGCCTGTTCATATAATAGCGAAGTTTGAATACCAAATTTAAGTGGGTCAGAAACAACAATTTATTTCAGGACTTAGTTAGCCTCTTTTGTTTCCAAATGTCAGTATACTTGAGCTTCATCTCATGGTTGTCATGAAAGTGTCCAGATGATTGTTAGAGAACCTCAGCATAGTGAACTGCTCGTCTTCAATTGAGGTACACATTCTACTCGAGAATTTGTCAAAAGACAGCACAAATGTCAGTCTTGGAATCGAAAACTATTTTGTATGGGAAAAAATTGTGCTTCATGGAATATATCATTAGAAAGATATACAAGTTTAGTTTCTATTATATTTTGAATTTTTTAATTTGGAGTTTTGAGTGAAAAGTAATGATCAAATTACCAAGGACACACTCAAGAATCTGTCAAAAATTTTGGAGTTCAAGAATGAATTGTGTTCAAGTTTTTTGAATGAAAGGTCATTATGTGGATAGGATAATTTGCATCCGGTCGCTGTTTTTCAGTTGACTTCATCTCATCTTGAATGCATTCCTCATAATTTATTGCACATACAACATGAGGTTGGATTATTGTTATACTATTTTCTTCTGTCACAGTTGGATTATTGTTTTATTATTTTCTTCTGTCACAATTTAAGCTGCTACACATTATTGAGGTTCCTTTACACATCCTTGAGATTAAATCAACCTGCTGGTTTTCTATCTAATTTTCGTCTGATTTAGTTTGTGTTCTTGTATCTTAGAACTATAACATGCATAAGTTGGCTTGCCTTTGATAGTAAATCAGTAAGGTTAAGGTTCTATTGCTTTCATTAAATGAAAACTTGTGCTGTAAATTATGAGTTTTTAAAACTAAATCTACGTTAGCCATGGATTTAGAAAATATGTGATGAAGTATTAGTTGTCATGTGGTGCATGCTTGATTATTACTTTCGCAAAGAACATGTTCATATTCTTGTAAGGTAATTTACCAAAAATTCTCAAGTTTCTAGTTATATTTGCTTCAAACTTATTTCTAAATGCTTTGCAGGACAATGATGGAACAAAGAGAGGGATTTCTATAGAATATACAGATGCAGTTCGCAACTTCATACTTTCTCAAAAATTACTTCTTTGTTGGGAAACTTTCTGGAGGTAATGATTACTTAAAATTTAGCATGCGTCGATGAATTAACTAACCTTGATTTCCTTGTTTAATCTTTCTAGTCCTTTCTATTTTTTTCAATGTGTATCATAAGCGCACACTAATTAAATGCTACATATACCCAAGAGTATCTCACTAATATTCTCTAATTTTGTAATATATCTTGGAATGAGAACAACCTACGAAGCCTTACTAAAGACTAAAGTGTGTGAGAGGGAATGGGGAGCATGATGAATGGCTCGCTGTTTATGGGAAGAGCAATCATGCATATTTGTTGATCATGGATACATTAGATTTATTTTAATTGTTGTTGGTGAATTGTATTGGTGTGAGAGAGATGTTGGGATGTTATAATCGAATGTATTGATGTTGGTTTTTGTATTTGGGGTTCAATGAATGAAATGATGTATTGAAGATCAAAGATTATGGCTATTTTATTATTTTCATATTAAATTATTAAACAGGTTAAACTTTTGTTATTAACAACGATGATATAGCTTATGACAATATAGCTTATGACAACGGCCGCAAACAATTGTCAAATATAGCAATGACAACGGGGAATACCCGTTGTCGTAGTTAAATACAACAATGGAGATGTAATTAACAACGGTGAAAAACCGTTGTTAAAAGGAATATACGACAACGGATAAAATTCTGTTGTTAAAGGTAAGAACCCTTTAACAACTCCCGGATTAACAACGGAGATTGGATGCTACGACAACGGGGATTAATCGTTGTCTTAGTTAGATATAACAACGGGGATGTTCGAAACAACAATGGGGATACCCCGTTGTAATAGCATAGATACGACGACGGGTAAAAAACCGTTGTTAAAAGGTTGGTACCTTTAACAACTCCCGGATTAACAACGGAGATTTGGAGCTACAACAACGCGGATTACCCGTTGTCTTAATTAGATACAACAACGGGGATGTTCGAAACAACAACGGGGATACCCCGTTGTAAAAGTGTAGATACGACGACGGGTCAAAAACCGTTGTTAAAAGGTTGGTACCTTTAACAACTCCCAGATTAACAACGGAGATTTGGAGCTACGACAATGGGGATAGTCCGTTGTCGTAGATGGCTACGACAACGGGGATTTCCCGTTGTTAAAACATATTTTTTTACCAACATAAGATTTAACAACGGATATTTAATAGCTACAACAACGGGGATTCACCGTTGTTAAAAGTCTGGACTTTTAACAACTGCCTGGTTAACAACGGAGCTGGAGGGGCTACGACAACGGGGATTCCCCGTTGTCTTTCCACAGTTTTGGCATAGTGTCATGAAACAAATCAATTCAGTGGAGCGTTTGTAGGTTCTAAGCCAGTAATATGATCCATTGACCTTGAATTTCGTGCAAAGAAAAATCTTTCATCTTTTTAACGTCATCTTTCATCGTTTTGACGTCACTCCATTTTTTATCACTAATCACCACCTTATAATCCTTCAATGATAGATTGTAATAAATCCCATAAAACATCTCCATATCATCATCACTAACAATGATTGACTGCGGACTAACGAGTTCTCTGTATGCTCTACACGATGGATCCCATAACACAAACGTCGTTCTCTCCTCTTTGACACTACGCTCGCATTGCTTCAGATACAATCCATCACATCTGCACAAAATACCATATTTCAATCGATATTTCTTTGAATGTTCGATTACTGACACAAATTTGTAATTCATGCCATACTCAAGATCTGCAACATGTGCAACATGGATTCCTGAGTAGAGATAATCCTCCTCCCATGCAAGTAGGAACCGAACCGAGAGGATGAATTCTTGTACTGTTGGAACCGAGAGGATGAATTCTTGTACTGTTGGAGATGCATTTCAGCGAATCTTGGATCGGAGATAATATCCTCCCATTGTTTGCAAACTGCTTTGAATCTGAGTAGATACTTCAGATGTACCCGTGAGAGTATGTTTTCTATAATTTCGAGTGACAGAGTAGTACTACTCCGTGTGTATTTTCTGGTCTCTTCATATTCTGTACAAGGTCCTATCAACTTGCAGGTGCTATATTTCAAGGCTGGATCAAACCTTTGACAATTCTGATAAGAATGACCAATTGTACCACAAGAGAAGCAATAAATAGGCAATGACTCATATTTTAGAGGAAGCCATGAACGTTTCCCCTTCACCCGAATAGTGATTCCCCTCAACAAAGGTCTTGTGATTTTGATACAGATCTTAAACCTCATAAACTTGCCAATATAATCCTCATCCAACATGTCCACTAATTCCAGTATCCCAATCTGTTTTTCAAACAGCCTCAGTGACCTTTCATTCATGCACGAGATGGGTACATTGTATAACCGAGCCCAGAAGGAGACATCCTCAATGGTGGCATGAACTGAAGACGAAAGTAGCTGCTCATTCCCTCCTTCAACCTTCTTTATTGCAAAGAGAGAGCCCTCAAATAGCCATGGCTGATGTTCCCATATCCAATCTCTATCGAAGTCATACTCAAACCGAAATAATATCATTTTTGAATCCCCCAACTCCCTCCAACTTTGGCTGACGATTCCATGATGTTGATAATTTAAGTTAATGCTGCAAATAAAACACAACACACAAAAATTTTTAATTAGGTGGCAAAATACTCCGACGACCCCACCTCCGGATCCATCTATGCAATCAATTTTAATTATTAGGAATATCATTACAAGTCTTTACTAAAACCATATTCGTAATTATAGGCAGAACTACACTTTTAGAACACAAAACAAATTCTTAACGCTTCCATCTGGAGTAAGGAATTAAAAGAAGACAACAATTACATAAAATATAGAACGAAAAAGCTAGGACCAGATTATAGATGTACTGTTCATAGAACGTGGTCAAAAACTTTATCAGATTTTTCCCAATCAAACATTAAATTACGATATGATAACAAGTATTTATCGGCACATTCAGAGAAAGAAAGAAAAAGTTAAAGAAAAAAACCACAAAAGAATGTACCTTTGTAAGTTGAACAGGGAGGAGACACGGACGATATTAGTTAGGGTTTAAGAATGAAAAAAATAATTCCCCAAAATTTAACAGGATTGTTCGGATTTAAATCTTGATGATGTCCCTTTTATAGTTTTTTTTTAAATAATGTGTAAAAAAAATACTCCCTCCGTCCCGCACCAAGGGTCTCTTTTTTCCATTTTGGTCGTTCCATTCAAAGGGTCATATTTCCTTTTTTATACACATGGGTCTCATACTCACCCACTAATACAATTAAAATATGGGCCCACAATCCCACTAATACAGCTACCCACTACACATTAAATAATAATACTTCTTAATCCACGTGCAAAAAATCAAAATGCACCCTTAGTGCGGGATGGAGGGAGTAATTATATACTTAAAGCAGAATTATGTGGAACTCCAGATCCCTTATGTGAAATAAAATTTTCATTAACCCAGTTAAATAATTTTAAAGATTTGTTATTTGAAAAATTAATTATAGAGTAAAATTAATTAGATATAAATAAATTTAAAGGATGTTGTTCAATTGATATCAAATTATAAAATTTTAAAATTCATTAGGAAAAGAAAATTAATATATATATATATACACAGTGGCGGACACAGGATTTTTATCGAGGGAGGCCCAAATTCTATATGGAGTATAATGCATTTCATCCGTCCCTTGTATTTTTGTAATTTTTCATTTTGTCCATTCCACTACGTTATTACCACGTTTTCAATAATAGCAACACTATACATTATTAATATTCTTAAAGAATTAAAATATTATAAAAACTTTTTATACTTAGTAAATTCAAAAATTTTATTTATTTTTGTCTTTAAATTATCCAAATTATCTTATTTTTTTCTTATATTATTCATTTAAAAAATGTACTTTTCAAAATCCATGTACTCATGTAGTCGTAAAACTACAAAGAGTAAAGGCAATTTTATAAAATAAAAATAAAGAAGAGGAAAGGAAAAAAATTATAAAACAAACGAAAGAAAAAGAAAAAAAAAAAAATTAATAACAGTAAGAGGGCACAAAGCTGCAATCGAATACGCGACCAGTTAAATTAACAGCTTGGAGCAAAAACCACCTCATCCTCATGACTTAAAAATGTTTACTATATATATACTAAATATTTTAACAATTTCAGGGGCCCATGCCCCCTGGACCCTTAATAAGTCCGCCACTACTGTATATACATATATATTTTTATAAAGAAAGGAAGTATATGATATTATATTTTTTTATTATTTAACGTAATGACTCACATAAGTTTTTTCTTATTTGAAAAAATTAAAAAGCATCATGTACCACCACCGAAATGCATAAGTTGAATATATATATATATATATATATATATAAAGAAAGGAAGTATATGATATTATATTTTTTTATTATTTAACGTAATGACTCACATAAGTTTTTTCTTATTTGAAAAAATTAAAAAGCATCATGTACCACCACCGAAATGCATAAGTTGAATATATATATATATATATATATATATATAAAAAGAAAGGAAGTATATGATATTATATTTTTTTATTATTTAACGTAATGACTCACATAAGTTTTTTCTTATTTGAAAAAATTAAAAAGCATCATGTACCACCACCGAAATGCATAAGTTGAATATATATATATATATATATAAAGAAAGGAAGTATATGATATTATATTTTTTTATTATTTAACGTAATGACTCACATAAGTTTTTTCTTATTTGAAAAAATTAAAAAGCATCATGTACCACCACCGAAATGCATAAGTTGAATATATATATACTCACATAAGTTTTTTCTTATTTGAAAAAATTAAAAAGCATCATGTACCACCACCGAGATGCATAAGTTGAAGCAACAACTTTCAAAAATTAAGAACGACACAACAATGTAGCACGCTTCACAAGTACCTCAAAATAAAAATTCTACTTTCTTAAAGAAGGAAAAAAATTACATCAAATATAGAACGAAAAAGCTAGGAGCAGATTAATTAACGATGTACAGTTGGTCAAAATGTTTATCAATTTTCCCCAATCAGACATTAAATATCGATTATAAGCACAAAAAAAATTATCAGCAATTTCAGGGAGAGAAAAAAAATTAAAGAAAAAAATTACAAAAAGAATGTAACATTGTAACTTATCAATTTAGTCCTTTTACATTAATTGAATCCATTTTTAGTCATATTTTGTACTTTTATAGTTTCAGTTCTTTGTGTTATTTTTAATCCTATAACTTTTCAAAATTTCAATTTGTCATTTTCTAAAAACTTTGCAAGTTCCATAAGTAATCAAGTCCAATAAGCTTAGCAAAAATTTTTTTGCAAAAGAAGTAAAATTGAAAAGTAAAAAGTTTTAAGACTAACATTGACACAAATCGAAAATATAAGAACTTATAGAACTAAAGTTGAATTCTTCAAAAGTTACGTAACAAAATCAGCATATATCCAACAAAATCAGCATAAGAAGGTCCAAAATTATAAAAGTAAAAACTTAAGAGATTAAAATAGAATTCTAAAAAACATAAAGTTGATACTACGTATGCCCTTTCTTTTTGTCTCGCAAGAGATTAGCAAGAGTTGAGCATTAATGGCTAAATCAAAATAGGGACTCAGAAGGGGCTGTAACCTCATGTTAGACCACAAACAGATTTTCCAGATAAGGGACTCCATCAATATACTTTCTTCTATTTTTATGAATCAACTTAAAATTATTATGACGTTGATCATAGAGAATATAATGTAATTCCCTATCAGTGTTAAGTAAAATCTCATCTTCGCTTATCTGGTATATAGGGCCATAACTCTCGTAATAACAATCTGTTAATTGCAGCTGCACCTTCACCAACATCCATGAATTCTTCTCGTGGCCCTTAACTTTTTTTATAACTCTCATAAACCTCACCTTGCAATCCCTAGTGTTATAGTCATTATCCATGACGAACAAACAAAGATGGCCTCCAAAACATGTCATATTCAAACCATCATATTCTCCTAATTCACCATAATCTGGTCTAGCAACTCTCTTGAAAGATTCTTCCCCCCCAATCAAAACAAATTAGTTCAAACTTACTTGAATCTTTGGACCCTTTCAGCCAGTAAAAAGATTCATTAAAAGGGCACCCACCATGGAAAGATTCTTCACTGCTGCAAACATATTTCATCTCTTTCACCTCGCTCCATTCGTTGTGTCTGCAAGAGAATACTGCATAATATTTCATATCACCAATTACTACCCTGTAATCCTTCACTAATGGATTGTAATAAAGCCCGTACAACATGCTATCTGAACTATAATCTATTTGTTGCGGACGATGGGTTCCAAAGCACATAGGAGGCATCTGTACGATTCTTTTTATATAAATACAATCCATCATAGTTCTGCAACACAAAGCCCCAATTTATGGCTATATTCCCTTGAATGTTCTATTGCTTCCACAAATCGATAACCTTTGTTTTCCAATTCGGCAACATGGAATCCATTATAGTCTGTTATCTCCTCCCATGCAAGTAGATTCCGATGGTTCTTGTATTGTTGGAGATGCATTTCAGCAAATCTTGGATCAGAGATGGTGGACTCCCATTGTTTGAAAACTGCTTTAAATCTGAGTAGATACTTCCCGTGAGAGTATGTTTTCGATAATATCATTTGGTAGAGTAGTACTACTCCGTGTGTATTTTCTGATCTCTTCATATTCTGTACAAGTGCTATATTTCAAGGCTGGATCAAACCTTTGACAATTCTGATAAGAATGACCAATTGTACCACAAGAGAAACAATAAATTGGCAATGACTCATATTTTAGAGGAAGCCATGAATGTTTCCCCTTCACCCGAATAGTGATTCCCCTCAACAGGGGTCTTGTGATTTTGATACAGATTTTAAACCTCATAAACTTGTCAATATAACCCTCATCCGACATGTCCACCGATTCTAGTATCCCAATTTGTTTGGCAAATAGCCTCAGTGACCTTTCATTCATGCACGAGATGGGTACATTATATAACCGAGCCCTCAAATAGCCATGGTTGATGTTTCCATATCAAATCTCTATCAAACTCATATTCAAACCGAAATAATATCATTTTTGACTCCCCCAACTCCCTCCATGACATTCCATGTTTCGGTTTCCCACCATTTTTTAATGGATTCTATTAGATTTGAGGTACTCCAGTTTTCCTCCGAGACGAGCCGTCCCACAAGACAAGCTTCTCTCTCTCCGTCCTCAACATCATTCACATCAATTATTTCCGATTCAACTTTCGTAAATGAATCCATGGAACTGTAACGCTGCAAATTAATAAAACACACACAAAATTTAGGAGGCAAAATACTCCCCCGAGCTAGCACACTCCTGGTCCATCTATGCTATCAATTTTAATTATTATAATATCATTACAAGCCTTTACGAATACCGATATTCGTACTTATACGCAGCACGTGCACAGATATACACAGTTAGAACACACCCAAGAAATAAAAAAAGAAAAATCTTAATGCTTCCATCTGTGGTATTAAAAAAGAAAAAAAAAAACTGTAATTACATGAAATACAGAATGAAAAAGCTAGGAGTAGATTAACGATGTACTCTACCAAAAAAACGGAATTCAATCGTTCGCAACATAGATTTACTATATTTTTAGCAATTAAATAAAATTCATTATTTATCAACGAAATCATTATATAAATGGCTAATGAAATTATTAACAATGGTAATTGTTGAAGAGCAACGCCGACTCAGGAATAATCTAGAATGATCTAGATAATTATAGAGCTATAAAGAAGAGTAGTGATGGCTCGGGATAAGTTGAGAGTGGTGTTATGCTAGAACCTTCTAGCATGGCAGCTGGATGAAAATGGGCGGTGGACTACAAGAATGATAAAAGATAGAATTATCTAGATAAAGGCTTAGTAGCCGACATTCCAGAGAGATCCATGATTTACTATAAATAGATGTAATGGCCCTTAATAGGTGTGTGTCATGTAATAATAGAGAGTGCCCAAGTAAGAGAATAATAAGTGTAAGAGAGAAGTAGAGCACAAAACAGAGTATAGCTGTTTGAGAGTAAGGTGTGTGTCTTGAGTGTAGTGTATTGTAATATTGTGAGAGCTTTTAATAAAAGTTACTTTCCCAATAACCCATCGATCCTAAATAATCCAACAGTAATCAACGGATTATCAATAGTATTATTTACTAATTAATTTAAATTAAAAATTTACCAATCACTATTTTACTAGCAAAATCCATCATTAAATTGCGATGATAACAAGTAATTATAAGCACGAAAGAATATATTATAAGAAGAAAAACGCCACAAAAGAATGTACCTTTGTAACTTGAACAGGGAAGAGGCACGGACGATATTAGGGCTTATTCAGAAATATTTGCAGTTTATATATTGTTAAGCTAATTAGGTTTATTCACAAAAGTCATAAAACTATCTTTTAGCGGAAATAGTAGTAACGTTAAAGAAGGAAAAAATAATTCCCCATAATTTAAATGTAAGCAGGATTGTTCGGATTGAGTCTGGATGGGTCGGAATGAGATCACCTGTTACATAGTGGTGTTTCATCTCCTGTTCCACTAATTAAATGATTGACACGTGGCATGATCAATGCCCAAAATTCAATGCTTGCCCCAAGGGTTTATTAGTCATTTGTAGGGTATAGTTTTTTTATGTTGTGGAACACCAATGGAACACCGAAAATGTAACAGGGAAATCAACTTGGGATGGGTCACTCATATTGAAACTGCTATTGAGGTTTGTGTCATATGTTAGTTAGGGTTTATTTATTATTATTCCTTAAAAATAACAAGTTTCACATCATACTCGCTCATAAATAACTAAATGTAGATATGATAATTTAATTGTTAACTTTTTTTTTTTTTTGATAATAATTAGACTTTGTTTGTTTGAATTAAGTTATAAAGGTCATCTTAAACCAAATAAACTTATACTATGATAATAATAATAATAAAAATAATAACAATAATTATTATTATTATTAATTATTATTATTATTATTATTATTATTTAAAAAAATTAAACATATGGAGTATATATTAAATAAAATAAAATAAAAATGGGAGTGATTATTTGCACCCGAATTTACTAAATGTAAATTTATAAATTTAAAATATGTTTATGTGAGAAGACGTAAATACCCTTATATAAATAATGAAATAAAGGGATTGACTATTCGTACCATAAATTTACAAGATTAAAATATTTTTATTTAATAAAAATTATTACGACATTACAACTGATATAACATGTCCGCTTATTATAACCAAACAAACATATTCTGTTCGGCTGCTATACCCGAACAGAATAACAAATTCATTCTGTTCGATTGCTATACTCGAACAGAATAACAAACTCATTCTTGGTGTATTTGCAAAAATATTTGAACTGATCCACAGTGCAGCAACCCAACATTCTTACAAGAAGAAGAAACAACAAATTAACTAATCCTTTTCTGTGAACAAAGATAGTTAATAAAGTTGCATGACAACACACGAGTTCAATACTATTAAAAGGATAACATCTAACTTCAAGAAAATTTAACTTAAATAAATAAAATTTTGCAACATTCACTCATAAATTAGAACTCCAACAAATTCGCAAGTACTCTGTATTTGGTAATAACTAAAACGTTCAGAACATACGTTGTATTATATTAGCACTGCAATGTGGGCAATAAAGCCTTTCACCAAATTAGTAAACCATTCTGCTCTAGCTAACCTACCATCAAACTTTCCACCACACGTTCTCCTCTTTCTTCAAATGGAAACCTCTTCTCTCTCCTCTCTTTATGTCCTCTTTGACTTTGTTTATGAACACCAAACCCAGAAGAAATCACCGAAACAAGACAAAAATTATTGAAAGCCATACCAAAATTAGGTCGAAGAGCGTGGCCTGATAAACTTTAACGAAGTCGGTGTCGAAAGCCTTGAGGTCCTCATCAGTGGTGGCGGTGTCCTCAGCCTTGTTGGCGATAGCGTATGCGGTGGCGTCAACGTGGCGCTTGCAATATTCGATGACTTTGGATAGAATTTTTCCGGTGACGTTCGGAAGAGGGATAAGATTGTCGGCACAATCGTCCTCGATCATGTGTTTGATCGTTTGAGACTCGACGGCCATGGACTCCTCCACCTCAAAATCTCACCATCAAAGCTACGCAAGACTATCTTCTTGCCGGAGTTCTCCACCGCGGAAGCCATGGACTGAATTGTATGTAATCCATATGGGAGGGAATTCGAGAGGAAAGAGAATGTGAAAAGTGAAGATTAGGGATTTAGTCTTTAGTATAAATAAATAGGATTAATGGAATGGATTAAATTAAAGGGTAAAAATGTCATAACTGGGGTGTGCTGAGTAATGAATATATTCTTTATTTTATTATTTTGAGGTACATTAAGTGATTGGGGTGCGAATAGCCGCCCCCAATAAAAATTCTTATTTGAACTAAAGCATGAGTACTTTGTTTAATATGGATTGAGTTTACTACTTGATTATGTTATATTAATTAATGTTTTTAAATTTAAATGTTTTAATTCTTCATTGATGATCAACCAATATATCATTGTGTTCATAGGCATTTATGATTAATGAGTCCATTGGGCCTTTAGAAGTTATAGGTATTTGTTGAGGTGATTATTTTACATTGAATTCAAAATTCAAAAATCAAATTATAAAAACCAACAAAACAATACATGGTCTCGCGCAAGTCACGCCCAATATAATATCGTGTATTTGCTTAATTTTAAATTAAATATAAATTAGTTGGCCAATCCACTTTCTAGGGTAATCATTTCTTGGGCTTTGTGTTTGGGCCGTGTTATTTCAAGGCTTTTTTGATATGGTATATCATTTTTAGTCGTTGTCCAATCCACATTTCAGGGTAATCTTGGTGGTCAATATAATCTAAAGATATGAGGCTTTATGGGCTTTACCTTCCATTTATTGTTTAAAAGTTTAAATTATTCCTACAAATTCATGAAGCAAGTGCAAAATCACTTTTTCTTAGTTACTCAATTTACATTTTTTTTAGTTCGAGCAAACACAAAACAATTTGATATAGAGCCCACACACAACACTAATATAACTACCAACTTTACATTAAATATAATTTCTCTCACTTCACTATTCATTTAAATATATTATATATTTTAATCTTTGTGCAAAATCCAAACATAAACGTTGACGGTGTGAAATGAACCCTAAACAATCTAAGGAGATAGAATAAGTAAAATATGTCATCCAAATATTATTGATACCACTTATTTGAAGCTTACATTAGCTCTTTATTTTGCTGAGAATTGGATAACAGATGGCACAAGCGAAGCTTTGGCAATGGCAAAGACATAGCCTAGGTTGTCATTACTCTGCTCAATCAAACGATTGTCGGAGTCCATATCAAGGTTTCTGCATGAGAAGCTTCCATCCCTGGGGCAATGCTTAAAGTAGTAAAAATTCAGAAGTCCGGTTGATTCCATCCTGAACCAGCTCTCCTTCCCCAACACGCCTCCGGTCGACACCACGCCCACTTCGTTAGGGTCGTCGCGCACCACCTTCCACACCGTGGAGTCAGCGCACACTGTGGAAGCGTTAAACTTGATGTTTATATCGCCAGAGAGATACACCAGCTGGCCTTCATCCGGATGAAAGGTCATCGGGAGGCCGTAGAATGGGTCCCCCTTGCCCGCCTGGACAACGTCCAGCGGGCATGGTTTGTTGCTGGTGCTGGCTAGTGTTAGCCCCACACCGTCAGGATTGTAATTGAACGTCGAAACGATGTACTCCACTCCTGCTCGGACCTGCTCTCCATCCGAGTCCAGAGCCGGTGCCAAAGAACCGGCAGCTAAAGAGAGGATAACACACAAACACACAACATACAGACTAGTAATCATTGTCTTCATTGTTCATCATACAATTCATGTGCACCTCATTTATATAGTAGGTTGAGCTAGAGAAAAAGATCATACTTTATCCTTCCAACTTTCAATCTAAACCACATGTTTCTTAGATTCTTGTGGTACTAAACTCCAAAGCAGAGCTCTCTATTATTAGATCACATGAATTGCATTGTTTATTCAAAATGTGGAGTAAAAATTTGTGTAAAGCAATTTTACTTGAAAGGGTCATGTGGGATGGTATGACCTTTTCTCGAGATATCACTTAGTATCATATTTTTTATTAATTATATAATGTGTTATTTTTTCCATGTTTGTGTTGATTGTTTCTAAAATAATTCAATTCCATTAATTTATAAATTTATGCACACTTACTTGTCGTTACAGGTTATTAGAATAAATAGATGATGCTGAAATTCGGTGTTGGATGTCCTGTTACATTTTGGTGTTACATCTCATGTTACACGCGTTAGATGAGTGACACGTGTGCGGAGAGAAAAATGTCAACCTTTCCCCTTAGGGTTGATTGTTAGGGTATAGATCAGTCTATCCTACGTGTCAATCATCCAACTGTTTGTAACAGGAGATGTAACATCAAATGTAACAGAAGATCCGAACCGCTGAAATTCACCCAAACAAATACTGCCAGAGGTCCCGCATAGCGAATTGTCATTTCATCACGAGATATTGATATCACATATGTAGATATTATCTCCTACGATGTGTGGTCAATTTTAAATGAAGTTTGTGGATATTACATGTATGGTACAAGATATTTGATTACCATTTTCCAATTAAATTCTTTTTTTCTTTTAAAAAATTATATAATAGCCCGAAATTTCATTTTCCCAAATATAAACTTAAAAATGCGAAAACCCTATAAATAATAGTTTCGTAAAACTAATTTTACAAAATTCTAATATTTCAACATTTATAATCCTATCATCATCGTACTTATGTCATGTAACTTGTCACCGTTGGCCAACTAATATCTGTGCACGGTAAAGAGTACTTCATATGGGACCGTCGTCCCCACAATGCATGCTTATGCCACTGTAACACTTATTACGTATCACAGGACAAGATTAAGATTTTTGTTCATATCTTTTCATATCATACACATCGCAAGATAAAATATGATTCACATAACATTTAAAGGCAATAATATAAAACCCCACCTTAAATCTTAAGTGCGTTAAAAACAAATCTCCCTTACTCACATACAATTCGAGAGAGAAAAATATCGATAGGAAAAGAATTGAGAAGGAAGTAATATAAGATATACAGAACTTGGTTTCCTTGAGAAATGGACTAACGTAAGGAAACTGAAATACTAAATTAAATGGCAAAACTGTATATGGAAATTCTTATGAAACTTACGCAAGATCTTGATGAAGCTCTCAAGAACTCACACACTTGATTAGTTAATCACTCACGTTTCACTCCAAATTGATTGATAAAATAAAAATGAAATGAAAACGATCAACATAAATATGTATAGTGGTTCGGCGTAAGCCTACATCCACTTTCCTAAGAGAAGAATTCACTATGATGATGATGAAGGTTACAAAACTTACAAGCACACTTATCAAACCCTAACTCTTAATGCTTGAAACTGATATGTGAAGATGGTGTGATGAAGATAATGATCTAACTGACTGATCTCCCTTCTTCTTCTACGAATGTGTATCCAAAGTTTGGATACCCTCTCAGCCAATCAGAAACAAGCACGCTGAATCAGTTGTGACCAACTGATCCAACCAACAGATTGATGCTTCCAGCTGCTTCCTTCCAGTTGATTCCCTTGCCATGTCACCAATCTGATCCCTTACTTACCAACCAATCCTATGGCTTGCTTTTGCTTCTGTATGCAATTCTTCTGCACCCTTAGTCGATCAATGCATGAACTCCATGTGGCATGCTTTTAATTCTCATGCAACACACACACATGCAAGTCTACCTCTTCACAAATCTCCACCTTAGACCTTGCATCACCATACTAGTTTTATCTTCTCCACCTTGCTGTTTATTTTAAGGTGCAGCCACCTTTCCTTCCTTGCTTAATTCAATTAAATTAATTGCTTACACAGTTCATACTTCTGAACTGGTAAGGCTTTAGTGAACATGTCAGTCGGATTTTAAGTAGTCTTGATCTTCTTGACACTAACTACTTCCTTGTCTATCATGTCCCTTATGAAATATAATCTCACATCAATGTGTTTGGTTCTCTCATGATACCCCTGATGCTTGGAGAGATGCACTACACTCTGATTGTCACAATATACCTCAACTGAATCTTGCTGAACCCCAAACTCATTCAGTATACCAGTCAGCCATACTCCCTCTTTGGTTGCTTTTGTGAGTGCAACAAATTCTGCTTCTGTAGTTGATAAGGCCACTATATATTGATGTGTTGCCTTCCAACTTACTGCAGTACCAAACAAGTTGAATACATATCCAGTAAGTGACTTCCTAGTATTAAGATTTGCTGCATAATCAGCATCAACATATCCAACTACTAACTTATCCCATATAGCCTTTTTCTGAAACTTTAAACCTGTTGTGATGGTTCCTTTCACATACCTGAGTACCCACTTTACTGAATCCCAATGTAGTGAGCCTGGATTGCTCATAAATCTACTGATCATGCTCATCACATAAGCTAAATCTGGCCTGCAACATACCATTGCATACATCAAACTGCCAACAGCACAAGCATAGGGTATGTTGCTCATCTCAATTTTCTCTTGATCTGTCTGAGAAGCTTGGAGTAGTGTGACAGACTTACTCCTTGCTTTGCTGGTGTTGTTACTGATTTACTGAGATTCATATTGTATCTCTTCAACACTTTATTCAAGTATGATTCTTGGAACAACTTTAACTCACCAGCTGACCTATTTCTCTCAATCTGCATACCAAGAATCACATTTGCTTCTCCTAGATCCTTCACATCAAACACCTACTTAAGTAAAACTTTTACTTCATCTATACCAGCTTGATCCTTACAAGCTATAAGGATATCATATACATACAAAAGTAAGTATGTATAACACCCTTCCTTGAACCTAACATAGACACAATTGTCATGTAAGCTCCTGCTGAATTCATTTGATGTAATGTAATCATCAAACTTCAAATACCACTGCCTTGGACTCTGCTTCAAACCATACAAAGACTCCAAGAGTAAACAAGCCTTACTGTCAGCACCTTCTACACTTACACCATCTGGAATTTTCATGTAAATGTCTTCTTTTAAGTCTCCATGCAAGAAAGTTGTAGTAACATCCATCTGATGTAACTCAAGGTCAAATTGAGTCAGTAATCCCAAAAGAATTCTAATAGAACAGTGCTTAACAATAGGTGAGAATATTTCATTATAATCAACACCCTCTTTCTATGAAAAACCTCTTGCCACAAGCCTTGCCTTGTACCTAACACCTCCTTCTTTGCTTGTAACAAGCTTCTTCTTGTAAATCCATTTGCAACTTACTAACTTCTTGTTCTTTGGTCTTTCAACAATCTGCCAAGTTTTGTTCTTATGCAATGATAGCAGCTCTTCTTCCATAGCAACTATCCACTTGTTATTCTCATTTCCTGATATAGCTTCATCATATGTTCTTGGATCATAATTTTCTATATCAGATGCAACATACAATGCATATGATACTATATCAGCTTCCATGTATCTTACTGGAGCCTTGATCTGTCTTCTCAACCTATCCCTGACAAGTTGATAGGAACTTAAATCATACCTTGAGCTAGATGAGCTAGGTGAGCTTACTTCTTTATTCTGATCAGCATTGTCATTCTGTTCATTATATTGATGTACTTCCTTCCTTGCTTGCTCCACCTGAGGCTCATCAGTGTCTGTAGTGATAGATACTATAGAATTTCTTTCAACCAATGGCATATTCTTTTCACTGAATGTGACATCCCTGCTAACAATAAACTTGTTAGCTTCATAACACCATAGCCTGTATCATTTTACTTCTTTGGGGTATCCAATCATACACATTTTACTGCTCTTGGTTCCAACTTATCTTGCTTCACATGAGAGTATACTTGACAGCCTATTACTCTCAAGTGACTGTAATTAGGAGCCCTTCCAGACCACACTTCTTCAGGTGGTTTGAATTTTAAAACTGCTGATGGACATAGATTGATCAGATAGGCTGCTGTAGTCACAAGTTCACCCCAAAACCCTTTTGTAAATCCTCCACTACTCAGCATACATCTTACTCTTTTTAACAATGTTTGATTCATCCTTTCTGCAACACCATTTTGTTGTGGAGTTCCAGGTGTAGTCTTGTGCCTCTTAATTTCCTTTTCTCTGCAGAAGGTATTAAACTCTTCTGAAACAAACTCAAGTCCATTATCTGATCTCAAACATTTCAGCTTCTTTCCTGTTTGATTCTCCACCTCAACAAGCCATTCTTTAAATGCAGTGAATGCTTGATCCTTTGATTTTAGGATTTTCACCCATAGCTTCCTAGAGTAATCATCTATGAAAGATATGAAATATCTTCCTCCTCCCATAGTTGGATTTCTTGATAGTCCCCATAGGTCTGTATGGACATACTGAAGCCTTTCTGATGAAGAGTGTTCTCCTGAACCAAATTTCAACCTCTTTGACTTACTTAGAATGCAGTCTTTTCACATTGATCCAACTTGCAGGTTGAACTTATGTCTAGTAGCTTCTGTCTTGCTAGCTCTTGTAACCCCCTCTCACTTACATGAGCTAATCTACCATGCCACAGATGAACATCTTCTTGATCTTGTGAAGTGTTCCGGCCAGAGACAACTGATCCTTCAAGGAAGTAAAGATCATAGCTCTTAACACCCCTCATTACTACTGACTTTTCTTTCATGATGGTGAGTACACTTTTCTTCACATAATACTCACATCCCAGAGAGTCTAACATTCCTAATGATATCAGGTTTCTTCTTAATCCTGGTACATATCTCACATTTGTGAGCAGCTTTATGGTACCATGATCGGTGTGAAATTCACCTAGAATTATGGGCTAAATTGCATGAATTTATGTGGATTTATTTGGATTTAATTCAATAATTAAGCATGGTTTTAATGAAAATATTATTAATTGCTTAATTAGTTTGAGAGAGGTATTATTATGTATTTTTGCAGAAAAGGGGTGTTTTGAGCTTGAAAGAGTGATGGAAGAAACGGGAATTAAATTGGGACGAAGACAAAAAAAAAGAGAAAATTTGGCAAAGACAACATAGAAAAGACAACACTTTTCAGAAAAGTGTTGTCTATTCAGAAGTGCAAAATTGTCCAGAGAGCTGAAAAATTGCAAGAAAACACGGGCAGATACATAAAAACACGACCGTGTTTTTATGCAGTTTTGAAAGAAAATGTGCGGAGGATGGGTTTCGAACCCGAGACCTCATGCATGTACAAGGGCGCCTCTAACCACTTTGCCAAGCCATCACATGTGATTAATACTCGCCCAATTAATTCTTATACTAAATTCCTGGAACCGAAAATTCTATAAAATTCACTCTTGTCCCACATCGAAAATCATCACAAAATCCACTCACCCTACACCTATAAATACCCTCATTTGGACCAACTCTTAGAACCAATTCCTATATCCATTTAAATTCAATTAAAATTGAATCTTTTCAAGATTCCATAGTTGAGAGAGGGCTTTTTAAGTAAGACCTCCATAGTTGAGATCCCTTCCCCTTTGGGGGAGGGATCCATTTTAGTTTTAAATGTTTTTCTAGATTAGGATTTTATTTGCTTTCCTAGAAGGTGGAGACACTAAGGAGTAGATGATCTTCATGGATGTAAAACTTCATTAAGGTATAATCTAATCCTACTTATTATCTTAATTTGCTTTGGTGGGTGATTGATGCATGATTATGTTTCTTAATTGAATTTCCTACTATGATTAGGTTTCGTTTATGGAATATGTATGCATGCTTTAATTTGGGATTAATGCCTTTGATATTAGTGTTTAGTGATTAGGTTGTGCATTGTGTATCAACATGTCTTGTTGTTACTTTCACCTTAGTCCCTTTACATGATTATCATATGTGAGTTTTTTCCACTTATTGCATGAGGATTAATATGGGAGGGAGTTTGGCAGAACCATCCTATGTTTAGAACTACATAAACGAACACTAGCGAGATTACTGGTAATTGAGTTAGTGAAGGGAACCAAGCCATTGTGAGCATAGTACCTAGAAAGGGAACATAGGAAAACGTCCCTGCCTCAAAGAGAAAATTCTTCGTGATAATATCTCTAGTAGGTATATTAATATCCATAAGTACCTATGGGAATTGTGAGCATTGGAGACGATCTAATGAGCCATTTTTACTTGCATCCTATTCATCTTGGCAGAGAGCTTAGGTGTAGATATGATTTAGTGATCGCCCTTACCATGATTAGTTTAAAAATGGAATCAATTAAAGATTGTTTGAGCGCATCGAGAAACCACCATTGCATCCAAAAATATCGTAATTAGATTTATTTTTCCTGTATTTTATTTTCTTTTATTTTTATAATCCTCCTCTCCGATCGTCCCTAACTAATCACGATACCATAACTTGAAGGCCATGAATCCTAAATTCCCTTGGGTTCGATATTTTTTGTTGCTTGGTCGCCCGAACTATAACGACCAATCAAATGGCGCCGTTGCCGGGGAATTTAGTTGTATTTGTGACTTTGGGTTTGTTGAGTGGTTAGGATAGGGACATTTTTTTTCTTTGATTTGTTTTTCGTTTTATGGTTGTGTTTGTAGGGACTAAAGCGTGGAGCCATGGTATTGGCCTTGAAGAGCAAAGGAGTGGTGCAAATTGAGGTAACAAACATCTTCTCAACTTAAATTCGACTTTGTCTAATTTAAGTTTGGGGGGTATGTCGTCTTCGTTACTTGACTTTTCTACGGTTTGAATTATAAAATTGCATCCATGAACTCCTACTTGAGCATATTGCACCGGCGCACGTTTAAGTCCTTACTCTTTTCTTTGGCACATATTTTTTTTTTTTGTTATTTTCTTTTTATTTCGTGCTTTTCTTGCTTTTTCTTGCTTTCAATAAGGAGAAATCTTTCTTGGCTCTCTTGTGCTTAATTGTGAGAAATTTTGAGGCTATGATTTTTGGTTGGAACTTGTGACTTGGTGGATTTTTACTTGTGTACTTGTTGAGTTATGGTTTATGCTTGTTTCGTGTTTCTTTCACTACTACAAACCCGTGAGCTTTTGAGCCTTAAAATCATGAAATCAAATGGTTTTTCCTTTCTTGTGTGTGCATCGTTCTTTTGTGTGCATTCTAGAACTTGCCATTGTGTCTTCTTGAAACTACATGTGTGTGAAGATTGTTGGAAATGATTTAAGGCCATCTTTGTTTTGACAAGTCACTTTGCCAAATTTATCCTACCAAATGCAATCATATCGTAGTTTGCCCCATTGAGCTTATTATCCTTATTTCTTTGGCAACCTACAAATTTAGCCATTTTATCCATATTTTATATCCTAATCACCTTTGTCGATTAGTAGAGGATTAATGGGGATGAATTGGTTGAATTGAGCTTACAAGAGAGTTTGGAAAGAGAGAAATGGTGAAAGTATAAGAAAAGAGGAAAAAAATGGAGGTTGTGTGAAAAGAAAAATTGAGTAAAGCTTGTATAAAAGAAGCATAAGGAGCTCTAGTAGAAAAATGAAAAGAGAGCCCTTGGGGAAAAGAGATAAAAAGAAACTCAATAATGAAGAAGAGAAGAAAAATGTTCTTTAGTTTGTTGGATGGATAAATTCTATTTTGATTAAGGTAAAAAAATGAAAAAAAAAAGTGTGGATGAGAGTTGAGGCTACCAACCAACTTGAATTCTTCACTAATTTGAGGAAAGAGAGAGTGAGAGTTGATATTAGTCGTCAACTCAAATTCTCTACTAATCTTGAGCTTACTTTTCCTAAATATTTTTCCTACCTAATACCAAAGAGCCTACATTACAACCCCATATAAAGACCTTTTTGATTCAATAATTAACACACATAGAAGTGGTGGAGAGCGTAGACTTTTGGCAAGCATATGGTAATGACATGCATTTGAATTGATTTATGAGAGTATACACTTCTCCGATACACCCTTTGAGTGTGAGAGTGAAAAGCAAAATCTAGAGAGGAGTAGTGAAGGTCTCACTTGCTTGTATATTTCCTAAGCTTAACTTGTATGCACTTAAATTGATGTCTTGTCTCTTGTTTTGATTGAATTGAAATGGTTTTGAAATGACTTGATATCTTGATGCAATTCTAGGTGAATTCTCCTCCTCGTTCTTTCTTTTCTTTCGTTGCTCGGGGACGAGCAACACTTTAAGTTTGGGGGGTTTGATCGGTGTGAAATTCACCTAGAATTATGGGCTAAATTGCATGAATTTATGTGGATTTATTTGGATTTAATTCAATAATTAAGCATGGTTTTAATGAAAATATTATTAATTGCTTAATTAGTTTGAGAGAGGTATTATTATGTATTTTTGCAGAAAAGGGGTGTTTTGAGCTTGAAAGAGTGATGGAAGAAACGGGAATTAAATTGGGACGAAGACAAAAAAAAAGAGAAAATTTGGCAAAGACAACATAGAAAAGACAACACTTTTCAGAAAAGTGTTGTCTATTCAGAAGTGCAAAATTGTCCAGAGAGCTGAAAAATTGCAAGAAAACACGGGCAGATACATAAAAACACGACCGTGTTTTTATGCAGTTTTGAAAGAAAATGTGCGGAGGATGGGTTTCGAACCCGAGACCTCATGCATGTACAAGGGCGCCTCTAACCACTTTGCCAAGCCATCACATGTGATTAATACTCGCCCAATTAATTCTTATACTAAATTCCTGGAACCGAAAATTCTATAAAATTCACTCTTGTCCCACATCGAAAATCATCACAAAATCCACTCACCCTACACCTATAAATACCCTCATTTGGACCAACTCTTAGAACCAATTCCTATATCCATTTAAATTCAATTAAAATTGAATCTTTTCAAGATTCCATAGTTGAGAGAGGGCTTTTTAAGTAAGACCTCCATAGTTGAGATCCCTTCCCCTTTGGGGGAGGGATCCATTTTAGTTTTAAATGTTTTTCTAGATTAGGATTTTATTTGCTTTCCTAGAAGGTGGAGACACTAAGGAGTAGATGATCTTCATGGATGTAAAACTTCATTAAGGTGTAATCTAATCCTACTTATTATCTTAATTTGCTTTGGTGGGTGATTGATGCATGATTATGTTTCTTAATTGAATTTCCTACTATGATTAGGTTTCGTTTATGGAATATGTATGCATGCTTTAATTTGGGATTAATGCCTTTGATATTAGTGTTTAGTGATTAGGTTGTGCATTGTGTATCAACATGTCTTGTTGTTACTTTCACCTTAGTCCCTTTACATGATTATCATATGTGAGTTTTTTCCACTTATTGCATGAGGATTAATATGGGAGGGAGTTTGGCAGAACCATCCTATGTTTAGAACTACATAAACGAACACTAGCGAGATTACTGGTAATTGAGTTAGTGAAGGGAACCAAGCCATTGTGAGCATAGTACCTAGAAAGGGAACATAGGAAAACGTCCCTGCCTCAAAGAGAAAATTCTTCGTGATAATATCTCTAGTAGGTATATTAATATCCATAAGTACCTATGGGAATTGTGAGCATTGGAGACGATCTAATGAGCCATTTTTACTTGCATCCTATTCATCTTGGCAGAGAGCTTAGGTGTAGATATGATTTAGTGATCGCCCTTACCATGATTAGTTTAAAAATGGAATCAATTAAAGATTGTTTGAGCGCATCGAGAAACCACCATTGCATCCAAAAATATCGTAATTAGATTTATTTTTCATGTATTTTATTTTCTTTTATTTTTATAATCCTCCTCTCCGATCGTCCCTAACTAATCACGATACCATAACTTGAAGGCCATGAATCCTAAATTCCCTTGGGTTCGATATTTTTTGTTGCTTGGTCGCCCGAACTATAACGACCAATCATACCATCAAACATTTTAAATTTGACAGAGCCAATACCCTCAATCTTGATGGCTTGATCATTACCTAACAAGACTGATCCCTCATGGTATGGTTTTAATTCAGTAAACCAATCCTTAACTGATGTCATATGGAAGGTGCAACCTGAATCTAACACCCACTGATCTGACACTTAACCATAAACAACAACCAAAGCTTCAATGTAATCTTGATCCTTATTACCTTTATTTTCAGTTACCTGATTTGCATGGATTCTTTGATTTCCACCTTTTTCTGCAATCTTCCTAGCCACCATAGCTTTCCACTTATGACCTTGCTTCTTGAAATGACCAGGTTTGTTGCAGTGGAAGCAGTTATTGTTCTCTTCATCTGCTGGTGTACTCTGATTACCCCTTTCCTGCTTCTTTTTATCAACACCAGCCTTCTTATCATTCTTGTTCCACTTGTTCTGTTTGTTGGCAACAAGTCCTTCCCCTGCAACTGTATTATCTGATGTCTTATGGAGCACATTTTCTTTGATTGCAAGAATCACTTGCTCCAGGGAGATTGATTCAACATTCCCATATAATAGTGTATCTCTCAATCCATCAAAAGATTTAGGAAGAGCTGACATTTATATGACAACCTTATCTTCACTTGACAGTGCTACATCAATATTTTCTAAATCATCAATGATCTTATTGAAATCATCTAGTTGACTTAGAATAGACTTATCTTCTGATACTTTGAAGGAATAGAGCTTCTGTTTTGTATACATCCAATTTGCCAAGGTCTTCACCATGTAAAGATCAGCAAGTTTCTTCCACATATCCCTTGCAAATACTTCTTTTGAAACTTCCCTTAAAGCTTTGTCACCTAAGCATAGAATGATTGCACTTTCGGCCTTTGATTATTGATCTTGATCTGCAGCTTGTGCAACTGCATCCACAGCAGCTGCTTGATTTTCTGGAAGCGGTTTGATAGCATTAGCCAAACCTTGTTGGATCAATATGGCCTCCATCTTCATCCTCCACAAACTGAAATCAACTTTATTTGAAAACTTCTCCACATCAAACTTGGTTGTAACCATGATTCTTCCCCTCTGATCTGATTACTTGTGGCTACTTCTCCTTCCTACAGATGGCGCCACTTCTTATGAAACTTACGCAAGATCTTGATGAAGCTCTCAAGAACTCACATACTTGATTGGTTAATCACTCATGTTTCACTCCGAATTGATTGATAAAACAAAAATAAAATGAAAACGATCAACACAAAGATGTATAGTTGTTCGGCGTAAGCCTACATCCACTTTTCTAAGAGAAGAATTCACTATGATGATGATGAAGGTTACAAAACTTACAAGCACACTTATCAAACCCTAACTCTTAATGCTTGAAACTGATATGTGAAGATGGTGTGATGAAGATGATGATCTAACTGACTGATCTCCCTTCTTCTTATACGAATGTGTATCCAAAGTTTGGATACCCTCTCAGCCAATCAGATACAAGCACGCTGAATCAGTTGTAACCAACTGATCCAACCAACAAATTGATGCTTCCAGCTGCTTCCTTCCAGTTGATTCCCTTGCCATGTCACCAATCTGATCCCTTACTTACCAACCAATCCTAATGGCTTGTTTTTGCTTCTGCATGCAATCCTTCTGCACCCTTAGTCGACCAATGCATGAACTCCACGTGGCATGCTTTTAATTCTCATGCAACACACACACATGCAAGTCTACCTCTTCATAGAAATTGAGCGGAAAACTTTAATGTAAGACTGAATATAGAACTGCAGAATTAACATGTGAAGAAAAGAATGAGTGAAATGACGAGAGACACGAGGGATGTAACTGCCTCCGAGATTGTGTAGAAACAGGTTTGAGTTTTTTTTACGGATAAGTAAAACACGTTTGGCAACTCCGACATACAATAACCGAAATAAAATAAATAATAATATCCATATCCTACTTTAAAATTTTGAAATTTAAAAATAAATATATATCATATATAAACAAATAAAAATTCGGGATATTACATTTTATTTTCACATTTTTGCTTTGCAGCATTTTTCTGAAATTTAAACGTGTGATTAAAAATATCGAACTTACCTCGATGCTATTAATTTATCTTTAAAATAAGTATAAGTTTAGGGATGAAAAGGGCCAGATGAATTTGAATTCAAATTCAAACTCAACGACCAATATTAGTAGAAGATTAATTAAACTTGGGGAATGTGTAAAATGTACTATAATTGTTTTTCTTAATGAGGGACTGCTGTGTTGGATAATCGAGAGTTGCAATGCAGTTTTAGATTCAAGTAGAAGAATTCATTCTGCAAGATCTTCCACGCCCTACTAGAATAATTATCTACCTTCTCCAAGCTTCTATAACAATCTGGAGTAATCTAGAAAGATCGGTGTTGATCAGTTTAGCATGCATATCGGAACCACCAAATATATCATTAATCTCACCGGAACGTACCGTGTGTAATAATTTTGTGCACTAAGTGGCTGAATATGTGTCATATGTAAACAGGAAACAATTCTCACTGTATAAACAAATTTTCTACATAAGGGAATGGATCACCATCAATATTATGGATCTCTACCAAAGTATTTTTACTGCCATCAAACAACATATGTTTAAGTTCCTCATGCTCCGGATCCTCATCCTCCGGATCCGGATCATCCTTATGTATATATTCGTCAAATGTAACCTCATTTTCACTTAATATGCACGCACGGTTGGGGGCGCCAAAGTGCGAATTCAAACCGCAACAAGGCCATTGCACCTTAAACTCAATCCATGAATCTTTTTCATTGCCTTCCAACTGTTTCATAATCCTCGTCTCATCTGAGGTGTCAGTGACAGACAACAAAAGATGGCCTCCGCAAGAGGTAAGATGATAGCTGTCAAAATCGGCTTTAACAACCGGTGCAGCCAGTTCCTTAAAATTTCATCTTTCCAATCGAAACAAATTATTTCGTACTGAAACTCAGCACTGATCGAACAATTCTGAGATCCATTTATCTGAGTACTCATCAGCCAAAAATAAGATCCATTTAAAGAGACAGGCGGCTCAAAAGTTGTGTCCTTGGAGAATGTACATCTTATCTCTTTCAACTCACCCCATTTGTTGTTTGTGCAGGAATATATTAAGTAGTGTTCCGTATCAGCAATTACTACTTTATAATCCTTCATCAATGAGTTGTAAAAAAACCCATATGGTGTGCCACGATATTTACCAAAGACTTGTAAGGGTTTAGGAAAATCTAATTCTTTGTAAGATCTGCAAGAAGGATTCCACATCACATATAAAATGTCCCGACTAACATGCACAGCCCATTTTAGATATAATCCATGCAATGGCACAGAATACCAATTTGATATTCAAAAGAATATTCACTTGAATGGAAATTGCAGACACAAATTCAGCATGGTAGTTTTGAATTTTGGCAACATGGAATCCTAGGTACTCGAGTGACTCCCATGCAACTAGATATCTGGAGGTTGAATTCTTGTGCTGCTGGAGATGTATTTCAGCGAATTTTGGATCCGAGATTGTGGCCTTCCATTGTTTGGAAACCAACTTCAACTTCATTGACAAAATGTTTTCTATAATTTTATGAGGAAGAGTAATTGGTTTGTGTTTCAAATGTTTGACTCTAGTCTTCTTTGAGAAAGATGCTCTCAACTTGCAGGAGCTATATTTCAAACTTGGATCAGAACTAAGACAATTCCGGTGATAATGGCCAATTGTACCACAAGAAAAGCAATAACTTGGCAATGACTCGTACTTGAGAGGAAGCCAAAATTGTTCCCTTTCACCCGAATACTGATTCCTCTCAGCAAAGGTTTTGTGATATCCAGAGAGATCTTAAACCTCATAAACTTGCCCATTAAGTCCTCATCCGACTTGTCCACTGATTCCAGAATGCCAATCTGTTTGGCAAAATGCCTAAGTGATCGTTCATTCATGCATGAAATCGGTACATCATATAACTGTGCCCAGAACGATGCGTGTTCAATGGTGACATTAAGCTACTCATGATCTCCTTCTTCAAACTTTTCTATGGTGAAAAGAGAGCCCTCATAAGTCCATGGTTGATGTTTCAAAACCCAATTTCTATCAATAACATCCCTAAAGCGAATAAATATCAGCTCCAACTCCACCAACTTGGATGACATAACATGTTTCGGATTCCAAGCAATTTTAATAGCTTCTATTAGAATTGAGGGATCCCAGTTTTGATCCGTAACTAGGCGTCCCACAAGACATGCTTCTCTCCCCCTTCCTCAATATCACCCACATCAATTACTTCCCATTCAACTTGTGAAAGTGATTCCATAAATTCTAGAGCTAGAATAATACTTAGATTCAATCAATCTTTGAGATGAAGTCTGCAAAAATAGAGCCCACAACTAAATAAAAAAAAAAGATAAATACAACAGGATTATCAATGTGAGTTAATCAAATCGGCACCTAGTGACGTCAACCAAAATCAAATTAATTCACTGAATAACTGATGGGTTAGTTGTGGATGATGAGTTGATAAAGTTAACACTTTTACTGAAGGACTCTCACAATATTTTATAATATTATTATTCAGACTCTCTATCACTCTTGGCTATCACTCTCTAAAAACTGTTTTTATCTTCAATTAAGATATTATATGAAAGTATGATTTCTTCTATACATACAAACCAACCTTCTGAGGGCTATGAAGACCAACGATCGAAAAGAGTGACGAATTGAGTAGAGCAATTAGGTCTATTTATTAAGGGCTGTCTTGTATCCCCCCTCATTATCAACATCCATATCAATTCTTACTTCTTTTGTTTCAAATGTAGAGACTGCTTCCATAGTACTAAGAATTCAATTAAATTTTACTGTAAAAAAGGACACAAACGACAACTAGAGTATTCGAATGATGATTGAAACCCAGTAGTTCCTTAATATTACCAGAATAGTGCAGATTATAGGAAAGCGACAATCAAGATTTCATACTAAACCATAAACTTTTGTGTAAACCATAATTCAGTACCTTCGTATCTTCCTTAGCGACGAGGCACATACGGACAAAAAAAAAAAAAAAAAGGCAAGAGTGACAAATGTTAATTCAAGACTTGTTAGGTTATTAGGTTTAAGTATGGATGTTAAACAGAGGGGTCAGTACTATTGTACTAACGGACTTCAATGTTTAGGCCAAAATGCCCGATTTTTTAAACGGGCTATTAAAAATTGAACCGCTAATTTTAACGGGTTTTGGGCTATACAGGACAGCCCTATGAACTGTGCTTAAAAAAATATTTAAAAAAGTAGAAATATAATAAGGGTGCTATTGTCAACCGAAACATTACTAAGAGCACTCAAAATTTTAAAAAAATTATGGTGAAAATACTATTATATCCTTATTCTTAAATTTAAATAAAAAATTCATACTTCTTATTACTGAGCACACCCAACTTATATTTGCTAAATCCACCCGTCTACAAGTAAAATAAAATTAATTAATCTTAATACTAATCAACACTACACAATGTTCAATTTTATTTATCTCAATTGGTGTTTTCCATCAGAAACATCAAGATTTATCTCAAGTTACCATGATTAGAAAACGCCACTTTCCTTTAAAAGCAAATGGAGTTAAAAAATTTCTGAAACTTCGTTAGTTGATTTCTAATTCTGTGGAGAGGGATAAAGATTGAAAACTGATTATTAATATTATGATTCTGTGATGATTAATTGGTGGGTGGATTTGTTTAACAATTGAAAAGGAGTTTTCGACAGGTTGAAATATTCATAATGGTGAAGTTTTGAACCCCAATCTTCTTCCGCCTTGTCTCCATGGTGTTGGAAATGTGACTGGCCGCGACTGCCTTCCACTTACGCCAATTCTACAATGTCGTTGTTCATCGTCAAACCTACTGCGTCTTTCTAATTTTTCACGTAAAAACTGGTGGGCAGGAAATCGATCATGAGAGTGATGATTGCAGAAAGCATGGCAACGAATCCAGTGAAGGGAAACTTGTGCCATAGATGCTGCTTCAAACATCTCGACATCATCATCGATCTCGAAGGAATCTGGCAGCACTGCATAAATCCGGTGCCGATGCGAATGCCTTCAGACGGTGAACAGGCTACGCTCCGGGCTGATACCAAAGCCAACCACGTCAGAAAAGGCAGACAAACGCTGATCAAACTGGTCATCAGAAACCAACGCAATGAATTCTATGTAGGATCTTTAAGTTTGCATGGGAGTAATGTGTTTTGGGTAGGCTTAATAATAGGATTGGGTGGGCTTAGCAAAAAATGAATAGAGTGAGACTAATGTTGATGTAGATTTAAGAGCGAGGATATAATAAGAATTTCACCGTCAGTATTTTTAAGATTCGGGTGCATTAGTAAAGTTTTGGGTTGCAATAGCGCTGTTCATATAATAAATCTGTTAATAACAAATTTAAATTATTTAGAATTTAAAAGTAAATTAAAATTAATAAATGCAAAATATTACTAAATCATAATCCATCCATTCTACACCAAGCTTCCCATTTATTGTATCACGTTATTTAAGAAAATTTATATTTTTTTAACCAAAACTATTGATTTTAAGGAGTATTGTAGTATTTTTAGTAAATAAAAAAAATAAAGTAATGTTATGAATCTGAAAAAATAGTGGCAAATTTGAAATAAAAGTAACTTTTGAAATGGTTGAAGAAAGTAATGTTTATCTTTTTAGGATGTGAAAGGTGATGTGAGACGGATGAATAAGGAAAATATAAAGGGTGTTGTGGGATGAAGGAAGTATAATTTAATAGAATTTGTGAGAATTAAATTAATTCTAATGTATTTATTAAGTATTACTATTTTATTTATTAGAAAAAATAGTGGTAATGAGAGTAATAAAGAGAAAGTGATGAAAATTAAAAGGATAGACGGAAGGGATTGATTAACTTGTTATACTAAGAACTGAGTCACGCCTCGACGCATGAACCTCAATTTCTCCGCTCAAATACAAGGAACTTTTGCTCCCATGGTATGGAAGGTATAGTCACTTTATTACTTATGGCTAAGTGCTCTCATGGCATGGAATAATCAATTCGTACTATATTTTCTTATAACATATGGGAATACTTGGTCAAAAGTGAAAGAAGCATATCTTAGAGTGCATTTGGGCGTGCGTGATGTTGGTATGTGATTGGTCGTTAATAGTTGGGGTGACTAAGAAACAAAATATCGAACCCAAGTGAATTTAGGATTCATGGATCGAAAATGAGGTTTAAAAATAAAAGAAAATAAAATGCAAGGAAAAATAAATCTAATTACAATATTTTTGGATTTTCAATGACATGGTAGTTTTCATGATGCACTCATATAATCAATTATCGAGTTAAATATTTGTTTGGTCCCATAAATTTTTTCCTTTTAATTTGTCCCAAAAAAGTTATTCGTTTATTGTTTGCCTATTTTTAGCACTCACGAGAAAGAATACTCGATCGTTGTAGTATTATATCCCAAGAAAAATTATCAATCCAATAAGGAGTTATATTCGTACTAGCAAAATACGTGAGCTCATGTTCATGTTGTTTTTGTAAAGATGATCGGGGGTTTTGAGATTGATTAACAACTAAAACAAGTAACAAGTAAATAACAATAACAAATAAGTA
Source organism: Pogostemon cablin (assembly GCA_023678885.1). Classification (NCBI taxonomy): domain Eukaryota; kingdom Viridiplantae; phylum Streptophyta; class Magnoliopsida; order Lamiales; family Lamiaceae; genus Pogostemon; species Pogostemon cablin. The sequence goes on from CM042955.1 coordinate 19,147,796, forward strand.
GAATGACAAGAATATAAAATGGGTGCTTAAGTTCAAGTATGGAAAAACATGGGATTAGAAACATCCAAGCACACTCAATTCATATTATCATGCAAACGGAATTCAACTCAATTGATGTAGACTAAGGGTGATCACGATTGTATCCTAAGCTCCCTTTTCGGGTTACAAAGGTTGTTGATCCATTTTGGACTCCCAAAAGCACTTAAGATCAAAGCCCAACATTAACCCCTTCCATCTAGGTACTAGTTAGACTAAACTCTCCCTTTTTGTGTACTAAGGCCAACGAATGGATTGGTTCCCCTCATTGAATTCAAATATCCTTTCGGTCAAACCCAAACTCAATGTCTATTCATGCCTTCCTAATACTATAGAGGGTCGTTTCCGTCTCACTCCAAGCAATACATACATGAAGATCATGATAGCATTTAATTACCACAAATAATCCATTGATCAACAATCCATTAAACCAATAAACATTCATGAATAACAAACCATGCCATCACAACATCAAGACAATTAAACTCCATGAATAGAAATCAACATCAATTAAATCAAAAACCAATTTAATCCACATGATAATATAAATCTAATATGCTCTTCATGTTCCTAATCCCACTAGAGGGATTAGCCTATCATAGTAAAAGTAACAAAACAATTAAATGATTCATTACAATTACCCATAGTCTAAGATCTAAAGAAATACAAAATGAATGGATTTTTCCCTATCAATTTCTTGAAGAGAATCTTCTATTCTTCTTGATCTCCACCTCTAGCTCTTGATTCCTTGAGATCTCTCACACCCAATGGAAGGGATGAAGTTTTGATGGAGAATTAATGGAGATGATGAAGATGGATCAAAATGGATGAAGGTGGATCAAAATGGATGAAGGTGGATGAAGATGATGGTGGGAAATGGAAGAAATGGTGTGTGAGGTGTGTGTAGATGATAGGATTTCGGATCTCCTGGCAATTATTGAATAAAGGGGTATTTATACCCCTTTTGAGGCTTCTAGAAGGATCTGGAAATTTCTGCAGGAAAATACCCAACACGAGTCGTGCTCTGTAACACGGCCACGGGGTGGCCATGTTGTGTCTTCTGATGCTGCCGCACGGTCTCGCCTTACAGGGCCGTGTTACGCAACACGGCTCGTGTGCTGCAACACGAGTCGTGTGTTGTAACACGGGCACAGGTGTGGTCGTGTTGGCTCTTCTGATGTCGCCACACGGCCACCTTCTTACAGGGCCGTGTTGGCGACACGGCTCGAGCTCCCGACTCGACTCGTGCAACTGGACACGACCTGAAGTTGCCCGTGTTGAGTGACTAGATGTCGCCAACACGGCCCTGTAGTCGCCACACGGCCACCTTCTTACAGGGTTGTGTTGGCGACACGGCTCGAGCTCCCGACTCGACTCGTGCAACTGGACACGACCTGAAGTTGCCCGTGTTGAGTGACTAGATGTCGCCACACGGCTAACTCTTACAGGGCCGTGTTGGCTACACGTCTCGTGTGCTGGCTCCTGCATTTCTTCACTGTTTTGGCTCGTTCTTCCTCGTTTCAACTCCGAATTGAGATCCGCTTTTTCCTACATCTTCCTTATAACATATAAAATATGGATAAAATAATACGAAAATATATATAAAAAGACACTAAAATCTAGGTGAAAATAGCTCTAATCAACCCCCCAGTCTTAAGGTGTTGCTCGTCCCCGAGCAACGAAAATGACAAATCAAAAGGAGAAATTTTCACCTAGAAAAGACTAAACGAATATAAGCAATAACACATCGTTAGCAATAATAACAACAAACTATGCTAAGTCATCCTACAACATTAAAATCATGACATGAGAAATTAACAAGTTCAATCAAAAGAGAATAAAGTGTAATATAGTTCCTTTTAAGTCCAAGCCTCACAATGGATATTAATGTCTCTCAACACTCTTTTGAAATAGGGTAGATCACACTCATTAATCGATTGGCTCGAATCACTATAAGCTTGCTCGCGGACTATATTCACAAACCACCAAAGTTTCAATTAATGATCAAAAAGGTCTTTAATTAGGATGTAATGATAAGCTCTTTGGTAGGGTAGGAAGTATATGGATAAGAGTGACTCAACAAGTGTAAGTAATCAAAGAGATGGCCAATTTCCTCAACTTCTCCACTTTTATTTCTTCCTTTCTTATCTTTACAATCTCAAGCACTATTCATTAACTTTCCTTGGATTGAGCTTCTTTTGATTCAAGCTTCCTATCTTTGAATTTTGTTTACTTGAGCATTTTGATGTTGATTTGCTCCTTTCTTACTTTGAGGTTGCATGTCCATTCTTGTTTTGCTCTTTTCATCATTTTTCTTGCTTGTTTACCATGTCCTTTTCTTCTTTTGGTAATCAATCAATCCTTTCTAGCTACCATCTCCTCAATCACCCACACAAAGGTATATATAAGCTTTGAATAGGTCATTAAGGCTTGTAATGTGCTAAATTCACAAGAAATAGGCTTATAGGCTCAAAATGGTTAACTAAGGATGATGTTCATGGTAGGGAACATATATGGCAATGACTATAATAACAAGGATGGCCTTAGATCATTTCACCAATCTCCACTAATCGGGCTCGTTCCTATAGTCCTTGAGCAAGTTCTAACTTATCAAACACAACCGATCCACTCATGAAGAAATACCATGTATGCATGGTTGAAGCTCAAATGCTCACAAGCTTGTGCTCGGACCCTAAGGAACTTATTACACCACATTCATCTCAAAATTGAACAAGTTAAGTAAAACATGTCACAATTTGAAAGTGTAGAGATTCTTAATCATAATTTGTCATCACTTATCACCACAACATATCATCACTCACATTCAAAAATGACTCACGACATCCCAAAACAAACCACCAAACATCCCAAGACAAGAATGAAGATACACAAAACATACAAATAAGGACTCAACAAACAAGACACAACAAAAATACAAAACATGCAAAAACACAAAATACCATCATCCATAAGAAACTTAAGCACACATTCATCCCAACCTTTATTGAAAAGGAAATCCTAATTTATGAAAGTAAACCTCCCACAAACATAACAAATGAAGTATCATGCTAGTCACAACAATCAAAATCAATTCATTTCAAGTAATAAAATGATAAGGTGTAGAGTACTCCCTCAATAGGCATTTGGTAAGGAAAGCGTTAGCTCCAAGCTCCATCTTGCTTCCAATACCTCTCATTCATGCTCAAGCACTCAACAAACACCATTATTTCAACAATTTCATTATAAATATGGACTATCATGCACTTCAACACCACCAATCATGCCAAAATCAAACCAATACTCATGAGAGAAAAATTTTAAAATTTACCCAAGTTTTACAAGAATCATACATCATTCTCAAGTGGTGAGTCACACCACACACTCTCCCCCCAAACTTAAATCGAAACAAGAGTTGAGACTTAAGTTTGCAAAAAGTGGTGAGACTTACCCTTGTAGTTTCCATTGATGATCTTCTTGTTGAGAAGTAACCGCATCCATACGACTCAAGCTAAATCCACCACGCACTAGCACCCCCCAAACTTAACTCGAGACAAGAGTCACGAATTAAGTTTGCAACAAATGGTGGAACATGTCAACTTGAATCCATGAAGCATATCTCTTTTCTTCAATATGCATTTTTCTCCATGAGCACAATCAACCTACAAGGCCAAAATACAAAACAACAAAAACAAAGCAATAAAGATAGTGATGGAGTGCCTCCCATCGAGCGCTAAGTTTAACGTCTTCAAGCTAGATGAATATTTAGTTCATCTTTCACATAAAGTATCCACAAAGAGGGTCTCCCTTTGTGATGGATCCACATAGTGCTTCACACGATGACCATTGACCAAGAACTCTCCACCGTTCTCATCTATAACCTTTAGAGCTCCCCCATCAAGTACTTCCTTTACCACATAAGGTCCTCTCCATTTGGACTTCAACTTGCCCGGGAAAAGTCTTAGTCGAGAATTGAATACCAACACCTTCTCACCCTTTTCAAAGCTCTTCTTCCTCAAACGAGCATCATGCCACCTCTTGGTTTTCTCCTTAAAAATTCTTGAATTTTCATAAGCATTTTCTCTAAATTTCTCAAGCTCATTCAATTGTAAGAATCTTACCTTCTTTGAAGCTTTCATGTCAAAATTCAACTTCTTAATGGCCCAATAAGCTTTATGCTCTAACTCCACCGGAAGATGGCAAGACTTACCATAGACAATTTGAAAAGGAGACATACCAAGAGTGGTCTTGAATGCGGTTCGAAAGGCCCACAATGCATCATCAAGTTTATTTGACCAATCCTTTCTACTCACACTCACTGTTTTCTCCAAGACTTGTTTGATTTGTCGATTAGAAATTTCAGCTTGACCATTCGTTTGAGGGTGATACGGAGTAGACACTCGATGCTTCACTCCATAAGTCTTGAGAATGTTCTCCATGAGCTTATTTATGAAGTGACTACCCCCATCACTTACCAACACTCTAGGTACTCCAAATCTTGTGAAGATATGCTTCTTTAGAAACCCCATGACCACTCTAGCATCACTTGTTCTTGAAGGTATGGCCTCAACCCATTTCGATACATAGTCGACCGCCAATAGGATATATAGGAATCCATTCGATTGAGGAAACGGTCCCATGAAATCGATGCCCCACACATCAAATATCTCCACTTCTTGAAAGCTCTTAAGGGGCATCTCATCCCACTTGGAGATTCCTCCCATCCTTTGACATCGATCACAACCCTCTACAAATTTCTTACAACTCTTGAACAAAAATGGCCAATACAACCCCGATTGTAAGACTTTTGCAGCGGTCTTTTGAGCTCCAAAATGGCCTCCACTAGGTGAAGAGTGGCAAAACTCCAACACACTATTCCATTCTTCCTCGGGCACACATCTTCGCACAAGAGAATCATTACACATCTTGTATAAGAATGGATCATCCCACAAGTAACTTTTAACATCATGAAAGAACTTCTTGGATTGATACTTATTAAGCTCATAAGGTCTCCTTCCACTAGCCAAGTAATTCACATAGTCCGCATACCACGGACTTCCTTCTTCCTCCACTAAAGCCTCAATTTGATAGCAATCACACTCCAAGATTTCTTCATCGGGAAAAACCTCTTTGATTAACTCATAAGTACCTTCACAATGCTCCCTCGACTCTAACCTTGAAAGATGGTCGGCTATCACATTCTCCGTGCCCTTCTTATCTCTCACTTCAATATCAAATTCTTGAAGAAGTAGTACCCATCTTATCACCCTTGGCTTTGCATCCTTCTTTGCCATGAGATACTTGATAGCTGCATGGTCGGTGTATACAATAGTTTTCGTTCCTACCAAATAAGGACGAAACTTATCAAATGCGTATACTACCGCCAAGAACTCTTTTTCGGTAGTAGTGTAGTTCCTTTGAGCCGCATCAAATGTCTTGCTTGCATAGTAAATGGCTCGGAATTTTTTCTCTCTTAATTGCCCCAAAACCACTCCAAGAGCTACGTCACTTGCATCACACATCAATATAAATGGTTCCTTCCAATCGGGGGTGATCAAGATGGGTGATGAAATCAAAGCTTCCTTTAGCACCTGAAAAACATTTAAACAATTATCATCAAACTTAAATGGCACATCTTTTTCAAGGAGATGAGATAGAGGTTTAGAAAATGAAGAAAAATCCTTGATGAATCTACGATAGAACCCGGCATGGCCAAGGAACGATCGTACTCCCTTCTCATTTGTTGGTGGTGGAAGCTTCTCTATAGCAACAACTTTGGCTCGGTCAACTTGCAATCCCTTTGAAGAGATGTGATGTCCAAGTACAATGCCATCATTTACCATGAAATGGCACTTCTCCCAATTCAACACTAAATTAGTGTCTTGACATCGCTTCAAAACAATAGCAAGGTTAGACAAACAATTATCAAAAGAAGAACCAAACACCGAAAAGTCATCCATGAACACTTCCATTATATTCTCAATTAATCCTTCAAAGATTGCCATCATACACCTTTGAAAGGTGGCCGGTGCATTGCAAAGTCCAAATGGCAATCTTCGAAACGCAAATATTCCATAAGGACAAGTGAAAGCGGTCTTTTCTTGGTCTTCGGGTGCTATGAGAATTTGGTTATACCCGGAATACCCATCAAGAAAGCAATAAAACTCATACCCGGCCAACCTATCCAACATTTGATCTAAGAAAGGTAAGGGGAAGTGATCTTTACGTGTGTTTTCATTAAGCTTCCTATAATCAACACACACACGCCATCCCGTCACCGTCCTAGTGGCTATGGTCTCATCTTTATCGGTCTTCACTATAGTCATACCCCTTTTTTTAGATACTACATGCAACGGGCTCACATAGGGGCTATCACTAATAGGAAAAATCATATCGGAGTCTAACCACTTAAGAACCTCTTTTTTTACCACTTCTTGCATGATAGGATTAAGTCTTCTTTGGTTTTGAACACAAGCTTTCCCTTCATCCTCAAGTCTTATCTTATGCATGCAAATTGTTGGACTAATTCCCTTCAAATCATCAATACACCAACCAATAGCCGACTTATGCTCTTTAAGGACATTAAGCAATTTATCAAGTTGACTAGAAGTTAGAGATGATGATACAATTACCGGATAAGTCTCATTTTCACCAAGGTAGGCATAAGTAAGATGATCGGGTAGAGGCTTCAACTCCACCTTCTTTTCCTTTTTCTCTTCTTGCTCGAGTGAATCTCTAAGTGTTAAGAACTTTTCATTTCCTCTTGAGATGGCGGCTGCAACCTCTTGAGCTTCACTACAATCACCTAGATCAAGCAAACAATTAATCAATTCTTCATTTAAATCAAGAGAAGTAGTAGAAATATTAGAAAGAGATAGAGAATTGCTCAAGCAAAGTTCAAGTGGATCCTTGGTTACAATGGAAGGCCAACTCTCCTCGACACTTCCCTTTACAACATCCACACTTTTGCATTCTTCATCATTCATTGGATATTGCATGGCCTTGTGTAGAGAGAATACCACTTCCTCATCATTAACCCTCAACTTCAATTCTCCTTTGTAGACATCAATAAGAGCTCTCCCGGTAGCAAGAAACGGTCTCCCAAAAATTAATGGCACATTTTCATCCTCCTCCATGTCTAAAACAACAAAATCCACCGGAAAGACAAACTTATCAACTTTCACCAACACATCTTCAACTACTCCTTTTGGATGTGTCATAGATCGATCCGCCAATTGAAGTATGATGGAAGTTGGTTTCACTTCACCTAATCCAAGCTTCTTGAATATGGAGAGAGGCATTAGATTAATGCTTGCACCGAGGTCACAAAGAGCCTTGTTCTTCTTGTTCTTTCCAATTTCACATGGTATAATGAAACTACCCGGATCCTTCAATTTTTGTGGAAGTTTCCGTTGTAGAATGGCACTACACTCTTCGGTTAGATTAACCGTTTCATTGTCCACAAGACTTCTTTTCTTTCCCATGATGTCCTTCAAGAAACGAGCATAATGAGGCATTTGATCCAAAGCATCGGCGAAAGGCATATTGATTTGAATCTTCTTGAAGATTTCAAGAAACTTTTTGAACCTCTCATCCAAACCCTTCTTCAAAAACCTTTGAGGAAAAGGAACCGGTACTTGAGTCTTGGGTATTCCCCAACTATCTCTTTCAACTTCAACTTCCTTTTCCCTTAACTCCTTTGCATTTTTCCACTTTGGAATTCTCTCTATCTTCTCTTCATCTTTCTTTTGCTCAATAATTTCTTTTTTCTTGCTTACTTCCTCCATTTCAATCTCTTCTTGCACCAACCCTTCTTCCACCTTGCTTTCCACTTCCCTTTCAATGACAATACTATCTTCTTTAGGCATAGGAGGTTCCTCATACTCTTTTCCACTTCTAAGAGTGATAGCTTTGCAATCTTCTTTAGGATTGGTTACCGTGGTAGATGGAAACTTTTCTTGTTGGTGTTGAGATCCCACGGAAGAAGCAATTTGACCCATTTGATACTCAAAAGCTCTCATCCTATTGTCGGATTTCTTCTCATTTTCCTCTATTCTAGCCTCCATTTTTTTCATGAATGTTAGCAATGTCTCTTCCACCGATGCTTTCCCCTCTCCATTTGGTGGTTTAGCACTCGGATCGAATCCCGGAGGATATGACACGGCGGCTTGAGGATTAGAGTAAGAAAGATTTTCATGCTTCCTCGGAGCTTGATAATTTCCACTTGATTGATTGAAATTGCTTCCCCGAGCTTGTCCTTGATATCCTCCTTGGTAATTACCTTGATTAGAAGGATAATTACCTTGGAAATTCCCTTGATGATGAAAATTCCCTTGGTAATTTCTCCTATCTAAATAGGCAACATCTTCTACACTTTGCATAACCTTGCTCTCATAATTCACCATAGAACTTGTGCTTCCCCCTTGGCTTACTCCTTGAGTGATCAAATTCAATTGCTTTGTTAAAGCTTGAATGCTCTCATTGAATTCTTTCATTCCCTCACTTTGGAACATATCACTATTCACTTTGTTCACACTCTCCACTTGAGCTACTTTTCCAAAGGCATAACCTCCCATTACTCGCTCGGAAGGCCATTGATAAGCATTCATTGCAATGTCTTCAAAAATATCCATGGCTTTCATAGCATCCACTCCAAATATAGACCCTCCGGATGAGGCATCTACATGCATCCGATTTTGTTGATTCAACCCTTGGTAAAAGAAAGCCACTTGTTGATTCTCATGAAAATCGTGTTGAGGACACTTTCGGAGCATCTCTTTGTAGCGTTCCCATGCTTCATAAAAATTTTCATCCGGAAGTTGCCTAAATTGAGTGATAAGGCTTTTCAATTGGAGCGTCTTTGAAGGAGGAAAGTACTTGTTTAGGAACCTTTGCTCAAGATCTTCCCATGTATTACAACTTCCCAAAGGAATTGTATTGTACCATGCTTTAGCCTTGTCTCTTAAAGAGAAAGAGAACAACCTCATCCGAATAGCATCCTCCGACACTCCCTTCATCTTGACGGTATTTGCAACCTCCAAGAAAGTAGATAGATGAGTGTTCGGGTCTTCAAGAGGACCTCCCCCAAACTGATTTGCTTTAACCATGTTGATCAATCCGGTCTTGATTTCATAATCATTGGCTTGAACCGGAGGAACCATATTGTGTACGGCTCTCGGTTGGAAGTAATCCCGAATTGCTCTAGGCCTTGGCAACTCTTGTTGTTGAAATATCCTTTGAGCTTCTTGATTGGCAAGCAATTGCATATACTCTTGATTTTGAGCAAAGACATTCCTAATTATCTCCGCTTGATTCTCTTGCACTCCTTCTTGTACCCCCCTTTGATCTTGTAAAGGATCTTGGGGTGGGTCATAATTAACATTGTCTCCCCTTTGATTCTCCATTTTTGTTCCTTTTCTAGCTTTACGCCTCTCTCGTTTCCTTTGTCGTGCGGTCCTTTCAATCTCCAAATTCAAAGGAATGATCGATTGATTTCCCTTTGATCTTGTGATCATAAAACACCTACGAAAAGGCCAAGAGTGAGACCACAAACACAAATAATAAATAAAAGAAAATAAAAAGAATCCTTATCAAGAACAACTAAAACAATAACACAGTACTCGACTAGTCCGTCAAACTCCCCTTTGGCAACGGTGCCATTTTCTTGTTTGCCTATTTTTAGCACTCACGAGCAAGAATAATCGATCGTTGTAGTATTATATCCCAAGAAAAATTATCAATCCAATAAGGAGTTATATTCGTACTAGCAAAATACGTGAGCTCATGTTCATGTTGTTTTTGTAAAGATGATCGGGGGTTTTGAGATTGATTAACAACTAAAACAAGTAACAAGTAAATAACAATAACAAATAAGTAGAATGACAAGAATATAAAATGGGTGCTTAAGTTCAAGTATGGAAAAACATGGGATTAGAAACATCCAAGCACACTTAATTCATATTATCATGCAAACGGAATTCAACTCAATTGATGTAGACTAAGGGTGATCACGATTGTATCCTAAGCTCCCTTTCGGGTTACAAAGGTTGTTGATCCATTTTGGACTCCCAAAAGCACTTAAGATCAAAGCCCAACATTAACCCCTTCCATCTAGGTACTAGTTAGACTAAACTCTCCCTTTTTGTGTACTAAGGCCAACGAATGGATTGGTTCCCCTCATTGAATTCAAATATCCTTTCGGTCAAACCCAAACTCAATGTCTATTCATGCCTTCCTAATACTATAGAGGGTCGTTTCCGTCTCACTCCAAGCAATACATACATGAAGATCATGATAGCATTTAATTACCACAAATAATCCATTGATCAACAATCCATTAAACCAATAAACATTCATGAATAACAAACCATGCCATCACAACATCAAGACAATTAAACTCCATGAATAGAAATCAACATCAATTAAATCAAAAACCAATTTAATCCACATGATAATATAAATCTAATATGCTCTTCATGTTCCTAATCCCACTAGAGGGATTAGCCTATCATAGTAAAAGTAACAAAACAATTAAATGATTCATTACAATTACCCATAGTCTAAGATCTAAAGAAATACAAAGTGAATGGATTCTTCCCTATCAATTTCTTGAAGAGAATCTTCTATTCTTCTTGATCTCCACCTCTAGCTCTTGATTCCTTGAGATCTCTCACACCCAATGGAAGGGATGAAGTTTTGATGGAGAATTAATGGAGATGATGAAGATGGATCAAAATGGATGAAGGTGGATCAAAATGGATGAAGGTGGATGAAGATGATGGTGGGAAATGGAAGAAATGGTGTGTGAGGTGTGTGTAGATGATAGGATTTCGGATCTCCTGGCAATTGTTGAATAAAGGGGTATTTATACCCCTTTTGAGGCTTCTAGAAGGATCTGGAAATTTCTGCAGGAAAATACCCAACACGAGTCGTGCTCTGTAACACGGCCACGGGGTGGCCGTGTTGTGTCTTCTGATGCTGCCGCACGGTCTCGCCTTACAGGGCCGTGTTACGCAACACGGCTCGTGTGCTGCAACACGAGTCGTGTGTTGTAACACGGGCACAGGTGTGGTCGTGTTGGCTCTTCTGATGTCGCCACACGGCCACCTTCTTACAGGGCCGTGTTGGCGACACGGCTCGAGCTCCCGACTCGACTCGTGCAACTGGACACGACCTGAAGTTGCCCGTGTTGAGTGACTAGATGTCGCCACACGGCTAACTCTTACAGGGCCGTGTTGGCTACACGTCTCGTGTGCTGGCTCCTGCATTTCTTCACTGTTTTGGCTCGTTCTTCCTCGTTTCAACTCCGAATTGAGATCCGCTTTTTCCTACATCTTCCTTATCATGTTTAGCATCCAATAAAAAGTGAAAATCTTACGTTTAAGCTCATTCACACACATTTCAATAAAAATATAAAACACAACCAAATAACATATAAAATACGGATAAAATAATACGAAAATATATATAAAAAGACACTAAAATCTAGGTGAAAATAGCTCTAATCATTTATATTTAGTCCCTTTTATTTTTCGTTAATTTTGACCTAATTTTCGCCAGATTTGCCACCTGTCGCCGATAACCAGCAAACAATGATGACGTGGCGAGTCTAATTGTTTCTCAACCAATCAAAGTGACATGTCACGTCCAAGTGTATAAAAAATTTTTAAAATAAAATATGAGTCACCCTCCAATTCATTAATTCAACTAATAAATTAAATTTCAATTAAAGAAATAAATTATATTAAAATAAACAATTGGACTCGTCATGTTATTATTGCTCGCCGGTTTCCAGCGACAGGTGACAAATCCGGCGAAAATTCGGTCAAAATTAACGAAAATAAAAGTTATGGGACTAAATATAAACAAATAACTTTTTTGGGACTAAAATTAAAAGAAAAAAAGTTACGGGATCAAACAAATATTTAACTCATCAATTATCCAACATCTTTAATTGTTTCCATTTTTAAGCAAATCATGGTAAGAGCGATAACGATTTTCACCTATCCCCAATGGCCATGGTGAATAGGATGTAGATTGTTTTCACAATCCCTAAAAAGTTCCTAAGATCGATCCTACTTACAATTCTCTTCAAGGTACTATGTTCGTATGGATAGGGTTTGCTTCACTATTTTAATCCTCGGGCCTAAGTGATCACCCTAGTGTTCATTTATGTTGTTCTAAACATAAGGACTCCTTGGCTAGGCTCCCTTTATATTGAACCCTCATGTAATAAATGAAAGAAACTCACATATGATAATCATACAAAGCAACTAAGGGTAAAACAATGACAAGACATGTCGATACACAACATACAACCTAATCACTTTACACTAATACCAAAGACATAAATCTCATATTATTACAAGCATAGGAATTTCAAAAATGAAACCTAATCAATGTCGAAAATTCAATCAAGACATTTCATAATTTAATCAATAATCACGCCTTCAATTGTTTGCCTATTTTTGTAGCACTCAGGAGCAAGAATACTCGATCGTTGTTGTAGTATATCCCAAGAAAAATTATCAATCCACAAAGGAGTTATGTTCGGACTAGCAAAATACGTGAGCTCATGTTCATGTCGTTTTTGTAAAGATGATAGGGGGTTTTGAGATTGATTAATCACTTAAGCAAGTAGCAAGTAAATAAAAATAGAAAATAAGAGAGACGACAAGTGAAGATGAATGAAAATAAAAGAGGATAGGTGTTAAAGTTCAAGGATGAAAAAACATGGGATTAGAAACATCCAAGCACACTCGATTCATATTATCATGCAAAAGAAATTCAACTCAATTGATGTAGAATAAGGGTGATCACGATTGTATCCTAAGCTCCCTTTCGGGTTACAAAGGTTGTTGATCCATTTTAGACTCCCAAAAGCACTTAAGATCAAAGCCCAACATTAACCCCTTCCATCTAGGCACTAGTTAGATTAAACTCTCCCTTTTTGTGTACTAAGGCCAACGAATGGATTGGTTCCCCTCATTGAATTCAAATATCTTTTCGATCAAACCCAAACTCAATGTCTATTCATACCTTCCTAATACTATAGAGGGTCGTTTCCGTCTCACTCCAAGCAATACATACATGAGCATCATGATAGCATTTAATTACCATAAATCAATTCATTGATCAACAATCCATTAAACCAATAATCAATTATAAATAATAAACCATGCCATCACAACATCAAGACAATTAAACTCCATGAATAGAAATCAACATCAATTAAATCAAAAACCAATTTAATTCACATGATAATATAAATCTCATATGCTCTTCATGTCCCCAATCCCACTAGAGGGATTAGCCTAACATGATAAAAGTAACAAAACACATAAATGATTCATTACAAATACCCGTAGTCTTAGATCCAAAAGAAAATCAAAAGAGATGTGAATCTTCCCTAGCAATTTCTTGTATAGAATCTTCAATACTCATGGATCTCCAACTCTAGCTCTTGATTTCTTGAAATCTTCAACACCCAAATGGAAGGGATGAAGAATGGATGAAGATGGATGAAGATGATGGTGGAAAATGGAAGAAATGGTGTGTGAGGTGTGTGTAGAAGGGTGAAATTTCGGATCTTCCTCAAATGTTGAATAAATGGGCATTTATACCCCTATGGAGGCTTCTAGAAGGATCTGAAAATTTCAGCAGGATTTTACACGGCACGAGTCGTGCTTTGCAACACGGCCACAAGGTGGCCGTGTTGTGTCTTCTGATGCTGCCGCACGGCCTCTCCTTACAGGACCGTGTTACGTAACACGGCTCGTGTACTGCAACACGGCTCGTGTGTTGTAACACGGGCACAGGGTGGTCATGTTGGATCTTCTGATGTCGGCACACGGCCACTTCTTACAGGGCCGTGTTCCGTACACAGCCCGTGTTGGTGCATGCCCCTATTTTTCACATTTTGTTTCGGCTCGTTCTCCTTCGTTTCAACTCCGAATTTAGATCCGCTTTTTTCTATATCTTCCTTGTTGTGCCTAGAATCTCTTTTTTACCTGGAAATCATACATTTAAGTTCATTCACATACATCTCCATAAAAACACAAATACAACCAAATAACACATAAATACAGATAAAAATATACGAAAACTCATATAAAAAGACACTAAAATCTAGGTGAAAATAGCACCAATCAAACTCCCCAAACTTAAGGTGTTGTTCGTCCCCGAACAATGAAAATGACAAACCAAAAGGAGAAATTTTCACCTAGAAAAAGACTAAATGAACATAAGTAATAACATATCGTTAGCAATAATAACTACAAACTATGCTAAGTCATCCTACAATATTAAAATCATGACATGAGAAATTAACAAGTTCAATCAAAAGAGAGTAATAGTGTAATATAGTCCCTTTTAGCCCAAGCCTCACATATATTATAAATGTCTCTCAACACTCTTTAAAGTAAGGTAAAGCAACACTCATCAACCGATTGGCTTGACTCGCTATAAGCTTGCTTGTGGACTACATTCACAAACCACCAAAGTTTCAATCAATGATCAAAAAGGTCTTTAATTAGGATGTAATGATAGGCTCTTTGGTATGGTAGGAAGTATATGGATAAGAGTGACTAATCATGTGTAAGTAATCAAAGAGATTGTCAATTTCCTCAACTTCTTCACTTTCTTTTCTTCCTTACTTATCTTTACAAATCTCAAGCCCTATTCATTAACTTCCCTAGGATTGAGTTTCTTTTGTTGCATGCTTCCTTTCTTTGAATTTTGTTTACTTGAGCATTTTGATGTTGCTTTACTCTTTCTCTTGCTTTGAGGTTGCATGTCCATTTCTTACTTTTGCTCTTTTCATCCTTTTTCTTGCTTGTTTACCATTCCCTTTTCTTCTTTTGCTAATCAATCAATCCTTTCTAGCTATCATCTCCTCAATCACCCACACCAAGGTATATATAAGCTTGAATGGATAATTAAGGCTTGTAATGTGCTAAATTCACAAAAAATAGGCTTAAAGGCTCAAAATGGTTAACTAAGGATGATGTTCATGGTAGGGAACATATATGGCAATGACTATAATAACAAGGATGGCCTTAGATCATTTCACTAATCTCCACTAATCGGGCTCGTTTCTATAGTCCTTGAGCAAGTTCTAACTTATCAAACATAACCGATCCACTCATGAAGAAATACCATGTATGCATGGTTGAGGCTCAAATGCTCACAAGTTTGTGCTCGGACCTTAAGGAACTTATTACACCACATTCATCTCAAAATTGAATCAGTTAAGTAAAACATGTCACAATTTGAAAGTGTAGAGATTCTTAATCATAGTTTGTCATCACTTATCACCACAACATATCATCACTCACGTTCAAAAATGACTCACGACATCCCTAAACAAACCACCAAACATCCCAAGACAAGAATGAAAATACACACAACATACAAATAAGGACTCAACAAACAAGACACAACAAAAATACAAAACATGTAAAAACACAAAATACCATCATCCATAAGAAAATTAAGCACACATTCAAATCATCCCTAGACAATTAAGCTCACAAACATCCCACTCTTTATTGAAAAGGAAATCCTAAGTTACGAAAGTAAACCTCCCACAAACATAACATATGAAGTATCATGCTAGTCACAACAATCCAAATCAAACTCAATTCATTTCAAGTAGTAAAATGATAAGGTGTAGAGTAATCCCTTGATAGGCATTTGGTAAGGAAAGCGTTAGCTCCAAGCTCCATCATGCTTCCAATACCTCTCATTCATGCTCAAACACTCAACAAACATCATTAGTTCAACAATTTCATTATAAATATGGACTATCATGCACTTCAACACCACCAATCATACCAAAATCAAACCCAACTCATGAGAAAAATTTTAAAATTGACCCAATTTTACAAGAATCATACTCAAGTGGTGAGTCACACCACACACTCTCCCCCCAAACTTAAATCGAAACAAGAGTTGAGACTTAAGTTTGCAAAAAGTGGTGAGACTTACCCTTGTAGTTTCCTTTGGTGATCTTATTGTGGAGAAGCCTATGCATCCAAACTAATCAAGTTATGTTTACCATGCACTAGCACCCCCCAAACTTAACTCGAGACAAGAGTCACGAATTAAGTTTGCAACAAGTGGTGGAACATGTCAACTTGAATCCATGAAGTACTTCTCTTTTCTTCAATGAGCATTTTCTCCATGAGCACAATCAACCTACAAGGCCAAAACAAACAAGCAACAAAAGATAAAAAGAATGGGTTGCCTCCCATTTAGCGCTAAGTTTAACGTCTTCAAGCCGGACAAATTTAAACTCTTAACAGTCGGAGAAATCCAAGACCCCATCGGGCATCATCTTCACTTTGAGAAATTTCTTGGCTCTTTTCTTTTCCATCAACATGATTTCTCCATTCTTGCTTATAATTATCAAATCATCACGAAGAATTTTGGATAGCAATGCTTCGTCTCCATAAGGCAATTGAAGTTCTTCCTTATCAACCTTCCATTCGATGTACGAGTCCTCGTTCCTATATATATCAAGCAAAGACAAGTTAAGATTAAAATCGTCAATATAATCATGAAAAAGAGAATTAGAAGATTCAAAAGAATAAGAATTTTCAAATCCATGAGAATCATCCGAAGGTAGGATTGGAGGCTTGAGGTAAGAATCATCCTTCTTTCGTGCCTTGTTACATGAAAATGTAACACTCTCCGTATTTGAACTCAAAGAAAGTTCTCCTCTTTCCACATCAATATGAGCTTTTCCCATGGCTAAGAATGGTCTTCCCAAGATCATAGGTGTTTGAGGATTAACCTTCATCTCCAAGACAACAAAATCCACCGGAAAAGTCAACTTCTTCACTTCAACCACTACATCCTCCACCACCCCTAAGGGCTTAATAGTTGATCCATCCGCCACTTGAAGGCATGTAGTGGAAGGCTTGAGCTCTCCAATATCCAATTCTTCAAAAAGAGAATGAGGCATAACATTCACACTAGCTTCCAAGTCACACAATGCATTAACAACCTTCTTTCCTTCAACTTCACAAGGGATAACGAACTTCCCTGGATCACCAACTTTCATAGAAGGCTCCTCATGCAATGGTTCATTTGTTTCAACTAGCTTCGCTTTCTTTCTCTCTTCAAATTTCTTCTTCAAAGTTTCAACAAACTTTTGAAATTCCTCCATCTTTTCTTTTTTAACAAATCTTTGAGGATAAGGGAGTGGATAAGGAGTAATCGGAATTCCCCAATAATCATGTTCATACTCCACTTCTTTTTCCCTTTTCTCCTTAGCCTTTCTCCACTTAGGTACGTGCTCTTCTTTCCATTTCTTCCTCTTTTCTTCTAACTCAATTTCTATTCTCTTTGCTTCTTCTTCTTCTTCATCCACCGTACAATCCACCAACCCTTCTTCAACCAAACTATCCTCTTTCACCTTTATGCACATGCAATGCTCTTTTGGATTTATTTCCATGGTAGATGAGAATTTTCCTTATTGGTGTTGTGATCCCACGGAAGAAGTAATTTGCCCCATTTGATACTCAAATGCTCTCATCCTATCATTGGATTTCTTCTCATTTTCCTCCATTCTAGCTTCAAGCTTAGCCTCTCTCTTTTCCATATAAGCCCTTGTATCTTTCATGAATGCTAGCAATGTATCTTCCAATGATGACTTACCTTCTCCATTCAATGGCTTGGCACTTGGATCGAATCCCGGAGGAAATGCAACTGCGGCTTGAGGATTAGAGTAGGAAAGATTTTCATGCTTCCTCGGACTTTGATAACCTCCATGAAAATTTCCTTGATTAGAAGGATAATTACCTTGAAAATTCCCTTGATGTTGGAAATTCCCTTGGTAATTTCTCCTATCCAAATAAGCAACATCCTCTACACTTTGCATCACATTACTCTTCTCGTTCAAGGTAGTACTCGTACTTTCCCCTTGACTCACTCCTTGAGTGATCAAATTCAATTGCTTAGTTAAAGCATTGATGCTTTCATTAAATTATTTCATGCCTTGGCTTTGAAACACATCGCTCTTCACTTTATGCACACTTTCCACTTGAGCTACCGTTCCAAATGCACAACTTCTCATTACTCGCTCGGAAGGCCATTGATAAGCATTCATTGCAATATCTTCAAAATTTTCATTGCTTTCATAGCATCCACTCCAAATATAGACCCTCCGGATGAGGCATCTACATGCATCCGATTTTGTTGATTCAACCCTTGATAAAAGAAAGCCACTTGTTTATTCTCATGAAAATCATGTTGAGGACACTTTCGGAGTATCTCTTTGTAGCGTTCCCATGCTTCATAAAAATTTTCATCCGGGAGTTGCCTAAATTGAGTGATAAGGCTTTTCAATTGGAGAGTCTTTGAAGGAGGAAAATACTTGTTTAAGAACTTTTGCTCAAGATCTTCCCATGTATTACAACTTCCCAATGGAATTGTATTGTACCATGCTTTAGCCTTGTCCCTTAAAGAAAAAGAGAGCAATCTCATACGAATGGCATCTTCCGATACTCCCTTCATCTTGACGGTATTCGCAACTTCCAAGAAAGTAGCTAGATGAGCATTCGGGTCTTCAAGAGGACCTCCCCCAAACTGATTTGTTTTGACCATGTTGATCAATCCGGTCTTAATTTCATAATCATTGGCTTGAACTAGAGGAACCATATTGCGCACTGCTCTCGGTTGGAAGTAATCCCGAATCGCTCTAGGCCTTTGCAACTCTTGTTGTATTTGCACATTTCCTTGCATAGCTTGGTTATTAAACATATTAACCATCTCTTGGACATTTCTACGAACATGTGGTTGTGCCTCTTGTTGTTGGAGTATCCTTTGAGCTTCTTGATTGGCAAGCAATTGCATATATTCTTGATTTTGAGCAATGAAATTCCTAAACATCTCCGCTTGATTCTCTTGCACTCCTTCTTGTACCCCCCTTTGATCTTGTAATGGATCTTGGGGTGGGTCATAATTAACATTCTCTCCACGTTGATTCTCCATATTTGTTCCTTTTCTAGCTCTCGGTCTCTCTCGCTTCCTTTGTCGTACGGTCTTTTCTATCTCCAAATTCAAATGAATGATCGATTGATTTTCCTTTGATCTTGTGATCATAAAACACCTACGAAAATTCAAAGAGTGAGACCACAAACAACAATAGTAAACAAAGTAAAAATAAAATAAAAAGTATTCTTATCAAGAACAACTAAAACAATAACACCGTACTCGACTAGTCCGTCAAACTCCCCTTTGGCAACGGCGCCATTTTCTTGTTTGCCTATTTTTGTAGCACTCACGAGCAAGAATACTCGATCGTTGTAGTAGTATATCCCAAGAAAAATTATCAATCCACAAAGGAGTTATGTTCGGACTAGCAAAATACGTGAGCTCATGTTCATGTCATTTTTGTAAAGATGATAGGGGGTTTTGAGATTGATTAACCACTTAAGCAAGTAGCAAGTAAATAAAAATAGCAAATAAGAGAGACAACAAGTGAAGATGAATGAAAATAAAAGAGGATAGGTGTTAAAGTTCAAGGATGAAAAAAAATAGGATTAGAAACATCCAAGCACACTCGATTCATATTATCATGCAAAAGGAATTCAACTCAATTGATGTAGACTAAGGGTGATCACGATTGTATCCTAAGCTCCCTTTCGGATTACAAAGGTTGTTGATCTATTTTAGACTCCCAAAAGCACTTAAGATCAAAGCCCAACATTAACCCCTTCCATCTAGGTACTAGTTAGATTAAACTCTCCCTTTTTGTGTACTAAGGCCAACGAATGGCTTGGTTCCCCTCATTGAATTCAAATATCCTTTCGGTCAAACCCAAACTCAATGTCTATTCATGTCTTCCTAATACTATAGAGGGTCGTTTCCGTCTCACTCCAAGCAATACATACATGAGCATCATGATAGCATTTAATTACCATAAATCAATTCATTGATCAACAATCCATTAAACCAATAATCAATTATGAATAACAAACCATGCCATCACAACATCAAGACAATTAAACTCCATGAATAGAAATCAACATCAATTAAATCAAAAACCAATTTAATCCACATGATAATATAAATCTCATATGCTCTTCATGTCCCCAATCCCACTAGAGGGATTAGCCTAACATGATAAAAGTAACAAAACACATAAATGATTCATTACAAATACCCATAGTCTTAGATCCAAAAGAAAATCAAAAGAGATGTGAATCTTCCCTAGCAATTTCTTGTAGAGAATCTTCAATACTCATGGATCTCCAACTCTAGCTCTTGATTTCTTGAAATCTTCAACACCCAAATGGAAGGGATGAAGAATGGATGAAGATGGATGAAGATGATGGTGGAAAATGGAAGAAATGGTGTGTGAGGTGTGTGTAGAAGGGTGAAATTTCGGATCTTCCTCAAATGTTGAATAAATGGGCATTTATACCCCTATGGAGGCTTCTAGAAGGATCTGAAAATTTTAGCAGGATTTTACACGGCACGAGTCGTGCTTTGCAACACGGCCACAAGGTGGTCGTGTTGTGTCTTCTGATGCTGCCGCACGGCCTCTCCTTACAGGACCGTGTTACGCAACACGGCTCGTGTACTGCAACACGGCTCGTGTGTTGTAACACGGGCACAGGGTGGTCGTGTTGGATCTTCTGATGTCGGCACACGGCCACTTCTTACAGGGCCGTGTTCCGTACACGGCCCGTGTTGGTGCATGCCCCTATTTTTCACATTTTATTTCGGCTCGTTCTCCTTCGTTTCAACTCCGAATTTAGATCCGCTTTTTCCTATATCTTCCTTGTTGCGCCTAAAATCTCTTTTTTACCTGGAAATCATACATTTAAGCTCATTCACATACATCTCCATAAAAACACAAAATACAACCAAATAACACATAAATACGGATAAAAATATACGAAAACTCATATAAAAAGATACTAAAATCTAGGTGAAAATAGCGCCAATCATCAATCAACCACCAAAACATAGAAAATAGAAAGATAATAAGTAGGATTAGATTACACCTTAACGAAGTTGATCATCCTTTCCTTGGTGTCCACACCTTCTTGAAAAATAATAAATTTCTAATATAGAAAAATATTAAAACTACGGATCCCTCACCCAAAAAGGGGGAGGGATCTCTCAACTATTTAATAGAGAATTTAATGGATGGAGAAATTGTGAGGAGTGTGTGTGAAAATGGGTGTGGTGTGTGCCTCCAAGAGGAGGAATGGGAATGGGAATGGGACAGCTCCTCCAAAAATGAGAATGAGGCTATTTATATGTATGGAGGATTAAAGCAATTAGGGCACAATGGGATAATGGGCTTAAGTGGGGAAAATGGGCTTAAGTGGAGAAAATGGTTTTTTGGCTCAAAAATCGGTTCTAGGAGATTGGGATAAATAAGATATATGTACAGTTTTGTTGCATAAATCGATTGTAGCCCAACGGTTGGAGGCACGTGTATCCATACGCGAGGTCTTAGGTTTAAATCTCACCTCCGAAGTAGAGGATTAGAGCCCTTTCTGCCTAAAATTCGCCCGAGGAATCAAATCTTCGATCAAAGAACTCATACAGTGGGCTTCCATCAAGTGAATTTCACACCAATCAGTATCTTTGGGAAGCTAGAATTTATAAGATTTTTGAGAACTTAGAGATCGATCCAACAAAATTGTTTGAAGAAATCAGAACCAAAGCTTGGAGCTTTTATTACTTTAAGAATAGGAGTATAACTTATTTATCATTTCAAGATTGGTGTTGCAATCCTAGATTGTGTTGTATTTAAAATAATGTTTGGTGTATTGTTTAGGAGCTCATTTCATTGTCTAGGAGCTCATTCATATTTTCCTTGTACTCTCATGTAATTTTTTTAGTACCTGTGGTACTCCCTAATAAAATTTCCTTTTTCGATTAAAAAAAATTATTTTTGCTTATATTTTTGAAAATATTAATTTCATCTATCGCTGATACCGGAAAATTGGAGATTTAGGAGGTAACACAAGAGAACACTCGGATACAATTCCTCACTCAATGGAATCCACCACAAGTTCGGAATAAACTCGTCGTCTTAAGGAATCCACCTAAAGACTAAGAGAAAATTAGAAGAAATCCATCTTCTAGGCAAGAGTAAACACTCCAAAAAGATTTATATTCTCACAAATTTTTCAATGCAAATACAATGGAATGAGGCTCAATTTATAGGAGCCATACAAGTACCTAGAAACATCCATACATTAATTACTCTTGCTGATTCATTTGATCACTCTAATTATTTTCTTTGACCACTAAAACACATGAATATCAATTAAGAGATGAACATGTTGACTTGACCAAGAATAGATAGTTGGAAAGACTCCAAAACTCTTCAAATGCATGAATTGACAGCTTTTCGGATGTATCTGCCACACTTCAGAAAAAAGGCCATAACTCCTTCTAGAAGACTCCAAACGAGTCTCCGTTTGTTGCGTTAGAAAGTAGACTTAAAGAGCTTTCTATCCATGTATGACTCACCATCTGATTCCCTCCCAATAACTGCCAGTAAATTTTCAAAATTACTACAGATGCTGAAATTCTTTCCCTCATCATTCGCTTCCACTGCGTGCAAACTCGTCCCTGAGTTGTCTTCATCTTTATCAGCAATATCACCATGATATGGAGACAAATCAGAGACATTAAAAGTTGCAGAAACACCATAATCTCCAGGAAGTTCAATCTTATAAGCATTCTCTCCAATGCGTTCAAGAACTTTAAACGGGCCATCTGCGCGTGGACTAAGCTTTCCATGCTTTCCTCTTGGAAATCTTTCTTTCCTCAAGTGAATCCAAACCAAATCACCTCTTTGGAATGCAGCAGGCCTCCGATGTTTATCTGCATTCCTTTTGTACTTTTCATTTTGCTTGACAATTCGATCATGCACTTCCTGATGCATCCTTTTAATGTACTTGGCTCTTTCTTCTGCATCCCCACTATAAGAATGAGGGGTTATGATAGGAACCAAATCCAATGGACTATTTGGGTTGCTGCCATAAACAACTTCAAAAGGACTGGTTCCCGTTGTTTGGTTTCGGGAGCGATTATAAGCAAACTCCGCTTGAGCAAGCACAAGATCCCATTGACGAATGTTGGAACGCACCAAGCTTCTTAAGAGATTTCCAACAGATCTATTAACAACCTCAGTTTGACCATCCGTTTGAGGATGATGAGAGGTGCTAAATTGCAAAGTAGTCCCCATCTTCCGCCATAGTGTTCTCCAAAAATGACTCATAAACTTCGAATCTCGATCGGACGTCATAGTTTTAGGAACACCATGTAGCTTCACAATCTCTCGAAAGTATAAATCAGCAATGTTAGAAGCATCCATCGTTTTGTTGCATGGCACAAAATGCGCCATTTTGGAAAATCGATCCACCACCACCATAATAGAATCCTTGTTTCTCTGAGTTCTTGGTAGCCCAACCACAAAATCAAGGCTAATATCTTCCCACGGGGCAGTTGGAGTGGGCAATGGTGTATACAAACCGGTATTTTGAGCTTGAGACTTTGCTAAGTGACAAATCCGACAACGTTTCACATATCGAGCAACATCCCTTTCCATCCGGGGCCAATAAAATTTTTCTTGGATAAGAAACAAGGTCTTGTCTCTTCCAAAGTGTCCAACAAGTCCTCCTTCATGAGCTTCTTTAATAACAAGTTCTCTAAGAGACCCATCTGGAATGCACAGCTGATTCCCTTTAAAAAGAAAACCATCTTGCAATAAGAAGTGATTTGATGGACCATGCAAACATTCTTCCCATATCTTTTGAAAGTGAGGATCATCCTTGTACTGCTCCTTGAGAATACTAAAGCCCAAAACTTCTACTTCCAATGTGGTGAGTAGAGAATACTTACGACTCAACGCATCCGCCACTTGATTCAACTTTCCAGATTTATGCTTAATGTGGAAAGTATAAGCTTGAAGAAACTCCACCCATTTAGCATGTCGGCTATTGAGCTTGTGTTGACCATTGATATATTTCAAAGCCTCATGGTCAGAATACAAGATAAATTCCTTGCATATGAGATAATGACTCCAATGATCCAAAGCTCTAATAATAGCATAGAACTCCTTATCATATGTAGAATAATTCATCCGACTTCCATTCAGCTTTTCACTAAAGAATGCAATAGGCCTCCCTTCTTGGCTAAGCACGGCTCCAATACCCACATTTGAAGCATCACAATCAACCTCAAATAACTTCTCAAAATCAGGAAGTACAAGAATAGGTGCTGCTGTAATTTTTTGTTTGATGACATCGAAACTCCTTTGTGCTTCTTTGGACCATTGAAATTTCCCTCCTTTCAAACATTCAGTGATCGGAGCCATAAGAGTGCTGAAACTTCTTATGAATCTTCGATAAAATGATGCGAGACCATGAAAGCTTCGTACATCACGAATGGTTGTTGGAGTTGGCCAATTAACAATAGCTTCCACTTTGTTGGGATCCATCTTAATACCAATATAAGGCTTGAAGACTTGATTCATCAACCTCATAAAAGTACTTGGAGCATTTGTAAGACCAAATGGCATCACCATCCATTCATATAACCCATCTCTTGTTTTGAAGGCAGTCTTCCATTCATCTCCGGGCCTCATTCTAATTTGATGATAACCACTTCGTAAATCAATCTTCGAAAAAATTGATGCTCCATGTAGTTGGTCCAAAAGATCATCAAGGCGAGGGATTGGAAATCGATACTTGATTGTGATCTTATTAACTGCTCGACTATCAGTGCACATTCGCCAAGAACCATCATTCTTCGGGACAAGTAGAGCCGGGACTGCACACGGGCTCTTACTTTCTCTAAGCAAGCTTTTAGCCAAAAGCTCGTCCACTTGCCTTTGCAACTCATCGTGCTGCTGTGGGTTCATTCGATAAGCTGCCTTGTTTGGAATAGAAGCTCCGGGTATGAAATCAATACAATGCTGTATGTCCCTCATAGGTGGAAGTCCCGATGGGATTTCACTAGGAACAACATCCTGGAATTCTTCAAGTAAAGGTACCATTATAGGTGAAATCTCCGTCTTCATTTCATTTGCTTCCATCACCACAAGAGCATAAGCTTCATTAGATTCCTCCAAATCAACATCAAATTGAGATTTTGAGAGTAGAATAATTTCATCCCCTTTAGAAGGTTTAGAAACACTCTCAATTTTAGAAGGACCCAACACAACTTTCACTCCATCCTTCTCAAAAGAATAAGTATTCTTGTATCCATCATGAGTGACCTTCCGATCATATTGCCACGGCCTTCCAAGAAGTAGATGGCAAGCATCCATGGGTATAACATCACACCAAATGTTATCCTTATAATTCTTGCCGATGGAAAAATTAACTAAACACCTCTTATCAACTTTTAGTTTACTTCCTTTAGAAAGCCAAGAAAGTTTATAAGGTTGTGGGTGTACCTTTGTTTTCATTTTCAGCTTCTCTACCATCTCATTAGACACCATGTTTTCACAACTCCCTACATCAATAATCACATTGCATACCTTTCTGTTGGAGGTGCACCGAGTGTGAAATATGTTATGCCGCAACCACTCTTCTTCCTCTTGGATAGTACTCAAGCACTTTCTTGCAACAAGACTCTCACCTTGATCGGCATACGTGATCTCTTCTTCATCTTCACTTTCGTCATAAATCGGCATCTCCTCTTCTTCGGACTCAACTTCTTCCACAAGAGAGACAATTTTCCGATTTGGACAGTCGGAAGCTATATGTCCAAGTCCTTGGCATTTATAGCATCGTCGAGTGTTCGAAGTCGAAGCACTAGGCTGATTGAATTTTACTTCATCTTTTTTTGCAGAAACCTTTGAAGGAACAACTTTATTAGAAGGAAACTTTGAATGATGAGAAGTACCTCTATTGGGAACAACATCTTTACTCCCATATCGTGGATTCCTTGGGGCTTCCTTAACTTGCTTTTCCACCTTCATTGCAAGTTGCACCACATCATTATACGTCCAATATGGCTGGAGTTGGACCACGTTAGCAATTTCAGACCTTAACCCACCAAGATAGCGAGCTATGGTTTGCTCTTCCGGCTCTTCAACTTCACACCTCATCATGAGACGTTCAAATTCAGCAGTAAATTCTTCCACGCCTTGCTCCTTTTGGCTAAAGTTATGAAACTTTAGGAAATTATGTTGTCTATAATTATTTGGCAAGAACTTCTTCTTCAACAACTTCTTCATTTTTTCCCACGTCACGACCCGACTTTTCCCTTCTCGAGCTCGTTGTTTTTTAGTATATTCCCACCAAAGTGACGCATACTTTGTCAACTTGATGGCCACCAACTTCACCTTGCGGTCATCCGGAACTTCATGATATTCAAATATTCTTTCAACTGTGTGTAACCAATCAATAAACTCCTCCGGTTGCATCCTTCCTTCAAACTCCGGGACATCAACTTTTGTGTTATAGTTCCTTCGAAAAGCATGATTTTCGTGGATATTAAACCTTCCATGAGACTCACCACCCGATCCATGGCTGCCATGAAAAGGATTAAAGTCTTCGTCTTCAGATTGCTCATCCTCAGAATCATGATGCGACTCATCACGTTCAACAGGTTCGCGGCGTTCAAGACGTTGTTGAAGTTGTTGCACTTGTCTCCTCAAATCATCCAACTCGATATCTCGAATGTCACGTTCATGCCTTGGTTCCTCAGTAGCATTATTTCTACGACGAGGAGGCATGACTAACCTCGGCTCTGGTACCACTTTGATACCGGAAAATTGGAGATTTAGGAGGTAACACAAGAGAACACTCGGATACAATTCCTCACTCAATGGAATCCACCACAAGTTCGGAATAAACTCGTCGTCTTAAGGAATCCACCTAAAGACTAAGAGAAAATTAGAAGAAATCCATCTTCTAGGCAAGAGTAAACACTCCAAAAAGATTTATATTCTCACAAATTTTTCAATGCAAATACAATGGAATGAGGCTCAATTTATAGGAGCCATACAAGTACCTAGAAACATCCATACATTAATTACTCTTGCTGATTCATTTGATCACTCTAATTATTTTCTTTGACCACTAAAACACATGAATATCAATTAAGAGATGAACATGTTGACTTGACCAAGAATAGATAGTTGGAAAGACTCCAAAACTCTTCAAATGCATGAATTGACAGCTTTTCGGATGTATCTGCCACACTTCAGAAAAAAGGCCATAACTCCTTCTAGAAGACTCCAAACGAGTCTCCGTTTGTTGCGTTAGAAAGTAGACTTAAAGAGCTTTCTATCCATGTATGACTCACCATCTGATTCCCTCCCAATAACTGCCAGTAAATTTTCAAAATTACTACAGATGCTGAAATTCTTTCCCTCATCAATCGCACATAATAAATTTTATTATTTATTTATACATAAAAAAAGTTTAAAGAAAATAAAATTATAAGTGTGAAAGACCAACGCCCTTGAAAAAGGAGGGAGTACATAAAGAAAGAAATTAAATTCTCAATGTTATTGTATGAATAAATTTTCCAGATAAGGAAACCTATCAAAATATCCATGGCGACCGCTTTGATTACCAGATGAATCTCTACACAAGTATTGGCTGTAGCATCATAGAGAGCACACTTAAGTTCATAATCAATGCAAAGAGTAATCTCATTTTCACTTATCCTGCATATATGGCTGGGACTGGAGTTACATTACTGGTGCCGATGTAATGATTCTAACTCAAATTCCATCCACGAATCCTTTCCATCGCCTTCGACTTTTTTCAGAAACTTAGTTGTTCGGCCAGTGCCCACCATGAACAACAAAAGACGGCCTCCGCACGTTGTCAAACAAAATCCTTTCATAAAAGAGCTCCCCACACCAGGAAAAATAACCCAATATTCTTCATCTCTATAATCCGGCATAGCAAGTTCTTTGAAATTTTCGTCTTTCCTATCAAAACAGATGATTTCAAACTGGACAACAAATTTTTTAGTTCATATTGGGAAGCAATTTCTCTCACTGGTGTCCTGCTCAGCCAAAAAAAAGATCCATTAAAGGAGACATTGCTGCAAAATTCCACATTAGTAGAGAGCATGCATTTTGTCTCTTTCAACTCACTCCATTTGTCGTTTGTGCAGGAATATATGGTGTAGTGTCTCTTATCAGCAATTAGCACCTTGTAATCCTTCATTAATGGGCCGTAATAAATCCCGCAGAGGGTGGTCCGGCCATCACTAGTATCTATCGTTTCCGGACAATGGAATTCTTTGTAAGCCCTGCAAGATGGATTCCACAGCACGTACTTTACGTCCCCATCAACACTGTTGCGAAAATACCATTTCAGCTATATTCTCTTGAATGTGTGACTTCTGACATAAATTTAAATTGGTAGTTGATGCAGCGGAAGATAAGAAAGAAAGATAAACAAAGACACTAATCCGTTGATTCTACAAAGAATACCGGAATAGTGAGATAAATGTCTACTCAAACGTTGGTTCTCATAAGAATACCGTAGGAGTAGACGCAAACGTGATTAAGAGTATTAGTCCATTGATTCAAGAAGAATACTGGAAAAACACAAATAAAACACGAAAAAGGGATTAACCCAAATACATGTCTGGGTAAATAAAAGGAAATAAATCATAACATTATTATAAAATATTCTAATTACAATTATATCAATCATATCTCCATCAGTAGTTTACAACTTTGGGATTACGTTCAAATACATGTCTGGGTACTAACTTCTTTTGAAGTTGAGCAACATGGAATCCTCGGTACTCTTCTGACTCCCATGCAACTAGATTTCGAGAGGTTGACTTCTTGCGACGGTGGAGATGAATTTCAGCAAACCTTGGATCCATGATCATGGCTTCCATTGTTTTGAAACCAACTTCAATCTAAGCAGATGTTTCAAAGTTAATTTGTACAAGATGTTTTCTAAAATATCACATGGAAGAGCAGTTGGTGTGCGTTTCAGCAGTTCGATTTTAGTCTTCTTTAAGGTAGATGCTCTCAACCTGCAGGTGCTGTATTTCAAGCTTGGATCAAAACTTGAGCATTTGTTGTGATAATGGCCAATTCTACCACAAGAAAAGCAATAGTTTGGTAATGACTCGTACTTAAGCGGAAGCCACAATGGTTACCCGTTCACGCTAATGCTGATTCCTCGCAACAAAGGTTTTGTGACATTAAAAGAGATCTTAAACCTCATAAACTTTCCAACTTTATACCACTGGTCCGCTGATTCCAGAATGCCTATTTTTTTGGCAAAAAGCCTCAGTACTAGTTCATTCCTACACGAGACAGGAACGTCATATAACCGGGTCCAGAATGAAGCGTGCTCAGTGCAGTCGTGAAGCAGCTCATTCCCTCCTTCAAACTTCTGAACAACAAAAAGAGAGCCCATAAAAAGCCAAGGTTGATGTCTCAATATCCAGTCTCTATCTTTAGAATCATCAAAGCCAAATAATATCTTCTTTGATTCCCCCAACTCCAACTCGCTCCATGACATACCGTGTTCCGGTTTCCAGACATTTTTTTAATGGCTTCTATTAGAATGGAAGAATTCAATTCAAGTTTTTCTCTGAGACAAGCCTTCCCACAAGATATGCTTCTTTCTCCTCTTCACGAATAATGCACTCCATATCAATTACTTCCAATTCCGTCAATGCTCCCATATATAGTGTTCAAAGCTAGAATTAAAAAAAAAAAAAAAACCACAATTAAAAGAGCCCACAATAAAACCAGGAATTATAAAAAAAATTCCGAGTATTTGTGTCACACCCCAATTTTAATAAATAAAATTTATGCGTAAAATTCTTTAAAGAAAGTCTTTTAAAAAGGGGTATGACCAAAAAATAAAATAAAAATGTCATAATAATTAAATAAATAATAATGCAAAGATAAAGGATATTAATTAAGGGACAAGTCCTTGCAACTTTATTTTAAGAGAGTATTTAGTAAAAGCCTTTAAAGAAAAGGACCCCAAGTTTATTTCAAATTCATAACATATAAAACATACAAGATTTGTCGATTTTTTTAAAAAAATAAAATAAAACCTAACACTTGCAAATTTATAAAAACGATTAATGAAAATACGACTTTAAGCAAGTAACTAATAGATAGGAATTTCACGACCATATTTTAATTAAAGACGACACATAATGCTGAACCATTGGACTTTTTAAAAGTCATAAACGAAAATTGGCATCTAAATTTTATTTTACAATAAATTACAACAAAGTTAATTTCTCCCTAATCAAATAATTTGAGAATAATTAATGGAGTTCTACTAGGGGTGGGCGGTATGGCATACCGAAGATTTTTGGTCATATCATATACCGTACCGAAATTTTCGGTATTTAAAAAATCATACCGTTACCTTACCTAAACTTTCGGTATACCTTAGTTCGGTATACCAATATTTCGGTATAAGAAAATAGTATACCTTCTACTTACCAATATTTCGGTATGCCATACCATACCTAAAATATCGGTATATATCATCCTATTACATAGTTTGCTATACCATTATACATCTAAAATTCAATAAATCTTATAAAAACCATGTACTAGAAAAGTGAAAGATAGCTATAAAACATACTCTAATAAATAACAAATTCAAAAATATACGACAATCTGCAAACGACCAAATTAAATAAGAGTAAGTCTCATGAAAACCGGGTTTACAGGTAAGCCTTATTTTTTAATATTACTCTTTAATATATAAAAAATAACTCTTTGAAGAGTAATAATTTTTACACAATAGAGTAATAATTTGTATCTCTAAAAAGTAATTTTTCATGTACTTAAAGTAATCGATACATCGGGATTTACAAGAATTTGAAGAGTAATTTTTTAATTTAAAAAGTAACAATTCATGTGCTAAAGAGTAATTTTTTATGTACTAAACAGTAACCGAGTTTACATAATTAATATATTTAAACCCGTTTTACAAAGTGTTTGTCATTAAATAAATAGTACCTAAGAGATCTACACAAAAATATATGGAACTTATATTAAAATCAACACTTTTAAATTTTCATATACATAGAATTACTTAATTAAAAAATAAGTACTAATATCATGTAAGTCAATGATATTTATCAATAATTTATAATTATGAAGAAATATACAGTAGGATTTTAGATTTAATCTTTAATAAAATAGTGTATATATATAACTTAATTAAAAATTATAATACATAAATAATAATTATAATTGTATGTATCATCTAATATGGTAATATCGTATCATATAACTCAAAAAATTAAATATTTTACGGTATTTCGGCATATACCAAAATACCGCGGTATTGATTATTTATATACCTTTATCGTACCAAAATTTTCAATACGGTATCATACCTTACCAAAAATTTCGGCATACCTAAAATTTCGGTAAAATCGGTATTTTTCGTTATGATAAGGACGGTATACCAAAATTTCGGTATTTTTCCCCATCCCTAAGTTCTACTATCTCTAATTTGGAAAATAAAATACTGCCACTTTATTAACTTTGAAAATATGGCTTTGACCCACCCCAAGAATTAATAATTTAAAAGGCCGTATTGATGGGTCAAACTCAAAGAACATGAATTGTGCATACTTAATTAAAAATTGAAAAAATATACAGACTACAATATATTTACACATACCTCTCAACATTCACTTGTATAACGATCATCTATGAATGCGATAAATAAAAAAATTCAACATAATCCATTACTTCCTAAAAGAGTCAGAAATCGCATCTAAGAGGCAAAATTATTCACACTCAAGATTTTAAAAAGAAATTCACCGAAACATGGAGATCACAAGCAACAATCACATTTGCGAAAGCAAACTGAATTTAAAACAATCTCTCTTCAAACTTATTATTTATTAATATTTATTTCGTCTCTCCTTGCCAACGCGTCCCCGCTCGTACGCTACCGCCATATTTAACCTGAAAGGGAGTAAATATAGGGATGAGCAAACCACAGCTCAGTGGAGACAACTCATACTCATATAAATCAATATTTCATATACGAAAATTTAAATCACTTACAATTCTGACGTATTAATAAGGCACCTTTCGGTCCATATCCATATCACATATACATGACAAGACATCGCGATTCATTATCCATATCATTGGTAGGGCACCATTACAGTCCAAACCCGTATTGCATATATTTCAAATAATATTGGTAGGGCACCTTTACGGTCCAAACCCATATTGCATTTATCAATACACATACTCCAATTAAAAATATTCATAACCTGATAATAATTCACTTATGACATAAATAATCACATACGAAATAATTAACGTATGCAAGATAAGAAATCCCCACCTAAAACCTTGTGACAAGAATTGAATTTTACACGTTTCGGTTCGAATCTCTTGCGAAACTCTCTTTGTGCAGCCGCGATGATAAGAAAACTGTGGTGTGTAAGAATGAGAAGAAGGATCGTTTTTATGATTGAATGGCTGAAGCAAACTCCAGAAAATTAAAGTCTTAAGATTGGTCAAACTTTCCTTAGTAAGGAGAACAAATTTAATATTTGATTGCAGGGAGATATCTCTCTTTAAAGAATAGACGAGATATGATGATTTATTGGACAAGAAGAGATTTCTTAAATAAGGGAAGTGTATAAAATTCTGATGTCTCTTCCATTCACACGGTTTGGCAAGCAAACATGTGGGTTGGACTAAGTTTTATATTTGTATTGGGCCTCTGGGCCTCTATGAGTTGGGCCACAAAGAAAAATCACGTATAGAATTTTGAGGTGTCACAATTTAAACGTGCGGACGCCCAAAATAGCAAACATATAGAAAAAATTTATTGAGTTTGAACTTCGAAGGAGACTATTTGTTAAAGTTCGTTTATTTCGCGAACACGTTTAATAATATATTCGTAAAATACTTCTTCGCAAACATATAAATATTTTCATTCATAAATAATAAAAGAACATTTTTTTCTTGAACACATAACATTATTCATAAATATTAAATAATTAAACAAGTCAACAATATATTAATAAAATTTAATACAAATAGAAGGGAGTCGAAGCAGCAAATTGGAATGCTTTTTGATTAGGAGTAGTGTGGAGCGTGTGGAAATGGCGTAATAGAGTAATATTTAAAGGAGTTACAAGGCATATAAAAGATATTTTTGAGCAGTTCATACTTAAAACTTTAGAGTTTGATTAAGATTAAGGGTGGAATGAGAACTCATTATTGTTTCAACGATTGAACTTCCAATCCAACTATTTGCCTCAAAGAGTAGTTGACAGTCTTGTGTAGGAGTTGATTTAATCTATTTTGGCAAATTCTTTTTTTTTAAGGGATGAGTGCCCTTGTACACAACTTTGCTGATTCAAAAAAAAAATTAATAAAATTTAAAATTATATATATGTATTTAAATTATTATTATACCTATGTATATTAATATAAAAAATTAATTATAAATGATAATAATTTTTTTTTTCATCTTAAAATAAACTATATTAATCAAGCTCTCAACAATTCATCTCCACTAGTTGCTCCTATATAGAGTAATTGGGGCTGGAGAAAAATAGATCATACTTATCCCTTCCAGCTACTTCAATCTAGACCACAACATCTAATGTAGTACGTTTAATTTATATTTCTTGGATTCTTGTGGTACTAAACTCCAAAGCAGAGCAATCTTAATGCATGTTTTTAATTTTTATTCAGCGATGTTGGTTGAATGTCAACTAAAGTCCCACATTAATTAGAAGTGAGGATAGCGATAAGTTTATAAGTGTGGAATAAACTCTCTCTAGCAAGAGACATTTTGGGTGTGAGCCCAAAGAACAAAACCGTGCGACCCCAATGGGCGGCTCGGGACTTTATTTGAGGGGTGTGAGCCCAAAAGATAAGACCGTGCAGGCTAGTGGGCGGCCCAAAGTACACAATATCATACTATTAGATTGAGGGGATCTGACTTCATTGGGCTGATAAACCCAAAAAGCTCACCAATATATTGCAGGATTCCATGACAGGAGCTTTTGCTCATGGAGCTATCTTTTTCAGGAGCAGATACCTATTGAGAAATCCCTAACTTTAGGTCTTTTTTAATTTGATTCAATTTTGAAATTACACGATGTGTGTATCTAGGGAATAATTGCTTCAAAGCGTATTTTTCTTAGATACATCTATTCAATTATTCACTAGAATTCTCAATTTCTTTCGAATAGTTGAATTGTGCTACATATTCAACTCTTATATGTTAATTAAATCCAACGGATTTAAAATTTGTTTTTTTTGTTAAATCGATTGCATTAGGGCCATGTTTTGGGAGTTCATTTAGCGAATGGGATAAGAGAGCCACAATTATGTATTGATTGGTAATAAATTTTACTTGTATGAGTTAGTGAGCATATCTGAAGCTCTATAACTACTTTTTTCATCAATAATATTTTTTTTTTAAAAAAAGGCCATATTTTGGAATTATGGATGATGTAGCTCATGTAGCTATTTTTTTCAAGAGCAAAATGAAGATAATGTCTTATTTTAATTAAATCCAATTGATTTAAAACTTGTTTTTTTTAAATCGATTGCATCAGGGCCATGTTTTGGAATTATGGATAATGTAGCTCATGGAGCTATACAAAATGAAGATAATGTATTGGCAAGAATGTTAGTCCATAAGAAAGCTATTATATCTTATTTAAGTTGGGTCAGCCTCTTTCTAAGATTCCATACCCTAGGAATTTATGTTTATGATGATGTCATGCTTGCTTTTGGTACTCCAGAAAAGTAAATTTTGATTGAACTCATATTTGCTCAATACATTATCATGAAGACACGCAAATTTTAATCTTACTTAATTTACAGTTTATTTATTGCCTAAAAATAAAATACCCTCAAAAGTCAATAAGGTCGGATAACGTGACAGTATATGTGAAACCTTTAACATGACTAAGGGAGTACATTATTTTTTACAAATGAAACCATTATATAAATTGCTAACAGAATTATTAGCAACGCATTAACTAAATTTTTGTTGCAAAAAATTTACAAATCACCAATTTAACGAATATTCCCTCCGTCCCCTTGATACGTATTCATTTATCTATTTTGGTCCGTCTCATTATAAAGTATTCATTTCTCTTTTTGGATTGATGTGACTCACAACCACTACACATGGCCCCACGCTCAACACTAATATTACTACCCACTATACATTAAAATATTATTTTTCTCACCTTACTATACATTAAATTATTATACTCTTTACACTACAAAAAAGCTTTGATTAGAGGCCAAAATTAGAGACTATTTAGTGTGAAAATCTACATGTTTTAGGGTCCGATTTAGCACAATTTTGTGGAATTTATGTTCATTTATCAGCACTAAATGGTTAATTTTGATATATTTAAGATATTGCTGCATTTGAGGTGTTATTTCGTATTTTTAGGTGGAAAACAGATTGAACGTGCAAAGTTGGAATGAAGAGTGAAATCGTGAAAGAATGATGAAAAACACATGTTCTCTTTGTATAATTTTTTTGTATCTTTATGAAAGTCCAAATTCTTCATGTGATATATGGTTGAAAAGCCACAGAAGGTAAGGTCATTTTGGCTCAAGAAACACCTCAATTAGAGATAAGAGGAGGGAGTTATGATTAAAACAGTGAAAACGCGCAAGCTGTTCCGACCCATCACGACTCGTGCCAATTCTGCACGACTCGTGCCCTTCAATGTTGCAATTTTTATGAGTTATTTATATGGATAGAAAGCCAAGTAAGATAGGGTCGCATGAGCGTAAAAATCACTTCAATCGGAGCTCGGATGAAGATGTTATGCTCAAAACCGTGAGGTCGCGCAACTGCCGGCGAGAATTCCGAAAATTCACGAAAATTACCCTCTATTCCATATTTTCTTGGTGGCTAAGTTATTTCCTAATTTATTATTCCTCCGTATCTTCCATAATTATATTTTTCCTAATTTTTCAAGATTTACTCCTTATTTTATTTTAATTCACACACCTATATATACTATATTCTCATCACCATATAAAGTGTGGAGAAACCACATAATCTACCACCACCACATCACCTAGGGTTTTAAACCCTAACCCATCACCTTACGCCATCCATCTCTACCCTTCACCCGCCTTTCACCTATCACCCTCAATCACAGTATTTGCTACTTGAGAAGGAGAATGGAGGAGGATCATCAAGACGGAAAGAGAAGACGGAAAATTATTCCAGACACGGGTTTTTTTCCTTCTTTAATTTCTTATTGTTGATTTATAGACTCATGGGTAAGTTTCTTTCCATAGACATAGGTGTTACTTGTAACACCATGGGCTAGTACTTTCTGGATAGTTCTAGGTTTTGAAGGTTGAATTGGATTGAATTAATGAACTAGACTAGGTTATGGATTTCTGCAGTATTATTATTCCTTTATTAATATTTGATTGATACTTATATTTTTGTCTTATATGGTCTGCCCTCATTCATAATATGTCATTATCTTATGCATATTTGTGCTTGTTGCTTGTGCCATAAAAGAGATTATATTTGTCAACCTGTTATGGGTAAAGGGGATCTAACCATATAACTTTTATTCATTAGAATAATTAATATTGGACACTTAATATATCTATTAATTACCATTCTAGAGGATTTGGTTTCTTAGATTGTTAGGTGGGAACCGAGGTTTAATTCTTAAGTACCTATAAAGGAAAGTCTAATGCACTAGCATTCAATGAGATTTTGCATGAAGTACCTAGAAAGGGAGTAGGGATTATTCTTTTTGCATCCGAGGGTTTAAACTAGATTTATGTGTTAAGTTTACTTCACCAAAGGGATTTAATATAATTAAGTGATTGCTTTCATAAAATTTGCAGGAATTCTAACTGATTGTCTATTGACTTAATTTGATTAATTTAAATTGGATTTTCTAGAGCTATTTTGTCTTCTCTCTTGAAACACTTGTGATTATTTGTGACTTTTATTTTATTTAATATTTATTTTTCTGCATAATTAATAATTTCCTAAATTAGAAAAGGTTACTTTGTCTTAATTATTAGTGGTGACAGTTAGTTAGTGTGTATTTGGTTTAACTCTAATCCCTTGGGTTCGATAATAGACTTTGTCACACGCTTATTTGCAACTGATTCCCTACACTTGGGGACACGTAAAAAGGTGAACAAGCAAAGACGGTGTGTTAGCCGTCTCTATTTGAGATGGATTTTTAGAATTAAAGACGGAATTCTCGTTGACTATTGGTCAACAATAATAAATTTAATATTGAGACGGTATTAGAAATGGTTTCACGTTGAAACTGTATTAGAGACGGTGTTTTTCGTCTCAATTAGAGACGATTTCTTATCGTCTCTAATTTGAGACGGTATTAGAAATATTTTTATGTTGTGACGGTATTAGAGACGATTTTCTTCCATCTCAATTAGAAATTGAGTTTTTCCTTCTCTATTTGAGACGGTTTTAGAGACGAAATATGTCGGCAGGCTAGAGAACCGGATCGTGTAAATTTGAGACGGCTTCTGACCGTTTCAATTATTGTGACGGATGCAAAACGTCTCAATTTGAGATGGTATTAAAGACGATTTTAAGTTGAGAAGGTATTAGAGACGACTTTTTATCGTCTCAAATTAGAGACGATTTTTTGCCGTCTCAAACTATTGATGGTTTATAATTGAGACTGTATTTGAGACGGTTTTCTTCTCTCAATTAGAGACGATTTTTAGCGGTCTCTAAAGCCCTCTCTAACCATTAAATTTGTCAAAATTAATGAATCGAGGTTCAAACTATGTCCAACAAGAGCATAAATAAGTGTATGTATACATATATAGTGTAATTAATGAATATATAATGAGAATAACTTCTAGCAAAGTTGGCATACATGATGCCCATAAGGGCTCTCAATGCCTATAAGTCCGGGTTCGAATCCTCTTCAAGGCTTGATATTACAATATTCCTATAAATTAAAATAAATAAAAAAAACTAGCAAAAAAAAAGATGATGCTAGCCAGGTGGTCTCGAGCCTCAGTTGGGGGCATGGTAGCCATGGTTCAAACCTTGATCCGTTTATTTTTGTAAAGCTAGTAGTTAGAGAGGGCTTTAGAGACGATTTTTTACCGTCTCAAATTAAATCGATCGGTCTGGTTTACAACCGTCTCAATTTTGAGACGGCAAAAAATCGTCTCTAATACCTTCTCAGATAAAACCGATCGATCTGGTTTACAACCGTCTCAAAATAATACAGTCTCCATTCTAGCTACGAACAAATTGTAGACGGACATAAAACCGTCTCAAACCATTAAAATTCGTCTCTAAAACCGTCTCTATTCAAGGCCTTTTTTGTAGTGTTAATCCATGTGCAAAAAGTAAACGAATATCTTTCAAGGGGACGGAGGGAGTAATTATCGATAGATTTCGTTGTTAATTACTCCCTTGGTCCCAAATTCATCTTCTTGTTTACTATAGATAGGAGTTTAAGAAATGTCACTTTTTACCTAACTTTTGGAGTAGTATGGTATTTTCTGTAATAAATAAATGAAAATTTATGTTATTCGTGTTAAAAATAATGACAAATTTGAAATTAAAGTGTGTTGGATGGATATTAATTAATTGCTTTGTGA
The DNA here is from genome assembly GCA_023678885.1 of Pogostemon cablin. Taxonomy (NCBI): domain Eukaryota; kingdom Viridiplantae; phylum Streptophyta; class Magnoliopsida; order Lamiales; family Lamiaceae; genus Pogostemon; species Pogostemon cablin. The sequence goes on from CM042955.1 coordinate 19,186,437, forward strand.
AGTTAAATTTGATATGGAGAGTAATTGATAATCCAATTTAACAATGAAATCAAAAGTTTTATCAACTAAATATCCCGTTTGTAAAAGGATATAATTTTTTTTAGTGATTCACACACCCCAGCAATTGCAAACATAGGGAGTTATCTTTATAAGATGAGATATTTATATCATGTGCATGCCGTAAATTTTAAATGAATTTGTAGATGTAATATGATGTAAGGGTACAAGAACCCAAATCCCTGATCCAGGTATTCCATTTCTTGTTCCAAAACAAATTTCTAATTAAAATACTATACTTTAATGACCATTAAACCCTTGGAACATGTGGTGAAAATTTGGTCATTAATTACGACACGTATAAAAAATATAGTTAGTGCAATAGTAGATAAAAATAGAATGGAATAGGTGATCCCATTTACAAGACATTGGAATGACAATCGTACAAACGCTATTAAATAGTAATTAAAAGTAGCATGTTTCTAACCAGAAATAACTTTTATTAATTAGTATCAAACAAAGAGGAACATGTAAATGTATACATATACCCAGTATTGATACCATTTATTCGTACGTTAGCTTTTCTTTGCAGAATTAGATAGCGTATGGCCTAGTCGAAGCTTTGACGATGAGAAAGACAAAGCCAATGTCTTCATCACCCCTGTCGTGCTCATATAAACGCCTGTCCGAGTCAATACCAAGGTTTCGGCATGGCCCTCCATCCCTAGAGCAGTGCCTAAGGTAGTAATAGTTAAAAAGTTCGGCTGATTCCAGCTTGAACCAGCTCTCCTTCCCCACCACGCCTCCGGTCGACACCACGCCCCCTTTCGTTGGCTCGTCGCGCACCACCTTCCACACTGTGGACTCACTGCACGCTGTGGAAGCGTTAAACTTGATGTTTATGTCACTGGAAAGATACACAAGCTCGCCTTCCTCCGGGTAGAAGGTCATCGGGAGGCCGAAGAGTGGGTCGCCCTTGCTTGACCGGACAACGTCCAGTGGGCATGGTTTGTTGCTGGTGCTGCCTAGTGTTAACCCCATGCCGTTGGGATTCCAATTGAACTGCTCCACGATGTACTCCACTCCTGTCCGGATCTGTTCCCCATCCCCGGTCAGTGCCGGTTCCAAAGAACCGGCAGCTGAAGAGAGGATGACACACAAACACACAACATACACACTAGTAATTGTTGTCTTCATTGTTTATGATTATACAATTCCTCTCAACTAATGTTGCTCCTTTATAGAGCAAGGGGCTGGAGAAATATCATATTTTATCCCTTCCAGCTACTTTCAATCTATACCACAACATCTAATCGTACGTTAATTTATGTTTCTTGGATTCTTGTAGTGCTAAACTCCAAAGCAGAGCAATCTTCTTAAAACATGCATTGCATGTTTTACTTTTATTCAGCATTGTATTATAAATTGGTCTTGTGCACCGAGTGTACAGGTACAAAATTCTGTTATAAAATATATAGATTTTACTCCCTCCCTTCAGTTATGTTTATTTTTTTATGGTAATTAAGGAATATAGTATTTTAATATGTAATAATGTAAGAGATATTTAAATGTTTTGTGTGGGTACCATTTATTACGTTTATTTTTTTGTATGGGAATTAAGGAATATATTATTTTAATACATAGTAATGTGAGAGATATTTTTGTATGGGAATTAAGGAATATATTATTTTAATACATAGTAATATGAGAGATATTTAAATGTTTTGTGTGGGTACCAGGGAAATATAATCCTCTCTTTGGAAGTCCAAAATAAAAATACATAAACGTTTCTATGGGAGTGTTGGGAATTATTAATAAGAAGATTATTTTCTTCAGTAATTTTCAGAATTGGTGGGACCGATCAGTTCAATTGGTAATTTTTATTGAAAAGTTTAATTGAAATATAAATAATAGTAATGTTTGACTAAAAAATAATTTTATTTTTTCTTATGAAAATCAAGTGTATAAATTGTTATACTAATTAAGTAATATATTACTCCCTCCGTTTCTTGGTAATAGTTTCATTTGCTTTTGAACATGTGAATTAAGGAGTATTATTATTTATTGTGTAGTGTGTAGTTGTATTAGTGGGTGTGTGGGTCCCATGTTTTAATTGTATTAGTGGGTATGAGTAGATCCCATGTGTCCAAAAAAAGAAATAGAATCCTTTGGTGTAGAACAACCAAAATGATAAAATGAAACTCTTACATAATAACAGGAAGTATGATATTGGATTCGGGTACACGAATTTAGATTCATGCGCAATGTACCCAATCGACCTTGCCTTATATTATATAACTAGATACGTATGGAGCAAAAAGGCATCTTCATGTTCACCTTTATTTAACCACTTTTTTAATTAATTCTATTGACTTTGTAAGAGGTAATTTTGTATTTTTAGTTTAATTACAAATAAAGTATAAATTATGTTATGGGTAAAAATAAGGAATAACATTTTTGAAATTAATGTGTATTTTTTAAATTTTAAATTGAATGATATTTTTTTAGGGATACTAACAATGATATGGGATGCAAAAAATTAAAAACAACGTGAACAATCTTAAAAATAGGAGGGAGTATTATTTATTATTTGTTTAAATTATTCTTAAAATAATTCATTTGGATGTATACGAGTATTTTTTATAATTAATGCATCATTTTGAAATAGATTATATATGCTGACATACACCCTATCCATTGCAAACATAGGGATTTGTCTTTTCAAAATGAGATATTTATATCATGTGTAAGCAATATATTTTAAATGAATTTGTGGATAAAACATTTATTAAGGCTACAGGATATTTGAATGTCAATTTCCAATTTGAACCACTCACTAAAAACTAGGATTTCATTTTTATCTTTATTTATTTATTTTTAGTGAAACAGCATTAGTCTTGGTTGGATTATATGTACAGCCAATGGCAATGAAGGTTGGATGCGGTGCATCATGTCTATTAGCAGCAATACCATGTATGTGGTTAGTGAATCTAACACTCCGAATAACTCTGAACAATCTAACGGGATGGAAAAGTAAATTAAGTGCATAAACTGAAAATACGCTAGTATTAAATTAAAGAGAAGATTGTTCCTCAAAACTCTCGCTCATTATTTGATTTAGTCCATATTACTAAAAAAAAGACGTTATGTATTTATCAATAATTATTTAGTCCCCCTTCACTCGCCTCGTCCCGCACCACCTTCCACACTGACTCACTGCAGACGGTGGAAACATTAAACTTGATGATTATGTCACTGGAGAGATACACCAACTCGCCTTCTTCCGGGTGGAAGGTCATCGGGAGGCCGAAGAGTGGGTCGCCCTTGCCCAACCGGACAACGTCTAGAGGGCATGGTTTGTTGCTGACGCTGGCTAGCGTTAGCCCTACGCCGTTGGGATCCCAATTGAATGCGGATACGACGTACTCTACTCTATCCTTCCAGCTACTTTCAATCTAGACCACAACATCTAATATAGTACGTTTAATTTTTGTTTCTTGGATTCTTGTGGTACTAAACTCCAAATCAGGGCTATCTTTTAAGTACTAGACATGCTTTACATATTTTAATTTTTATTTCGCATAATATTATATAATTAAGTAAATATATCTGGGACAAAATCTTGCCTAAAACTATTTCACAAAATGGTTTCATGAGACGGGTACCCCTAAACTACTTATTAGGGATGGCAATTCGTGCTAACGGGTTGAGTGACACGACACGATAAGGGCAAACCCGAATACGACACGATAAGAATTCGTTCCAACACGACACGAAACGATAACAACACGATAAGAAAATAAAAAAAATACTAATATAAATAAATAAATAATTTTAAGTAAATATATTTTAAAATTATTTATAAGTATTTTTATCATATATTTGTCTAATTTTATATTTATACTGGGTTGTTAACAGGTTAATGGGTAACCTGTTAATATTAATCGTGCTTAACGGGTTGACACGAACCCGATACGAACACGACACGAAATTTTCGTGTCCTTATTGAGTTGACACGATAACAACACAATAACAACACTAACCCGCAATTATCATGTCGTGTCGGGAATTGCTACCTCTACTATTGATGCTTATCCATAAAACATCCTAGTACATTCCAAATAGAATAATATTTGTAATTAAATAATCCCAGAATATTCTAGAAAAAGCATACGAGTCCTTAGAGTTAACAATTAGAATATTCTAGTGTGTTTAATGTCGGCAACAAAACTGACTCCCTATCCACATATATAGTGGATATATATACTCCCTCCATCCCAAGCTAAGAGTGTCATTTTTCCATTTTGGTCGTTCCACCCAAAGAATTCCCTTTCCTTTTTTACACACATGAGACCCACACACCCCCTCTAATACAATTAAATGTTGGGACTCACACTCCTAATAATACAACTACCCACTACACATGAAATAATAATACATCTTAATCTACGTACCAAAAAGTAAATGGCTCTCTTAATGAGGGACGGAAGGAGTATGGGAGAAAGTATTGTATATGTGGGTGAGAAAATATCAAATAAAATTACTATTCATTATGCAACACCACTCCCAATACCTCTTCCCTACTTTAAATACTCCACCTTATTAATTCTAAGCTACAACCATACGCCACCCTTCTCACCTACTACTAATCCTATAAAATTCCAACAGGTATCACCCGATCAAGCATTATATGGTATCATATTTCCTTTATGATTTAAATGCACTTTTAGATACATAATTTTTGCTAAATTCGATTTTTATCTCAAATTACTTAAAATTTTTAGTTTAGTTTAGTAGCTATTTCTAAATTTTAGATTTTGTTTTAGAACTAATTTTTTATCGCAAATCGTTACATAACTCCGGAAAATTTTACAAAATCGTCCCAAATTAGCTATATACACATTTAGTTATACAATACTAGTAAATATTATGCGAGTCCACATTAGCACATGTAAGAAGTAATAATACACAATCAATAAAAAAAATGAAAATCGTTCAATTAAATAATGATAACTAATTTAAGAAGAAAAATAAATTGATTCAATTTTGTGTTTTCATATTAAACTTATATAAACTTGAGTTAAATGGATCATTAATATTTCACGCTCCCTCTCTCTCTAACCCCTGATCATTAATACCCATGACCCATAATGTTTTTAAAAGTGCAATGTTTATTCCAATAACTAAATTTGTTTAATTTTGTGTTTTCTTATTAAATCTGCAATGTCAAAATCAGGAGTGATGAAAAAAGAAAAAACTTGTCTCCGTCCTGTTTCGGAAAAATACTGGAATAGTGTGGCCTTCATATAATTAATTAATTAAAGAAGCTTGAAAATTGAGCTATGTTGTGTCATGGCGGGAGTGGAAGTTATGTGGGAGCCTAAACGGATCATGTTACACTTTGATGATGCCCTTGACAGGGATTGGGTATTAAAAAATCAGAGCCAGGGATCTCTGTTTGCAATAGAGAAGTTAAAACCTCTAAAAGAGGAGAAATGTCAACCTTGGTATGCTTTGCTTTCACCACCAAATAGAAAACATGCTCTGCCTTTCGACATGCTCTCCCTTTCGACATTATAGAAGACACTCTTACGAGTACCTGAGAAATATCTACTCAAATACAAAGCGGTTTCTAAACAATGAAAAGTCACCATCTCTGATTCAAGATTTGCTGAAAGGCATCTCCAAAAGTACAAGAATTCGTCCTACGAAATCTAATTGCACTGGAGGATAAAGTTTCCAATATGTTCCTTGTTACCGAACTTAAAACCAGAGATTATCGATTTGTAGCAAGAGTAGGACATTCAAGCAAATATTGCTCCTCAAGCCTCAAGGAAATCTTACTTGGGGTGGATTGTATTTATATAAGAAGGAATGCACAGATGTATGTCCTGTGGAACCCATCCTAATAGCATAAAGAGAAATTTGTTGTCCACAACTAGTAGATTGTAGTTCAGACAGCAAGTTTTATGGACTTTATTACAATCCATTAGTAGTTCAGATCTCATGCAGACACAAGTAATGTGAAAGAGATGATAGGTTTTTGAAGTAGTGACAAATCTTTCTATGATGGGTGCCCTTTTGACGGATCTTTTTTACTGACTGCAATGCTCAAAAGATTCAAGTAACTTTGAACTAATTTGTTTTGATTGGGGAGAAGTATCTTTAATAAAGTTGCTATGCCAAATTATGGAGAATTAGGAGAACATGATAGATTGTATATGAGATGTTTTGGTGGCCATGTTTGTTTGTCTGTCATGGATAGTGCTCTCTTTGTCCCGGGCAAAAGTTCCAATTTTCTTTTTACGCGTAGATTAAAGGAGTTTTATTATTTTATATATAAGTGTATTAATTGTGGGTGGTGGGCCATATTTAGGGTCTTTTTACTCAAAGGGAAAAATGGGAATCTTTCGGTGGCAGAGGGAGTAGTTCTTACAATAGGGATGACAAGGTTGCTGACGAGGATTATGAGAATTTTTAAAAGGGTTAATGACGATAAAGAGAATTAATGAATGGAGGTGAAGGTGTCGTTGCCATTAACAGATTGGCATTACGAATGTCCTCTACAATATTCTTACAGACGTCCTATATTCGAGATAAGCAAAGATAAGATTTTAATTGACATTGGAAGTGTAGAATTTCATATCATCGATAAAATTTTACTTGACATTGTAAGTGCAGAATCTCATATCCTTTATGATCATTGATATAATATTGATATAATACTGTTTCGTTGATTGGGAAAAAGTAAGAAAGTGTTTAGTTTCATTCCCTTAGAAAATCTGTTAGTGGTATAATAGAGGTTATAGCCCATGCCGAGACTCTATTTGCTTTAGCCATTAAAATCTTTCTAATCTCTTTTCGATTTTCTAATCTCTTTTCGAGACAAAAAGAAAGTGCATTTATGATATCAATTTTATGTCGGGTAGAATCCTACTTTAATCTCTGAAGTTCTTACATTATAATTTTGGACCTCGTGTTAATTTTGTTGTGGATATGTTGTTGAATAGAAAATCTTCAGGAAAAAGCAGGGTTCAAGTCATTTACATGACTACTTTAGCATCAAACTACTAGACATGTACCGAATTTTCCAAAAAAGCAACATCAGTGTTTAAATTATAGGCTAACACATACATTTACTGGTAGTTTGGCGCTCAAGCAGTCTTGTAAATGACATCAAGCCTAAACACTTTTTTCTGAAGATTTTCTATTCAGCAAAATATCCAATAAAATCAACATGAGATCCAAAATTATAATAATAAAAACTTAAGAGATTAAAGTAAGATTCTACAAAACATAAAATTGATATCACAAATGTCCTTTCTTTTTCTCTCGAAAACATATTAGCAAGAGTTTAATGGCTAAAGTAACCTCTATTATACCACAAAAAAATTTCTAAGGAAGGACTGGAACCAAACACTTTCCTACTTTCCTAATCAATTGAACAGTATTATATCGATGATCATAGAGTATATGAGATTTTACACTTCCAAGTAAAATCTAATCATCGAGGATACAAAATTCTGCACTTTCAATGTCAAGTAAAATCTCATCTTTGTTTATCTCGCAGTAGGAATACTGTAAAGGACAACTGCAATACCAATATGTTAATGGCAACTGCGCCTTCACCTCCATCCATGAATCCACTTTCTCACTGTTAACCCTTTTAAATATTCTCATAAACCTCGGCAGGTCAACAACAACCTCGTCATCCCCACTGTAAAAGCTACTCCCTCCGTCCTACCGAAAGGTCCCTATTCCCTTTTTAGTATAAAGGCCCCACCATATGGCCCTCCACCAACTACTAATACAACTACCCACTACAAATAAAATAATAATACTCCTTAATTTACGCATAAAAAGAAAATGGGACCTTTGCCAGGATGTCCATGACCTCCAAAACATCTCATATATAATCTATCATGTTCTTAAAAGATTCTTCTTCCCTATCAAAACAAATTAGTTCAAAGTTACTTGAATCTTTAGAGCATTCCAACCAGTAAAAAATCCGTTAAGGGCACCCATTATATAAAGATTTGTTACTGCTGCAAAAATCTATCATCTCTTTCACGTCACTCCATTTGTTGTGTTTGCATGAGAATACCGCATAATGTTTCATATCACCAATTACAACCATGTAATCCTTCACCACCAATGGATTGTAATAAAGTCCATAAAACTTCTTGTCTGAACTACAATCTACTTGTTGTGGACAAGAAAATTCTCTGCACATAGGAGGCATATGTGAATTCCTTCTTATAGATCCATCATCGTTCTGCAACACCCACCCCAAGTGAGATTCCTTGAGGCTTAGCAATATTTGCTTGAATGTCTTACTCTTGCTACAACTCGATAATCTCTGTTTTAAGTTCGGTAACAAAAAACATATTGAAAACTTTATCCTCCCATGCAATTAGATTCCGGTAGGACGAATTCTTGTACTGTTGGAGATGCCTTCCAGCAAATCTTGAATCAGAGCTGGTGGCTTTTCATTGTTTAGAAACCGCTTTGTATCTGAGCAAATATTTCACAGGTACTCGTATGAGTGTTTTATATAATGTCGAAAGGCAGAGCATGTTTTCTATTTGGGGAGCATACTAAGGTTGACATTCCCCTTTTAGAGGTTTTAACTTCTCTATTGCAAACAAAGTTACTGGCTCTGATTTTTCAATACTCAATCCCTATCACGGACATCATCAAAGTGCAATATGATCCGTTTAGGCTCCCCACATATCTTCCACTCTACTCCCGCCATGACACACAGCTCAATTTCCAAGCTTCTTTAATGCCTTCTATGAAGGCCACAAAATTCCAGTATTTTTTCAAAACAGGGTGAGACAGGTTTTTTCTTATTTCATTACTCCGATTTTGACGCTGCATATTTAATAAGAAAATAAAAAATTTAACCACTTTCGTTATCTGAATTTCACTGCAAGTGTTTACGAACATTGATAAATTGCACTTTTAAAAACACTAAAATTTTCAAAAAGGAAAAAAAAAAGAACACTAAAAATTTCTGAACGCTTCGATGTGTGGTAAAATAAAAAAAGGACGAAATAATTGCTTAAAAAAAGATGGAGCAAGTTAACGCGTGTTTTCGAAACCGTTAACATCCAAAACATTTTCATGATTGAATAAGGAAGAATATGGAATTGATGAAATATAAAAAGAGAGAAAAGTTTCATGCTATTAATCTAATCTTATGTGGGGTTCATGAAATATATAATTGATTTGAAATCAAAAAGGAGAGTTGGGGGTTGGAAAGTGGTTTGCTACACCATGTGACTTCAAATTGAGCCATGACCCACATTATGTATGCATGCCACATCACCGCTGCCTTATCATGCAATTTAATTAATTGGTGGGGAAGTTGATGTATGCAACCGTGTGGAAGGATGCAGTCCATTATGGGAAAGGAAGCCCAATTTGTTACTTATATTTTTGAGAAAAGCCCATTCCCAACACACGGCTTTTGCACCACACCAAGCGGAACATAATGGAATAAAAATAATAATAAAAAAAGAGAGAACATGCTTCACGACAGAACACGATCCAGTGCAGAACAGAGGCAGAACTCGCGATAATCATCCGGAACGCCAAACACCACCACGAATATCGTCACTTTTCCACTACTTAGTTCATGCATCAATGCATCACATTTTCTCCCATCAACACAAGATCTCAACTTATAACACAATGAACCACATAAAACATAAAAACTTTCACTTAAAGCTTTTCATCAAACACATGGTGTGCCCAAATTTTCAACTTTTGATTCTTGCTTTTCATACAACTTCCATCCTTCAAAAATTAATCCAACTTCATGCATCAATACACCACAACTTGTATAATGAGCAATCACTCATCAATTCAAGTAACAATGAAACATAAAGAAGCAAAACTTTTCTCTTAAGCATTTTATCAAACACCTTGCATGCATTTTCAAAGCTTAAGAATTTTATCAACTTTTGCAATGCAATTCATGCCTATTTTCAATCAAGCAAACCCCCCAACAACATAATTCTCCCCTCAATTCAATCATTTATTCAAAACATAAAGCATAACTAAGCAACAAAATTAAAAACCTAAGCATCAACAAAAAAGAACAGCCCCTTCTAAGGCTTAACTTCAAGAAGCATATTATTCTAACAACAAACTAAGATTGAATTGAAGTAAGAATTAGAAATAAATACCTTGTTTGACTATCTTGAGAATTCCCACAAGAGAGATGACATGTATAAAATGAATGGGAACAGCCGTTGAGTGTGGAGAAAAATGGGGGTGTGGCCGTGTGGTGGTGAGTGTGAAGCGACGGGATGGAGTGAGTGGATGTGGAGAAATGGTTGAAGTGAGTGAGCAGCGGTGAGATGTGGAAGTAGAAAACAGAGGGTAATAAGGTTTGTGATACGCCCTAAATTCACAACTCACAACAAGAAACTCAAAAACAATGAAAAAATTATAAATTGAAATTGAAATTGAAATAGGGCGAATGCATAACACTATTCAAGTTAGTGTTCAACACCAAGAGAAAGGGGAAGAGACGAGGGGGAAGAAGCATATGTAACAAGTCCCCTAATTATATGCCACACTTTATGGGCTTTCCATAAACATAATGGGCTTTAATGTTGGGCTGCAGATTAGTTTGGTCGTATCAGTTTGGAAATGAAATGAAGAATATTTATACCTGGAAAATTGCAATCACATGGACATGGCAAGTACTTAAATAAGCCTTAACACCTCCATGAAGTCCAACACGCCCAACTCATGAGGTTTGTGGGCTAAGTTTCTGTTTAACCCGTATTCGAAATGACATGGGCTTAGTTTCCAATTAAGGTCGTTTTCACTTGTCTACAAATATGTGTTGACTTTTAGACCAAAGGTTCAAGACTACCCATCAGTTCAGTTCACCGGCCATATTCAGTATTAAAAGTTTTGTCTATCTCGTATTCCACCCTAAATTCATGAATGATAATTGTCATTATTGTTTCATATATTAACATCATTTGCCTTAAAGATTTAAGGGTTAATTGAAAAAAAAAAATACAAACTTTATTCCTATAGCGAATTAATTACAACTTTTGAGAAATTGTAAAAAAAATAAAATAACCACCACCCTTATATAATATATTAATTTAAAATGCACCCAAAAAAAATCTTATTTTTATATACAAATAAATTGCGTTTTACAACCATATTTAAAGGTTGTATTTTTTTTTTGTATTTTCTCGAAAGTGATAATTATTTGCAATAAAAGTATAGCTTGTGTTTTTTTTTTTAATAAACCCAAGATTTAATGGTAATGTACAAAAAGATTTTTTTTTATGTTATTGTATACTGGGATGTGGTATGTGAATAGGGATTTTAACAATTGCTCAGCATTAATTGAACTTCTATAATGTCACACGAGTGAATTCATTTACACTCATAATTTGTTTCATATATTACCTTTTAATTAATTATTCCTACAAATTCAATGAAGCAAGTGAAATAAAATCATTTTTCTCAGTTACTCAATATGGTTATATAATATTATAAACTCTAAGCAATCTAATGTGATGAAAGAAGTAAAATATCTCATCCATTATTGATGCCACATATTCTAAAGCTTACATCAGCTTTTGATTTTGTTGAGATTTAGATAGCAGCTGGCACTAGTGAAGCTTTGGCAATGGCAAAGACATATCCTAGGTATTCATCACCCTCTTCGTGCTCAATCAAACGCCTGTCGGAGTCAATATCAAGGTTTCAGCATAAGAAGCTTCCATGATTCCATCCCTGGGGCAGTGCCTGAGGTAGTAAGAATTCAGAAGTCCGGTTGATTCCATCCTGAACCAGCTCTCCTTCCCCAGCTCGCCTCCAGTGGACACCACACCCTCTTTCGTAGGCTCGTCGCGAGCCACCTTCCACGCCGTGGAGTCACTACACACTGTGGAAATGTTAAACTTGATGTAGAGATGTCAGAACAGAATGGGTTAGTGGGTCGATTTAGCCCAAACTCATCATAACCCGCTCTTATGCACGCTCAAATGGGTTGGGTCACACGCGGGCCGGATCACATGCGGGTCGGGTCACTCGCGGGTCAGGTTACTTGCTGGTTGGGGTGGGTCACTGGTGAGTCGACCCACGGATTGGTTCAATTATTTTATTATTTTTATTAGTATTTTTTAAGGATGTTTCACTTACCACCCACTCTACCCTCACCCCACCTCCCCCCAAACCCCACCCACCCACCCACCCCCCTTCCCAAAATTTTTTATTATTTTAATATTAAATTTTTTATTAAATTTTAATATTTAAATAACAAAATATTATTACCAGCATATATACCCACCCACTTACCCCACTCCACCCCCCACCACCCCACCCCACCCCACCCCCACCCCCCAATCCATTCCCAAATTTTTTTTAAAATTTAAATTTTAAATTTTAATATTTTAATAATAAAAATATTACCACCCTACCCCACCCACCCCCCACCCTACCCCCTTTCCCAAATTTTTTTTATAACAATTTAAATTATAATATTTAATAATAAAAATATTACCATAACAGCCAACCCCACCCACCTACCCCACCCACCCACCCCTTTCCAAAAAAAAATTTTATAAAAATTTTTAAATTAATATTAAAAAAAAATTGGGGGTGGAAGGGGGAAGAATGGGTGGGTTGTGGGGGATAGGAGTAGGCTGTGTGATAATATTTTTATTATTTAAATATTAATTAAAATCTAATTTTTTATATAAAAAAAATTTTGGAGGGTGGGTGGGGTGGTGGGCGGGGGATGGGTGGGGTATGGGTAGGATGAGTGATAATATTTTTATTATTTTAATATTAATATTTAAATTTTTATAAAAAAAATTGTTGTGGGGTGAGGTGGGGGGTGGTGGGCGGGGGCGGGGGTGGGGGTAGGGGTAGGATGGGTGATTATTTGTATTATTATTTTAATATTAAAATTTAAATTTTTATTAAAAAAAAATTTGGGGGGTGGGTGGGGTGGGTGATAATATTTTTATTATTTTAATATTAAAATCTAAATTTTAATAAAAAAAATTTTTTGGAGGTGGGCGGTGGGATAGAGGTAGGGATTGGGGTAAGGGTAGGGGTAGGATGAGTTATAATATTTTTATTATTTTAATATTAAAATCTAAATTTTTTATTAAAAAAAATTTTGGGGGTGGGCAGGGGGTGGGGTGAGTGTGGATAAGGAATGTGTGGTAGATTATTGGGTTGAGGTGAATTAACCCACAACCCACTGTGACCCACTGTGTAGTGGGCTTAAATGGAGTGGGTTGCTTTTGGGGCATGTCATTTTGGGTTGGGTCATTTTTTGGTCAAGATTCTGACGGGTTTTTATGGGTTGGGACGGGTTGATCCATTGGGTTCATCCCAAATTGACAGCTCTAACTTGATGTTTATATCGCCAGATAGATATACTAGCTGGCCTTCATTCGAATGGAAGGTCATCGGGAGGCCGTAGAAAGGGTCCCCCTTGCCCGCCTGGACAACGTCCAGCGGGCATGGTTTGTTGCTGGTGTTGGCTAATGTTAGTCCCACACCGTCAGGATTGTAATTGAACGTCGAAACGATGTACTCCACTCCTGTCCGGACCTGCTCTCCATCCGAGTCCAGTGCCGGTTCCAAAGAACCGGCAGCTAAAATGAGGATCACACACAAACACACAACATACACACTAGTATTTGTTGTCCTCATTGTTCTGTCACACAATTCATGTGCACTGGTGTTGCTCATTTATATAGTAGGTTAACGTTGAGCTAGAGAAAAAGATCATACTTTATCCTTCCAGCTTTCAATCTAAACCACATGTTTCTTAGATACTTGTGGTACTAAACTCCAAAGCAGAGCTCTCTATTATTAGATCACATGAATTTGCATAGTTAATTCAACGAGTTAAATTCATTTTTTGCCATGTAACTAAGCAAAACATCGATTTTTGCCCTAAAAAAAATAAGTGGTTCAATTTTACTCTATAACTAACGAATCATTTCAATTTTTGCCCAATTTTTACCGAAAAATGCAAATTTCACCGGAATACGCCACGTCATGCTTCAATTTGGGGGTTTCCGACTGGTCAATCCAACGTGGTAATTTTGACTTTTTTTTAGCCTAGAGTTAAATCATTTTTTGTCATATAACTAAGCAAAACTTCGATTTTTGCCCTAAAAAGACAAGTGGTTCAATTTTACCCTATAACTAACGAATCATTTCAATTTTTGTCCAATTTTCGCAGAAAACGTGAATTTCACCGGTATTCACCACGTCATACTTCAATTTAGAGGTTTCCGATTGGTCAATCCAAAAATACACATTAATTTAATGTATATTTTATTTTATTTAAAATAAATTCAACATATTATTTATTTATTTATTAAACTACACATTAATTTTATTTTGGTTCAATTTTTAAGGATGTAATTCGTTAATTATAATAATAATTAATATATAAAAAAACAAGTTCAATTATTGAAAAGAATTTTAAAAATTCACTCTTCAATATTTTGATAATTAAAATATAGTATAGTGTGATTTTGAACGATTATTATCATACTTACTAGCATGTTAAAAATTTTGAACGATTATTATTAAAGTTATAGTTTTTCGTAAGTATAACATTTTATATTTAAGATTAATGTAATAAGTATTACCTAATTAATTAATATTTTAGAATTCGGATATCTATGTCATTTATACACGTACACATTTTAATGATTATAAATGGAAAAAAATTATTTTGAACGTGCATTATATATTAGAGATAGGGAAAACTCCGTGCACCCGGGCGCAAGGACCACGTTCCATGCGCCTTTAGAATTTTGTATTAAATTGTATATCATTTAGTATAAAAATGTGTACCCTTTATTTTCTAAAGAAAAAAAATTAATGAAAAGTGTATATCCTTTAGAACAAAATGGTGTACCTTTTATTAATTAAAGTGTATACTCTTTAGACCAAAGCATTATACCCTTACCCATAATACTAAATTTCTAAAGGCGTACGGAATGTGTTCCTGTGCTCCCGGACGCAGCAAGCCTCACTCTTAGAGATAACTAGTGTTATGATCCGTGCGATGCCCGGGAAAATACATTAATTTTTAATTAAATTAATATAATTTTTTTATTTAAATAAGTAAAAAAAATATAAAATAAAATAAAATATAAACTTATGCATTTTTTCATGAAATATAATAATATATTAAGTTAATTAATATTTTTATAATAATTGAATTATTTTAATAATATAAATTATTTTGAAAAAAATACATGGTGTATTAAATTTTATCCTTTAAAATAATATATTATAGTGTTACACTTCGTACATTAGATGTAAAAGATGTCGATTTTTAATTAAGTTAATATAATTTTTTAATTTACATGGAGTAAATAAAAGAAGAATATAATATAAAATAAAATATAAATATACGCATATTAATTAATAAAATATAGTAATTATAATTTTGACCAATGTATATACTAATATATTAAAAGATTTAATAGTCAAATAATTTAAAAAAGGAAAATTATTTTGTGAATTCATCGCACATTACAATTTTTTTTAAAACGAATAATTATTACTCATTCAATTAATAAACTAAAAATTTTTAAGTAATAAATTACTATTTATCTTTTGATTTTAATTTTTATACTTTCATTGTGATAAATTAAAATTTATCATTTAAAAGAATAATAATTAATCATTCTAAAAATAAATAATCCTTATTTTTAAAATATAATAAAAATATACATACACAAAACTATGTTTGTTTTTTATTTAATAATCCTTATTTATATTTCTAAAATTCATACCTAAATTCAGAAATCATCTACACATTTATAATTATTTTTATAATTTTTTTAATATTTTATTATATAAAATGATAATATAACTAAATAGGAACCTATAAAAGAAAATATAGTGAATTGGTGTGTAATTATATATTATAATAATTATTATTAAATTAATTAATTAATTAATTATAATTAATCTAAATATATATATATATATATATAATATTTATAGAATTCATATTTATGATAATTGCATAATTCACGCAATAAATAATTAATATACATAATGTTTTAATAATATTTAATTCTAACATAAATGTGATATGTCATCTAATTAAAATTTCTTATTATTTTGACATGTGGACAAATACTTCATGTTTGGAGAAGCCACATAAACATTCAAACTCTATATACACTTGACACATAGGACAAATTAGTATAGAGACGACACGTGGTGCAGAAGAACTCACAATTAGTATATTTATTTAAGATAGTATGTTTAAAGATTTCTAAACTATCAATTTTTATTTTTATCTATATTTTAAAAAATAATTTAAGTGTTAAAATATTATTTTAAGAAGACATTTATTTGTGCATTTAAGAGGTCATTTATAACATATCATCAATGGTAGCTTCTTCTTTTTTTTAGATCGAAATTAAAAGATTAAAAAAAATCCATTGCGTGGATTCTCAATATTTTATTAGAAATTACCTAAGGAAACTCCCAAATTGAAGTATGACGTGGTGGATATCGACGAAATTCGCGTTTTTCGGCGAAAATTGGGCAAAAATTGAAATGATTCGTTAGTTATAGGGCAAAACTGAACTACTTATCTTTTTAGGGCAAAAATCGAAGTTTTGCTTAGTTATAGGGCAAAAATGATTTGACTCTAAGCTAAAAAAAAAGTCAAAATTACAACGTCGGATTGACCAGCCGGAAACCCCCAAATTGAAGCATGACATGGCGTATTCCGGCGAAATTTACATTTTTCGGCAAAAATTGGGCAAAAATTGAAATGATTCATTAGTTATAGAACAAAATTAAACCACTTATCTTTTATAGGGAAAAAATCGAAGTTTTGCTTAGTTATAGGGCAAAAAATGAATTTAACTCTTAATTCAACATTTGGAGTAAAAATTTGTGTAAAGCGGGAAAGATTTTAAAAATAAAATTATATAAATATAGATTTTTTATAATAGTAAATTTATATATATATCGTGGACACTTAAATACATATAATTACGTATTCTCTTCGTCACATCCTAATAATTATATATTTTTAAATTAGGTGTTTCATTCTAATAGCTTTTTTTGCATGAGATCCACATAATTAAATAATTAAAATTGTTAATTTTTTATAATTACATTAATTTATTATACATGAAAAACGAATAAGGATCGTATAACGTCGATTTAACTAATAATTATTTAATTCTTTACATATAAAGAAATAAACTAAATATACATATCATCACAATATAAAACTTCATACATATGTATTATTTTCGTCTTGTTGTTTGCACGGATTGCATTTTGCACGGAGATTAAAAAATTTTATATTTTAATGTGTATTGAGGCGAGATAAATAATATTTTAATGTATAGTGGATGGTTGTGTTAATGTGGCGGATGAGTCACATTGAGATATTTTAATTACTTAATTGTGTGGGTCCCATGCACAAAAATAAAAAATAAAAAAATGTAACCGTTAGAATAAAACACCCAATTTAAAAATATGTAATTATTAGGATGAGACGGAGAGAATACGTAATTATATGTGTTTAAATGTCCACGATATATATAATTACTCCCTCCGTCCCATTTCAATGTTTACATATTTCTATTTTGGACGTCTCATTTCAATGTTTACGTTTTCCTTTTTAGTATATAGGACCCACCTAAAACAATTAATATATCACTATGGGACCCACATTCAACACTAATACACCTACATACTTTACATTAAATATTACTACATTTTCACCCACTATCTATTAAAATATTATACTCCTTAATCAACGTGCAAAAAGCAAACGTAAGCATTGAAACAGGACGAAGGGAGTACATTAGACTATCAGTTGAAATATTATCATCTTATAAAAAGAAAGAAAGAAATTGATTGATACCTCAATTTAATCTGTAAATTTGTAAATCGGTAGAGTAAATTTGTAAATCGGTAGAGTGTAAAATCAAAGAACCTATTGAGATTACTCTTTAGTTGTAAATTAGTTGTAAAATATTAAAAGAGTTTGTAGAGTGAAATATACAACACAAATCACTCCAAATGTAAAATTTGCATTTTAGGATAAAATGGCATTCTTGATGAAATGGTTCGACACAATTCACATACAGATTACACTCAAATTGAATAGATAATCAATATTTTTGTTCCTACTGTGAACATTTTGAGACAAAAAATATGCTTCATTGTGATTTCTGACTGATTGATTTAGGGCTCTGTAAGTTTTGATACTTTGTTGTTAAGAATAGAGGAGGGTGAAAATAGATAATTGATGGTTAAAATAAATTACCTAACATTATATCTATATTTAAATCATACTCTCTCCGTCTATCTTTAATGTATCCATTTATTTTTTTACGCGGATTAAGGAGTATTATTATTATATGTATAGTAGCCAGTTGTATTAGTGGAGGGTGTGGGTCCCATAGTCTAAAAAGTGAAATGTATAGATTAAGGATGAACGACCCAAAATGATAAAATTGATAGATTGACAGGACGGGGGAGTACATTAGAAAAGAAAATCAATATAATTAGGATGAGAGAAATTGAGGAGAAATTAAAGAGAATCGATAAATTGATGAGATATCATGGAGAGATTTTGATCAAGATTTTAAGTTGAAAAACTTTGGTTAATCACATGTGGTTTTATATGGGATAAATACCGATTTGGTCCCATAACTTTTTTCATGGTCTTTTTTAGTCCCAAAAAAGATAAGTTTGCCAAATTAGTCCCACCGGTGAAGAAATAGGGCCAAACACTTCCTATTATCGCCGGATTTTCGGCGATGTCACCGTTTTCCAGCGAAAATAGGGCGTATTTGGTCCTATTTCTTCACCGGTGGGACTAATTTGGCAAACTTATCTTTTTTAGGACTAAAAAGGATCATGAGAAAGTTATGAGACCAAATTGATATTTATCTCCAATCTTTTCATACAAATTTATTTCATTCAAAATAGTAAAAAGAAACTTAATTTCTCAAAAAACTATAACTTTCAAACTCTTACCAAAATGATCCTTTTTACATAAATATATTCAAATTTTCTAATTGGGTAAATATCAAAATTAATCTTGTAAATATAGTCGATTCCAACTTTAGTCCTTTTTTCCTGTAGTTCTCTGTTTTGGTCCTTTTTTGCCCATCATTAGTCATTTCTGTCCAATTTTTGTCATTTTTCAAAATTTGGTCTTTTTTTGTCAACTATTGGTCCAGAATTTATACACTTTCAGACCAATTTTGGATTTTTTTTAACATAAATGACTAAATTTGAACAAAAAAAACTAAAATTTAAAAAATGACTAAATTTGGCCAGAATGACTAAAATTGAAAAAAGAATGACAAAAATTGAGAATTGCAAATGAAAAAGGACGAAAGTTGGAATATATCATACTTACGGGACCAATTTTAAAAATATTTTCTCTTTCTAATTCCATGGGATAAGACTGAATCAGTGTTTCTATAAAGTTTTCGGATGAAATGGGTAAAAAATACTCCCTCTGTCCCACTGGAAGGAGTGTATTTTTTCATTTTTGTCCAACCTAATACAAGAGTTGCATTTTCTTTTATAGTAAATAAGCAATCGGGATAAATACCGATTTGGTCCCATAAATTCCTCACAGTCCTTTTTAGTCCCCAAAAAGATAAGTTTGTCAAATTAGTCCCATCGGTGAAGAAATAGGGCCAAATACGTCTTATTTTTGCCAGAAAATGGTGACATCGCCGAAAATCCGGCGAAAATATGACGTATTTTGCCTTATTTCTTCACCAGTGGGACTAATTTGGCAAACATATCTTTTTTGGTACTAAAAATGACCATGAGAAAAGTTATGGGACCAAATCGGTATTTATCCCGGTTATATATATATATAGATTATATATGCATCATTTTTCATGTGTGCATAAATTGTTCCTAAAATAATTCAATTAAATTAATATATTCGTCTATCCCATTAATTTATGCACATTTCACTCGTCATTACACGTTATTGATCAAATTCATAAGTATAATTTAAAAAAAATAAATTATTGAACTCAACTAGCTAGTAAACGGTCCCATTAGTAATACTTTATTTAATCTTAAAGTAGTCAACAATTTTCACTTTCTGAAAATAAAAATAAAAATAAATTAAAAGATAAATGAAACTAAACTCTGAATCTCATTTCCAACCAAATTACAGTCTACAGATAAACCATATGAACACAAAGTCCATTAACATTATGCACATTTAGATAGTAGGCTTGTGATGTAAAAAGAGATTTTCTAAATAAGGGACTGGAATGCCAGAATACTTCCTAGCACGATTTATTGGAATCTCTAGAAAAGTGTTTTTACTGCAATCATAGAGATATTTGTACCAACAGTACCATTTTGTATCATTACTGTGAAATATCGTATTCAAAAAACTCCCTCCAAGCAAGTGGATATCGGAATGTAGAGCTCTTGTAGAGTTGGAGATGAATTTCAGCAAAACTTGGATCAGAGATGGTGGCCATCCACTGTTTGCAAACTGCTTTAAAACGAAGGAGGTATTTTACAGGCACTCGTGAGAGGATGTTTTCTATAATTTCATGTGGTAGCGTAGTTGTTCAACAATGCAGGAGCTAAATTTCAAGTTTGAGTCAAAACTAAGACAATTCTTGTGATAATGGTCAATTGTACCACAAGAAAAGCAATAGTTGTTTGGCAATGACTCGTACATGAGAGGAAGCCATAATTGTTCCCCTTTCACCCGAATGTTGATTTCTCTCAGCAAAGGTTTCGTGATATTCAGAGAGATCTTAAACCTCATAAACTTTCCTATTAAATCCTCATCTAACTTGTCCACTGATTCAAGAATGCCAATCTGTTTGGCAAAAAGCCTTAGTGATCGTTCATTCATGCATGAAAACGGGACATCATATAACCTTGCCCAGAACGATGCGTGTTCAATACTGACATTGAGCTGCTCGTCTCCTTCTTCAAACTTCTTTATGGTGAAAAGAGTGCCCTCAAAAATCCATGGTTGATGTTTCAATACACAGTCTCTATCCATGGAATTATCAAAGCAAAATAATGTCAGTTTCGACTCTCCCAACTCCCTCCATGACATAACATGTTTCGGTTTCCAGGCATTTTTAGTGGCTTCTATTAAAATTGAGGGATTCAAGTTTTCCTCTGAGACCAACCTTCCCACAATATATACTTCTTTCTCCTCTTCACAAACGCAATCCATATCAATTACTTCCATTTCAACTTTGGTCGATGCTTCCATGGTGCTTAAAGCTAGAATTAATATATTAACACTGAAAAAAGGGGAAAAAAAAAGGAAAAAGACACAATTAAAAGAGCCTACAATTAAATCAGGAAATTCAAAATTTTCAAGTAGTTGAATGGTCCTATCAGTTTTTACCTTTTACTTAATCAAATTGGTATCTAATTTCAACCAAACTCCAACTGATTTACTAAAATATTATTATCATTTAATTGTGTTTGTTGTTTGTAATCATTTAAGTACGTATATAATTGCAAATAAGAAGAAATTTGCAACAGTTTTAAACATATATTCACATGGAAACACAGAGAAAGAAATCGAAAAAGTGTCTACTCAATTTTCAATATAATTATATAGCAATCACCTATTAGAGCAATGTAATGATCTATATATGATATATCCAGATATAAACCATACCATAACTAAGAACCAGAATTCACAGAACTTAAAAAGGAGCAAGGGCTTGAAAAAAACACTTAATTTTAGCGGGAGAGGTGGAAAAATTAGGTTTAATCGAAAGACTTTGACAAACACTTGTGTGGATGTATTGAATTTTGTTAGGCTGATAATATGTGATAATCAAAAGCTAAGGATACAACAAAAGACAAAAGAAGCAATGGGAGTCGTGAGGAACAAGCCTCACTGCAAGATTCTACCCCTCATTAATACCATCGTTTAAAGTTAAAACAAATCTCTATTGTTCGGCTTAAAACATCCAATATGAAACTTCATACACCTTCAAGTTCATAGGACGAAAAAATATTTTTTGAGGGCCTTATACTCATTATGCCAGTCAGAATTAAAAGTATATTCTCTACCAGTCAGAATATTATTCGAAAAAAAAACCTCCAACAGGGCATCAAATTAAGATAGTAACTGGGGATACCTCTTTTGGTATTTAAAAATAGTTTGGTTTGTATAGTGAAGGTTTGGTTTAATTTGAAGATTTTTCAAAATATTGAGAGTGACAAAACAGTGGGTGCAGCAGCAATCATATAATGAGAAGATCTTTCAAATTGTTGACAAAATAGTCAAATATCAAAAAAAAGTTGACCCAAAAAATTTCAAAGCTCTACAATAAAACTATTTTTACCAACGAAAATTTTGTTAGTTAAAGCATTAATTCCATTGTTAAATTGGCTTATCAATGGATTAACAATTAAATCCGTTGGTAAAGTGGTGGTTGGTAAATTTTTAGCCCATTGGTAATCCGTTGCTAATAATTCCGTTGGTAATTTATATAATAATTCACTTGGTAATCCGTTGGTAATTACCAACGGATTAAGTTCCGTTGCTAAAATAGAATATAAATTCGTTGGCATTCCATTGCTAATTCATGGGTAATTTCCAACGGATTGAATTCCGTTGGTAAATTCAGTTACTAAAATATATTTTTTTAGTGAGATACTATGGGAAAAGAT
The DNA here is from genome assembly GCA_023678885.1 of Pogostemon cablin. Classification (NCBI taxonomy): domain Eukaryota; kingdom Viridiplantae; phylum Streptophyta; class Magnoliopsida; order Lamiales; family Lamiaceae; genus Pogostemon; species Pogostemon cablin. The sequence continues at coordinate 19,209,150 of CM042955.1, forward strand.
AAAAGGAAACAACTGCATAAGATGAGATGAAGTCAGATCGCAGACCCACCTCTCAATAGACTCTATACTGAGACGTTCATAATTGCATAGCATAAAAAAAGAAAGAGAATGACGGAGATAACTGTTAAGATAGAGAATAAGAATGAAAATTACTTTTTTAGTGAGATACTATAGGAAAAGCTCGGATCATTCGAATATGCAACAAGGAGAATGATAAAATTGATGCATATTCCAATAAAATAAAATCCTAAAAAAATCTAGAAATGACACCTAGCTTATCTACTAAAGAGGCAAAGAATGGATAAATATGTAATCTTCTAGAAATTGATAGATTATCTTGCTTAGTAAGTAATATAAAGAATTCTCTAGAAATGGCTAGGTTAATCCATGTCGGTGGACTTCCCTCCCGTAATAAGTAACTAAGAAATCCATTTTCCACAATTAGCTGCAACCTGCCCTCACCCCCTCACTAAAACCACACACCACTAACTAACTCATGCCACACACCAAATTATTTTAAATACTAACATGGATTACTCGAATAATTCAGTTGATTAAACCAATTCTCTACCAAAACAAATAATCAACTCAACACCTGAATCCAATCAATCGAACAGTTCTAATTAACTACTCATTCCTCAATATAAACAAAATTTGCAGCGAATAGAACAAAGCAACGGTTAAGATTCCAAATACAGAAGAAGAAGCAATAATTATAAAAACAAACCAACCTTCTAGGGCTATGAATATCGACGATCGTAAGAGTGACGAATTGAGTAGAGTAATTAGGTTATTTATTTAGGATTGTCTCGTGTCCGCCCAAGCAAATTATATTTCTGTAGGCGATCCTACATTATAAAATAATATTTCTTTTTCTAAATAATATATTTCCTTTCTAAAATTTATGATCAATCTAATTTTAATTATTTTGTTTTAATTTATCTAAACCTGAATTTCTATTTTTATCTTTAATTTTTTATCATCTTTTTAATTTTACTATATTTAGAAATCATTCAATTTTATTCTAATCATCCATTTTAATTTTTATTTTATTTTGAAAAAAACCAAAATTTTATGAAAATGAGTAGAATATAAGAAGTGCTTAATATGGTGCAAATATTATAAAATAAACTTAGAAGACAAACTACATGAAGCAACAAACATTTTTCTCTCGTCGCTTCTTTACGAACTAATGAATATTTGGAGTTATCTCAACCATCCACTAAGAGTGCATTCTAATCTTAAGCGCCCCATATTTAATCCAAAGCTATGTATTGACTTTTATCTTCATCACTATATTCTTGCGATCAACGGACTTTCCATTAAACACTTTATTAGTTATTGCCCTCCAAATTTGTCATATTACACTCAATTCCCAAAGGCAATATTTTTAATATTTTTAATCTTAATCATTATCCTTTTTATGTCAATAATATATTTTAAATTTTTTAATTAATAATATAAATTTAGTAAATATTAAAGATATTTTTGACATATTTAACTAATTATCAATAAATATATTATTCTTTAATCTATATATCAATCAATATAATATAACTTAATTTAATTAAAATATTTTCGTAATTTATTTTTTTCCTAATATTGAAAACTCAAAAAATTACGGCCTAATTCAAAATTAGATAAATTTAAGGGAATACAAATTATATTTTCCCTTCATTTATACCATTCAATCAATTGAGTCCGTTTATACCATTCAATTGGAGTTAATTAATTTTTCCTTTAACTTTTAACTCTTTTTCTTTTTTTCAATTTCAATCATTTTGCAAAATTTAAAGGGCTTAGAAGTCCTGTAAGTTTTTAACTTTTTTTCGCATATGAACTAAAATTGAAATGTTAAAAATTATAGGACTAAGGGCATGTTTGTTGATGGATTTGAAAGTGTGGAATGAGATGTTTGTTTCATTACTTTGATTCTTTTCTGCAATAAAACGATATCCCAAAAGTGTGGGGATGGTGATTCCTCCACTTTTTTGTTACTTTGAGAATCATTTCATCCCATGAGAGAGGTAAGATATTTTTTTTAATTTTTTAGTTTTAAACATTATTTAACATAATAAAAACAGAATATTAATTATAAAAATAAAGCTTAAAATTGAAAATATAATATAATTGATTTCATTCCATAGTTTAAACAAAATCAATAACTATAACAGTGGTTCTTATTATCAACCAAACAATACATTCATAGACGTCCCATTCCTTAATATTATCATTCTCATGCCTTTTAAAATACTAAACGGCCACTAATTGATATAAAATAATTATAATAAAAATATATATATTATATTGAATAAAAACTAATATAGTTTGCTGCGAAATAACAATGAGCACTTAGACTCAATAAAATGGAGGAAATAAACATTGCGTAGAAAAAGAAACTAGGAGGAAATAAACAACAATGCAGCATATATTATGCATATTTAAATAGGATAGAACTAACCTTATTGTAAAAAGAGATTTTCTAAATAAGGGACGGGCACTCTTGTAGACTTGTTTTCTCTTGGTCTTGGAACATACTCAAAACTGTTCCTACTCGCATCATAAACCACATACACTTTTATGGATCTACTGTTTAATATAACCTCATTTTCACTTATCTTTTCTGGAGGCCAGTACCCGCATACGTTCAAGTATCGGAACTCTGCCTTAATATGAGTCCTCACCATCGCCTTCGGTACTTCTTGACATGATCCTGACATGACCCATCTGGTCGATGACGAACATAAAGAGACGGCCTCCAAAAATAGCCAGGCCAAAATCGTCAAGGCTTTCCATTGAGAGTGTGTATGGCGTGGGCAGCCTCTTGAAAGTTTCGACTTTACTATCAAAACGCACTATGGAAAAATTACAAATATAGTCTTCTTCTAGTCTGTAGCTCAGCCAATAACAGGAGCCATTAGAAGAACAACCATAACGGTGCATTATTTTTTCCTCACGGAGTACGTCGTTCATCTCTTTCACTTCACTCAATTTGTTGTGTCTACATGAAAATACGGCATAACGGTTTAGTTCTTCATCAGCAATCACTACATTATAATCCTTCATCAATGGATTGTAGTAAATCCCTAAGTAAGCCTTAACACTATGATTATCTGTTGAGAATGGACACCTGAAGTGTTTGTAGGCTCTGCAGGATGGATTCCACAGCACATACATCGTCCTGTACACTTTTTCTTCGTAGGATCTGCTGTCTTTTTCTTTGTAGGCTCTGCACTTTAATGAATTCCACAGCACACACAACTTCTCTTGCTCTTCAAGAGTATCGTAACTCATCCTATATAAATATAATCCATCAGCGTTGCTCACAATATCATACAACGTTTTACATTCGCAAGAATGTTTGATTGCCGATACAAATTGATATGGCTTTGGTTGATGTTAGGATCGGGGTACAAAAATTGAGCAACATGGATTCCACTGTCCTGATGAAACGGAAACTCCCCCCAAGCGAGTGGATATCGGGATGTAGAGATCTTGTAGCGTTGGAGATGAATTTCAGCAAAACTTGGATCAGAGATGGTGGCCTTCCACTGTTTGCAAACCGCTTTGAATCGAAGGAGGCATTTCACAGGTACTCGTGAGAGGATGTTTTCTATAATGTCATGTGGTAGAATAGGCTGCTGTTCAACAATGCAGCTGATGTATTCCAAGTTAGGATCAAACTTTGACAGCTGTAGTGATCGTGGCCGATGGTGCCACAAGAGAAGCAATACACTGGCAATGATTCATACTTAAGAGGAATCCATAAATGTTCCCCTTTCACCTGAAAGGCAATCCCTCTGAGCAAAGGCCTCGTGATATCTTGAACCTCATAAACATCCCTATTGAATCTTCACACGACTTGTCCACGGATTCTAGGATCCCAATCTGTTTGGTAAAAATTCGTATCCATCTTTCATTCATGCAAGGCAAATGTACATCATATAGACGAGCCCAAAACAAAGAGTACTCCATAGTACTTAAGACCTATAATTCAATTAAATTTCACTGCAAAGAAACACACAAACCGGATAATTAATTGACAAAAATTCTCATCAACTGGATTATTCGAATGATAAGTAAAACCCACTTATTCCTTAGTATAAACAGTGCTATGATAACAAAAAACCAACAATTAAAATTCCAATATCAAACCCACAAATGATTTAATTAAGAGGGGTTTGAATAGGGTCATTTGAAACTCAAATTATTGAAGTCGTGAATTATTTTATTTGGGATGTATTATGCACTTCTAAAAGGAATTCTAAATCATTAAACTTCAAACATATTATTTGATAAATTTTATTTTAAGTTCTGATCAAAACTATGATAATGGCTTATGCTTTATTTCCCCCTCATTAATTCGATCCATATCATTCTAACATCATAGCTTAGCCTAAAATTCTCAATTAAAATCCCTTGAAGAAAGAGAATTAAATCAACAAGCTACAGCTTTAATTGACAAAAAAACCCAGATATATCAAAGTAACAGAACAGGTACGTAAGCATAATTCAGTGTATTAAACCATATTCTCTACCGAAACAAATAATCAACTCAACACCTAAATTCGACCAATGGAACAGGAATGTATACTTAGCTACCCATTCCTCAATAGAGAATTGCAAAGAATAGAACAAGCAACGATTAAGATTCCAACTACGTACAGAAGCAATAATACATACAAACCAACATTGGAGTCTTCTTCAGCGACAAGAAGGGCTATGAAGGCAGACGATTGAAGAGTGAGGAATTGAGTAGGGTAATTTGGTTTATTTATGCACCCACTGAGTAGACCGCTTTTAAAATATATAACAGGACTGAGTCGAGTTGTTAAACCGCTTTTAAAATATAACAGGATTTGGGCCTGCCTACGGCCCTTTGTTCCCGAATCGATTAGGCCACACGCTAATAGGTCTGGCAAAATTATTATTATTATTATTATTATTATTATTATTATTATTATCTTTTAGCATTTTTAGGTTCTTTCAATAAAAATAACATTACAAAAATTTGAAGATAAAAATACAAAAACCACTTTTTCGGCAATTGTTTGTTGAATTATTTAGAAAAATATTGAAAGGAAAATATAACTAAATATGATTGAAGGTTGATGAAGGATGTATTGACTAATGCTAAGAAAGAAATTGGAAAAGTGATATAACCAGCTCATAGAAACTTCTATTCATCAAAGTGAATACTCAAACGTGGTAATATTTTAATAGGGTAATGATAGTCATATAGAGTATATTCTAAAAAAATAGTAGTATGTTTTAAGAGTTAATATCTAGTTTACACTAGAATATTCCAACTCCTAGCTATATAAGAGGGGGATTAAAGAGAGTTTGAGTAACAATAAAAAGTGTGAAATAAATGTGAGAGTTCAAGTAAACCAAATCATTTTCTTTATAAATAAATAATTTATAAAATATTAGTAAAATATTGTGTAATTTTCTTTTCGGTGACTTGCATTAATACGTTGTTTAGTTTAGATATTTATCGATATGATACGTTGTTTAGTTTAGATAATGACTAGTTCTAGTTGTGAATGTTCAACTTGCGATAGGTTTGAATGTTCACCTTGCGATTTTGAATGTATTATGAACAGTACGTGGATTTATGAACAGTACGTGGATTTGCTATGAACAGTAGTGGATTTGCTAGACTAGTTCTAGGTTTTGATGTTCACCTAATTCTAGGTTTGAATGTTCACCTAAAAGTTCAGTGGCAATATATGATGTGAGAAATTGAGATTATGTTATCGTGTTTTATCTTTTATTAAAAAGAAATGTACAATATTATCGTAATGTGTTTTATCTCTTATTAAAAAAATCATGGCTATTTCTACCAGCAAGGTGATTAAGAAATATATTATTTTTTGTAAAAAATAAATAACGTAAATTTATAATTTAAAAGGAAAAAATGAATAAAATTGTTAAAGAATAAAAAATAAAGTGTAAAAAGTAAAGAAAATTATTAAAATTGATAAATAAAATATAAAAAGTAGATAAAATTTATAATATATTTTTACGCCTCAGGAATAAAAAGTAGTATTCATATATATTGAATACGTGGTCACATCATTTTATTCTTCAATAATTAATTTAAGATATTATAAGTCCAATCATACCAAAGTGGGGTTGATCTTTCATACAACTCATAAGAAAGCAAAACTCAGGTGATGAGATGTCATAATCTAAAGATTACGAATTCAAAACATTTTAACAAGCCAACACATTAGTTTATCGAATGCATATGGAGACCAAACAAAGTAGCCTAACACTAATGGTGTTCCACAATTGAAGGAAACGAACATAATTTAGAAGTAGAAGTCATAATTACAGTTTACAGCAGTTGACAGCATATGAGAAGTTGCAATCAGCAACAATGTTTATTGCTGTAAGGAGGAAGGAGAGAAGATATGAATAAGCATGTATTAAATGATGAAGTTGTTGAACATAAATACTGTTTATGTACAAGATATGTGGTAAAGCAGAGGTGGTGGTGGTGGTGGTGGTTGTTTCACTCGTATTAAGCAGTGGCGGCAGCCGCCTCTTCCGCCATCTGAGACACCGGGAGGAGGGTGCAGATCAGGTTGCGATCACCATACACGTTGTCAACGCGTCCTGAGATTGAATCACAGCTCGATTCATAAGACCAAGTTTTTTTAAACATGATAGCAAGGAGTGTTTGCAAACTCAACTAGCTACTCCAAACTCACTAGTTTTCTTAAACAAAACTGAATTTCTGGTGTTTTGAAAATCAAGAAGTGATTAATGATAACTTTCTGGGATTGCATGAACTTAATATTTTATTATTGAAAATTTCATAACATAGAGGGTGTAAAATCAGAGCACAATAAATATAAATACCTGTTGTTGGCCAGAACTTGGCAGTCTTGAGCCATGCAGCAGGGTAGGCTGCATATTCTCGTGAATATGGCTTAGTCCAAGCATCGGCCATAAGCAACGATGGTGGATGAGGAGCGCCCTGAGATTCGAGAATCACAATAAGCTTTTCAATATTACAGCAAAAGAACAAGTGCGTCAAACAGTTCAAATGAGAAGTGGAATGCTGAATCCTGGTCTCATCGAATACCTTGAGAACATTGTTGTTAATGTCAGCATTTCCTTTCTCAATCATTGCAATCTCTTCTCTAATTGAGATAAGAGCGTCGCAGAACCTGTCTAGCTCTGCCTGCAAAACGAATCAAAGGGGAGTTGTGTTGAAAATTGTTAAGGGAAGGAGAAACTGTAACTTCAAGTGGAGTTTTCTTTTGCCGTTCTTGTACCTTGCTTTCACTTTCGGTCGGTTCAATCATGAGTGTACCAGGAACAGGCCATGACATGGTTGGCCCGTGGAATCCGTAGTCCATGAGACGCTTAGCAACATCTTCAGGCTCTATCCCAGCAGTAGTCTACAGAATAGGCATTTTCCATTAAGAAGGTGAATTTTTATGGGAAACTGAACAGACATGCTTAATTGATGTTAAGTTGGACCGACCTTAAATCCTCTCAAGTCGATGATGAACTCGTGGGCAACTGTTCCATTGACACCACGGAAAAGAACAGGGTAATGCTTCTGTTATCAAAAGCATAGCATGTTACTGAGAGAAAAAGCAAGGCTTATTGTTCACTATAACTCAGTGTGATTAATAATTTTAGTTTTAGCATAGATTGAAATGTGGTTCATCAAAATGCACAGAGAAAGGAAATGAAGACCTCTAAACGCTTGGCCATGTAGTTTGCATTCAAGATAGCTATCTTTGATGCGTCGGTTAACCCTCCTGATCCCATCATGGAAATGTAGGTATATGAAATAGGCAAAATGAGTGCAGATCCCCAAGGTGCAGCAGAGATAGCACCAAGGGGTTGCGACTGCTCAGGTGCTGGTATGCCTCCGGTAGAGATCTGCAGAATCAAGAATACATGACAAAATCAGCTAAAGTCAAACTATACAGAAAACTGACCCAATCTAAAGAATCAGTTACTGCTGATGTTGTTACGTACCACAGGATGCGATGGTAGGAATGGGGCTAGGTGTTTCTTCACCCCAATGGGTCCCATACCAGGTCCACCTCCACCATGAGGAATGCAGAATGTTTTATGGAGATTAAGATGGCAAACATCAGCACCGATGAAACCAGGGCTAGTCAAACCAACCTGTCGACATAAGAGATATATAAAGAAATTACATGCAAGTCTGCACAGAGAAAGGAACACGGGGAACAAAAAAAGGAGCAAAGTGCATCCAGAAACAGCTCTTCCTCGATGGTTAAAGCTGCAGAATGGGCAATGCAGTGACTGGAGTTCGCGTGAAAGAATGCATTTTATGTCTAAACCTTATCTTCTAGAAACTTACTCTACTTCTTTTGTTACTTTAAAGTGAAAAGTTATTTCTTCCAAGTAGTTCTATATGTTATTACAATCTTGGTAAACATACTCTTCCGTAACGATCTTACCTGGGCATTCATGTTAGCTCCATCCATGTAAACTTGTCCACCATTGTCGTGAATTATTTTGCAGATCTCATCAATGCCTTCTTCATAAACTCCATGAGTCGAAGGATAAGTAACCTGGATTCAAGAGAATTTAGCAGGAAATCACAATGAAAAGCACACTCAGAGAATAGCAATAACAATAAGATAATGCATACCATAAGAGCAGCTAAGTTTTCCTTATTTGCTTCAGCAGCCTTTTTTAACTCTGGAATGTTAATATTTCCCTTCGCGTCTGTTCCAACAGCCACGATTTTCATGCCACACATGGCAGCACTTGCAGGGTTCGTTCCATGAGCTGAGACTGGAATGATGCATACATTGCGGTGGTGGTCTCCTCTCGCCTATATCATAAGTTCACCAATTTTTATTGAAGTCAGAATTTTTATTTAAATAGTCCCTTGTATATTTCTAATAGTAATATATTTAACGACAGAATCTTAAAGCAAGATTTTATCATCCAGCTCTACAGTAAGGTTAAAGCCTCCATAAAAAATAAAGTATCATGCATACCGTATAAAATTAAATGATTTCAAATGAATAAATACCCTGTGATACTCCCGAATAACCATCAGCCCAGCATATTCACCAGCGGCACCTGCATTCGGTTGAAGAGAGACAGAATCGAAGCCTGTTATCTTACACAATTGTTCACCCAAGTTCTTGAACATTTCCTACAAGTACAAGATGATGGTTCAGTACTATAAAAACCATTGAAGGAGGAACTTAGTGACGTTCGTTTCAAATAGCTTTTCATTACCTGGTAACCAGCAGCCTGTTCCGTGGGGACAAAAGGATGAAGGTTAGCATAGGCAGGCCATGTCACTGGCATCATCTCTGTCGTTGCATTCAGTTTCATTGTACAAGATCCAAGGGGAATCATGCTATGGCACAAAGAGAGATCCTTCGCTTGAAGCCTATGAAGGTATCTAAGTAGTTCGTGCTCCGTGTGGTTCCTACAACATCACAGAGTATAAGTTGCATTCACCCCCACAAGGAATGAGTATTATGTGTAAAATGAAAAGATCATACGAGTTGAATATTGAGTGCGTCAAAAATGGGGTCTCCCTCACAAGTCCTGAAGGAATCACATTCTGAACCTCTGATGCAAGGGATGCAGCTGTGAATGTCACCTAATGAACAAAACATCTAAGATATGATATCTATATAACTGAAATTTATTGAAGATGTCATAAAAGAATCAGTGCTTACAGGCTTGCCCGATGCAAAGACTTCAAATAGCTTGTCCACGTCTTCCAATGTTGTCGTTTCATCAAAAGAAACTGTAATCTGAGACCAAAATGAAAAAGGGTATGGTCATATCTAAACGGTTTATGATTTACGGAAAAGACAACGTTTAGGTAAGTAAGCTCACTGTTTTGCTGTCAACAGTCCGCAAATTTATTTCCTTCTTGTAAGCAGCATCAGAAATGGCCTTCGCATCTCCACATTTTACTGCAACAGTGTCAAAGAATGGTAGGTCCTGAACTTGCACGGTTCCAAGCTTTTTCAATCCAGCTGCAAAAACTCCAGCCAAACCATGTACCCGTTGAGCGATGGTTTTTAGACCTTCTGGTCCATGATAAACAGCATACATGGCAGCCATGTTGGCCAGCAATGCCTACATAACAGAACCGGATTCATGAGACAGAGAAGTTTGTATTTGATATGATCAAGATATTAATTACCAAGCCATATACATGTGAAAGTTAGGAAGCATTTAAGTTTTTTTCTTTTTTCCATACCTATTAATGCTATTTTTCAGATTTGCACATCAAATAAAAGGAGCTCTAAAGAAAGTAATGAAATCAATTCAGAAATAAACTCACCTGAGCTGTGCAAATGTTGCTTGTGGCCTTGTCCCTTCGAATATGCTGCTCCCTCGTCTGCATAGCCATACGAAGAGCAGGCTTTCCTGTTGAATCAACACTCACACCAATAATCCTCCCAGGCATCATCCTTTTGTACTCTTGTGATGTAGCCAAGAAAGCAGCATGAGGACCTCCATAGCCCATCGGAACACCAAACCTCTGAGCCGAACCAACCACAATATCGGCTCCCAACTCACCCGGAGGCTTCAACATGGTCAAAGCCAACAAATCCGTAGCCATCACAACCTTCACCCCATTAGCATGAGCATTCTTGATAAATTCCCCATAATCCAAAATCTCACCCTCAGTCCCCGGATACTGAACTAGCACACCACAAGCATCACCACAACTATAATCAATATCCTTAACATCCGCAACTACAACCATAAGATCAAACCCATCCGCTCTAGTCTTACAAATATCAATAGTTTGGGGGTGACAATTGCTAGCAATCACAAAAGTCTTCTTTTTCCCCTTTAGAATGTTATTACACATAGCCATAGCCTCAGCAGCTGCAGTTCCTTCGTCGAGCAACGAGGCATTGGACATGGGTAAACTAGTAAGATCCGTAATCATGGTCTGAAAGTTCATCAAGGATTCGAGTCTCCCTTGTGAAATTTCAGCTTGATAAGGGGTATACTGAGTATACCACCCCGGATTCTCCATGATATTTCTCAAGATAACAGGGGGCACATGTGTATTGTAATATCCCATCCCAATATACGACTTAAAAAGCTTGTTTTTGGATGCTAAATCTTGCATATGTTCAATCATTTGTGACTCTGTTAAACCCTCATCAAATATTGGAAACTTCATGCTATCAATACGAATAGATTTAGGCACAGTTGCATCAATTAGATCATCAAGACTATTGTACCCCACAAACTCCGCCATCTTGGATTGCTCCTCCGGCGTGGCGGAGTTGTGGCGGCGGGGGAAGGTGTCACTCGGTTTAAGGGCCTCAACAGAAATGGATCGAGTGGCCACAAATTGTGTTAAATTTCTCGAACTAAAACTAGGAACCTTAGAAACATTACTCCCACCATGAACAACGCTCGGAGATAACGAGGAAACGTACCTCGAAGGTTTGTACAATGGCTGCTGCTTCGTTTCAGAAACAAGGCGTTTGAGAATAGCCCTGTTAGCTAATTTCCTTGCTCTCTCCATTCTCTTTGATTGTAAGAATGAATGATTGAGGAAAGGAAGGAAATCAAGAAAGGTTATGGGGTTCCTATACTGTGTCTTCTCTTACATAAGGAGTGCCATTTTTTTACTGTTTCATGATCTCAAAAAGTGGGTGGTGGTAATGGGTTGTTGAGCTCACTGTCTATAAACACACACATATTTGATTTATTTATTTTGCTATTTTGCAATTTGCTTCTCTCTCTCTCTCACTCGAGATCTGGTGGTGGGTAAAATTACACAGAATGCAGAACCAACTTGAGGAAAACGACATGGATTTGGGTTCACGTTCAAATTTAGATGATGTGCAGACCAATGGTTTCCGGAATAAAATCTAATCTTTCTGCAAAAACTGCGCAAAATTGGGAAAATTACAAGAATTACGAACGAATGGAAGGGAATGAGTGATAAGGGATTGAGATTCAATGGATCTAATTAAATGGAATTTTTCTGTTGTACAATGAAAATAAGGCCTCAAAAATTGGTTGGATTTTGAATCATGATAATTGGGAATTTGGGATGTGTAGATTCACACCTGGAAAGTTATCTTTCACATTTGGCTTATCTCTATTTCTCACCTCAAAAAACTAAGTTTGGTGTTGATAATTTCTCTACTTTAAAATCTTCTAAATCTAAATATTTGAATATTTTGTTTTCCATAATATGTGGAAAAAATAACACTAATATTGTCTTTTTCTTTTTTTTTCTTCTTTCTTTAATTATGTAAAATGAATTCACCTTGCACCTTAATTTTATCATAATTATTTGTTAGTACATGAAAATTTATTCATAAAAAGATACTATCCCTTGAATGAAAATTAGTACTCCTCAAATTATAATATATTATAATTATGATGAATAATATTTTTTATTTAAAAAATAATAATTTTTTAATGATTTTTTATGTGTATGTGATAATTTTATAAAATTAAGGTGCATGATATTTTTTTTTTAAATGGAGCAGACTTATTGTCTTAATTTTATTAATTCTATGTTTTTCTATTATTAAACTGTTGGTTTTTTATGCCGTTGGAACATGTTTCATTCCTTCTAATAAAGTTTTCATACTTTCTTTTAAAAAGAAGTGTAAAAAATTTATTAGGCTTGGGGGAATAAAGTTAATAGAAATTATGATTTCAACTCGTGTTAAAATACTATACTCTTTTATTCCATAATAATTAATTTTAAATTTTTCGTTCTTCGTCAATCCCTCAATAAACTTAACATGGAGGGAGTATTAAGCTAGGATAAGCTTAATATGTTAGAAATTAGGATTTCAAGTATTCAACCACATCTTAATGTTTTTTTTTTTTTTGAAAAATTTTACGTAACACAAAAAACTATTGTTCCTCACTAATATTTTACTTATTTCTTGAAAAACTATTCCTAAAATTGCAACTCTAAAAGAGATGATATCAAGCATAGATCTAGATGACAATTGACAAATGTACTTGCTTCATTTATGTCAATGTTTACATTTTCATATTAATTGGTTCCATTACACTCTTTTCATTTTAAAAAAATAAAAATGGTATAGTAACACACACCGTCTCAGATACTATAATTTTAAAATTATTAAACTCATAAATACACATAAATTACTTTATCATATATTTTATACAAAGAGCTACATTCTATTAAAAATAAATAAAATTGACTAATAAAGTAATTTTAAAATGTAATAAAATAAGCGAGAGTATACAATAAGAATGGAGGGATGATCGAATTTTCAGATATGGACTTGTCCCAATTAAATTTTCATTCTTTTTTTTTTTCTATTTATCTCTCTTGCACAATTTCAAAATGAAAATAACCCACCATATCGACATATCCTTAATTAAAATAGCATACTTCTTTTTACCCATAATAATTTAGTAAAATCAACAATATCATGTAGTAAATTTTATTTCAGTCATCACGGAAAATATCTCCTCTCTTTCTTAATTCATTACACTACTTTTTTTTTCATATGTCCTCTCTTACTTATATATCATCACACAAAAATTTTATTTTTCTTAATCTACTTGTAATAAAAATTGTAATTTTTTATTTATTTTTATAATTTACGTGAAAAAATAATTTGCGGGTTCAAATGGGGATGAGTAATAAATGAGGTAAGTGCATTGAATAAGGCATACATTATAAATTTAAAATGGAAAAGGTTGGTGAATGTTGCATTGAATAAGCAAAATCGCAGGGAGTTTGGAGATTGATGGGGATAGTTAGCCTTCATTCTGGGCCATATGATCAAGACCCAACCTGGTAGTACTCACATGTACGGCTGCAGATATATTAGAGAGGGATATGGGCTGAGATGGCCCAAAGCTAACTCATTGGGCCAATTTGGCCCAAAACACCGTACACTCTTGAAACCCTCATCAATATAAACTCCATGATTGATTTATTTTAATTATTTCCAGTACAGTTTTATTTATACCCAAATCTTGTGAGCCAGTTATTGACTGCAAAATCTTGTAGATTATGCAATCACGAGCAATTCGAATTTCCTGTTACATTTTAGTATTACATCTTTATTATTGCAAAATGTTCGAATTTCCTGATGTAACATGTAACAGGAGATGTAACACCAAAATGTAACCGAAGATCCGAACTGATTATCTATACCCTCAAAGGAAAAAATCAATATTAAAGAAAAGATTGAAAATTTTCTCCCATATTTAACGGATGTAATGTAATACCAACATGACATCCAGGATCGATTGAGTGGTAGCATCCATCATCAAACAAAAAGGCAAACAAAGCTAGAGGGAGACTATCCCATTATACTATTGATTAAAGAGAAAGATGAGTGATTTCCGTCATCACATTCAGTTAAGTCCATACTGCCACAGATGACATGGACACGGCCCCTAAGAGAAGGGCCAAATAAGACACAACTTGGAGCCTCAAACTGCAGCTCCTCTTGCCCAAGAAATCGACTGCAATCAGGTCAACTAGAGCCATGTACACTAGTATCCCTGCAGATATCGAGTCGAAGATGCCTTCGGTTAAGAGAGCTCTTGAGCTGTTAGCATTGTATATAGAAGAAATACCGATCCCAATAGCGATGCCAACAGGGGTTGTTAAGCCAAAAATGCATGCCATTAGGGCCGAACGAAAGGTCCTCAACTTGGCTTGTGAGATGCAGCTTCCTAGAGCTAAACCTTCGAAGAACTGATGGAAGGACAATGCTCCAATCAAGGGCCTAACCGTGCATGGGCTATGAGAAACTCCGAGTGACAGTCCGATGATGAAGGAATGAGATACTATCCCAATTTCCAGAACCTGTACAACATTGAGTAGGCATTAAAAATCAGCTGTGATACTCATCCTGATGAAATTGAAAGAATCGATGTGTGTGAATGTTACACAGTTAATGTGATGGAACGCTCTCATGGAGACGTGATGATGGATAAGTAAGCGCTAACCATTCAAAGATCCTACATTCACATTCAAGTAGAGAGAGGCCACTACACCTTATGTTCAATTTTCAAAACTTTGATTCTGGGGAGTGTGGAACTTTATCTTGTGGCCCAATTGTTCGACTCGTTAAAGCAAGTGTACGCTTTCACAAGTATTTTATAAGTTCGGCACTAGTGGAACACAAATTATATAGGACCAAACACTGGATCACAATGTGAGTTTGTATATTAGAGAGTCAGAGAGAGAGGGAGGTCAAGGGGAAAGGAGTGATGAATGAAATAATGAATGATAAGAGGCAATATGCTAAACACAAGCAGTATTAGTAAGAACACTTACACAAGTGTATCTTTTACGCCCACAATGGCGTAGGCTTAAATTTACTAGTCAATTTCATATGAATATTTTGTACTATCATATAACAGATTATCATGCCTTCAAAATTTTGATTTCATGGACATAACTGATGTTGAAAATGTCATGCATGTCGAGCTCCCATAGGAACATCAAATAATTACCAAAAGGAACCACTAAAATGTAAAAATTGAATGAACAATGGTTGTTTAATATCAAAAATAACTTGATGAATTAAAATACTGCAAATTACACTAAATAACAAGTTACCTGTGAAGCAACAAGGTGCCTGATCTCATCTTCTTCATCTCCATTGTCAGTCCAATTGGAGTGCGACTGTTCCCTCAGTTTCCCTTCACATTCCCCATATTTATTTGGGTGGCCATTCGCACAACATGCTGAATCCTCACTTATCCTCATAATGTGAAATGCATCTTCTTCCTCCTCCACCAGGACTACCTCGGTTTCGGATTCCGTGTCCAACGAATCAGCCTGAACACTTTGCAGGTTATTCTTTTCGTGTTTCCTTTCATGATATCTAGTCCCAACAAAATCTGCCAGTAATGTAGCTAATGCAGCCATCATTGCAATGAATCCAGAAAACGGAAACTTTGACCAAGGGAATTGTGGTAGGCAAGAGTCTGTTAGCGCTGATGTAGCATCTGGCAGCATGTGGACAAAGCCAGTGGAAAGGATGACACCAGCAGCGAAGGCTTTGGCGGATATGAAGAGTTGGGAGTCATTCCTGAGGAATCGAAACTTGTTTCCAAATAAAGGAATGCCCACACCACAGCTTCCTGCAGCCAGGATAACAGCAATGGCAATAACCTTAAGGGAAAGAGCATAGGATTCATCCCTGCATCCTTCCAACTCAGCATCATGGGCACCACATGTAAAGTTTGACATGGAAGAAAGATTCTGAGTAATGAGTCTTAGAGCCACCTAAACCTTGCAAGTTTAGAAAGCTAATATTAAAATGCGAAATTTTCTAATATTGGAAATTTTTCAAGCTTTATGCACAACAAATATGTTTCACACTTAAGAAGCAAACAATTTCATAATTACACTAGATCATAGTGAGCTAAATAATCCAGCAGCAATCTTTTTTTGTGAAAGAATTAAAGCTTTTATAACCACTAAGGTTACAAAATCATCTAATATATGAATTGCAACAACTTGTTTACTGTACTTGAAAGGACATCCGGCTCAAAAAACAAAATTAATCTTATGGGTTACAGAAACATGAATGCCAAAAGTGCATCAACAAATAAAGAATTTTTTACTAGGAACATCTATACAAATTAATCTAATGAATGTTCAAAAGATTGGCAGTATACATACTCCAACAAATTCAGGATAAAACAGGGAACTCACAAAAAGTAGGGATCACCCATTTTGCCATCTAATCAATTTTCTTAAGTCCAGAGGAATCCAAGGAAAAAAAGTTTCCATATACTTCAAAAAAAAAGAAAAAAAAAAAGAGAAAGCTTACAATCAAAAACTGATATTGATAAAACTAAATAAGAGTCTCCGATAACAAATGCATTCCCAAGATTCCACAGCACCTCGTAACTAGGATTCACATCTAAAGAATTATATTCTCTACATGCATGTATATTCTTCATCAACAATACATACCAAACATGCAAAAAGAAAACCGCTAATCAAACTACAATCTTTCACCAAAGTTTCCTATTTCGAGAACATTAAAAACCCATAAATTGAACATGAAATTCTCTACATTCACTCAATTTTTAAACCTAAAATACAGCTGAATAAACACGAATTACCTCTCCAAAGCTCCCAGAACGAACGACCTCCAACAACGTAGCACTTCAATTTCCCAGGCTTACTGTTTCCCACTTGCTTCGGCGTTATATTGAATTCCCAATTTCTCGAAACAAAGAAGGAATATGTATGCGCTGGTGCAAGTGATGCATGCTTATGTAAATAGAACAAAAAAGGAATGAGGAAGAGTTTAATTGCATGATGTGAAATGATGAGTCCATACAAAACTGAAAGGTGTAATGGGATTGGGGGAGTGATAAAAATGAGTACATACATAATAAAATGTGTACATATAGAAATGCGAAAGTGTTGCAGAGTGCACAGAGATGACAACACACATGAGGTCATGGGTGGATTCAATTGAGGGCAGCCGTGGGCTTGCTAAAGCCATATAAATAAGGATTTTTAAGTTTAGCCCGTTTAAAAATATTTTAAGTTACTCAAAAGAACCTAAAAAGAAATAAATATATTAATCAAATTATATATTTTATAAGCTCATTACAATAACGGCTGGTTTTGTAGATAAGTAAAGACATGCTAATGGATTATTATTTAAGTAGGTAATATGGGTGTTGAGATAAGGAGGTAATATAAATTGTTGATTTTGTTTGGTAGGAAAGAGAATAAGTGAGATTAATAATATTTAGGTGTTTTAACCTAGGTAATATAATTTATAAAGATATACAATAAAATTACTTTATTGCCCTTTATATTTATAATAATTTTAAATATTTATATTTTATTTTTTAAATTATCTGTTTCTTTTTTTTATATTTAAATTATATGTTTCATAATTATGCCAAGTCAAGCACTTTCTCTCTCCTGATTAAAAAATGGCATGAATAACTGGGATTGAAAGGAGGAATTATGACCACCGCACGCAACTGATTCACGCCGACACTTTGCCTTTGCTATGAAAGTGAACCAACAACAGCCGGTTGCCACTCCCTTGCTAAATATCGCGCCGCCACGGATTTATCCACATCGAACGTTGTTCATGGCTCAAATGCCGGAGGCACGACCAACGCTCAATCGAGCCACCGCGGGATGTCGCTGCCAGAAAGCTCGAAGACCGATGAACGACGTCGCCTCTTGTTTTCGACACCCAACAATCACCGCCAACCGCCACCATTTACTGCCGGCGAATGTGGCTTGTGAGCGAGAAAGAGAGACAACGACAAGATAGGAGAAAACCCATCAGATTTCTTCTCTCAAGGCCAGATTGGTAATTTCAATATGTAATACATATGGAGTACTATTCCACACCATAATATTAATACCACGGCCATCATGGTATTACTAATGTAAAGAAGAATAGGAATTTAAAACGGGCCAAACGAATTTTACCGAGCCCCTCAACTAATATTTACTCCCTCCGTCTCCTATTAGATGAAACACTTTTCATTTTGGACTGTCCCATAAAAATTTGCACATTCCAAAAAAAACTAAAAGTAAAAAACAATCACTCTTCCTCATAAACTTTATTTACAAAGCAATTATCTCTACCTAATATATTTTATCATTTATATATTACATAAAAATACAATTATATTTCTAAAAGTTATTATTTTTTTAATCTTCGTACCGAAATTGGGGATGTAATTTTTTATGGGACGGAGTGAATATGTATTTCCAAATTTAAAAGACCATATTAAAAATGCAAAAAGCCCATATTATGGGCTATCAAACGCTGCCCACTATCGGCCTAATTAAAATTTAGTCTATTCAGTATTCTCCATCTATCTTTGAGAAATTAAAAGGAGCCTACCCCACATCCGTCACATGAGGCAAGTTTACTAGCAAAATGGAGTAGAAATTTACTTGCTGATTTATTTTTATTTTTTTTATTATTGGTAAAATTTTACTGATGAATTTTTTCTCACTATTAACTGTCGTTACACCCTCCATTTGTTTCATACTATTTTTCACCGTCACTGTATACACTGAATTTAAGAAAAATTGTTGTTTGATTAATTTTTTTAAGATACTGTATTATTTTTAGGTAATAAGTAAATTATAAAGTATATTATATATGTTAAGTATTTTTAGATAATAAGTATTCACTTCGTCTCAATTTCAATTTCACATTTTCCGTTTTGGTCCATCCCAAATTCAACTTTGCACTCTATTAATGAAAAAAAAATTAATATCCCTCTAATATACTTTAATTTTAAATTTGTCATCACTAATACACATAATATATTTTATCATTTATTTATTAAACAAAAATATCATATTACTCTCAAAAGTAAGTCAAAAAGTGTTTTATCTTAAACTTCGTATCTACAGTAAACGTGAACTTGAATTTAGAACGGATGAAGTAAATTATAAAGTATGTTATACATGTTAGATGAAAATTGTAATTTTATACTGTACTTTTAGAGTTAAAAATTGACATGATGTTTTCCTTTTGGGTGGTGATATTTAATGTGGGACGAAAAGTGTGAAATTCAATTTGGGATGAAAAAGATTATATGTTTAAAGAAGTCTATACTCCCACCGTTCTTAAATATTATTCACCTTTATTTATTGTAATACGCATATAAAAAAAATATTTTTTGACTAATTTTTAGAGGATAATGTAGTATTTTTTTATAATAAATAAAGTAGTAGAGCATAAAGTATGTTATATGTGAAAAAAAGGTATACCATTTTTTAAATTAATGTGCACTTTTAATGTATTATATTATAATAATATTTCCTTTTTGGAGAGTAAATAATTACGTAGGACAAACCAATAAAAAAAGCTCAAGAAATATCTCATTCGTCCCGAGTTAAAGTTTACGTTTGCTTTTTTATATAAATTACAGACAAAAAAAATATAAACCTTAACTTGGGATAACCTAAAATTAAAAATATAAACCTCAACGTGAGATTAAGGAGCATGGAGTATAGCATTAAGAGGTGGATCTTAACACATGAGAGGCTCCTAACCAAAAAGGAGTATAGCATTAAGAGGTGGCTCTTAGCACATGAGAGGCTCCTAACCAAAGATAGATTGTGGCATGCTCATGATAATGAATAATGTGTACCTGTATTAATACACCCGAGACAAATAAGCATGTCTTCTTTGTGCGTCGTTTGTCAAATCAGTTTGGAGGAGAATTCGGCATTTGGAATTTTGGATAGGATGGAGTAGGTATTAAAAGTAATATGTATTATTTGTGCATATATCCTACAATTATCCTACAATTGTAATAAATTGATTAGAAAGCTAGTGTATTTATCTGTAAGTGAAAATATTAATAAAACATCCTTTTTTTCATTATTCTCTTTATGGTAAACAGAGCTTTATTTGGCTAAACACTCTTTCCTTTGTGATCCTCCAACCCAAATCCCGTTGTTCTCCCCCTCTTTTCCAAACTCTCCCTTGTGCCGCCTGCAAATTATGTTCACCGACAGTGTTGTCGCCTCTTCCAGTCAGACCTCCGACGCCTCTCCACCAGCCCTTGCTGCCTCAACACATCAACCCAAATCCCTCTCAAACTCATGCCCAACAATTTTGTTGCATGGAGTTTCCAAATCAAGACTCTCCTTGGTGGTTATGATCTCTTCAAATTCCTGGATAGATCATATCCGAAACTGTCTGCCACCATTACTAGTGGCGATTCAATCCTTGTCAATCCAATGCATACATATTGGACTCGACAAGATCAACTCTTGCCCAGCACCTTGATTGGATTTATCTCACCCAATCTAATCTCCCTCATTGCAGTTGCCAAAACCTCTCGTAATGCATGGGATACTCTATCCACCATCTACGACAAATCATCTCGTGTGCGTATTCTCACTTTTCTTAATGCTCTCTTTGTTCCCACAATGTCCAAAAACCTTTTTCTGTCTCTCAGTTATGCCTCCAAAATAATGTTCATGTTCTATTTTTTTTCTTTTGGTTTTCAGGTGCAGGACTGTCGCACGGGGGGGCATCCTTCTCCGCGGACCTTAGGTTAATGGGCTGTATGTATGGCCAAGTCAGTTCCACCTTCAACCTGCTAGTCTTATTGCTTTCCGTCAACCACCTCCAATTTGACATGCTCGCCTTGGACACCCGTCAGATAAAATTTTACAGTATATTCTCTCTGTTGAATTGTATACTAAAAGTCTAGCTTTTTGTATGAACAATGTTATAACAATTAATTTGAAATGAGAATCATATGATCAAATGATTGCATCTTATAATTTATTTATATGTTTGATGCAATAATCCACTTACTTTATACTGTAGATAATATGTTGTACGACAACACGCAGAAGATCATATTATCGGTTTTCTTATAAAGTATAAACAGATGCTCATAATCGAGATAGACGGGGACTCTCTATCGGGATGGTTGTAGTGTGGTTTGGTATTAGCTTGTCTTGGCTATAGAATCATATTAGTGCACTTGTGTGTATTGAGCAGGACCGCTTGAGATCGTTCGACTTATACTGATTTATAGGAGAACTTGATCTCAGTTATTATGGAAGTTCGTGCTCTTAATCCCTATACAATAACCTCGACACGTAGGGCAGTATGTATTTCTTTGATTCATCAATGGGTGAGATTTACATGTAATTAAATCAACAAACTCGATGAGTTAGGAAATAGTGATGTCTCTATGGTGTGATGTTGATTGTAGAAGGAATCCGTGTCCGTCATAGGTTGATGATGTCCCCTTGAGGAGCTCATAAGGATTATCATGTAAATCATGCAGGTGGAATTTATTCCGGCATGATAATGAGGTTGAGTGGTACTACTCTTGGATAAGATATTAATTAATTGAGTTGTCAGTAACATAATTAATTAATGGACATTGTATATCTTAAACATGGGGAGACTAATGAGCTCATAATAAGAAGGAGCCCAAAACTTAATTTTGGGATTGGTATGGTAGTGCAGTAATAATATTTTAGTGGAATATATTATTATTATTGGACTTAAGTATAAGCTTTGGGCTAAGCTTGGATACTTAAGCCCAATGGAGGCCCAACCCAATTTCTCCTCCTGGTCCCTGCTGTAGCCCATATATATAAGTCACCTCAACTTATCTGGAACCCTAATCTAATCTAATCTAACTGATTATTCACGTGTGATGAGGGCTGAGAGCAGATTGAGGAGATCTCGTAGATCGTCGCCCACACGACGTCGAGATCGGACTTGGGACATACAGCAGAAGATCAGAAGGTAGTTTAATGCTGCTGTCCGCGACATTACGAAATTTGTATAAATTCCTACAGTACTCGGAATTTGATGATCAATATACTGACGGAAAGTCGTCGAAGAGAGGATCGTCTGAACGCAAAGATCACTCAATCCGACATCATACAAGGAAGTTATGGCCATTCTCGTGGGACTGCACAGGCTGCCTGCGAGAATCAATCTTCATCAACATACCTTGGTGAACGGTAATCGTTTCTATGATTTATTGCTTCCGCTGTGATAGAAACGCATGATATTCTAACGGGTCACGTTAACCAAACGATCCAAGCGCCATCAATTGGTATCAGAGCTTCGGTTTCGTGGTGAAACGTGACACGTTAGACTAGGGTTTATGTGGTTAATTTTTTAAAATTAGGATCGCATGTTTAGGGTTTTGGTTTTACTGCGCAAACCATGAATATCCCTATGTGAAATATACCCTATATCATATCTGTTCGTTGATGGTTGTGTGTGAGAGGATTCGACGAAAACTGTTCGTCAATTTCACATGGAAGGAAGAAATTGAGAGAAAATCCAGTGCAATGATATTGCAGAGGCAATAACCGGAGTTTCAACCGTCGGATCTGGCTGAATTTTGCGTGTTCAGGACTCACAGGAGTAGATTCTGAACGGTGAAGATTGGATTCCCAGGTTCCTATAGTTACGAACCCTGAACGACAGTTGGTGTAGTTTGATGTTGCGCGTTAGGCTGAACTTGGTTCCTTGCAAGTAGGCCCTTGGACGAGCGACAGTTCGAGCAGATTTGCATCAGGTTCGATTGGTCTGCATTAGGTTCGATCGATGATGCACCAGGTTTGAGCGGATTTGCATCATGTTCGATTGGTCTGCATCAGGTTCGATCGATGATGCACCAGGTTCGAGCGGGTTTGCATCAGGTTCGATCAGTCTGCATCAGGTTCGATCGATGATGCACCATGTTCGAGCAGATTTGCATCAGGTTCGATCGGTCTGCATCAGGTTCGATCGATGATGCACTAGGTTCGAGCGGATTTGTATCAGGTTCGATCGGTCTGCATCAGGTTTGATCGATGATGCACCAGGTTCGAGCGGATTCACATCAGGTTCGATTGGTCTGCATCAGGTTCGATCGACTCTGCACCAAGTTCGAGCAGATTTGCATCAGGTTCGATTGGTCTGCATCAGGTTCGATCGATGATGCACTAGGTTCGAGCGGATTTGCATCAGGTTCGATCGATGATGCACCAGGTTCGAGCAGATTTGCATCAGGTTCAATTGGTCTGCATCAAGTTCGACTGGTCTGCATCAGGTTCCGCGTGAGTCTTCACAATATGATCGGGCAGGGTACCAGAGTGGTGGAGCAGGCTGCGGGGAGGTCGATCCCCGTCGCAGTTGTCCGCATTCGTGATTGGTGGCGAACAATCGAATTCGCTGTTATATAACTGTTATAATTGATTTATTAATTGATTATTGTTATATATGTATGCATGATTATCTATGATTTATTGCCTTAAATAGAAGCATGCTAGATTGCGTATTATATTTTGTATATTATATGCATGTATGTTGGAGTGTTGATCAAGTCAACTTATTTTTGGCAATTTATTTCCTTATATATAACTGCTATAATTGTTTTATTGGTCAATTATTGTTATATATTTGGAAGTATGAGCATGCTAGGTTGCGTATATTATTCTGAATATTATATGCATGTAAA
The DNA here is from genome assembly GCA_023678885.1 of Pogostemon cablin. Classification (NCBI taxonomy): domain Eukaryota; kingdom Viridiplantae; phylum Streptophyta; class Magnoliopsida; order Lamiales; family Lamiaceae; genus Pogostemon; species Pogostemon cablin. The sequence continues at coordinate 19,233,135 of CM042955.1, forward strand.
AACCCTCGGTCTTAAATAACTAAGTGGGGGAGGGAATTAGTAATTAATTCCCGCGGCCTCCATTATTGGTTTGTAAGTGATGTGGGTAAACTTGCGCGTTGGCAATAGAGCCTTCCTCCCTAACGGATGAGTTTATTCACGGATCACTAGTACAAATTTCTTTAAATAATTATTGTTTGTAATGTGATGCATATGGACTTGCGCGTTGGCTATAGTGCCTTCCTCCCTAACGGATGAGCTTATATGCGGTTCACTAGTACAAACTTATATAATTGATGACTGTAGGAAGTTATCCGAGCGCGTGTGTACTTCTCCATCTGTAAGACACATAAGCTTGGGCCGCGGACTTGGGGTCAAATAATGGTGTACACTTAGGTATAAATAATAAGTATCCTCCCCATCGGAGTCACTGCTTTTATTTGCATGGCTAAAGAGGAACCGACTATTAATTATTTTGTCATAAAGTTAGGTTGACAAATGAAATTAATGGGTAAAACCTTCTCTTGTAAATGTTCGGGTTTGTAAACGTCCACACTATCGTGGCTTGCAGACTCACGGTGCTTGAGATGTCGGTGAATTTTATTTTTATATTGTTTTGAGGGAATCAATATAAAAGGATAAAATTCGAAGATTTGATCGGTATATTTATTTATGATTCTCTGATTTTCAAATGGTTTTATCTCACATATTATTAACTAAAAGAAATTATATTTACTTGTCCAAATTAGATGATTAGAAAAGAATCTTGGTTTTGAATTTTACTGCTTAAGAAAATACATGTGTGTTCTCACAAGGGACGTCTCATGATGCCTATTAAAGTCTCTAGTGAAGAGATAAGAGGTTCATAGAAATACGATGGTCTCATGTAACTCTTCGGATACTTAAGTAAGTTAAAAGGCAGAAGATCATGATTTAATTTGATGAATGAATTGGGAAAGCATGGAGTATAAATTGAAGGAAAACCTAAATCAATTTAATTCTTCGTGAATTGCCTAGATATTTTTGAGTAAGTTCCACCTGAATTACAATAGGATGTATATGGTGGAAAACTTCTGGCAAAACATGTGGCAAATGAAAGCCATTTTCATCATAATGTGAACAAGTTTTATATCTTATTCACTAGTTGTTCAAAACATGATTAGTGATGGTATTTACTGACACGAAGTGTGTAGATACTGGAATCACTAAATGTTTATTGCTAAGTGAGGATAAGATTGTTATGACATGGGTAAAACTACAAGAGTAGTAGCTATTGCAGTGGGAGTTGTCTATTTATCTAATGATATGAGTAGACGTTTGATTATGAGAAATTATTTTACGTACGTTTTCATAGAAAGAATTTGATTTCGGTTTCTATGCATTAATAGATGGATACTCTATTTCATTTAAATGACATGGTCATTATAATGAAGGATAGAGTTGTAATCTGTTATTGTACGTTGGTGAACAATTTGTATACTCTTAAATCATGTATATTCCACAGATGCAACAAATAGTAATTAATAATGAATCTTCTAATCTTAGTAAGAGAAAGATACCTTCGGATATGAACTAAACATATATTTGGCATCTAAGACTAGATCATTTTACTTGAGTATGATTCAAAAGTTGATAGCCGATAGACCCTTAGGTTTATCTGAAGTGAAAACTATCTGACTTTCGAGTCTTGCTTGGGAGTAAAAATGACTAATTGCTTTTTCAAGACAAAGGGGTGCAGAACCAAAGATATATATATTGGAATTAGTTCATTATGATTTATGTGGTCCTAAGATTGTCCGGTGAGAGGTGAATATGAATATTCGTCAATCGATGATTATTCTAGATACCGATATATTTGTTTGATGCACTGCATGTCTAAGTTCTTTGATTAATTCAAGAATTGTAAGGCTGGTACAGTGAAGCGTCATGGAAAATATATCAAGTAATGACGATTTAATCGTCATTACGAGTACCTCTTAGGATAGTTAGGAGCTATTAATCAGAGGTTGAGATTAAATCTCAAGTGGTCTACACCGGGCATGCCCCAGCTAAATGGTATGGTGGATAGAAGGAATAAGACTCTTATGGTAATGATTAGATAGATGATGAATTATTTGGAATTACTTAATTCATTTTATGGATAAGCCCTAGAAACAGTAATTCATTTGAATGTTTGTCTGTTTGTGGGATATGCTATAAAAATGGAGGTGATTTATTTAGTCTAAAAGATCGAAGGGTGATTGTTAACACAAACACTAGATTTTTGAAAAGGGACTATGTAATAAATCACAAACCCATGTATGAGTTGTTCTAAAGGTAGTGAGAAGAAAACACAAAGTATAAGTACCAAGTGTACAAGAGGATATACCACAAGGTAAACTGCAATGCGTGTCACGTCTGATTTCGCAGTGGGAGGATTATTCGACAACCCGTGAGATACATGTTTTGGGAAAGTCGTAAGACTTGATCCTTAGTAAACATGGTATTATCCCAGGGATACGACGTTGCACTACAAAATTAAAATGCGAAATCTTAGTAAGTGCAATGAATATTAAAATAGAATCAATGGATTTTAAATTAGGTCTGGATGCTTGTTGAACCGCTAAATGACGTAAAAGCCATTGGAAGCGGGCATGCAAGAATAAAAGAGGATCATAGAATAAGGTGAAAATCTTGGAAGCAAGCTTGTTGCGAAAAGGTATACTCAGAAAGAAAGGGTTCGATTATGAGAAAACCTGTTCACCGGTAGCTATGCCTAAGTTGATCCAGACTCTTTTATTTGTTGCTACTCATATGAAATATGAGGGATAGCAAATAGATGTCGAGATAGCTTTCCTGATTGGAAGTCTTAAGGGAAACATCTATGTGAAGCAACCAGAGTGATTCATTGCAAAGAGCTAAGAGCATTGTGATAGTGAGCTTAAAAGTGTCCATTCATGGACTAAAACAAGCTTCAAGATCATGAAACATCCGTTTTGATGAGGTAATCCAGTGACATGGATCTAATCAATGATCGGATGGGTATTGTGTATTGAAAAGAGTGATGAAAACGTGGTGGTATTTCTTGTACTATACGTAGATAGTATCTTGCTCATTGGAGACAATGAAAGAGTATTGTCGGGCGTATGGGTATGGTTGATAAAGCGGTATGAGATGAAGGACTTAAGAAGAGCAAAAATATCCTTTTGATCACGGTAATACGGATCACAAAAAATGATGTTATGCTTATCTAAAGTTTCATATAATGATACGATCCTTACTCGTTTAGCATGTGAATTTATCTAAGTGAATGTATCTTGTGACACAAAAGTAGATAAAGAAGATGAAAGCGGTTCCTTATGCTTCGGCAAATGAGGAAGCTTAATCTAAGGAATGCTATGCACGAGATTAGATATATGTTTTGCCGATGGCATGAACAGTGGGTATCAAGGTAACTCGAAATAAGAATGTTGAACTGTGGTAAGACATATATTTATATACCTGAAAAGGACTAGAAATTATATGTAGGCTTACCGGACAGATTCACTGCTTCTTATGAGTTACGTAGATTCGGATTTTTCAAATCAGATGGGGATGGTAGTAAATCCACCTCAAGGTTATGTGTTTAATTTTAGGAAGTAGAGTCATAATATGGAGGAGTGTTATATAGAAATATATTTCGGACTCCGGACTCCATCATGGAAAGATGATAAATTGGAGCCTATAAGGCAGCCAAAGTATCTGTATGACTCTAGAAACTTCATGATGGACTTTGGTGTGATTCTAAGTTTGCTCAAGGATATCACAATTTATATTGATGATGTTAGGTGCAGTTGCAAACTTGAAGGAATCACAAGTCCATAAGAAAATTAAACACATGGAGTGCGAGTACCACCTGTTACGAGAAATCATATGATGAGGGGAAGGTTGTTGTCACCTAGATTGCATCGGATGATAACCTAGTAAATCCATTTACAAGGACCTTAAGGCGAGAGCTTTTGATGATCGTGTAGTGGGAGTGGAAATCAGATGTATGGCAGAAGACATGACAGCATAGTCTTTTAGTATAAGTGGGAGATTGTTGGATTGTATACTAAAAGTCTAGCTTTTTGTATGAACAATGTTATAACAATTAATTTGAAATGAGAATCATATGATCAAATGATTGCATCTTATAATTTATTTATATGTTTGATGCAATAGTCCACTTACTTTATACTGTAGATAATATGTTGTGCGACAACACGCAGAAGATCATATTATCGGTTTTCTTATAAAGTATAAACAGATGCTCACAATCGAGATAGACGGGGACTCTCTATCGGGATGGTTGTAGTGTGGTTTGGTATTAGCTTGTCTTGGCTATAGAATCACATTAGTGCACTTGTATGTATTGAGCAGGACCGCTTGAGATCGTTCGACTTATACTGACTTATAGGAGAACTTGATCTCAGTTATTATGGAAGTTCGTGCTCTTAATCCCTATACAATAACCTCGACACATAGGGCAGTATGTATTTATTTGATTCATCAATGGGTGAGATTTACATGTAATTAAATCAACAAACTCGATGAGTTGGAAAATAGTGCTGTCTCTATGGTGTGCTGTTGATTGTAGAAGGAATCCGTGTCTGTCATAGGTTGATGATGTCCCCTTGAGGAGCTCATAAGGATTATCATGTAAATCCTGCAGGTGAATTTTATTCCGGCATGATAATGAGGTTGAGTGGTACTACTCTTGGATAAGATATTAATTAATTGAGTTGTCAGTAACATAATTAATTAATGGACATTGTATATCTTAAACATGGGGAGACTAATGGGCTCATAATAAGGAGCCTAAAACGTAATTTTGGGATTGGTATGGTAGTGCAGTAATAGTATTTTAGTGGAATATATTATTATTATTGGACTTAAGTATAAGCTTTGGGCTAAGCTTGGATACTTAAGCCCAATGGAGGCCCAACCCAATTTCTCCCCCTGGTCCCTGCTGTAGCCCATGTATATAAGTCACCTCAGCTTATCTGGAACCCTAATCTAATCTAATCTAACTGATTATTCACGTGTGATGAGGGTTGAGAGCAGATTGAGGAGGTCTCGTAGATCGTCGCCCACACGACGTCGAGATCGGACTTGGGACATATAGCAGAAGATCAGAAGGTAGTTTGCTGCTGCTGTCCGCGACCTTATGAAATTTGTATAAATTCCTATAGTACTCGGAATTTGATGATCAATATACTGACGGAAAGTCGTCGAAGAGAGGATCGTCTGAACGCAAAGATCACTTAATTCCGACATCAGACGAGGAAGTTATGGCCATTCTCGTGGGACTGCACAGGCTGCCTGCGAGAATCAATCTTCATCAGCATACCTTGGTGAACGGTAATCGTTTCTATGATTTATTGCTTTCGCTGTGATAGAAACGCATGATATTCTAACGGGTCACGTTAACCAAACGATCCAAGCGCCATCACTCTCAAGCTCTAGTTTGTCTTCTAATAAGTCTGTTGCTATTAGTTGTGAGTCATGCTAGTGTAGTAAGAGTCATAAACAGTCATTCGCTGATTCTTCATTATCCTTTATTGCTCCACTTCAAATAATTTTTTCGGATGTTTGGACATCTCCAGTTTTGTCGTGTGATGGCTTTCGTTACTATGTTAATTTTGTGGACCATTTCTCTAAATACATTTAGCTTTATCCTCTTAAAAGAATGTCTGATGTGTTGACTACATTTATTGCATTTAAAGTGCTAGATGAGAATTATTTGAAATCTAAAATAACCACTCTCTACTCTGACAATAGTGGAGAATACTTAGCGCTGCGTCTTTTTATTGCTAGTGGCATCACTCATCTTACCACTCCTCCTAACACTCTTGAACATAATGGTTTCTCAGAACGACGTCATAGATATATTATTGATACTAGTTTAGCTCTTCTTCATCATGCCTCTATTCCTCTCTCTTTTTGGCCATATGTTATATCTACTGCCATCTATTTGATCAATCGTCAACCTAAGGAAAATTTTGGTCGATTATCTTCATATGAGAAACTCTTTTGCATAGCTCCTAATCTCACCAAGCTTCGAGTATTTGGGTGCTAGTGTTTTATGTGGTTACGCCCTTATAATACCCATAAACTCTCTCCACGGTCCATACCTTGTGTGTTTCTTGGCTATTCCCTCACTCAGAGTGTATATCTGTGTCTTGACCCACAGATAAAAATATATGCACCTCTAGTCATGTTGAATTTTTTGAACATATATTTCCCTTTGCAACTCTTTCTCAACTCCACCACCAGTCACACTTACTATGCCTTCAAACTCGATGTTTGATCCGCATGTTGCTCTATTGCCCCCTGCGACTACTCTGCGCCAGATTCCATGCCTCTTCTTCGTCACCACATGACTACTCGTTCTCAAAATAACATCATTAAACCAAATCCCAATTACTGCTTCTCTTCTGCTACGTTGAATACCTTTGAACCCACTTCTGTCTCGCATGCTCTCTCTCAACCAAAGTGGCGTGAGACTATGTCATCTGAGATCAATGCTCTTATTCGGAATGGAACATGGGAACTTGTTTCTCCTTTTCTTAGTCAGAATGTGGTTGGATGTAAGTGGATTTTTTGAATTAAAAGGAATCCTGACAGTACGGTTGAAAAATTCAAAGCTCGTCTTGTTGCAAAAGGCTTTTATCAATGTCCTGGTATTGATTTCTCTGAGACCTTCAGTCCGGTTGTTAAGCCAGCAACAGTAAGGGTTGTTCTCAGCATTGCCGTGTCGAGAAATTGGCATCTCTGACAATTTGATGTCAACAATGCCTTCCTATATGGGGCACTTTCAGATGAAGTATACATGGCTCCACCTCTCGGGTTCACTAACACTTCTACTTTAGATTTTGTCTGCAGATTGCGAAAGTCTATCTATGGATTGAAGTAAGCCCCTCGCACTTGGTACTCTTCCCTGCGTCAGTTCCTTATATCTATTGGCTTTGTCTACACCAAGTCGGATGTGTCGCTATTTGTATATGATAAAAATGACATCATGGCTTACTTTCTAGTGTATGTTGACGATCTGATTCTCACTGGCAACCGTACTCCATTTCTCGATAAGGTTGTCGAGGCTCTGGCATCCATATTTTCTGTAAAGGATCTAGGAAATCTCTCTTATTTTCTTGGTATTGAAGTCTTACGAAGTTCCACGTCCTGTTACTTGTCTCAACGCAAGTATATCACAGATCTTCTTGCCCGCCATAATATGCTTGATGCAAAACTTGTGCAAACTCCACTTCTTCCTAGAACTAAACTTTCATTACATGATGGTTCTCTTCCTGTTGATGGGACTCTCTATCGACATGTTTTTGGGGGTTTGCAGTATCTCTTCCTCACATGGCCTGATATTAGTTTTGCAGTTAACAAACTCTCACAATACATGTATGCTCTGACTCTCAATCACTGGGATGTCGTTAAGCGGCTCTTTCGATATCTCAAAAGCACTTGTCACTTTGTCTTACATCTTCGTCGTAATTCTCTGTTGTCTCTTTATGCTTTTACTGATGTCGATTGGGCTAGCGATTGTGATGATCGTACCTCTACAAAGGCCTATATTCTTTTTCTTGGATCAAACCCCATATCCTGGCGCTCTAGGAAGCAGCGGCGACCTTAGCTTCTGCTGCTGCTGAGATACAATGGACACGTTCATTGCTCACTGAATTACGAATCTCCATACCAGAATCTCCTGCCTTATATTGTGACAATGTTGGGCTTACTTATTTGAGCTCAAACCCGGTCATCTACTCACGTATGAAGCACATCGCTATTGATTATCATTTTGTTCGAGATTTGGTCAAAGATAATTTTCTCCGGGTGTCTCATGTGGTCTCTGTAGATCAGTTGGCAGATGCCCTCACTAAACCTATTTCACGACAAATTTTGCTTATGCTCATGTCCAAGATTGGTGTTCTTAATCGACCTCCATCTTGAGGGGGCATACTAAGAGTAATATGTATTATTTGTACATATATCCCACATCGATTGATTTTAATAGGTTGATTAGAAAACTAGTGTATTTATCTGTAGTGAAAATATTAATAAAACGTCATTTATTTCATTATTCTCTTTAGTAGGGAGCTAATTCCTTACAAGCTGCAGATAAATAGCTTTACAACACATCGGATCTTCATGCCATTTTGGTGCATTATCTTCTGTACCGCACGTTAAGTGATTGACACGTAAGATGGGAAAATAAATCCAACAATTGCCCCTAGGGTTTAAGAATTTTTTTCTCTCATACGTGTCGACTATCTAACTGTGTGACACAAGAGATGATGTACCAAATGGAATTGAGAATCCAAGCCGGCTTTACAAAGACCGAAAGAGAGACGTTATGGGTTTCAACTAGAATGATTACACTTGCTACTACAATCCATCAAATATGGATGGCTAGATTAATGAAGAGATTTTTGAAGAAAAGAGATACACATCTCATGAGAACATCAAGCTACAAACTAATACTCCCTCCGTCCGCTTCTAAGGTATCCATTTTATTATTTTTGGCGCCCGTTTCAAAGGTGTCAATTTTTCCTATTTAGTAAAAAGATGCACAATATGGCCCACCACTTCCCTCTCATACAACTACCCACTTTACATATAATAATAATACTTATTATTAATCTACATGCAAAAAATAAATGAATACCTTAGAACCGGATGGAGGGAGTATTAGAATATAACCCCTCTATCTCAGCATAGTTTTCATACCTGTATGAATATTTTATTTGGACGAATGGAGTATATTATATTTGCTAGCCACTTTTGTATATAGGATTTAGTTTCTTTTGCTTTGTTTAGCTAGCCACTTTTGTATGCAGGCTTTAGCATTTGATGAGTTGTCATTTTGTAATATGCTTTCTTCTTTTTTATGGTATACATTATAAGTTAATGTGGAAAGATAGATGCTTGCGTCAGTTAAGTCAGTAGTGTACACGTGTATGATGAAGAGCGATAAATCAGCATGGAAATCAATGGCTTGGATTGAGTGCTGATATAAGATTAGGGCTGTTGGAATCGTTTATGATATTTGTAAAAATCACCATCAATAAGATCTTCTTATCCCTTAAAAGTGGACGTAGGCAATTGGAGAACTACTATAAATGATTTATCATTTTATTTTCTTCTTTAATCAATTCATGAGTGAGATCGTGTGAGAATTCATTGAGTGTTAATATATCCTCACACTAATTCACAAAAGTTAATATGGTTATTGATTATAAAATATTTTACCTTCATTGAAACCAATAAAAGAAAGAGGGAACAACCCCTATTACAAAACTTATTTGGTGGAATAAGTTTAGTGTGAAATTTCTATGGTTCTCAATATTTTTTGCTGTTGTTTATTGAAGTATAAATAAATATATATACTCCTTCAGTGTAAATAAATGTTCTAATTTTAGACTTTCATCTTAAAGATATTAACTTACCTTTTTTATAGAAGTTCCATATATGATAACTTATATACTCTAACGTAAAATAATTAAAATTCTTAATTGAAATATAAATAGAGACATTCTTACTGATTGCGCTGATAGAATAGATTATAAGTTACATTAAAACTTCTATAAATTAATATTCTAATAAATTAATAATTTGTCCAGTTTAAATTTGGGTACCAATCAATTAAATAATAAGATAATACTTTTTTAGAAAATTCTAAAAAATACTTAAGATCCCAATGAAATTATAAATTAATAAATATTAAAAAATTATATATATATATATATATATATATATAATCGAAAATTTTCATATTATATAATATTATCAGCTTCAACATTCTAAGTCAATTTAGTAAAATATGAATCTACTGTTATTTGCTTTTTATTGAACTTAAGATCTACATTAATCTTTCTTTAAATCTCTCGATTTCATCAAAGTTAAGATCAAATAAAATAGATCAATATTTTATATTGAACTACTCCTATAAAATACATATAAATATTATGATTATACAATTATCATGAGATACTATACTCATATAATTAATTTGATTTACAAGTAATATATAATTGTATCATCATACATTCCAATTAATATTAATATATGAATTGATCTACTGTGCAATAAGTGCACCTTAAAAATATTACCCGTATTTGGAAATGGGTCAGATATAAAAGGTAAAAAAATCCAATTAGGGTCATTTCTTCAATTCCTCTTTTTCCCATCTCTATTTGCGCCCATCTCTCTCTTCTCCTCTCTATCTCTCTCTGTTCTCTCGATTCCTCTTCTTTCGATCTACATCACTTGACTTCTCACGTTTATTTCTCATCCACTTTTTCCTCTTCTCTCTAATCTGTCTTCGGCCTCTTCTCTCTATTCTGCCTTCTTTTCTCTCCAACCTGCTCTCTCTTTCTCTCTCTCTTGATGATTTACAGCGATTCGTCATCCAACAGTGGTTCGAACAGATTTGGAGGAACTAAGATCTGGCTACGGTTCGAACAAATCTGACGAACAGAGATGGTATTGATTCGTCTTCTATTTAGTGTCAACTTTTGCATAAATTTAGAGTTGTTTTGTGTGGTTTTTGTATGTTTTTCGTGTGTTTTGAGTCTTTTATTTTGTATTTTATTGGAATTAGGTTGGTTGGAAAATGTTGTGATATGTGTGAATTTGTGCAGGGATTGAAGAAAAAATAATCAAATGTAATGAGTGCACATGGCATGATAGGAAGGTGGAATTTTAAAAATGTGTTATAACTTATCAGAAATTCTAGTTGAATTCTTGAAATTCTACTCGAATTTCTGAAGCACATAAGTCTTCTAGAGAGTTGGCATATTTTAAAAAATTCGATCACAGCCTCAAAATTCTGATCGAATTTTGACCTTCTCAGCAAAGTGTTGCGGACGAGCTTCGAACATGGGCGGAAAGAGCAGAAATTCTACTCGAATTTTAAGAATTCTAGTCGAATTTTAAATGTTTTCAAGAAGCATTGCGCGACATCAGTTGAAAGCGTGTAACGACTACAGAAGTTCTAGTCGAATTTCTGATATTCTAGTCGAATTTTGAGCCTGTTTTGACATCTTTGAAATTTGCCCTAATTATCCATTAGCAGCCACCCTACACCATATAAATAGTTGGGATATAAAATTTTGAGAGGAAAAGAACTCAAGAAAATTTGCCCTAATTATCCATTAGCAGCCACCCTACATCCATTCCTTAGGTGATTTGAGCATTTTTCCATATTTTCACTCCATAATTTTCATCCATTTTCCATACCTTTCATTATTTGGTGTTGAAGAACTCAAGGAAGAGCTAGAGGTGGAGATCAATGAGTGTTGAAGATTCTCTACAAGGAATTGCTAGGGAAGATTTACATCTCTTTTGTATTTCTTTTAATTTTGAAACTATGGATATGTGTAATGAATCATTTATGTATTTTGTTACCTTTATCATGTTAGGCTAATCTCTTTAGTGGGATTAGGGACATGAAGAACACATTAGGTTTATATTATCATGTGGATTAAATTGATTTTTGACATAATTGATGTTGATTTTTATTCATGGGCTTTAATTATTTTGATGTTGTGATGGCATGGTTTGTTATTTATGAATGATTATTGGTTTAATAGATTGTTGATCAATGGATTGATTTATGGTAATTAAATGCTATCATGATGTTTATGTGTATATTGCTTGGAGTGAGACGGAAACGACCCTCTTTAATATTAGAAAAGCATGAATATGCATCGAGTTTAGGTTTGACCGATAGGATATTTGAATTCGATGAGGGGAACCAATCCATTCGTTAGCTTTAGTACACAAAAAGGGAGAATTAATTCTAATTAGTACATTTGAAGGGAGAATTGAGAATTAATTAGTACCTAGATGGAAGAGATTAATGTTGGGCTTTGATCTTAAGTGCTTTTGGGAGTCTCAAGTGGATCAACAACCTTTGTAACCCGAAAGGGAGCTTAGGATACAGTCGTGATCACCCTTAATTTACATCAATTGAGTTGAATTCCTTTTGCATTATAATATGAATTGAGTGTGCCTGAATGTTTCTAGTCCCATGTTTTTCCATACTTGAACTTTAGCACCTATTCTCTTTTATTTTAGCCATCTTTACTTGCTATTTTTCTTATTTGTTATTTTCTTTACTTGTTACTTAATTGAGTTGTTTAATTTAAAATAAAACTCAAAACCCCCGATCATCCTTACAAAAGTGACTTAAATATGAGCTCATGTATTTTATTAATCCAAACTTAACTCTTTTGTAGTTCGATAATTTTACTTTTTGGGATACACTTCTACAACGACTGAGTATTCTTGCTTGTGAGTAAAAAAATATTCAAACATCTTCCAACACAGTGTCGACAACATGGTGTGGCAGCGAAAAACGACGGCGGCTGGTGGTGTGCAAGGCAACGAAGATGTGGTAGATTCGACGTGGTGTAGTCCTATTGATAATGAAACTGTCAATCTCGCTGTTAAGTACATTTTGTTAAACTGTATTACATTTTTTATGATACTGTATTACTTTTTATTGATTAATGTATATTTGTTAAATTAGTGGAGATGAAAAAAAGAATAATCAAGAAAAATTTTTGTTGTGAAATTAACGTTCAAATGTACCATTGTTGAATTTGTTTACTCTGTTCAAATCTGCAATCCTTTAATTGCTCCAAATATTTATTATCAGATATTGTATTTTTTACAATTCAATAGTGTATAAGTTTTTCTTAATAATTGTATCACGTTTTTTATTTCATTTTAATATTTTTAGTTCCGTACAGTACTTTAAAAAAGAAATACAATTATAATTAAAATCATATACATTAATACCGTCCGTCTAAAAGTAAATTAATATCAATTAAAAAATTAAATTAATATCAATTAAAAAAATTAAATTAATTCTAAAAATATAAAAATATTTAATTATTAGAAGAGAGAAAATGAAAAAATTAAGAGAAAGAGAGAGTGTGTGATGAAAATAAGGGGAGAGAGAAATTTTAGAAGAGGAAAATAAAGGGGAGAAAAATTTAGAAGAAAGGATGAGGAGAAAGAAAATATAATGAAATAATATGGGTCAAATTTTTTTATATATGATGGGTCAATTGAATTTGAATTATTTGTTGCACCTTAAAAATTAGTGTACATTAGTGTCTTAATATATTATAAATAAGTTATGAAAATTATATATATATATATATATATATATATATATATATATATATATTTTATATAATCTCTTTAAATTAATAAATTATTAATTAATCGTTTATATAATTTCTCTCTAAATTAATAAAATCCTTTGATTTCAAGTATATTAATTTATAAATGTTTTATCTATTAAAAAATATAATAAAATTATATGCATAGATTCTATGCACTGCATGGAATATTAAATATTTCCAAAGAAACAAAAATAACTATATTTGTTTGATTTTTTTAACTTTAATTTTATAATCAAATCTCACACATTTTAATTCAAAATGATTACTATAACTGCAATTTTCCTTTTTCAAACTTCTACCATTCACGTATCCATCAGTAAATTGCGTAACGAGACGCGAACATTTATCATATCATCAAAGAATATGATTATATGAATCGGATCGGATAAATGTAAAAATCTAATAAAATCTAATTAATCCCATCCCTCAGATTGTATAGATTCTTGCATTACGTGCCGCGTGCCTCATCTAAATCTAAAGTAAGATATAAATAATAAATTAAAGAAATAAGATTCCTTGTTTATTCTCACCCGTCAGATTTCATTTGATCCAACGGCGCAAACAGAAACCCTAATCCTGCCCCCTCACTCCTTCAACCTCCAGATGTATATAAAGCTTTCACTTCATTGTATCTTGCGCCAGTGCTCTCGCAAATCTCAATTCTTCCCTCTGCTAACGGCGGACGAGAGAGCTCTGTCTCCAGCTAATTCATCTCTTAGGTCAGCTCTCCATCACTCTAATCTGTGTATCTGCGTACGTATGTATATATATTAGTGGAATTTTGGATGAAAAATTCTTATGCTTACATTCTGCATGCGATTAAAATCTTCATACAACTTTCATCCTCCCTGTTGATTGTTTTGGTTTTTGTGATAGATTTGATTTATTTTATCTGATAGATTATGGATTTCTGTTTTGGTTTGATCGATGAACCTATTTGAAGACGTATAACGCATTCATACATGATGATATATAATTTTTGACGGATCTTATCCGTTGGTTTCTTTCCAGATCTGATATTGTTATATCCGTCAATATGTTTATGTTCAATTGTGTTATCCGTGCTTAATTATTTATATTTAGGTCTATGATGCTTAATTATTTATATTCAGGTTTATGATGTGTAAATGACTTATTTGTGGTGTATACTTGCGATTTGTGAAGCTGGGGTTGCTGAATTTTTTAATTAGATTTCTGGGGCATGAGTTATCGAAATTTTGGAAACAAGCAACCCGATATACTAGTTTTAGGATTCTTAAATATCTAAAGTTGTACTGCTGATTAGTTTTATATTCTTGTTGGTTGATGTAATCGAAATCTGATTAAACGCGTATTGATTTTTCAGTGTTAATTTTTTGTGTTTACCTATTTTGTTCGTTGATTGCAGTTCATAAGCATCCATGGGTAAAGAGAAGACTCACATCAACATTGTGGTTATTGGCCATGTCGACTCTGGGAAGTCAACAACTACTGGCCACTTGATCTACAAGCTTGGTGGTATTGACAAGCGTGTGATTGAAAGGTTTGAGAAGGAGGCTGCTGAAATGAACAAGAGGTCATTCAAGTATGCTTGGGTTCTTGACAAGCTCAAGGCTGAGCGTGAACGTGGTATCACCATTGATATTGCCTTGTGGAAATTTGAGACAACCAAGTACTACTGCACAGTCATTGATGCTCCTGGACATCGTGACTTTATCAAGAACATGATTACTGGGACTTCTCAGGCTGACTGTGCCGTTCTCATCATCGACTCCACCACTGGTGGTTTTGAAGCTGGTATTTCCAAGGATGGTCAGACCCGTGAGCATGCTTTGCTTGCTTTCACTCTTGGAGTCAAGCAGATGATTAGTTGTTGTAACAAGGTGAAGTCACTTTTACAATTTATGTGCGTAGTCCTGTTGTTTATAATCATATGATCATGCATCTGACATATCTTTAATACAGATGGATGCCACCACACCAAAATACTCCAAGGCTAGGTATGATGAAATTGTGAAGGAAGTGTCCTCCTACCTCAAGAAGGTTGGATACAACCCTGAGAAGGTCCCATTTGTCCCCATCTCTGGTTTTGAGGGAGACAACATGATTGAGAGGTCCACCAACCTGGACTGGTACAAGGGACCAACCCTTCTTGATGCTCTTGACCAGATTCAAGAGCCCAAGAGGCCTTCAGACAAGCCACTACGTCTCCCACTTCAGGATGTTTACAAGATTGGTGGTATTGGTACTGTACCCGTTGGACGTGTGGAGACTGGTGTCCTCAAGCCCAACATGGTTGTGACCTTTGCCCCTTCCGGTCTGACCACTGAAGTTAAGTCAGTGGAGATGCACCACGAAGCATTGCAAGAGGCCCTTCCAGGTGACAACGTTGGTTTCAACGTGAAGAACGTTGCTGTGAAGGATCTCAAGCGTGGTTATGTTGCCTCCAACTCCAAGGATGACCCAGCTAAGGAAGCTGCCAACTTCACCTCACAGGTTATCATTATGAACCATCCTGGCCAGATTGGGAACGGATATGCTCCAGTGCTGGACTGTCACACCTCCCACATTGCTGTTAAGTTTGCTGAGCTGGTGACCAAGATCGATAGGCGTTCTGGTAAGGAGCTTGAGAAGGAGCCAAAATTCTTGAAGAATGGTGATGCCGGTATGGTAAAGATGGTTCCCACCAAGCCCATGGTTGTGGAAACTTTTTCCGAGTACCCACCTCTTGGTCGATTTGCTGTTCGTGACATGCGTCAGACGGTTGCTGTCGGTGTGATCAAGAGCGTGGAGAAGAAGGATCCCACCGGTGCCAAGGTTACCAAGGCTGCTGCCAAGAAGGGTGCCAAGTGAAATTTGCTTGATTGTGATGCTGGGGAGCTTCGTTTTGGTATTTTATGTCATGAGAACTTTATTTTGAAGTTTACTGCTTTATTAGGTACAACTACTACACATTGCTCTTATGGGTGTTGGATTGTCCTACCTCGTGTGTTGATTAGCCAATCCCAGCATTGGGTTCTTGACAGGCGATGGCGGGATTACTCACCTTGCCTTGTGTCAGGTTTCAGTTTTTAATGTTTATTTGACTGATGACTATAAGCCTTGTTTTTTGCTCGAAGTATATGTTTTCTGTGTCTGCCGATGATTAGCTAATTTACAACTATCTTATATTAATTTCTGCAGTTCCCTCCGTCCCTTAGGGTCTTTTTTCCATTTTGGTCGTCCCTCCCAAAAAGGGTTATTTTCTTTTTTACACATATACCATGCATATCCACTAATACAATTACAATTAAAATATGGGTTCACACCCTAATAATATAACTACTCACTATACATTAAATAATAAGAGTATTAATTATTCCTTAATCAACGTGCACAAAATTAAAATGCCAAAAGTAAAATGCCCTCTTTATCTTTCGGGTGGACGGAGAGAGTATTAATTTTTGCAGTTTTGTGAATGCTCTGTACCTTGTTTAATAATCTTTGATTTTCTATTCTTGATGAATTCTAGGTTTTAGAGTTTGGTTTGCTGAAATGTGTTTGACAGATTCCTGATGCTAAAATATGCATATGCATAATATCTCATTAAGTTTGTTAATGTTATCTAATCTCTAGAGCTGTCTTTTAGTTGGAAATTCTGGATCATAAGTGTTTAGTAAATGATGTATGGATTTATGTTGGTGTTCCCAAAGTTAGTGGTACTTGGGATAGTTAATTAAATAATCTTCACAATCAACAAGGCTCTTTCTTTGGCATTTGCTACACGAAGGAAGGTTTAAAAGCACTCATTGCTTGAGAAAACGGATGTCTCCTCTTTAAGGATTTTAATATGCATGACCAAACGTCTTATTAATGATTTACTACTATTGTGCAACTATTGAACCAATTCTCCATAGTGATGTTGAGACAGGTATCCCTAGTTTCAAAATATCCATTTTGGACGTCTAGTCCATTTCTCTTTAATTTTTTAGTTTTTGGAAAGAAGGGACCTAGACATATAGTTACAAGTTAATTACAAGTTACAACTAATACAATTACTACATACTCCATACATTAAATAATAGAACTTTAACATTTATTTATGTGAAAAAACAAAAGAGAAATGTGCCATGTCCAAATTCAAAAGTCAAATAAAATTATTAAGTCAAAATATTTTTCTAACAATACAAAAAAAAAAACATTTTGACTTGGAGTTGGTCTTTTGTGCCCGGAATACACCATGCGCGGTTTCACTATTCCATACATTTTTTTCCTTGGAGTGTCCGCCAGGACAATTTATTTATATATATATACTATATATATATATATTATTGCTTCGGTATTTTGCTATTGGTAATGTTGGCTATTTCAACCGTTTCTTCTTCTTTTTCTTTTTTTAATGTCCAGTTGATGATAATTGATAAATGTTTATCATTTGGTAATGTCCGGCTATTTTAACCCTTTCTCATTTTTTTCCCTAGGAATGTTTGGTTGATGAATAAAAATTTTGTTTTTTCCCTTGATACGTTGACTATTTAACCTTTTCTTTTCTTTTTTTTTTTAAGGAAAGAAATACTCTTATTGTCCGCAAATATTAATACATTTTATTTCCTACATCCCATTTCAAATTGTACATCTTCTATGTGAGGTGTAATTTGAAATGGGACAGAGGAGTACTAATTAAGGCATTCCACAATTATTATTACTTTTCCTTTTGATAGAAGGCCCGCACAAAATAATTAATATATTTTTTATAGTCTACGTATAATACTAATACAACTACACACTATACATTAAAATATTAAGTATATCTCTAATTTACTTCATAATAAAATACTATATTCATTAATATCCGTGTAAATAGTGTGTAACAATATCTATGAGACGGAAAGAATATGCATTCGAGAAATTGGAATCAGCCAACACTGATCGACAAAAAATGAAATTAGGGTAGCAAAGTCCACGAGCCATTACAATACAAAATATTTTAAGCCAAAAATGCAAACTCGTGGACTACACTATTCAGAGCTTGTTGGACCCCATAAAAGAAGTAACATATAGAATTTCAAGGAGAATTTTAATGTCACCGAGGATAGGAATAATAGCAACGGGACAATCTTATTCTCCTAGAATACAGAGAATGATTGTTGAAGTATCTTCATTGACAGAGAAATTGTTCAAACAGAGTGAGACAGCAAGCAACCAGAAGAGCTTTGTAAAGAGCTTGAATTCGGCAATTACATGATCGATAATGTCTGGATAGTTTTTAGAAAGCCCATGAAAGAAAGAGTTGTTCTCATATTCAACAAATACTCCTACACTTAACACATTTTAGATAATAGAGATAGCTCCATCAAAGAAGATCCGTAGCCTTTTATCTGGAGAAAGAAAATCGACCAAAGACAGTGCAAAATTTAGTCTTTTAGGAAAACCTCTAATATTTCTAAAATCTGAGATGGAGACGTGAAGCAGACAAGATTATATCTTTGGATTATGAAGAAACTTCATCAAACAACAATTTATTACGAGCAAACCATATAGAGTATGTCAGAGTTGAGAAGAATTCAATTAGAATAGACTCCCCAAAAGCAAAATGCCTCGTAATCAAAGCTCAAAGGAAGATTGTTGAATTTCTAAAAATAAAATATTTTAATCCACTCATCCAAACTCAAAGGCAAACATACACATAAAGAAAAGTTGGATAGCAGAACCTATGTTAGCATTGCAAAATTTGCGTTGGTCTGCAATTGGCAATCCTTTTTTAAAGATTTTTTTTTTTTTTATTGTTGGTAATGAGTTTGTGCATCATCTCTAAAGAAAGTGAGAAATTTGAGGTGAGATTTTGAGCTTCCAAACAGGATGCTTGCCTGCACTAGAAGAGCTAAGTGAATGTAATGCATTATGATTTATGAGCAATACCAGACTCCATAATGGGGATTTTGCTCGACTAATTCAATGATTAATCCCTTTCTAAAAATATCTTTCTTAAGGAAATCAAGTTTGAATTAAAGGGAGTCTACATTTAAGTTCCAATAATTTTTTATAATTATTTCACATTTTTGAGGATTTAACACATAAAACTTCAAAGCGGAAAGGTTTTTTTTTTTTTTTTTGCCATGTTTGAATTGAAGGTTTTGTTTTTTTCCTTTTTTGGAAAGACAAAGTCTCTTGTGAGACGGGTTGATCAATTACTAAAGTTTGCTTATTATATAGATAAAGTATGTTTAATGGTTGTTAAGGTATGTTTTCTAAAATATACTTATTATATGTTTAATGGTTGTTAAAGTATGTTTTCTAAAATATAGTACTTATTATGCATTAAAAAAATGATTTTACTATGTTATAATATGGTTTATTATTAACATACTTTTACTAAAATAATCATATTTTATCTATACAATAAACATGCTTTAGTTGGGTCGTACACACTTACTATATCTAATTATTATAAAATACATTATCTTAAAACACATTATCATTATCTTAAACACATCTATTACCAAATCACGTGATTGCAGATTGAGAAATAAATACTTTCATTAATCCATTCACAAAATCTAATTCCAATTTCATGCATTTTGAGAATTGTAAACTGTCTTTGAAATTTCATGCATTTTGAGAATTGTAAAATTTCATGCATTTTTGAGAATTGTAAACTGTCTTTGACAATGTGCAGAAGAATATTATAAATTTTATTTTCTCTCATAATCATAGAATACTTTTCTTAATCCATTCACAAAATCTGATCCTAACTTCCACTCTCCATTTTGAGGATTGTAAACGGTCATTTGTACATATGTGCACAAGAATATTCTAAAATTTACTCTCTCCCCATAATAGTAGAATACTCTCCTTAATCTATCTGCAAAATCAATGTGCAAAAGAATGTTATAAAAGGCATATGAAATCCCTAATCTAATCCGTGATAAATGAGTTTGCTAGATTTTGTGCAAGAATGTTATGAAAGACACATGAAATCCTTAATCTAATCCGTGATAAATGAGTTTGCCTGAGGAAAAATCCCATTAATTGTGGAATTTGGAGGAGAAATCAAATTGGAGAAATATAAGGTTAAAATCGAAAATTAACCATAAAATAATATAGTGAAAAATAATACAATTTAAAGTTTGTGTATCTATTAGTAAGTTTGAAATATGTAGTTTACCCAGCTGTAAGTAAGTAAAAAAAAAAGCTAGCTAAGAGTGAAAAAAAATATACTCCCTCCGTCTCATAATATTTTTCTCACTTTCCTCATTTGTTTGTCCCACAAAACCTTTCACCCCAAGAAGGAAACATTACTTTATCCAACAACCTCAAAAATTACTTTAATTCCAAATTTGCCACTTCTTTTTCACACGCATATTATTACTTTATACTTTTTAATTACCTAAAAATACTACAATATCATCCAAAGTTAATAAAATTGGTCAAAAAATATAACTTTTCTTAAACAACGTGGAACAGTAAACGTGAAAAGTTTTCCGGGACGGAGGGAGTAATATTTTTATTTTTGGGAATTGAGGGTTTTGTCCCAATTTAAAAATGATGTCGAATTTTTCAAACAATGCAAAACAAAAATCACTTCATGAATAAAAATAATCCAAATATAATTTTATACGAAATTAAATTA
The DNA here is from genome assembly GCA_023678885.1 of Pogostemon cablin. Lineage (NCBI taxonomy): Eukaryota > Viridiplantae > Streptophyta > Magnoliopsida > Lamiales > Lamiaceae > Pogostemon > Pogostemon cablin. The sequence goes on from CM042955.1 coordinate 19,253,907, forward strand.
AATTATAAGATAAAATTAACTGTGTAGCATTCCTTAATTAATAACATAATCCATATTACCTAGTATACACGGCAAAATAACAGTACATATAAAATATGAAATCAAAATGTTCTGAGCAGAATAATTGGTCCAAGTTAAGAAAGCGAAGATTCAGGTTCCTCTTAGATATTGTATTTAATGCTCACCTATCGCATTTCTTCTTCTCACTTTTTAATTATTTCTTGGACACTTCAGACTACTTGGTCAAGAACAAGAAAAAAAAAATGTAAATTTTGTTTGAAAAGTAAGCACTATAATCCATCAGAAACAAGACTTTTGGCTTTGGATTCTCAGCTAAGAATCAACCTCTAAAATCAACAAAGGTCTCTTCTATCCCTGGAGATGAGTATGGGTTTTGGGTTTTGTGTGATGTGGGCTGTTGCCATGATGCCCCCTTCACCAGGCAAAAGGTCATTTCTCTAATTATTGTCCATGGACTTTTTCTGAATTTATATTATTTTTATTATTATTTTTCCAGCTACTTGTTTTCACCATGATGATTTAATGGGGTTCCTAATTCCTCTCTTCCCTCCTTTTTATCTGTCAAAAAAGTTGCATTCTTTGACTTTCTCTTTTGGGTATTTTGTCTGGTGCGAAATCTACCTGGATTTTGTGAATTTCTCCTAAGTGAATTGCTTTACCCCTCTGCTTTTTTCTTGAAGTGTTTTTATTTGTTGCTCTGATGTTTTCTTGGGATGAAATTGGTGGTTCTATGAGCTGGGTTTTCCCCTTCTTATGGGGGATTTTCCATTGAAGAGGTATTGTGGAAGTGTTTTAACTTAAAGCTTACCTTATTAGTCTAGTGTTTGTAATTGTTTGTTTATGATGATGTTTTTGATGATGTTTTTCCATGGGTTGGTATTCTTGGTGGAGATGGTTTGAAAACTTCAATGCATGATGAAGGGTGTGAATCTTTTTTTTGATTTAACAGGACAGTGTTGATTGCAGTTCTGGTGGATGTAGATTATAATGTGAAAATGTTCAACTTCTCTAATTGAGCTTTCTATCCTTTCACTTTGTCCATGTAAAGAAGGGACTTATTTGAAAGATTTTACTGACCTAGTGAAATGAAATTGATTCTATTGATTGATATGTGTTTGGAAAATATATTTGATATATTTTATTATATTGACATTCAATCAAATAGTTTATATTTGGATAAATTTAAATTAATTAGTGATTGAAAAGAATATCCTTACAAGATTTAATTAAAATTATATTTCCATATTTGTAATTTGATCTAAAGGACTTTTCTTTGAAAGAGATCACACATCAAGTATGGACATTTCTTTTCTGATCTTCATAAATCAATGATTAGCGATCATACTATCTGCCTTTTTCATAAATAGTGATCATACTACATTGAAGAATGCATATTCTCTCTTTCACGTAACAATTATATTTGGAGAGTGAGCAACTTTGGAGGGAGTGCAATGTCCGCTGTCAAGTCCACGTGGTGGGTGGTAAGATAAGTAATTAGAAACTGTTGGGATTGTCCATTAACATAGAATGGAGTTCATGGATGCTAGATTGAAATATTTGTACAATTCTAATGAAAGAAATCTGAAGGATGAGGGGAACCTATCCAGTATTTGTTAAGGATTGTGTATTTTAAAGTCTAAGAACTCGAATGCAACGTTTGAACAGCTCATAAATATCAGCAAACGAGTCCATTTTTCTAACAATATGCAAAGCACTTTGTATCATTTTCTGTTAATTATGTCTTTTGATTGTTGGTGATCAGGCATACTTTGATTGTGAGGAGAAGAGATGAGCATTAAATCTTGGTTTCACAAACAAAAAACTAGCTTGAGTGTTAAAGTGAGAAAGATGATGAAATGCATTTGCTCTGGGGAGCAGCTGAGAGTAGATGAAATCATTCCTTCTTCGGAGTCCCTGGCCACTCGGGACTATTCAGCCAGTGGGTATTCTTCTCGAGCTGGAGACACCGATACAAAAGTTGACGCCAGTAACATTGAAGAGGCAGAATCATCACTCCGAGAGAGTGGCTTTCTAAATTATGAGGTTGGTGAAAATGTATATGATTTGATAAACCTACAAGTACCAAATTAATTGATCTCTTTGAGTTAGTTAAGGTTTGTTGCGTTTATATCATGATGTCTTGGGTGGTAGTCAGAATGCATCCAAGTATTATTGCTAAAACATTGCTTTCACCTTTCTTTCTCTGAAATTGCTTGAAATCTCCACTGATTGAATATGCTTATAATAATATAATAATTTATAGAAGGAAAAAAAAAGGGATTGAGTGTATTGAATGGTCCTTTTTCTTGAACTTTATATGCAGACCAGTGCAAATTGGCAAATCTGTATTAGTTTTTTTCAACTTTCTGCTTTACCAGTTTTAAACTGTTGTTTCTTTATAATTATATGGAAGATGTATACAATTGTTGAGATAAAGCTTATGATATTTTCACATGCAATTTATTTCAGAGATTAGAACATGAATATTAGGCATGATTTTAATAAAATGATGATAATCTTATTTACAGGAAGCAAGAGCTTTACTGGGACGACTTGAGTATCAAAAAGGGAATGTTGAAGCTGCTCTTCGTGTTTTTGAAGGAATTGATATTATTGCAGTACTTCCAAGGATAAAAGTCACTTTAATTAGAAGGTGCGAGTATCCTCGACGTCATTCTCAAAGTGAAAATACTCCTCCTATGTCCATGCACGCTGTAAGTTTGCTTGTGGAAGCAATTTTCCTCAAAGCAAAATCGCTCGAGGCTCTTGGAAGGTATAAAGGTACTTCTTTACTTTAAAATTTTCATTGTATACAACTGTAATATGATATTAATCTCTCTTTATCGCTTTGTGACCGTTTTAGTTTGGGAAATATGTGCATATGGGTACAGATGCTATTGTATCATTCTTTAATACAATTTTTGAATAACTCTCGTCTGAAAACAATGTGAACAGCATGCCATATCTTGGTTCCCTAAATCATACCATTGCATTGTTTGGATTCTTGTCGACTATACAGCTATGTACATCTGCTAGAGATATTCATGTTACCTCTCATTTAATGGGATTTTGCAGAAGCTGCTCAATCATGCACTGTAATATTAGACACTTTTGAGTCTGCAATACCAGATGGCTTACCTGAAAGTGTTGCTTCTGATTGTAAATTGCTGGAGACTTTAAACAAGGCGGTCGAGTTACTTCCAGAGTTGTGGAAACTTGCTTGTGCTCCTCAAGAAGCATGTTTATCCTACAGAAGGGCCCTACTTTATCAGTGGAATCTTGATGTTGAAACCAGAACAAAAATAGAAAAGGATTTCGCTATATTTCTTCTATACAGTGGCAATGATGCAAGCCCTCCGAATCTTCGCTCGCAGACAGAGGATTCTTTCATACCCAAAAACAATGTTGAAGAAGCTGTTCTCCTGCTTCTTCTGATTCTCAAGAAATTTGTTCTCATGAGAATTGGATGGGACCCAACAATATTAAATCATCTTTGTTTTGCATTGTCAATGGCAAGTGAATGCAGATCGCTTGCTTTCCAAATCGAAGATTTACCTCCAGGGATCATTGAGAGAAAAGAAAAGTACACTTCTCTAGCCCTTTGTTACCATGCAGACGGTGATGACACGGTTGCTCTAAACTTATTGAGGAATATTTTGAATGATAGAGAGAATCACAATTGTGAATTTGAGTTACTATTGGCTTCAAAGATATGTTCAGAGGATGCTTGTTTAGTTGAAGAAGGGATCGAATATATTCATAAACTTCTTGCTTTGTCCAGGAAATGTCACCAGAGAGCTAGTCTTGCATACTACTTACTTGGCCTCTCTCTTTCTGCTCAATCGAGATGTGTTGGATCCGATGCCCTGCGAATATCGAGGCAATCTGAAGCAATCGAAGCACTTGAAATGGCTCAAAATATGAGCAAGGGAACAAATCCCAGCATTTTATTTTCCCTTAGTCTAGAAAATGCTGAACAGAGAAAATTAGATGCTGCTCTTTATTATGCAAAGCAGTTGTTGAAACTGGAAGGTGGGTCTAATGTGAAGGGTTGGGTTCTTTTGGCTCGTATTTTATCAGCTCAGAAAAGATATGTAGATGCTGAGAACATACTTGATGCTGCCCTCGAAGAATCTGGGAACTGGGATCATGGACAACTGCTGCGCACCAAAGCTAAATTGCAAATCGTACAGGGAAATTTAACGGATGCAATAAAAACATATACAAAACTTCTTGCTGTTCTTCAAGTGCAGAGAAAGGGTTCTGGAGTCCAGATAAAGCTCTTAAGAGTATGCACTCCACTATGATGTTTTACATCTATATCAAAGCATTTGTAATCACATGTTTTCTATTGAATACTTATGGAGATCATTTTGTGTGATTTGGAATCTTTTAATGGAGTTTTGACGATTCATTTTGATTATTCCATACACCATTTTCATCCACAGGTTCAGCAGAACAAGGTTGCAAGTTTAGAAATGGAAACATGGCATGATCTAGCAAATGTGTACACCAGCTTATCTCAGTGGCGGGATGCTGAGATATGTCTTTCAAAATCTGAAGCTATCGATTCTCACTCGGCTTCAAGATTACATTCTTCTGGTACATTCCATAAATCTCTATATTTCCATCAATCTACATTTGTTTCAAACTAAAGTATTCAGGGTATAACTGTATGATTACCGTCTTAGGAATGCTTTCATTCTTCATTCTAATGAGGCTGCTATTATGCTTTTACGGCCGTATTACTTGGTGAGCTGTAACCATTATAGATTTAGCATGTCTTGTGTAAAACCGTTTTACTGGAGACACCATGAGATGAATAAGTAGTGATACCATTATCACAATGAGATGGGTTCATGCAAGTTTTTGTATGACCATATTACATGGTGTGCTGTTATCTCTACAGATTAAACAACACAACTTTCCTTGATTATTAGCCTACCATTGCCCCCCTCTCCCACAATGAGTTCTATGATGAGTGTACTCTATCGTTATGTTCTCTTTTGTCCTGTTTCTGTCTTTACCAGGTCTGCTCTATAATGCTAAAGGCATGCAAAAGGAAGCTCTCAAGTGCTTCGAGAAAGCACTAGACATCGAACCTAATCATGTCCCGAGCTTGATATCCACGGCCATTGCTCTGAGATGCATGAGCAACCAAGCGGGGGCAGTGGCGAAAAGCTTTCTGAGTGATGCTTTGAAGCTCGAGAAAAGCAACCACACTGCCTGGTACAATCTCGGCCTGCTCTACAAGAGTGAGGGCAGTGCCTCTGCAGCTGATTGCTTTGAGGCTGCCGCCTTGCTCCAAGAAACAGACCCCATTGAAGCGTTCCGATGATGCTTTTTGCCACGTCGACTGTAATGGTGGTTGCAGGATGTCCAAAGAAATATGCACGCAATTTGTTTGGTTCAGAAGGTCATCAGGAGATGAAGCCTCATGATTGTGTAGACCCTTTCACCTGTGAACTGAACCATCCATGTACTACAGTATAAATGAATCTCTCAAAAGTTTCTTAAGAGTTCAATTATTCCCCCTATTATAACCTAAAGACAAGTGGTGGTATTTATCCAACTACTACAAGTGAAGTTTGGCATGTAGTTCTGAAGTGGCTTAGTGATAATAAGAGTATCTCCATAACATTGAGCAGATAGATCTCGTTTGAATTCAAACAAAACAATTAATCATTTACATGGTTCATACTTCATACACAATATTAATATAATTAAATATTACTTCATCTCTAAACCCACCCCACATTAAAATATGAAATCCGTCTAAAAAGTCGATTTTATTTTATTTTAGTTTTTAGACGATTTTATTTTTTAGAAGGAATTGAAGTAACAGTGGGTTTTCTGCTGCGCTGTCCAAATCAGCATGCCACCCTTATTGAAGTCCAACATTAACTTTACATTCATCACCGCCTCCCTCCCGCTCCACACATTCTTACCCCACACACATTCATCCCTAGATTCATGCTATAAATATCCTAATTATTTTTACTCTTAATTTTGTTTACTTTCTAATGTTATCAATTCAACGTGATACCATTAATACAATTTTAGTAATTACATTTTTGGGAATATAAATGTGTTAAGATTATGGTCACATCCTCTTTTTTTTTTAGTTGTTAAATTCCACGCTTTTAATATTTGTCCGTCTCACTTTAAATTTCACTATAAAAAAAAGAAAAATCACATCTATCTTCAATATTAAAAGTGCTCGTTTGCTTGCATGTATTAGGGGGGATTGATACACAATATCTCGTAACACCACGTTTGTCTCGATATATTAATAATACTTGGTCAAAGGTATTAAAACCCTCCTATATTAATAATATCATTCCTTTGATATTGTGCATCCTACCTCAATATGTGGAATGCACAATACCACCATTTAATACCTAGGTATTAAATATAATTTTACCATTATACCCTTATCCAATAATAATAATAATTATTATATTAATAATAATAATAATTAATAATATATATTGATAATAATTAATTAATAATAATTGATAATAAATAATATTAATATAATAATAATTAAAAGTAATAATAATAATAATTAATCATATATATTGATAATAATAATTATTAAAAATGCATCATCATAATAATAATTATTATAAATAATAAATAATAATTAATTATAATACTCCCTCCGTCCCGGGTATTTTTACCCGTTTGTACGGGCACGGAGATTAAGACGTTTTATTTTTTTAATATATAATGTAAGAAAAAGTAGGGATAAATTAGTAATTTAAAAAGAAAAAGTGAATAAAGTTGTTGGGAATGATGAATAAAGTGTAAAAAAGTAGTTAAAGTTGTTGGGATTGTAAAAAGTAGGTAATAAAATATTATGTATTTTTGCCAAAAATGGAATGGGTAAAAATACGTGGGACACCCCAAAATGGAAAGTGAGTAAAAATACGTGGGACGGAGGGAGTATTATTATTAATAAAAATAGCAATAATAATTAATTATTATAATAAATAATATTAATAATAATAAATAATATATATTGATATTTAAAATTAATAATAAAAATAATACTTTACAATAATAATAATAATAATAACAACAACAACATAAATAATAAGGGTAGATATATTATTTTACTTATTATCCAATTTGTTAATACTCAATAACAAATATAAAATAACTAATACATAGTTATCAACAATCTCATTTTTCCATCATATCGAACAACAATACAATTAATCACAAGTCAAACAAATCTCATTATACACAATATCTTTATATCTCATACCCACAAACAAACGACCTCAATGTATATCAAATTTATCCCTCTTGCCTAATATGTTATATATAACATACTTTATAATTTATTTATAATCTAAAAAGACTACATTATATATCGAAAGTCAATAAAATTAATAAAAAAATATTTTTTTTAATTTCATATCTATAGTAATAGTGCGATTTAATCTGTGACGGAGTAATTAGTTTTATTTAACTAATCTTTTTGAACTTTATAAAATTATTATGTCAAGAAATGGAATAATATGAATTTTGTGTTTAGAATTTAGAATGTATGTAAAAAAAGAAAAAGAAAAAAAGAAGAAGCTATTACCAAATATCCAAAATTTAAGATATAATTTTGGTTGATCAATGCTTGTGAATCTGCAAAGTTTTCACTGTTACTTTCCATATAGCTCTACACTCTAAAGTCTAGTTACCATGTCTACACATCTTTAAATATTAAGATAAATAAATAAACAAAGACATCAAGCTTATGGTATTATTAATTTATTATCAATCCTTTACATTCTTTTAATTTAAATTTCTTTAGAAAAATCATAAAAATAATAAAAATGTATTCCCTCTATCACCAAGAGAGTTACACATTTCATCTACCCAACAAAATTTTCATGCACAATTCAACAAAAAATTACATTATTTTCAAAAAAACAATAAAATTAATAAAAAAAACATGGAGTAATAATTTTTAGAACAATAGATTCAGTTTCTTGTGGGCTTATTTGAAAGTTGAGCAAGAAGGATTTAGTTTATCTCATTTTAAAATACAACCTACTCATTTTTCTTTATTTGTTAATTTCTCTCTAAACTTATAAAAATAGGGAAAATATACAAAATTGAAATTCTACTAAATCAATTGTTTGCTTGAAATATTTCCACATCATTAGCTACCCAAACCAAATTGTACAAACTCCAAAAGACTTTAAAACCTCTTTTGAAGGAGAACCCCAAATTGGAAACTTCTTTCTCCCTTTTGCATCCACCCACGCCCACCCCACCCCACCCCACCATCACTACCACTATATTCTTCAAATCCTTCATTCAGATTTCTCTGCATTTCACAGTATCACCTCTCTTTCTCTCTCTCACGTTCCTCATATGTCCGTTGAAAAGAAGGGAAGCTTATGCAGAATGTTTGATGCAGCTTTAATATGGAAATCAATTACAACCTGTCTCACTCCCACACTTCTTTTTCTACTCCTCAATCTCATGATTGCAACTATTGCATTAATCTCTAAACTCAACACTCTAAACCAAAATCAACCCACTAAATCCCCATCAATTCAACACCAATCAATCCGTGATTCTAACACCAATGTTCCCAATCTCGACATTCAGTCGCACGATTTTTTTCAAGAGGTTTCTGAGAGCTTTCAAATGTATCAATCACAAGCATCGTACCTGTTCGACGAAAGTTCTGAACAAACTGAAGCAGAACAGTTCTTCTCCGAGCCGAACGGTTCGAGCTCCGATGATATCCAGACCGGATTTGAAGAGAAATCCGGCGCGATTGAGCAGCTGAGCATGGACGAAATATACAGTCAACTTACAACGAGCAGTGCGAAATCCGACGCCGAACCGGCCTCCGGAAATACATCGGCGGTGAGACTGAGGAAATCGGCGAGTTTGAAGTCGGAGTTTGGGCATTTCGAAGAGGTGAAGACTGTGGAGGCGCGGCGGCCGGCGACCGTGAGGGATGGTAGAGTGACGGACGGTGACGCAGAAGTGGACGCGAAGGCAGATGATTTCATCAACAAGTTTAGGGAGCAACTGAATCTGCAGAGGTTGGAATCAAACGTTCGATATAGGAACATCATAACGAAGAGGAATGGGAGTGGGGAGGTTAATGTTATTTAGCCTTTTCAAGGGGTTTGTTTTGTAATTTAAAATAAATTAGGGGTTGAATTTTGAAATGATGTGCTTGATACATTCGCTATGATATTATTTTATCATATTATAATTTATAAGAGTGTATATTAGGTGCACCCGGGTGTACCCTTGCACCCATATTTATATAACTTTTTATTCTATTTTGTATACATGTTATTCTCTTTTGTATACGTGTTTTGTAATATTTGTATACTTTTTTCACAATAAATTTTTCATTAAAAAACAAGCATTCATATGTGTATAACTTTTTATTCAATAGTGTATACATGTATTTTAATAATTGTACATTTTTTTACACTCAATTTTTTATTAAAAAAATTAACAATTAAATTGTATACATTTTTACTCATAATTGTATATGTTTTTGCTTATATTTGTACGTGAGTGCACACGAAGCTTCGTGTGCACCCGGGTGCACGCTATATTTAGCCTCTTTATAATATACTCCATTGTTTTCTTTCATAGATTATTATATTAGTAGTATTTTTTAAGAGTTTTATAGTCAACTGATTTTAATTAAATTAAATTAATTTAAAGGATATTACTCATTTCTGTCCTAAAATTATTTGAAAGGACAGTATATACAAAATTTAAGAAAAGTGAGTAGTACTTTTCTAGTTAAATTTGTTTAAGGTTGTAAAATGTAAAACTTAAACCTAACTTTTGTGAAACTAAGTCCATATTTTTCAATGCAAAGACTTGCACAACGACATTTTCACAACTTTTTGGTATAATTAAGTATATTTGTAGTAGGATAAGGAAAATATTGTTATTTTAATTTCTAATAAAAGTAGGATTTAATTTTTTTTCTTTGAAAAATATGATCACTAATGAGGGGCAATAGGGTGAATAAGATGGGTCTATTGATTGAGAGATATTGATAACGACCGTATATGATTATTCGTTTCATCCCCTTGAAAGGGAGAATGCTGTGTTTACAAGTGGGGTCATCCACCCACTTTTACACTCCCAAATGTATTCCATATATTTTTGTGCGTTATTTAAAAATAATTTATTTTCTTATATATAAAGTAAGAAATATAAAAAATATTTTATTTAATTTAATAAAGAAAATGTATAAAGTTTCTAGGATAGGTGTGTGAAAGAGTACTATGTTTTGTGATGTATGTAAAAAGTATGTACTATTATAGGGGTATATTTTATTATTTTTAGTTAAAAGAAAGTGTGTTGTCGGATTAATAAAAAAAATATTGTGAAATACTTCTTGGAATGGAGGGATTACTAACACACTCGGGCCTTCGTAGTTCATTGATACTGTAGATACGAGTTTTTTAACTTGTTTTTACGGGTAATTTGATATTATTGGGTGATAAATAAATTATGTTAAAAATTGTAAATGATCGATAATTTTGAAATTAAAGTATATTGTATGATTGTGGTTGGTTTGTGTGCTTTTCTTATTTAGATACTAGAGTGTGAACTTATTAAGAAACACATAATGTTGAATTTGTTTATGGGGTAAAACCGTAAAAGGGTGTAACACTTGTGTTTTAACATAAATATCTACATTTTGTTCTCTTTATTCTTGCTATATCAACCCAAAACAATTATCACTTGATGAGTTGTTCTTTGAGAGTTTATACTCCTCTTCTCTAGTGTGAAACTGAGTTTATATATACTCCTACTTACTTAAATTGAAAAGATAATCTACACTCAAATTTACACCTGGATCCGCCAGTAGCTGTAGTATCAAACTCATTATTGACACTTCATTGACTTTTCTTATAATTTTGGGTAATTAAAATTAAAAAAATTGCAGGCATGAAAAATCATTTCGAACATTATTACATCAAGAAAGGTGGCATTTCTTTGGGGGTATTTCAAGGCTTTAGTGGTCATGTGGGAATCACTGTAAACTGCGATGTTTCTTGCCTAATTACTTGCATGTCATTGATTTTTGAACAATATAATGACATAATGCAGTTAGAAAAGTTGTTGCCTAATTTTGAACCACCACGTAATTCTCTATATTGGACGCTCTTGTTACATTTTGATGTTATATTTCCTATTACACACATCGAGGGTACCTATGAGTGGAAACTTTGAATTTAATCTTAAGAAATATTTTCCTACATATCATTCATACAATGATTTTTAACAGGAGATTCGAACAGCGACCTCAAAAATCGAGTAATCCATTAATGTATGTTCGATCAAACAAGATTCACAAAAAAAAAATCTCCTATTAAGGAAATCCTGAAATATATTTGAATCTCACAAACCAAAATCACATGGATGTTGAGAACTTGGCTCAATTATTCAATCAAATCCTATTTTTAATATAGAATAAAATATAATACCCTCGTTTACCCGAGTGTACAAGAGATCAACTCTTATACGCAATCATCTGCTGTGATCGTTGGAATAAAGCATTAGCAAGAGCATGATGAGAACGTTTTTAGCTAGTAGCAACTCCCACGTGTTTGCTCATCCCCTATTTCCTAACCATCTCTTAATTTTATTTAACGAATTTCATCGATTTATACAACACCACACGTGTCATGTGTGTCCAAGGCTGGTATTTAATTAATTATATTTGCAGTTCACAATAAACCAGTACTGTTTATTTATTCATCTCAAATAGAATATTTTATGCAAATTTGGTTTAGCTAGAGCCAAGAGGAAAACAAAAACAATTATACACTTAATTAGTTTAGAAGCTCTCTGTTTTACTTCAAGTTGGGTTTAGCTAGAGCCAAGAGGGAAACATAAAGTACCACTCCATATACCTCAATCATCAGTATAAGCTGTGTTGAGGTGGTTTACTGGAAAAAATATATGGAGAGATCTGTGACAAGACTTGTGTTTCTACATGTTATTTTGATAAGTTATGGAGTTAGAAGCTTTGACCAAGATTCAACCATTCTTGAAGAACAGCCACATAGAACTGGATTTCATTTCCAGCCACCCAAGAACTGGATGAATGGTGCATTTTTCCCTTCAATTTTTTTCTTCTTCTTCTTCTAGTTTTGGGGGTCAAAATATATATCCTGACATTCCCTTTTGTTAGTTTTGTTTTCTGGTGGAAATGATGATTGTTCACTTATTATGAACTTGAAGATCCAAATGGTAATATTTTTTCCCCAAATTTTTCCGCATTCAGTTTCTCCTGCATAATTACTGACTTAATGATGTTATTACATTCAGATTCTTTCTTTATTTACTATTTCAAGAAAAATCTAATGAATTGTAGATCTTATGTTGGTGGAGTTGACTAAATGGGATTTTCAAAATTGATTTCTGGTTTCTTGAATTGATCTTTACTTGTTTTTCAAAGAAAAACAAGAATGGATTGAATCTAATTCTGATATCTTTTGTTCAAGTAATCTTTGTATACAAAGGAAGTGTGCAAGTAATCACGGGACGGAGTGAGTACCATTCTTGATGTTTATTTCTTTTTGAGACAGTAAGGTATGGTGGAATGCACAAAATATTGAATAGATAATTTATTTTCAAATATATTGAATTGCTTGGTTTTTTATTCTTGTTATATATATATGCTGTCTTCCTTACAGGACCAATGTACTACAATGGAGTGCACCACCACTTCTATCAATACAATCCATATGCTGCTGTTTGGGGAAACATTTCATGGGGGCATTCAGTTTCTTACAACCTCATTGATTGGATCATTCTTGAGAACGCCATAGATCCAACTGAGCCATATGACATCAAAGGTTGTTGGTCTGGTTCTGCTACGATTCTTCCAGTCGAAAACGAACCAGTAATTCTTTACACTGGAGCCGACTCTGCTAACCAACAGGTTCAGAACTTGCAATGCCTAAGGATCCATCTGATCCACTTTTGACTGAATGGGTGAAATCTTCACACAATGCATTGCTAGTTCCAATTGATGACATTGGTTCGAATTTCTTTCGTGACCCCACCACGGCCTGGCGAAAATTGGATGGAAGTTGGCGTATGATTGTAGGAAGTGAGATTGATGGCCATGGACATGCGGTTTTGTACTCAAGTAGTGATTTTATCAGATGGGAAAGAGCTGATAAGCCCCTTCATTCGTCGAACAAAACAGGAATGTGGGAGTGTCCTGATTTCTATCCTGTTAGTACTAATGGTACTGAAGGGCTTGACACATCTGCTAATGGTTTGAACACTAAACATGTGTTGAAAGCAAGCTTTAATGATCATGATTACTATGTCTTAGGGAGATATGACTTGGTGACAGATGAGTTTAGTGTTGAGTTTGATTTCTTGAATGATAGGGTGCAGTTGAGGTACGATTATGGTGTGTTTTACGCGTCTAAGACGTTCTACGATGGAGGTAAACAACGAAGGGTGAACTGGGGGTGGGTTCTTGAGGCTGACACTGAAGCTGATGATGTTAGGAAGGGGTGGTTTGGTCTGCAGGTAATCTATTCTTACAAGAGGATATGCTCATTGTGAAGAAAATGATACAATCTCTCTGTACCTCTCTTAATGCAGTCACTTCCAAGAAGTGTTTGGTTAGATGATAATGGAAAACAGTTGATGCAATGGCCAGTCGAAGAAGTAGAAAAGCTTCGCGATGGTAAAATTACTATAGAGAATAAAGAGATTGAGAGTGGTGGTTCATTCGAAATTGTAGGAATCACAGCCTCTCAGGTACATTTTAGACCACTGATCATATGTACCTAAGTTGATCATAGTAGTATCTGATTCATCTCTTTTGTAGGCAGATGTAGAAGTGTCGTTTCGTATTCCAAATCTTGAGGGTGTAGGGTTGGTCGATGAGGGTGCATTCGACCCCCAACTTCTGTGCATCCAAAGGAATGCATCAGTGGAAGGGTGTTTGGACCGTTTGGTCTGTTAGTCCTGGCTTCAGAGGACTTGACAGAACAAACTGCTGTCTTTTTTCGTGTACTCAAACGTGGTGCTAATAATGTTGTACTTATGTGCAGTGATCAAAGCAGATCTTCATTGCAGACACCAGTCAAACAGAAGATCTTTGGGTCGTTTCTTGATGTAGATCCTAGTCAAGAGATCTCTCTAAGAACACTGGTATGCAATGTGCATCCCCTTGTGATCATCTGATGTAGTATTGAGACGAAACACGAGACTATAACATGACACGAACTCGTTCGTGTTTGTCTGTTTTGTGATAATGCAGATAGATCACTCCATAGTAGAGAGTTTTGGGGGTAAAGGAAAGAGCTGCATTACTGCTAGAGCTTACCCTAAGCTGGCGATTTCCGGGGACGCCCACATTTACGCGTTCAACAACGGGGCGAAGAGTGTCATTGTTTCGAGGCTAAGTGGTTGGAGCATGAGGAAAGCTCAGATTGCACAAGTTCATACAAGAAGAAAGTCCTCAATCAGTTGAGAAACAAATAAACTCTCACTTAAGTTTAGCCAACTAGGGAACTTGTTTTTTCTGTTGCAATTTGCAAGCTTAACTTATTTTTTAGTTAGCAAACCTTAAAAATTTAAAATATTGTTGAAAATAAGAAAATTTACACACTAATTCACTTATTTGGATGCATTTCTCTTTTAGACCTGTTAGTAGAAAGCAAGGGATTTGATGGAAGTTATGGAGCATGTGGCGTGTTACAATGAGAATTAAGAAAATTCTGATGTCAATTCCTAGTTTATCACACTTACAATTTTTTCTTCAATGAATTCTCATGCTCATTTCCTATTATATTCATAATTTTTCTACATATTCATTATAGTATACTCAACAGACAAAATATGATACTCACGTCTTTATACAATCATATTGAATCATTTAATTTTAAATAATTCAAAATAAAATTTTAAATGAATAAATTGACTAATACATAAAAATACTAGTGATATAAATATAGTATTTAATTACCACAAACACTCTTATAAAATAGCTTATTATGTGAATTAATCTTTTCTCACATTAAACTTTACATCCCTTTTTCAATTCTATTATACTCCCTCCGTTTCATAATACTTTTCACGTTTACTGTTCCACGTTGTTTAAGAAAATGTGCACTTTTTGACCAACTTTATTGACTTTGGAGGGTATTGTGATATTTTTAGATAATAAAAAAATATAAAGTAATGATATGAGTGTGAAAAAAGAGTGACAAATTTGAAATTAAGGGAACTTTTGAGGTTTTTAGATAAAGTGATGTTCCTTTTTTTAGGGTGTGAAATGTTTTGTGGGACAAACAAATGAGGAAAGTGTGAAAGGTTTTATGGAAAGGAGGGAGTATATCCTAAACCTAATTCACATGAAACTAACTCTTTAATTATATTTTATCTAAATAAATAAATAAATAATATAATCTAATAATGAATATATATTAATTTGAAAAAATAAAAATAAAAAAATTTAAAGAAAGGAATACTGGTGACACTTTGAGAGAACGAAATCGGGAAAGCCCAATACGGGAGCTATATATACTAAACCAGACTCAAATGAAATGGAGAACAGTACACTCCAACCAACCAGTTCATTGCTTTCTGCCTCGCTTCAACATTATCAAACTCTACGAACAGAATCACAAAAAGACCCTATTTGCAACTTAGCTTAATTTTCCCAATCAAGAATTCTACCTTGAAACCCGAAAAGAATATAAATTTCCGCTCGCCCTTCTCAAGAAATGGAATATTTTCATCGCCCCAAATGAATAAAAGGGGGACATTTCGAATACAATTTGTTTATATTTTACCCCTTGGAAGGAATCAATGGCGAGAGCGGTGTTGGAAGGTGATTCGGGAGAAGAGAAAAGCAGCGGTGGTGCAAGAAAACAATCTCCGCCGCCCAATTGGTTGACCAACTTCCACAGAGATCTCACTACGGGGGCGGTGATGGGGGGCGTGGTGCACACAATTGTGGCCCCCATAGAGAGGGCGAAGCTCCTGCTACAGACTCAAGAGAGTAATATAGCAATCTTGGCAGGAGGGCCACACAGGAGGTTTAAGGGGATGATGGATTGCATTGTCCGTACGGTTAGGGAGGAGGGCATTCTGTCTTTGTGGAGAGGCAATGGCAGCAGCGTCATCAGATATTACCCCTCTGTTGCCCTAAATTTCTCTCTCAAGGTTACATTGAAATTCTTCCAGTTTTTTTCTTCTTTTGTGTTTTGGTTGGTTTCAAGAAAGTTAAACAATGGTGTTTTGTTTCATCATGTGTATATGTGGCTAGGTGGTTTTGATTGGCAATCGCTGGAGATATAGTTATTGAATGGGTTTAATCTTTATCTACATGGGTCAGGAAAACAGTGATCATGTGGGTCACAGAGGTGTATTGGAAATTAGGTTTGGAATTGTGGTATTTAGGCTTGGAGTGTGGTAATTTGATTCACACCAACGTTCATTAGGTTAATAGTTTAATGGGTGAATTAGTGAGTCCAGAGAGATGCATGGAAAATAGTTAGTGTATAAGATATAAGATGACAATGGGTGGTTGCTAGTAGTGATAGAGTGCTGAAAACAAATATCATTAAGTAAGCATTAGTTGATGATATGTAGTATAATCATTTGAGGTGATTGTTTAGGTTTTTGAAGCCAAAAAAATAAAGGCGATTGTCTATAAGGAGATTGTTTCCTTGGAAATGTTGCTAAATAATTATGCTCCCAATGGGCTAGCAAAACTATTGATTTGTGTCTTGTCTTCTTCTGCAGCTCCACTGATCAATTTTTTTCATAAGTTCGTTCTTGTCTGAGCAGTGTGTGTAAGTGTATCAAACCCCATTCATGGACAGCTTTTCCAAGTTTTTAGTTGTGTTGCTGTCCTAAGAGGATTAATGACATGAATGTGTCATCAGAAGGTGCAGAAGTGTCTCAGAATGAGAATGAACAGTCAAGATCATGTTAGTTTAAAAATTAATGTACCGTTTCCTGTTATATAGCATGGCCTTCTGTATGAGAAGGAACTGAAGTGAAGCTCTGCTATCTATCTTTACCTTAACTCACTTGACACCTGATGGTGAGACATGGAATGATCATAATGTAACCTCAAATTGTAACAACATCGCTGTGGATATATGCTATGCTGATTTTTTTACTAATTAGAGTTATCTCTCATTTATTAGTAACTAGGTAGTAGTGACATTTGATGCCTTGGAAAATATGTCTGCCTGAAAAGTCAGATGCAAATAATGTGAGGAGCATATCAAGTTGAAAGTATGGTTCAAGTTCACTCTTGGTCTTGCAGAAAGTTATCTATGGATTATTGAGAGAGAGAGAGGGGTTAAGCTGTAGATGTTATGGCAGTAATATTCTGTTTGTGCAATTCCAACTTCCAATGGATTCATTATTTTGTCCTAATCCAGTAAGTTTATCATTTTGGTATTAGAGTAAGGTAATAAAGAAATCAAGTTTACCCCTTTTCTTAATTCTTTTTACTTTGTACCATGTAAATTTTGGTCTTATCACTTTAAGTAGGTTTATCATGAAATTGATTAAATCAGTCTTTCCAATCAATACCATCACTACCAGTATTTTGATGATATTGTCCAACTTTTTAATAAACTCTTTCTTCTTATTTAAATATTACAATGTGCATGTGGTTCTATATTTATGCACTTCACTTTTTATTAGTTTTTTGTTTTTTAGATCCTATTCTGACAGAACCATCTCCAATTGAAGAACAATTTAAATTAGTTCTCGTTTGATTCACTTTAAGAAATCTGACCTCTGCCACAGCTAGTAGCTCCTGATAGTTTATTGAATTGAGGCTAAGCGATGTCAGCACATTATGATGCAATATCCACAAAAAATTTATGCATGGTCGTAATATCCAAGTATAGATTATTTTGTGGCTCTTGCATTTGAGTTATATTACCAACATTACAAGAGCGACATTGATGTATATACTTCCACTCAGCATTATTCAGATTCATCTTCTTATTGCAAGATAGAGAAAACGTTGATTTATATATGGTGATAACTATTTACAAGTTCAGGGCCCGCTGTTTTGAATATGACCTATGTATCTTGACATTACTCAGCTTTCGGTTAGAGATAAGGTTACGAGGCCAAGAGTATTTTGGAAAGATGCCAGAAGGGTAGAGTTGAAGCCAACCTCCTTGATATGCATCAGAAGGGACACACTATGAAAAAGCTTCTCCAATGCTGTCTGTAGTTGCGGAATAAGAGTTTAGATTTATATCAGTTTGTAACTGCTAACCTCTTCATGCCGATGCTTCATCCTTAATATTTATCTTATTTAATGTAGATTTTACTACTGGTTAAGATATGTGAAAGCAGTGGGTGTAATCAGAGGAAAAGTAGCCCTTTAATTCCCTATTTTAAATGGAACTTTACACTAAAGCCTTCTTGGAAGCAGAAGATGAGGTGTGATTACCATCAACCATTACCCGCTGTTGAAGTCGATGCTCATCTCCAGTCTGATCTCACTTTGATTTGAGAACAATAGTAAAGTTGATTTGAAAGCAAGGGTGGTGGCTTGTGAAACTTGCACTTCCATAATGGTTTCTGTTGTTTCCTTGTAGTCCCTTTAGACAGTGGAATATGGTCACCCATTGAACAAGGAGACTGTTAATTTAATTTTATGATATAGATTCTGATATAGAAATCTGTATTATCCACTTTTATGATCTACAATCACATTTTAGTGGAACTTCCATGATGGGATCCTCATGCTTGCACCATCAACTATGTTCTCATTGTGAAAGATTGAGAAACGATTTGAGTCTTCGTGGCACATTGGCATGATTAATAACATATATGATATGGTATCTTCCTCTTATTTGTCCAACATTCAGAGTAACATCATCTCAAAGTCTGTGGCCTTATCTTGTATCTTATTCCCCTATAGATCAATAGTGTTATATGTGTGATGAGTTATTCGATGTCGCATAAAGATTTGACCTTGTATATCTTTTAACAGGACCTGTACAGGAACGTTCTTCGTGGGAGTGCACGAAAAGGTGATCTCCTCTCTGGACCGACTGCCAATTTCCTTGCTGGATCTCTAGCTGGTTGCACCACACTGATCATTATCTATCCACTCGATATAGCACACACGCGCCTTGCTGCTGATCTAGGTAGAACTGATACTCGCCAATTCAGAGGCATTCGCCACTTCCTAAGCACCATCTATAAGAAAGATGGAATTCAAGGGGTTTACAAGGGCCTACCCGCCTCTCTCCATGGCATGGTTATTCACCGTGGTCTCTATTTCGGCGGTTTTGATACGATAAAGGAGATGATGGCTAAAGAATCTGAGATGGACGTGGCGCTGTGGAAACGATGGGTTGCTGCTCAAGCGGTGACGACAACAGCTGGGCTGTTGTCGTATCCACTGGACACGGTGCGAAGGCGAATGATGATGCAATCGGGGCTCGACCAACCAATGTACCGCAGCACGACCGATTGTTGGAGGAAGATATACAGGACGGAGGGGTTCGCCTCGTTTTATCGGGGGGCGATGTCGAATATCTTCAGGAGTACAGGTGCAGCAGCTGTTTTAGTGTTGTATGATGAGATCAAGAAATTTATGAACTGGACAGGGTTATAAAACCATTGATTCATTTTTTTGATCATTGACACGATAGTGTAGAATGATACAACTCCCACAAACATAGGATTTCACTATTGAGGGGTAAGTATAATGTAGAAACCCTGTTGTTTTGATTGGTTTTTAAGATATAAAATATATATATATATATATATATATATATATATATATATATATATATATATATATATAGAGGTCTGAAATTGGACTAAATAAATCTAGAAGGGCAAAACGAACTATTAGTTACAATTGAACCTGTATTTACTGCTCCATGTCCTATTATACAATGTTTATTTTATGGGTTGAACTTTCCTGCACTCGGACGATCTTAATCGTTAAATTACTTTTTAATTTAATTTTAATTATTAAATAAAATAATATAATTAATTTTATTTTTACAAAAACTATATACTATTTCTATTTTAATCTATTAACTGGATGCACCTGGTGCACCCACAATTACCCTTATTTTATAAGATTTAAAAAATTTAAATGTACAATTATTTTTACCATTTCCAAATATAAATGAAATACAATTACCCTTATTTTATAAGATTTAAAAAATTTAAATGTACAATTATTTTTACCACTTCCAAATATAACTGATATAAAGTTTACATGCGACTCATTTATCTAGAAGTATTGGGGAGATATACTTATCATATTTTTTTACCTCTCTTTAATCTTGTGACTCAGTGCTGGTCCTGACATTTTCGAGGCTCGGGGCGAACAAAAATAATAGGTCCTCGTTGCTTTCTACATATTTATTAACTAAAAAGTTTTCATTATTTTTTTTCTTAACACTTTCATTTTTTGACAGATTTTTCATTAACACTTTTCTTTTCTTCTATAAAAAGCCAAAAATTTATTTCTAGTAAGACATTTAATTATAGCAATTATTTTCAAAATAAATTGTCTCTGATGTATTTTTTTTTGAAAATTTATTCTTGTAAATCTTTATTTATGGTTCCTTTAATCTAATTTGTAAATCAATCAAACTATTCATATTAGTGATATGTTCTATAGTATTTTTATGCATGTTATGTCTCATGTTCTAATTATTATATCCTTTATCTGCTAAAATGTTATATCTTTCGAATCTTCCAAATTCTTAAAATTTTTTTCTAATGATCTTCTTTGTGATAAATGTTATGATCCTTTTCTTTTTTCCTTTCTCACAATTAAGTTCATACTTATTAATATCTAAATATAGGGCCCCTTTTCAAGTCCAATAGATTGACGGACCAAATTTTATAAAAACTCTAATGACCTAATATAAAATATGTATTTTATTAAAAATATAATTTTATCAACTATTATATATATATATATATATATATATATATATATATATAACAAGATATCAAGAATTTCCCAAATCCCTTTGAAGATTAAATTGAGTCACAATGCAGTGGTGATGACCCTGAGAAGGGGCGCGAAGGGCCTATTATTTGGGGCCACCACTGACCACCACTGCATTGTAACTCGATTTCGAGAATTCTTGATATCCTGTTAAAAGACCATTTGCAAATATGTGCTACTCCCTCGTCTCACAGGTAAAGTAACTTTAACCCTTTTCATTTTCATACGTTTAACTTGTCTTTACTTAAAAAACAAAAAATAAAAATATCACAATAATAACCTCAATCATCTTAATTTAAAAAAAAAATATACTTCCACGAATTTAATTTCGGCGCGGATAAGATGGGATAGAGAGGGAGTATATGCAAATTCGATTAATCATTTAAATTGGTGTCGAATATAATTTAATAACTTAAAAGCCTATTTCGTCCGAATAGACATCTCAACCGATTAAATAAGGAGACAACGGTCATAAATGATCAATGATCGAATCTCATCCCAGTATGAAAATAATTTCTTATTAGAGGGGCTCCTTTTGTGGTGGTTAAAGGTTTTTTTGATCGGTTGAATTATCGGTCGGCGTGTGGGGACACGTGTGTGCGACTCCACCTTAAAAAAAAACTTAAAGCCTGCTTATAATGGATTGGATAAAGAGTATTGTTATTTGCACACCCATTTTTATTAATTACACACTTTTTATTAAATACACATCTTCTTCAATTTTTTATTTCTTAATTTTATTATATAAACACCCCTAAAATTTCCAATATACCCTTTTAAAATTAACATTATACACACCCTAATCTTTTTCTTAAAATTGGAGCGTTCTTCTCTTGCCATTGAAATAAAATTGGTGATTTAAAGTAGGATGGATTTTAGGTTAGATTAATCCTGCACTTTCTCTAATAATTTTCTAAACCAACCACAACGTGAAAGTTTCAAAGCAAAGAGCTGAAGCTGAAAGGAGTGAGTAGCCATGACGATTAGCCCTAGATTAAAAAATGAAAATTGTAAAAATTTACACTATCCACAACAATGCCAGTATAAGGCAAGGGATAAAACATAAACATCAGTCACTGGATGAGAACAAGAATTTTTTTTTCAGTTACAAAAATTTCTTGAGAAATTTGAACAAAGTAGTTAGCCCCAAAATCTATCATAGTCCACCCAAGATATAAAAGCTGACAATGCCAAAAACCCAGATGTCAACACCCCATTCTCCAAAATCTAGGGCTTAATGTATTTTGATTCATTGGTCAAAGAACCACAGAAAAAGGAAGAAATAGCCAGGAACGGAAAAAGGAAATGGGGTCTTGTATTTCGGTCAACGGCGAATTCATCGATGGAAGTTAAATCTAAAGAGATTGGTCGGGTATTATCTCGGCGAATTGGTGTATTTAATATATAAGATGTCTATTTAATAGATTAAGGGTAATTTAAACTTTTCAAAAATAATTATTTTAATTTTATAATAAAAGAATGTGTATTCAATAAGAGGAGGTGTGCAAATAAGACTAATCTTGGAGAAATTAACCTTATTATTAAGGGGACTCCACCTTTAAAAAGAAAAAAAAACTTAAAAGCATACTTATAATCGATTGGATAAATTAACCTTATAATAATATAATATACTCCATCCGTCTGCTTTTAAGGGTATCATTTTTTTATTTTGGGAGTCCATTTCCAAAGGTGTCATTTTCTTTTGTATCCATATACACCCATTAATACAACTAAAAAATAAGACTTATACCTCCACTAATACAACTGTCCACTACACATTAATTAAATAACAATACTCCTTAATCTTCGTGCCCAAAAGCAAATGACATACTTAAATTCGGACGGAAGGAGTACTTAACAAAGTGAGAATCAAAATTTTGTGGCCAAAAATACATGCACCACATAAGTTAAGGGTAGGTTTTCTGTGAGATAATATGTGAAACTATTTTATATTTTTTAAAATAATTATTATTTTTATTATTAAATGTTATTATTATTATTATTTATTTATACTATAAATTATTGTGAAATAATATAATTACTTTTTATTAATTTGTATCAATTTTTATTATAAAAATGGTCACTTTTTATTCGTCTCACATAAGCTCTTACGTGTCGTGAGAAGGTGTCAGACAAACTTTTGCTGATTCGTATTCAATCTTGATTTAGATGTAATCAAACAAACTCAAAATATAGCTATTAATTCTCAAAAATATATTGAACCAAATAATAATAATAATAATAATAATAATTTCTACTTCCTTGATGTCAATTTCTGTAGGGGTCTTGAAGAGAATAATAGACACATTCAACACTTTACAGATGTCCATCAACTCTTTTTCTGAATTACACTATTTAATTAATTAAATTATCATAAAACAATTAATTCCTTAATAATCTTTCCATCTAATTTTAAGTAACCAAACATGGAAAGTTAGGTAATGATTGAGAAAGGAAGACACAACTAAGATTAAAGTGAAACCCCTTATATGGAAACCAACCAAACATTACTTCAGCATTAAATCAAACTTTTTTTTTTAAGAATAAACTTTACACCAAGTTGGAAACACAGAACAAACACAACATATATTTTTATTAAAAAAAGTATATATATATTTTTTTCACCTTTTGGAGTGGAGGTAGGGGTCCATTATGCATGAGTTGCTTCACTAAACTTTATTTTTGTAGTAGGCATTTTGATTGATTAGGCGTTTGAAACACCTAATTTGGATTCATTAAGTTATATAGATTCTATTGAGTTTAAGATGTGAGATTCTTTGTACTTATACTTTTAAAAATGGTTGCCATATGGGATTCCATTTTAGGTTAACCATTTCACAATTTTACCCTCCATCTTTATCACAAATATCAATTTAATAAAGACTCTCTTTATTCACATCTCCATGGAAATAGGCCCCACGAATTCTTCTTTCTTATGAAGCAAGCTTAAGGTAACAAAAAGTGTACTATGAAAAAATGTAATGTGTGAGTATATAGTCACTCCGTCACGTATTAACACTCCCTCAGTGCTATTTGATCGCTGTCATTTTTATTTAAATTTTAGTGTCTTTATTTGTAAATTTTTGGATGTTTTTATCCATATTTGTGTGACTTTTGATGGAGGTATTGCAATTATGAAAAATGTGGTTTGAATTAATTGAAATGTGTAAATAGGCTTAAATGTGTGTAAAATATGTCAAGAAATGGAGAAAAATAGAGTCGGGAGCGAAACAGAGACGGAGGAACAAGGCACATTTGGACACGGGCCGTGTGCGGAATACGGCCATGTTCAAAGTGGTCATGTATTGTCATCAGAAATCACTGCTCACCCAGAAGGAAGGTCGTGTTCCTGTACACGGGCCGTGCGTTGCTGCACACCCAGAACACGGTCTTGTAAGCAGAAGTCGTGTATTGTCATCAGAAATCGCTACATGCCCATAACTGAGGCCGTGTAGCGCAGCTCGAGCCGTGTCCGGAAGCACGCACAACACGCCGAAGTTGGTGTACCCTACATGGGCCGTGTGCCACTACACGGGCCGTGTAGGTGCAAAAAATCAGTGCAGTTTTGAGAAAGTTCTGGAAGCTTCTAGAAGGTCCATTAATGATATAAAAGGGTGGCTTGTGCGAAATTTGGAGGAGGAGATCATAATTAGATCAGTTACACACACACCACACCACATTTTCACACACTAGATCCATTAGATCCATCTCCATCCATTAGATCCATTCTATTCCATTTGATTTTCAACAATCAATCCAACATCCAATCCATTCATCCACCATTTGAGAAGAGGAAAACATCAAGGATTGAAGGAGTTGACATTTTGAAGAGAAGGAAGGTTTCTCCATGAAAGGGAAGTCAATCTACTTTTCATTTGTTGATTTTCTTCTCATTTTGGCTCAAATGGAGCAAGCCTTTGATTGTAATGGGTTAAACACAATGTTTAGTGACTAGTCATATAGTAGGGCTAATCATATAAATAGTTGAGATGAAGAGTTAGATGTGTAGGACTTGAGTAGTGAATTGAGTTAAATTGTGGATTTCCTTTTATGATATATGAATCATGTTTCATTAAATACTTGTGATTAAATTCTCTATTCATAGTATTAGGATGACCATTCCAATGGTATGAGTGGATGTTTAATTGAATCATATATTAAAATGAGTATGCATGTTAATGTGAGAGGAGGTAAGTCATACTCTTCTTATGCTTAGAATATTCATAGAGGGATACTTCAGAAATTGAGTGAAAAGAACCAACTTATGATCATAGTACCTTAAGGGAATTGGGATTAAGATCAATCCTAGGAGATTTAGACTTGTAAAAGAGTTGAGAACCTAATTGCCTTGGCCATAGGGATTAGGGGTAAAAACGTGATTGCTTTTAGTCCACAAATTAATGAAGTTTACTATCAAGAGTTATGCATATCTAGATCAAGTCTTAACCATTATTATGATTAGTCTTGCTCTCGTGAATTCTATCTCTATTTCATTCATCAATTGTTCGTTTTTTGATCGTTTACATTGTTAACTTTGAATCCTTAGTTAATTGAGAAGAAATAGAAGTAGTTATCTAAATACCAAACCTTCAATTTATCATTCTTACAAAGCATAAATCAATAGAAAATTCGGATACAATCATGAGTTTACTTTCTCTTGGGACGACATTATTATAAATTTTGTACTTGGTCACATGTTTACTCGATGATAGAGTCTCTTACTCTTACACATTTTACTAAAAATGCGACTAAGAACACTATTTAAACGTATTCGTTTATTTTTTCATATGAATTAAGAGGTATAATAATTTAAATACGTTTATTTTTTATATAAATTAAGGGGTATAATAATTTAATATGTAGTGAGATAAGAGAAATAATATTTTAATTTGTAGTGGGTAGTTGTATTAGTGTTGAGTGTCTGGTCATGTGTAGTGAATTGAGTATAAGATATCTTTTTGTGGGTCACATCAATCCAAAAAAGAAATATATACTTTGAATTGAGACGGGCAAAAATAGCAAAATTGGTATGTATTAAAGGGACGATTGGAGTATTACTTGTTCCTTTAATATTTTCCTTTAAACTTGTGTATTTTTGGGATATTATGCCTTAAATTTCATACTCCCTCCGTCCCGTTTCAATATTTGCATTTGCTTTTTGCACGTTGATTAAGGAGTATAGTATTTTAATAGATAGTGGGTGAAAATATATAATATTTAATATAAAGTGGGTAGATGTATTAGTGTTGGATGTGAGGACCATGCCGATATAATAATTATTTTAGGTGGGTCCCATATTCCAAAAAAGGAAACGTAAACATTGAAATAAAACATCCAAAATAAAAATATGTAAACATAGAAATGGGACGGAGGGAGTATTTTTTTAAAAAAATTATGACGTTTAGTGTTAAATGTTACTCTCTCCGTTTTGGAGAATTTAATACTACATTTTTATGGCACGGAAATTAAGAGTATAATAATTTAATATGTAGTGAAGTGAGATGAATAATGTTTTAATATGTAGTGGGTAGTTGTAGAGTTAAATATCTGTTTGGTCCCGTAATATATTTTTATTTTTATTTTGGTCCCAAAAAAGATATTTGTTTATATTTAGTCCCATAACTTTTATTTTTCTTTAATTTTAATCCAATTTTCGTTGGATTTGCCACCTGTCGCCGGAAACCAGCGAGTGATGCTGACGTGGCGAGTCCAATTATTTCTCCACCAACCAAGGTGACACGTCACGTCCAGGTGTATAAAAAAATTTAAAAAATAAAAAATAGTCACCCTCCAACTCATTAATTCAATTAACAAATTAAATTTCAATTAAAGAAATAAAAAATTATATTAAAATTAAACAAAAATAACTGTATATAAAATTTGTAAATTAAAAAACCACACATACACACACACACACATATATATATATATATTGATAAACACCCACTTCCCCAAATTCCAAGTTAGGGTTTGTCGCATATTTTTCCCCCAATTCAAAGTGAGGGTTCGTTCATAGCCGATACTCTCATCTTTGTAAGCGATAATCGTTATGCTCAACAAGGAGGCCATTGAAATTAGTTGAACGACAACGACTTAAATAGCGATGGAGATGGTATTCGTAAAACAGTAGGGACCACTACATACTAAGCCTTAATAAATACAAAAAGACACTAAATTTTACACCCATATCAATAAGAAATCGATGAGAAAGACACTAAAAAACTTCATACCATATTTTGGAGGTGGCGACTCTGTCGCTCTTTTTCTGTGTACGAATATCATCTCCATCGCTACTTAAGTCGTTATCGTTCAACTAATTTCAATGGCCTCCTTGTTGAACATAACGATTATCGCTTACAAAGATGAGAGTATCGGCTATGAACGAACTCTCGCTTTGAATTTGGGGAAAAATATGCGACGAACCCTAACTTGGGATTTGGGAAAAGTGGGTGTTTATCAAAAAAAAAAAAAAAAAAAAAAAAAAAAAATATATATATATATATATATATATATATATATATGTGGTGGGTTTTGTGTTTTTAATTTTCAAATTTCATATACAGTTATTTTTGTTTAATTTTAATACTCCCTCCGTCCCGGGTATTTTTACTCGTTTGTATGGGCACGGAGATTAAGATGTTTTATTTTTTAAATATATAATGTAAGAGAAAGTATGAATAAATTAGTAATTTAAAAAGAAAAAGTGAATAAAGTTATTGGGAATGATGAATAAAATGTAAAAAAAAATAATTAAAGTTGTTGGGATTGTAAAAAGTAAGTAATAAAATATTATGTATTTTTGCCAAAAATAGAATGGGTAAAAATACATGGGACACCCCAAAATGGAAAGTGTGTAAAAATACGTGGGACGGAGGGAGTATAATTTTTTATTTCTTTAATTGAAATTTAATTTGTTAATTGAATTAATGAGTTGGAGGGTGACTATTTTTTATTTTTTTTATTTTTTTATACACCTGGACGTGACGTGTCTCCTTGGTTGTAGAAAAACAGTTGGACTCTCCACGTTAGCATCACTCGCCAGTTTCCGGCGAAAATTGAATAAAAAAATTAAAGAAAAATAAAATTTATGGGACTAAATATAAACAGATATCTTTATTGGGACCAAAATTAAAAAGAAAAAAGTTACGGGACCAAACAGATATTTAACTCGTAGTTGTATTAGAGGTATATGTGAGCCTCATAAGAATAAATTAATTGTTTTTATGTGGATCTCATGTATTAAAAAGGAAATGTGTCAACTTATATATGACAAACCAAAAATAAAAGTGTATAAACTTTTGTGGGATGGAGGGAGTATATCTTTTACTACAAGAACTTATACTCATAATTTTTTGATAAAAAACTTTTTTGTTAAATATTTATACTATTTATATTTTATTTAATCTTTTCAATAACAAAATTACTACTCCCTCCATCCCATTAAAATCGTGACATTTTTTTGGGCATGGAGATTAAGGGGTATAATATTTTAATGTAAAGAAAAAGTGAGAGAAATAATATTTAATATGTAATGGGTAGGTGTATTAATAGTGTGTGTAGACCAATGTGAATATGTTAATATTTTTTGTGTGGGTCCGTATGCTTTAAAAGGAATGTAACAACTTCTATGGAACAATCCAAAAAAAATGTCATAACTTCTGTGGGACGAAGGGAGTATATCTTTATTAATTAAATATATTATTTAAAATAAAATATTATACTATTATACGCACCCGGTGACATAAGAAAACTAATTCTAATATTTTAATAAATATTAAAGTAAGAGATGTAATTAATAATATGTAGTAATGATTAGTATGTAGTTGTACTAATATTGTTTGTTAATCCATATAGAATAGTAATTAATTATTTTGTATGAATTCGAACCCACTTGATAAAAATAAATATAAACCTGTTAATGCAAGTCAAAATGAAAATGAAAAATCTAAACATATTTTTAGAAGCTAGCCTTTGAAATAAGTTATTGATTCACTTAATTTGGGGGAAGAAGTGAAGGATATATGCTGCACCAGTAAATTAATATTTTTACCTAAAATTACTTGAAAGATTAATAATATTAAGTTATTAATTGCTTGGCATTATTTTTTTTTATTTTTTTCAATTATTTGGCATACATTACTGTATAAAACCAGTTTTATGTGAAATAATTTTACTTTCTACATACGTAAATTATTACTCTCTAAACATAGTAAACATAGAAGTGTTAATTTTATGCCTGATGACTCTTTTTCCTATAATATAACAAAAAAATTCAACTAATATATTAAGCTAGACGTTGGATAAAAATAAAGAATTGATCATTTTATGTCCTATGCACAAATTGTATAAGAATATAAAATTTTATTTTAAAAAGTATATAATTTACTCCTTTTTGAAACGTACATGCTTCCTTTATAATTTATAAAGGAAGTGCGTACGTTTCAATGAGACGGAGGAAGTAGTTAACAAAAATATAGTAAATTTTTTATTAAAAATATAATTGAAATATAAATAATATACATGTTTGATTAAAAAAAATTCAAGAAATCAAGAGTGTAGGCTTTTATACTAAATAGTATTCCCTCCATCCCATTTATATAGCAACTTTTTATACAAAACGGTGTCCCACCTATATTGCTATCTTTTCAAAAAAGGAAGATGGAGCACACATTTTTTTTTACAAAACTACCCCTTGATACAACACTAATCTTCAAAAATACCATCACTTTGGGGTTTGCAAATAATAATAAAATAATATTGTTTTTGCATTTACTGCCATTAGGGTTTGCAAACCCATTCCTCTCTTTAGAGTTTGTTCTTACCTATTCCTCTATTTTCTCTCTGGTCGCCTCGCCGTCACCCCTCCAACCCCTCCATTTTCTCTATTGCTCGTCTCTGTCACCCATCCATCTTCTCCATCAAATCTCTGGCCGGCACTCTTCATTCTGTTTTGGGCTCTTCTCGCCGTCATCCACTACATCTCCATTCTCTCCCTTCTAGCTTCTGTGACCGAGAAAAATAGTGATGGTGAAGAGGAGTGCTTCTCCGAGGAGGCCGTGGAGACTGCTGGGTCGTGGGGTGACTTCTCCGAGGAGGTGTCAGATCTTCACAGATCGACACCGTCGTCTGAGAATGAGGTGCTCTCAACCTCCAATGTCACTGGGGTTTGGTCGGAGAACTTGACGTTGTTTCTGACACCGATGAGGAAACCATGAACTCTTGTGGTATGACCTATCCCGTCGGTATTTCGAGGAGTGACCCCCAAATGGTTGAGGCAAAATCAGAGCCTCATTAGGAATTTGAGGGACCTATTTCCAGCAACCCTTAAATTGCATAAATGGGCCGAGGTATAATGGTTTTACTCTCTCTGTATTCCGTGAATAGGGATTTTTGTGTATTGCATGATGAAAAAATTATGATATCCGTGGGGTTATGGGGTTGGGTTTAGTGTCACCATGCGCGGTTCGTTGGAGACTTGCAATTTCATGTTGTAATGTCATCAATCGTACATTTTGGAGACATGAACACTCGATAATGAGATTAAACTCTGAGAGTGTTGTTTGTGTTAATGTCTAAACTGTGTTATATGAATATGTCTCTCTGGCTGTTAAACTGCGGGGAATTAATGTTGGAAGGGTGTGATATTACAAACTGTTAAGTGATAAATTACTTTTGAAAGAGTGTGATATTACAAAATATGATATGATGAATTGTTATTGTATGTCTGCTGAAAGAGTGTGATGTATCCCCTGTTAAGTGATGAATTGCTTTTGGAAGAGTGTGATATTACAAACTGCGATGTGATGAATTGTTATTGTATGTCTATTATAAGACTGTGATGTATCCCCTGTTAAGTGCTGAATTTCTATTGGAAGAATGTGCCATTTGATGTGTTACTGTTTAGTGATCTTGTTTGAAGTGTGATAGTGTATGATATATGATGTGTTTAGGGTGAAGTGTTCTTGTGTGAAGTGTCTTGTATAAGTCATATACATCCATTTATAGGTTTAGATTCACAGCTTTACAAACGATTGTTTACTGCTAAAACAAACTCTTTCTATGAGTTGTGTTTTAGTTGTAAACAAACAATCTTAAGCCCTATTCACATGCAAAATGCATCCAATGTTTCCACCTCCATTAGTTTTGTTCTGTGTAGGCATCTAAAACTTTCAAATTGCATCCAATACTTCCATTGCATCCAAAATGCATTCAAAATGTACTGTACAATCCTTCTAACCGTTCTGTACTGCAAAATGCTTCCACTTTCAATTAAAAAACTTCCCCCATAGCCTGAATTAGATCCTCCAACCCATCTATTGCATTTTCTTCAATTAGAAATTCAAGACTTGATTAAACTACCTCAAGGTCCACTTCCAAATCAGTTGGAAGCTCACATGTTCTCTATAATGCAGATTTACCCGTATGGGGTATCTTGTATTCATTTCCACCTCTATGAACTAGAATTTTTTTAGGCAGCTTTGCAGTGTTAGAAACACTGAATTCAATTTTGTGTGGCTTAAATCTTCAAAAGATTTCATCACCACTTCTAACAAATCCTCCACTTTGTTAGCAGCTTCTTTGAAATGTAGAGATTGTAAAGCTCTAAACCAACCCAATCCCAAAATGTTAGTATCCGGACTCTTAGCAGGCTGAAATACAAGATGAAAATTGAATCCATCTTGTGTTGAAGCTTGCCTCCACTCTTCTTCATCTCTTTTATATGTGGCTTAGCATTATCATGTTGTATGTATATATCTTTGCATGATCCACTTGGTCATTTAGACTTGATAGCTGGTAGGACCTGTTATGAATGTAAATGAAATATAGTGCAAAATGAATGTATTTGTATGTATCAGTATTTTTAAAATCAGACCGGACCGGTTGGTTCGACCGGTTCAATCGGGAACCAGAACTAAGACCGATCTGAATACTCCTACAAAACTGTTTTAGCAATTAACCTAGAAAAAATCGATTTGGACAGATCAAAACCAGAATAAATGGTCAATCAGCCAAACTGGCAACCCGGCGGGTCGTTGAGAAATCAGAACAAAATAAAGCCTGCCATCTTCGTACTCAAGCCAACAACCACCGTGAACGGCGCCGCTTAGCATTCTTCGTCGCAAATCCGTTGGCCATCCTGTGAGAAACACAATGAAGAGAGTGGTAAAAGTCTGCATCAACCTTGAGATAAAATCGAAAGATAATCTTTGTCGTTTTATCTCCTTCCATGTCCTCTCCACCTGCTTCAAATTCATAATCTTTCGTTTATCTCTATATTTGAGTGGAACGTCCACAATTTGGACTTGAAGTAAAGAGTAGATTGGAGAGTTGCGGCGGTGTTGACAAAATATAGAAGTTTGTGTGGGAAAAAGAGAAATTGGAGAGAGGATTTGAGAAAGAGTGGGGCGTCTGCGGTGGTAGGTGATTCAATTAAATCACAGGTTGTGAATTCACAGCAATATACCTGCTCTTGGTCCTTAAATTAGGGCTAGCTAATATTATTGGGCCTTTCACAATTTAATTTGTGAAGCCCATGAAGTAATATAAATTATATATAAGATATAAATAACTATTATAATATATATAATAAAATATATTAAGAATATTTAATTTTTATTTTTTTGGTTGAACCGCCGATTGGACCGTTGAATCTCGAACCATTAAGGACACCGGTTCGCTCTCCGATCAAGTTATAAAATACTGGTATGTATCATGTGTATAAATTATAATCTGTGTTCATATTGTATACTTGGTCAATTAGAACCTTTTTTGTCTCATTCCTTGTCACTGACAACATTGGTTTAGTTACAATACTTCCTGCCTCTCTGTTCTTGCTTTTTCTTTGTGCTGCAACTTGTTCCGTAAAGGAAAAAATCCCTATCTTCCTATAAATAATGCAGTCCTTGTTAGAATCATAGGCTGGTCTTGCAACTGCAGCTAGGAACATGATCTTTCCAATAAAATTTTTTACTTTCACAAGTCCTATATGGTTCTATTTCTTCTTGTAGGAGGTAGTATCTCTGTGTTGTTCTTGTTATGTTGAACCATTTCTCATATATATGAATTATTTGTGACATACTCTTGAATTTGATCAGTTTTTTCGCTATGTCCACTTCTAGTGTTTTAAGACTGTGTCTGACCCTGTTAAATCTTGTGTTGGTGTGTGAGATATGGCTTTATAGCACTAGTATGAGGTCTAATAAGCCCCTACTTGATCCACCTATGAACTGTGCTCTTAGATGTGGCCATCTCTTCTGCTAAATCCCTAATTGTCCCTCTTTTCTTAAACTGAATACTCTTCATTTTTTCCTTATCCAATTTTTTTGCCATAAACTCCATGTGGTCTAAGTGTTTTGTTGTTGACTAAAGAGATTGGATTACCTGATAGAAACTGCTCTCTAACTCTTTCTCATATCCTTCTAACAGTAGCAATGTGCACTTTAAATGTAGAACTAGCTAAAAGAGCCTCCCACGAGCTGGTTGGCCATTGCTCGACCCCTCCAACAAAAATTGGGTAATGGAATTATGCTTGAATTGTTAGGTTTTTAGGTCTTCGTATTCTCATTTTGTAAAGTGCATTTATGAGCTGGGAAAATTGTGTATTTGGTTGGAGAAGTCATTGTATTTGGAATACGTAGTAAGTGTTTATATAGTGTAGTTTAGGTGAGAATTTGTAAATTTGTATCTTTAAATTATTTTGTGATAATGGAGGGAAAACAAAACTTAATTACCTCCAAGTATTATGTAATGTAATGTAATGATGCTGCACTTTTTGAATTATGAATTGGGGCGCATGACATGTAATCATGTTTCAGATTTTGAAATTATGAATTGGAGATAATTTTCATTCTGGTGTAATTTTTGTGATGATGTAAATTTGAAAAAAGTGGGATAAGTTTGTGTTTTTATATGTTGGCGCATTTTTTTCATGTTTGCGGCAGAAATTTCATAACTGGATTAACTGTTTTTTTTTAAATAATGTATTTTAATCTAGGGGTAAAATGGTAAACTTCATCTTCCAACTACCCAATACACATTAAATATTAATACTCCTTAAAGAACGTGCAAAAAGTAAAAGTAGCAATACTATTAGGACGGAGGGAGCACTAACAGGAGCAGACGTACATATATGGTAGGGGGCAATGGGCTCCCTGAAGTTTTTAGATTAGTAGTATATATATAGTATATCTTGTAAATCCTTCTGTAGCCTAATTGTGATGTAGGCCCTTTAGGCATTTAAAGATTTTGTCTTCGATTTCCTTCGACTACGTTATTATTAAAATTTTATTTTCGTCTTTTATTTTAATTAATTCATCATTTTCTCTTTCAATAGCACTATTTAGGTTTTTTTTTTCTTCTTTTATTTGTCATATAAAAATTATTTCTAACACTTCTAAAAGAAAATAACATATTTATCTAATAAAAGTTGAACAATATTAATAGAAATTGATAAATAAAATATTTTTTCTTAAAAATTATAGAACAATAAACACACAACATCGCATGAGAGGGATACAATATTATTTGGGTCCCCTAAATAAAAATCATGCGTTCGCCATTGGGAAATAGTATATCCTTTAATACTAAAATTATAAATTCTGAAAATTATGAGATTTAGGAGCACGGTGATATCTCTTAATCTACGTACATTTTTATTTTGATATATTATATTTCTTAATTAATGTATAAAAAATAAACTTAAATATTAATTGGACAGATGAATTATATAAATTCTACAATTTTTATGAAAAAATTTTAAATAATTATTGTAGCAGTTGATCAATAGGTGTTATATGGAGCTTGATGATATCACAATCCTGAAACTCAGACGTACTGTAGTGACGTATTCTGCAATAATAATCATAGATGATGATATCACGTGGGGTCCACCATCGAACCTCAATTATAGTGATTAGAGAGATTGGGTTTAATTAATGGAAACGAGAATATACTATATGCGCCTTTAGAAATTTAATATTATAAGTAAGAGTACATTGTTTTAATCTAAAGTATATACACTTTAATAATTAAAGGTACACAATTTTGTTTTAATGAATATACACTTTTTATTTTTTTCTTTAGAAAATAAAGGTTACATATTTTTATATTAAAGGATATACAATTTAACACAAAATTCTAAAGGCGCACATGGAGGATTGTCCATGTGCTCAGATACACACAATAATTTTCTTTAAAAAATGAAGGATACACATCTGTATACTAAAGGGTATACAATTTAATAAATTGATAATTGTATTAATTGTAAATAATTGTATTAATTGTGAGTGGTTAATACATGTATAGATGCTTTGTGATTCGGCTCGGATTCTCTGTGCCATTTTGGTGCATTATCTACTGTGTCAAACCGTTAGTACATCATCTCCTGTGTCAAACCTGTGAATGGCGCATAAGATCCGATGTGTTGATGATTAACTACTGACTATACTAATAACTAACATTTACTGATAAAAAAAAACATGTGACCCTTTCGCTTCAAAGACAGTGAATACTCTTTCCGTCCCGTCCTTATAATTATGTTTATTTTTTATATAGGGATTAATGAATATAATATTTTAATGTGTATTGAGGTGAGAGAAATACTCCCTCCGTCCCAAATTCAACTTCACACTTCCATAAAAGAAAAAAAGCAACAAACTAATATCCCTCTAACATACTTTATTTTCAAATTTGTCATTACCTTTTTAACACACATAATATACTTTATCATTTATTTATTACCCAAAAATAGCATACTACCCTCAAAAGTAAGTCAAAAAATGACTTTTCTTAAACTTCGTATCTACAGTAAACGTGAACTTGAATTTGGGACGGAGGGAGTAATAATTTAATGTAAAGTTGGTAGGTATATTAGTGGGATGTGTGGCCCATGGGAGAGAAGTAATTAATTTGTGTAGGTCCTATATGCTTAAAAAGGAAATGTAATCATTAGGATGAGACGCCCAAAATAGAAATATGTAATCATTAGGATGAGACAGTGGGAATATGTCATATCCCTCCAATCCATCCAAAAAGTAGTTTTTACTTTTTGCACGTGAATTAAGGAGTATTATTATTAAATGTGTAGTGAGTGGTTGTATGAGTGAAAATGTGAGTTCCATATTTTAATTGTATTAGTTGATATATGTGGTCTCATATACATAAAAATAGATATTTTGGGTGAGACGCCTAAAATGAAAAAAATGAACTTTTCTGGATGGGAGGAATGGAGTGAGACATTTGATATTTAAATTTATCATCTCAAAGGATATACCAATGTACGACTCAAATAACGATTTTGCAAGTGATATCTTATGAGATATTTAATTTAATTAAGAATGAGTTTCTTGTGCGCCGGACAGATATATTTAGATTCGTGCTTCATTGCAAGCAATATATAAATTTAAATAGAATAGGGAGGAAAAAAATTATATTCACGTGTCGTGTTTTGGGGTTGTTGGAATTTTTGCCTTTAATTAATTTATATTTTGATTTATAATAATGATATTTTCTTCAAAAACGTCATGGTTTGCTGATGTCAACAGTTGGCACATTTGGAAGTGGGGGGAGGGAGGGTCATCTCCCCCATCTAACAGTGGACCCTTAAATCTCATCCTCCACTCGCTTTAATTAGGAGAGATCTCTAGTGGGGTTTGCCTTGTACTAATTCACCCTCTCTCTTATTTAACAAATATGGAGTAAATACGCTTTCGTCTGTATCCACATATATATATATATTTATCATTTTCAGCATTCTATTTAGTGTATCAATTTTTTAAAGGTGGCCCAAATAATAATACTCTTTTAACTTATGTGTAAAATATAATTAAATAAATAAATGAAATAATAATACTAATCTACATGCAAAATAAATGAATACACAATGTTCGGTGAGGATATTATGCATAGCACTTAATCTTTATGGAAATTAAATTCTAAAGCCAAAGTTTTTGCTGCATCGAGAATACACACAATCAGATTTGAGCTAAAAAAATTCCGATTTTTTTAATATAAATAATTAAAGTTGAGAATTTCAATGAAATATAAAAAATTTCGAACTAGAAGAATCTATCTATCTATACATATATAATAGCAAACCTAAATTTTTATTTTTATTTTCAATTTTTCTTCATTTTTTCAATTTTACTACATTTAAAAACCATTTTATTTTAATTTCAACCGTTTATTTGATATTTTTTAATCTCAATTCCTATTTATGCAAATAATACATTTTTATTTTTTAATTAACAATATAAATGTAATAAACATGAAAAATATTTTTAGCATATTTGACTAATTATTCAATACTAATTTTCAATCAATATATCAACTATTATTTAATTAATATAGTTTAATTTGATTTATATATTATTTATATTTTGATAATTTATTTTTTCTTAATATTTAACTAATCTATTTGAGTTATTTAATGTAATTTAATTTCTTAAAAAAATTTTGTATTTATTTTAACTATATTATAAAATGTTAATTTAATATTTATTCTAAAATACCTTTTAATATTATTTAATTATTTTATGCTAAAATTCCATCTTCATTTCAGAAGTTTTTAATTGTTAATTTTAACCCCGCGAATATCAATAAACAGGTTTGGAATTTAATTTGAATGATTTTTTAAACTTGACGGATACGAGTAAGAGTAGAAAGATACGAGAGAAATATGTATCATGCAAAAGGTTAGCAAAAATACACGTTTCGTCATTGATAAACTTAAAATAGAATTCTAAAGGATAAAGTATTTACAAGTAATAGTGTTAGAAAACGTGTTTGGTACAAGTAGAGATGGCAAGGACACGGATAATTTTCGGTACTGTTTTACTCGAAATTTATTGAGATAGATACCGGTAGTTATATGCAGGTTTGAGAAAATCTTATTAGAATTTGAAATAGATACGAGTATATACCTTGGGTACAGTGTGTATCTGTTTAAATATAAATAAGGCAAAAGCTCTTGCGCTAGAGGGATACTCCGTGTCCCCATGTGAACACAACCCTCCCCTCTATATTCTATTTAAATTTATGTAA
This sequence comes from Pogostemon cablin, assembly GCA_023678885.1. Classification (NCBI taxonomy): domain Eukaryota; kingdom Viridiplantae; phylum Streptophyta; class Magnoliopsida; order Lamiales; family Lamiaceae; genus Pogostemon; species Pogostemon cablin. The sequence goes on from CM042955.1 coordinate 19,291,984, forward strand.
ATATTATATATGGGTTTAAATTGCAAAGGGACAAGAAAATTGCAAATACGCACGAAACGTGTTCCGTGTGTCCGGGTGCACAGGAGCCTCACTTTATAAATAATGCAAAATATGTGCTCCCTCCGTCCCACCAAAAAAATCCATTTTTTCCATTTTGAGCGTCCCATTAAAAGAGTCCTCTTTCATTTTTTACGCACATGAGACACACGCACACCCACTATTACAATTAAATATGTGCACACACTCCCACAAATACAACTTTTTATTGCACATTAAATAATAATACTCCTTAATACATGTGCAAAAAGTAAAAACTACCCTTTGGATGGGAGCGAGTGAGTATATATTATATAATTTATATATTATTAGATATTTTATATAGTTAATTAATATTTATAATTTTAATTAATCATATATTTTATTGTAATAATTATTTAAAATTAATTCCTCCGTCCTGACAAGTATTTCATATATTGTGGTGTACAGAATTTAAGAAAAATTTACATTTTTATGTATAAAGTATGATAGAGAAGAAATATTTGGATTAATCTAATGAAAAAGTTGTGTAAAGTTATTGAGACATGTGAAAAAATGAGTATTATATTGGAATGTGTGTAAAAATGGATATTAATGTATCTTTTACTAATTTTAGTAAAAGTAAAGTGTGAAATACTTTGAGGGACGAAAAAAAAAATTTTGAAATACTTTAAAGGACGGAGGGAATATTAAGTTTATATTATATTTAATAAGTAATACTCCCTCTGTCCTAAACAAAGCCTTCACCCTTTTTTCCACGTGATTATGAGTTTAGCATAAGCCCGATTCATAAGTACATTATTTATATGTAAAATTACTCTTTAGCACTAACAAAGAGGAGAAAAAAAACTCTTTAGAGATTACTATTTTGAATTAAAAAAAATTACTCCTTAAATCTTGCTTAATAAGAATATAAAAATAAAAACATATTCAAATTTGAAAAGTAATACTTATTTTTCATTTACAAGAGTAATAATTCATTGCTTTAAAAAATAATTTTTATACACTAAAAAGTAATTGATAAATTAGGGTGCAAAATTTTGAAGGATACCTATGTCTTAACCTAATTTTTATTAAAATATTAATTCAAGCATTAATATATAATAATAATAATATAATAATAATAAATAAATAAATATTAAAACGGTACAAGTAATCCACGTGCATTATTAAATGACTTTGGGACGGCTACAGATCTTATAATGGTCTTTTTTAATTGATGGGATTGATATAAATACGACTATTTAATATTTAAATGGGGATAGTACTCTTAAACAAGTGTGTACCCTACACATTATCATCTTAAATATAAGTAAAATTGATTTTATGAAAAAGAAAACGTACGTACTATACAATTTAATTGATAAATATAAAATTACATTATATTAAAAAAATAAAAATAATAAATTTACGTTTATACCATAATTAATATACTATACTTCAAATAATTAGCAGTTTATTTATAAAATACATTTCAAATAAATAAATATATTATGATTAACATAAAAATAATTATTAAAATATAAAAAAACATAATAAAAATAATAATATAATTCTTTCCGTGCAATGCACGATGTTATATTAAACGATTAAAAGGATCAAGCTGAAAAAAATAAAAATTAAAAAACTAAATTTAAGAGTTGAAATATTGAAAGAATCATACATGATATTAATCATACATGCTTACCGAACGAAATATATAATGTTATTAAACAAATAATGCAATCAAAGACATCGTCTAGTCGAATTAATGCTGACAATCTTGGACAAATTATGCCTAGATTAATCATGTTTAGAAATTTTCATCTCTTAATTATTATAATAGTAATAGCTCATCCGTTTAAAAGTAATTTTTTATGATTAAAAAATAATAATTTTATAAAATTATGTTTCATCTTGCAACCAATTCACACATATATTTGACCAATTCCAATATTTGAAGCATTGATCTCATGTGATAATAATTAAAAGATTTTTTTTCTAATTTGTGACCTCTCGTTCAGGAGTCCTTAAAAAAATTTCTAAATTTAGAATATCCCAGTAATCGTGGACGAATATTTAATCAATATCTTTTTATTTTTCTTTGAAAATAAATATTCTGTAGAAAATTTGGGATTCCATGATTGCGTCTTGAGTGGTTGATTGCACTTCGATTGTGCTCCACTGGACAAACCTTTTTGACTACCAAATACAGATTTCTTTTAATTAATTATTTAAATTAAATAATGCATGCTCCTAAATTATATTGTGTACTTAATTAATTATATTGTGTACTTAATTATTTCGTAACCATGTGCTACGCTATGTTCTCGAAATTAATAAAGTGTTATATTTAGTATTACCGAGTTAAATGAATGGAATTTACAAGTGAAAAATCTCAATATTTTTACATTTGTAATAAAAAATAAACATCAAATTGTAACTAGAAAAGGCTACGCTTAAACTTTGGTGGAATTGGTCTATAGTTATCACTAAAGTAAATAAATTTTAAACCAAATTAAATATTAATGATTGATTTGCTAGATAATTAACATGCATATAGAATTCTGCCTCAGTCCCCTCGTTAAATTATGAATATCATTTTCACACTTTTTTAGGTACTCAGCTAACGTAACGAATTTTCACACTATAGTTATCATTTTTTTTTTAATCTTCACGATTTTTTTTTTAACGTAACAATCCAATAACTTTTTTTTTCTTATTAAAATTACCGGAACCGAGCGAGTAATTACTTCAAACATATAAATTCTTACTTATTAATCACAGTAAGTGGCGGACGCAGGATTTGTGTCGAGGGAGCCCAAAACACAATGCGAAGTATAATGTATAAATTGATATTCTATCTACTCGGGTTAATGTTTGTAAACCCAATCTGTATTATTGATACATGTTTTAAAATAAAAAATATTTTAATAATATAGCGTTTAATACGTCCAGAAGTAAGTGAAGAGAGTAAAACAATGGGAAGAAGTAAAAATAATGAAAAGAAGTGTAAATGAATGGGAAGAAGTAAAAATATTGAAATAATCTTGGAAAGAATGAGCAGAAGTAAATAGTAAGAGTGTAAAAGAATGGGAAGAAGGAAAAATAGTGAAATAATATTTAAGTAAGTGAAGAGAGTAAAACAATGGGAAGAAGTAAAAATAATGAAAAGAAGAGTGTAAATGAATGGGAAGAAGTAAAAATATTGAAATAATCTTGGAAAGAATGAGCAGAAGTAAATAGTAAGAGTGTAAAAGAATGGGAAGAAGGAAAAATAGTGAAATAATATTGAAAAGAATGGGCAAAAGTAAAAAATAGTAAAAAGAACAATGAAATGGATTCGAACTTGAACCTCTCAACCTCCATAAATTTGAAATTTCCACTAGACTACCATATATTATTAAAAAATTATTACATATATATAATAAAAAAATTCAAAATTTCAGGGCCCAGTGCCCCTAAGCATCACATAGGTCCGCCCCTGATCACAGTAGACAATAATGACCTTCCCATCACATAACATTTAAATCATTATTCACGCTAAAAAAAGTATTAATTTCACAATTAAAATAATTATAATTAAAGTTAGATAACAAACTAAAAATTACCTTCCATTCTTAAATTACAATAGTACATTTATTAAAACTACAATAATTATAACAAATTAAAAATAAAATAAATTTAGGCAGTTAATAAAAGTTCCTTACTTAGAGCACCAACTTCAACAAGCATGGGCACGAGACTGTTACTTAAATGCAACGCCACCATGCTCTCCAGCCCACCCACACACGCGCCGCCTACGTACAGCGCCGGCGACACCGACTCGCCGCCCAGGATTCCGACCGCGCCGACCAGTGCGGGCATCTCCTCCTCCTCCAATTCGATGACTGTGGGGTGGACGCCGACGGCGGAGAGGAGGCGCTTCATAACGACGCACATGCAGCACGAAGAGCGGGAGAAGATGATCACCGAATTTTCCGATACGAGGCGTTTGATGCGCATCTCGATCGATTCGGCGACGTCGATGGAGAGCGGTGAGGTGGTGGTCGGCGTGAGCTCGAGGCGGACGCCGCCGTCTGTGATCGCGCCGTAACGGTGGCGGAGGCCTTGCATCACCACAGAGGAAATAATTGTATCGGGGGATGGGGGGTGTGGGTGGGTGGGTGGGGGAGATAAGGGGTGGGGTTGTTTTTATATGTGAAAATGGTGACTACTGGAGGTGGGGAAGGGAGGGAGGCATCGTGGCTTTTTGAGATTAGTATGTATTGTCATTGATGACGCAATAATTGAAATAAATATTTAAAAATGAAATTGTTACTACTTACTCCCACAGTCCCATGCAATTTGAAATTGCATTAAATAATTTCCATTTTATTATTATTATTTTAAAATAATCTAGAGAGTTTTTTTTTTTTAATTTCTCGCTCATTAAACAAACTTGAAATTTTTAATTGATTGGGGAAGGCAAAAAGTTAAAAAGTGTTTTTGTCATGCGTAAATATTCTTTGCACGAATTCCATATGTACTAATTTTATGATGTGCATCTCAATATTTTCCTCCCGCCTCTAGAAGTTGAGGTATTTTCTTTTTAGCACGAATATTAAGAAGTATGATAATTTAATATAAAATAAAATAAAGTGAAGTAAGAGAAATAATATTTAAGGTGTGGTAGGTAGTTCTATTAAATATGGTACGTAGGCCTCATGAAAATAAAATAATTGGTTTTGTGTGGGTCCCATGTATTAAAAAGGAAATGTGTCAACTTTAATGGGACAAATCAAAAATAAAAGTGTATCAACTTCTATAGAATGGAGGGAGTATTATTTTTTGGGTGATTATTTGTTTTAAGTTTTAGAATTTGAGTTTTGATTTTCAAAATTATATTTAAATTTAGAGTTACATTAGGGTACACAGGGTATCATGCACTTTGTAAATACTTTCTTCATTCCGTCCTAATAGATTAATATGAGACGGAGAGAGTACTTATTAGGTCAAAAAAATCATTCCATTATCATCTTTAGATAAAAAAAAATAATTAAAAAGTAAATAAATTAATAAAAGTATATCGTAAAAAACTTCTTTCTCCGTCCAATATTAATCTATCCATTTGCTTTTTGCACGTAAATTAAAGAGTAATATTATTTTATGTGTAGTGGGGTGTGTGGGTCCCATATTTTAATTGTATTAGTGTGTGGATGGGTCCCATTTGTCAAAAAAGAGAAATTTATAGATTAAGAGTGAACGACCCAAAATAATAAAATAGATAAATTGACAGTGGAATGAGGGAGTACCTTATTAACCCTAACAAGTGCACCGGTGTACCTAGTGCATTAGAGAATAACACCTAAATATAATAAACAGCATAAGATTTTGTGTGAAATTTCTTGATATTATCTAAACCGTCACTGATTATATAATTGTTTCATAAGAATTAATATAAAACTAATAATTTTCAGTTTATAATTCTCCTTTTAATATACTCTCCCTGTACCAGAAAAACAGTTATGTTTGTATTTTACACTTATGCACAGAGATTAAAAAATATAATATTTTAAAATATAATAGATTAAAAATATATTCCCTCACTACAAAAAAATTATTTTTTACCAATTGAATATTCTATTGGTAAAAGCCTTAATTTCATTTTTAAATTAATTTACCAACGGATTAGCAACGGAATCCGTTGATAAAGTGGTGATTGGTAAATTTTTAGCAACAAAAAATAAATTCCGTAGATAAATAATTTCATTGGTAATTTATATATCCGTTGGTAATTACCAACGGATTGAATTCGTTGCTAAAATAGAGAATAAATCCGTTGATATTCCGTTGCTAAAATAAAAATGTCATTTTTGTTGATAATATATTGGTAATTACCAACGAATTGAATTCCTCAATCCGTTGGTAAATTCGAAAAAATACTTTTTTTTAGTTCCTTTTGTCCCTGACTTATTTAATTATAGATATCGAGCTTAAAAAAAATTATTTTTTTATCAATTTTATTGACTTTTCAATTTACATAAATCAATACTCACTATATCCCATTATACTTTTCAAATGTTCGTAAATACTTACTTTATCTTATAACACTTCTCACAATTTTCTCATTTATTTATCTTATTACATTCTTCACCCCTTAAAAATAATAATTTTTTTAAAAAACTATAACTTAATTCTCAATATAATGTATTTTAAAAATATCATTCTCTCTTAACAAGCTTAACTTAAAAAAACTATAACTTAATTCTCAATATAATGTATTTTAAAAATATCATTCTCTCTTAACAAGCTTAACTTACATACTTAGAGAGTATGGAATAATTAGACGAAAAGTCAACATGAGTGTGATAGTTTTAGTTTTTATTTTTATTTTTTTGAATAATAATAAAAATATTATCAATTTTATTAAAAAAAATTATTACCGAATTTGGCTCTTAAAATGCGAATTGGAATTCTTCACATTTATATTGTATTCAAGTGTAGTCTTTGGTCCCATTTCTTGAATTAAGTACGTGGTCCATAAAATTAATTTAAGCACGTGCAAACTGCAAACCACGACAATTTTATTAAATTACAGTTTCAAAACAAATAAAAATATTATCTTTTAACTATAATATGGAGTATAATTTTTAAGACATGAGTTTACTTGAATGAGATATCGTTTTTATTAGTTGATAGTATAATTATGGGATATTACTTTTCATTAAAAAACTAATCATAAAATGATTTTACACAAATTTTTGCTTAAAATTAATATTGAATTTTAAGTGTACATATTAAAATAGGTGAAAAAGACGAAATAAGAAGAAAGTTAAAAAAAAAATTATAGATGGAACGGTTCTATAGAACAATGGCATATTATTGTATGGAATCGTTCATTTTTAGCTGCTGTTATTATGATTTTCTTTTGAAGATTTTGGTTTCACTTGAATGGATATTTCTAATGAAGCTATGAAATTAGACCATACTGCAATATGGCATTATCTAAAAAAAGAGGCTTAATTATGGGAACTGATCAGATGTTGCAAAAAAATCAGGTCTCTCCCAACTAACTATTTTCATTATCTCAGTTTGGAGTGTCATATCTAATTTCTATATATTATAACATGAGTGCCAATACTAACTGGTAAAACATTACTATTTATTACCTTAATGCACATGAAAGAAACCCTTTGGTTGGAGTTGTAAATCAAAGACTGTCCCAACTGTCTTTGAGCACATTATTTGAGAGAAGGACTGATCAGCTATGAATATAATCCAAGACATTCTTGATGAAAATATTATATTAAGACATCAAATAAGCACAATACATTAACATGTCATTTAACAAAACCATGACCACTTGGTTGGATACTTATGATCATATTGTAGGTCAGTTAATTGTTTGAGTTGGTTGGCCAATTTCTGATTTTTTTTTAGGATAGATCTTTGCAACATTGAGGTAGATTTAATTTCTGACTGATATGGTAAAATATATATACCTAGATACCATTTATATGTATTGTCACAATTAAATGAACACATCATCTAAAAGTTTAAGTTTGTATATTTTACTTTCATATTTTATATATTATTATTTCATATCTTGAATATATAATATTTGTCACAATCATGATTTAAATTAAGGTAAATGTACCAGAGTTTAATGGTCATCTATTAAAGTATAATATTTTAATAAATATTAAGTGAACACCGTTATGAAATAGGTATCGAGTTAGTTATCTGAAATCCAAATCCAATTGCCCTGAAAAACTCCAAAATTTTACTCTCAGATATGTGTAATTGGGTCTTGGTATTCTATATAATTGGGCCATGGTGAATATACTCTTATATTGGGCTTTGGGTTGGGCTGTATGAGTCTGCCTTAAATAATTAGTTTAGATTAATAAATAATGTGCTATTGGAAAGCCAAGTAATGGGTAAAATAGGGCATTATCTAATGAGATGTGATTAGGGGTGATCACAGTGCAGTTTAATCGATTTATCGACAAAATTTAACAATTCATTCCATACGGTTTGATTTTTCTTACGTGAATAAGAATTATTATTATTTAATGTTAGTATCAGTTTATCGACAAAATTTAACAATTCACTCTATACGGTTTGATTTTTCCTACGAATAAGAATTATTATTATTTAATGTTAGTATATAGCAGTTCTAGTTGTATGTGTAGTCCTTTTTTTAAAAAAAGAAAATATTATTTTTTAAGCAGAAATCCAAAACAGTGAAATGAGTTTTTGGGACGGACAAAAGAAGTTCTCCACTATGTTTGGTTTATTTTAAGGAATGGGGATGAGAATTAATAAAGTAGAATAGTAATGGATTTGTGTTTAGTTGGTTGGTGGGAAATAAATATCATATATTTAAAAATAAATAAATTATAATTTAATTATTTTTTTTACTAATATTAGTGTAATTTTAATTTTATTTTTTCCTGGCAATATCCCTGATGTACACGTAATAAGAAAGCACAAGATTTTCTCAGATTAAAGCATCAACTGCGTTGCCCACATAACAAATTGAGCAAAAATGAGAATTGTCAAATTACGGGAAAATAAATAAATAAATAATTGGGCTAAAATCGAAATTTTCCATTTTATGATGAGGCTAAGAATGATATCACTCTTTTTTAGTCTATAAATACTGCTTTTTTATACATATTGGCCAATTTAGTTCAATAAAAAATCTAATGGCTTCTTCAAAAGGGTTGCTGTTTCTCTTAGGTGTAACCGTTTTTGTCTTCCTTCTCACTTCTCAGCTGCCACCTCCTCCACATGCCCATCATCAAACAGCTAATATTCTCAAATGGATTCATTTTCCTTTTCCACAACATGGCCATCATCTTATAATTAGTAAGCTCAAATTTCCTTTCATATATATATATATACACACGAAGATAGATCGATTAGTTTTATGTAAGATTGTTTTAGTTTTTTTCATTTATTAATTATCATTTGTATTAAAGATATTATTATTTTTATAATCTATAAATTATTTATTATATAGTTTATTGAATTATTACATTTTATAGATTTGGTACAACTTTTTATTATAAATATACTTTCCATGTATACTCAAATAACTAATTCTATATAAATTAAAAGGTCCCATGTAGTTTTTTTCGCAAGAAAAGTTGGGTGTGTGTGGCAAATCCAACAGAAATGGAAATTGAAATATATATAATTGGAATAGTTTCATTCCTCACCATTTTCAGGACAATGATAGATTTTCAATTTTATTGAGAATGATTCTTGCTGAAGTGTAATACCAAACATTTTAGTCAAGGCTAATTATATTTTTTTCCACTTGAGTGCAAGAGTGCACCCACCTTAAAAAACGTATGCAAATATAAACAAAAACATATATAATTATAAACAAAAATGTATATAATTTAATTATTAATTTTTTTAATAAAAAATTGAGTGTAAAAAAATATACAATTATTAAAAAGCATGTATATATTATTGAATAAAAAGTTATATATATATGGATGCTAGTTTTTTTTAATGAAAAACTTAGTGTGAAAAAGTATACAATTATTAAGAGACACGTATACAAAATAGAATAATATGTATACATAATAAAATAAAAAGTTATACACATATAGATGCACTCAATATTATCTCTTTAATAAATCTTTTATACCCAATCCCTCTAATTTAAAATCAATGAAACAAACGCCCAACATTATTATTGTAAGGCAAAAATTTGTGTGCCCCGGGAACACGCCGTGTTTCCATGGGAACACAACTCTTTACCTCCATATTCTATTTAATGCTATGTATTGTTAGGAGTTTAAATTGTAAAGGGACATGATGTCCCGAGCACAAGAACCTCACCTTTGTAAATGTAATATAATACAAATATTTTTGATAAACATTAACTAGATTATATTGAAAATTTTAGCAAATCTATCCCAAATACACCCAAACAAAATCTTTACCAACAAATAACATTTTTTCTATTAAATCAATCTAAATACACCCTCAAAGGATCAAACCAACCTTCATTCTATTAATCTATACCGACATCTGTATCGACATCGAAACTGACTCATACTCTACACACTCACCCATATGACACATTTGGACATCGAAACTGACACACACTCTACATACACACCCATATGACACATTTGGTATTATAAGTTGAATAATACAAGAGTATTAAATTCAACTCAATTTGAGAATTTTGAGAATTTCACCCTGTTGATCGCACCTGCAGGTTTTGAACTTGAGATTTTTGAGAATTTCACCCTTAAATACCTAATTCCTCACCTAACCAAACTGGGTTTATTCTTGTTGTTCATACCCTTAAATACCTAATTCCTCACCTAACCAAACTGGGTTTATTCTTGTTGTTCATAATTTATTTTAGCCTATGATTTATCATTATTCTTAATATTTAATATTAATTATAAAGGTATAACTGATTCCAATGGTTCCAGTCACATTATATTTAATATTATTTTTAATATATAATTGTCTTTTAATTTTTAATATTTATAATTAATGATAATAAATTAATAATAATATTAGCACTGAGGTTATTTTACCTACACAATGTACAGGTGAAAGGTTGGAGCTGGGCCGCAGGGGAAACATTGGCAATAGCTATCCGGCGCCGGCGCCGGCGCCGGCGCCAGTGCACCGGCAACCGCCCCCGCCCCCTGCTTTTTGTTGTGTCCTGAATCCCACAGATCCTACAAAATGCTGCCCGACTCGTCCACCACAACCCAGAGCTCATTCACCACGACCCAGCGTCCGTGCACCACGACCCAGCGTTCATGCACCACGACCCAGTGTCCGTGCACCACAACGTGCACCACAACCCATCATTCATAATTAATTAGTTTAAAGAGATTGTAAGCTTTTGAATGTAGAGAAATGTACGGATTCCGCTTGATTTGAATGAATTAATTACAATAAACCAACCCATAACAAAAATTATTAATCCCTTAAAAAAAAACTCAGGAAAGACTGTCTCATGTACCTTCCGTAAAACGGGCAGTACTGGATAATATTTTTAAATAAAAGTGACAATAATTGATGAACAATGATAAATGTGTAGTTGATTATTTTATGAATAATTTATAATATTAATAAAAAGTTACAATATTACTTAAGTAAACATAATAATATTTTTAATAAAAAGTGATAATTAATTTAAAAAAATACTCCATAAAATTTTCTAATTAGTCTAACGTAAAACTCCTATTAAAAAAATGGTTAAATTCTAATGGCATGATTGGTAAATGGTAATGGATTAAGAATGGAATCATCATTCCTAATTTGATTACTAATCTTATGATTGATACAAATTTAGAATGGGAATCATCATTCATTTGGGAATCATCTTGCCCTTAAACAAAGGAATGGTGATTCATCCCATCCCCATGGTATTCCCCCTTCCCATGTATGAAGGAATCAACCTTTTTTTATTTATTTGTGTAGCATAATATAAACCATAAAAAATTATAAAATTACTCTCTTAATTTATACCATAATACATATATATATATATATATATAATTATAAATCATAAATAAATTAATATTGTTATGTTTAACATATAATATTCATTAAAAATTTTATTATTATATTATTTAATAAAAAAATATAAATTATTTATAAATTTTAAAAAAAATCATGCAATTTATATACCCAGTAAAATATATTATTTTAAATTTTATTCTTTAAATTTTTAATAAAAATTATATAATTATTTTGATATTTATTCTAGATAAAAATTAATAAATTATAAATAAAAATAATATTATTGATAAAATTAAATATATATACATGTAACATTGAATATATAATTTAATATTTTTTAATATATGTAATTTCTTTGTTTATATTTTAATAAATATTAAGATTTTATTTTATTTTAATTTAACACTTTTAAATATAAAATCTTTACTGAATTTTTTTTAAATATATAAAATTTTAATTGAGATTATAATTAATTAAATATTTTATATATAAATTTTAAATTTAATGCTATAAAAATATTATTAATGATATTAGAATTAGTTAAGTAATATATTTTCTATAACTTGAGTTATTCTTAAATTATACTAATCATTGTAATCATCATTTTCATTTATTCATTTTCCATCTCTATTCCATTCATCTCTATTTCATTCATGAGTTCATATCATTCCATCATCATTCCATTCAATTATACAACCGAGTAATTGTGTATTTGCATCAAGTAATATTTACGCAAGGGTATTTGTATGGCTAAACACATGTATGTATGTGATATATAAAAAGTAAAACGTAACATTCACTTGTATTTGTAGAGTAGTTATTCTTGCTCAATTTGAAAGATAAAAAATAGTATGAAATCATGTTAAGTGAAGTAATATTTTTAATAAAAATTACAATTCAGAGTATATATATACACGATCTCATCATGATGAGATGTATCCCACAAGACTTGGTCAATTTAAAATAGAGTGAGGGTACATGTGTTAAAATATAGTAAATGAATAACTCCCTCGTTTCTAGTGCGCCAAAATTAAGAAAAATTAAATTTTTATGTATAAAGATATGTAAAATTATTGGTATGCGGGTAAAAAATGAAAATTTTAAATTATTTAATAAAAAAAGTGTGTAAAGTTATTGGAAAGTATGTATAAAATGAGTAGTATTGTAATGTATTTTATCCATTTATAAAAACGTGCATAAGTTTTAGAACGGACCAAAAAAAAAGTGTACAGTAATTACTAGGACAGAGAGAGTAATTCTTATTCGCCTAACACGTTGGACTTTCTTTTTTGGTTTTAAATTACTCCCTCCATCCATCTCTATACCGAGCATACTATCTAAAAATTCTCAGTAAAAAAATTAACCACTACTTATCATATTTCTTTAACACAACTATTAAATATACATAAAATAATAATATTATCAATTCACGTATAAAAAGTAAACAATCACCTTTGTCTGGGACAGAGGGAATATTATCTTTAGTAAAAAAATCATTGAGTTGACTTCATTTTGTTTTTAATTTTTAACTTGTGTCAAAAGTAAATTTCAATCTTCCATTCGAAAATATTTACGAGGGACTCTATTGTGAGAAGGGTTCATGTGAGATGAAAGTGAGACAGGTCAGTCCGTTGTTAAAAATATAATTATTATATAGATAAAGTATGTTTATTAGTAGCTAAAATATGTTTATAGTAAATCATACTACAACATTTTTACTTTAATTCATTATTCATGAAGTATACTTTAAAAAAAATATACATAAACTATAAATTAACATATTTTACCTATATAATAAATATATTTTAATATTGAATTGATCTGTCTCACAACACATCTCATATAATTACCTTTTCACAATAAACTTTGTCATTATTATTTATTCTATTCTATAACTTTTTAATTCAGTCAAGTTTAATCAAATTGACCGAAAATACAAATTTCAACTTTAGGAATTAGTTACAAAATTGAGTGAGGCTCTTGTGCACCCGGCCGCAAGGAGCACATCTCGTGCGCCTTTGCAAATTTCGTTCATCTTTACAATTTAAAAACCCTAATAATACATATGTTTAAATAGAATATAGGGGGAGGGTTGTGTTCACAAGGGGATACAGAGTATCCCTCCGTGTCCCCGGGGCGCAGGAGCTTTTGCCTACAAAATTTTCCAATGTAAACGTGTGCGCCTTGTATGAGTTATTCCGATCGAATCTGAATTCCCCCGAAAAAATAGAAAAAAATAGACCAACTAAAAGAGTATTCAGATAAAATTGAACAAAATGATTTATTCTCTTAGACGAATATATATGAGATGTATTATGAGGCGGGTCCGTCCATTATTTATTAATAGTTAAAGTATATTTATAATAGTTAAAGTATATTTATAGTGAATCATATTATAATACTTTAAAATTATACTTTAACAATGGGTCGATCAATCTCACATAATTACCATTTCACAAGAGAATTTGTCAAAATGATATTTTGAAAGAGGAAATATCGAAATTCGTCCTTTAAAATTTTAAATATGACTGAATTTAATTTTAGTCCTTTATCATCTGTAAGTTCTTAATTTTGATATTTTTTTTTGTTCGATATCATTATATTTATCCAAATTTAGTCTTTTTTTCTTCTAAAATTAGTCCTTTTTGTCATAATTTATCCAATTTTGATAAAATTTTTGAAAAGAAAAAAAGACTAAACTTGATTAAAAGACTAAATTTGAACATTAATAATTAAAATCAATAAAAAATAATGTTAACAAATTGGTCCACTACAGAATGAGACTTCATAAGTTCAGGGACTTGAGAATAGAACAAAAAACGGGAAGACTTAACCGTCGGAAAAAACTAAATTAAAATTAATCATATTAAAAAGAATGAATTTTGATATCACCCCTGTTTTTAAAGGAAAATCAAAGTTTGCTTTTTATTGTGGAAAACAAATTGAATGCTAACTCCGCATCATTAGGCCATCTCCAGCACTGCTGGATATGGGCCTGCATCTGTAAAATACAGCCGTCAACTCCCTCCAGCAAGCCTGCATAATTGGATGCAAAATGAAGAAAAACACTGTAGCGTTTGGAAAATCCAAACGCTACAGTGATGGCTGCATTTTTTTTTTCTTTTCTGTAATTATTAATTTAAATAACATAAAATATTTTAATGGTTAATGATAAATTAATATGTATGTTTTATACATTTAACATCCAATTTTCTGTATTTTTTTAAATTTTTTTACTTATTTATAATAATTAATTTAAATAAGTGAAAAAAATTATGATTGTTAGTTTTAATAATAAATTAATATATATGTAGTATATGTGTACATTTTTAAATAAGTTTTAGAAATATTTATTTAAATAATAAAATATATTAAAAATTAAAATTATATTACATATTAAAATCCTAATGTAATTTTAAGTATTGTATTTTTAATTATTGTGTTGTTGTAATTTTAATTTGATGTTTATGTATTTTGTAATTTAATTTTAATTTTAAGTGTTGTCTTAATTTCATGTTTAAATAAATTATATCATAATTTTTATAATTATGTTATTTTAATTTTAGGCATATTAATATATTTATTATATTATATTTTGTATTCTAAAATAAATAAATATAATAATAAAAAATAAATTAAATGTAAAAATAAATAAAAATATTATTAATAAAATGAATGTGCTGCAAAATAAATTATATCGCAATTTTTATAAATATGTTATTTTAATTTTAGGCATATTAATATATTTATTATATTATGTTTTGCATTGTAAAATAAATAAATATAATAATAAAAAAATTAAATGTAAAAATAAATATGCACATGCCCATGCACAAATTAGAGATACATATGCTCATTTCAACCTTCGAAATGCTTTAATTGATCATTTATGGATGGAGTATTCCAACTCGGAGGAGTAGAAATAATCTTTTTTAATTTAAGTGTTGTAGTTTTAATTATTGTGTTGTAATTTTAATTTGATGTTTATGTATTATTTAATATAATTTTAATTTTAATTGTTGTCTTAATTTCATGTTTAAATAAATTATATTGTAATTTTAATGATGATATTATTTTAATTTTAGACATTTTAATATTTTTATTATATTATTTTTGGTATTCAAAAATAAATATAATAATGAAAAATGAATTAAATGTAAAAATTAATAAAAATAGTATTAATAAAATGAATGTGCTACAAAATGGAGTCCACTGCTGGAGATGATTTACTGAGTTGCTGCATTTTAGGGGTAAATGTGCTGCAAAATGGGGTAAACTGCTGGAGATGGCCTTATATGGTTAAAATCTTAATATATATATAATTTACAAGTAGTTTCCTTATATAATTTTAAAAAAAAATATATGGCACTCTCTCTTGAAATGTTAACTTTAAAAATATAAATATTGATATATTATTGGTTGAATCAAATTTAATATATCATTAATTACTTTGAAATATTAATTAAGGTATGTATTAAAAACTTTTGTTTTTTTATTATAAAATCTTATATTTAAAGTATTAAAAGTTTTCTAAAGATAATAATATATATAATCAAAATTTTATTTATAAAATCTGAATAATAAATAAAATTTTACACAATTATATTATATAAATAAATGTATAAGAAAAAATCGTGGTATATGAGTATTTTTTTTTTGTATATTATATAATTTCTTATTTAAAAATATTAAATAAAAAACATATGTGGCACTCTCTCATGAAATGTTGACTTTAAAAATATAAATGTTGATATATTATTGGTTAAATCCAATTTAATATATATCATTAATTACTTTGAAATACTTAATTAAGGTATGTATTAAAAACTTTTGTTTTAATCTTAAATTTAAAGTATTCTAAAGATAATAATATATATAATCAAAATTTTATTTATAAAATATGAATAATAAATAAAATTTTACACAATTATATTATATAAATAAATGTATAAGAAAAAAATCGTGGTACATGAATATTTTTTCGTATATTATATAATTTCTTATTTAAAAATATTAAATAAATACACCATTAAATTTGACATAAAATGAGTTTGGATAATGAAATTCATTTTAATGTTATTTTATTCTATTTATTTATTTATATAATAAAAACACTCCCTCGATCCTATCTTTAAAGGATTGCATGCCTTATTCGATATGGACATTAAAAAAAGTGATTAATTTTACGAGTATTATGCTATTTTTGTTATAACTAAATGGTAAAAATATGTTTGGTAATGGTAGTTTTTTTTTATTGTAAATGGTGTTTTTTATATTATTTTATTTCCCTTATATGGAAATGCAAATTTTTGTTTTAACTTTAATTAATATAAGGGTAAATTATTTTGTTTGATAAAGTATACACTTTTATTAATTTTTTTCAGGAAATAAAGGGGGTGTATTGTGTCCTCGGGGCACACAAGTTTTAGCCATATAGGATATCAATTAATATTCTCTCTGTTCTATAGAAACGTGAGTGTTTTTTTTTAGGTAGATTTAGAGATATAAGATTTTAATATGTCGTAAAAGTAAGAGAAATAATATTTTATTGTAAAGTGAGTAATTGTATTATTGTTGCATGGACCCTATGGAGATATGGAGTATTTTGTATGGGTTCCAAAAGGAGAAATGTACATTTTATATTATGACAAACAAAAATGATAAAATGCGGACGTTTCATAGGATGAAGGAAATAATTTAAATTAAAATAATGTAATAAATATATAAAATAAAACATATAATATGTGTAAAATTTTATTTTATTTTAGTTATCAAAAATGTAAAGTTGACTATAGTATACATTGGTATTTATTAAATAAAATATTTTAAGCATAAAATAAAATTTTTACAATCCCACCTACCACGCCGGTACTATACTAATACTAATATATTATAGAGTATAGCATGTTGCCACATATGTTGCACATGACAATGTGATAGCTCAATTTCAGAGTTTCCGGCAATTTTAAGGTCATAATAAAAAATATAGGTAATTATCAGACTAAATTAAAATTAAAAAAAAAAATTAATAGAAAGCAAAATACCTATTGTTAATAATAGACTACAGATAAATTTAACTCAAACTCTTTTTTTTTTCCTCGAACATATCTCTCATTATATATATATATATATATATATATATATATATATATATATATATATATATATATATATGAATTGAATGAATACTTTATAATGAGAGATATGTTCAAGGGAAAAAAAGAGTTTGAGTTAAATTTATCTTTAGTCTATTGTTTATATATATATAATCACTATTAATACAACTAATAATTAAATAATATAATATTACACACCCTACTAATACAACTACCTATTATATATTAAATAATAATATTAATTAATTTACTCATAAAACTAAAATACGATTGAATGAGTTAAATCAACATTTACAATTTGATTTTTTTCTATGTTCAGTACATGTTATATTAATGATAATTTACAATCCGTAAAAAATTTGTATTTCTTAAAATTAAGAATCATTATTCATCCCAACCTATTCTAATGAAAATGAAAATTAATTAATCTTTATACATAACATATAAAGATAACATTAATAATTATAAATAATTTATTTTTATTTATATCACTTTTTTTTATATAAATACAAAAATTAAAATCATCCCAATATTTGTTTCCACTCAATATACAATTTTCATATAAAAAATTTTAATATTAATTTTTTAATTAAAAACATTAAATTACTTAAAATATAAATAATAAATTCTTATATTTTAATATACTAATTATAATAAAAATATTTATTAAAATAATAGCAATTTTTAATTTAAATTATTAAAAAATAAAAAAATTATTTAAATACTTATTCTAAATAAAATCTATTAAATTATATATAAAATATTACTCCATAAATTAATATTATTTTTAAATTTAATATATATGTTTGAAAATAGTAAATATAAATTTATTTTTATAAATATAAAATATTTTTTTAAATTATCTATAATTTTTAATATAAATGTTAAATAATAAGCATAAAATTTTATTTTATCCTTAATATCATAATTTTTTTAATTAGTATAATTATTAAAGTATATTAAATTTATTTAGATTTTAATTAATTAAAATCTAAATAAAATATCAATTATGAATTTTGAATCAAATTAAGGATTGCATGTGTTATTACTTGAACTAATTAGTACAAATTATAATAATAATTATTTTCAATTATTCATCTTTCATCATGAATCTCTATTAATTTTATGGAATTATTACTTATAGTACAAAATATAAGATAATATTACTACTAGATACATAATATAAAATATAAAACTATCAAATACAACAGTACATAATGTAAAGTCTTAAGAGTGAGGCTTGAGTGCGTTTGGCGTACGAGAACACATTCCGTGCGCCTTTAGAAATTTAGTATTATGGGTAATGGTATATTGTTTTGGTCTAAAGGGTATACACTTTAATTAATAAAAGGTACACCATTTTATTCTAAACGGTATACACTTTTCATTAATATTTTTTTTCTTATAGAAAATAAAGGGTACACATTTTTATACTAAAGGGTATATAATTTAACACAAAATTCTAAAGGCGCACGGAGTGTTGTCCATACGCCCAGATACACACAATAATTTTCTTTAGAAAATAAAGGGTACACATTTGTATATTAAAGGGTATACAATTTAACACAAAATTCTAAAGGCGCACGGAATGTGGTCTTGCGCCTGGGTGCACAGGAATTTTTGCCAAGTCTTAATTACCCATTCATACATAATTCTTAATTAGTTAGTTAGAAAATTTTCACGTTTACTTATTTATTTTATTTTCTATATTTTAATTCTCTCTCCTCAAGAATCAATCGAATTCCAAAAATAACTGAATATTAAGAACAACATATTTCTGAATACATTGTTGAGTTTATTCTAAATACTATCAGTAAATGCCACCATATTTCTGAATATACCAACATACTTCTACAAAAATATATTGAGAATGTATTTATGAATATTAATATTTTTCTGAATGCACAAACATATTTCACGTAAATTTATAACAAAAACATAACTTATTGAATACTGAAAATTTATAACATATACACAATTGAACACCAAATTCTATAACACCGAACATTGAGAACATATTGAACCCTACTTTTTAATGTTTGATTATTTTTTACGGCTTGACTAATGAGTGAGTCTCTTGTGCGTCCGGACACATGGATTTAGATCCGTGTCCCTTTGCAATTTTCATGTCATTTTACAATTTAAACTCTCTAGTAATACATAGGTTTAAATAGAATAAGGAGGGGAAGGGTTGTATTCACATAGGGACACGGACCGTATCCCTGAGGGCGCAGGAGCTTTTGCCTTCACTAATTTCAGACTTATTTCTTATTTTCATGAAAAAATTAATGGGTACATTGTTGAGTTTATTTTGGATACTAATAGATTTCTGAATACCACGATGTAGACTTTTTAAATTAAAATAAGGCGAGAAATTATTTATTTAAGTGTATCTTTTTATTTTTAATTGTGAACATTTTCATGGACGATGAAATGGGAATATTTTTATGGAATTGTGAGAATATATTTAACATATATGATAATACTTCTAATATATCAGAAAATATATTTTATCTATAGTATATAAATTAAAGTTGGTAGTTTTTATTTTTCTCCGCAACATATTTCCTATTTTTATAGAGAAATTAGTAGGTAAATAAAATTTTAAATACAATTAAAATTACAATAAGATTAAAAGTGGTGTTTGATACATTAATTAATAATAATATAATTTACATATTATATCCAATAATAATATAGGTAAATAAAATGTAAGTAATAGATCCCTAATTTTATCTTAAATTCATTCAATTCTACTGTAATTTCGTTTTGTTATACGAATCAAGCCATTAGATAAAATAAAACATAAACTATTAGAATATAAAATGAATTTGATTCATGAACTATTTACTGCGTGAGTATATAAAATTAAATTATAAAATATAGGTGTGGGCCGTGTGGCTTTTAGATCCAAAATTTAAAAAAAATAAATAAATGAAAATGCGAAAGAACCTCTGTAACCGGTTATTATTAGAGAAACTATTAAATAAAAATAATTCAAAGTTTGACAAAACTAAAAGTAAAATTAAATTAAATAATTATACCTGAAAAACTAATTTTCCAAATCTAAATATAAACTTGATAACGTAAGCATGCATATTATATTTACAGAGGGATTAATTATAAGTACTTATTAATCAGCATGAGCCCACGCGCAAATATGAGTTGATTCTTTAGTGGAGTTAAAGGTTAAAAATAAGGATTAGTGGGTATTTATATTTTAAAATTTTATTTTTTTATTTTATTTGAGACAAAAATTTGTGTGAGATCGTCTCACGTAAAGGCTTACGTGAGATGACTAGAAAGTGACAACTTTTATACAGAAAAGTGATAATAAATTAATGAAAAGTGATGATGTTATTTCATGAATAATTTATAGTATAAATAAAAAGTGATAGAAATAATATTTTATAGCGAAAATGATAATCTTTATTGCGAAAGTAATAACCTTTATAACGAAAGTGAAATAATTTATAGTATAAATAAAAAATGATAATATTTTATAGCGAAAGTGATAATCTTTATAATGAAAGTGATAATTATTTTATAAAGTGAAATATAATCTCACATGGAATGGTCTTACACTAGACCTATTATTTATTTGATGGTAAAAATTAAATTAAAGTATAATTTAACATTCAAGATCGTGTTCAGGTGTACAAAATCTAAGTGCATACCAATTGGATTCGCAAATATGACTTTGTATATGATCACTTCTATCACGCGCGGTACACCGTTTTTTTTTTATCCTTTCCCCTCACAGAATTAATTCCAATATTTTAAGACTTTAAGTTGTCAAAATTAATTCATTCGTGCACTCTATTGTAAAGGAATGCTGACCATTATTAAATTAGAGTTTATATTAAGTGCACAATATGCATCATATATATAATTTTTTATTTTATTTTATATATAAATTATTCTATTTTATATATGTATTTTTTTAATAATTGTATAATTTTTTTATACTAAGTTTTTTATTAAAAAAACTATTATTATATGTGTATAACATTTTATTCAATAGTGTATACATATTTTTTAATAATTATATATTTTTTTATACTCAATTATTTATTAAAAAACTAACAATTAAATTGTATACATTTTTGTTCATATTGTATATGTTTTTATTTATATTTATATACATTTTTAAAAACGAGTGCACCATATTTTAAAGTGCAGCTAGATACACAATATAATTAGCCAAGAGAAGTTGTTACCCAACACTTGCATAAAATAAATTTGTGTAACGCGCAAGTAGATCTTAATCTGAAGTGATAAATTGATTGGCTAAGTTTTACTTTTCTCAGATAAAAGCATCAAGAACATGCCCACATAAAAAAATGAGCGTAAATTGAGAAATGTCAACCATTACGATATACTCCCTCACGGAGTATATATATATATATTTTTTTTTTTAATTTCATAATATTTTTTAAATTCGATTTTTATCATAAATTATTTAAAAATTTTGGTCTAATTCCGTAACTATTTTAAAATTTTATATTTCGCCTCAAAATTAATTTTTCGTCGCAAATTGTTTCATAATTTCTGAAATTTTTTAAAATTCGTACCAAATTTTTGGGAACTTCCAAAACTTTATAGAACCTTTTTTAATTGAAATCATCTAATAATTTTTGAAAATTTCTAAAATTATTTCAAAAATGATTATTTCTAATTAAAATCCAAAAGTTATGAGACATTTTCAAAAGTTTTAATTATTATTTGGAATGAAAATTGAAAATTTCAATAATTATTGGACTGAAAATGCATTTACATCACAAAAATTTAATTTTACGGCGAGGCTAAAAATGAAATAATCACGTCACGAAGTATTTCACTATTTTCTTAAAAAATATTTTAAAGAACATATTTTTATGTCAAATATTTTAAAGAATATATTTCACTCATTAAAATTACATAAAACATTCCAATTTTTCTGATTTTATAAATAACAATAAAATAACTTTTCTTAGATTCCACGCATAAAACACTTAAAAAACTCATTTTACTAACGAAATTTACAAACAGATTGAATTTTGTTGATAATTTTCAAGTGATTACCAACTAAAATTACATTTATCTTAAATAATGAAATATCAATGGATTTATAATATTTTTATGAACAAAAAATATCTATTGTTATTTATCAATGAATTTCGAACTAAACTATTATTATATATAAATTGATAATATAATTATTAACGACATATTACAATGGAAATATTTTCTAAGGAAATCTGATTTTCTAGTAAAAATTCGTTAATACCACTTTTCAGTATTTCTAAGGAAATTTGATTTTCTAGTAAAAATTCATTAATACTAATTTTCTACTGAAAAATTATTAACTTTTTGTTGTTAATCCATTGACAAATCGATTTAACAATAAAATTGAAATTTACAAACAAAATATTATATTGATAAAAATATTTCATCTGTCCTATAATACTTTTTCCGTTTATTGTTCCACATTGTGTAAGAGAAGTTACACTTTTGACCAATTTTATTGAGAGTGTATTATAGTAATTTTATGTAATAAAAATGTATAAAATAATGATATGTGTGTGAAAAATGAGTGATAAGTTTGAAATTAAAGTAGTTTTTGAGATTGTTAGATAAAGTGATGTTTTCTTTTTTGAGATGTAAAAGACTTTATGAGATAAATATATAAGGAAAGTGTGAAAGGTTTTATGATATAGAACGATCATTAGTTCTTTTGCCGTGAGAATGCGAAATACTTTTCTGAAATACCATTTGGGACATGAGTAACTCTACTTTATTCTATGAATACAGCTTTACATTCAAATGAGGGAATAACATATTGGCAAATTTAGTCCGATTAAAATCTAATGGCTTCTTCAAAGGGGTTGCTATTTGTCTTAGGTGTTGCCGGCCTAACAGTGTTTGTCTTCCTTGTTTCCTCTCAGCTTCCGCATTCTTCACATGGTCATCATCAAACAATTAGTAAGTTCAAACGGATTCATTTTCCTTTATATATATATATATATATATATATATATATATATATATATATATATATATATATATATATATATATATATAAAAAGAAAGATTAGATTCAGCATGTTTTATATGAGATCATTTTAATTTTTTTGTTAGTTATTATTTTTTAGAGATATTTATTACTCCCTCTCTCTTTTCTACCATAATTTTCATACTTTTTTTTTGTAAATTATAAAGAAAGTGTGAAAGTTATGATGGGATTGATATAATACTTTTTATTATTTAATTTATTAATTGTGTATGAATGAATAATTTGCAAGTTTATAATTTTATATTGATTAGTTACACTTTATATTATAAATGTAATGACTTTTTATTAATATCAAAGAACTCATTCTATAGGATGGTTTCATTAAGTTTTTGAAATGAAATGTTATACTCTCTCCCCGTTCTAACTTTAATTTCATACTTTTCATTATAATCTGTTACAATCTCAACTTCTCACCTCTATATTAAAATCAAATGATACTCAACTAATATCTACACGACACATCTTTAATTTCACAATTGACATTTCTTCTTTACACGTATAAACACTTTACAATTTATTTAGTATAAAAAAAAAAACAGTATTAGCCTCAAAAAGTGGCTTTAGCATGGGACGGATGTGTGTAGTAGAATACTAAAATACTACCTCCCTCTCATCCGCATGCGTTTTACTGTTTTAGTCCATCTAACTAGTAGAAAGTGTTCATATTTCTCCTTTTGAGATAAGATTACACAAGATAATTAATATTGCAGGTGACTGTCAGAACTTATACAATTATTCAATTTACATTAAAATAGTTCTTCCGTCCATTCCAAAGAGTCTTATTTTTTTATTTTGGATGTTCGTTTTTAAGGGCCTCATTTATTTTTTTACACACATAAGACTCACATATACCCACTAATACAAAAAAAAAAATGGACCCACATCTCATTAATACAACTACCCACTATACATTAAATAATAATATTTCTTAGTCTACGTGCAAAAAGCAAAGTGATCCCTTTATAGCGAACGGAGGAAGTATTATATTTCTCTTCTTACTGAACATTAAAATATTATATCCTTTAATTTACATAAAAAAAGAAACGCTCAACAACTGAGTAAGTATTTTTTTTCTTCAAAATGTTAACTTATACTAGTATTGAATAATTTCTTATTATTATCCGGCACATTATTGGTTTTATTATTATTATTAGTATTTTATTTTGATTTTTTATTTATTATTAATTTTAATTTTAATAAATGTATTTTCTATAAATTTATTTTCCTTTCTACTTATGAAACTTTATAATTTATAATCTATTTTACTCATATAATTTGATTTTATCTTAATAATTTAATGCTAATTAAATGTATAATAATAATAATATTAATATTAATAATAATAATTTCATGTATACAATAGTTTATCTTATGTGTCAAGTGTATATAGAGTTTGGATACTTATATGGCATCTCTAAACATGGAGTATTTGTCAACATGTCATAAGAGATTTTAATTAGATAAAATAACACATTTATGTTAGAATTAATTATTATTAAAATATTTATGTATATTAATTATTAATTGCATGAACGGTGCAATTATCATAAATATGAATTCTATGAATATTATATTATTATTTTTGTTGGATTGATTATAATTAATTAATTTAATTATTGTATAATATATAATTACACAACAATTCACTATATTTTCTTTTTACAAATTCCTGATTTGTAATGCACTAAGCATAATACTATAATATATTATTTTAAAGAATAAAATTTAATACACCATGTTATATGTTTCCAAAATAATTTGCATTATTAAAATAATTTAATTATTATAAAATTATTAATTAACTTAATATATTATCATATATCATGAAAAATATGTATAAATGTATATTTTATTTTACTTTACATTTTTCTTTTACTTATTTAAATAAAAAAATTATATTAACATGAGTTATCCTTGACAGGTATAAGGTTGGAGCTGGGTCGCAAGGAGAGCATTGGCCTTAGTGATCCGGCGCTGGAGCCGGCCCCGGCGCCTCGGCCCCCACCCCCGCCCCCGCCACCGCCATTTTGTTGTTCCCTGAATCCCATAGATCCTACAGAATGCTGTCAGACTCCTGCACCAGAATCCAACTAATTAAATAGTTTAAAGAGATGATTGTAATAGAGAAATATACGGATTCTCGAATTAAGAGTTAACACAAATACACGTGTAAATCAGGTTCAAGATGTAAACCTTTATTCTTCTTTAATTCTATATACCCTCACTACAAGAAAATTGCAAAATTTCAATAGCGAAAAATCGTTGGAATATGCAATAATACCGTTAGAATTTATGATTGATTTGAACCCTTGACCTCTTGCGCATCTCATCTTATCATTTATCAACTTAACTATTATGTCATTTATATTATAAATTGACATTTAAATTTATTGAAGTCTCTTTTTTCAATGAAATTTTTATTGGAATTTTCCAACGACTTAAGTTTAATTGGAAATTTTATTTAAAAATTTTATTGATTTATCAGGCTATTGGAATTAATATTGAAATTTTTCAATGGTTTAAATTTATATATTGGGAATTTTCGTTGGAAATTTCCAATAGTTTATCAAACTATTAGAATTAGCTTTGGAAATTTCCAAGGGTTTAAATTTTCATGGGAATTTTCGCTGAAATTTTTCAATAATGTAAAGTTTCATTGGAAAATTTGGGGAACTTTAAAATTTCCAACGGATTTACTTTTCGTTGGAATTTGACAGTTTTCTTGTAGTGTTTATATATTGCGAGAGTCTTTAAATTAAAGGGGACCACATGATTTATAAGGGTTTATAATGTGAACCCGATTTATAAAAGACTAACTCAAGGGTTAAATAGAAAAAAAAACCACAAATTTTACTTCTATTGTAAATTAATAATCAGCATTGAGAAATTATAGAAAAAACACAATCTTTAAGTATTATTGTAAAATACACCCAATTTTTTAAAAAAAGATCTCTATTTTTAATTACAAATTGAGTACTTTGTGTAACAATACTAAAAGATGCTGTTTTTTTTTTCATGTATTTAATCTCTAATAATTTGTGTATTTGCATCAAGTAGTTTTCACGTAGTGTTGCTCAATTTGAAAAACAAAAATTTGTATGGAGTCTTCTTAACGAATGAGTTTTGTGAAATGTATAACAATTAATGCTTATAATATTTAAAATAAAAAATTATATCTAATCTAAATGTACAATTCAACTATTTCATAAATAATTCATTTAATAGAATGTCCAATTCAACTATTTCATAAATAAATGATGGTATCCCAACGAATTAATGTCCAATTCGATAGAAAAAAGAAAAAATCTCACCAATGAGATGATGGTATCCCAACAAGATTTGGTCAATTTATAATGGAGCAAGGGCGCACTTGTATTAATATATATATAAGCGAACAATTCTTATTCACCTAACACTTTAGGTTTTCTTTTTGTGTTTTAAAGTATTATCTCATGTAAGACATCATTGTGCTATATTTATTATTTTAGTCATGTTACACATTACCTGAACAATGTATGTACTCCTTCTAAGTCAAAGGTATTATTTTTCTCTTTTTTGCTTGTCTATTTGTAAAAGGACGGTTATTTGCACCCCAAATTTACTAAACAAACCCCAATTTTTAGTTATACCATATTAAAATAAAAAATTCATATATAAATTACTAAATACATCACATTTAAGACAACTTTACCCTTTTAGTTAATTAAACCCTAAAAACTAATTAATAAAGAAATCCCCCTACATACGCAGTACTCATCTTCAAAATCTTGAAATCTCTTTCGATACCGGCAATGCGCCTTCAATTAGAATTGGAAGAGGAGGAGGACGTAGTCAAGGGAGACAAATAACGGGAGGTAACTTGACGAGTTTTGGAGCAGCCGTGATGACACCCTGAAAAATTAACAAGGAAAATATAATAGAACATAGGAAAAATATCAATTTTGGTCTTTTATAATATGCCAAATTCAATTTCAATCCTAAGGAGTGAAAATTTTTCAAAAGTGATTATCAGGTGTTTGAAATTAGTCATTTTAGTCAACTTTTGATCATTTTTTTTGCCGGAATTTACTAACTCGTCAGAAAATCGGCAGATTTCGGCTAGAAAAGGACCAAAAGTGTACTAAAATGATCAATTTCGGACACCGAAGAATCACTTTTGAGAAATTACCAATCCTCAGGACTGAAATTGAATTTGGCATATCTTGTAGGATCAAAATTGATATTTACCTTAGAACATATGCAACCAGCAAGTCAATACAATTCTACCTACTGGGACAAACGGTGTGAACTGGCCAATTGCCATTGTCACAGGCAACACTGTTGGCATTGCAATTGGAATCCCTCTAATAAAAAGGACAAGCATGTTATCAATTCCAGGAGGATATGGAATATGTTGAAAGGGGTACATTACAATGATCTCAACGACCATTCCGACTACAATTGAACATATGCTGGAATCGGAAGGGGATTTCAAGATTTTGAAGATAGTACTACGTATGTCGGGGGATTCTTTATTAATTAATTTTTAGGGTTTAATTAATTAAAAGGGTAAAGTTAATTTAAATGAGGTGTTTAGCAATTTAAATATGAACTTTTAATTTTAATAGGGTATATCTAAAATTTAGGTTCGTTTAGTAGATCCAGTGCTGCAAATATATAGCTGCCTCTTTGTAAAATTATCCATTTTCATTTTCGGAAATAACACATACAAATTAATACTTCAAAACATTTTACGAAATTATAACTTATATTATCTTTTTATTTAAAAAACATATAGTAATATAGTAATTAAATTTCACACTTTCTATTTTTCATCTTTCAACATTATATTTTATCATTCAAGAAAGGAATTACTATTCTCAACCCTAAAAATACATTATAATTTTACTATTCTCACTTAATACTCATAACATACTTTATAATTTATTTATTATTTAAAAATATTACATTATCCTAAAAAAATTAATAAAATTAAAATTTTCTTAAATTTTATATCTACAGTAAAATTAAGTTGGTAGGGAGGGATTATATACTATAAATAGGGTAAGTTTCCGTCCCGGAACCTTATCACAAGTCATTAGTCAACCTGGATTTGTTTAATACCACTATTCAAAACATAAGTATTTGATATTTTTGAATTAATAATATTCATTGAGTCTTAATTTTTTTTAAAAGAATTAGAGAATTTATATATTAATTAAACTTTGTGGGCTTAATTTTTATCTAAGTCCATTAGTAAAAAGTAAGGAGTCCGATGAAATACAATTTTAAAGGGGAGTGTGTTACTATATCCCATGAAACTAATATGGAATCAAAGAATTTTTAATGTTCATCCATTACTTATCACATATACAAACTTTATTAACCCACTTATTAATTTTAATGAACCAAACATTCCCAGTAATTATTAAGTGGAGATATTCGGATTAGTCTATACCATGTGTATAAATTTGGGTCGCTGTCATTAATTTGGTAATTTATTATTTAGATCAATCGAAGACTTTTCTTCATGTTATAGTTTTTCGTCAATAATTTAGTGAAGCGACTTAGAATATGATCACTACGGGAAAAATAGATAATTTATTTAATAAAAAATAATAATGGTGCATAAAATTATTAAATAAATATAATATAAATAAAAATAAAATAACATTTTTTTTATTAAAAATGATAATATATCCTTTAATAAAATATGATAGCTATTGAAAAAAAAAGTCTTATGCTTCTATTTGCCCTTAAATGTAATGTAATAATGATTTATAATACTCCCTCCTCCGTCTGCCTCAGAGTGAACATTTATTTTTTGCACGTGGATTAAGGAGTATTATTATTTAATGTTTAGTTGATAGTTGTATTAGTGGGGTGTATGAGTCCTATAAATTTATTGTATTAGTGATGTGTGGGTCCCATGTATTTAAAAAGGGAAATATGAATCTTTGGTGAGAACACCCAAAATGGCAAAATGTCCCCTTTCGACGCGGCCGGAGAGGGTATTACACTTCATTTATAATGACATTTCACCAAATTATGTCAATGTAGCAACAAGTCATCAACCTATTATTATACTCCCTCCGTCCCAGTGAAATAGACACAGTTACCTATAGTTTATAATAAGGTAGTGTTCGCAATGCACTGGGACGGAGGGAGTATTTTTTTAATTTTAAGTCATTATAGAATAATTTAAAATACACTTAATTAAACCACTAATTACTGGTAAACAAAAGAACCTGGACTGATAACTCAATATAAATTTGGACCTTGTAAACGTACATTGTAATTGACATATTTTATTTTAATAATATATTAACGATTATAAATTTTGACAGACTCGTGTATATGAATAAAAGTCATTAGTCTTTAGCTAAATTGTATATTCCTTAAAAACAGGCGTGTTTTCAGGACATCGTGCCCTAAATTTTACATATTTTGAGGGTGTATCATTTAGTATTAAATGTTATACTATAAGAAATAATAGATTATAAAATTTCAATATATATACTCCCTTCGTCCCGCATTAATGTTTGCGTTTGCTTTTTGTATGTAAATTAACAATATTAATTTAATGTGTGGTGAGATGAGAGAAATAATATTTAATGTGAAGTTAGTAGTTATATTAGTATTGTGTGTGAGCCTACATGGAATATTTAGTTTTTTTGTGTGGGTCCAACTTTAAAAAAAACATAAACCTTTAACTTGAGACAACTCAAAATAAAAAACATAAATCTTAACGTAGACGGACGGAGTATATATATTATAATAATAAAATTACAACTATAAATAATAACTATTATGATATCTTAAATGAAAATATTAAATCTTATAAATAAAATACAACATAGATCACGGAAAAATATACTCCCTTCGCCTGTAGGAAAGAGACTCACTTGATTTTGTACGTGAATGAAGGAGTTTTATTATTTAATATATAATGTGTAATTGTATAAAAGGGATGTGTGGATTTTATATTTTTATTGTATTAGTGATGTGCATGGATCTCATGTATTTAAAATAAGTACGGTCCTTTGGACGAACGCCCAAAATAGTAAAATGAGATTCTTATCGGATATGTAGAGAGTAATATACTCCCTCAGTCCATTGTCAATCTATCCATTTAATTTTACACATAAATTAAAAAATATTATTATTTAATATGTAATAGTTAATTGTATTATTGAAAACGTGGGTCCCAATGACTCATTCAAAGAGTCTCTTAATTTTAAATTGGTCACTAAAGGTGCATATTTTATCCCAAACGGTCATTCTTTGAATTAAAAAGTTACATCTTTTGTTTTATTTGTTAAAATTTTGGGACAAAAATCCAACTATGAGACCAATTTGAAGCTACGGGGTAATAGTACTTTTTTTTAAAAAATTTTTTTACTTGATTTTTGTACGGGATTAAGAATAATAATCCGTTCCACACTTATGTTCACACTTTTCGTTTTCGTTCTTCCTATACTTATGTTCACCACCTAAAAAAGAAAACTTTACATTAACCAACAACCTCAAAAGTTATCTTAATTTCAAAAATATCAATCTCACAAAACACACATAACATACTTTATAATTTATTTATTACCTAAAAATACCACAATACCCCCTTAAAAATTAATAAAATTGGTCAAAAAATCATTTGTCTTAAACTCCATATCTACAATGTCGGTGGACATAAATCCGTGACAAAGGGAGTAATTATTTTATATTAAATAATTAATTGTATTAATGATAAGTAGCGGGTCATGTTGAATCATTTTACTGAGAAAAAAAATGGATATGACCTTTAAAGTGAATGATCAAAATGATAAAATTAATATCTTATCAACGTAAAAAGAATATTAAATTTTAAAGATAAATACTCCCTACTCCATGCATCATGAACCACAAAGTAAATAGTTAAAGTGCATAGAACTATTGCTTGGCAGTGTATTGAAAATTTTAAATAAAAAAAAGTGCACAGAACTGTTGCATGGAAGTGCATTGAAAATTTTAAATCATGACTTTATTGTTTTTTTCTTATGAGAAAATAAAGACATACTATAATAGTACAATTTACTCAATATTTAGACAGATGTATTTTCCAAAGAGAATATATCTCACTGGTTTTAGATAGATGATATATATTATTCAGTATAAATTTAAATTTTAGATGAATGATTATTTAAAACGATATCAAAGTCATGAACTAACAAAAAAAAAATTCAGATTTTGAAAAAGAGGACAAGCTTAAGGGTTTGAACTCCCTTGTATGTATAGACATTCTTGTAGCTGTGAATCAAATTATATTCTAAAGAAAATGACCAAAAAAGAAACTTCAATCCTGTTGTTCCTCGGACTAGTTTGTTTGAGAATATGGTGTATTGCATCTCTCAACACGTCCAGCATAGATGAGTTGTCTCTTCTATCCCTCAAAGCATCCTTAAATTCCCAGATCTTGTCTACAAATTGGTCACAAGACACCTCAATTTGCACTTGGATTGGTGTCACTTGTAGCCAGAGTAGGCCAAGAGTGAGTGGGTTGAATATATCCAATATGGGCTTAGGAGGAACCATTGCCAGAGAGATCGGCAACCTCTCATTCCTTTCAGTCTTGGACACGAGCAGCAACAGCATCAGCGGCGTAATCCCTAGTGAAGTTGGGAACTTGAGACGACTTCGCGTATTAGACCTTTCGTCCAACAAGCTCAGTGATCGCATTCCTGAGAGCCTTGGATTGCTGAGGGGAATGCAGGAATTAAGACTTTCGAATAATCAGTTGAGTGGGGATATTCCGCCAAGTCTATCTTTATGTGAAGAGCTCAAGATAGTGGATGTATCCCGGAACAGACTTACGGCTAACATTCCAGTTGGGTTGGGAAACCTGTCACAGCTTCAGCTATTTGTTTTACGGGAAAACAGATTTTTAGGTATGTTTGTCTTAGCCATATTATATACGACTTTGTTTGCTTTATTACGTACTCTTTCGAGGATATATAAAATGAATCTACTTCTTCCAATTCCACCCCCCAATAGGCAATAAGGCAACAATGTTTTAGCTTAACTTTTGGAAACTTAAGTTGAATAGAAAAGTTATTTTAAAGTGATGTTTATTAGATTATAAATTGACTATGAACTTAAAATGTGTGATTGTTGAATTAATTATTTCTTTTCGTTAAAGAATGTATAAATTTAAATTCAAAAATCAATCAAAAAAGTACATTAATTTATGAGGGATCGCCTTGAAATTTATTAATAAATTCTCTCATTCCATAATTCAACAACATTCATTCATACCGGAACCACTCTAATTATATCACTCTAACACACTTCGAAAAACTTGGATACACTTAAAACGTATATGATCAAACACAGATGTCGTGGATGTCAATAAAGACAGATGAAGTCGAGTTATCCAAACAATTCATAGTGCATTTCTAAATCGTCCTACTTCTAAGGTGAGTTCATAATATAGTTTCATCGTTTTCTTGTAATTTATAATGTTATTATCATAAAATGTGAATTATTGTATCTTGGAAATGATTACTATCGAATCGTAAATACCAAAACGATGCAATTTTGTCTTAAGATTGTTGGGTATAATTAGATTTCGATAAATATGTAGACTAAAAATTTCTTTCTTAAAATTCTTCATACATATGACAAAAAAAATATTTCACAAATTTCTACTTAATAATGACAAAGTTATAACAAATATTTCAATATACAATACACTTTACTTATTTAAAAAAATACCACACCATTTAACAAACACCAAATTATCGTCCAAAGTAATAATCTCCGTTCGTCCAAAAGTATAAGCGAAATTTTTTAAGGAGTCTGGTTTTAGAAATTTTATTTCAGGTTTTTATTAAGATTCATATGAAATTATAAAAATGAGTTTTGGCCCAAAAAGATGAATGCACACGGCCCAACCAAAACCCACTCAAAACTCGTTCAATCAACGGCCCAATCTGCAAATGGAGCGCATTACTCCAAAGTCTAACCCCCCCAACACTCTTGAAGTTGAATGCCCCTTACCTGGATTCTTACTTTCTGATTCGGCATTTCTTTCAGGAGAATTACCCCCTACAATCTTCAATATATCTTCTCTGCAAAAAATGGACGTGGGACAGAACCAATTAATGTCCGGCAGCATTCCACAAGAAATTTGCAGTCAACCTGCTGCAAGAAACCTAAGATACTTAGGTCTAGAAGAAAATCAATTCGGAGGAGAGATCCCTTCTACTCTCACCCTTTGCCATTCTCTGCAAACCCTATCTCTGGGCCAGAACAACTTCACCGGAAACATCCCGACAGGATTCTGGAACTTATCAGCACTTCAGATCGTTGGTTTGGGCCGCAACGGATTTACGGGTACCATTCCCTCCTCCATCGCCAATCTCTCTAATTTACTGGTATTCGATGTTCCTGAAAACAAGTTTCATGGGATGATTCCTCCACAAATCGGACAGCTATCGAATTTGATTCGGTTGGCTCTCGACGACAATCTGCTACATGGTCATGTACCAGAATCGCTGTTCAACCTTTCCAGGGTAGTGATTTTTTCAATTTCGTTAAACAGTCTATCTGGGGTTCTTCCAGTTTCTCTGGGGCTTCCAAGGGTTGAATATCTGTTTCTTAATAATAATCAGTTCACTGGAAAGATTCCTGAATCTATTTCGATGCTTGCCGGTCTGATCACACTGGATCTTTATAACAACTCGTTTGCTGGAAATTTGCCAATCAATATTGGCAACTTAAGCCAGCTCCAGAGGCTGAGACTGGGTTACAATCAGCTTACTAACAACTTGTCGAAACCGGAGCAAGACTTCTTGTCTTCCCTGTCTAATTGCAGGTCTCTGGAGATCATTAGCATGGAATTCAATCCCATAACTGGAGTCCTCCCAAGGTCTTTGGGTTGGAGAAATCTATCCGAATCTCTTCAACAGCTCACTGCAGACTCTTGCAGTCTCACAGGTGAACTCCCAGATGAGATTGGGATGTTGAGGAACCTGGCAGGGTTAAGCCTGGGGAATAACTTCTTGACAGGAGCTGTTCCCGAGTCATTCGGGTATTTAACTAACTTGAGGAAGTTGGATCTCTATGACAACAGGCTGAAGGGGCCTGTTTTCCATGTCTTATGCAAGCTGGAAAATCTGTTTCATGTTGATTTAAGCGAGAATAGTTTCTTCGGACAGCTGCAGGGGTGTTTAGGGAGTCTTTCTAAGATGACAGAAATCAATTTGGCTTACAATGCATTCAACTCCAGCATTCCGTCGAGTTTCTGGTCTAACGAACGGATTGAAAAGGTGAACTTGTCAAACAATTTCTTTGATGGATCATTGTCTCAAGAAATCGGCAATATGAAGAGACTAAGAGAGTTGGATCTATCTGGAAATCAGATTTCTGGTAAAATTCCAACTGCTTTGTTTGAGCTTCAGGGCATAACACATCTCTCCTTGGCAAATAACAGAATGGATGGCCCCATAAATGAATCTTTTTCTGCTTTGAAGAATTTGGAATACTTGGACTTGTCCCACAACAATTTCTCTGGTCTGATTCCAAAGTCGTTGGAAGCACTAGTTTATCTTACTTACTTCAACGTTTCGTACAACGAGCTTAGTGGCAAGATTCCAGAAGGAGGGTCTTTCGTCAACTTCACAGCCGAATGTTTCGTTGGTAACAGAGGCTTGTGTGGAGCACCTCGGTTCAAAGTGGAGGCTTGCAAAAGCAGACATTCAAGCAAAAGAAAGTATTTAACATATACACTGCCTGCAATAGCTTCTGTAATATTGTGTTCTGCCGTGCTTCTCTTCTTGTTCCTAAGACATCGTCGAAGAAGTCTTTCATCATCATCTTTTCATAATCTGCATCCTGGAGTAATGCATGAGAGGATTTCATATTATGAACTCCTTCATGCTACAAACAATCTTGATGATAAGAACTTGATTGGGAGAGGTAGCATTGGATCAGTATACAAGGGATTCTTTTCTGATGAAACGGTTGTTGCTATTAAGGTCTTCAATCTTGATGTACATGATGCATTCAAGAGCTTTGACACAGAGTGCCAGATACTGAGCAACCTTCGCCACAGAAACCTCGTAAAGGTTATCACTTCTTGCTCCAACAGTGACTTTAAGTCCTTGGTGATGCCATATATGTCCAATGGCAACCTTGAAAGCTATCTCCACTCTTCAGAGAATTATTCCTTGAGCATATTTCAGAGATTCGGCATCATGATGGACGTGGCGTTTGCTATGGAGTACTTGCATGAAGGGTACACGACCCCCATCGCCCATTGTGACTTGAAGCCCAGCAACATCCTTCTAGACGACGACATGGTTGCCCATGTAAGCGACTTTGGGATTGCGAAGCTCTTGACGCAAGA
Source organism: Pogostemon cablin (assembly GCA_023678885.1). Classification (NCBI taxonomy): domain Eukaryota; kingdom Viridiplantae; phylum Streptophyta; class Magnoliopsida; order Lamiales; family Lamiaceae; genus Pogostemon; species Pogostemon cablin. Next base: position 19,328,033 of record CM042955.1, read on the forward strand.
ACAGAGAATACATCAGACCACAACTTTGGGTACAATAGGATACATGGCACCGGGTAAGAATTATATAGATTTGTTTGAACTCATTTGCATGATTAATTAGTTTTAATTTGATAAACTTTGCAGAGTATGGGTCGAATGGATTGATTTCGACCATGGTTGATGTTTATAGCTACGGGATTTTGGTGATGGAAGTATTTTCAAGAAGAAAGCCAACGGATGAGATGTTTTCAGGAGAGTTGACGATGAGGAGATGGGTGTCGGAAGCATTTCCGAACTCAGTGGAGCTGATTGTTGATGGCGATCTGCTAAACATTAAAGATGAAAGTACAAAAACCAGACATTTAGGTTGCTTGACATCAATTATTGAAGTAGCTCTCAACTGTACGGTCGATTTGCCGGAGGAGAGGCAAAATATGAAAGATGTTGTAACAACAATCAACACGATCATGTCCAACAAACTGCAACAAAAATAATCAAGAAAGGACGTGGTAGGAGTATGATGCATGATATAAAGCTTAGCATCCTGATTATTCAGAACAGTCACTTGCCTGATGTAACAACCCGTGAATCAATTATAAAATTTTTATCAGCCCAATTATTAAAGGGCCAACTCATTCATTATTTTCTTAGTCAAAAGGTCAAAAAGGAAGCAAAATTATTTGTTACTTTCCAAGAAAAATACCTTTTCCTATTGGCATCTCCCCAATTTGGGGAAAGTTTGTCTGCTGGGAGAATATCCGTTAGGATCTTGCAGACACAAATTCATAAATAAATTTCATTTTATTTCCACACTCATTCTTCCCACAACATTTCTCGTTCATACGCTGCTTCTGGAGAAAAGGTAAAACACTATTCTCCTTTCTTTTCCCTTTCCTTTCTTTTCTTTCTTTTTCTTCATACGTTCTTCACTGGAAACCAATAACATGTTACTTTCTTTTCCTTTCGGTTTCTAACCAAAAAATCCAAATTTTGTTAGTCTTCAACTCTTACAAAAATTCTGCAGATTAGTTTTACGATGATTGTAAGATATTGTGTGAGTAATGATCGGTCATATAATTATAGGTTTCGAAGGAGACTCCGATCGTGACGTTAGTACGCAAGCTTAAGACTATACAAGTATTTAAGGTGGGGATTTTCTCATTCTTATATGTGATTTCATATGTGATAATTGAAATAAATTGGAAATTTTGTATCACACTGTGAGTTTGTGATCGTACTTGAACTTTATGAAATTTTAAAATACGGGTAAGGACTGTAAAAAGTGTCTTACTAATACACGGGTATGGACTGTTAAAAGTGTCATACTATAGCACGGGTATGGACTGTAAAAGTGCCATATTAATACACACTGTAAAAAGTGTCATACTATAGTACGGGTACGGACTGTTAAAAGTGTCATACTATAGCATGGGTATGGACCGTAAAGGGTGCCTTACCAACGAATCGATGTCGTATCATTACACGAATATGGACCGTAAGGTGCCATATTGACATGAAAGGATTGTATTGTAAGTTTATTAAATTCTCGCACATGAATTATTTTGACTTGTATAAGCATGTTTAAGTCTTCACTGAGCGTGTGGTTGCTCACCCCTATAATTATCTTATTACAGATTAAGCGTGGCGAAAGCGTACGAGCGGGGGCGCGTAGACTGAGAAACTAAATAAAACTTTTGATAAGCTGCTGCATATGGGCTACTACTTTCATATAAAATTTTAAAAAAATCTTTGTGATCTTGAAATATGTATTTTGTGTGAATACAGAATGATGAATTTAGAGACCTATTAATTTCTTTTACTGTTGAAATTATTATTGTGTTCCGATTTTAAAGAAGGATAAGATGTGTGGCCGTTTCCTTTTAAATGTATCGAACCTTCTTGTTGTGTCTACGTTTTAATTTTCAATTGGCCATAAGTTATTATTTAATTATGCATGAATGAAAAATGTGTTGTGGTTAACAAGTCAAATCTTGCCACTAACCTTTTGATTGAATAATGGATTTTATTATCCTACTTTTCTTACTTTTCCTTTATATTTTGGCAGTATACTCAAAATGTTAAAGTAATATATCTTTCTTTAATTTATTATTATTAACAACAGGTGCAACAAATACTGTCCTTTCCCTCTTTAATAATTTCAAGAAGGACAAATTAAGTGTGTTGCCTATATTTGGTTTCGTTAACATGCATGTTAGTATTATATAATAATAATATAAAAATATAATTTATGTTGTGGTCAAAAGTTGTTTTATGTAGTGGAAAATAATGTTTGATGCTATTTTTTTTATTTCGAAAATTTTTCATGTGGTTTGAGTAGTGGAGCTACTGTATTAATTGATTTTTAATTACATTTTGGATTAAAAATTTTAAGGTTCTATTATTTACACTTAATTATCTTAATTACAAAAATTTCGTAAGATACACTTAGGGTTTATGCTAAAAATTCATGTCATTTTAGTTTACTGCAAGATAAATATTTATTTAACATCTTTTATCTTGGCATTATTATTTATTTGATTATTAAATGCTTTGGTCATGCCCTATTTAAGAAAATCAACATAAATCATTTTATTTAGAAATTGGGGTGTGACACCTGATGACATATTTATGCCCAAAAGAGAACAAACAAGAAGAGTATGTGTGGAAAAGAAGAGCAGTCCCAGAATATCCAGAAGTTCCAAAATCAGTGCCTGATAAAGTGTGCAACTTCTCGTATTCTTGCAGTTGCTTCCCTACCATCCATCACCATCATCTGTTAAAACATCAAATACCATCCATCAACATATTCATCACAACTCATAAATAATTACTAAATATCTGATCAGTTTTTGTTACCTCACAATCCATCAGGATACAATCGAAAGGATTTAGACTATTCAAAACTAGTTTCAAAGCTGCTTCTCCATTATCACAAGAAACTATCTCTGCCCCAAGCTGTGACGCCACACGCGTACCTATCCTCCGTCCTATGATGTCGTCGTCAGCCACTAGGATCCTCCTCCCCTTCAATGGTGTGACTCTTTCTTCTTCCACAATTTCATCTCTTGATTCGGATTTACGGACATTTTGTGAAATCTGTCCTCCAAATTCGGGCAAGAGCTTGATGGCTTGATATAAACGGGAGCCATGAAAGGGCTTGCTAATAATAATATCTGATGGAGCCAACTTTCCCCTGTCAATGTTGTTGTTATTCATATCTAACCAAACCACCCTACTACTATAGTTCCCACTCCAATTCTTCCTGAATTCCGACACTGCCCTTTTCGTCTCTCCGAAAGGTCCTGCTTGTATGTCGATCACAATCAAGATGAATCATCCAACATGTGTATTTGTAGGCTTGATTCGTCTCAAAGTCAAACGCAGTTGTTGGTGATGGTTCACTACCTGGACTTTTATACCAATTCTCTGCATGAAACAATGCACTACACTCCTCCTTTTAGGATTCTCAATGAATAGTACAACCTGGGATTCATCCTGTTTTGGACTGAGGAAACGGGTAATCGGGTCGGAATACTGAAATGAGTCACGATTACTCTCAACATCACTCCATATTCTTGAATTCATCCTGGAAATTCAGGATTCAGTTGTACTCAAACGAACATTGAATCTTTCCTGTTTCTTTATCGACTATTGCTATCTCCCCTCCCATTAAACGAACCAGAGACTGTACAATGCCGAGTCCAAGACCAGTACCTAATTCATGTCCAGCTGCAGTAGTCTCTCTCACTTGCACATAATTTTCAAAAACAGATTTCTGCAGCTCTTTTGGAATACCTTTTCCAGTGTCATTCACTTCAAATACAAATTCCACCTCATCCTTATTCACCTCCTTTTGTTCCCTATTTCTTATTTCACCTCTAAAAAAGAAACAGCAGCATCTGTTATGATCAGAAACACATGTATTAACGTCAAGAATTGGTATTCTTGTCCAACCTCGAACTGCAACATATCCCTCCGAGGTAAACTTCACTGCGTTGCTCAAAATTTGCTTGAGTTTTCCACGATCGCCTTTAACGTAAGGCGATTTCAAGATTGAGCTGTCCAATGGATCTAAAATTGTATCAACACCTCTTTTAATACCAACTGAATGGTATAAATCAACTACATCTTCCAACAGCTGTTCCACATCGAATTATTCTTCCTCCAGCTGTATTTTTCCTGCTTCAATCTTGCTCGTATCAAGAACAGAGTTCAATAAACTTAAGAGGTCTTTTCTACAGGATTCCATCTGCAACAAGTTGGTTTTCAGTTCGGATGGGGAGGGATCTTTTTTAGCAACTTCATCACCACATAAATCTATGAGACCACCCATGCCTGCTAAATATCCACGTATAACGTGGCTTGCGCTAGCAAAAGCAAGACTTTTGTTCATGCTTTTTCGCTCCGATTGTTGGGTTGCTTCCTTCTGATTTATCAGATCACGACGCAGATGCATTTCGTTTCTTGCAGCTTGACAAAGCTTGAATACAAAAATGCATATAGCACTCACTGTCCCAACTACAGTTAGTACGAGCATAACAATTGATAATGTGACGTGATTTTGAACTAGGCGCGAAAACTCATTTTGTGGCTTACCCAACATGTATACCTGAAATTTAAATAAAAGAAAAATAAGTACCCTATACGTTTCATTTCAATCTTTAAGGTGTGCGTGAGTCCCATACTTATTGTTTTGTACGAGTTCCATTACCAAAAATAAAAATGTAAAGATAGAAATGAGACGCCAAAATTAGAAATATGTAAAGATATTTGAAATGGGACGGAGTGAGTATAAGAAAGCAAAAGCAACTGCATAGAATTACTAATACAGTATAATGCATAAAACATTTAATTTGCTAGCTAGTATTGTATACTACATAAAAAAAATTAAAAGCACACATATACATACATAATAGTATAGTTCAAACTAATACATTAAATTTGCATGTAATTAAAATGAAATACTTACAAGTTGTAATCCAGCAATTTGGATAGGTGAACAGTTGATCAAATACTTTCTGCCTTTCATGCTTAATACACTGTTTGTTAACTTGTCTTGCAGAGATAGGCAGCTGATGCTCATGTCTGTAAACTGCAACATAACATGGATTCCATCGAGCATCACACGAGCATTTGGAATTGGAAATTGCTGAACGACGACGTATCCATCCAATGTAGCTAAATATAAGCTACCATTATAAACAGATATTCGATCCTCCAACAACTTCACCAAGGGTTTCATGGATGACCCTAATGAAATAGCTCCGGTTCCATTTAAACCGACAGTGCTATGCAGCATGGCCTCCTCGTCACTTCCCCACCCCCTACCAACGGAGGCGTATCCATTTTTACTAATCAGTGCTTGCTGAAACCAGCTCGAGTTAGTCAGTGCAGATGGGGGTGACTTAACTGCACCACCGTGTAGTTTACCCGAGTTCGGATTTACGGGTTGCATGTAGAGAGTGTAGTCATTGGAGAAGGTGGAATTGGAGTATATTGCATGGGTTTGATTCTCTTCCTTATAGTAGGCAAAAAGAAAACCATCTAACCCTATGTATGAAATCTGTGACAGGTATGGCATTGTTGAAAATGTTTGAAATAAACAAGGAGCCATCTGCACATATGGATAATGAATAATCAGGGGTGGAGCCTCATATAGTGAGGGGGCTCTAGCCCCCCCAAACTTTCCAAAAATCTCTTAGTAGTATGTGTTAGTGTTAAATTATTACTTTGCTCAATTCTCTATTTATTTCTTCTTATTTTCAATTTATCTTGTCTCAACTATTATATATACTTTTACTAATAATAAATATTCACTAAATAAGTACAACTTAATATATCAATATTCCAAAAATCCCAAATTCCATATACTTCTTATATTTTTTTTACCAATCTCAATCATTTTATCACCTTTTGTCTTATTAAATTATTATTAAAAAATAATTATTTTATCTTACATTATACATTCAAAAATACATTTTATTAATCTCTGCGCGCTTCAATACATGAAAAAATATATCAAACGGAGAAAATGCTTATTTTTCCAATAATTAGCCCCTAAACCACCTAATAATTATTTTTATGAATAATTTAATCGTTTACATTGATAAATAAATAGCTATCTTTTTTGTTATTGACTTTATAATTCATTTTGAATCATGGAAAAGTCGTCTTCATTTTTCTTAGTTTTAGACGTTGAGAATAAATGAAAATATCTCTAAATTCTTTTTGGAGATGAGTTATGGTTTTATATTGCACTACTTCATAGAATATTATTTAATATTTAAATATGAATTATGATCAATATATATTATCTCTAGCCCCCTAAAAATATTGTCTAGCTCCACCCATGTGAATAATTATGATCCACACTTCGGATTATACATTCCGACGTCAAGAAAATTGTCCTTCCAGTTAGGGTTTTGAATGGAAAACATTACGTCCTAAAAGAGAAAATGTTTTCAGTCCAATACCCTTAGGAACAAAATTACACAAGATAAATGGAGTTTTTTCAAGACTCGAAAATAGGTAAACAATATTATAACATAAAATGATCCAAGTTGGCTTTGACCAACCTTTGATTGAATGTCGGAAAAGTGATTCATCTCATTGGAGGAAGAACTCAATATTCTTGCTAAGTTGATCGATGAAACATTCACTCAAGAATATAAATATGCTCTATTTTGAATTCCAAAGTACAATTCTTGATTGGTATTATGGGCAATCAGCTTCAATTTGTTTTGAATTTCTGTCATATTGATAATCCATGATCATCAAAACACCACCAAAACATAACACCGTGAACATCTGTAAATTCACACCCACAAAATAATTGTTATTATAATATAATGAGAAGATTTATTCCAAAAAAATCATGTGTTTACCTTTTTTTTAAAAAATAATATAAGGAATTATTAGGTGCTTTATAATAATTTTAAAAAATACAGCAAAATATCAATATATTTTGTTAAAAATTTTAGTTTCCTTATGGTAGGCAAAAAAAATTGAGAAAAATATCAATAAATTTTAATCAGGTGGACCGTTTTATAATTTATCTTATGTTATCAACGAGATTGATCTGTTCTGGCTAGCAACAATAAACCTAACTATTTACACATTGCGTGTAACTGTTGTGGCTAGCACTAATAAACCTAACTATGGTTTGATTAGATTATTAGCTTGAAGGAAATTGTTGATGCCAGACTTTTAAAAATATATATATATTATAAGGATTTAATAGGTACTTTATAATAATTTTAAAAAATACAACAAAATATAAAATCTGAGTTTCCTTATATTAGGAAAAAAATAATAATAAGTTAAAAAAAAATGAAATCGAACGTCTAAAACGACCAAATAAGGGATAGGAGAGCTTTTGAAAAAAAATTTCTATTATATTTATTTTAGAAAAACTATTTATCTCACAAGCTGCTGTACTCACAGCTAATCAAAAGAAAAGCAAGCTAGAGAGACAATATTTAGTTTCTCATTTACGAAACTCATAATATATAATGAACATCTGTAAATTCACACACACACACACAAATAATTGTTATTATAATATAATGAGATTTATTCCAAAAAATAATAATAAAATAATCAAGTTACCTTTGTTTAAAAAAAATAATATAAGAATTTATTAGGTGCTTTATAATAATTTTAAAAATACCACAAAAAAAAAAAAAAAAAAAAAATATATATATATATATATATATATATATATATATATATATATATATATACTTCTTACGTTTGTGAGTAAGGTGTTATTTACTTTGGATTAAGGAGTATGGAGTATTATTTAATATATGAGTTAAAATCATTTTTCGTCCCATAACAATATGAAAATTTTGATTCTGTCCCAAAAAAGATATCATTTTCAATTTAGTCCCATAACTTTTTATATTGGTCAATTTTGGTCCCAAAATCACCGGAATTCAGCACGTGCACCTCACGTGACTCCTCAATTTGGGGCTTTCCGGCGATTTGGGACTAAAATTGGCCAATATAGAAAGTTATGGGACTAAATTGAAAATAATATCTTTTTTGGGATAGAATTAAAAATTTCATATTGTTATGGGAGGAAAAATGATTTTAATTTAATAGTTGAACCCTAAAAATATACTACCTTCGATTTTTTTTATAAAATATTAGTAGCTTCTATTTATTCCATTACCTTTGATGTTTTATCATTTTTTAATATATAAAATTAAATTATATAGGATATATACCCTATGAGACCATGTCAAGATTTGAAATTGAGGATTAAAACTTAAATTAATATGAGAGATGAATTTTGTACTATGAGAACATAATATTTATATTATATTATTATTTAGATTATATTATATGAGATGAATATTTTTTAAATACTAAAAATCTAGATAAAGAATAGTTTATATATATATATATATATATATATATATATATATATATATATATATGAAAATTTTCATGTAAGGATCCAATTTTTAAGTTAGGTCTCAATTTTAGTTTTCATTTAAGAAATGTCTCATTTCAAGGCTCAATTTTACCTTTTTTTCTCAAATTAAGGCCTGTCGTAATTTTATTTTTTTCGAATTGAATATATTTTATAAATTAATATAAGATATTAATAAAAATAACATATTTAATTTTATGATTTAATTTGAAGGTGTATAATAATATTTTTAAATTTTTTTTGTATGACTTGAAATGAAAATATAAATTTCATAGTAAGTCTTAAAATGATAAAAAAATAACAAATATAAAAAATCAGGCCTTAATTTGAGAAAAGAAACTAAATTTATATCTTAATTTGAAATACTTATAAAATTAGGTCTTATTTTAAGACCTAAACTAAAAATCAAGTCGTCATAATATATATATATATATATATATATATATATATATATATATATATATATATATATATATATATATATAAATTGTGCTAAGAATTTAAATAAAAAAATAAATGGAGTTAAAATCACTTTTGGTCCCATAACAATATATATTTTTTATTTTGTCCCAAAAAAGATATCATTTTCAATTTAGTCCCGTAACTCCTAATATTGGCCGATTTTGGTCCCAAATCGCCGGAAAGCCCCAAATTGAGGGGTCACGTGAGGTGCACGTGCTGAATTCCGATGATTTTGGGACCAAAATTGGCCAATATAGAAAGTTATGGGACTAAATTGAAAATGATATCTTTTTTGGGATAGAATCAAAAATTTCATATTGTTATGGGACAAAAAATGATTTTAACTCTTTAATATATCGTGATAAATGTATTAGTGAGGTGTGGGGTCAAAGTCTTTTGTGAGACATTACTTATATGAGATCGTTTGTAAAATGTATTAAATTATGTTTACTATATAGATAAAGTAAATAAGCATACTTTATCTATACAATAATCATACTTTAGTGATGGGTCAATTCATCTTACACCCGTCTCACTAATAATCCGTCTTACAAGAGTGTGTATCTTTTAATTTTATTAGTAATGCGCCTTATATGTAAAAAAAAAAAAAGACACATTTTGGATGGACATCTAAAAACGGCCCAATAAGAGGAGTAAATTTTATACTATAAATATTTTAGAATAACTATTTATCTCATTAGCTGCTACAGTCATATCTCATCAAAACAAATTAAGCAAACTACAAAGACATCATTTATTTAGTTTCTCATTCACTAAACTCATAATTAGATATCTAAAATTATAGAATAAAAAGATACAAATATACAATTGCTACCGTTTAATTGAAGAAATATTATTTAATAAATAAAATAAAGAATGAGTTAATTAAGACATACCCAAAAGAATAAGATGCAAAGGGGACGCAATACCGACGTCTTTAATTTCTTCAAACACAGCATGATTGTAACACTCTGATGTAGTGGAACATACAATGATCAGAAAGACCTGCCACATGATTAATAATAAATAAAAATAAAAATTAACGACAAATCTCATATTGCAATATTTAATATGACAAAATTATAATTATTTCTAATGTTTCATATCTCCATTACACTCCAAATCTTTCATAGAGAAAGAAACATATTAAAATTAATGTACTAATATTATGTTATTTTTGCCTTCTAGATCGATGAGACATGCATTTCTATTATTATATGAAATTCATTCATAAATGAAGTAGTTAATGACGGGACAGTGAACATTAGTGTTCATAAGTAAGCGTGATAATCTTATTAAAAATTTTAGTTATTTAATATAAATTAATCGTAGTTTAATTTAATAGTTGTAATTATATGATCTCTATATTATTAATTTTTGAGTTAATTGCAAAAAAAACCATAAATTTTACTTCTATTGTAAATTAATCATCACTTTTGAGAAATTGCAAAAAAAAACCACAACCTTTAAGTATTGTTGCAAAAAAAATCCAATTTGTGACCAATAGTAGGTTTTTTTGGATTTTTTGCAACAATACTTAAAAGATTGTGGTTTTTTTTGCAATTTCTCAAAGTAGAGATTAATTTGCAATATGAGTAAAGTTCGTGATTTTTTTTTCAATTAACTCTTAATTTTTTATACAATATTATTAAATTAATAGTATCATTATCATACCGATAAGACAAATTCTCTTGTGAGACATTACATTTGTAAGACGATTTGTGAGACGTGTTAAAGTATGTCTATTATATAGATAAATTATACTTAATGATTGTTAAAGTATGTTTTCTAAATTATGATAAATGATGAATTAAAGTAAGATTTTAAAGTGTTATAATATGATTCATTATTGATATACTTTAACCACAAATAAGTATTACATATATAATAAGCATACTTTAGTAATTGACTGACCCGTCTCACAAAAAACTCATTTCACAAGAGAGTGTTTCTTATTTTAATTGATTGATGAATAATCTATTTCACGTAAAAAAAAATTCGTGAGGCGGTTTCGTACAGGAATTACCCTACTTATAAATACACATATTCAGAATCCAAAATTGATGATGAATTCGAATATTTTCATATATAACGAATAAAGGGTTAAAAATATTGAAGATATACTATTTTAGATATATTTTGAAATATTAAAAGTGAAACAAAATATTGACGATTTTTTTTATTTTAATTAATTATTTTTTTAATTTCGTTTGTCCCCTTAGAAAAATATTTACAATAATATTGATTGGAGTAGTTTCTTAATTTAAATTTTGAATTTTTTTTATTTTATATAAGTAAAATAAATAGAGTTGCGTGATTTCTTTAAAAGTATATCTTGTTCTAAAATATTTATTATTGAGTCTAAATCATTTTATTATTGAGTTGAGATATATCGTGTACCTGGAATATTAAAGGTTAACTGTTGTGAGTATTCATTTCCTATTTTCTACTGTATATATATTTAACAATAAATATAATATTTTTTTATATTTAGATATTCTCTAAAATATTAGCAGAAATTGGAATGATCGGCGTTTTAATTCTTTTTATAGACAAAATTTCAATTTATTTTAAATAATTTTATTATGATTTTTTTCTTTTCTTATTTCTTCAAATTGATTTATATTAATTTAATTTTACTTCTTTTAATTTTTATTTTTCTTTTTAATAATTTATTATTATTATTAATTGTTTTTTATTTTAATGTTTTTTATAAGTATGTAAATTAAGTTTATTCTTTCTTTTTTTAGATTAAAATATATCGTATTAATTTTTTTTATAATTCTCCTTTCTATCTATTTTTTTCTTTTTTAAATTTCTATTAATTAGTTTTATTAATATTTTATTTTAATTTCTTTTGATTTGATAAAAATATATGTTAATTTTACTATAAATTTTTCTTTAAGATATCAAATGAGAGTTTTATTTTGATAAGATTTTGATTTCAGATTTTTTATAATACTTTTATTTCCTTCTATTAACACATATTAATTTATTATAATATATATTTTTGTTGTTAGTAAATTATATTAATATACTCCCTCCGTCCCGGGTATTTTTACCCGTTTGTACGGGCACGGAGATTAAGACGTTTTATTTTTTTAATATATAATGTAAGAGAAAGTAGGGATAAATTAATAATTTAAAAAGAAAAAGTGAATAAAATTATTGGGAATGATGAATAAAGTGTAAAAAAGTAACTAAAGTTGTTGGAATTATAAAAAGTAGGTAATAAAATATTATGTATTTTTGCCAAAAATGGAATGAGTAAAAATACGTGGGACACCCCAAAATAGAAAGTGGGTAAAAATACGTGGGACGGAGGAAGTATAATTTCATGCTCCACGTAACACGCGGAATTTGTACTAGTATATATATATATATATATATATATATATATATATATATATATATATATATATATATATATATATATATATATATATATATATATATATAAGACCTAATAAATTTACTTTTATAATTTCAATTTTCTAATTTGACTCAACCAAAAGGCCCTTAAAATAATAATTAATGGGTTAATGGGTGATCCATCTCACGAGACAGTCTCACCCAAGTCTTTTCCTTATTAAATTTATTTATTTTTATTTATAATCTTATAAAACTTTATGTAAAACAATATTAAAAAAAAAAATTACCAAATAAAGTTTAACAAACAAAAGATACATAAACACAATGAATAAACATATGATTCTACTTCAGTTTTCAATTCATTAATCATGAATTTTTCTTTCCTGATTATTTTTTATTTTAATACTATGGTATGTTAATTATTCATGTGAGTCTATATAAAATGAATTCCATGTTTACAACAAGGATAAAATCATGAATGAATAATATAAAAGTAAAAGCCAACGTACCTAAAAAATTGTACTAAATTAACCACCGATCAAATATCTCTATTCTCCACTTCTTTATTGAAAAAATAGGTGTGATGTTTATGAGTATAACTCAAATAATAATAATTAGATCGCATGTATATTATATTCTAACTCTATTTTTTTAGTACTCAATAATTCTTCACGATTTTATGATTTAGATTTATGTACGTATAATGGAGAATAGCCTCTACGACCCATTATCATTAAAATATAATATTTTAATAACAAAATGAAACATTATTATGAAATGGGTTCCAATAGATTTCAATGAATTTGGATCTCTCTAAATATGAAAGGGGAAATATAAAATTTGAGGAAATATGAAAGGGGAGAATCCAGATCCATCTCGGATACTTGTTTATCCAAATCCAATGGTCTTGCTTCTGACAATAATAAACTCCAAAATATTACCCTGGTCCTATCTAAAGTGAAATCATCTGATGATACAAGTGTAATTGGGCCTTGGTGACTATACTCTTATGTTGGGCTTTAGATTGGGCTGTATGATTTTGCCTTAAATAATTAATTAATAGATTAATTAATGTGCTATTGGAAAGCTCAAGTAATGTGTGATGGAGAGTATTATCGTCGTAAGAATTTTCTTGAACTCTCTCCAAATCTCCAGAAGTTTACAGATAATTATACCAACTTAAAAACAAAAATAAATATACCACTTGTGGTTTGTCGGCGCTAACAGTTTTGATAATTTATGAACCTTCAAAGAAATGTTCCACTATCCAGAACCTTCTTCTCAACATCCATATATAATCGCGCTCTCTGCTCGTGGATCATCTTTCAACGATTCGGCAATTGATCGATTGGCTTCAACTATACTCAGAAAAACGGTAATCAAGGACATTTTCAATTTATAATGGAAGGTGTGAAAGTGAAATCAGAGGAGGAGAGTAATGTCACCGCCACCGGCGGCGGTGGCGCGGGTGGTTCGTCGTCGTCGTCGTCGTCTACTCCGCAGCCAATGGAAGGTTTGCATGATGTGGGTCCACCTCCATTCCTGACCAAGATTTATGACATGGTGGAGGATCCATTGACGGATCCGGTGATATCATGGAGCAAAGCTAAGAACAGCTTTATCGTGTGGGATTCTCACAAATTCTCCACCTCTCTCCTCCCGAGATATTTCAAGCACAACAATTTCTCCAGCTTCGTTCGTCAGCTTAATACTTATGTAAGTTTTTTTCGTTTTTCTAGGAGTTTCTTAGCGTCTTTTTTCCCCAATTCAGCTATGATTACTCTTAAGTTTATTTCGTTTTTCTAGGAGTTTTTTAGGGTCTTTTTTCCCCAATTCAGCTATGACAACTCTCATTTTGTTTTATTTGTGTGTTATAATTCTGAAATTTGTAGTGTCTGTTTTTGATTCTGTGAATTTGTTCTCTGATTCATGTTGTATTGTAGTCAATTAACGTTTATCCCCTTTTCTACTCCGAAATTGATTTAAAATTGTCACTTATCTTCAAGAAAAGTTGTTTTCACTGGAGTAATTAATTTGTCTTCTCCTGATTTGCATAGTGAATTAACAATCTTGTTCATATAGATACTGCAAATCTAAATGAATTCTGATCTGCTACTATGATATCTTGTTCATATAGATACTGCAAATCCAAATGAATTCTGTTCATCTCCAATGAATGCAGTAATGGTGATTCTCACATGTTAGCTGTAGCTGGAAGAGACTCCCATAGGTTGTTTACTCAGCTGAACTCAGATACTTTGATTGTTACATTGGTACTAAAATATCCAAATTTTGCAGGGTTTTAGAAAAGTTGATCCAGATAGATGGGAATTTGCCAACGAGGGGTTTTTGGGAGGTCAAAAGCATCTCTTGAAGACCATCAAACGGCGAAGAAATGTTACTCAACAAGCTGGAGGTTCTTTAGTAGACATGGGGCACTATGGCATGGAAGAAGAGCTCCAAAGGTTGAGACGTGATCGCAGTTTGTTGGCCTCTGAGCTCATGAAGCTTAAAAAACAGAATCTGAACTCGAGAGAGCAGATCATGGCAATGGAAGAGAGAGTTCGTATTACAGAGAGAAAGCAACAGCAGATGCTGAGGTTCCTTGCTAAAGCACTCAAAAGCCCTATGTTTCTTCAGCAATACCTTGACAGATTCACCAAGGACAAACTACGTGTTGAGATAGGCCAAAAGAGGAGGATAACTTTGAGTTCAAGCATTGAGGATCTTCATCAGCCCTCTACTATAGACGAAGAGTTGAACGTGGAGACTCTGCTCTCTGCTGCACTGGATGATGAATCGAGCAACAATGTGTACGGTTCATCAGCGGAGGCGATTCCCTCGAGTGTTGAAACCGGATTAGATGGTATAAGCCCTAGTATGTGGGAGGAATTTCTTAGTGATGACCTTCTGGTTGGTGATGATGAGGTGGAAGAAGTGTTTGAAGGTGATCGCCTTTCGGATGTCGAGGTGGAAGAACTAGTGGCTAAAACAGCAGAATGGGGAGAGGATATACAAGATATTGTGGATCAGTTGGGATTTCTTTAGATGAATCTTGAAACCACACCAGATGTAGGTGTCCTATTCTAGTAGTATTAGTTACGTTTGATTATTGAACTTTTGGTCTTGATTTGGATTTTATTTCTGACTTTGAAAGCTTTGTTCTTGAGTAATCTGCAATACTTCTCTGTATATTGAAAAGGCTGGAGTCTAATATCTTTAACAACACATGTAACAGTTTCATTTAATCATTTTTTATCTGTAAAGAGTACAGTTATATTTGTATCATTAAAGGGGGTTTTGGCTGTAGCCTAATTTTAGATTAAGAACATGTGTTATCTTTTGAAGTGAACAACTACATTCGGAGGGCACTTTTATTTTTGGATGCTTTCAGCTTGAAGAAGGCCTTCACGGATCTGTGAGGCGATATCCTTCACTGCATCAGAACCGCCTGGAACGTACACCACAGAAGACTTAGAGGAAGCTCCGATTTCATTCATCGTGTCAAAATACTGAGTGAGCAGAACCATGTCCATCACGTCCTTTGCTGAAGTCCCCGGGACGTTCTCTGAGAAGGATATGACACTGTCTTGTAGCCCACTCACGATTGCTTGGCGCTGTCGAGCGATTCCAACCCCAGACAAGTATTTCGACTCAGCGTCTCCCTTTGCTTTCTTGATTAGCCAATTCTTTTGTGCTTGAGCCCTCTTTTGTGTAGCAACCCTCGTCCTAGCAGCTAGGCAGACATACAAGAAAGAATAATCAGCTAATATAGGTTGAAAGATGCTCTCATTTAAATCATCACTCAAAAGGGCCAATTCTGCAAATTTTCACATATATTAAGATTACATATTCATTGTTATCTGTATTAAAAATTTATTCTAGATCTTCCTATTTTACCTTTATGTTAAAAAAAAGAAATCTGCATTAAAAACTAGAAATATTGAATAGGTCTACATTGTGGAACAAACGAAAAAAGAAAGAGAGTATATCTTTTCGAGGCAGAACTAGTATTATGTTTCAAAATATAACTGGAATACGTTACCTTCATTGATCTTATTCATGGCTGTCTTAACTTGAGCATCTGGTTCTACGTCCACAATGAGGGTCTGGACAATTTCAAATCCATACAACGACATGGCCTGCACGCGTAACCAATCATAGACGAAAGTAATATTAACCAACTCAGAAAGAATGCAGCAATGGAATTTTTGAGAGGATACGTCACCTTTTTAAGTTCATCTTTCACAGCTTTTGCTATGTCCTTCTTCTGTTCAAAAACAGCATCCAATTCCAATCTTGACACACTAGCTCTGATAACTTTGGGGAAAACAAAGAGCAAATGGTCATACTCTTGTTTCATAATTGGTTTAGCAACAAAAATCAGATCATCTTTGCAGTTTGTATCGATGTTGAAACAATAGTATTTGATAGACAATATGAACATCCAAGATTATTGAGCCAAATCATTACACAAATATAAAAAATAACAAAACCAAGTGAATGACATAAACACTGTTAAGAAGATATGAAAACAATTAAAAAAAGAAAAAGAAAAGCATGATCTAGGAGATCATGAATTGTAGAAGAATTTTACAAAAGCAAGAGGGAATATAAAGACAATTTAAGAAATAAAAGCCCATGATGTGTGAGAGCAAGAATGCTGAAAGAATTCTACAAAAGCAAGAGAACACTTAGAATATCAATCACCACCATACCATCAAAAACATAAGCTTGAATCTGTGCCTTTGTGTCAGTAAGCTTATAATATGCATCAGCTGCGTTTTCAGCAACAATTCGATATTGGATGGATGCAACCACAGTAACAAATACAGTGTCCTGAAACAACAAATAGTGTAAAATCAAAGAAGAGAAGATTGGTCGAGTGCGCTATAGTAGTCCGTGGAGGGCTAGAAGGAAGAATATCAGCAACTTGGAAATTGTAATAAATAATTCCAATGGTTGAGTGACAAATTTTACAAGAGAAAGTTTCAACCAGAATCGAAGCGAATCTGCTGTACCATAAGATCATGCACAAGATTTAGATACATAACAGAGGAATGAACCTAAAATCACTATACGTGATCATGTAGCAGCTAGGTAGCCCAGGTTTAATCTTACAATCAGTGGTTATAAAAAAAAAAGGAAGCACGCACCTTGGTTTTCGTTTCACAGCGCACGTCTAGCTGCTGCACACGTAGTGATAGCGTGCTAGCCAACCGGAACCCGAAACACCAAGGCAAGCAATGGCACCCAGGTCCTAACACATCACTAAATTTCCCAAATTGTTCCTTCACAGCAACAGTTGATTCATCCACTTGAACACAACACAGTGATTGACCCATTGTTTAGAGCTACAAGCAAAATAAGCTTATAAAGTTAAACTGGGAATTACATGTAATACAACCCCTTTAAAAAACTTCTCTATAACTCAAAATACTATACTTGTATAATTTAAGACCGAGTCTAATGGCTATATTTTGCATATTCAAGAACAAGTTTTTGATAAAAAGATCTTGAAAAAACTGCATCATTGCAGATAGTTTAAACCATTTTAATAATACTTCATCTGATGAGCATATAGAACAACAACAACCAAGAACACCCAATAAATATCAAAAGGGACTATTATAAGGATTAAATCTACCTGATCAGAAAGCAAGACCACAAATTTACATAGTATTGTAAAAAAAAGATCATTGCAGGTAAGCATTTAGACACTAACTATCATAATTCCTAACTGAAAATAAAAGAGGCAGAGAGGGCAGGGCAAAAACACATAGCAATTCAAGTAGAAAACCAAAACCCCAATTTTTTTTTTCATTTTTCCAACAAACAACTTTAACAAGTGATCATTCTCTCAATAGCATGAGTATCTACTCCAAAAACTTAAAAGGACAAAAAAAAAAAGAGATCATTATCTACCCACAAAAAAAAATAGGAGTATAATTTAAAGAAAACATGCAACAAACAGAACATACACGCTCAAGTGCGTGAAAAAAGAACCCACTTTGTATTTGACAAAAGAGCCTGTAAATAACCTTTGAAGAAATTGTTTAGCAGTGAAGGGAAAACAAATAAATAATGTACCTCTTCCCTCTCTTTGAAATTTTACAAATTCAATTAAGTGTTTGCCTGTCGTCCTTTTACAGTTAACTAAATAGACATGTTGATGGATACAAGGAACCTTTCACAGTTTTGCTAAATAAGGCTATTGATGGAGTGGAGACATGGAATATATATTGAAAAAGATATGGAAGTCAAAGATAATTATATATACGAGTACATATTCCCACGAATATGCGGATGAATTATTATAACTAATTAAAAATATAATTAAATGTGGTATTTAATTTATAAATATACATGATTTAAAGATATATATGAATAATAATAATAATAATAATAATAATAAATAAAATAAAATAAACGTAGTATTCCTAACCAATAAAAAAATATGATCAAAGGTAATATTTAATTTGAAGATGTATATGAATATCTCTAAGTAATTAGTATGCATGATTAATGTGTATTAATCAATATTTTCTCATATTTATATATTTTTAAGATATATTTTTATTGGTTTAATTATTTATTTCTAATCAAGTAAGAATAAAAAAAAATTACTATATTAGTATGCGTGATTTTATTTTCTTCACTCATTTCTTTCGAGTGATTTGATGTGATGTTGAGGATATATTGTCGGTTTAAAAAATTTATAAAAAAATTAGTTGAATATATTTTTATTGTTTGACTTAATTATCTATTTATAATAAATCAAAAAATATAATTAAAGGTGATATTTAATTTGAAGATATATATGAATAATAATAATAATGAGTTGGATATATTTTATTGATTATCTATTCCTAACCAATCAAAAAAAATATGATTAAAGGGGTCTTTAATTTATAGATATATATATATTATTTAATAATAATGATAATGATAAATAAATAATAAAAGGTATTTTTAACCAATAAAAAAATGAGTAAAGGTGATATTTATTTGAAAATATACATGAATAATAATACTAATAATAATAAAATAATAATAATAATAAGTTAGATATATTAATTATTTATTCTTAACCAATAAAAAAATATAATTAAAGATAGTATTTAATTTATAGATATATAAGATTTAAAGATATACATAAATAATAATAGTAATAATAATAATAAATAAATAAATAAAAGTAGAAAGATTATACTATATGTGATATTAAAATAAAAAAATAAAAAATATATGATAATTAATCACGTCGCGACATCTCATACTTTTAAAAAATTATTTATAATAGTGTATTTGTAATTAGTATATATAAGATATTTATTTTATTATTTCAGTACATTCATGGTAAAGTCGATATTCATATCATTTTAAAAGAAAGGCCACACGCACCTCCGCACATAATTTAAATACAATTAATCCTAAAATAACTGCTTAATCAATGTGAAAAAGCCAAATAGATTCAAAATAATATGTAATTTTTACAATTTTTTTATTTTTAAATTTCTTTTCTAATATTTTTTTATTTACTTTCAATTAATTTCCTTATTTAATATTTTCTTTTAAATAATACTCCCTCCGTCTGCCCGAAAGATCCACATTTTGCCATTTTGGGCATCTGCACCAAAGGTCCACATTTTTCTTTTTAAACACATGGACCCACACACATCACTAATACAATAAATTTATGGGACTCATACACCCACTAATACAACTACCAAATAATAATACTCCTTAATTCACGTGCAAAAAGCAAATGTCCACCTTTATGGCGGACGGAAGGAGTATATTTTTTAATTAATAAATCTTAATTAGGTAATAAATTAAAAAATATCTATAAAATTAAGAATAAAATTTTAATTAAAAGTATATTTATTTAATTGTTTACATATGGTAACAAATAAAATAGACATCTATAAAAATTAGAACAAAATTTTATTTAAAAACATATATCAAAATATTAATTAAAAGTATTTTTTTTCTTACACACCTTATCGACTGACAAACTATGCAGCAGATCAATAATTTATGATAAAATAATAATACTTATTAATCAAATCTTTCATAAAACAATAATCTTCTTCAATACTTTTACAACACAGTTTTCTACTTACCATGTTTCATCTTAAAGTGAATTAAGGCTGATTTATCATTGTTACAATGAATTGAAGCTGAGTATATTAATTGAATGATTCTCAGTTCTTTATTACAAATTTGATTAGAAGGACTTAGTTGTAGTAACAATTAATTTAGGAAAAAGAATCTCTCAAAAGCCAGGCATTGGAGTTCCGAGTTTTTTTAGCAATGAAGAAATACTTTTGATTCTTAATTTTTAGTGTTGTTAATTTTAAAGCAATCGGCTGGTGAGGGTAAATAATTACATTTTGAGACCTATAATAATTATAAGAGTTAATTGCAAAAAAAAAACCTCAACCTTTTATTTTATTGCAAATAAATCCAAACATTTAAGAAATTGCAAAAAAAACATCAACCTTTAAGTTTCGTGCAAAACGCACTCAACGGGCAGGAGAGGGGTGCCCGACGTTGACGTGGCGTTGACCTTTGCCACGTCACCTTTAAGTTTGTTGCAAAAAAACCTCAATCTTTACTTAAATTGCAATTTAATCCCAACCTTTGAAATTTTGGCAAAAAAGTTCATCAGAATTTTTTTTATTTTAAATTGCACAAATTATATTTTATATTTAAAATTTAAATTCTAAAAAATTATTAAATAAAAAATAAATTTATTTTAGTTTTTAAAATATTTTATGCATTATAATTTTATACAAAATAAATTATTTTAGATTATAAAAACTAAAATAAAATTATTTTTAAAATGAACCTTTTCTTACTAACTTTTCCACTATTTTTAGATTATAAATTTATTAACAATTATTTTTATTTTTATTTTTTACGTTTTTTTTATGTTTTTTTATATTTTATTAAGGATTAATTACTAGGTACACACTTTATACCCCTAATTACTACTAGGTACATTGATTTAAAATAATAATTATTATATATAAAATATTAAAGTAAAATACCAAATATACTCCTAAATCCATACACTTTTAAACCACCAACCCCACCCCTCACCCACCACCTTTGACCGGCAGTTGACCGTCGTTGAACATATTTGATCGGCAGTTGACCGTCGTTGACCGGCCGCCGAAGTTTCGCCGGACCACCATATTTTTTTGTTGTACACACTTTTTTCTACTGCACATACCTTGCTGCACACAACATTTATGTGCAGCACATTTATAGGGGTAATATTGGAATATCACTCTATATTTTTGTAGTTAATAGTAATACTTTTGTATGTTTGTATCTCATAATAATTAAGGGTTTTTTTGTGTACCTAGTAGTAATCCTCTCTTTTATTTCGTAAGAAAACTAAAATAAATTATATAAAATCATATTAAATTTATAATGCATAAAATATTTTAAAAACTAAAATAAATTTATTTTTTATTTAATAATTTTTTAGAATTTAAATTTTAAATATAAACTATAATTTGTGCAATTTAAAATAAAAAAATCTGATGGACTTTTTTGCCAA
This sequence comes from Pogostemon cablin, assembly GCA_023678885.1. NCBI lineage: Eukaryota > Viridiplantae > Streptophyta > Magnoliopsida > Lamiales > Lamiaceae > Pogostemon > Pogostemon cablin. Next base: position 19,349,860 of record CM042955.1, read on the forward strand.
AATTCCAAAGGTTGAGATTAAATTGCAATTTAAGTAAATGTTGAGGTTTTTTTGGCAACAAATTTAAAGGTGACATGGTAAAGGTCAACGCCACGTCAGCGTCGGGCAACCCTCTCCTGCACGTTGGGTGCGTTTTGCGCGAAACTTAAAGGTTGAGGCTTTTTTTTTGTAATTTCTTAAAGGTTGGGATTTATTTACAATAAAATGAAAGGTTGAGATTTTTTTTTGCAATTAACCCTATGACAAAATAGTTGTGCGAGACCACTTCTTAATTTTTAAAGCAATCGACCGTTGTGTGAGATCGTCTATATCAATGGATGAAAAGTGTTAATGTCCGAACTATTTCATAAACAATTTATAGGATAAATAAAAAATATGGACATTCTTCACATAATCAAAACGATATTACATTCTTCAATCCGAGGGTACTTGTGAGTGAAACAAAGCTAAGGGTGTGAAGATGTGGACAGTAGACGTGTCGAAGGGTTTCAGGCATGGAGGTTGCATTATCCTCCCAAGAGTGCCAGAACAGGGTAACGTTTAACCAGCTTGCCATTAAGACATCCCCATTCTTGAAAACCTTGTAAGGGAAGATTTTATAATTCATATAGTTTGAATAGTTCTCTTGTTTCTTGTCAATGCTGAATTCCTTAATCCAACCATATTCCTTCATCATCCAAATCACACAAACATCATCACTCTCATTATCACATAATCCTAGCTGATCATCCCCCATGCTAAAAATATTTGTAGCTTTTCTCATAGGACAATTGATGGTGCTAAAAACCTCGGTTTCAAGATCAAAACAAGAAATCTCCGTAGAGCCCTCCGAATCCGAGACCAGCCAGTGAAGAATACCATTCACCGGCACGCCCTTGTCGCACATTGTGCGGTGAAACGAGGGCCGAGGTGCAATTCTCCGACATAATCCGGATCCAAGAGTGTACACATGATCCTGTCCGTACGGATCATCTCCCATAGTAATCCTAACCACCTTGTAATCACCTGTCAATCTGCTCACCCCAAAACCTAGTATGGGGCGGCGGCAGAAAGCTCTAGGAAACCGCAACCTAACATATTCGCGAGTGATCGGATTGGATATATAATAAACATTATAATCATTACAATTATCTACCTGTAAGTCTTCAAATTCGAAAAATTGAGCGCATTATGGGCCCGGATTGGGATGAAACGAGCATCCCAGGAACTGATTTGGAAAAATTGGAGTCGACGAAGTCACGAGTCCGGACCAGATCGAGCCATGATTTGCAAACACACTTGCAACGCATGATTGTTCGAGTGGGGAGTCTTAAAAGGATATTCATACTGATTTCTGTGGGTAGATACCACACCAATTCTTCCTGCTTCATTTTTCTAACCTCCATATCCAAACAAAATTTAATTCTCGTGAGTTTGTTTTAATGGCGGTTGTCGTCGTCTAAGTTATCCATCCATATTTAATTCAAGTACGGCCCTCTGTCGTCATCTAGGTTATTCATATTTAACCTCCCACAAAACATGCGCAGTCTGGTTGTTTAATCGTTTTTATATTATATATATTATTTTATTTTATTTATTAATATAAATATTATTATAATTTTATTACCTCCTCACTCTCACATTAACGCTATAAAAATATTTTTTAGCAACGAAATTTATCAACCTTTCGTACTTTCTTCTTCTTACCACGTGATAGGTCAGCGAAGCATGAGCGGACGTGGAGAAGGAAAGGCCAAACACTTCGGCCTAACGGGAATAAAAATGAGAAGATGAGGTGCCCAGGGCACCCCATTTAGAAATAGAAAGAAGGGTAGAAGTTTTTCGGCCTATAGCTTTCCCCGTCACCCCTTCTTCGTGTGGTGCTTATGTGGGGGATAACCATTAGAAATTTAATCCGTTGGTAATTACTAATGGATTAACAATCAAAATGACATTTTTCTATTAGTAATGGAATGTCAACGGATATATTCTCTAATTTATTAACAAAATTCAATGATAACGAAGGGAATCTTTATATAAATTACCAACGGAATTCTTAGCAACGGATTACCAACGGAATTGATTTATGCACGTATGGATGTGAACATCTCTCTACGAGATGTTGCATGTATGGATGTACCACTATCAACCACCCAATTGCTTTCACGATATACAAGATTGACAACTCATAATCACGAAAGATGAGAAAATCACCTGTTGCAACAGACACTTGATCATCATGTTTCGTTTAATCATTCTTCCTTTCTTTTCCATTTTCTTTCTTGTCATCTTGCTTGGGTTTTCTGCAATACCTTGCTATGTGTCCAGGAGTTTTACAATTCCAATACTCAACCTTGCTGTGTCTGTTGGATTTACTCCTACCTTTTTGCTTGCCTTTTAGACCTCTACTATTACTTCTCCCCCTCTTCTCTGTGACCAAAACTTCTGATTGTTGAAAAGAGCCATGTAATTTTCTCCTCGTTTCCTCATTCAAAACGATGCCCTTTACTAAATCCATTGTAATGGTATCATTGGGGGTTGAATTAGATAAAGATGTCTTGAATGTCTCCCATGAATCCGGTGATGTACCAAGAAGTCATAAGCCTTGTACTTCATCCTCAAACTGGATATTCATTTCCGACAATTAATTAATAATGCCCTAAAATGAATTCAAGTGATCATTCAAAGGAGTGTTATCTTTGAATTTCAGATTCATCAACTGCTTGATTAGAAATAACTTGTTGTTCTCAATTTTTCTAGTATACAGTTGCTCCAACATTTTCCAAAATATCCATACATTTGTTTCTCCACTCACATGGTTCAACACATTATCATCCACCCAATGCCTAATGTAACCACACACTTGACGATGCAATAATTTTCATTGATCATCTGTTTTGCCATTAGGCTTTTTAACATCAAATACAGACACATAATAATCATTCACATAGAGAAGATCCTCCATCTTCCCTTAATTTTCACACATGATAATTTGAACCACTGAAATTCACCCGCTTTGTGCCGCCCACTGGCCCGCACGATTTTGCTCTCTGGGCTCATACCCTGAAGGCCTCATGCTAGGAAGAGTCTACTTCACACTTATAACCCATCGTCATCCCCACTTCTAACTAATGTAAGACTTTGGTTGACAAACAACCATCAATAATTAATTACATTTTGAGATCTATAATAATTATAATATGACAAAATAGTTGTGTGAGACACTTCTTAATGTTGTGCGGGATCGTCTTGACTTCCGTGAAACAGATTAGTGATATTTTTTTAATGAAAAACGATATTAATGGATGAAAAGTGCTAATGGTATGGTGAATGATTTCATGAATAATTTATAGTATACTAAATAAAATGCATCGACATTCTTCGAATAATCAAAACGATTTTACATCCTCCAATCCGAGGGTTAATCAGAGTGAAACAAAGCTAGGCGTGTGAAGATGTGGACAGTAGGCGTCCCGGAGGGTTTCAGGCATGGAGATAGCATTATCCTCCAAAGAGTGCCAGAACAGGCTAATGTTAAACGTTGCCATTAAGACATCCCCATTCTTGAAAACCTTGTAAGGGAAGATGTCACGATCCACATAATTCAGTTTCTTGTCAATGCTGAATTCCTTAATCCAACCATATTCCTTCATGGTACAGAACACACAAACATCATAACTTTCATTATCACATAATCCTAGCTGATCATCCTCCATGCTGAAATTATTTGTAGCTTTACTCATAGGACAATTGATGGTGCTAAAAACTTGGGTTTCAAGATGAAAACAAGAAATATGCCTAGAGCCATCCGAATCCGAGACCAGCCAGTGAAGCTTGCCATTCACCGGCACGCCCTCGTAGCACATTGTGTAGTGAAACGAGGGCCGAGGTGCAATTCTTCTCCATAATCCCGATCCAAGAGTGTACACATGATCCCGTTCGATCGGATCGTCTCCCGTAGTAATTCTAACCACCTTGTATTCACCTGTCAATCTGCTCACCCCAAATCCTAGCAAGTCGTAGCTGAAAGAACAGGCAAGCTCTCTAGGAAGCTGATATGTAATAAACATTATCATGCCAATGATCTTGATCACGCATTAATAGCAAACCATTAGTTGAACCAGTAATGCATAATGTATGCGCAGCGCGTGGGAAACAAGTGATTAGGCTGTTCGCGATCTACCTCTAAGTCTTCAAATTTTAAAAACTGCATCTGGTGTGACCGGATCATGGGTTCGATAAAACGAGCATTCCAGGAACTGATTTGGAGAGATGGGAGTCGACGAAGTCACGAGTCCGGATGAGATGGAGCCATGATTTGCAAACACACTTGCAACATATGATTGTTCGAGTGGGGAGTCTTAAAAGGATGTTGATACTGATTTCTGTGGGTAGATACCACACAAATTCTTCCTGCTCCATATCCAAAGAAATTTTGATTCTCGTGAGTTTGATCTAATGGCGGCTGTCGTCGTCTAGGTTTTCCATCCATATTTAATTTAAGTACGCCCCTCTGTCGTCATCTAGGTTATCCATATTTAACCTCCCACAAAACATGCGCAGTGACGCAGTCTGCTTGTTTAATCCTTTTTTAAAATTCACACTTTTTGTATCATAAAAAATAAAAAAAATACTTCACATTTTTTTCTATTTTAAAAGGGAGGATTACTACTAGGTACACAAAAAAACCCTAAATTACTATGAGATACAAACATACAAAAGTATTACTACTAGGTACAAAAATATATAGTGATATTCCAATATTACCCCTATTAATGTGCTGCACATAAATATTGTGTGCAGCAAAAGTTCATGTGCAGCAAAGTGTGTGCAGCAAAAAAAGTGTGTGCAGGAAAAAAAAAGTGTGTGCAGCAAAAAAATGTGGTGGTCCGGCGGCGGCGGTCCGGCAGCTTTTCCGGCGACCAGTTTTTTTTTTTTTTCTTTTTTTTTTTGGACGAACAGTTTTTCCGGCGACCGGCTGCCGGAGCTCCGGCGGCGGCGGCCCAGCAGCTTTCCGGCGTTTTTTTTTTTTTTTTTTTTTTTTTTTTTTTTTTTTTTTTTTTTTTTTTTTTTTTTTCTGACGAACAGACTTTCCGGCGACCGGTCGCCGGAGCTCCGCCGGCGGCGGCGGCGGCGGTCCGGCAGCGGCAGCGGTGGTCCGGTGGTGGGTGGAGGTTGGGGTTAGTGTTTTAAAGGTATATGGGTTTAGGGGTATATTTGGTATTTTACTTTAATATTTTGTATTAAATAATAATTATTTTAAATCAATGTATCTAGTAGTAATTAGGGGTACAAAGTGTGTACCTATCAGTAATTATTTCATTTTAAAAATATATCTTAATTATAAATTTACCACTTACCCTTAATAGTTATATTTAGGAGTGGGAAAAAATACCAACAACTCGATATGCCGAGCTTATCGTATAAAAAAATATCAAAATTTAGGTATACCAAAATTTTTTGTACGGTATAATCGTCGTACCGAAAATATTGGTTCGGTATCGGTATCTACCGATTTAAAATTTCGGTATTTTGGTATACCGAAAAAAATTATATATATTATATTATTTTATTTTTGTATTTATAATTTTTATTTAAGGCCCAAGTAATTGAGCCCAAAAAATAATATTTTCAATAGGGCCTAGCCATTTAACTTACCTGCCCATTTAACATTTGCATAATCCCTCACTTATTATGTTTAGGCGTGTATACAACGCAGATTCCAAATTCCAAATTATCACTGCTGCAACAGTTCTTCGCTCCTCTTCATCCAAACGTCGAACACCAACTATAATCTCTTCCGCCTCTTCTAAACTTCTTCACTCTGCTGTAATCAATCTCACCGTCTTCTTCTCGCTCTTCGTGGAATCCGCCTCGTACGCCTCCCACAATAAATCCATTCTCTTGCCGCCGTCAATATTGTGTCGCTCCTCGAACAACTCCCTTCTTCTCATCTCTCTCCACCTTTTCTTAATTGCTCCCCGGTTAAGGGTAGGTTTAATTTTAAATTTACATTTTCTAGGATTTTTTCAGTGATGTACTTCTCGACCTATTCCTAAAAATTAGGGATCGTCGTTGTTGTCAAGTCTTCAATCTGTAACCCCAGTAAATTTCTTTTTGTTTTCCATGAATATGAGATGGATATTGCTAGTTATTCTTAGAGTTAAACAGGATTTGGCTTATTTTGAAAAAAATTATGTGAATTTTATTTATAGTTTAAAAATTAATTTTTGACATGTTTCGGTATATTGATAATATTGAATAGGACATGGTATATTGAATTTTCGACGTGCAATAAAATTTCGGTATTTCGGTATGATGCGGTATTTACCAAAAAATCGGCACGGTATGAATTACGGTTTGGTAACGGTTATGCATTTTAAGTTACCGAAATTTCGGTATGCCGAAATATGGGTACCGATATTTCGGTATTGGCATCGGTATGAAAAACATCATACCGAAAATTTTGGTACGGTATCGGTATTTTCGGTATGCCGTGTTTACCCACCCCTAGTCATATTTTATAATTTAGAGTTGATATGTAGCAGTGGCGGATCCAGAAATCCGTAGTGGGGGTGGGCTAAGTTTATTAAAAAATAATATATATATATATATATATATATATATATATTTATATATTAATTATACTTACACACCAAATTAATTTCTCAAAGAGAATTGATTACATTTTAATATTTATTATAATGGGCTTATAAAATATATAATTTGAGAATACATCTTTATTTTTTAACTTCTTTAGGTTGGGCTTAAAATATTTTTGGATTGGGCTAAACTTAAAAATACAATTTATTTACTTATATTGCAATGACTTTTCGTTGGCAGCCCGGGGCTGCCCTCAAGAAGATCTACCACTGATATGTAGTGTACTCAAGTGCAAGCGTGCACTCATATATGTATAAATTTTTATTCAATAGTGTATATATGCTTCTTAATAATTATATACTCTTTTATACTCAATTTTTTATTAAAAAAACTAACAAAACTAAGTAGAATATTTGCTAACAAAGTATATACATTTTTGTTCATAATTTAATACATTTCTGAAATCTATAATAACGATGGAAGCAAATGTTGGACGGAGAAAATATTTTTAAGATTCTTATTTTATTTGGAGTAATTTTATAATTTCAAATTTTAGTTAAATTAAGTTTAATTATATATTTATAAATAAAAACTAAATGATAAAAATAAAAAAATGACACTACTGGTAAAAAATAAATACTAATACTCTAGTATTAATTTTAATTCTCTCCTACTTTAAATAATGTATAAGTTAATTTAAATTTGTATTATTAATAATAAATTTTAATTTATAATTTTTAAATAATTTTTATTTTACAATCTGCACGACCAATCCATTAACTAAGAGTTAGTCTCTTATAAATCGAATTTACATATTGTCCTCTTTAATTTAAAAATACGCAGTTCACATTTTAATAATACTAGATTTTTAAAATGTGCTTCGCACTTTGCTGGCACGTTATACTGCAATATATTCCCTCCGTCCCAAAATTTATTGCACTGTTACTGTAGATACGGAGTTTAAGAAATGTTACTTTATTGACTTTTTAACTCAACTTTGAGGGGTAAAATTGTCCATGCATTTTGATTTATGTTTAAATTTGTTCATGCAATTTTATAAATGTTTAAAAAGTGGAGGATAAATTGGTAATTTGTTTTGCTATTTTTAGAAGGTACAATCTATTTTGGGACGGATAAATGTGGAAAGTGTGCAATCAATTTTGGAACGGAGTGAGTATCTTAAATTAAGTTATAATTTTGATAGTTTATATTTAAGGCGGCACTATTGCCACCCGAAACATTTCTGAAGGCACTCGGACCCCTTTAAATTTTTTTAGTAAAAGTACTTTTATATCCCCCATCCGTAACTTACTCCATCCGATCTTTTTGTCGTCCCATTTTGCTAACCCCACCCAAACACATACAACACTCCATGAACACACACAAGGGAAAAAAAAAAAGTGAAAAAACAAAAAAGCGCATAAGAGAAGTGGGAGAGAAAAAGAAGAGAGGAAGAAGAAGAGAGGAAAAATGAAAGAACATACACAAGAAAATATATCAAGATGAGATTACGTATGTTCTTATTCGTGAATTTTATGTTCAAAATAATTAGTAATTTAGGGTATATTTGGATTTTATTAATTCGTACTCCATGTAGCCATGAATTAGTGGATTTATGGTAAAATATTTGTATAAATAAATTGTGTGTGGTATCATTTGTGGTGTTAAAATGTGGTTTAGGTTGGGAAAATAGCATACTAAAGATTTAAAAAAAAAAAATCATTTGTGGAAGATGATTTGATCGGTCCTGGTCTACCGAAAATAGAAGAAAATTTCGGCAGGTCCCAAACGAAATAAGGTCTCAATCTAAGCAAGAGTTATGTGAACTTAGACCTGATTTTTGATAGACTTCCACCGAATATAAACCTGATTTTTTGTTAACAATTTAATGATCTTTGAGGTTTGATTCTTTTCCAATTCTAACATTGTGCTGCATTAGAACTTACAATTATAAAGATGCCAGTAACTGCTGATCTACATGAGTATGTTGATATGTTTTCTTTTTTCCTTATTTCTTCTCTCTCCTCTTTCTCTCCATCTTCTTTTGTGTTAATTTTTCACTGTTATTTCCGTTGATTATGGTGTGTTGTGTGCGTTTGGCTGGAGTTAATGGTTTGGGTGGAGTCAGCAAAATGTGCCGGGTGGACTGTGGAGTAAGTTTAATGGTGAAGGACATAATCGTATTTTCACAACAAGTTTTTAAAGGAATCGGGTGCTTTCAGTAATATTAATATTTTGAGTGGCAATAGTGTCGCCCTTATATTTATTTGAAGCGCAATATTTATGTCTTCCTTCTCTATTTACGTGTGAGTGGGTGAAGATTAAAAAAGAAAATTGTACTTTTGAATATAAATTATAAAACAAACTAGGGGTGTTTGTTTGGATGAATTGGAATGGGAATGAAAAGTGATGTTTGGAATTGGGTGTGAAATGGAAGGAATCATCTTCCACTACTAAATGGGTGGAATCAAACCCATTCCATCCTAAAATCATACTAATTCCAATTCCAATTCCTACAAAAATTCCAATCAACCCTAAGAGTTTTGAGTAATTCAAATAGGAAAAGTGAATAAAATTGTTGGATTGAAACAAATAAAGCGTTAAAAGATATGTATTGTTATTATGAACTCGAATCAAGTTAGATATCCTGATCGATAAGAGGCACTGATTGCTTGTATAAGCATTCGATCTCATCAAAGGGTGCGAGTCGAGTGACCCGCTTATTTTTGTAAAGGCAAATTAGCAAAATCTAAAAAACTGGAGGTATAATACCCTGACATAAAATTTCCAAGAGATCCTCACTTTTACACAATCTTTCACACACTTCTTCAAATACATACATCTCCCACGCCCTTACCACCAATTTTCCATTTGTTCTCAATTTTTATTTTAGTTTTTCCTTCCAAGTGTTTTGTTTTTTAATTTTATTCCAAGGAGAGTTGAAGAGAATCTACTGCAGGATTTTGTAGTATTTGAGGATAGATAGAAATTAGGGCTACAGAGGAAATCATAATCTTTTATAAGCTATAAACTTCAATGCTCATTCACACACTATAAAGAAACTTCATAAATATTGAGAGTTTCAAGTGTAGAACAAAAACAATAAAATAGATAAAGACACAGTGTCTTATGATCACTTTAATTCCAATAGCATCCTCAAGAACTCGAGCTTTACTACCATCAGGACCATACTCAGATAATCCAAAAATAAGTAAACCGATGTGATCATGACATTGTAGGTGCTTGCGATGGGACGGATGCGACTTCCCTCAGTTGGTTTGGGTGGCATAGCCCGTTGCAGAAGTCCCCCCCTTTTTTTTATCCATTTCTTTACTCTTTAGGGAGCCAAAGCTTGACTTTATAGGCACATTAAACAATAATTAACTCAAGCAAACACAAAACACTTGGCAAAAATAGAAACTTAACCCAGAAAATTCAAGCAGGAAATTTGTGACTTGGGACAAATCCTGATTTGCACCATAAGTTCCAACACATTCTCAACTTCTTGCATATTTCTAGATTGCAAAATGCATGCTATAAGTAATCACAGTTGTAAGTATCTTAAGATTAACCATTTCAACTAATAAAAGGAAAAGGAAAACAAACATAATCTCAATCAAATGGTAAGCAAGAGACTTGAGCTTTATATAATGTGCATGTTACTCAAGGACTGCATAACGGGATTAAATTAGTTAACATAGAGTGAACTGGCCATGCATCCCATACGAAATTAAGTAGAGTGAACGAAAAACTTTTAAGTGCTTAGTTAAATGGCAAAAGTACTGAAGAACAGCCAAAACCCAAAAAACTGAACATTAAATACCATTAAGATCAATAAAACAGTCTAAGGTAGGGTTGCTCTTCTCATGGAAGAGATAGCATCAAGCAAACCCCAACATTAAATACCATTAAGATCATTAAAACAGTCTAAGGTAGGGTTGCTCTTCTCATGGAAGAGATAGCATCAAGCAAACCCCAACAGCACATGGCAAGAAATAACAGATTATTAACCATGCAATTTTCTGAGAAAATGTACTGCTTGGAGGTATCAACCAATGCAGATGTAGAAACAGCAAGTTTGGATCACATTGGAGTTCCTTCTATACACAATTAAAGGAAGGATACATATCATTTCACATGGAGATTATATCATTCCTAAAAAAAAAAAAGTTTGATAGATTAACATACATGATTATTCCAAAATGGCATAACCCAACAAAATGCATACTTCAATTAGGTTCATTCGTAGAGAATTCTAGCTTACACTAATACCTTTTGAGTTCCGTACTTCAGCATCATCACTTGCTATATTCAAATTTTCCGAGATAAACAATGTAGCAATGAGATCATACTCATATAACACATTCATAAATTTTTCATCTTGTTCTTCATCAACGGGCATCAAATTGCCCGGCCTTACAGTCTGAATCCATAAATACAGAATAAAATTATTATCAATACCTTCCGAACAAATCCTTACACACACTCATTCACACATACGGAATAAAAGGATTACCTCGTGACCGTATTGCTGGCATTTCATCATTGCATAAGAACTGTCTTTGCCTCCACTAACCAGTGCAAACATCGCTTATCGTATCCAGCCTTAAAGAAAAATTACAGTTACATTGTTCAACCGTCAAGTGTCAAATATATAAGCAAAATACAAAATCATCATGTACATGATGTAACTTACTCAGTTAATGCAGCATCTCTGCACTTCACAACATCTCAATTGCAATTACTCATATAAAGAAATTTGGCATGGTTGATCGTCGGCGGATCAATGGTTGCCTCCATCAATCTTAACATCCGCAATTTCTCCATTAAAGAAAAATCACAGAAAAAACATGAACTCAGTAACACCATTTAGATCTTCACGAATGAAAGCAATTAGCCACCTACAGTTTTTCTTAATGGAAAACATAAATTCAGATAATGAGAAAGATTTCGAACTCTGCATAATAAGTTTACATTAGTCAATAATGATCTTTTTATTATATGCTCCCTCTATACATTTTCCAACACAAACATTAACAGAAACTTAAAGAGTATACTTAAATTGATAGTGGAAATGATAACATGTTTAAAATATACATTGTTTTCAAGTTCATGATCATCTAAGCTCAATTTTGTTTAGACAAAAAAGTTATTTCAATGAAATACCTCTTCACATCATCCTTTGGCAAATTAGTAAAAGGAAGTTCACAATCTCACCTTAAAAGCTGCATAGAGAAAATGTCATTTAGTTGAATAGAAAGAACATTGTGGAACCTCCCATCACAACCAACCAAAACAAATAAATGATAAAAGGCATGCAGACCCATCAATATACCTTTGAAATCTTGTGAGGACCTGGTGTAATCTCATCAGCAACAGAACTATCTAATGCAATTTACATAACCTTGTAAAAAGAGAAATCGATAAATACTGTCCTCTCAAATCCAATCAAAAGACTTCAATTGCCACAAATATCACGTTTAGAAAACACATGAAATAGTGGAGAATCATCTTTTGCAATCATAATTCATGAATATGTAAAAAGTTACTCACATATATGATTCTGCCGTAGCATTAAGCATGCTTGCCATCTTTGTTAAATCAAGCAAATCTCTTGTCATTATGAGGAATGTCAACTCCTCCATCTTGAGCTCCCTACACTAAATGAAATGGATAAGTAAATAAATTGAATAAATCCTTCCTACATTACAATATTGTAGTTCATTCAAATAACATCAGCAAAAAAATACACAAAATGTCACATATTTGGCGTAGAAAAATACCTTGAGGGAAAGGAAAACACAATTCCCAGTTCTAATGAGGCCCACATCAAACAGTGCACGGAATGCCCTTCTGCTCCCAGCCGCCTCAACAGAAAAATATTTAACAGTGACCTGAAAGAATTTAGTAGCACCAGCAATAGTTCTCATATCATTCAAATATTGAAACAGATATTGTCTCCTCTGGAATCATATTAGTACATGAACACGAACATAGAAAGTATTAAAGATGAATAAGTACCTCAAAATTTCCTTCATACTCATCCTTAAAGCGTCTTCAGAACTCGGTGACTCAGTAGAAATCCAGTGCAGTATGCTATCATGGAGGAAGTGTCAGAATTCTCCCATTTGTTTGATTTTCATGAAAACGCCCTCAATTTATTCTATCATTTTGTATTCAAAAGTAAACAAAGATCTATCTAAAATCACAACCCTAAACCCTTCAAAAAGTAATATGAAGAATTCACTAATTAACAGCCAAATATAAACAAACAAACAAAGCATTTTGAAAGAACTAATCAAATAATAATTTTCAATCCAAAATTAGAGCAAAAGATCCCATACATTCTCTTACCATATTATCGATGAGAGAGACACCAACGTTGGGGCGATACCAGATAGGAAAACCCTCCATCTTGTTTTCTCCTCTGCTGCCCCAATTCTTCTCTCACTTCATTTGTTCCTCTTGACGTTTCAGAAGCGTCAACGTTTCAGATTCGAAGAATAACGTTAAAGCTTACTTAAAGAGATTAGGAGTATAAAGAACGTAATAAATAGAGGTAACTAATTTCAGGTTATAGAGGTAAAAAAGAAAATTTTGTAGGGATATAATGGGAAGAAATGTTTCTCAATGCTTGGTTCTTTTAATATATTATGATATGATATGATATGACGTGTAAATAGGCTCGATTAACCAAAATCCATTAAACTGGGAAAGGATTAATAAGATTCGATAGATTTTAATTTGGAATTTTATTATTCTTAAACTAATCCCTCCTCACATGCTAATGATTACTCACATACTCCCTCTCCTCCCAGGTTACCTGGAGAGAGTATTTTTCATTTTGTTATGGGTAAATCAAACAAATTAATTATTTCCTCTCCCCATGTATTTTTATCCACTTTTTATTTTGAAGTGTCCCACGTATTTTTACTCATTTCATTTTTGGCAAAAATATATAATATTTTATTACCTATTTTTTACAATCCCAATAACTTTAATTAATTTTTTACACTTTATTCATCATTCTCAATAACTTTATTCATTTTTTCTTTTTAAATTACTAATTTATCTCTACTTTCTCTTACATTATATATTAAAAAAATAAAACATCTTAATCTCTGTGCCCGTACAAACGGGTAAAAATACCCGGGACCGGAGTGAGTTTTTCTTTCTTTATGAGTCTCAGGTTACACTAATATATCTATCTACTTTATATTAAAATATTATTTTGTCATCTCAATACATATTAAAATACTATATTACTCCCTCCATCTACTTTTAAGGTATCTATTTTACTATTTTTGGCGTCCGCTTCGTCATTTACCCTGTTTATTAAAAAAGTATAAAATATGGCTCACCATTTTCCTCTAATACAACTATTTTACATATAATAATAATACTTCATAATCCACGTGCAAAAAGCAAATGAATACTTTATAATCCAAATCAAATCAATACTTTAGAATCCAAATGAATACTTTAGAATAAGAGGTACTATTAAATATTTGCAATAGGGTAGAGACACGCACACCCACCCACTCCCCAATTCTCTCTTTCTTCCTCCCCTCTCACTGTTGCCACTCAAAACTCTCTTCACAGGGCCACACCCTCAACCCTCTCTCGCTCTTCTATGCCTTCAAGGACTCGATCTTCATTTTAAGGTATGTCATTTTCCATCTCTCTTACATCTCTACTATATTGAAATTTGAAGCATGGAAGAGGATGATGCTTCGTGTTTCGTAAATTCATTTGTTTCCATCGTATATCATAACCATCTGGAGAAATACCCTGATTCCTAAATCTAACAATCTTAGACCTACAAAAAACACAACCTCATATTCTGCGTCTCCCCTGGATTAAGCTTGAATATGAAGCAATTTTGGAACAAAAGCAAATTAATCCATGTTTATACTCGAAGCATAGGACATCAACAGGATCACAATTTCATAACAATGCTTAGAATTCTGTTTTGTACGTATTAATTCGTGTATTATGACATTTGTTTTGTGATACCTTTTCTTCATTTGGGAAGTAGGGTTGTACACTGGATGAAAGATGATAAGAAACCTATGAAGTGGTCAAAACCAAAAGTTTATGTTTTTTGTTTGCCTAATCTATTTTCAGTATACTGTCAAAGATAATATAGCTAAAACACAAGATTGGAATGAGTGAACTACTTGAATATGTTGCTTAAGTCTGATTATGTGCTTGATCTATCCTGTATGGAAATGATTTAGAGTGACTTGTTCTGCCTATTTGATTCTATATTTGAAAGTGGCCAGTTTAGTACTTCCAATTGCCATTGAACCTCATCTTTTTAAAGGACTAGTCATATGCATTCTAGTTACCCTTAACTGGACAAACTTATTTACTCAAAAAAATTACACTAGTTGACTGCTCCATCAATCTATCTCAGATTTTATATAGATATGAACTCACATGAATTTGCTGTTTCACATTCTCTGTGTAGATGTCAACCTCACTTGAAGAAAAGGATTGGTACACTGTAAGCAAGAATTCGCAAGACTCGCCTATTCCAAATGAGCATTCAAGCCAACCATTAAATACAACAGATGCAAGAAAGAGGAAAGAAATAAAAGATGGATCAGTTGTGTGGGATCACTTTGAGAAGATTCTAGATGAGGAGGGCTGCATTACCTCAGCTAAGTGCAATTACTGTGATAGAATTTTCAAGTGTCACCCAAAAAATATTGACTGTTCAACACTTCAATGTCACATGGATGCATGCATGAAAAACCCTCACAATTCACAGACTCCTGAAAATTCATTAAATTCACAGCCTAGTGATGAAGAGGATTGCACAATGAGTATGTCTACTTATTATAAAATTAGGAAAGCTCTTGCATACATGATAATTGTTGATGAATTGCCATATAAGTTTGTGGAAGGGGAAGGGTTTAAGGAATTTATGAGTAAAGCATGCCCTGGATTTATAATTCCCTCTCGATTGGTGGTTGCACGGGACTGTTATCAATTGTATGTTGATGAGAGGACTAAATTGAAGTCTTTTATTAAAAAGAACTGTCAAAGAGTTAGTCTTACCACCGATACATGGACTTCATTGCAAGGACTTAATTACATGTGCATTACTGCCCACTTCATTGATAATGAATGGAATTTACACAAAAAAATTCTGAATTTTGTCCTAGTTTCAAGCCATAAGGGTGATTACATTGGCAAGGCACTGGAAACTTGTGTTCTTGATTGGGGATTGAAGAATGTGTTCACCGTGACTCTGGATAATTCTAGCTCAAATGATACAGCAATTGCGTTTTTAAAAAAGAGAATGTCGAATTGGGGGAATGGTGTGGCAAATTGTAAGTACCTTCATGTGAGGTGTATTGCGCACATAATTAACTTAGTGGTACTCGAGGGAATTAAAGATGTTGATCCTTCAGTGAGGCGGGTAAGGGATGCTGTGAGATATATTAGAAATTCTCCTGCTAGACTTAGAAAATTTAAAGAGTGTGTGGAATATGAAGGGATAGAAAGTGAGCAGTTCTTGTGTTTGGATGTGGCTACGAGGTGGAATTCCACATATTTGATGTTAAAAAGAGCAGAAATATTTGAGAAAGCATTTGAAAAGTATGAACTTGAAGATCTGAATTATGTAGCTGATTTAGGGATGGATGGGGTTCCGAGATCATATGATTGGGCATGTGTTCGTAAACTTACAGATTTGTTGACGCATTTTTATGAGATGACATTGAATATTTCAGGCTCTTTATCTGTCACTTCTGACTCCTTCTTTAGTGAGATTAGTGATTTATGTTGCATTTTAGATGAATGGAAAGCTAGTGATGATTTAATGATGAAGAATTTGGGTGAATCAGTGAGATTGAAATTTGACAAATATTGGGGAGAACCAGAAAAAATGAACAAGCTTATTTTTTGGGCCAATGTTTTTGATCCACGGGATAAGTATGAGTTTATACAGTACTCTTTAATTGAGATGTATGGGGAGGAAAAGGGTGGAACGATGCTTAAAGGTCTGAGGGATGAGCTTTCGGAGTTGTTCAAGGAATATGAACAAAAATACGGACCGAAAAATGATGCAAATACTAGTGGAAGTAGTATCTTCTCAAGCTCCAGTTCAGTTAATGTCTCAGATTCAGATTCTGTTGGTGGCAGGCCATATTCATTCTTAAAAGCCAAGTATAAAAAGCAGAAAATGGTGAGTGGAGGTGGTGGAAACAAGAAAACTGAACTAGAAGTTTACTTGAATGAAGATACTTTAGAGGATGCTGAGAATCTAAATGTGCTAAATTGGTGGAAAACTAATTCTGATAGATTTCCCGTTCTTTCAAAGATGGCTCGTGACATTTTGGCTATTCCCATCTCAACTTTTGCATCTGAGTCTGCTTTTAGTACGGATGGGAGGGTACTGGATGCATTTAAGAGTTCTTTGACTCCGAAATTAGTTGAATCAATGGTATGTGGACGAGATTGGCTTCTAGCTTCGAAAACTCCAGCAAATGTTGAAGAAGAGTTTGATGAGCTAGAAATTTTCGAGGAAGGTAGTTCCGAATTTATTTAATCATTGGTAAATTTCATTTTACTTTGATTTGCTTGGTATTGAATAAATTATAATTTGTCATAACATAATATTCTTTCAAGTTTCAGAATTGCCTAAAGTTGGACTCTTTCGTTGATGTCAACACCAACAACTAGAAGATGGAGACGATGAGTGAACAAATTTATGTTGGGATGTTTAAGAGACTTTTGTTTGGTTTTGTTATTGACATTATTATTACGCTATTAGCATATGCGGCGTTGACAGTATAATTATTAATGCAATTTTCTAATTGCTTATGTTTTCTTATTAATGAAGGGGAAGGTATGTTGGACTGTTGGAGGCATGAATAGGGCAGGTGTGGTTTATGTTTCTATTAAAGCACATACACAAAGGGGCATAGTTGCTTTGGGAACACACTTATGTGAGATGATCTTACGTTAAATTTGGTCTGAATTTTCCGTGTCATTTTGATGTAACATATCTTGGGCCAATCCGTAGAGAAATGTAGGATTGAGGAGGAAAATTATACTATAATTCAATCAATAAACCCTTTGAACAAGAATTGAATTTATTCACCCCACCACATGTTATTCTATAAAGAGATATTTATATTCTAATTCAATCAATAAATTCTTTGAGAAATGGATTGAATTTATTCATCCCACCAAAGATGAGAAAGGGATTGAATTTATTCACCCAACCAAAAAGATATCACGGTATAAAAAGATATCACCCAGAAATTTGTCATAAATTTATACTCCATAATCCATATTAACCGTTCAATTCAGTTTCATGCTATCCGTTTTAATATTGGATTTTTTTTTAAAAAATCGATTTACGAAATTACCACATGCACACAGTAATTAATCATGCATTATCCTATGCTTCAAAAATGTAACAACTCTGAATTCTGATAAACATTTAATTGCTGCAGATTTACATTACACGGTCCATATTATCAATTAGTAACTAATAAGCTTTATTTAAGTCCTAATTAATTGCGAAGAACCACCACATCCACCTATGGATTAGAGTAATGTTGGTATACCCTGCAACAATCTTTCTTCCTGGTAGGTTAGTTGTCTGCAAGCTTATGCCGTAGAAATTGCCTTAGATTTTTGTCGAGGAGGTATGCCCAGCCAGTTCTTCATCATGTCGTATACGGTGAAACCAATCGCAACTGATGGAACAACCTGCAACAAAGATCAAAGGCTTCTTTCTCTCAGTAAAACGGATTCAAGCAGTGAAGCTTAAAGACACCTAGTTCGTACGCTGCAGCGACATTGGAAAAACCTCATTGCTCCGTGCTAGCTAACTTAGGCATTAGGCCTTCATTCATGGTTTCTCCCAAATTTTAAACGCGTAGGCGACGACTAGATACTAGGTACCATAATACAGTGAAAAGAAACAACTTAGACATTACCTTAATATAATTGATGCTCAATCCAGCAAATAATTGTCTCCAACCTTGATTTTGGGCGACGTAAACGATTCCCTCCCTTGTGCTTCTGAATGCGACACCACCTTGTGATGAAGGTTGCAGATGCTCAACCTGAGAGTTAAGAATAAGAATACAGAGAAAGAAGTTAACAAAGATTTCAATTAGAAAAACTTAAACTGGCAATAGTTATTATTATTATATAAATTAACACAGTATGATATACAGAGTATTAATACCTGCATCTGCCTCCGGACAACATCTAAAGGATATGTGAAAGTCTGTCCAAGTAAACCAGCCAGAGCCCCACAGGATAGTCGCATTACAATCGACGTCTGGTGTTCTTCAGGAACGTGCCTTTTGAGTTCTTCGTACACATAGAACTTCAGGCCAGCATATGGAAGAATACCAATGAGTGTTGGACCTGTGGGAAAGCATCTTCGGCATTAGTATTCATTGATTTGCAAATTTTCATTATTAATCAGGAAAAGAAAAGAAGAAGCAGATATAAAAGCCATGTGAAGTGAATAATTAATTTCAAGATTCAAAAGATGTTGTCCAGCCCATGAAGAGAACAGAAATATAAATTCAATATTTATACAAAGTAAAATATTACTATGGCTTTATGAAGGTGGTTAATTAGTGAAATTGAAGATGAGATCAAATGTTACAACAGCATGCATGCATTTGTACCTATGCCTCGATAGAGAGCGCGGATGCCCCCTTCTTGGTAGACTCTCTCAAAAACATTTTTAATTCCGGTGTAAGCCGGATTTACATTGAACTGTCTACTCCCATGCTGCAAAGTTCCTCTAGTGTCTACAATCTGGAGTAGATAAAAATACAAAATTTATTGTTCGCCATTTAAAAATAACTACTAACTCCACTCCATCCCGAAAGCAATCACTGTAGATACCGAGGGAAAAAGAGAGAGAAACAAATGCTTAGTACCTGGTACGCAAGCTTTGTTCGAGCTAAATCTAGAGGATAGGTGCATAGAACTGCAGTTCCTCCAGCAGCAGAACCAGCTAAAAGATCCACAACTGGCCCAGTTCCTAAAGCAGAGTGGTTATCTAAAATCCATAACCGATACTGTTCATACGCCATGAAGTGTAATGCTGCGTAGGGTACAATCCGAAGTACACTAGCTCCATTCCCTCTACACCATTTAAAAAAAAATCATACACATTTCGACAATTGCAAGCGAAATAAAGGTCAAATGAATGATTTGAAGCTTACTTGTAAAATCCAGCTACACCTTCATGCTTCAGTAGCTTCTTTAATGAGTGGTAGACCCCAAGAGATTGAAATCCAGTTCTAGTCTAGAAGAAATGAAAGAATCAAAACATCAGGAAATATAGGAAAAATTAGCTACTACATGTAACATAACACATTCAAAACAAAACATTCTCCATTCCTATATTCCCAAAAATTGCAGTACAATAGGTCAGTCTTACAGAGAGGTGCTTTACACTGAAGAATAAGTACATCAATTTCTGTTAACCCAAGAATAAGTACATAGAAGATTCAACATATCAGAGATGAAATCATGAAAGCAAGTTTGAAAATGCATTACATGGTACTGCTAGTTAAAACTTATGCTACTCTTGGTTTCCTTATATCAATATCAGATATTTAAGCTACCCTCAAATAAAGAGAGTTATGCCACGAAAACACATATACATGCATGTATCAAAGACCCTCAACCGAAAAGAGAAACAGAAAGTACATGATCTATGTGGCATTTCAAACACTATTGCTAAGATCAATACAAGGCCAATAAATTAACTGATACTCGAACAATAGGATATACTACTATTCCCGGAAGGTCACCGAGGAGCCAGAACCATATAAGCTACAAATCATTCAACCCATTCTCTATAATAATGCCACATCAAGTGCATATAATAAATCCATATAACACGATCTAATATTAAGATATAAAACTACCAAAGCTATAATTGAATGCCAAAACCAACATCACTACATAAAGATTCGCATAAATCTTTTGAGGAACTAAGACAATGAATCATCAAACTTCAGGTTAACCCTTAATAAAAAATCTAGATAAAACGAAACTACTTCCATCAAATAGATAACTGAGATCAAATTTACAGCATTCACCTGCAGAAGAATTTTAGTTCGTTCTAATGGAGCAACTGCAGTTTTAGCAAAACCACCAGCAACACCTCCAGCAATCAACTCCTTAACATATACAGGAACTGTATCTAGATACTTAGCAGCACCTGTAGCTGGAGATCCATCTACAAAACCAGTTACATTTGGTGACAGAGTAGACCCTTGTGAAGAACTCATCTTCTAGAAATACACACTGCACTAATAACTCCAGATATTCTTATCCACCCTGCAATTGGTAAAACTCCTTATCCCATCTATCTCTTGGGATAGAGAAAGACAACACTTTCTGCTCAACAGGTAGAATCAATGGCTGGAGAACAAACTCTATGTTCACAAGCCAATCTTCTTCAGCAGAAACAAGAGTCATCAATATGCCCTTAAAAGCAGAACTCTTCACAGGTAGATCCAATCAAAGCCAAATCCATAAAATACCCAGACACCCATCAATCTTGGATTCCAATAACCTATATGCGATATCAAATCTTGGAAAAAAATAATTATTGCCACACCCCAAATGGATTTTTTGGGTGATACGAACAATTTTGGGATCTTAAATTCAAGAAAAGCCTCTTGATTTTATGAATTGCGAAAAGTGGAGGCTTTTCTTGAAAGTATAAACACAGTTTGAATTATTCGTCGAACAAGGGGGGATTGTTGTTTTGTTTTCACATATAAAATGAAAATTACAGATTTTTTAATTCGTTCTCCTTTTTCCTCGGTGCTTGGGGGTTATGCGTTGTCTTGACTGGAAAATTTTGTAAATTAAAATAATAATAAAATAATAAAGAAAAACGAATGGAGTAACACAGCAGAAACGTCGAAAACTGGGCCTTTGAAAACCACAGAAACGAGAAACATGTGACTTGTGAGAGCCCAAAGTAAGAAATTAGGATCTGGATTCTTGTTATATGGAAGAAATTCCCATCAAATTCGATTAATCTATTGGTTGATGAGTTGAGCCAAATTGATCAGTTGGAGGTGTTAAATGTGGTGGGCCTCATCTACCATTTTATAGAAAAACTTCCACCCATGTAGGCCTTCCTCTTCGAAAGCCCAATAAGAGCCCAAGCAAATGAAGCCATCGGAGCCCATGTCATAAAAATTCCGCGCTAGCCAGCTCGGAGAAGGCCGATAAGTGATTATAAAAATTAATAACTAATTAAGAAAAAAAAAAGTAAAATGAAGTCGTACACATTTGTTGCTCATATTTAATTATTCCATATGAGTTAGAGCATTCAGAATATATATTTTATCTTAATCTTATTGACAGATTTTTTTTCTTGGTTTATTGCAAATATATTCTTCTGAATATGAATATACATGAAGGGACCTTTTTTTTTCATCTTTCAAGTAGTAGTAAAACTACGTAATATAAACAACATCACAATTCTATTAAAACGTAATTACTTTTCTAAACTTTATTAATTCAAACACAACAAGTTTATTCAGTTTTTATCTAATTATATCTATAATTTTCTTACTTTTTCTTATATTATACCTGTAAAAAAAATATTGACCATTTGCCCTTTTCTTTTTGTTTTCTTCATTCTAAATTACCACTCAAATAGTAATTCAATAAATATAAAATATGAATACATTTGAAGTGACCGTCCAAAATAGTAAAATAGATATTTTATGAGTGGCGGAATAACTCATTATTTTATACAACAAATGATTTATTGCACTCTTGTATATAAAATCATACATTTTTATGATTCATACGTTATTTTATTATTAGTTTTTTATATTAATTGTTATGATATAACTGTGTTTTCACCTGTGTAACTTTCACTTAGCCTTAATTATTATAACACGGTATAATTTTTATATTTTTAATTTTAATTATGTGAATTTGTACGTATAACCAAGTATAAACATTATAAACTCGAAAATAGCAATGACATTATGAGTGATACACAATAATCACTCAACAAATTAATCTAAACTAATCAAGTTCTATCACTACAACAAATATATTTTTTAGCAAAGCAATTTACAAACGGAATTCAATCAATTGATAATTACCAATGAATTAGCAGTCAAAATGACATTTTTCTATTAGCAATGAAATGTCAATGGATTTATTTTCTATTTTAACAACGTAATTCAATCTGTTGGTAATTACCAATGAATTACCAAGGGAATCTTTATATAAATTACCAACGGGATTTTTAGCAACAGATTAACAATGGAATTATTTACCAATTGAATTGATTTTTCATTACTAAAAATTTATTAACCACCACTTTACCAACATAAATTTACCAACGGATTTCATTGATAAACCGATTTAACAATAGAATTAAAGTTTTTACCAACGAATATTCCGTTGGTAAGTGTATGCCCATCCAAACCATTTAAGAGATCTAAAATTTACTTAAACCAATCAATCTCTATTAAATATCAAAAGTAAAGATGAATTAATGAACATATGTGGTTATATACACTTATAAGTGGCGGACGCAAGAATTTGACTTAGAGGGCCCAATTAGTAAAGAAAATACTATACAAAAATAAAAATAAAGTTACAGTTAAGAGAGAATATTCACCGTGGAACATGATGTTTCATGGACAATTATAGTTTTCTTATAATATCGTTCCATACATATTAAAAAAATTACATTACAAATTAAATATAAAAAAATTGAATAGAAATGAATCCTAATTATCCCTTTAAAACCATTCCACTTAAATAAAATTTTCCTCAACAAAATAAATTATTCTAAACTCTTCCACTAAAATAAAACCCTAATTTTTAAATTTAATAATATTACATTTCACATAAAAAGAGCATAACAAATTTAATTTAACAAAATATTAATAAATTTAAATAAAATCTCAAACCCTAAATAAATTATTCTAAAATCTTTCTACTAAATAAAAGCACAAATATTTAATTTAATAAATTTAAATTAAAATACCTCAGAGAGATAGAGGAAGTTGAGAGAGAATATGGGTAAAGACACATTTGAAAGGGGAATGAAGATGTTGTCAATGTCGTTAGCTGTGTGTGGATTTGGGAACTTGAGATTTATATATTTTATTTTTATTTTATTTATAAAATTACTATTATATTCCTGAATTTTTTAGAAATTTCAGGGCCATGTGCCCCCTTATCACCCCATGTCCGCCCCTGAATTCTATGACAACTTTCAAATTTCATTTTCTTTCTTAGAAAATCTCAATATTTGGATTAAAAATATTTTGCGAGACTATTCATGTGAGATGTGTAAAATATGATTGTTATTTAGGTAAAATATGTTTATTAAAAATTAAATTATATTTTTTAAAATATAATTAATATTATATTAAAGTATGATTCTAGGTATTTTGATATAATAATTCACCATAAAAATATTTAACTAACAATAAATATATTTTACAAGCATACTATAATTAATAATAAGCATATTTTATTTATAACATACTTAAATAATAAGTCTTTCCTTATTAATTATTACCCTCTCATAACAGATTCCCCTAACTAGAATGTCACCAAGTTTAATTCTATTCCATTTTAAGGATAAAATGACAAAAAAAAAATTTATCAACATTAGCCATGGACAAAGTTAATAGGAGTTCCTCAAAGGTATGAAACACATGTAGTTCTCACCATGGTAGGCCCTAACAAAGCAACTAATGTAAAGCTAGTACCTCTAGTCTAGACAAACAAAGCTACTACTCTAGTCATATCCATAGATGTCAAATGTTTGATCTTATCAAATGTTTTTTTAATTGCAAGAAAGGGATGGGTGTTTATTGGATGACCAAATTTAAACTTTAAAATGAGCAATTTGATCAGTATCAAGTCACCATTTTGTGTACATCTTGGATGACCCATCAAAATTTAATTAAAATAAATATTAAGTTAACCAAAACATTTTATGAAAGAAGTTAGTATGATTATGCTATTGAATGCTTCAAAACACACTAAAATAATATGAAAAGTCCATATAAATTATAATTGATCTTCTTATCAAGATTATTAATATAGAGTTACAATACATGTTAAATAATGATTGCACGCAAATCTTTTATCAAAATATAATAAGCCTACATACGATTGAGTATGTGGTCTGCAATGTTTTATTTAATCATTAATTACTAGTTTTGCAAGAGAGATAAGCCACGCTTAAAAAAAAAAAATAATAATAAATAAATAAATAATTGGGCGATTCAGTAAACCAAGAAGTACCCAAATTGTCTTTCTTCTTTTCCTTTTTTTCTTTTTTTCTTTGTCCGTCCTTGTAATGTTGTCTTGTTCTATTTCGTTTCTTGCCTATTCAAATATGGGCTTACAAAGTTGATAAATACTGCATATTTGAAAAGTATACTGCATATTCTTAGAAGTGAGATAAGTGATTTTGTTGTCCTGTATATTTGGGCTTGTGAGTGAGAGAGAGATTGTGTGCCATGGAAAGCAATTCAAATAGCAGTAACAAATTCAAGAGAATCTGTGTGTTCTGTGGGAGTAACCCTGGCCACAGAAAAGTATTCAGTGATGCTGCTATTGACTTGGGAAATGAATTGGTTTGTTTTTGTTTTAATAATTTTTAATTTTTTCTGTCTCCGTAATTCTTGATACAAAAGTCAATCCCCTATTGAAATCTAATCATGGTTGACATCAGTTGACAAAACATTGACATATTCTGTAGATTTTGCTTGTTTGATTGAAGATTCTGGAGTTTTTTTTTTTTTTTTTTTTTTTTTTTTCCTTGTTTTGGAGTTTGGTTGAGTTCTCAATAGCATTGAAATTAATGGTGGTTTATAATTCTATGAAGTGTTTGTTTTTTATGATGGATTTAGGTTTATTTATACATTTATTTATTTTATGGATGATTTTGTAGGTGAATAGGAAGATAGACTTGGTTTATGGAGGTGGGAGTGTTGGGTTGATGGGATTAATATCTCAGAGAGTGTATGATGGTAAATGCCATGTTCTTGGGTAAGGTTTCTCTTCTAAATTTTATTAATTAAAAAAAAAAAAAGGATTTGAATATCTTCTTATCTGAATACAGAATATTGTTCTCTGGATTAGTCCCATGGCCTTAACTGATAGCTGTTTGGTTGCCTTTGCAGAGTAATTCCAAAAGCTCTAGTTCCCACCGAGGTACATATTCGTCGATTCATGGCTTCGTTTCGGTTTTGTTATCTTATATCTACATTATGAAGCTTGATTATCCACTTGATGTTTCATTTGACAAAATTATGGAACTAATTGAATAGTGATGCTCAAGTTGCTGTGTTTTTCACTGTAGCTATATCTTAGTTGTGTGGACTGCAAACTCAAGTCGAGTTGGATTTCACTTTCGTATATTATAGTGAAATTGAATTAGTTATCTTTGGAAAACGATAGATATCAGGTGAAACTGTTGGAGAGGTGAAAATCGTTGCTGATATGCACGAGCGTAAAGCCTTGATGGCTCGGGAGTCTGAAGCATTTATAGCACTTCCTGGTAAAGATGTAGAATCCATGGAAACCATGTTATAGTTATCTTAGTTTTTCGTCTGCTAGTTTATAGGTACAAGTTTATATCTATTTCCTTGAATTCTTAGGAGGATATGGAACCATGGAAGAGACAATGGAGATGATAACTTGGGTTTAGCTTGGAATCCATAAAAAACCGGTGATGCATCACTCCATATGCTGTTGATTTTATGCAGTCGATTATTTTCTTTTGATGACACGAATGATGATCGTATAAACAGGTCGGTTTGCTTAACGTTGACGGCTACTACGATTCGTTGCTCACATTATTCGACAAGGGTGTTGAAGAAGGGTTCATTAAGCCCGTTGCTAGGCACATAGTTCTTTCAGCTCCCACTGCCAAGGAGCTTTTGATTAAAATGGAGGTATCATCTTTTTCACTGGACAAATGTAATCAATTGGAAGTTTTACTCATGATAAGCATTTAAAATGATGAAAAGATGGGTAAAGAAAATCATGCTGGACTTATGTTGTCAAAAGGTTGTTTGAATAGAACTGAACTTCTTCTGGGCCATTTGATTCAAATTTGCAGCAATACGTCCCATTCAATGACAATATTGCCCCTCATGAAAGCTGGCAGATGGAGCAGCTGGGTAATTACCCAACGGAAAGAACGACATGATGAGATTCCTTTTTTTATGGTAGGCCAATTATAATGGATAGATAACTAATGTGAATGATCTTAATGCAAAGTGTGTTAAAAAGTTTCTTCAGCTGGGAGGTGATATGTTGAAACACCCCTTTTTGTTTCATCTTGATTTGAATTCACACGTCTCGTTTATTCTCGATTACTGCTGTTAGATTGACAAATCATTGCATTTGCTTGCAGTTACTCTGTCAATTCACACTTTGGATGCTTTGAAAATCGAGAGACTGCATTATAGAAGACATCATTACTGCATACTTATGGTCCCATTGGCATGAAATATGTTAGGTAGCGTCATCCTATTTTTCTCCGATTATTGCTTCTAATGTAGAAGAACAGTTGATACTACTCGTTTAATCCTCGAGTAGAAATCAATTACAATTGTAATTCGTGAATTATTCTTCTTTTTCTTACATTAGTAACTTTCACTGGACAAGTCAAAAGGACGCTCAACGAACACTTTCACATGTTTGAAGATTATTTGTTGTTTCGAAAAAATTTGCAAAAGTGTTGGATACTAGTGAAGTTATTA
Organism: Pogostemon cablin; assembly: GCA_023678885.1. Lineage (NCBI taxonomy): Eukaryota > Viridiplantae > Streptophyta > Magnoliopsida > Lamiales > Lamiaceae > Pogostemon > Pogostemon cablin. The sequence goes on from CM042955.1 coordinate 19,377,225, forward strand.
CCTTATGAGCTCTTTCCGTATCATGCACGTTGCTTTCAGGGTTCCATTTTTGCCCCTAAACTGCTGTCGGACCTCATATGTAGTGTCTCGTTTCACTTATATCTTGCATTTTATCTACTGTTTATGAATTGCATTATGTTGCTTCTGCACTTGCTCGAATTCTCTCACGCTTGTCTATAATTGTTTACTGCTAGTCAATATACAGTTGAAATGCAGGAAGCTACATGATTTGCAATAGGTAAGCACGTCCATAATTGTGTCGATGATACGTTGCCACCCCTAGAAAAAGCCAAGGGCGTAGGAGGCCGACTTCTTATCAGGCTTACGGAAGATTACTCGTTGTCTCGTCCCTTTACTGCCGATCACATGCATCGCTTGACTTGTGGGGTGCCCAATATAAAGGCCCTTATGTTTTTGGAATTCTTTGATTTGATTGAACTACTTTTTTCTTTGACTATGTTCAACAATGAGGTTGGTTTGTGTTGGAGGTTTTATGGTGCCTCCCTTTCTCACAATTGGGGGGGTGGGTCCCTTTTGCGGGTTACACATAGTGTTCTATCAATGCCTTTAAAAGTCTCATGATCTTTATCTTTTATGAGGTTAGAATTTGTTGGTCTGAATGTTCTCAAATAATGAGGGAATCTTGTTCTTTTGAGCAGTGGAAGGTCTAAAGCTATTACCATAAAACTTGTTTGGTCTGAATAAAAAAAAGAAATTAGATTTTTTCGTCTTTGAAATTAGTCTATTAACTTTTTTAATTTTGAAATTAGTCCGTTAATTTTATAACAATTTTGAAATTAGTCCATTAATTTTATAAAATTCAATATTTTGGTCCTTTGACCTGCTATGGTAGGTCATTTGAATATTTTCACCCCAATTAATGTATATCATATTTTTATTTAACCAATTTTATCTCACTTTTCATTTTTCACTTCCGTATACCAAACAAACGATATTAATCTCATTACTAAAGTGGAGCAAATTTGACTAAATATTGATACTTCCTCCGTCCGCTCGAAAGAGGGGTTTTTTTTTCATTTTGGTCGTCCGTTCTAAAGAGAGTCACTTCTTTTTTTACACACATGAGATCCACACACACCTACTAATACAATTAAAAGATGAGATCTACACTCCCACCAATACAACTACCCACTACACATTAAATAAAAATACTTCTTAATCAACGTGCACAAAAGCAAAATGCCATTTTCCAAGCGGACGGAGAGAGTATAATATAAATTCTTAGTGGATGCTATTTTTTCTTAAAATAGTATATATATATATATATTACATATTTTTTTTTTATTTTTAGAATAATCTGCTAATGACCTGTTGAAACGGACGATTTTGTTGAACTTGGTAAACATGATGGACGATTTTCAAAATTTTCAAATATAATGGACGATTTTCAAAATTCTGCAAATATGATGGATGATTTTTAAAAATTGAAAAATTTATAGACTAAATTCAAAATTGGGCAAAGTTAGCTGACAAAAAAATCTATTTTCCCTTAAAAAAAGGGTGGTATTGTCTTCTTTCAAGAACTTACTTTTTGAATCAAATTTGCATGCAAAAACAAAAACAAAACAAAGTAGTAGTAAATATTAAAGAATCGTTTCTCAAAATACTCTAGGTGATTCAGCAAGTACACTTTTCTCTTATTCCATTTTTTTTACATTTGAATGTGGTCTAATTATGACCAAAAAAAAAGAAAAAGAGAAAGGGTATTGATTGTACAAAAGCATTTTGGTACATGTTAATCATTCAAACTTTGGCTATTTCATCAAAGATAATCAAAAGTGTGCCAAATAATGGATCGGGTCCCATTGTTTTAATCAGTGTTTTCCTGATCGGACCTAAGACTGAACTGATTGATGCAACGGTTCGAGGTTTAATCAGTCGGACCGGTTCAACCGACGGTTCAACCAAAAATTAAATTTTACATATTTTCAATTATTTTTTATAATATTACAATTCATTAAAAAATTTATAATAAACAAAATTATTTTATAAAGAGAAAATTCAATTTATATAAAAATATAATTAGATAAAATATTTATAGTTTATAATTCATATTTTATACACATTTTTATATATTCTCTCAATAGCATATTACATTACAGAATTTATACTCAAACTGCTATACATTTTGTTCACCACTCCAGGAAAATCACATAATTTAATTCAAAATTTAAATATTATATTTTAAAATAAATAAAAATAAAAGTGAAATAATATAAAAATATAAACTATAAAAAGAAAAAGAGAAAAATAAAAAATTAAAAAAAACTAGTTGGATCATTTCAACCGATTTTTTCAGTTTTCCCCATTTTGGCCGGTTCAATCCGATTCAAAAAACGATTTTATAGGGATTTTGGATCGGTTTGGAGGTTCATGTTAAATACTTCATATACAATTCCAATTACCCATAATCATATTAATAGAAGATGGACAAAATACACCTACACAAGTTGTGAATTAGATTCACGTGATAATTAATTGATTCCACGCTGTGCCAGTGAAATTTCTTTCTTGATTTTTGGTATCACCTGTCTATTGAACTACACACAGGTACGTAATACACTCATGCTCTCCCCATCCCGCGTTAAGATTTACATTTTACATTTTGATTTATTTTAGGTTAATGTTTACATTTTTTTTATTTTTTTTAAGTTGAGTCCACACAAAACAATTAATTATTTTATATGAGGGTCCATATACAATACTAATACAACTATCCATTTTATATCAAATATTATTTTCTCAACTCACTACATATTAAATATTATATGTCTTAATTTATGCATACGTAAGTGAGTACAAGTATATAACTAACCTCCATAGGACCGTAGGGTTTAATGCGATTCCAGTACTCCACAATCCACATGCAGTTGGGCTAAAAGGAGAATTATGCTTTTCTACGGGCGCTGTGTAAAATAACATTGATTATTGGGGCAAAAGAAAATTAACGATACAAATTTAAAAGAGGAAAAAATAAAAAAGGAAAAAAAGATAAACCTCATAAGAAAAGGGGGTGAAAATTTAAGGATTAAACCCTCTAACGTTTCTCCATCTTCCGATCACCATTCTCCCTCGCCGCCGACCCCCTCCCTCCGGCAGATCTTCTTCCCGCCATTATTTCAAACTCAGCGGTCTAGTATAAACCAATTACTTGTTGTTTCCAATCCTCTGTAACTCTTTGAATGGCTTACGGCGGCCCCGCCGTCGCTCCAACTGCGCCACCAGGTGGCTCTAAAGCAGTAAGGCAGGTCAAGCTGGATAAAGAGTGTGAACTGAGAGTTGAGGTTGGTCAGAAAGATCCGCTCCGCCTCCGTTTGCGCAGCGGCACTGCCGAGATTTATGGAACGGAAATTCCGCCGGAGATTTGGTTGAATTTCCCTGAGAGGGTCAAATTTGCTGTATGTACGCCTCAACTTATCTTTTTAATTCCATTGCGTACTAACATAGATGGAGATGTATATTGTAGTGGTTCAAACATGATCTCCTATCTATTACCTCTCTCTTTTTGATAAAATAATTGCTCTTTTATTCCAATGTGATGCTTACTTTCAACCAATGTGTGTGTGTGTGTGTGTGTGTGTTTTCTCCTTATTTACTGTTCTTGGTTTAACTTTGCCCATAATTGGAGGGTTGATGAAAAAATAGGGCTGGCATTGAATCATGGTTGAGTTTCTTGCTTATATTTAAAAAAGGTTCTCATTGAAAGTTCTGCTGGACGCTTCAGGTTTTTACCTGGCATGGGGCAACGATTGAAATTGATGGTGCTACTGAAACTGATTATATAGCTGATGAGGTAAATCTTGGGCCTCTATATTGTTATAAGTACTCGGATTAGATTCAGCATTGATGTTTTATTCACTAGCTACTTAACTAATTTTCATATATCAATATTAGACTCCCATGGTTAGCTATGTCAATGTGCATGCTGTGCTGGATGCTCGAAGAAATCGAGCCAAGACTTCACCCAGTGATTCTGAAGCTTCTCAGGTACCACTCGTCTTAACTGAAGCTCTGGAAAGGATTCAAAGTTCTTTTAAAGGTTATTTTTCACAATTATGGAAAAAGCGTTAGGATGTTGAAAGCTTTCATTGAATTGATTGCTTTACTTACGCATATCTTATTGAGATTAGTTGGATAAAGTTTTATTAGTTGAGTTTTCTAATGATTAGAAGAAGAGGTTATCTGTACCTATTGTTGGATAAAGTTTTATTAGTTGAGTTTTCTAATGATTAGAAGAAGAGGTTATGTGTACCTATTGTCATATTGGCAATTTATATGGGCAAAGTATATCATTGCATAGTCATTATAATAGACTAACAGTGTCATATATCTCTCTGAAATTGTGTGAAAAGGCACAGCTCAGCTTGGCGGTTGGCCACCATGTGATTGCATAGAACTGCATATTTGTCTGCTATGCTAAAAATTCATTCTCCCTTCCTTCTGTAATCATCTGTTTCTCCCAATTCCATAATATGTACATTAGCTTATATACAATGCACTTTCATTCAATTGCTTATAGCCTGTGATAGAAACTGAACCGAGTTTAATGTTTACTTCTCGAAGCGTTTTTTTTTTCCTGGTCATTAGCTAGAAAATCATCATTTTAATTCTTTTGTATATCTTCCTCAGTGCGCTAGATCATGCTTACTGCTGTAATATTATTATAAGAACGTCACATGTCATCTCCCCCTTATTTCAGGGACCAAGAGTTATTGTTGTGGGGCCAACAGATTCTGGAAAGAGTACATTGTCGAGGATGCTTCTTAGTTGGGCATCTAAGCAGGGATGGAAACCTACCTTTGTAGATTTAGACATAGGACAAGGGTCTATAACAATACCTGGATCTATAGCTGCAACTCCAATTGAACTACCTATTGATCCGGTGGAAGGAATTCCTCTGGAAATGCCTTTAGTTTACTTCCATGGCCATGTGACGCCTAGGTAATGGAGTCTGTTTTTGGAACTTCCTGAATTGTCTTTTTTCTCGGCTATTTTTCAGGAAATGTTTTACCCTGTTTCAAGAATAAGCATGTACATCTTATTTAAATTGTAACTTTTACCCTACTTCAATTATGCTTATCAGTGCCAATGTAGACCTCTACAAGGTATTGGTGAAGGAGCTTGCTCAAGTTTTAGAGAGACAATTTGAAGGAAATGTTGAATCTAGAGCTTCTGGAATGGTGATAAATACTATGGGTTGGATTGAAGGCATTGGTTATGAGGTATGGGTCAGACAATCTTTAAAACACATATATGCATTTGATGATTAAGCCAATGATTTTCACATTTTCTCTTTTTCTTCTCCGTTTCCCTGTATCCTCTTTGCAGTTGCTGCTGCATGCAATTGACACGTTCAACGCCACGGTGGTTCTCGTTTTGGGTCAGGTATATAATTGTTCTGGCCAAAGCAGAGCTTCTTGATTTATCACTATTACATGAATGCTAGTGGCAAGCACCATTATTGTGAATGGCATTCCACTGATGATATACCTTTCTATGCTCATTAGAGTCTCACGAGAGATGTTGGTTTTCACATTGCTTTCTTGGATACTCGATATTCTGCAGGAAAAGCTTTGGAGCATGCTTAGAGATGTCTTGAAGAATAAAGCTAATGTAGATGTGGTGAAGCTTCAGAAGTCTGGTGGTGTTGTGTCAAGAAATGCAAAAGTCCGCCAGAAAGCTAGGGCCTTTAGAATACGTGTATGCAATTTCGGACTTGAGTTTGAACTATATATATCATTCATGAAAATTTTGCAATTCTACATTTCTACCTTACACCTCCTTCCGTGTTGAGATGTTCTTTTTTTTCTCTTTGAGCTCAGGAATACTTCTATGGTCTTGCAAATGATCTTTCCCCACATTCCAACATTGCAAATTTTCGTGATTTATTCATCTATAAAGTCGGTGGTGGACCGCAGGCCCCACGCTCTGCCCTGCCTGTTGGTGCAGAACCAGCGGCTGATCCTACCAGATTGACTCCGGTTATAATTGACCATAACTTAGTGCATCTAGTCCTAGCTGTCTCATTTGCTAAAGAACCAGAAGAAATTATATCCAGGTGAAGCCTTTTCTCCATTTGAAGCATCTTTGGTTATAAGAATGCTGTTTGATTTATTGTACTTTATTATTTTACTGATGCAAGCCTCCTCTTTTGTCACTTTTCTTTTGTTCACTTCTTATTTTGACCATTTCACAAATTAGGATAGTTTAGGATGATTGGGTCTTTAAATCCGTCTTCCACATACATGCTTGTAACACCTTATGTTGTCAATGTCATCTTGACTATCTTAACAAATTGACATGAAGAAAATCCGAATTAGCTATCTATGACTCTTATGTTCATAATTAGGCTTTCATAACCACTGCAGCACCTTGTCTCTGAATTAAGTTTTGTTAAATAAGGTTGTAGAACATATTACAAGTGTTATTTGTTTGAACACTTGCTTCTAACAAATGCAACTAATTGTCTCATGATTCATTTATCGTCTCTTGCTAGTAACGTTGCTGGATTCATCTGGATCACCGAAGTTAACTCTGAAAGGTATTGAGCTTGAACTTTTATAACTTCAACACAACTGCATTTCCCATTTTGCTTTTGATACGACGAACCTTAAAATGCAGCGAACAAGTGACTTACCTTGCGCCATCTGCTGGAAGTCTACCGGGTAAATATTTGATCATGGGAAGCCTGACATGGTACGAGACGTGAGAGCACATATTTCAGCTGCAAAGATCGTCGTTGCTTCTCTGTTCTTTGTTGTACTATTAGCATAAATGCTCGCATGTTCTGATAATTTAATAAATGATTAAGATTTTTGTTCAGTGGTCTTTTTTATTAATTATTTCGGTTGGCTGGTGGTTTAATTTAGTGAACTTTTTTAACATGAATGTATGAATTATGAGGTTACTAGGGTGCACCAATGGACCTCGTTAATATTATTCATTAGATTAAGAAATTATTTAATAACCACTTTAGATTAAAATTAAATAATTAAAATTTTGAAAAATAAAAATAATCATGGCCTAATAACTAAGTTAAAATTTTAGATGAACCGGTGCACTATAGATTAAACCATGAATTATAATTTTTTTCTAAACAAATATTGTTCTACGGTTGATTTCAATTTATTATTATTAAATGTTTGAAAGTATTAATTAAAAGGTCACCTACTATTGGATACATAAAATAATGCATAATTACTATAAACTACTCATAACTACATAATTATAATTGTGATACCATAAATACCTCTATGTTTTTGTACAATTTATTTGCACAAATTTGTTTTGCACATTTTTAATTCCAGCTGAGGTCCGACAGCAGACGGCGGCGGAGGTCCGGTGATCAACCGACGGCGATGGGTTGATGGGTGAGGGGTTTGCGATTTTGCACAAATTTGTTTTGCACCATTTATTTTGCACAAGTTCTTTTACGCATTAAATTTTGCACAATTATTTTTGCATATTTCTTTTCTTGCACATTTCTTTTTGCACAAATGTTTTTTTATACATTTTTTTTCACATTTTTTCTACACCATTATTGCACATTATTACTTCATGCCATAACATCATTTCATCCTAATTGCCCACTTTTATCACTCCTTGCCGAGAACCCTTCTAAATCATCTACTTGTTCAATTAAATTTTATCATAACTGAATGATGAATAATGTTATTGGAAATTATTCTTGAAAAATAAAAGAATTCATGATAATTAAAAATTGGCTCTTAATTATAGAATTTTGCACAATAATGGGCCTGACCCAGTTAAGGCATCAAAATGAATGTATGATCATCATAATGAATCCTGAAGAGTACATAAATTTGTGTAGAGAATACTAAGAAAATTAAGCCAAAAAAAAAAAGGAAAAGGATAGAAGAACACAAAAGTATAAATGGAGAATAGATAGAGAGTTGCAATCCAATGAAGCAGATATTCCAGCAAAACAACAGTATCAGTGTTCAACACATGAAAGACAAAAAAAAAAAGAAAAAGAAAGGGTTTTTTTCCAAAAAAAAAAAAAGACAGTGAAAATGACAGCATCACACTAACATTTCATGGTATAAGCCCCATGATACATAATAGGTCTAAATTTTACAGCTACTCTTAATGCAACCATTCAATAAGAGGCTCCTGTTCTATGGGTATGATACAACAAATATTTATTATTTGTGAATTAGGACCTGAAAAAGGAAACATGAATCAATGCAAAGATGATCAAACAGAAAATAGAGCAGATGAACAAACTTGACAGAAAAATGGAACCTGTTGGAATACGAATGCAAAGATCTTAAGATCCACATATAATTTTATTATGAAAAATTCTCTAGATTGTCAAAACAATCAGACATATTATGAAAATTTAGGGAATGTATACTGTATGCATGCACATTTTGAAAATTGACCTCTCTTCGTACAACAGATTTGAGGTTACTATAAATACTAACACTGGAATTCCATTGCTGACTAATTTTTAGTGCATCAGCTTTCAAATTTAGTGTTATCTGGAGAGCATGTGCATCAACCCATCAATGATAGTTCTATTAGACAACAAAGGAAAAGTAATTCCATGCACCTATGATCCATCAGATTGAAATTTCACATTACCGAACAGACTTCCAAAGGTGTATCTTTTACAAAATAATGCAGAGATCAGACGATTTTATGTAAAGATAAAAACTATGATAAAATACTTTTCAAGAGAATAAGAGATGGGGTCTTACTCTTATATTCATTCCATGTACCGTGTGCAAACATGCAAAGCAAATCAAGGAAGATACTGTTGTCAGTTCCTTCAAGCTGCAAACAAAAATATAGACTAAGATTTCAGAATAAATTAAAGAGTAAAATTTTTATTCTCTTATGTTTAGTTGATAATATTATTTCACTAGAGCCTAAGGTTAAGTAAATATGACCTCCTACATCAAACACACTTTAATTCTTGTTGTTTCTGACTTCGAGCTTTCAAAATTATTGCCTATGAACACATTTGCTTAACCACTATTGAGTATTCACGATTTTATAAGGATGGCGACATCTTCACAATGAGCTTCGATAAATATTCATAATTATATACATGATATGGTAAAAGAAACGCTACTATCAACTCAAGTGTCAAATAATGGCTTAGGAATCATCAAAGGTATAATATATGCATGCATGACAATTGACAAGGATGAAATATCACACACACACACACACACTGTATGAACAAAAATCCAACCATAAATCTATACATTATTGTTCAGATCATGCTCTGTAAACATATTGATATGATTATTCAGCCCTTCTGAAGATACCCCAATGAAAAATATTGCCTCTTACCGACCTCAACTAACAGAATCACATACACAGACCTCCTCTAGAGATAAAAACTTAATAGATATCATTAAGAAACCAACCTCGATGACACATCTTTAATTAAGACCTAACATAATCGCAAGATACAATCAATCAATACTTATAATCGGCAAATAAGACGCAATCATTGTTTAGGATCATCATCAGCAGTCACGTAACAAGTGAGTGGGGAGTAATTACATATTTAATTGTTACGATCAACAAAACAAGAAATGAACAAACTAAAGGAAACAATTCAAGCGAATCGCTATCCACAACCGTCATAGAAAACATTGGCAGATGCTTACCTTTCAGAGTGAATCCTTTCTTTTTAAAGCGGTCGATAATCTCACCAACCAGAACCAAAACAGGTCAAATCAAAGGCACAATTAGCAGAAAAAGTAAAACATAATCAATCATATAAAATGTTCATAAACCCTTGCTCAATTGCATAATCGGAATATTAATTCAATTTGATTTGATGAATATTGCCGATAAATTAACCGAAATCCTACCTACACAGCAATCCGTCAACGGCCAAAACGTCGAACGACAAGGTCCTCTGCGCACAATTGATCGGCAGAGCGAAAAATACTGCAATCCTGCTCGGAAGATAAGAGAACGACGTAATCTCTCAAAATACTCGATGAATTCGAGGTCGTTGGGATCGTTGAGGAGAGAGGAGTGGAAGATGACGCTAGCAAGCTGTTCGAGGAGCGGCACAATGTGGACGGCGGCAAGGGAATGGATTCGCTGTGGGAGGCATACGGAGGTGGATTCCACGAAGAAGAGCGAGAAGAAATCGAAGATGAGAGAGAAATAGGAGGAAGAAGTGGCAGGGCAATTGTGCTGTTTGGTAAGGGTAAATTGGAGATATCACCGTGAAATTTTGTATCTCCTGCTATTTCTATTTTTAATGTAGTTGAACATAATTATCCTTTAAAGTGTGTATGGCAAAGTAATAAACCCTTAATTAAAATCAATTTATTATTATTAAAGGTTTGAAAGTATTAATTAAAATATGTATGGATAGTCAATAGAAAAGCTATTTTGATTTTAGTCCATTTTTTTCCATTTGTATTTTTTTTAAAATTATCTACGAAGTAAACATGAATTTATTTATTTTAAAATATGTGCAATAGCTAGGTGGAAGTTTAGAAATAGATGTATGAAAATTTTTGTGGTCTATAATATTTTTCTTTAATACGTTGGTTTTTTTAATGAAAAATTTAATGTATAAAAAATATACAATTATTATTACAAAACACGTATACAAAATAAAATAATATGTATATAAAATAGAAAAATAAGTAATACACATTGCCAATAAATATACACTCATATAAAAATTAAATAATCATTAACTGTTTGACATTGAATAAATTTAATTTTATTCTATTTATTTAAGTAGAAAATCACGTTTATAATTTGATATCTATTTATATTAAATTTTATGGTTCAATTAGGATATCTTAACCGGTCCACCCTAAAACACCCAAATTTATAAGAGAATTTACATCAGTCTATAAGGGGTAAGAAGTATGATATTTTAATATATAATGAAGTGAGAGAAATAATTATATTATTATAATTTGGAGTATAATATTTTAATATATAATGAGCTGAGAGAAATAATTATATTATTATAATTTATGTGCTGTGTATTAAACTAAATTCGTACTAATATTTATATAAATAAAAAATAATACTACCTCCATAATTGTTGTTATTTTTTATCAATTTTATTGATTTTTAGAGGATTGTGGTATTTTTAAATATTAAATAAATTATAAAATAAATTATTAATAATATTGACATAACTTTTAGAGTTGTTAGTTTTTTTAAAATAAAATATTTAGTGTGGAAGGAACGAAAAAATTAAAATTAACACACTTATTATATGACCAAGGGGGTGGTCACAATCGGAATATGAATAAAATGATTCGATAAGCTATGATTAAAGATTCCTTGGATAGCTTCGCTTGAAAACTTGGTATTGTTGAAGAAAATCACTATAATAGTGTTAACACTTTGTTTGTTTCACCCCTCTCTCCCAAATCCCCACTCAGTGCGTGCGAATTCTAATCTGCCGACCCTATATAAGAAGAAGAAGAAGAAGACGTGCTACCGAGATTTCCGCTAATGGAAGACCCTAATAGACCCGTCACTGGCTACCCCGCCCCCAATCCCCACACCAATGGTTACTCCAATCCACCGCCATCCGGCACCGCCTACCCCTACGCCGCCGCCCCTCCTCACAACGCTTACTACTACCAGAACAACCCCTACCAGGCACAGAATTACCAGTACGACCCGGACTCCGTCCGCCGCGCCACCTGCCTCCGCCGCATCTTCGCATTCGTGATCGGACTTGTGGTCATTTTCGGGACAATCACCTTTATTGTGTGGCTTGTACTCCGCCCGCAGCTCCCTGAGTTCCGAGTCGACTCGTTCTCAATCTCCAATTTCTCGCTCGGCAACAACTCGCTCATATCTTTCACTTCTGAAGTCCGATTAACCGCGCGAAACCCTAACAAGAAAATGACCCTCGCGTACGATCACATCACGGCCTTCGTTTATTACAAGTCTGATTCCCTTTCCGACACCACCGTCCCTCCGTTCTCTCAGGATACGAAGAATGAGACTTCTTTCACCGCCAACTTTGCGGCAGCTGGTAGCTTTGTGGATAAGTGGGTGATGGATGGGATTAATGGTGATAGAGGAAAGAATGGCAATGTGGAGTTCAATTTGAGGATGCTTTCGAGGGTTAGGTTTGAGGCTAAAGCATGGAGGACGAGAAGGAGGTTCTTAAAGGTGTTTTGTGGAGATTTGCTTGTTGGATTACCCAACAGCGGCCGATCTGGGCAATTGACTGGCGGACCGACGCAGTGCCGCGTGGGGATTTGATTTGAGGTGAACTAATGAGCTTTTTTTGAGCTAAATAATTAGTTGTTTCCTTGATGGATATTTTTTCCCTATTTGATGTTGAACGGATGACTGTAATTTTGTTCTGTATTTCGATATGCAGGCGTGATTTAGATTTAAATGCTTTAGTGTACAGCTTGAACCTTATATGTTCTTGATTCTTTAATTGTTAGGATCAAATATTCTGTTCAGATTATTGAATTCTGTTCAATTCTTTGGCTTATGTGATTATTTATCTCCTTCTGGCTTGAGAGAAGGGGAGTAAATATAGTGGTTTCTATGGTGCTGAGATGCTAGAACTAGATGAAATGCTACAATTTTTTGCTGTTGATTTGGATATTTTCCAATTTAGGGAATGGCTTTGTCGTCTTCGAAGTTAGTTTTATATCTGTATGTCTTTCTTAGGCAGTATTTCAATCTGTTGTGTCATTATGAACTTTGCATTCAATTACTCGCTTTCGACAGCTTTGTTTTATTCATCGTTTTATGCCCACGTGTCCGTCAACCAGTGACTGAACTAATGCTGTGAGAATGAATGATCTGTTAAGAAAGGATGCTCCATAGTTAGTTTTCTGGTTACTAAACACCTGTCTGTTTGTGTAATCTCTGTGTAAAAGAGAAGCTTTTTGTGTGTAAAAGAGAAGTTTCATTCTTTTGTGCAAAACAGATATTGGTAAGATATGAAAGGTGTATACTGTATTAGTAATTAAAATATTACTCCTGAAATTTCCTTTCGATTCAGGGGAGCCAAAATCAGCATTACGTCATTTTCTACTTGAATGACCATATTTGGGGTGTACCCAAAGTGTTGCTACCTATTGTTTAGACCTGCTTTAGGTGCTTGCCTGCTTTAACTCACTCAATTTATATTAGTCTCATAAATAATTACCGGGATTTAAATCATTTCCACTTTTCCTTGTTTGGATTAGTAGAGAGTCAATTGGATCTGATGTATTGGATAAGCAGCCTCTCCTTAGGGAATGATCTAAAAGAGGGTGCTTTTAGGGGCCTTAAAATCTTTTCAGTCAAAGTATCCTGAGACTTTATGATTTGTTGTTGATTGCTGCTGTTACATATGTGCATCAGATGAAATATTATGAAAATGGTTTCAACCATTTGTTAAGATGCAGTTTTTCAAGATCTTATATCAAACCATGCTTTTGAATCTCCATAATAATTGAACTACTTAATAGTTGAAACCATTTTTACAAGATTTTAAGGTTTGCTCCTCTGTTATACATCTACTTAAACCTTTAGCATGATTTTATGGTGCACGAGATGATGAGATTGAATTATCTCTAAAATTTGTTGTTTCAGAAGGTATTTGTTACAGTGGTTGCATCCATTCGATATCGAGCCATTGCAGAAATTGCAGCTGATGCTTGTTATGAGCTTACTAACACAGATTCAGGCTTTTGTGCTTGGTGTTATGGTGGTGATTGATATTCTAAACATTTGTGTGCTTTTGTTTTTTAGTCAAAAGCATGCAAGTGCTGGTAAAATTATGTGAAAACCCATGATGATAAGATGTGGATTTTGGCAAGTCTTGTGTATTTAAATTTAGGATTTACCTCTTTATGCAATCTATAAGATAGGATTTTATTTACTTGGTTTTGTTAATTTTCAACTATTTGTAAAATAATTTGGCCCCAACAATCTTGAATGTTCATGGATTGTTTATTAAGGTATATTTTCAATATGTTTTATTTCTTAATTCGCGAAGCCATAACCCGTCTTCTACTAATGGGAACTTCATTTCAAGCTAAGGTTTTGTGCTCTTCCTCGCTTGTTGATTGTACCTGATAGACTTTGAACTGGGACGTTAGGGAGTTCCACCCTCAGCGCTAGGGGTTAGGGATTATGACCTTTTGTTGATTCCAACCGAAGAATGATATAGCTAAGGCTGTGGAGGATGACCTTGAAAGGTAACTAAATGTAGTGCATATTTTCCGAGTTTGATAATGTTAGTCGAAAATGGGACAGTGCCTTGGGCTTCTCAGCAAAGGATGCAATGGGCATGGTTCTAGTCACTCGATACTTGGACACAACGAAGGAAACCGGAGCTTCCTTTTGCTCCACTCGGTCCTGGTGCAGTGAAGGATATTGCTTCACAGTAATGAACACGCGAAGGTCTTCTTCAAGCTGAAAGCACGCTACTCATTGAGTTCTCCTCCACACACTCCTAAGCTGGTTAGCTTATATTATATCTAGAAAATTTTGGAGATTGTATCTATTCGAGTATACTGCAAATTAGTTGTTAGTTTACCAGCAAACTTTCGCTGTTTGAAAACCTTTTTTTTTTCTAGAGACAACTTAGTCATTAAATTAGAAAGAAAATTACAAGTGGGGTTAGGTTAATTTGAATTACTTAAACTAGAAATATGTGTGTGTAATTACTCCGTGACCACAAAATCCCCTTCATTCACCACATGAAATCTGCCACTAATAGATTACAATAACTCCCAACTCAATGAAATATCAAGAACAACACAAGATGAGCACAACATTACAAAACTATAATATCATAAGCAGATTTAGCATTATTTAACACCAAGTTATAATAATCCTCAAACTTCTCCTAATGCACTTATTCTTATACTAAAACCTCAAGCTTCAATTAAGATTGAATCTGATCCAACACATGCCATCCAACCATCACGTTCAATCAAGAAAACACACATTTGTGTTCATGGGTAGTTCATTTCAACTCTTCTTTTCTCCACAATAAGATGAATTCACATTTCTTTCCTAAAACTAAGGAAGGCTGTCATAAGTTGTCAATCAAGTTTCGATCTTTATCAGACCAGCTAAACTAAATCCAATTCACAACACTAAAAACAGATAGAGAAATACATGAATAGTAATATAGTAGTCTCAAAAAGTTATGTAGTCCAAATCAAGATTTGTTGATAGCATTATATATTCAAATCAAGTACTCTTATTCCTTGACATCTGTGATACAGTCGTCTAACACAAATCTCCCCCTAATTAAAAATGTTAATACTTACAATAGGTTGCAAGCAGTATATGCTTCTTCTTTCTTTGTTTTTTCAGCTTTTTGAAAATTAATTGTGTCATTTTTTATCTTTAAAGTATTGTATTTCCTTTACTTGGAAAAAAAAAAAAAAAAAAATTCTACTCGTCACTCGTGGAAGTCAGTAAATGTGGTTGTAATCGAGTCTCTCCTTCATCTCATGCATGATTGTCCACAAAGTAGGCTTAATCTTTTCAAAATTTTCATGAAATCTGTCTCCTGAGAGGAACAATTCAACCTTGTTCTTCACACTAATCCAGCTACAACCCGGACTCTTTTTAATCCCTTGTAATCATTTGGACAACCTCACCACTTCTTCATCTCTTCTTTCCCATGCAATGTGCTGCATATCTGACAAAACCACGTACGGAGTAGCATTACTCGGTTCGAGTTCTATGCTGTTATGAGCCGCGAGCTTTGCCATGTCAAGACACGTGTGTTTCCGGCTTGCACCAAGAAGGGCGCCCCATACCCCAACGTGGGGTTCAAATGGCATTGACTTGATCAACTCTGCAGCTTCATCAAGAAGCCCAGCCCGACCGAGCAGATCAACCATGCAAGCATAGTGATCAGGGGTAGGTTCAAACTTGAAGAAAGTCCTCATAGAGTTGAAATGGTGCCATCCCTCTTCTACAAGTCCAACATGAGTACAAGCAGATAGCACACCAAGAAACGTAACACCAGTAGGATCATGTCCTCCATCAACCAATTTCCTAAATATATTGAGTGCTTCTTCTCCATAACCATTATGGGCAAATCCTGTGATCATAGAGTTAAACGAAACAATGTTAGGCGTAGCGATGAATTTGAACATCTCATACGCATCGTCTATAGCTCCACACTTGGAATACATCGACACAAGGGTATTTTGGATGGATAGATCATATCCCATATCCAGTTTAACTGCGAAAGCATGTATTTGTGATCCGAGGCTCAAAGATGCTAAACTAGACGAACCGCTAAGCAAACTACACAATGTAAGAGGGTTTGGCCTGATTGCCTCACAAACCATCTGAACAAACCAGGAAAAGGCCTCTTCATGCTCTCCATTGTTCACAAATCCGGATATAAGAGCTGTCCAAGCAACATCATCCCGTTCAGGCATTTTAACAAACAAAGCAACACACTTTTCGGTTAAACCTTGGTTGGAAAATCCAGTGATTAATGTTGTCCATGACACAGTCTTTTGGATCCATTCTCTCAAAAAGTACATTCGCCTCTCGTTCATCCTTCCAGCTTCAACATAACTATGGATAAGGGAATTCCAAGAAACTACATCTCTGTTACTCATCAAGTTAAACAATTTTCTAGCTTCATCTATACAGCCAAACCTTGAGTACATTGCAATCATAGAATTGCTCATAAAGACATCAGATTCAAGCCCTAAATGTGACACCAAACCATGCACTTGCCTCCCTTCTCTATCTCTTCCAATTCTTCCACAAGACTCAAAACATATAGTCAAAACAGTAGGTTCGATTCGCATACGCCCCTCTCTTCTCATTAGCAAGAACAACTGAAAACCATTCTCAAAATTACCCACTTTCATATACCCATCAATCATACAACACCAAGTAAACTCATTTCTACTCTCCTCCATCATATCAAATAATTTCCTAGCTTCACCAAGTCTCCCATTCTTACAATAACCATCTACCATTGAGCTCCAAGAAACAACATTCTTCTCCGCCATGCCCTCGAAAACCCTAACAGCCTCCTCCAATTTCCCAACTGTCAAAAACCCATTCATCAAAACATTGGAGCAAAACGGGTCCCTCCATTTCAACGGTGTGCTGGCATACAATCTCTCAGCATCATCCATCCTGCCGGCTTTAACAAAACCCATAATCATGGTCGTGTGCGAAACTGCATTCCTCTCAGGCATCCTCAGAAACAATCGAAACGCCTCCTCCACACTGTGCATATTCCGTACGTAAGCCATGATCATCGCATTCCATGTCACCACACTCCGTTGAGGCATTTCATCAAACAGATTCCGTGCATTCGTAATTTGACCATTGTTTGCATAAGCAGAGAGCATGGCGGTGTAAGAAACGACAGTTTTCTCGGGCATTCGACAGAATAGAGACTCTGCCTCCATAATATTTCCATTCCGGCCATGGTTAGTAATCTGATTTTTGCAGTATACAACGAACTTATTGGGTTTGACCGATATGGTTTGAGAAGAAGAAGTTGAGAAGGGGGTTTGAAAGGCCAAGTGTTGGCATTTAGAGAAGTTGAGCAGACAAGTAATCCGTCGCTTTCTTGCCACACGCATCGTTCAGACCAACCCAACCCTCTACTTTCTTTGGAATGTACTTTACCCATATCTTAAGTTTTATACGTATCGGTATAGTTTTCCCTTATTGATTTCATCTAGTTAGCTACCTTAATCTATTCGTTTTCAAAGGGAATCTAACCTGGTCACTCACCTTATTAAAGAGTCCAATAACCAAATCAACTATCCTACTTGATTTTAATGTAGTAGTATCTAATGGGGAAATTATTTCTTATGGGATTCATGTCAAAAAGAAACAATGGGAATAGAAGGTCCATAATCTTATTTTTTTTTCAAATCAAATAAAACATGAAACATTAGAAAATATGTCTGGAGAAATTAGTCATGTAAAAAGAATAAATCATGATACAAGAAAATGTAACAAGGAAAAGAAATAGGACTGTCTATTTCATTTGATAGGACATCTATTATTCTAACACACTTAATAGAAGACATATCACTGGTTTTTACTTGGTGATGTGTCTTTCATCTGGTGTGTTAGAACACCAAACGGAGTACCATAATGAAACGGACAATTTGCACTCCAAGAAAAATTGAAATTGGAGATGAAACACTAGCACAGAAAATGTCAAGTGCCAATAAAATTGAGAAATATCAGTAATCACCCTAATATTCTCTACATATATTACTAAACTTTATGAATTTCATTAGATGGAGATAAATTTTGTGGTTCATTTATACTCCCATCTTTTCTGGTAATGTAATGTACAAATTCGTAAGAAATAAGCACATTGCACAGAGTTTTATGCATGCATGGATGTAAGCAAGAAAGAGAGAGTATGAGTTACCAAATTAAATGAAAGAATCAACATAAATATCGCAATAGCCAGGTACCACACACTTTGCATAGCTCTCAGCACAAGGGTTGCAATCAACCACCCTCATCTCCATTAGAGATGGCATTTCAGGAAACTCTTGCAATTTGTAGCAGTTTTTGATGGTCAAGATTGAAAGGTTAGGAAATGTGTCCACTCCACCCCACTCCACAAGATCAGTGTCTTCAATATGAAGTTCCAAAAGACTCTGGAACTCCCCTTCTTCTACTTCCCAAGTTTCCCCTTGAAAGGCATAACACTTCAATCTCAACTCTTGAAGTTCCATCGATTTAGCAATCGTTGTCATGTCTTCCCAGGGATATCCGAGGCCACTCAAAGTTAGCTTTCTAACCAATGCAAAAGCTGAAGGAACCGGCCCGACAGCTATTGTAGGATTCACGACGACACACTGAAGAGAGTCCATTTGATCGAGATGAGAAACATCAGCAAACAAGTTTGGGAGATGAGCAGCATCAGGCATCAACTCGACTCGAACTCTTAGCTTCTCTAGATTAGGGATGCTCGTAAGAACGCGCTCAGTACATGTCTGAGCACCCACATCTTTGAGTTTTATAAGTTTACTCAACACAACTCCTGGTGGAGGATCTGGCACGTTTCTTCCCATGATCTGCAGGTACTCCAATTCTTGCAACTCCCATATTTCCACTGGTAAATATGACACACCATTGTTAATCCTCTGATGTTGATCCACAATCAGGCATTGAAGGTTACAAAGATTGGAAATGGAAGGAGGGAGGCTTCCATTACAAGTGAGGGCAAGGTACCTCAAGTGAAATAGCCTCACCACCTCTAAAGGGAACTCGTAGAAACGAATGGTGACAGCATCAAGTACCTTGAGCAATCTCAAACCGAAACAAATAGGTACTTGATACTGATGATATGGACCGGTACATAAGAGTGAACGTACAGACGATGCAATGGAGTCGCGCACATCCTTGATGCTAAAAAGGATGTTCTTGTAGATGGAAAGACGTCGAATGTCATCTACCCCAACAGCATCTTCGTAACTATTCAAGACATGGAGAAACCTTTCATCCCTACCGACATTTTTACTAAGATACCAAAACACAGAATGGAGACTACAAACTTTAACATTCTCTAGAATGATGCTTTGATCCAAGGCCAAAGCAACATTATGATTGTCCACTAGTTCATCAAAATATCGAACCACGCGTTGTTGTAAACTTGGATATGGAAAATCAAGAAATCTCTCAGCACTCCACAAGTTGATGAGCTTGGAAATACGAACTTTACAGTTTTGAGGGAAAGCTCCCATATAAAGAAAACATGTTTTCAAATGTTGAGGTAAGTGGTGGTAGCTAGGATCCAATACCTTTAATATTTTTTCATATGCATCTATGAAGATATCATTTGTTTTGTTTGCTGCAACCTTGCTCCAGTACTGCAGCGTCTTCTCGCCCTTGGATAAGAGGTGAGCAACGGTGACGATCAGAAGAGGAAGGCCTTCACAGTTCTCAGCAATCTTCTTTCCAGCTTTCTCAAGTTCGTAAGGGCATCTAAAGTCTTCCCCAAATATCTTCGCACGAAGAAGATCCCAACTTTCGTTGATGTCGAGGAATGGTACTTTGTAAGCGCAATCATAAAGGTTGTCATCAGCAGCAACAACTTTTATCCTAGATGTCACCAAAATCCAACTTCCACCGTACTGAGGAAGTGTTCTTCTGATGTCAACCAATAGATTTTTATTCCATACATCATCCAATACAATGAGGTACTTCCTTCCATGGAAAGCCTTGTTTAAGAGCTCAACTAAATCCTCATCTCCAGCTTTCATCTGCATTTTAACACCCTGATACTCAAGATTAAGTCCAGCTAGAATAAGCTGCATAACTTGTTCAAACTGAGATTCTGATCCCACCCTCACGAAGATGAGACGTTCAAACTTGCTTGAAATCAGTGGATCTTGTAGGATCTTCTTAGCAAGAGCAGACTTACCAATGCCTGCCATTCCAATGATACTGGCACATGCAGTTATTTCTGAATCTTCAATGAGTTCGTTTCTTATTTTGCAAAATAAATCTGCTAATCCAACCATATTTACAGGAAGTTCAGCTACTGGTGAGACAGCTGCATTGTCTGACTCTTCAGGCAAGGAGTTGTCTGACTCTTGAATGCACTCGTCGTCGATGGAAGCAACTTTGTCCGTCCACCAACTTGAAAGCATTTCTTTGATCATATAATAAAAACCCCATGATTCATTATCATAGAAATTATTTCTCAACAGAAGAGCATAATCATTCTCTCCTTCTTGTTCTTCTATTTCTTCAAGAAACAGGTTCTCTAAATCTTGAAAGTAGTCCTCCTTCATCCCCATGAATACCGAAGCAGCTTTGGTTGCAAACCAGCTCAGGAACCTTGCCCTGGTCACGGGATGCTCATCATCAGATGCTTTCAAGCCGAAGATATTCGACTCTTGTTCTTCAAACCAGGGATTGTACACCCTCTGTATTTCCTTCATCTTTTCTGTGAAGCCATGAACATCTTTTCTTACTCCCTGAAAGTCCAGGGAAAACATCAATGGAGTCTGATCTCCAGCAGGCATCTGTGAAAGAATCTGATGTGATACATGGGAATCAACCACATCCTCCAACTCAAGTGCCATATCTTTCAATTTTTTTTCCAAACACTCCATTTTCTTTCTCCCAATGCTGTCTCTGAAATCTTCAAAGAAACGAAGAAGCTCTAGTGTCGACTGCACGCCATTTTGTGCTCGTCTCAGTATTTCTCGAGAGGGGTCTTCTATTGAAATACGAGACGAATTTTGAAGGCGGTCAAGCATCTGCTCAAGAGGATTCAGGGCTTCTAGAGCATCCATACTTCTAAGTTAATCTCTCTCTCTCTCTCTCTCTCTCTCTCTCTCTCTCTCTCTCCCTCTCCCTCTCCCTCTCCCTCTCCCTCTCCCTCCCTCCCTCCCTCCCTCCCTCTCTCTCTCTCTCCCTCTCTCTCTCTCTCTCTCTCTCTCCCAACCAACCAAGTTTCAGCTACATATTAATATTATTTCACTCATCAAGCATCAACTTGTTATGCAACACTAAGTCCACCTAAAGAAACCACCTTTTTTATTTTTGTGAGTTGAGATTGATTCCTACTTGTTGCATATATTTTATGGCATTGGAATTTCCAGAAGTAATCAACTACAACAGCTGGCCACAATTCATGAATTAATACATCCAATTTTTCAAAATTTCTATTGCAATTTGCAAGTTCATCCTTAAGTTTTGAATTTAACGTTCATTTGTAATCTGCATCACACAGCAGGAAACCGACGCTAGTATTCCAACGCATTATATTGATAATTGACTAATTTATTTTTATACATGTTGCGAAATCAAGCATTAAATAAAGATTTATCTGCTTCTCCTCCTTGGTTAAAGATTATTGATACAAAAAATTTTAGATTAATAAACAGAAGATGTGGTAATTTGATTGAGGATGAAAATGCATATACTATATAGTTCGATTAATTGGGATTAAAGTACAAAAAGAATCTGCAGCAATGCTTGATGTATGAGCTACTTTGATTATTAATTCACTGAGAGTGGAAGCCATTGAGAAGACTTTGAGGAGGGAGAAGATGGAAAAGTCAAACACATGGAAACTTTGAAGAGAGAGAAGGCAGATCAAGTCAAAGTCAAATACAAAAGGAAAAAATTGCCCAAAATCGATCAAAAATGTTAACATTATTCTTTTGAAAGAGTCGTAATTTATCATACAATATTAATACTATTCTTTATTCAAATTGTTGTAGATGTAATATTATTCTTCACATTAAAGAGTAACGGATTGTTCATAAATATGTCCCGACGTTTAAGATTTTAAATTATTCTTCGCGGATAAGATATTCATTTTGTCATATTGAAAAAAAAAAACTAGTGCAATGTCGAAAATGAGAGTTGAATTGAAATCGAATAAAATGTTTTAAAAGAAGAAAATAAATTAGGGCCAAAAAAAAAAAAAAGTTTAGTGGGGTTGAATCTCTCTAACCGAATGAAAAATCCCAAAAGAAAATCAATGTGCTCTTAGGAAATTATGATAGTTTAGCGTCTAAATGCTAACTTGCAATGATATTTTGTTCAGATATATATACTACCTAAATTTGTGGTAATGCTTTTTGAGGATAAGTGCATCAGATGAAATATTAT
The DNA here is from genome assembly GCA_023678885.1 of Pogostemon cablin. Lineage (NCBI taxonomy): Eukaryota > Viridiplantae > Streptophyta > Magnoliopsida > Lamiales > Lamiaceae > Pogostemon > Pogostemon cablin. The sequence goes on from CM042955.1 coordinate 19,399,842, forward strand.
AAAAATGGTTTCTACTATTTGTAAAGATACAGTTTTTGAAGATCTTTTTATCAAACCTTACTTTTGAATCTGCATAATAATTGAACTACTTAATGAGATGGAACCATTTTTACATGATGATTTTAAGGTTTATTCCTCTGTTGCATATCTATTTAAACCTTGAGCATGATCTTATGGTGCATAACTTTGAATTATGTTAAATTTTGTTGTTTCAGAAGGTATTTGCTACAGTGGTTGCATTCATTCTATATCGAGCCGTTGCAGAACTGCAGCTGATGTTTATTACAAAGCTTACGAACACAAGGCACAGATTGAGACTTTTGTATTACATAGCTTAGGCCATCTCCAACAGTTTGCACCATTTTACAGCACATTCAGCACAAAAATAGTGTGAAAACAATAATTCATCTCCAGCAGTTTGCACTACTTTTTCCACTAAAAAATAAAAAATTCATTTACTCTTTTTTTAATTTTTTTCCTACATAATTAAAATTATCTTACATTTAATTTTGATATATTTATCTTTAATTTAAACAAAATAAATATATCTTAAATATTTAAAAGATATTCATTAATTAATAAAACGCTTGAAAATTAAATTACAATATGATCAAAAACTTAATAAATAACTATTCTTCTGAATTTAAATATTAACATTAATTTAAATAACTATCTTAAACACTTGCCTCATAATTAAATATTAATATTAATTTAAATACTTTAACAATAAAATATGAATATATATTAATGTCATTATATTAAGATTAAAACAGGATTTAAAAAAAAAAAAGTGTCAAAGTTGGGACGGCATCACCACCGCAAATTGGGGTGGATTTGGCAACCAACACAAAAATGCCGACCCATTTGCCGAGCTGCTGGAGAAAGAAATTGACGGCAAAAGTGGAATCTACCTCATTTTGCAGAGCCGCTGGAGTTGCCCTTACGAACACAATGGCAAGTTCTTGTGAAAACCCATGATGACGGCTCATATGTATCTAAATTGATGCAGTCTAGAAGATGAGGATTTTATTCACTAGGTTTTGTTAATTTTACATTTTGTAGAATAATTAATGGCAAAAGCTCCTGCGTTCCCGGGGACACGGAGGGATACTCCGTGTCCCCATATGAGCACAACCCTCCTCCCTCCAATCCTATTTAAACATATGTATTGCTAGGGGTTTAAATTGCAAAAGGGTACGGAAATTACAAAGGCGCACGGAATGTGCTCCGTGCGCCCGAATGCACAGGAGCCTCACTCATAATTAATTGGTACAACAATCTTGAATGTTCATGGATTGACTATTAAAGTTTATTTTCAATATGTTTTATTTCTTAATTCGCGAAGCCATAACTCATCATCTACTAATGGGGGCTTCATTTCAACTCTCATTTGTTGATGGTTCCTCACAGGCTTTGAACCGGGACTTTAGGGAGTTTCACCTTCATCGTTAGGGGTTAGGGATTATGACCTTTTGTTGCTAGAGGTAGTCTCATTTCTGTTGCTAAACCAAGTAATTAAGCCAGTGCCTTAGAGTTCACAGCAAAGTATGTAATGGACATGATTCAACTCACTCAATACTTGGACACAACAAAGGAAATCGAAGCTTCCTCAAAGTCTTCCGAAGTGTTAGCTCCACACAGTCCTGGTGTAGTGAAGGATATTGCTTCACAGATACGAACACACGAAGGTTTTCTACAACCTGAAAGCACACGTTGATAGACTCACTCATCGACTTCTCCTCCATACACACCTAAGCAGGTTAGCTTATACCATTTCTAGATATTAATGGAAATTGTATCTATGTGAGTATACTGCAAATCAGTTGTTAGTTTACCAGCAAACTTTGCTGTTCGAACACTTTTTTTTTTCTAGAGACATCTTAGTCTATAAGTTAGAAAGAAAATTACAAGTGGGGTTAGGTTAATTTGAATTACTTAGACTAGAAATATGTGAGTGTAATTACTTCATGTGAGTGTGACCACAAAATCCCCTTCATTCTAAACCACATGAAATCTGCCACAAATAAATTACAATAACTCCCTACTCAATGAAAAAAATCAAGAACACAAGATAAGCACAAATTACAAAACTATAATCTCATAAGCAGATTTAGCATTAATTAACACCAAGTTATAATAATCCTCAAACTTCTCCTAATGCACTCATTCTTACACTAAAACCTCAAGCTTCAATTAAGATTGAATCTGATCCAACACATGCCTTCCAACCATCATGTTCAATCAAGAAAATACATACTCATTTTAAGTTCATGAGTAGTTCATTTCAACTCTTTCTTCTTTTTTCTTCTCCACAATAAGATGAACTCGCATTTCTTTCCTAAAACTAAGGAAGGCTGTCATAAGTTGACTACCGAGTTTCAATTTAGACCAGCTAACTAAGTTAATCCAATTCACAACACTAAAAACAGATAGAGAAATACATGAATAGTTTAGTCTAAAAAAGTTATGCAGTCAAAATCAAGATTTGTTGATAGCATCATTATACATTCAAATCAAGAACTCTTATTCCTTATAGTGACAAATCAATACATGGCAAAACACCATCAACTCCTCATTCAGATTTCAGAACAAATTATTTATCACAAAAAGGGGAGAAATGTAACAAAAACCAAAAATATTCTTACATCTTTGAGTACTTATTACCAGATCCCATGAATGACAATATTGCATCTCTCCTTAAGCCACCTAAAACTCTTCCTGAAAGAGCCTTTGATTTTGCCTTCAACAGAGTAAGCTTTGTAGCTAGCAACCCTCTTCTTCCTCTGAAACTCAGGATCATCAAGACCCCAAGATCTTGAAGCTGACCCACCAGTGCTCTTCCCTTTCTTCAGCTTCCGCGGCGGCTCCGCCACCGTCGCCGCCGTGTGGTAGTAAGAAGAGGTGGGGGAAGAAGAAGAAGCGTAGGAAGCACTGTATGACCTGAAATCAGTGGGTCTTGCTGTGGATGTGGGGCCGTGGTAAGGCTCTATTTGCATGTTTCCATCGCCGTAGAACTTTGATCTGTATTCCTCCATGGATTGTTGGAGGAGGAAGAGAGAGGAGAGAGAGAGACAGCGAAAGAGGAAGAATTTTGAGCCTTGTGAGAGCTGGTTCTGTTGTCTTTAAGAAACCCAAGTTTAGACTAGTCATCTAGGTTGTAAATGGATAAAATAATTCAAATTTGATTGATATACAGATTCAAATATCAGTGTTTGAATTCAAGTGCGAATTGGAACAATTATTTTAATCAGAATAATATTCGAATTAAATATAATTAGTAAGATATTTAATTCGAAATAAGATATTTAATTCGAATATTCGTTAATATATTCAAATAATAATATGTAGTATAATATATACTATTAAATATAATATTTTATTTTATAAATATAAATAAATGTGTATATTATCTAATTTAATACTCTCTCCGTTCGGTTCTAAGGTATCTATTTACTTTTTGCACGTGGATTAAGGAGTACTATTATTATATATAAAGTGGGTAGTTGTATTAGAGGAAAGTGGTGGACCATATTGTGTATTTTTTACTAAATAGGGGAAATGAATACCTTTAAAGCAGACGCCAAAAATAGTAAAATGGATACCTTAGAAGCGGATTGAGGGAGTATTATTTTAAAATAAAGAGGAAAAGATATATTTTAATTTTTTTATATACCATGTGAATTATTTAATTACTATAATTTTTAATAATTTAATGGTAGATGTATTTAGTGAGTATTTTCTTCTTAAATTTATTAATAGTACAAGAAATTAAAAAAAAATTCCATTATTTAAAAAATAAATTTACAATTTCGAATCGAATCGAATTCAAATATTCAATTTTGAATGTTCAATTCGAATACTCGAATATATTCGAACAGTTCGTTTATTACTTTCGAATCGAATACGAATCCGATTTCGAATTCGATTAATAATCGAATACGAATATAAATATTCGAATATTTAATCAAATAGTATCATTCTAGTACTTTAGTATTTTATTCGATTCGTTTACAACTCCTATACTATACTAAAACTCTTACCTATATTTATCATTTTAAAATCTAAATTTTGATTTTGAGGGGTAGTATATACCTCATCAGTTTCAAGGAGTGTCTTTTACTTTTGAGTGTATATTGGCTTCACCCGGGTACAAGGGTGCACCCACATGTGTATAATTTTTTATTTTATTTTGTATACATGTTATTCTATTTTGTATACGTGTTTCGTAATAATTTTATACTTTTTCACATTAAGTTTTTCATTAAAAACTAGCATCATATGTTGTATAACTTTTTATTCAATAGTTATACATATTTTTTAATAATTGTATATTTTTTTATCATTAAAAAATCTAACAATTAAATTGTATACATTTTTGCTCTTAATTGTATATGTTTATGTTTAGGACGCTGCTATTTGTGCAGAATCTGGCCGGCCAGATAATGGCATTATGAAAAATTAATATAAAGTTAAAATGTTAATTGACAATTATATTCTTTTTTTTTGTGTAATAAACTAAGCAATACTTTTTAAACTTTCAAGATTACCTTAAATAACTGTAAATTGGTTAAGTACAATGCATTAATTTCAAGATTGCCTTAAATAATTGCAAATTAGTTAAATACGGTGCATTAATTTCAGCATATAGCAAACTGTAATTATAATAAATTTGGATTATATATTTTCTAAATTGATTGATAGATACATAAGAATATTGCTTCTTTATATCTATAAAATATTATAAAATTTTACGTAATTTATTCATTTTATTATTTAGTATTTGTATTAAAAATTATTTATAATATATCTTAAAATTTTTATTACAAATATCTGTTATAATTGATATTTTTTTTTAAATTTATGCACATTAATATTCAAAATCATTATTTTTAAAAATATTTATAATAATTTATTATTAACTTTAATGATTAATATATTATTATCTTTTATATATTCAAAATTATTATAATGATTATTTATAAAATTAAAATTTATTTATATAATGTTTATAAGTTAAATTTAAATTTAATATTTTAAATTAACTTTTATAAAACATAATACATACCTAATATTACTATTAATACGTAGAGATAGAGAAAAAGAAATACACTAAAACGTTTATTTTGAGTTTTGTCGTGAGTTTTTAAATCAATTTAACGAAGATATTAATAATATAATTCATATAATATAAAAATTAAAGATAAAAAGATTTAATAAGCTGCAATGAAATAAAATAAAACAATGTCCATAATTTTTTAACATAGATGTAGAAAGAAATAAAATAAAACAATGACCATAATTTTTCCAGCCATTAATTCTTTAACTTCCTGAATTTCTTCCACCACGCTTCAATGTCCATAATCCTTTTAACTTCCTGAATTTCTTCCATCTCGCCTTCTTCCATTCCTTTTTTTTGAACATCCATTACCTTCAACTGGACTAACATATCAATTCACCTTAGGCCTTCCTCGTGAACGAACAACATATGGATTTAATACTGTTGTACCTCTAATTGAATTATCTTCAACACCCATTCATGCTTTCTTCTCACATAGCATTCATTAGAATGTTAAACGATTGAGTTGCTTTATGTTTCATGTCGGCGGTGGTTGCCACTTTCCCATAAACTTATTTATTTGGGTTCCTTTGCTTATATATGATTGTTTCCTTTCTTAGATAGAAATTAATTCATAACGGAAAGAAATTAATTCATAACGGGTGTCTATAATTTAATTTATATGATAGTTTTTGGAATACAAATTTCACGTGGTTGGTTTCATATTTACGTTCAATTTCAAATGAAAATGGAGAAAAAATCAATTGTCTCTCGTTGAAATGCTTATATGAAAGAACCATGAAAGATCACAGCAACCTCAATATTGAGGTAAAAGAATTGTTCAAACGCATCATAGTAATGGGTCAAGGTTCGACTGTGAAAAAGATGTTAGGAATGGAAGATCCATTGGTGAAGCTTATGGAGATATTTGAGGAGAATCTATTCAAATAGGTGCAAGTGAAAATAGGATGAAGAAAAAGTTTTTCAACGAAACCCCTCCGTCGAAGCAGAAGAAAGTCAAAGTTGATGTTGGAGCCACCCAAAACAAAAGAAAACAAATGCCGCTGCCCAAAAGAAAAGAAAACAAATACCACATGAGACAATTCCATTATGGAAATAATCAACATCGAATAGGGTCGATTGCGGCGTTGCGATGTTTGATTTCAATGTTTCAATTTCATTTTATATTTCAGTACCAGTTTGAATTATGTTATTTTTTTTCATTATTGATTTTAATGCTTTTATAAAGTATGTTGTTTATATATATATATATATATATATATATATATATATATATATATAAAAGGAAAATGCTGATTAATAATTTTAAATTTATTGATAACTTATATAATTTATTTGTAATTTTTCTTACACTCTCCACTAAATTAACATAATATCTCATATTTATAGTACATGCAAATTCGTAATTTCTAGAATAATCTAGATTATGCTAATCTATGCAAATATCCACTGCCTTTATAATTAGATAATTCTAATTAATCCAAACATCACGCATGCTTTTTTTTATTTCTAAAATTCTCTTAATTATTATGATTCATTTGAATTTTCTTAAGGCATAGACTAAATACACACCCCTTTTATTGAATACACACCCTCATTAATATATAATTAAAAATATATTTTTAAAAAGTCTAAATTACCCTTAATTCATTAAATATACACCCCTGTTATTTTATATTAATTTAATAAAATCTAAATTGATTAATACATTGTATACACTCTGCAAGTCTGCATAATCTTGGTTTCAGGATCTTTCTTTGAAAAATGAAAATAAAAAAGAATCAATATTAAAAAATGTTGATTGACAGCAAGATAAATGAACATTATAGACATAAAACAATAAGTGCAGAAGGTGGTAGACTGGTAGTATCCCTTTGCTACTGTTGCCATAGCTGGTGCCCTTACAAACTGACCAGACTTCCCAACGAGTGGAATAGGTTTCACCACAATCTTGGTGGTGGGAACAGGAGCGATTCGGATTTCAAACGGTTCGTCAGCAATGCTCCATTACCTGTGGAGAGCACATCAATCCATACAAGAAGACTTTGCAGCTCCAAAAGCAAAAAATTGAAATTCAAACCCAAATATACATCGAATCTGTACGATAAGAAATCTCAATCAAGTTTAGGTTACGTTTTAGGGTTCTTGAATACGATCACTCCCCCGTTTTTCTCTCTAAAATGGTGTTCCCCTTTTTTTCCTCTTCACTATAAATTAGTTTTTGAATCTGTAAGACTAAAAGCTGTATGTAAAATTCAACGCTTGATGCAAGAGAGGGAGAATTGCAATTTGATTTCAAATTACATTAATGTATATATCTTTTATGTGGACCGTACTAGAATTTATATTAAATACATTTGGATGGAAGATTTGGATGGCTTAAATGGGGTGGAGACGATGTTAGAGTATGTGAAGAAGAAGGTGCAACTGTGATTAATTGTTAGAGTATGTGAAGAAGAAGGTGTAACCGTAATTAATTAATCGTGTTTTAGGGGTGTGTATAATCTTAAAAATGTTATTGAAGATGTATATAATTTTAAAATTAAAAGGGGTAAATTTGGATTTTTAGGGGTGTGTATATAATAAATTTAAGATTTAAAAAATTAAAAGAGGGTGTGTATTCAATAAGGGGTGTGTATTTAACAACACTCTTTTCTTAATTCACCTAGACTAATTATTATTATTTATTTAATATTTTTCTTAGATATTCTAGAATAATCTATAAATTAGGTTTAATATTTTAACTTAACATAATTTCATTAGGAAAAAGAGAAAAAGATGGGTGAGTGTTGTGCAAGATACATTTCTTAAATATACTATAAATTGTTCATGAAATAATATTATCACTTTTCACTAATTTAGTATCACTTTTCAATATAAAAATGGCAAAAACTTGTGTGCACCCGGGCGCACGGGCACATGCCGTGCACCTTTAGAATTTTGTATTAAATTGTATACCCTTTTATTATAAAGATGTGTACCCTTTATTTTTTAAAAAAAATAAAAAATATTAATGAAAAGTGTATACCTTTTATAACAAAATGGTGTACCCTTATTAATTAAAGTGTATACCTTTTAGAACAAAATAATATACCCTTTCTCATAATATTAAATTCTAAAGGCGCACGGTGTGCACCCGACGCACGCAAGCTTCACTCTATAAAAATAATCGTCTCACAAGTCTCATACAAGTCTTTGTCATAATTAAAAGTGAAATCGTCATCAATTTTTTCTTTATTTTATTAACAAATATTAAAAAAATTAACTGTACATGATTTTATTTAAAAAAACAAATAAATTGTAATTGAAAAAATAAAATTATAACACAGAAAAAAAATTTTGTTAAGTTGATGTGCGCTATATGTGGATTTAAGAGGTAGTCCAGGTAGTAAGTTTGTTTAGTATCCACCAACATATGGTTGGGTCATATTTCATCCGTATCACGAGATGAGGTCTGTGAGATGATCTCATACAAATCTTTTTCGAAAAAGAATTATAATAAGATTTTGTTTTGATTTTTTAGATTTTATAACTATTCGCAAATTATCTCTAAGCATTATTATTACTTTTCATTATTTTGGTATTACTTTTCATTGAAATAGTTTATTGTACTATTATTATTTTTCATTACTTGATATTGATTTTCGTTTAAAATATATCACTTTTTTATTTATGGAAGTCATTTCGTTCAACCTCATACTTTTTATACTAACTAATATTATTTTATAATTTAAAATGAAATTAAATCTATAATATTTTAATGTATAATAGGTTAATGTATCAATTTTATGTGTGTTCTATAAAAATATATATTATTCCATAAATTTTTTGGGTGGGGTCTAGTTTACTTAAAAAAGAAATACTCTTTATATTAAAATGAAAAAAATGCATTTGTGTATGGAGGAAGTACTACTATTTAAGTAGTTAAATTAATCAAACGAATAACAACAAGAGAAACTATAAAATAAAACTAGAACATAATTAATTTTTTTTAAAAAATTCCATATATAAGGTGAAATAATTATATAAGAACATTTACTTTTTAATTTTTTATCTTTTGTCTTGCTGATACTATTATTAATATACTACTACTTATATTTTATAGTAAAAAATCTGTACATATATAATGCACAAAATAAAGTTAATTAATATATAAATAATCTCAATACTTAGATATATTATGGCATTAATTGCCTGGCATATTAATTGATAAGTTATATTAATGACATGTCATATTTTGAAGTTAGATTACCATGTTTTCAGCGGCTATTCAATTTGGATAATAAAAAGAAATTTAAAATCATTTTATTAGATTAAAGGACAAAATAGTAATTAAACAATTGAAGAGATTTTGGCCAGCCAGAATCTGGCCACATATCTTTATCCTTATGTTTATATTGTATATGGGTGCACTCTATCTTAGGGTGTACCCGGGTGCACACTATAATTAATCTTTACTTTTTGCACGTGTATTAAAGAGTATTATTATTTAATGTATAGTAGGTAGTTGTATTAATGGATGTGTGGATCCCATATTTTAATTGTATTAGTTGGTGTGTGTGGGTCTCATATGTTTAGAAAAGAAAATGAAACTCTTAGGGTGAGACGCCCAAAATTAAAAAAAATACTCCCTCCGTCCCATTTCAATGTTTACGTTTACTTTTTGCACATTGATGAAGGAGTATAATCTTTTAATAGATAGTAGGTGGAAAGATATAATATTTAATGTAAAGTGGGTAGGTATATTAGTGTTGGATGATATATTAATTATTTTAGATGGATCTCATATTCCAAAAAGAAAAACATAAACATTGAAATGAGACGCGCAAAATAGAAACGTAAACATTGAAACGGAACGGAGGGAGTACCCTCTTTGCATGGAACGGGGAGGTAATAATCTTTCGTTTTGGAATACAAAAAAATCAAATTTTATAAACCATGCCTATTTATATATCTATTTTTATAAATATAATAATTGTTAATTTACACATTTTTTATATTACATTTAATTACCTCTTATACATTTATTTAACATAAAGTTAAATTTATCTAAACTTTGAGTTAATCCATGTATTTTTTAGTTTTGCTCTATTAATTTTCCAAAATTTGAAATTTTAATTTATTTATCGGCTGGAGTAGATTACCCAATCAATAATGCCACGTGATCGCACTTCTGACGTGGCGAGAAAAATAAAATTTTCAATACTTAATTTGTCTCTTTTTTAAATTAGTACATGATATTCAAAAAAAATTAAAATTGAACAATTAACTTTCATTATTCAATAAAGTAATTTTAAAGATGTCAAAATATGCATAGTACTGCAAGCTAACCTTTATAACCTTAAAAAATTCACCGCCAATCTATCCCACCGAGGGTCTGCCCCACAATTCACAAATGATCCACTTTAAAAATAACTCATATTATTGTAACTCGCACATAACCTGACTCATGCGAATTCTATATCTCAATTCGATTTATAATCCACCACATATAAATAAATTAAAATTGAGTATTTATAAATGGTATATTGTCCATTTTGATTACATATTCATTAATTTTATTTTAGTTTCATATATTTTTTTAAAAATCCATATGAAATATCATAATGTGTTTGACACGTTACAACATATTATGTCCAATGCCCGCTTCGCAAATAATATGCTCGGCAAATGCCCACCTTACTAATTACATAACGAATTCTAACTTAGCAAATGATGGGTTAATATTGATTTAATTCAATCCACTTTTACATCCCTAATGGGTCTCCCTTAAAAACCCCAATTAATTCATTTTTTATTAATTTATGAATCCATGAAGATATGTCACTATTTATTCTCTATTACATAGTTAGATTAACGTTAAATTATTATAAAAGTAATGTTTGATTATGAATCTCTTGGATGAATATTAATTTAGGTGGGCATTTGAGACTGTGAATCATGACAAATAAATTTCAATTGTGCTAAAAATTCAGTTTGTGAGAAGGAAGGTGACAATTTTAAAGCTCAATCCAAATAAATTGTATTTCTAGTTTCTACAAATATAGTTGAATATAGAAAAATTAAAAAAATGAGAAAAGAAATGTCATGGACATGTTAGGGTGACCCATTCTTATTGGTAAATTGACCAATTTCTTGAAAAAATTAATAGTTGTTGGACCAATTTCAAAATTTGAAACAGTTTGGATTCATTTAAAATAGAGACAAACTTAAGAACTAATTCTTTTTTTTTTCCACGTTAGAAGTGCTATGTGCATTACCGGTTGATCCGACTTGCTCCAGCCGATAAATGAATTAAATTGTCGAAATTTGAGAAGCTAATGAGCCAATTTCAAAAAAAATAGAAAATTTATGGGCTAATTTAAAAATTAGGTAAAATTAATGAACAACAAGTTTTATTTTCTCTAAAGTTATTGGTTAAATTACAAATTACCCAAAGCGGTGTTATTGTAAAGTTTTCAAATTTAAATTATGATTTTGAAAATATATTCTTGAGTTTTGAAAAATCATAGTATTTCATACATAATTTGTCTCTTAATTCAATGATCATTTCTCTTTTTTCAATTTTGTGATTCTCACGTATGTACTTATTTCTCAAACTTTATTTTTTTCATGTTAAAATTTTTTCGGACATCAACAACCTCATGAAATAAAAGAGTAAATACTAATTTATAATTACCCTAAAAAAACTATTGATAATTTTATATCCGTTCATTTTACACTTGATCAGGAGGTATTATTTAACACCACTCATTTCTATGATTAAATTTGTGATCTAGAAATTTTGGAGCAGCACTACTGGCTCAACAATTAATACATGGTTACTAGAAACTACTTTGATGGATTTTAATTTAATTATTCATAAATTTGTTATAGTGATAGGCTAATTCATTTTCACATTCATATAAGACCAGTAATTTTAATCTCATAAGATTGAGTTTATGTGAAATTTAAAATAGAAAATAATTTCAGAATTTCTTAAACAAATTAATTTAATTAATTACTCAAATTTATAACATGATTTCCAACTAGCAAAGTAAACGGCACGGCATTAAGAGCATTCGCTGGAACCAACAGAACTTCTTTAATTACTAATTAATTTAACTCTCAACTAAGGTCAACTGCAATTAAATTCAAATTTAGGATTTATTACTAATAGATACGTGTATTAATAGCCTAATTATTAGGAAATACAAAATCAAATTGAATTACTAAGAGATATATTCTGATATTTTATTTTTTTCAATTTTACCCTTAGAACTATCACAGTTTGGCATCACAACCAATTCAGGTGGGTTTAGCATCGCATTAACCCGAATCTCAATCTGTGTCTCCTCCACCTTCGTCGTTCACCGCTCCACTCCCACCATCGTCGGCGACTGTTTCTTCGTCGTCCACAGCTTCACTCCTGCCCGTGATTGTTTTCCCATCGTCCGCGCAATTGACAGGATGTTTCCCAGATACAAACGCCTCATCTCCTGACCTCTCAGATCCGACGGCTTCTTTTAGCCGATCTGATGGTGTTGTTGAATTCTACCATCTCTGTACATATATTGAAATATATGGCTGAAATCTCAGATGTCTTCTTGTTTAATGTACATCAATGTTCAAAAAAAATTTCACTCATATCTAAGAAATTTCACGCTAAAATCTCAGATGTTTACAACTTGAAAGTACCCAAAGCTTCAATGTACACCAATGTTAAAAAATTATGAGATGAACACCAATATTCAAAATAAATCAATGTCCACCATTGTACACATATATCGCATCTGCTTCAATGTACACCAATTTTCAAACAAAACAAGATGAACACCAATGTTCAGAACACATCAATGTTCATCACTTCCCACGAATTACTCGCCGCCGACAAATACAAGAATGCACAATAGATTTCTTCCTGCTTTGATGTACACATATGTACACTAATGTTCATAAAAAACCGAGAACAAAATTTCTTCAACAAGAACCAAATTCTTTAACTTTAACACCCAAATCGTTTAGAAACCTAATTTAATCCCAAATTTCGAAAGAAGGAGAAGAGAAAATGATTGAACAAACATGTTAAAGATTTTGATTCTCACCTTAAACCCCCACTGCGAGCAGTCACGAAAGTGGTCGTCGATCAACCCCCACATTTATCCAACAAACATAGTAGTTAATAATGTGAATTTAACACTGATGTGTACTTATTTGAGGGATTATCGTGAATTCAGAAAGAAGAAAGTGGGATATAAATTATAGATTGACTCGGCTTGGGATCGCTGCTCGTTCGAGGATGACATCATATGGGATATAAGGATTTCAAACGCCACCGGGTCTTGCCCCATAATCGCCGCCAATTGTGCTTGCCGAACCTGACTTGCCCGGGCGTCATCCTCCGAATTCGTCGCTATAACTATTCACTAGGGCTTTTGATTGTGGGGATGGTGCCCTGCAATATCTTCTCTCTCTCTTTCTCTCTAAGATACACCCCTCTCTCACACACACCACCTCATACAGTGAAGGTGTTTGTATCTCTGCTTATATAGAGAAGGCGAACAGAAAAAGTGAAGCAAAATGATTTTTAACACTAGTATTAAATATGGGTAATATGGGAAATACAACATTAAAGTTTGTATGTATGAGTAATTATATAACGTCAATGTACTACAAAGTAAATAAAGATGATAATTTTATACCTAGTAGTTATTGACCCAATTGTATATTATATGTACATATAGTTTAGTATCTTATGAGGTGGATTAAAATGTATTAAAGTAAAAGTATATGTCTATAAATTAATTATATTATAGCAATTTTAAATCATATTTTAATACATTTTTTATTATATTTAAAAATATATATACTTTAGAAAAATATGTTCCAACCAATCCACAAATCTAAAAAACCAAAGTCATTAATTTTTAACAAAAAAATATTTTAATAAAATGAAAAAAGCCAATGTAATAAATAATATCGAAGATAAAAAAAATGAAATAGAGAGAGAGGATGTGGGAAGAGATTAAAAATATAGTAACTTTTTAAATTTAAATGCTCTCTATTTTGATAAAATGCTCTCCAAATTATCATAAAGATAAAAATGCTCTTATATACAACACAAACTCATTATGATAAATGATGTTTCATTCTATAGAACTAAGAACTATAGAAGTGAAGGGATAAGTCAATGCGTTAACACGTTGGCTAAAACTAAGTAGGGGTGGGCAACAATTTTATAAAACCACAAAAACCGATCGAGCCGCACCGCATTGCACCGCACTTTATGTTTTTTCACCTAAACCGCGGTTAATTTTATTGGAGAAAACCGCACCGCTTGAATGGTGCAATTTCGATTTTCATCTAAAAATACACCGCACCGCACCGCACTCTATTATTTAAATAATAAAATTAAATATATATTATGTATACATATATAATTATGTATTAGTGAAGAGGTAAAACGATATATACTAATTTGGATTGAAAAATAATTTTGATAAAAGTTTGCTTTAAGTACAAGGATTATATTATTTGAGTTGATTATGGAGTTCAAATTATAATTTCATATATTTAATATCTCATTATCTAATTTAATCATTGTTATAATATTTTATTTGTAAGGGTGAAGAACACTTTAAATTAAGCATGTACACATATTTATTTTTTTATACATCCATATATATTGTATTATTATGTAATATATTAAATTTTAACCGTCAAACCGCAAAACCGCAAAAAAATCGCCTAAAACCGCATTATAAATTTTAATCGACAAACCGTAATTTTAATCTAATTGTCAAATCGAACCGCATATAACAATGCAATTTAGATTTTGTCGAAATAACCACAAAACCGCACCGTGCACACCCCTAAAACTAAGAGTTGACTTGAAATCTAACATAAATTTAAAACGAAGACCTCTTCATTGTAGGACATTATGCTTGCTGATCCAGAAATCTTTAATTTTTTTCAGACAATTGAGACGGTTTTAGACATGAGATAAAATAATTGTAATTTATAAAGAAAAATAAATTAATTTATCTAATGAAATATTAATATGGAACTATTTATTTAGTACTAGTTCAGTAGTTTGTATTATGAGGGTGCTAATTTTGTTTAGTATGGAATAATTTTTGAAAATACTCATATTATACGGGATAGATCAGGAGTAAAGGTAAATAACTAGACAGTCTAATAAAGAAATTAATGAACTTTGTGAGGAGGGTGAAAAGCAATATCATTTGAATAAAATGTGGTATTTGATTATGAAAAGTAATTGTAGGCACCTGAATTTTATTGCCTATTAAATAAAATATGTGGCAAATTAATGCAATAATTATCAATTAATTATTTATTTATTAAGGAATTTAAATAAATAAATTCCTAAAACAAATGAGTAAATAATTGATAATTAAGCCTTATCCAGTTCAGCAGGCTTAATTAAAGGAAAAAAGCCCAACATATCTTTTAAAGGAGAAAATATCTCTCAAGTGGTTATTTTCTCTACATATAAATAAGGGCCTTCAGTCCTCATTCCAGACACACCAAAAACATCTGAAGACGCGCTTCTGAAGAGATCAAGAATACGAGCAGTGCTCCCTTGAGATCTTCAAGCATCTTCAAGTCAAGACTTAAGATCTTCAAGCATCTTCAAGTCAAGAACGGTCTGCGATCAAAGATCAAGGTTCTAAGCCCCTCCGATCCGGCGTTCTTCCAGATCTTCAAGCATCTTCAAGTCAAGACTTAAGATCTTCAAGCATATTCAAGTCAAGACTTAAGATCTTCAAGCATCTTCAAGTCAAGAACGGTCTGCGATCAGAGATCAAGGTTCTAAGCCCCTCCGATCCGGCGTTCTTCCAGATCTTCAAGCATCTTCAAGTCAAGACTTAAGATCTTCAAGCATATTCAAGTCAAGACTTAAGATCTTCAAGCATCTTCAAGTCAAGAACGGTCTGCGATCAGAGATCAAGGTTCTAAGCCCCTCCGATCCGGCGTTCTTCCAGATCTTCAAGCATCTTCAAGTCAAGAACGGTCTGCGATCAGAGATCAAGGTTCTAAGCCCCTTCGATCCGGCGTTCTTCCATCCAACCGCCTCCGATCAGAGATCAAGATTCTAAGCCCCTCCGATCCGGCGTTCTTCCATCCAACCGCCTCCGATCAGAGATCAAGGTTCTAAGCCCCTCCGATCCGGCGTTCTTCCATCCAACCGCCTCCGATCAGAGATCAAGGTTCTAAGCCCCTCCGATCCGGCGTTTTTCCATCCAACCGCCTCCGATCAGAGATCAAGATTCTAAGCCCCTCCGATCCGGCGTTCTTCATATCAAATTCATCCAGCAGTCTCCGTGAAGTCAACGTTCTCCAAATTGAACATCATTCTTCACAACAAATCTTCAAGTCAACGTTTTATCCGAACAAAGGCTCGACGCCTCCGGATAAATATTTTAAAGCTTCAAGTCAACCCCGAGTACGGACAAGCTTCATCCGAAGATCCGGCTCAGAAAGTTGATAAAGTCAAAGAAGTCAACTCAAGAGAGGAATCAGAGGATAGCTAGAAACTGTTTACTTAAATTCTCAAGTTTAATCCATCTCGGATTATCATTGTAATATCTTTTGTGTTTATTATTTTAATAAATAAAAATTTGTTGTTACAAATTTTGGCACGCCCAGTGGGACAGTTTCTACCTCTCATCTCCTCTCTTCGAAAGTTTGAAAGTACAAAGTATGGCTCCTCGTCCCACTGGGCGTGCCAAAATTTGTAACAACAAAATTTGTATTTATTAAAATAATAAACACAAAAGATATTACAATGATAATCCGAGATGGATTAAACTTGAGAATTTAAGTAAACAGTTTCTAGCTATCCTCTGATTCCTCTCTTGAGTTGACTTCTTTGACTTTATCAACTTTCTGAGCCGGATCTTCGGATGATGTTTGTCCGTACTCGGGGTTGACTTGAAGCTTTAAAATATTTATCCGGAGGCGTCGAGCCTTTGTTCGGATAAAACATTGACTTGAAGATTTGTTGTGAAGAATGTTGTTCAATTTGGTAGAACGTTGACTTCACGGAGACTACTGGATGAATTTGATATGAAGAACGCCGGATCGGAGGGGCTTAGAATCTTGATCTCTGATCGGAGGCGGTTGGATGGAAAAACGCCGGATCGGAGGGGCTTAGAACCTTGATCTCTGATCGGAGGCGGTTAGATGGAAGAACGTCGGATCGGAGGGGCTTAGAATCTTGATCTCTGATCGGAGGCGGTTGGATGGATAAACGCCGGATCGGAGGGGCTTAGAACCTTGATCTCTAATCGGAGGCGGTTGGATGGAAGAACGTCGGATCGGAGGGGCTTAGAATCTTGATCTCTGATCGCAGACCGTTCTTGACTTGAAGATGCTTGAAGATCTTAAGTCTTGACTTGAAGATGCTTGAAGACTTGGAAGAATGCCGGATCGGAGGGGCTTAGAACCTTGATCTCTGATCGCAGACCGTTCTTGACTTGAAGATGCTTGAAGATCTTAAGTCTTGACTTGAAGATGGTTGAAGATCTTAAGTCTTGACTTGAAGATGCTTGAAGATCTGGAAGAACGCCGGATCGGAGGGGCTTAGAACCTTGATCTCTGATCGCAGACCGTTCTTGACTTGAAGATGCTTGAAAATCTTAAGTCTTGACTTGAATATGCTTGAAGATCTTAAGTCTTGACTTGAAGATGCTTGAAGATCTGGAAGAACGCCGGATCGGAGGGGCTTAGAACCTTGATCTCTGATCGCAGACCGTTCTTGACTTGAAGATGCTTGAAGATCTTAAGTCTTGACTTGAAGATGCTTGAAGATCTTAAGTCTTGACTTGAAGATGCTTGAAGATCTCAAGGGAGCACTGCTCGTATTCTTGATCTCTTCAGAAGCGCGTCTTCAGATGTTTTTGGTGTGTCTGGAATGAGGACTGAAGGCCCTTATTTATATGTAGAGAAAATAACCACTTGAGAGATATTTTCTCCTTTAAAAGATATGTTGGGCTTTTTTCCTTTAATTAAGCCTGCTGAACTGGATAAGGCTTAATTATCAATTATTTACTCATTTGTTTTAGGAATTTATTTATTTAAATTCCTTAATAAATAAATAATTAATTGATAATTATTGCATTAATTTGCCACATATTTTATTTAATAGGCAATAAAATTCAGGTGTCTTTCAGCTGACGGAATGCTCTCTATGAATCAACTGAAGAATATCTTACTAGAGACGATAAAAGACAAGTTTAAAGGGAGCTCCAAATCTTCTGTTGCTTACAATAAGCCATATACGAAGAGAATTGACAACTTGAAGATGCCAGTTGACTACCAGCCTCCTAAATTTCAACAATTCGATGGTAAAGGCAACCCAAGACAACACATAGCGCACTTTGTCGTGACATGCAATGATGCTGGAACCTTTGATGATCACATGCTCAAACAATTTGTCCGCCCGCTGAAAGAAAATGCTTTTGATTGGTATATAGACTTGGAAGCTAACTCCATCGACAACTGGGGGCAAATAGAAAACGAGTTTCTCTCGAAGGACTGTTAGTATGATCGAATTGACTAACATTTGCCAGTGGAAAGAAGAGCCAGCACTCGATTATATTAATCGATGGAGAAATCTAAGCTTGAATTGGAAAGATCAATTGTCTGAAGTCTCTGCCATCAATATTTGCATTCAAGGGATGCAATGGAGTCTGCGATACATCCTTCAAGGGATTCAACCAAAGACTTTTGAAGAACTAGCTACAAGAGCTCATGATATGGAGTTAAGTATGACATCAAGTCATTTCGAATTGCCAAGCAACAACTCTTATGAATTTGAAGACATTTCACTTGATGAACCTCTCGAGGAGGAATCACATTCAAAGAAGCCGGTGTCAATAAAGATTCAAAGAAATAAAGTTAAAGTAAGAGAAAGTAATGCACCCGATGATTGGGGGCAATGAACTATTAACAAAGTCAATGATCCTCGACACGAGCATAAACTGTCCACATGTTATACTCCTTGATACGAGTTAAAACTATCTAAAATTTCTCAAGCAATGCTCCTCGACACGAGCATAAACTGTCCACATGTTATACTCCTTGATACGAGTTAAAACTATCTAAAATTTCTCAAGCAATGCTTCCCGACACGAGCAAAAAATGTCCACATTATGCTCCTTGATATGAGTTAAAACTATCTAACTTAAATCAAATCTCCTTGAGAAGAGACGAAACTCTCTGCATGTTATGCTCTTTTGATACGAGCCTAAACTATCAAACTCAAATCAAATCTCCTTGAGAAGAGATTAAACTCTCTATATTTTACGCTCCTTGATACGAGCCTAAACTATCAAACTCAAATCAAATCTCCTTGAGAAGAGACGAAACTCTCTATATTTTAGCTCCTTGATACGAGCCTAAACTATCAAACTCAAATCAAATCTCCTTGGGAAGAGACGAAACTCTCTATATGTTATGCTCCTTGATACGAGCTTAAACTATCCCACTTAAATCAAATTTTCTTGAGAAGAGATGGAACTCTCTACATGTTACACTCCTTGATACGAGATTAAACTTTCCAACTCAAGTTCAAGATTCGTTGAGAAGAGTATAAACTGTCTACAAATCAAATTGAAGACTCATTGACACGAGTATAAATTGTCAGCAAATTCAAGTTCAAAGCTCTTTAATGCACGAGCATAAACTGCATGTTACTCCTGGCCCGCACGAGTATAAACTGTGTACGGCACCCCCTATTCAAACCAAATCATGTCCTTTTGAACTACGTTATGACTTGATTCTCTGTGAAGAGGTACGTAGCCGCTTAGCACTTCACTAAGTTCAGTCATAATTCAGGCTATTCGTATCAAGTTGCTGAGACAAGCAATAAAATTCAGTCATGTTGATCAATAATGGAGTGTCGCAATTTGTTCACTTCAACACAAAGGCGTCCGTGAACAAAGTGCGAGGGGGCATTTGTAGGCACCTGAATTTTATTGCCTATTAAATAAAATATGTGGCAAATTAATGCAATAATTATCAATTAATTATTTATTTATTAAGGAATTTAAATAAATAAATTCCTAAAACAAATGAGTAAATAATTGATAATTAAGCCTTATCCAGTTCAGCAGGCTTAATTAAAGGAAAAAAGCCCAACATATCTTTTAAAGGAGAAAATATCTCTCAAGTGGTTATTTTCTCTACATATAAATAAGGGCTTTCAGTCCTCATTCCAGACACACCAAAAACATCTGAAGACGCGCTTCTGAAGAGATCAAGAATACGAGCAGTGCTCCCTTGAGATCTTCAAGCATCTTCAAGTCAAGACTTAAGATCTTCAAGCATCTTCAAGTCAAGACTTAAGATCTTCAAGCATCTTCAAGTCAAGAACGGTCTGCGATCAGAGATCAAGGTTCTAAGCCCCTCCGATCCGGCGTTCTTCCAGATCTTCAAGCATCTTCAAGTCAAGACTTAAGATCTTCAAGCATATTCAAGTCAAGACTTAAGATCTTCAAGCATCTTCAAGTCAAGAACGGTCTGCGATCAGAGATCAAGGTTCTAAGCCCCTCCGATCCGGCGTTCTTCCAGATCTTCAAGCATCTTCAAGTCAAGACTTAAGATCTTCAAGCATATTCAAGTCAAGACTTAAGATCTTCAAGCATCTTCAAGTCAAGAACGGTCTGCGATCAGAGATCAAGGTTCTAAGCCCCTCCGATCCGGCATTCTTCCAGATCTTCAAGCATCTTCAAGTCAAGACTTAAAATCTTCAAGCATCTTCAAGTCAAGAATGGTCTGCGATCAGAGATCAAGGTTCTAAGCCCCTCCGATCCGGCGTTCTTCCATCCAACCGCCTCCGATCAGAGATCAAGATTCTAAGCCCCTCCGATCCGGCGTTCTTCCATCCAACCGCCTCCAATCAGAGATCAAGGTTCTAAGCCCCTCCGATCCGGCGTTCTTCCATCCAACCGCCTCCGATCAGAGATCAAGATTCTAAG
The DNA here is from genome assembly GCA_023678885.1 of Pogostemon cablin. NCBI lineage: Eukaryota > Viridiplantae > Streptophyta > Magnoliopsida > Lamiales > Lamiaceae > Pogostemon > Pogostemon cablin. The sequence goes on from CM042955.1 coordinate 19,420,902, forward strand.
CCCCTCCGATCCGGCGTTCTTCATATCAAATTCATCCAGCAGTCTCCGTGAAGTCAACGTTCTACCAAATTGAACAGCATTCTTCACAACAAATCTTCAAGTCAACGTTTTATCCGAACAAAGGCTCGACGCCTCCGGATAAATATTTTAAAGCTTCAAGTCAACCCCGAGTACGGACAAGCTTCATCCGAAGATCCGGCTCAGAAAGTTGATAAAGTCAAAGAAGTCAACTCAAGAGAGGAATCAGAGGATAGCTAGAAACTGTTTACTTAAATTCTCAAGTTTAATCCATCTCGGATTATCATTGTAATATCTTTTGTGTTTATTATTTTAATAAATACAAATTTGTTGTTACAGTAATAATAGTGCAATAAATTATTTTATGAACGTAATATAAATGAAAAGTAATCACATCTTTAATAAGAAGAGATAACTAGTTAAGAGAAGACAAATCTGATTCACCATTCACTCTGCTTTTTGCAAAATTTTACTCCCTATTTGTAGCAAGAGAATAGGTGTGGAGGATTTTACACCCCTTTTGAATGATGTTACCAACATGATACAAACTTGGTCCTCTAAGCTGTTGTCATTCACGGGGAGATTGGAATTGATAACCTCTGGGATATATGGTATTCAATCCTTTTGGTGTGGTATTGTCAAAATTCCTATTGTCGTGGTAAAAAAGATAGAGACCATTATTCGCAGGTTCTTGTGGGGAATGAAGGTGAGCCCGGTGAGCTGGAATGACATCCTTCGACCCAAGAATGCAGGGGGGCTAGGGTTGAAGGATATTATCACTTGGAATAAGGCTCTCTTGGCAAGTGCACTGTGGGATGTACATAGGGAAGCCTCATCCCTATGGGTGAAATGGATCCACACTCTTTATCTCTCGTATTCTCAATGGACAGTGACCTCTCCTGGTAACAACTCTACATACTTATGGAGAGTTCTCATTGCTATTAGGAATGCCATTGACAGTGAATCAGAAGGGGATGATGGAGTGATTGGAGCTATGGAGAAGTGTTGTGAGAATGGGGTATTCAAATCCAGCCGCATGTATTATCATTTGAGAAGTAGATACATAGCGGACTCGAGTTTTGTCTACAAACAGGTATGGCACAAGTGGATAGTGAGGAAACACAGTTTCAGACTTTGGCTGGTCCACAGAGACAGAGTTGCTACAAAGGATATGGTGTGGTGCACGGAAGAAGACAAACGATGTGCTTTTGCTTTGCTCAGGAGACCACATCGCACATCTTCTTCCATTGCCCTTACACCACACATATATGGGATCAAGTCAAAGGATGGATCGGATGGCGAAGAAGAAGGCTATTATCAGTCACATATGCCTTCAGAAAGATTCACCAGGATACGAGAACCAACAAAAAAGCAAGAAAGCTCCTTTTTATCACCTTTGCTACCACGATCTACCACATATGGATGGAAAGGAACGCTCTTCAGCATGGCACAAGGATGATGTCTCCGAACTACATTGCAGATAGAATTAGCATTCAGATAGCATCTTTGTATATGAACTCTTGATGTATTCTTTATTCACCTCAAGCATTGCTTGAGTAGGTTGGATAGGAAAGTTTGTCTTTGTATTCGCATCGTACGTAAGTACTCGATGCAACCGTTTCCAGTGAAATAACATTTACCAATTTCACTAGGAGTATAACAAACCACAACATATCAAATTTGAAGAATAATATTTTTCATTTTGAATGTTACTCCTTCCGTCCCAATTTCAACTTCACACTTTTCGTTTTTATCCGTTTCAAATTCAACTTCGCACTTCTATTAAAGGAAAAAGCAACTAACTAATATCCCCCTAACATACTTTAATTTCAAAATTATCACCACCTTTTTAACACACATAACATACTTTATCATTTATTTATTATCAAAAAATATCATAATACCCTCAAAAGTAAGTTAAAAAGTGACTTTTTTAAAACTTCGTATATACAGTAAACGAGAAAATGAATTTAGGACGCAGTTATTATTTATTTTTCTTAAAGAAGAGGTAATTTGTAAATCAGGATTCAAGAATTCGAGTACTAATATTTTCATTCAAAATATAATAATTCATATATCTCTAAATATAATCCTTCGTATATTAGTAAGTGTAATTGAAAATTTAGAATGTAAATATGCCAAAAAAAAAGAAAAAGAAAAAGAAAGAATGTGATTAGATGTCTGCCAGCATGACATGACATTCAACAGAACTATGTTCTTCAAACATCCACAGTTTTGATTCTATATTTGTAGCCCACTGAATCATTGATTCAACTACTCACAAGACAAGATAGCAGTAATTGTTTATTACTATACCACCTTAAAATCTATAACCATTAACAACCTTAATATGCAATTACCAAACATAAGGATCCGACATCCAGGGATTTAACATGCATGTAATATGCGTGTATTTGAATGATGAGAATAACTAAAATATAGCTGTAAGAAAAAAATAACAAAACAAAGTGACAGAATATGGTCTGTAATAATACCAACATGCAGTTATTTGGCAATTACAACACAAAAAAAAAAAAAAAGGGAAACCAAAAATTTTGCAACAGTAGTTTTAAAACTGCAATAAACATTGGGAGATAGAAGCCCCCTCTGCAAATAACGGCACTAGAATCTCCCAAAAACGAGTCCATTACCCCTTAAACTAACCTAGGAAAATAAGTTACTTCAAAACATCGGAACAGTAACCCTGGGCCTGGATCAAAAAACCTTTCTTTCCTCAGAGAAGATCAGCAACGTTGGCCGGAAGCTCCTCGACCTGGACGTTGTAGAACTTTTGGATGTCAAAAAGCATGCGTTCGTCATCCTTGGTAACAAAGTTGATAGCAACACCCTTCCTCCCAAACCGCCCACTTCGTCCAATACGATGGAGATAGTTCTCGGGCTGAGTTGGAAGATCGTAGTTGATCACCAGAGAGACTTGCTGAACATCAATACCACGAGCCAACAGGTCGGTCGTGATGAGCACTCGGGAGGATCCAGATCGGAACTCTCGCATGATTATGTCTCTTGTGTTCTGGTCCATGTCTCCGTGCGTAGCTGAGACGGTGTGATCACGACTGCGCATTTTGTCGGTAAGCCAGTCCACCTTGCGCCTGGTGTTCACGAAGATGACACTCTGAGTGATAGCCAATGTCTCATACAGATCGCAGAGGGTTTCAAGCTTCCAATCTTCCTTATCAACATTCACGTAAAATTGCTTGATACCCTCTAGGGTGAGCTCATCACGCTTCACGAGAATACGAACTGGCTTATTCATAAACTTCCTTGTGATTTCAAGGGCTTCCGGGGGCATGGTAGCAGAGAACACACCAACTTGGATCTTAGGAGGTAGCAACTGGAAGATATCATATATCTGAAAAGGTAAACCCAGGGCATTAGGTGGAAAATCTTTGTCACATAAAACGACTCCAAGAGTCAACTGGCAGAGAAATAAGGATCAAAACTTTAATAAGACTAGATAAGTGAAGCAGTATGATGAAAAAAAGGCAGAAATATAGATTCTGTTTGATTTAACGGAGGCAACGATTTGTGTCAGAAAACTATGCAAAAACATAGATATAGCTAATACTGTCAGCTAAGCATAAAGATATATTCGAGGGAAGAGGGTGAGGATAACAAAACAATAAGAGGACCTGATCCTTGAATCCTCTGGAGAGCATTTCATCAGCTTCATCCAGCACAAACATTTTGATGTAATCAGGGCGGAGAGACTGCCTTCTCAGCATGTCAAACACACGTCCAGGAGTACCAACCACAACATGAACTCCGCTGGAGAGAATACGCTGATCTTCACGTACGCTGGTACCTCCAACACAAGCATGGACTTTAACACCAAGATAATCACCAAGTGCTCGCATAACCTTCTCAATTTGCTGAGCAAGCTCACGAGTGGGCGCCAGAACAAGAGCCTGGCATTCAACTACACTGTAGTCTAGCTGCTGAAGTATACCAGAGCAGAAGGTTGCAGTTTTTCCAGTCCCAGACTGAGCCTGTTGAATCACATCAAGCCCCTTGCAGAAAGGAACAATACCTCTCTGCTGAATTGCAGAGGGTTTCTCAAAACCTTGAAAAACACAAGAATAGAAATACTTTCATGCTTAAAAAGAAAAACAATATATATGATGTTTGTGTGTGTGTATTTTTACACATTAAAAGATAAAAAATTGGTAACATTTTATGATAAACATCAAAGTGGGAAATGAGAACGTGTCCAATAACAGACTGCATAAACGTTATATGTTCGTATCAACAAACCATGTACATCAACTCGCCAAAAGTACAAGAAGCAGCATGCTCACCTCATAAGTTTAATAAGCAATTCACAACAATATCAATTGAATAACATAAATGAATCAAACGCATGACCGAAAAGACAAAAATTGCATCAGAAACAGAGCTGATATGAAAATGGAAGTGTTAACAAAGGAAAAACCTATGTATTCTAAATTGATGTTTCAAGTACCATAAGCATAGATGCCCCTAAGAAGATTTTCCTGTAAGCCCATAGCATCAAAACTCTCGTACACCTCATTATAGCTAGTGAAAAAATCATCGCCTTCATTTCCTAGTCTGTGAATAAAGATTCAAATGTTTATTAATTGATAAGAGCTATAGAAAGTAACAATGAGTGAATGAAGAACTTCATTAAACAAACAGATAAGTGAAAATTTATAACTCACAGTTCATTCATTTTCATATCAAATTGGCGAGCATCAAATTGAGAACCTTCAGGTGCTGATCCAGCCATGACTGCAAAAATACAAAAACAAAGATTAATAAAGGAGATAAGCTAAGCACTAACAAAGTGCCATGGAGAATTCTTTAATGTAAACAAATGTACCATAAAAATAAACAACACAACTCAATAGTAGTACATATAATGCTATTTTTGTAGGGAAAAAATTATGCAAAAAGTTTCAAAAGCTCAAGTTACAGGAAAAACATATTGGGGTCGGTACTTTTATAATGATGTAATTTTATTACTATTTTATTTATTCCTTGCACTCAATCTTTATACAAAAAAGCACATGTATCAATTTTAATGCAAAGAAAGTACAAGGACCAAACATTCACAAGTGAAAATAGATGACAAATTTAGGAGCTCAAATAACCATACTAGCTGAAAACGATGTCAAAACCTCCGTTCATAGTGAATCAAAGATGGAAGGAAAATCATCAAAAACTGAATGAGAAGAACCAAGCAAAGCCATAAAAAATACACTTGTCACAATGACACGAAGACTAAGCTCAGCTCATGGTGGTTGACAAACCAAACAAAAGGTGGAACTTCTGGTTAGCAGCCAAATATAAATTACAAAGGACATTGCGCCAAAGTCATAAACATATGTACCAAAGAACCGCCAAAATGTCAAATATTCTCACTAACATCATAGTCGAAAATTTGATGGACAAAATATCTCAGTCTAGCTACAAGTAAACATCACTTATAATGCAACCTACAGTATAACAACATAAAAAGACAAAAAGAACCAAACGAGACAAAAAAAAGGATTGCCACAACAATAGTACATGTAAAAACGATAAGTACACATTCCAACATCTCACTGAGCTTCAACATGAAGTTCAAAAGTTCTTATTTCAAGAAAGTGTTAGCCCATGAACATACACAACTCAAAAGCACCGGTGTTTAGCCAAGTTATTCTCCTCAACGAGAACACTACAAGGAGAACTCCACCAGCCAAAACAAAAGTCAGTTCAGAAGCAAAAACACAAGGAAAATTAGCATGGAAGCGGAACGGTTTCAGACAAGAAAAGTTAAACTAAATGTAATAAAAAAAACTAATAGAATAGCCACACGAACAAGCAGATCTTCTGAATAAAAAATCCGAATCAAATATTTTGAAAAACAAATAGAAGGGCAACAAAACCATTGCATCGTCAATCAAAGTAATCAATACTACTACTTAAAAATCAGGTACGCACATAAACACACGAATCAAACGTAAAAATACAGATTAATTGAGAGAGAGAAGAGATACGTCGAATAAACCTGATAAAACTTGGAGTAGAATAAAGATCTGAGAGAGAAGTGATTTAGAGGTTGATTTCTTCGCGGCGATGAATAACCAAAACTCCTCGGATCTACGCCGCGGAGTTGAGAGAGACGAAGTGCCCAACAGAGACTTAAAATACGGTGTGTTTTAGGGATTGCTACGATGCATTTGTCTTCTTTCGTCGATTGACGCTTCTACCCCTCGCTTTTCGGTGGTGGGGCGACGTCTTGGGGTCAAGTGTCAATAATTTGTTGGATACTTATTGGGCCTATCAGATGGGCTGTAACTGTTGTGGGTTTATTAACTTTTGCTTTCATATAAAGTGTGCTGAAAATTTCCCACATGCCATTAATTTTTTGATAAGTACACGCAAAGAATAATTTTATTTATAAAATTGTCACATTATAAAATATTTCTTCTATTTTAATGGTTACATTTATTTTTCAAAACATAATTAAAGAATATAATATTGTGTAATAACTGCAATCTTTTTAAATATAAATAAAAAATATAAATACACCTTTCATTATTTATGAAATATCTATATTAACGTTACATTCTTATTATTAGCAAAATAAATGTATGTATATATCTTTAATATATATTGAATGAGAATTTAATTTTGGAGTTATTCTAGGGTGCGTCGGTGCACCCATGATTTATATGTTTAAAGGTGGGGTAGTGGGTAGTTTTTTTATTTTTATTTTTTAATTATTTAATTTAATTAATGGTAGAGATTATATTAAAGATTAATCTAATGGTTGATATCATCATCTGTATCGATGTACCAGGTGCACCCTAGTCGATCTCTTAATTTTGACTAGGTTTCTTCAACTTATAACAGTTTGTCTGCCCTTCATTTTTCGTTGTTGGGACGACATCGTGGCGTCAAGTTTCAATAATTGCTTGGATACCTTATTGGGCCTATCAGATGGGCTAAAAGGGTTGTGGGCTCAGAATTATCCAAAGTCATTCCTTGTGAGACAACCTGACGTATATTTTGACATTATAAATTATTCATGACATAAATTAAATAAAAATTATTACTTTTATGTGATCAGATTATCTTTTATATATAAAAAGATACTATTTTTTAAATATATTATTATATTTTATAAATTTTATAATTTTTAAAATTAGAAAATAAATTAAATGAACAATAAAATTAAAATTATTACATTTTTATATAAAAAAATATAAATTTAATAAGATAAGATAATAAAATTTTATATAGGTCTAATGAATTTACTTCCATAATTAAGTTTCAATTCTTTTAATCTTTATATATAATAAAACACACTTTAAAGTTAAAATAAAACAAATTTTTAATCTATACCACTGATTTTGATTACTAAACCTTTTATTTTAAATCTCATCCGTTCATCATATTATTCAATGTCTTCAATTCATCACAATTATGATATTAGATTTTGACCATTGATTCACAACGGAATCCGTTGGTAAATTTTCGTTGGTAAAGTGGTGGTTGGTAAATTTTTAGCAACGAAAAATCAATTCCGCTGGTAAATAATTTTATTGGTATTCCGTTACTAAAAATTCTGTTGGTAATTTATAAAAGGAATCCCTTGATAATCCGTTGACAATTACCAACGGATTGAATTCAGTTGGTAAAATAGAGAATAAATCTGTTGGCATTTCGTTGCTAATAGAAAAATGTCATTTTGGTTGCTAATCCATTGGTAATTACCAACGGATTGAATTCCGTTGATAAATTTCGTTGCTAAAAAATATTTTTTTTGTAGTGCGTATATGAATCAGATATCCACAAATATTAAAATTATACAAAATATTTTATTTATATTATAAAGTATGTTATGAAAATAATTATATAATTAATTGATTGTTATAACTTTTATTTGATCATATTAAAAATAATAAAGTTCATATTATATTTAATTCATAATTAATTAACAATAATATAATTTTTATTAAAATATTAATTTCAACACAAAATAAATATATGTATATAAATTAATTAATACATTAATTTAAACACTAAAAAATATAAATATATTATAAATATATATTACTAATTATAATTTTTATTTAATCATATTTATATTTAAATATAAATATTTTTCAAAATAAATTAGTATTAAATGAGTATGTGTAATCTACGGGTATTGATAAACGAGTTTGGGACGAGTATGAGTATCATAATATATTTTTTTTAATGAAAAGGGTACGAAAATGAGTATTTTATATTTAAATAGATACGAGTATGTACAGATACCCCTGTAGTGGATATCCTACCCGCTATAATCCCAAAAAATACCGATTATAAATTAAAATATTATATCTCTCAAATTAATATATATTACAATAGTATATTCTTTAATATTTGATTTGATTACTTAGTATAAAAATACAATTGGTTTGAGAAATTAATCATTGGTTTGATTACAACTAATTTATGAGAAATATATATATATAAGGTTATAGGAAGCTCTCTTATAATATAATTATATTAAATGTCTATAATCAAATTATGTCTAGGTTTAAATATAGTTTTTAGGAGATTTATAAAAATGTATGAGAGAAGTTTTTCATTTTTCAAAATATAATAATAATTTTAAGTGAACGATCTATTAATTTTTTATTTTTTCAATTTACAAATAGAATTTGTGTAAATAATTTTTCTTATAGAATTGAAATCTAGAAATAAATATATTACCTGTGAGTAATTCTTTCATTGGTCCTAATATCGATTTGTTTCACCCTTAGGTAAACATTAATCAAGCATACGTGATGCAATACAATAATAAGTTTGGGATGATATTATCATGAATTTTTTAAATTGGACATGCCCGATCACGAAGGGTGAACATTTAAATGAATACGAATTACGGGTATTCCTAACATCGATATTGATTACCTCTAATAATTATATTTTCTGATACTCTGTTTTACCCTAAGCATATTGATAAATAATTTTGAAGTAGTTACAACTATAGCAATAAATTTTTAAACGGCACAGATTCGTGTATGAGCGGTTTATATTTAAATAAATATGGTATGGTTCCTTTAAATAAGTACGGATACCTAAATACTAATTAATAAATATACAACTACCTAATATGATATTACATAAAAATTGGATATTATATGTAAATAATTAGTGGTATAACTTTAGAATATTTTGATAAACATGTTTGAGACGTGTATGAGTATCAACCAGTGGTTTAGGGTATATTGTACCTCGATTATTTAATATTTATCAATAGTGAAATGACGACTTTACTCTTGTGATTTATAGTATACTTTTTCCCAGTGGTTTAGGGCATAATGTCCCCCGAGGGTTTAATATTTATCAACAGGGTTTAGTGTTTGTTCCAATTTTAACATTATGACTTTGCTTCTATAGTTTATGGTATATTATTATCCATTAGTTTAGGGCAGACTGTACCCGAGGGTTTACCATTTATCGGTAGAGAAGTGTTTGTTCAAAGGGCGAAATTAAGATTTTACCCCAGTGATTTTTGGTATACTATACCCTAAGAGTCTAAATAGCATGTATTATGGAAGGAGTATATTATAAAAAAAATTAAGGTATATTTTAAGTTAAGAGCTATTTATTTGAGAAAATCTCTAACCATGCAACACACGACACTATTTTTTGATATTCTTATTATTAGGGTTCTTCTTCGGCTAGAGATAGAATGATTTATCCAAAAGGTATGATTTAGACTTCTCTTTCAAATTTAAATAACATCAGAATACATTTATCCCGTGCAACGCATGGGTTCAAACGCTAGTTTATTATCAACAAAACAATGTCCTTTATAATTGAATTAATGAATAATACATCTCACGAAATAAGATTCATATGACGATTTCACTCAAATCATTAATGAATATACTTCCATAATTAATTTTCAATTTTTTTAATTTATTATCAACAAAACAATGTCCTTTAAATTTTTTAATTGGATTAATGAATAAAACGTATCACAAAATAAGATCCGTAAAACGGTTTTACTCAAATCATTGCTTATAAATACGCTAAGAGTATTTTCATTTATAAAATTGTCACGTAATAAAATATCTATTATACCCTATAACATGCACACACATAAGAACTCAGTTTATTTGTCATTTACTAGTTTGTACCCTTATTTTACAAATATATTTTTGTTGAGATTTGGGTAGTATTTAAAACGGCTTATGGATTACTTTTGGTAAAGTCGAGTCAAGAGTTACACTCTTTCTTCTTAAGACAAAATTGCTCCGTACTTCAGGTGCTTACGGAAGACAAAATTGCTCCGTACTTCAGGTGCTTACGGACTATAGCAATCGCCTCCAAGATACAACGACTTTGAATTTCGGACTTGTAGCACAATGAGTCTAAAATTATCGGCGAACGAACTAATATTTTAAAACTTTCAGACTTGGAGTAGGATAATTCTAAAACTAGTGGATTAGAATGTAATATGCTTGATTTTGTATGCAGGATTGGAATGAATTTTTCCAAATGAGTTAGGGGTCTATTTATAATAGTTGAAGAGTCATGGTGCCCCTTGAAGAATGGATATCTTGATTCATTATGAGCCATTAGATCATGCCTCTTGATCAAGATCAAGATCCAATGGCTGAGATTGCACCCCTTCATTTGAATTTTTAATTCAAATCTTGGAGCCATATTTTCCCTCCAAAGCATCCTTGGGTTGAGTCCGGACCGACCCAATGGCCCGACCTGACAGATGACCCAACCCGGCAGCAACCTGACCCGGTCCGGCGATCCAACCTAGTTTGACCGATCTTCCCATGTGTCTGCTTGACTCACATATCGAACCCGGTTCGAGTCCAAAAAGTGATCATGTGCAAGCGCGGCTAGACTTGGTTGGATGTACCATGTGGTCCACATATTTTATTTAATTCAATAATGTGTGTGGGTAATAATAACGAGTTCAATTCTTCCATCTTTTTCCAATGTGGGACAACTTCCCACTTCAACCTTTACTCTTCATTTTTCTTCTTTTTCTTGTAATTAAATTGCAAACTTCATTTATTAATTACTCATTCATCCGAAATTGGATTTGAGCAAACTTATATACTAAATTCATCTACTCGAAACGTAGTTTCCGAATATGTAATTTGTTTTCATTTTTGACAAATGAAAATTTACAAGAACATTAGTCAAAAGTGAGCTTGACCTACTTCTATACTTTAACCAATTCCAACAATCCCCCACATGAATGTAATTAATGCATGTAGACTATATCAAAAGTTTCGATGAATTGCTATTGCATCAGGATAGGTAGCTTCCGGCTTTAAACCTTCCTTAGTAGAATGCCATCGGATTTACTTGCTGCTTAGTGAACATGATGTCTTGAACTAGTCAGCGTTTTGTGTAAACCAAGACAACGACACCCACACAGTAATAATTCTAATATTCTTCGTTCTCACGTTGTGTCCAATTCGGCCCTGAACCATCTTGGATTCATAAGTATTTGTCTCATTTGAAGCGGCCAAACTTCACACTTATATAGGTGATCTCCTATATATAGTATACTGCTACACTCTACCTTTAAGGTATAGGAATCATTAAAAGCTTTAAAGGCTTACCCTTTACTACACTTCTACAGGCTTGCACTTTATTTGTTTGAGAATGAGTTGAAATTATATTTCAAGTGCTATTTCAGAACATTTACAACTTAGTTATCTTATTGAACCATGTTCTCGGGATCTCCAATCATCATGGTTAAGTTACCGCTATAAACGTTCTTTAGTGCGTGGATTTTAAACCCATTCTCATTACTGCACTTGTCATTAGATCTCTATTTATGCCTTTTGTCAGCGGATCCGCGATATTTTTCTTAGACTTTACATAGTCGATGGAAATTATCCCACTAGAGATCAATTGCCTAATAGTATTATGTCTCCTTCTTATGTGTTGAGATTTACCATTGCATATGTTACTTTGTACTCTCCCAATAGTTGTCATGTGTTCTTAGTCGCATTTTTAGTAAATGTAAAAAGTAAAAAACTCTATCATCGAGTAAACGCGTGACCAAGTATAAAATTTATAGTAATATCGTCCCAAGGGAAATGAAACCTAAGTTTGTATCCGGATTTTTCATTGATTTATGCTTTGTAAGGATGATAGATTGAAGGTTTTGTATATAAAACTATTACTTAATTCTCTACTTACTCAACTAGAATTTAAACTAACAAAGTAAATGATCAAGCAACAAGCAAATGATGAATGGAATGGATGTAGAATTCACTTGAGAAGAGAACAATGTTAATCATACTCATGGTTAAGACTTGAGCTAGATATGCAAAACTCTTGATGGTAATTTTCATTAATTTATGGATTAAAAGCAATCACCATTTTACCCCTAGTCCCTATGGACAACGCAACTAGGTTCTCGACTCTTTTACAAGCCTAAATCTCCTAAGATTGGTCTTAATCTCAATTCCCTTAAGGTACTATGATCATAAGTTGGTTCTTTTCACTCAATTTCTTAAGTGTCCCTCTATGAATGTTCTAAGCCTAAGGAGGGTATGGCTTACCTCCCCTTATACTAACATGCATGCACAATTCAATATATGATTCAATTAAATATCCACTCACAATATTGGAATGAACATCCTAATATTATGAATAGAAAATTTAATCACACAAACTTTAAAATGAAACATGATTGATATATCATAAAAGGAAATCCACAAATCAATTCAAATTATTACTTAAGTTTTACATATCTAACTCTTCACCTCAATCATTCATATGATTAGCCCTACTATAGGACTAGCCACTAAACATGGTGATTAATTCAATACAAATCAAGCTTTGCTCCAATTGAGCCATAATAAGAAGAAATTCAACAATTGGAAAGTAGATTGGCTTCCCTTGCATGGAAAGACCTCTCCTCCTCTTCAATGTATCAAATTCTTCACTCCTTGATGCTTCAATCTTCTCAAATGGTGGAAGGATGGATGGAATGATGGATTTATGGACTGAAAATGAAGATCAAATGGAAATTGGATAGATATAGATGGTAGAGATGGATTATGGATCTAGTGTGTGAGGAAATATGGTGTGGAGTGTCTGTAACTACTAACAATCTGATCTCCTCTTCAAAAATTCGCACAAGTCATCCTTTTATATCACTTGTGGACTTCTAGAAGCTTCCAAAATATTCTAAAAACTGCACAGGTTTTGCCACTTACACGGCCCGTGTAGTAGCACACGATCCGTGTAGGGTACACCTTCTTCGGCGTATTGTGCGTGCATCCGGACATGGCTCAAGCTGCAGTACACGGCCTTGGTAATGGCCGTGTAGCGTTTTCTGATGTAAGTACGAGGCTTCTTCTTACAGGACTGTATTCCACACACGGGGCGTGCAGCAATGCACGGCCCGTGCACCAGCACACGGCCATCCTCCTGGGCAAGCTGTAATTTCTGATGACAATACACGGCCACTTATTACAGGGTCGTGTTCCGCATACGGCCCTTGTACAAGCAGGTTGTGTCCTCGACTCTATTTTTGTCCATTTCTTGACCTGTTTTACACATATTTAAGCTCATTTACACAATTCTATCAAATCATGTCACATTCCTCAAAATAACAATAACTCCACCAAAAATCACACAAATACGGATAAAAATATCCAAAAATTCACAAATAAAGACACTAAAATCTAGGTGAAAATGACTACGATCAATCCCCTAAACTTAAAGTATTGTTCGTCCTCGAACAATGAAAAATGATAAACAAGAGGAGTAATTTTCACCTAGAAAAATACCTAACGAACATAAACCACAACGCATCACAAGTAATAAGGACTACAAAATTACATTAAGTATCCCTATATTATCAAACTTATAACATGAAAGATTAACAAGTTCAATCTTAAGAATGACAAAAGAGTAATCAAATCTCTTTCAATCCAAGCCTCTCATAGAATATCAAATTCACTCAACAAGTAGGGTTTTTAACATCACTCATCAACCGGTTAGAACCGACTCACCATAGGCTTGCTCATGGACTATGTTCACAAGCCACCCTAGTTTCAATAAGTGATCAAAAAGGTCTTTATCTTAGGATGTAATATTTAGGCTCTTTGGTAAGGTAGGAAACTTTGGATAATAATGACTAATCAAGTGTAAGTAATTTAAGAGATGATATCTTTCTCCAACTTATTCACTTTCAAGCTTCCTTTACTTCCTTCTTTAATCATAAGCACTATCCAATATCATTCCTTAGATTTCTTAAGCTTCTTTTGATTTTTGCATGCTTTCTTTCTTCTGACTTTTGAATTCAATGAGCTCATTTTTCTTATTTTGAGGTTGCATGTACATTTGTTTCAGCTCTTTTCATCATTTTCTTGCTTGTTTACCATTTCCTTTCTTTTCTAGTACCATTCTCACGTCAAACCTTGTAAACCATCATCTCCTCAATCATCCACACTTAGGTTATATATATAAGGCTCAAGTAGGTTTTAAAGGCTTGTATTGTGCTTTAATCACAAAGAAAAGGCTTATAGGCTCAAAGTGGCTTACTAGGGATAATATTTTTGGTAAGAAAATTTTTATGGCTATGACTTCATTCATCAAGGATGGCCTAAGATCATTTCACAAATTTCCACTATTCGAGCTTCATTCCTATAGTACATGAGCAAGTTCTAGTTTGTCTAAATTCAACCGGTCATCTCTTCAAGAATTAACCATGGAGGCACGGTTGAGGCTCAAGTCTCACAAGCTTTTGCTTGGACCAAAAGAAGCATAATTACCCTTCATACTTCTCAAAATTGAACAAATTATATAATACATGATACAATTTCAACAAGTAGAAACCATTAACATGCTTGCCATCCCTCATCACGAACAATGTATTATAGCTCATATTCAAAAATTACTCAACTCCTTCCCAAAAATATACCACCAAATCATCCCTACAAGAATAAAAATAACAACAAACACCACAATGATCAAAGAAAATCACCAAACAATACACAAACATATAACATGCATAAATCAAATCATTCATCAAAAAGTATCAACACATTAATTCACATCCATAACAATAAGAATCAAATTCCCATCACATCTAAATAATAAAAATCAAACCAAAATACCAAAAATAATGAAAAGTAAATCGCACAAAGCTAAAATAAAGTCCCAAAATAAAGGAAACCTCCCAAAACAAACAATTAAAGTACAATCCAATCTACCAAATCAAATCTAATTCAAAAATTCTTCAAAAAGTCTAATCATAGCTAAGATGAATGAATAAAAGTGCCGAGCACTCAAAGTACTCCCTTCATGGCTCTGGAGGTGAAGGTGGATGATAGGCATTCCATGGAATGTATGCACGAGGGAATCTAGGGAACTAGAAGTTGAACATCATGGTCATCATCTCCTCCATGTTGTTGGTTTGCATCCTTGATCGTTCCTCATAGTACTCCCTTAGACGTTGTCTAGCTCTCAACTCCTGGATATGCATTTCGTGCTCCTGCTGGATCTCTCGGATCTCCCTGATTTGTGCCATATACATCTATTGTACATGCCCCATGTCTCTCACCTCATCCATCATATAGTTCCATCGGTCATTTCCTTGCTCAGGTCCCACTGGCGGTTGTTGCTATTATTCCTCAAACTGTGGTGGATCAGGGGCTTGCTCCTCAAACTCCACCTGCTCTGGTGGTGCATCTTGCTCATCTCCCTCCATAGGCACTGGCTCAGCTCTCAAGTTAGCTAGCTCGAGGTTCTCTTCAACTCTCAGCTGTCTTAGAACCTATTCCACTTCATTCCTATTTTTCTATAGAAAGCTTTCACGACCTTTGAGTGATTAGCACTCGCCATTGCCAAGTTGGCATACTTCATTCGAGTGTAGACCGTGGTGAGCTCTGGAGTTAGCAAGGGAAATGGAGCTCCCTTTTCCTGCCTCAGACAATATTGATTCTCAACCGTGGTCAAGAACTCCATTCTCATCAATTGTTGGTAATTCAACCCTTCACTCACCATCCGATTCTCCATCCCTGCAAGATTAACTCCCAATCCTTGAGCTATTATAGTGATCATCCCTCCTAGCATTAGACCTTGAGAAGATTATCTCTTAGCAACTCTTTCCGCATGGTGCACAAAGTGTGCTGCAACGTTCAATGGTCTCTCATTGTAGATGCAAAACATGATGTAAAGCTGCTTTTCTCCAATAGCTCTACCTTCAAACCTCCCTAAGATGGTATTTGAGACAATTTTCTCCAAGTATCTCATCACTGGGTTCCGGATTGCGGTCCCTTTTGAAGCACTAGGGATGTATCCTGCTCATTCTGTCCTATCGTTCACCAAGCTCTTCCACCATTCTTGTTGGTTGAAACCATCTCCTTCATAGAAACTTTGATGGTTCAGACATGGTAGGCAACCAAAACACTCATTCAACACTGCCAGGGGAACCTTTTCTCTCAACACATTATCCAGCTGGAATGTCACCCAAATAGGAAACCCATTCTGATCCTTCTTCACTTGCAAAGTGCTCATGAATTCCGCAGTTAAGTGATAATAGGTTGGTGGCCTTTTGTCAAAGAATTCTTCCATCTGAGCAAAACGGAATAACTTCCTCAAATCCTTCTCGAGTCCTAGCCCTCTTATCGTTTCCGTATCTTGAAAATGAGTAGGCTTGATCTTTGGAGCCAATGTTTGCCAACGGAACACATACTTCCCCCAATAATCCTCAAACTCAACCTCGAAATTGTCCAGATGTATTCCATTTTCCATCAACTGTGCATCCAAATTAGCCAATTCCCCTGGATCAGTTATCACAATGAAGTCCTCATTCCTTGGTCTAACTCTCCTCTCGGCCATCTACAAAACAATAATTCTCAAATTATAACCAATTACCTTAATAAGAATGTTAATGCACTTAGTTAAATTCCACCATAGTTATTCAACTTAGCATGGAACCTACTATGCATCAACATACTTATTCACCTCATTAGTATTTCAAATCATAATAGGCACTTCACCATCATTCATCTCGACTAATCAACGATTCATAACCAATTTTAAGCGTTATTACACATATGAATTCCAAATTACATCATCATCAAACAACATTCAAATATGATCTTCAAATTCCAACAAAATTCTCTCTTAGACATTTCATCTAATACTTGGCATGCATAAAGTTTCATCATAATTTCAACATCCAATTCACATAGCCTCATGCCCAAATCCTCAATATATAAGTTTAATTCCTCACAAATACACACTAAACTCATGCAATTCTTCAATTAGCCCAATACAATCACTCAAATTCATGATTCTCACACAATCCCCAAATTACTCCTCATGAACCCTAATTCAACTTTATTCAAGAATCAAATTGAAACATATATGATAATCACTCAATAAAGCATACTAAATTCACACTATAACAAAGCCCATGTATCAATTCATTCAATTCATATCAAAATTTGTAAGTTAGGGTTCAAAAATTCATACCTCTTGACAATTGGATGTGGAGAAGTGTTTTGGATGTGCAAAATTGACGAACTTCACTCACAATTCCTCAAAACTCACCTTGGTGGATGATTTGTATGCTTGGGACAATGAATGTGGTGCAAACAGAGTGTGTACGAAAAAGGAGGACGCGTGGAATAAGTATAGATCGGCCCTATTTAAAACCTGGAACAAACCCTGCACGGCCCGTGCTGCTCTACACGGCCTCAAGTGAGGCCATGTAGCATTTTCTGGTGCTTCTACATGGCCAACTGCTATAGGGTCGTGTGTGGAATACGCCCCGTGTACCTTATCTCCTGCACGGCTCGAGCTTCAGAACTCGGCCTTCCTCCTGGCCGTGTAGCGTTTTTTTATGTAACTACACGGCCAACTGCTACAGGGCCGTGTGGGGAGCACAGCCCGTGTGGCCTTATTTTTCCACTTCTCAAACATCCTTTTCATGCTCAAAACACTTCAAACTATCATTCACACCACAAATATGA
This sequence comes from Pogostemon cablin, assembly GCA_023678885.1. Classification (NCBI taxonomy): domain Eukaryota; kingdom Viridiplantae; phylum Streptophyta; class Magnoliopsida; order Lamiales; family Lamiaceae; genus Pogostemon; species Pogostemon cablin. The sequence goes on from CM042955.1 coordinate 19,438,922, forward strand.
TCAAGAATGGATTGAAATGCACTTAAAACACCACCAAACATACCAAAACTAAACTAACTCATGAGAAAATTTTCAAAAAAGTTCAAAATTGACCATTTTGTAAGACAACACAAGACACATAATTCATCAACAAGGTATAAGTGTAAACAAGGTATAAGTCACACTACGCACTCTCCCCCCAAACTTAAATCGAAACAAGTTGAGACTTAAGTTTGCAAAAAGTAGTGAGACATATCCTTGTTATTTCCATCAATGCTTTTCATGAACCTTCTTCCCGATGACTCTTGTGCAATTTGTATGATCAAGTATGACCACCACACAACCTCCCCCCAAACTTAAATTAACACAAGTGTTAAAATTTAAGTTTGCAAAGAATGGTGTGGCATACATCATCATTTCATCTTTAGCCACCTTGTCTTCCATCTTATGCATTTTTCTCACGAGCTTAACCACCTTCTCACCAAATCTACAAGAAAATAAAACTAAATAAGAAAACTTACTAAAATAAGATGCCTCCCATCAAGCACTCAATTTAACTTCGTCGAGCTAGACGCATTTAAGCTCTTAATAATCAGAGAAATCCAAGACCCCATTGGGCCTCATCTTCACTTTAAACATCTCTTTAACAACCTTCTTATCAACACTCCGTGCTCCTCTAACATCTGAACTCACTCCATTTCCTCTTTTTCTCACGTTTTTAAATCCCAGGAGCCCTTTATTAATCTTCCAATCAACATGTAGATTCCCCCCAAACTTGTTCCTCTTTGAAGAAAAATTTCCTGCAAATTCAAGTAAGAAGTTAGTTAATTCTTCATCTTTTAAAATTTCACCTACCACTCGATCTCGATCATCCGGAGGCTTAATGGGTGGCTTCAAATGAAGATCTCCCCCTTTTAAATTCTTGCTTGAGAGCACCAATTCTCTTTCATTTGAACGGAGTGTGAGTTCTTTCTTATCCATATCAAATTTTGCTCTTCAGGTTGCCAAAAACGGCCTTCCAAATATCAATGGGATCAAAGGATCCGCTTGCTTCTCAACTATCATAAAATCCACCGGAAAGACAAAATTCTCTATTTTCACAAGCATATCCTCAACAACTCCATGGGACTTTATCATTGAACCATCCATTATTCCGATTTTCACATCCGTTTCCTTTAACCTCCCAATGTCAAGTTTTTTAAAAATTTCTAAAGGCATCACATTAATGCTTGAACCAAGATCACATATAGTGTAGGCACTTGAATTTTATTGCCTATTAAAGGAAAATATGTGGCAAATTAATACAATAATTATCAATTAATTATTTATTTATTAAGGGATTTAAATAAATAAATTTCTAAAATAAATGAGTAAATAATTTATAATTGGGTAAGATCCAGTCAAATAAGTCTGACTTAAAGCCTAAGAAATTGAAAGGCCCAAGCCCGCATAATTAGGTCAAAACTGACCAATCAGGTTGCGAGTTATTTATGGGGCATCCTCATCCTTCACCTATATAAGGAGCCCTCCTCCATTCATTCAAACACACCGAGAGCACCTGAAGAGATCCGAAGAACACGAGCAACAGCCTTCCTTCAAGATCTTCAAGTCAAGAACAATCTCCGATCAGAGATCAAGCTGCCAAGCCCTCCGATCTGGTGTTCTTCCAGCCAACCACCTCCGATCAGAGATCAAGTTGCCAAGCCCTCCGATCCGGCATTCTTCCAGCCAATAACAGCCTCCAATCAGAGATCAAGCTGCCAAGCCCTCCGATCCGGTGTTCTTCCAGCCAATAGCCTCTGATCAGAGATCAAGCTGCCAAGCCCTCCGATCCGGCGTTCTTCCAGCAAGAACAGCCTCCGATCAGAGATCAAGCTGCCAAGCCCTCCGATCTGGTGTTCTTCCAGCCAACCGCCTCCGATCAGAGATCAAGCTGCCAAGCCCTCCGATCTGACGTTCTTCCAGCCAACCGCCTCCGATCAGAGATCAAGCTGTCAAGCCCTCCGATCCGGCGTTCCTCCAGCTAGTCACCTCCGATCAGAGACCAAGCTTCCAAGCCCTCCGATCTGGTATTCTTCCAACCGACTACTTCTGATCAGAGATCAAGCTGCCAAGCCCTCTGATCTGGCATTCTCTCCAGTCAACGTTCAATCCGAATAAAGGCTCAATGCTTCCGGATCAACGTTAAGACTACACATTCGAGCTTGGACAAGCTTCATCCGAAGATCCGCCTCATCACACAGTGCCGTCAACACATTCAGCGCCGTCAACACACATTCCAGTCAACAAGTCAAAGCCAAGCCAAATTGATTCGAGAGAAGAATCAGAGGATTGATTGGAGATTGTAACCTGCTTACATATCTTATAAATTAAATCCATCTGAAATTATCTTTATACACCAATTTGTGTTTATTCATCCATAAATATAATATTTGTTGTTACAAATTTTGGCACGCCCAGTGGGACAGTCTCTACCTCTCATCTCTTTTCTCAACAAGCTCAAAGATACAAAGTATGACTCCTCTTAGGATCGCGATAAAAAGGTTATCTACCTCAAAGCCTTTAGAGCTACAAGCTGCGAAGATGCAAGTTATGACTCCGCTAAAGATTGCGATACGAAGGCAAACTGCATCAAAGCCTCAAGAGTTGCAAATTGAAAATGCTGAACTCGTTACAAGAAGTATGTCTGAAGCCTCCTCAGAGACAAACCATGTGGTTGGGATTGCTCTTAACAAACCATTGCACGGAGACAAGAATAATGAAGATGATTCTACCTACTCAACTCCTCACTCAATACCAAGCTCACCATCTACCTCAGCTGCAGCTGCACTGATGACAACAAATGTTATGACCATTGAGGAACAACTCGCAAGTATGATAAGAGCCATTGAAGGACTCAACAAGCACATGTAAGCTCAAGACGTAAAAATCTCCATACTTATGAAGAAAATAGAGAATGTGGAGACAAGTCATGCAAATGAGAAACAAGTTGGGGATGAGCACGAGAAAGAAGACTCAGCGAAACACCATTCTCTTGAAAAGAAGCCAGTTGAAGAAGAAATACAAATTTCAACTGACAAAATGCTTCCTGTGAACCAACTGAAGAACATCGTTTTAGAGACGATAAAAGGCAAGTTTGAAGGAAGCTCAAAATCTTCTTCAAGATACGCCAAGCCATATACAAAGAGGATTGACAACTTGAGGATGCCAACTGACTACCAACCTCCCAAGTTTCAATAATTTGATGGCAAAGGCAATCCGAGGCAATATGTGGCGCACTTCGTCGAGATATGCAATGATGCTGGGACCAACGGAGATCACATGGTGAGACAATTCGTCCGATCTTTAAGAGGAAATGCCTTTGATTGGTACATCGACTTGGAAGCCAACTCCATTGACAGTTGAGGGCAAATGGAAAAAGTATTCCTCAACCACTTCTATAGCACACGAAGAATTGTTAGCATGATGGAGCTAACAAATACTCGTCAAAGGAATAAAGAATATGTCATCGACTACATCAATAGATGGAGGAGTCCAAGCCTCAATTGCAAAGAAAAGTTATCAAAAACTTCATCTATAGAAATGTGCATTCAAGGGATGCAATGGAATCTTAGCTACATACTCCAAGGAATTCGACCTAAAACTTTTGAAGAGTTGGCTTCAAGAGCTCACGACATGGAGTTAAGCCTGACATCAAATGACATCGAATGGCCCTCTATTCAAGACTCTTTCGAGTTTGAATACATGTCCTTCAATGAGCCCTTAGAAGAGGAACCACAAACAAAGGCTGCAGTTTCTAAAAAGATTAATAGAAATGAAGTTGAAGCAAGAGAAAATAGTGCATCCCAAGATTGGGGGCAATAAACTATTGATAAATCAAGACAAATCATGCTCCTTGACATGAGCTAAAACTGTCTGCATTACGCTCCTTGATACGAGCTTAAACTATCTAAAATCTTTCAAGTCAAATCTCCTTGACATGAGCTAAAACTGTCTGCATTACGCTCCTTGATACGAGCTTAAACTATCTAAAATCTTTCAAGTCAAATCTCCTTGACATGAGCTAAAACTGTCTGCATTACGCTCCTTGATATGAGCTAAAACTATCTAAAATCCCCCATACACAATGCTCCTTGATACGAGCTAAAACTGTCTGCATTATGCTCCTTGATACGAGCTTAAACTATCTAAAAAGCCTCAAGTCATGCTCCTTGATATGAGCTTAAACTTTCTAAAATCCTCAAGTCAAAGCTCCTTGATACGAGCTTAAATTGTCTAACTCAAATTAAATCTCCTTGAGAAGAGACAAAACTCTCTACATATTATGCTCCTTGATACGAGCTAAAACTGTCTATATTATGCTCCTTGATACGAGCTTAAACTATCTAAAAAGCCTCAAGTCATGCTCCTTGATACGAGCCTAAACTATCTAACACAAACCAAATTCAAGGCTCCTCGATACGAGCAAAAACTATCCACACTATACTCCTTGATATGAGTATAAACTATCTACATATCAAATAAAATCTCCTTGAGAAGAGAATAAACTCTACACATAAAGCTCCCCAGCATGAGCGAAAACTGTTCATACAATACTCCTCGACACGAGTGAAAAATATCCACACAAGGCTCCTTGATACGAGTATAAAATGTCTACAAGTTCAAATTCAAGACTCATTGACACGAGTATAAACTGTCAACAAATTCAAGTCCAACGCTCCTCGACGCACGAGTTTAAACTGCATGTTACTCCTGGCCCGCATGAGTATAAAATGTGTACGGTCCCCCATTCAAATCAAATCATGTCTCTTTGAACTACGTTATAACTTGATCCTCTTCAAAGAGGTACGTAGGCAGCTTACCACTTCACTAAGTTCAGTCATAATTCAGGCTAGGAGAGGCAAGCAATAAAATTCAATCATGTTGATCAAGAAATTGATTGTCGCAATTTGTTCACCTCAACACAAAGGCGTCCGTGAACAAAATGCGAGGGGGTATTTGTAGGCACTTGAATTTTATTGCCTATTAAAGGAAAATATGTGGCAAATTAATGCAATAATTATCAATTAATTATTTATTTATTAAGGGATTTAAATAAATAAATTCCTAAAATAAATGAGTAAATAATTTATAATTGGGTAAGATCCAGTCAAATAAGTCTGACTTAAAGCCTAAGAAATTGAAAGGCCCAAGCCCGCATAATTAGGTCAAAACTGACCAATCAGGCTGCGAGTTATTTATGGGGCCATCCTCATCCTTCACCTATATAAGGAGCCCTCCTCCATTCATTCAAACACACCGAGAGCACCTGAAGAGATCCGAAGAACACGAGCAACAGCCTCCCTTCAAGATCTTCAAGCCAAGAACAACCTCCGATCAGAGATCAAGCTGACAAGCCCTCCGATCTGGTGTTCTTCCAGCCAACCGCCTCCGATAAGAGATCAAGCTGCCAAGCCATCCGATCCGGCGTTCTTCCAGCCAAGAATAGCCTCCGATCAGAGATCAAGCTGCCAAGCCCTCCGATCCAGTGTTCTTCCAGCCAATAGCCTCCGATCAGAGATCAAGCTGTCAAGCCCTCCGATCCGGCGTTCTTCCAGCAAGAACAGCCTCCGATCAGAGATCAAGCTGCCAAGCCCTCCGATCTGGTGTTCTTCTAGCCAACCGCCTCTGATCAGAGATCAAGCTGCCAAGCCCTCCGATCTGGCGTTCTTCCAGCCAACCACCTCCGATCAGAGATCAAGCTGTCAAGCCCTCCGATCCGGCATTCCTCCAGCCAGTCGCCTCCGATCAGAGACCAAGCTTCCAAGCCCTCCGATCTGGTATTCTTCCAACCGACTACTTCTGATCAGAGATCAAGCTGCCAAGCCCTCCGATCTGGCATTCTCTCCAGTCAACGTTCAATCCGAATAAAGGCTCGATGCTTCCGGATCAACGTCAAGACTACACATTCGAGCTTGGACAAGCTACATCCGAAGATCCGCCTCATCACACAGTGCCTTCAACACATTCAGCGTCGTCAACACACATTCCAGTCAAAAAGTCAAAGCCAAGCCAAATTGATTCGAGAGAAGAATCAGAGGATTGATTGGAGATTGTAACCTGCTTACATATCTTATAAATTAAATCCATCTGAAATTATCTTTATACACCAATTTGTGTTTATTCATCCATAAATACATTATTTTTTGTTACATATAGCATTAAAATATTCTCCATTTCCAATTTTACAAGTAAGCACGAATTTACCAGGGTCTTCCACTTTTAATGGCACATCAACTTCAACTATTTCATGATCTTGTTCCAACCACAATACTTTTTCACACTTACTTTCATCAACAAATGAAGACAAAAATTCATCAATAATCCTCTCATCATCAAAAGACAAATCATCATCAATGATAATTTCTTCCTCCGCGTTTGACACAACTTTATCACAAACTACTTCTTCAATCTTTAAAACAATATTTGTTGCTTCCACCAACCCTTTCTCCACCTTAATTTCTATATTACACACGGTAACATACAAACATTGCTTCTTTGGATTAGTCATAGTAGTGGAGGGAAACTTATCCTTACGATTCATTTCACCTTACTCGGTTGCCATTTGACTTATTTGTGTCTCCAAGTCTTTGATTCTCTTATCATTCACCTCATCTCTTTGCCTTCTTTCTTCTTTATCTTCCTTCATGAATTCAAATATTTTAGCAACTTGATCCTCCACCGTAGGCTTTCCTTCACCATTTTGAGCTTTCTCCCTCGGAATAATGCCCGGTGAAAGAGTGAGGGCATTTCCTTGATTTCCATACGATAAATTCTCATACCTACGGGGTTGGTTAAAATTCCCTTGAAAGTTACCTTGCCCTCATCCTCCTTGCCTTTGTGGATATCCTCCTCCATGATTCCCAAAGTTACCACTATAATTTCCTTGGAAGTTTCTTCCTTGCATGAAGGCAACTTCCTCAAGCGTCATCTCCGGTGGACACCATGCATCTTGAATTCCAAAATTAGAAGACATACCTTGTTGAGGCATAGAGGTAGGCATTTGACAACTTTGAGAAGATTGACCCATATTAGGTATAGTCATGCCTTGTTGAGGATTAGGACACACTTGTTGATTCATCAAGGGCAATGACATACCTTGTTAATTCATCAAGGGCAATGACATACCTTGTTGAGGACTAGCAAACACTTGTTGATTCATACCCGGTGTAGAATTCGGGGATAGTTGCATATTAACATTCATTCTCTTTAGTATCTTTGTGATTGCTTTGTCGGTCATATCTTCCTTAGGCATCTCCATTTTTTTTACTTGATGCAAGCACACTTCTTCCATCTTAACAATTCTTTTCCATTTATACATTCCCGGTGCATGATCCATAGGCCATTGACCCGTATTCAAAGCTACTTCCTCACATATAGCAATTGCTCTTTTTGGAGTTTGCCCCAAAATCGAACCTCCCGCTGAAGCATCAATGAGCATCCTCTCACTTCCATGTAAACCGGCATAGAAGAATCCTATTTGTTGCTCTTTGGAAAATCCGTATTGGGGACACTTTCTTAGCATCTCTTTGAATCGGTCTCATGCCTCACTAAATATTTCAAGTGGCATTGCTTGAATTGAAAATTTTGCCATTAAAGATGCGACATCTTGGGCGGTGGAAAATACTTGCTCAAAAATCATTGTGCCAATTCTCTCCATGTGGTGTATGATCCCGGTGGTAAAGTATGATACCAAGCCTTAACTCTATCTCGTAATGAAAATGAGAAAAACTTCATTTTAACAACATCCTCACTTACCCCATTTATCTTTATCGTGTTTGCCAACTCCATAAATTGGGCTAAGTGAGTATTTGGGTCCTCCATAATACCACCACCAAATTGATTTGCTTGCATCATGTTAATCAACCCCGTCTTTATCTCAAAATTATTCACATTCAATGGCAAGTCCATTCTATAATTCCCATATTGCAGTTGGAAATGATCACGGATATTCATTCCCGCTCCATTGTTTTCATTTCCACGAGATTGATTTTACACCACCGGAGGATTATTCCTTGCTTCTTGTTGTGCCAACAAGTTTTGAATAATAGCTTGCATTTGTTGATTTTGCAAGTGCATTTGTTGAGCATAAACTTGTGGCACATATTCTTGATTACCATAACCTCCTCTAGCATTATCACCACCTTAAAAATTTCTCAAATTACCTTCTTCATCAACCATGTTTGCATTATCCCTTACTTCTTCCATATTTTCTTCTGTAGCCTCTAACACTCATCTTCTTTGTCTTCTCAAAGTAGCTTCCAATTCCAAATTCAAAGGTTCAATAGATTGAGACCTTGAACGAGTTTGCATGTACCTACAAAAATTTTCAAATTAGCTCCACAAACAACTGAGACAAATAAAAAATAAAAAATAAAAGAAACATCCTTATCAAAACTAATCAACTTCAAACTCGTTACAACCTAAAGTTTAATATTTTCCCGGCAGCGGCGCCATGTTCTTAGTCGCATTTTTAGTAAATGTGAAGAGTAAGAGACTCTATCGTCGAGTAAACGCGTGATCAAGTACAAAATTTATAGTAATATCATCCCAAGGTAAATGAAACATAAGTTTATATCCAAATTTTCCATTGATTTGTGCTTTGTAAGGATGATAGATTGAAGGTTTTGTATATAAAACTATTACTTAATTCTCTACTTACTCAACAAGAATTTAAACTAACAAAGTAAATGATCAAGCAACAAGCAAATGATGAATGGAATGGATGTAGAATTCACTTGAGAATAGAGCAAGGCTAATCATACTCATGGTTAAGACTTGAGCTAGATATGCAAAACTCTTGATGGTAATTTTCATTAATTTGTGGATTAAAAACAATCACCATTTTACCCCTAGTCTCTATGGCAAAGGCAACTAGGTTTTCGTCTCTTTTACAAGCCTAAATCTCCTAAGATTGGTCTTAATCTCAATTCCCTTAAGGTACTATGATCATAAGTTGGTTCTTTTCACTCAATCTCTTAAGTGTCCTTCTATGAATGTTCTAAGCCTAAGGAGGGTATAGCTTACTTCCCCTTATACTAACATGCATGCACAATTCAATGTATGATTCAGTTAAACATCCACTCACAATATTGGAATGGTCATCCTAATACTATAAATAGAATATTTAATCACACCATGCAAGTAAGGTCAGCAATGCACACGTAACTTTTGGTGTAAGAATGATGGGCCATGGGCTGTAGTGATAATAGGTTTGGTGTTGATGGACATCTTGCTTGGCAAGCAAGTTTGTGATCAAATATATGATATGCAAGATTTTGCAGATCATATCATATATTATACATATATATTATTATACATATATATCATAAGTTAAGATATATATAAGTTGTATTCATTCTTTGTCATTGTAACCCTAATCAATAAGATCACTTCTCCCTTAAGAGTGGACGTAGGCAATTGCCGAACCACTATAATTCTTGGTGTTCTAAGTTTTCGTTTATTCTTCAAACAAAGTGTGTGTGCGTGTGTTTTCATGCAACAAGTTCTTACTAAGTTTGAATACTTGCACACAAATTCATAACAATTAGCGCCGTCTGTGGGAATCGAAACATGATTGATATATCATAAAAGGAAATCCACAAATCAATTCAAATCATTACTCAAGTTTTACATATCTAAGCCTTCACCTCAACCATTCATATGATTAGCCCTACTATAGTACTAGCCACTAAACATGGTAATTAATTCAATACAAATCAAGCTTTGCTCCAATTGAGCCATAATAAGAAGAAATTCAACAATTGGAAAGTATATTGACTTCCCTTGCATGGAAAGACCTCTCCTCCTCTTCAATGTATCAAATTCTTCACTCCTTGATGCTTTAATCTTCTCAAATGGTAGAAGGATGGATGTAATGATGGATTTATGGAGTGAAAGTAAAGATCAAATGGAAATTTGATAGATCTAGATGGTAGAGATGGATTATGAATCTAGTGTGTGAGGAAATATGGTGTGGAGTGTATGTAACTTCTATCAATCTGATCTCCTCTTCAAAAGTTCGCACAAGTCATCCTTTTATATCACTTATGGACCTTATAGAAGCTTACGGAATATTCTAAAAATTGCACAGGTTTTTGCACCTACACGGCCCGTGTAGCAGCACATGGCCCATGTAGGGCACACCTACTTCGGTGTATTGTGCGTGCTTCCGGACATGGCTTGAGCTACAGTACACGGCCTTGGTAGTAGCCGTGTAGCGTTTTCTGATGTAAGTACACGGCTTCTTCTTACAGGGCCGTGTTCCGCACAAGGGGCGTGCAGCAACGCACGGCCCGTGCACCAGTACACGGCCATCCTCCTAGGCGAGCAGTGATTTCTGATGACAATACACGGCCACTTGTTTCAGGGCCGTGTTCCGCACAAGGCCCGTGTATAAGCAGGTTGTGTCCTTCCGACTCCATTTCGCTCCCAACTCCATTTTTGTTCATTTCTTGACCTGTTTTACACATATTTAAGCTCATTTACATAATTATATCAAATCATACCACATTCCTCAAAATAAAAATAACTCCACCAAAAATCATACAAATATGGATAAAAATATCCGAAAATTCACAAATAAAGACATTAAAATTTAGGTGAAAATGACTACGATCACCATGATATCGCAATGTATCATTATAGGAGGCACTGGTTTGCTCCAGCAAGGAATATCCTCTAAGAAGTTTCTAAACCATTCAGCTTCTTCACCAGCTTTGTCTAATGTAATGAACTCCGACTCTATTGTGGAACGAGCTATGCATGTTTGTTTAGAGGATTTTCATGATACTGCTCCACCACCTATGGTAAATACGTAATCACTTGTGGATTTGGAGTCTTTTGAATCAGTTATCCAATTAGCATCCGTGAATCCTTCGACCACTACTGGATATCTTGTATACAGTATCCCATAACTTAGAGTATGTTTCAAATATCTAAGTACTCTTGTCAATGCTGTCCAATGTTCTTCATTTGGATTGCTTGTGAACCTACTATGTTTATGAACAGAGTATGCAATATCCGAACGTGTACAGTTTGTTAAGTACATTAAGCTTCCGATAATTCTTGCATATTTCTATTGTGATATGGGTTCGCCTTTATTTTTGGCTAGATGTAGATTCACATCCACAGGAGTTTTAGCCGGGGGTAAGTCAAAGGCATCAAATTTCTTAAGTATATTCTCCATGTAGTGAGATTGTGTTAAGACAATTTCGTCAGGTGATCTAGAGATTTTTATCCCTAGTATGACATCAGCCTCACCCATATCCTTCATGTCAAAATTCCTTTTCAACATGTTCTTAGTATTCACAGTTACTTTGTGATTACTTCCTATTATGAGCATGTCGTCTACGTATAGATATACAATTACATACTCATTAGGTGTGCCTTTTATATAGACACATTTGTCATATTCATTGATTTTGAATCCATTTGATAGCATAGTTTGATCAAACTTTTGATGCCATTGTTTAGGTGCTTGTTTTAATCCGTATAAGGATTTTATTAATTTGCACACTTTCTTTTCTTGGCCAGGGGCAATAAACCCTTCTGGTTATTCCATATATATCTCCTCTTCTAATTCACCATTTAAGAAAGTTGTTTTGACATCCATTTGGTGTATCTCAAGGTTATGCAAAGCTGCAATTGTGATGAGAACTCTAATGGATGAAATTCTTGTCACAGGTGAATATGCGTCGAAGAAATCATATCCTTCCTTTTGTTTGAACCCTTTAGCTACCAAGCGAGCCTTGTATTTGTCAATTGAACCATCAGCTTGTATTTCTTCTTTAGGATCCATTTGCATCCTAAAGGTTTGTTGTCCGGTGGGAGATCGACCACCTCCCAAGTATGGTTTTGTATAATGGATTCAATTTCGCTGTTGATAGCCTCTTTCCAGAGAGGAGCATCTGGACTAGACAATGCTTCTTGTATTGTCCTCGGTTAATTTTCTAGCATGTAGGTTATAAAATCAGGACCAAATAACTTTTCCTTCTTGGTTCTTTTACTACGCCTTGGTTCTTCCTCCCTTTGAGATAAACCTTTTTCTATAGCGTCATGAGTTCTTTTATGCGAGCTCACTTCTTGTTTTCCCTTCTTAGGAAAAATGTTCTCAAAGAACACTGCATTTCTAGATTCAATAGTCATTTCCTCATTCATTTCAGGAACTTCTGACTTGTAAACCAAGAAACGATATGCACTACTATTGTATGCATAGCCAATAAAGATGCAATCAACTGTTTTGGGTTCTAGCTTTACTTGTTTTGGTTTAGGTACCTCAACTTTTGCTAGGCACCCCCACACTTTGATGTAACTGTATGATGGTTTCCTTCATTTCCATAATTCATATGGAGTTTTATCTCTTTTCTTGTGTGGTAGTTTATTAAGAATGTGGTTTGCCGAAAGTACCGCTTCCCCCCACATGTTCTGGGGTAGGCCCGTGCTAATTAACATAGCATTCATCATCTCTTTGAGAGTTCTATTTTTTTATTCGGCAAGCCATTAGTTTGTGGTGAGTATGGTGCTGTGGTTTGATGAATAATGTCATTTTGCAGATAAAATTTTTCAAATGGAGCCACATATTCTCCACCTCTATCACTTCGAATCATTTTGATTCTAATGCTTAGTTGATTTTTTACTTCATTCTTAAAGTTTATGAATGCATCTATTGGTTCATCTTTCCCTCTTAGAAGATATACATAGCAATACCTTGTGCAACCATCGATAAATATAATGAAGTAATTCTTACCCCCTCTTGTTGGTGCGAACTTTAAGTCACATATATCAATATGAATTAGTTCTAGAGGTGTAGTACTTCTTTCCACTGAATGAAATGGAGCTTTTGTCATTTTTGCTTCAACACAAATTTCACATTTCTTTTGTGGATCTAGTTCCATTATTGGCAATAAATTTAAGTTGACTAATTTTCTTAGCGAATTTAAACTTGCATGTCCTAATCTATCATGCCATATATTAGAACTCTCGTCCAAGTAAGAAACAACTTTTCCTTTATTTTTAATATCACGGTGTACAGTCATTACATTTAGTTTGAAAAGCCCCTTTTCAAGGTAACCTTTTCCTACAAACATACCACTTTGGATTATACATATTTGTCAAACTCATACACTTGTCTAAATCCGGCTTTACTAAGCAATGATCTAGACACTAAGTTCTTGCGGATGTCAGGGACATGCAACACATCCACAAGTTGGAACTCTTTTCCCGATGTCATCTTCAACACAATTCTGCCGAGTCCAACGACTTCGAATGTTGAAGAATTTTCGATAAATAATTTTCTACCATTTTCAGGATGTAGGTAGAGAACATTTCCTTGTCCGAGCAGATGTGTCTTGTAGCTCTACTATCCACAAACCATTCTTGTGGATTATCCACAAGGTTTGCTTCAAAGACCACAGCGGCTAGGTTTAGTTTGGACAAGTTGGCGGATACTGACTTCTCTTCCGCTAGGTTAGCTCGAATGTTATTTTTTTTCTTTGGTTGATGACAGTTTTTCGCCATATGTCTGGGCTTGTCACAGTTGTAGCAGTTGCTTTTAATCTTCTTTGCAGGCTTTTGCTTTTTATCATTTCGTTTTCTCTTTTTGTTTGCCCCGGATTCAACCAAGTTAACTCTTGCCTCTTTGTTAGACTTGATTTTAAACTTTCGATTGTCTTCTTCGATCCTTAGTCTCACAATCAAGTCCTCAAGCCCCATTTCTTTTCTTTTGTGCTTGAGATAGTTCTTAAAATCTTTCCACAGAGGCGGTAGCTTTTCAATTAAAGCAGCTACTTGAAAAGATTCACTCAATTTCATACCCTCGGCATAGATGTCATATAGGATCAGTTGTAGTTCTCTAACTTGATCCAATACAGTCTTGGAGTCCACCATTTTATACTCGAGAAATTGTCCGACTATGAATTTCTTCATTTCGGCGTCATCTGCTTTGTACTTCTTTTCAAGTGACTCCCATAATTATTTAGAAGTTTTAAAATCTGTATAAACATTATAAAGTGAGTCATCTAACCCGTTTAGAATGGAGTTACGACACATGAAGTCACTATATTTCCAGATTTGAACGGTAACTTTCTTTTGATCATCAGTTTCATCTTCTTCAACCGTTGGAACAACTTCCGTCAGAAAACGGGCGAGATTGAGTGTTTTTAAGTAGAACAATATTTTCTGTTGCCAACGCTTAAATTCAGTTCCATCGAACTTAGGCGGTCTCTCGGCGTGAACAGGTGCAGTAGTAACAGTAGCAGGTACATCAGTAGCCATCTTTAAATACGGAATTTTCGTCTTAAAATTATTGGGTATATGTGGTAGTATTTAAAACGGCTTATGGATTACTTTTGGCAAAGTCGAGTCAAGAGTTACACTCTTTCTCCTTAAGATGAAATTGCTCCGTACTTCAGGTGCTTACGGACTATAGCAATCACCTCCAAGATACAACGACTTTGAATTTCGGACTTGTAGTACAACGAGTTCAAAATTATCGGCGAACGAACTAATATTTTAGAACTTTTGGACTTGGGGTAGGATAATTCTAGAACTAGTGGACTAGAATGTAATATGCTTGATTTTGTATGCAGGATTGGAATGAATTTTTCCAAATGAGTTGGGGGTCTATTTATAATAGTTGAAGAGTCATGGTGCCCCTTGAAGAATTGATATCTTGATTCATTATGAGCCATTAGATCATGCTTCTTGATCAAGATCAAGATCCAATGGCTGATATTGCACCCCTTCATTTGAATTTTAAATTCAAATCTTGGAGCCATATTTTCCCTCCAAAGCATCCTTGGGGTGAGCCCAGCCCAGTTCGACCAGACAGATGACCCGATCCGGTGATCGGCCCGATGTCCCGACCCGACGGACAGGCCAGACCCAGTCCGGAGACCCAACCCGATTTGACTAGTCTTTCCATGCGTCGGCATGACTCACCTATCGAACCCGGTTCGAGTCCAAAAAGTAATCATGTGCAAGCACGGCTAGACTTGGTTGGATATTTTATTTAATTCAATAATGTGTGTAGGTAATAATAAGGAGTTCAATTCTTTCATCTTTTTCCAATATGGGACAACTTCCCACTTTAACCTCTCCTCTTCATTTTTCTTCTTTTTTTTTGTAATTAAATTGCAAACTTCATGTATTAATTACTCATTCACCCGAAATTGGATTTGAGCAAACTTATACACTAAATTCATCTACTCGAAACGTAGTTTCCGAATATGCAATTTGTTTTCATTTTTGACAAATGAAAATTTACAAGAACATTGGTCAAAAGTGGGCTTGACCCACTTCTATACTTTAACCAATTCCAATAATTTTTTAGTATATGAAAAATATTTTTTTAAAAAATAAATTATTATTTTTTAAATGAAAAATATGAGTACTAATCTCAATAGAAATATAAAAATCATAACATGTGAGAATTTGAGGAGTAATATTTTTTATTAAAAGTGTAATATTTCATCACTTTAATCAAAAAATAATACTCCCTCATTCTGGTTCTAATGTATTCATTTGTTTTTTGCACGTGGATTAAGGAGCATTATTATTATATGTAAAGTGAGTAGTTGTATTAGAGTGAAGTGGTGGGCCATATTGTGTACTTTTTTATAGAATAGGAAAAATTGATACTTTTGAAGCGAACGCCAAAAATAGTAAAATTGATACCTTAGACGGAGAGAGTATTTTTTTATGTATTAAAAAATAATTTTAAAAAAAATAAAATGCAGAGTGATCCCAATTTACCGACGTTCGCCTTTATTTTTAGTGAACTTCGAAACTTTAATCCACATCCATCTACCCATTCACATCCCTTCCATGATATATCAATCCCAAAAGCAATCAATCTCTCTTTCAACTCTATCCAAACAAGAATAAAGAGTACAGTAAACTCACCCGCACACCAAATCCTTGATAAAATCAACACACATCCCCTCTCCAAGTAAAATGATGGGAAAGAAAGCATTCGGAAGTAAAAAAAATATATATACTCTCTCCCTGCCCTCCACAGAGGGTATTTTTTTCCATTTTAAGCATCTCATCTAAAGAGTTTTATTTTCTTTTTTACACGTATGAGATTCACACACACCTACTAATACAATTAAAATATGGGGCAAGAGGATGGGACGGGTACTCAATTTTGAGTATTTTCAACATTAATGTTAAGTAAGCTTTTGTACCTGAATTTACTTGCATTCACATCGTATACTTTGCATTGGCACGGAATATCATGTGATATTTTGATATGATATCTTTTTATAAATTGATACGTGGTAGGACGGAGAATTTCACTTCATTGCCCTAAAGGTTTATACACTGATTTAAAGTATAATTTATTTTCTCTCTTCAACGTGTCACACGTCTAATGGAGTGAAAAAAAAAATGTTATGCCAAGATAGTACTGAACATCCGAATCCATTTGCACTAGAGCAAAAAATTAGTGTCCAGATTAACCAAAGTTGGATAATGTACGACAAATACATGTTAGTGTGTTCAACTATCATTGGTCTCTGATGATCAAATAATAATAGGATTTTAGTCGTCCAATGTTTGATATGCATGCATCTTAATTTTTATTTTATCTTTTTCTATTTAGGATTTGTTGGAAGTTTACGGCTCGTTTGATAGGTGAGATGGGATAAGGATGTATATATAAGAATTGAGATTTAAATAAAAATAAGAATGGGTAATATGAAAACTGGAGATTGTTTGATAAATTGTATTAAAATTAATATAACAAAATTTTGAGATGTTTGGTAAGAAATAAAAGAATTAAAATAAATGTCCAAATTACATTAATACCCTCCACTTCAACCACAAATCAGACGTGAATCAAACTACCTTCTATCTCATCTATTCTCTCTCCCTCATCTTCTTCATTTTCTATTCTTCGCCTGTGTATACTCCCACCCTCACGCCGATTCACCATTCTCCTTTCCTTTCTCCCCCATCTTCTTTCTTCTCCCCATATAAATATACCAACCCGGCACCCATTCACTCCATTCATCAATTAAATATATTAACCACACCAATCAAATTTTCTCTCCCAACAGCAAAAAAATCAATTTTTCTCCCAACTTCAAAAAAAAAATCTATGAAATGAAAATCTGAATAGTACAATGTGATGCCGACGGAAGGATTGAAGGACGTCAAGCACTCCTCGAGACGTTTACATCGAGGTCTCCGTCGCTAAATATCTTCAATCAAAGAAAAAAACTTTCGTTGACAAGAATTCCGACTCCAATCTCAAGTGGAAACACCAGATAGAGTTCATCGTCGATGAGCTCAATTCCGTCAACGGCCCATCAACGAACTTTACAAGCCAAATTTTGCCGCTGACACCGCTGAGAAAATGTGGAATTGGAAGGAGGGAGATGGGAGAAGATAGGGGTAATTATATAATTTTATTTCTTTATATGATTTTACTTTGCAGTGTGTAATATTAATACTACGACTGACCTCCGATTGCTTGTGTGGAGAGAACGGTGAATTTTAACGGGCCACAGAATTAATATAGGGCCCTATATTGTCTACCAAACACCGTAAGAGGCTGTACTACACACCTTATTAACCCCTAATATACCATACCAAATGAAGCCTTAAGTTATATGAAATAGTCACATTAAAATAATATCTATTAGATTTAAATGTCTATATAAAGAGGTATGATCAAAGGGTATGATTAATAAATAAATTGTGTCTTTTTATAAAAGAGATATTTGCATTTGAATTTAAAATCAGTCTAATAATTGCAATAATTCACATAAAGACATCTTAGAATCTATAAATAGACCCTCTCATTTCCATAATTCACCAGTGATATAACTCGAACACACCTCAAATAACATGAACCACTTAAACACCACTCATATCACTCAACATATATACTCCATCCGTCCACCTTTAAGAGTGTCATTTGTTTTTTGCACGTGAATTAAGGAGTATTATTATTTAATATGTAGTGGTAGTTGTATTAGTGAAGGTGTGGGTCCCATTTTTTAGTTGTATTAGTGAGTGTATATGGGTTTCATATGTATAAAAAAAGAAATGAGACCCTTGGGGGCGGACGCAAAAAATGAAAAAATGATATCCTTGAAAGCAGACGGAAGGAGTATGTCGTAATGTCTAATACAGTTGAGTGTGCAATCAAGTTGTCATGATAATCCGTAGTGTATTTCTAAATCCTCTTACTCCTAAAGTGAGTTTAATATAATTTGATTCATGATTTATTAGGATGTGTAGTACTACTATCATAATTATGTGAATAGTATTTTGAAGATTAATTATCATCGAACATAATCACCATTTGAATATAATAGTCATCTAATAAGATTATCATGCTTCAAATTAAAGACCAATCGAATGGATTCGATTGCAGATATCTTTTATGCAAGTTGTGCATGGAATGTACCGTATTAATGATTGATCCTTCCGACTATTTTATTTATTTATTTATATGGAAATAATTTATCTTAAAGGAATCTATAACATGGAAAAAGATACTCCATATTATCTAAAGAGGTGGGATGGGATAGCGACAGCCCCGCAAACTGCGCCTTTGTACCCATTATTTCAAACATTATTACAAATTGATATGTCGTTCCTCCCCAATATTATTGGTTTAATTCATGTAATAATGTAATAATGATTGGTTGGGTGTCAACCAAAGTCTCACATCGGTTAGAAATGGGGATGACAATGTGTTTATAATTGAGGGATGAACTCTCCCTAGCATGAGACATTTTGGGCGTGATGCCCAGAGTGATAAAATTGTGCGGGCAAGTGAGCGGTGGTAAAACCGTGCGGGCCAATTAGCGGTCCAAAGCGGACAATATCATACTAGTGAATTGAGTGGGTCTAACTATTCTAGGGGTCCGGCCCAGCCCGGCTCCCTGGACGGATAAACCCAACAAGTAATTTATAATTATTATATAAAATAAATCAATTTTAAATATACTCACACTTGATGGGCGCCGTACGCGTGGGTTTGTTGCCACTCACTCTTTCCACATATTCTATTGGTTCATCATCACCATTTATTCAACCACTCAACCTTATTATATGTACTTATAGGAAAGTTAAATTAAATGGATGGAATAAAAAAAGACAAGAAAAATATAGTTAATGTGATATTTTAAAAAAAAAGATTTTTTTAAGTATTATTAACTCAAAAATATGAATTAAACATACATTAAGAGTAAAAATTAATTAAATTTTAAGAGCAAAATTTAATGTAATTCATAAGAGTGGATGAAAATGTTATGGTTCGCACCCTTTGTGTTAATTTTAATATAAATAAAATATATGAATAATTAAATAATTAAATAATCAGTTGTACAATTTTCGAAGAAAATTGGTAGGTAGATAAATCATATTTAAATATTATCCATATGTCTTACTTTTCACTTCTTCCCTTTCATTTTTGTTCATTTTAAATTTATATACTCTTCTAAAAATAACAATTTATATACTCCATATCATGTTTATACTCTTATAATAACAGAACACCTACAACATTGTCACTTATTTTTTTGCACTTATTTTTTGCACTCATTTTTATAACTTTATATATTTTTCTCATATAATCATCAATAAGAAAATACTTGCGTAAATCGAGTTTACCATATAAATCTTGTAATTTATTTCCAATCCTATTATATCATATATATTGTTAGAGTATAAATTAAAGTGGATCATTAAGTTTAAAATGTAAACTCAATTCACATGAGACTAATCACATCCAAAATCTTAATATATATATTTGTAAGGCAAAAACTCCTGTGCACCCGAACGCACGGACCACATTCCGTGCGCCTTTAGAAATTTGTATTAAATTGTATACCCTTTAGTATGCAGATGTGTACCCTTTATTTTCTAAAGAAAATTATTGTGAGTATCTGGGCGCATGGACAACACTCTATGCGCCTTTAGAATTTTGTGTTAAATTATATACCCTTTAGTATAAAAATGTGTACCCTTTATTTTCTAAAGAAAAAAATATTAATGAAAAATGTATACCATTTAGAACAAAATGGTGTACCTTTTATTAATTAAATTGTATATCATTTAGACCAAAGCAATGTACCCTTACTCATAATACTAAATTTCTAAAGGCGCACGGAATGTGTTACGCAAGCCTCACTCTATTTGTAAAGTAGTTTCCATATTTGAGTTTTTATAAAACACAGGTGTCGCAATTTCGTTCTTTTCAAAAAAAAAAATTATATGTGTTTTTATTGGTGGAGCATTTAAGACTATATATATTAATTGTATTTTGGTTTTAATATAATTAGTAATTATAACATTATTAATTTGTACCTATATCTTTATTAGTGTAAAGTTTTAATATTACATAGAAAAAATTATATAATTATGGGGATGTATCTTAATTCTAATAATATTTTAATTTTATTTTATAATATTATTTAAAATTATTTTTTTAAAAATTAAAACCAGTTGACTTATAACTTGCTGACTTAATATTCATTTTATGTTAATTATATTTTCTTATAAAATTAAAAATAGAAAAAATGCTTAATTCAAAAAATAGAATAATTTTTTTAATAATATTAATTATTTAAAAATATATATATTCCAATATTAATTATAAATATTAACTTAATATTTTTTATTCACTCACTCTATAATGTATGGTGTATTCAATTATAAAAATAAAAATATATTTTATATTATTAAATAACATATTTAAATGTAAAATTTTATAATCCGTGATAAGACGCGGGTCATATACTAATATCATATATTTAACTTACATTATAACCCTTAAAAATTTCCACACACAACAATATGGAGTAAGTGAATAATGAGAGTAACCTTTATTAGACATAAAATATCCTAAAGGTACTATTATAGGTAGAATTTAACAATATTGCAATTGGTACATAACTCTTCTATAAAAAGACAAGAAAAAAGAAAAATAATATAAATACATACATTTTATATTATTATTATTATTATTATTATTATTATTATAGAATTTAACAATATTGCAATTGGTACATAACTTTTCTATAAAAAGGCAAGAAAAAAGAAAAATAATATAAATACATACATTTTATATTATTATTATTATTATTATTATTATTATTATTATTATTATTATTATTATTATATGTCAAAATCGATATTAGAATCAATTCCACAGCGTCATGTGCAGAGCATTAATTAGTTAAACTATATGTATGTGAAGTCAACAAGTGAATTGTCATTTTTCATTAATGTTTGTACGTAATGTTCTATGTCTTTGATACTAATGAAAAGTAATTTAATTTATATACTCCATATCATAAATAAAATCAAAGCACAATTCCACTATTAGTTGACGTCGACCATGAAAATGGGAATCATCTTCAAAGAGTTTTCTTTTTTTTCCCTTTTTTTTTTCTTTTTCTTTTCTATTAATTGGAGAGAGAGAGAGAAAAGGTGAAATCCCACTTTCTAGATAGGTTCGATGCACATTCAAAGTCTGGCTAATGAGAAAATTAAGAGTACTCTAGTATAGAAAATAAAATTCTAGATCTATTTATTTCTTAAAATAAATAATATTAAGATATAATTATGAATTCTTAGATTTATAAGAAAAACAGATATAAATTAAAATAAGAGCAAATTTATCTCTTAAAATAAATAATATTAAGATATAATTATGAATTCTTAGTTTTTTAAGAAAAACAGATATAAATTAAAATAAGAGCAAATTAACACTTGCTGAAACATCTTACATCTTATGTAAGATAATTTTTATATTTTTTTTAAAAAATTATAATCACTCTTTATAAGAAGTGTTATCATTTTTAATTAATTATCATTTCTTTTATTTATATATATATATAAAAGATAAATTGTTCACAAAATAGTATACTATATTATTATTTTTTTATTAATCAAATATTACTTTTTATTAAAATATTACCTTTTTTATTTATTAGAAATTCTTCTCAAACTAAAAAAATATTTTTTAGCAACGGAATTTACCAACAGAATTCAATCAATTAGTAATTACCAATAAATTATCAACAAAAATGACATTTTTCTATTAACAATGGAATGTCAACGGATTTATTCTCTATTTTATCAACAGAATTCAATCCATTGGTAATTACCAACGAATTACCAAAAGAATCTTTATATAAATTACCAACGGAATTTTTAGCAATGGATTACCAACGGAATTGATTTTTCGTTGCTAAAAGTTTACCAACCACCACTTTACTAACGAAAATTTACCAACGGATTCCGTTGTTAATCAATTTAACAATGTAATTAAAACTTTTACCAATATTCATTGATAAAAAACAGTTTTTTTTAGTTTCATTAAAACATTTAATGTTTCATGACACGAAGACTTATGTAATGATAAACATATATTACTTCTTACCAGTGCTGCGTGCATGTCATTTATTTATTCGCGTCATAATAATCCAATCCTATGATTTTCATATTAATTAATGAGTTAATATCTTGTGATTACACACGGTTTATTTATAAATTTATTCAATAGTGGAGTATATATTTTTAATAATTGTATTTTTTTATATTTAGTTTTTCATTTAAAAAACAAACAATAAATTTGCTAGTAAAATATATACATTTTAATTCATTAGTGTATATTTTATTATTTATAAGTTTACAAAATTTTGAAAGGGAATGCACGGTGCACCGAGTGCACAACATAATCAAGTTACTTTAATACGCCTCCTCACATGCAGGTTGAGTTAACTTTTGCATGTAGAATTTTTCATAAATAGGTGACTGTGAGGTTCGAACTCTAGACCTTCATTTGGTCATGGCTCTGATACCATGTTAAATGACCACCTCCTCTAAAAATTTAAGCTTATAAAAGAAGTATAATTTAATACTTAACCAAATTATTCTAACGGCCAATATTAATAACATTGAAAAAATAGTAATACAAAATCAATTATCTTAATAATATTTTGGCATGTATGTATATTGTTGTGTCCTCTAAAGTTGATGAATATATTCTTTTGCAATGAAGGCTATTATTTTAGTATTTTATCGAGAAATAATGTTGGGTAAGTCGTCATGTTATTCATATCCGTTCTTTAAAAGTATTTAGGTTGGATTCTTGTTTTTATATATACTCCCTCCGTCCCACACTAATGCTTACGCTTCCTTTGTAAATTACAAAGGAAGCGTAAGCATTGGTGTGGGATGGAGGGAGTATTTTAATTGGAAACGTTTGTTCTACCAATATTTATCATTTAATATTACAACTCAGTCCCTACGTGTCACCTCAGGGAAAATAGTAAGTGAAGAAAATTATATTTATTCCAATTACAGAAATTAATTAATTAATGGAAAAAGAACCCAATTGCAAGAGATGATAAATTAAACGACTCTAAATACACTTTGCCACTGCAAGACAAAAATAACTTGTAGATCACGATTTTTATTTGCAATAACCTTTTAGTGGGAAGTTTCGTTTCATATTAAACCATTTTATATTTTATGTGAAACCATTTTATATTTTTCTATAAGTTATTATTACATTTTATTAATTTATACACGACCTTATTGCCCTTAAAAATATTTTAAGGCTTTTTCGACCGTTAATAGAAGTTAATGCATGAGAGCATTTTAGCCAAACTTAATAACTTTTTAAAAGTGGCTAAATATAATTGCATGCCATTGTTCTCACAGTTACTTTATGTTGAAAAAAAAAATTGTTGTGTGAGATCATTTTATCATTTTTTATGTTATTATTTTTATTTTACACTATAAATGGTTTATAAAATTAGTTATCTATAATACCATAATCACTTTTCATCAATTAGATATCACTTTTCATATTAAAATTTATTAGTATTTTTTATTCATTTCATGAAAATTATTTGTGACACGATTTTACGTAAATCTTTGCAAAAAATTAAAAGCTAATAGAGCTTTTAGAATTGCGGATATTTGTTTAAGTTTGAATTAAGAAAGGTTTGTTTATAATGAAGTCGACCTGGTTTACTTGAACTTATGTTATTCTTAGAAGTCTTATTAGTACACCCAAAACGAAGAAAAAAAATTCTTTATAGTGAACAGAGAGAATATATAATTTTCCCTCATTTTATATGATTATATTATATGATTGATATGGATTTGGTTTAATTTGAATATATGGTTGATTAATATCGATTAGTGATAAAGTGAATTCAAAGGGATAGGATAAATCACCGCTGCCTCAATTATTAAATCGATTTCCAATTTTTCATTAGAGTCAAACACGAAATACCTATTAGATTCTGAGTGAGACTCTTGTGCCATCGGGGACACTGAGCCCTTTGCAATTTCCGTATCCCTTTACAATTTAAACTCCTAGCAATACATAGATTTAAATAGAATATTGAGGGGGAGGGTTGTGTTCCCATTAAAGCACGGCGTGTCCCGGGGGCGCAGGAACTTTTGCATACCTATATAAGAGTGATATACAATTACAAATATATTCTCGTGCTGCACATATGTTATTAAAAATATTAGGTATATGATCGCACATATACTTGCCTGTAATGTCGCATGAAAAAATTGTGTATGAAACCGCAGACATGATCGCAGAAGGCGTTGCATGAAAAAATTTTATATGAATCACATGCATAGTAGCATGAAAATTTTGTATGAGGTCATTGTTGTAATTGCAGGTCGGATCGCAAACAAAAAATAATTATGTTCAATTCTTTTTGTAAAAAAGATGCATTTTTTAAAAAAGAAATTATAGTGAATGATATTTTTTTCAAAATAAAATATTAAAAATGACATCTTTTTTGATGCTCATTTATTTATTTAATACTCTATCTATTTGTTATTAAGGATATCGGCTCGGATTCTCTGTGTCATTTGGTAACCATCTCCTGTGCCACACCATTAGATTGACTACACGTAGGAGAGATAAATTATACCCTAATCCTTAAACCCTGTGGGCAATGGTTTGATTTGTTTCCCCATCTTATGTGTTAACAACATAACGTGTGGCACAGAAGATGATGCACCAAAATGGCATAGAAGATCCTGTGTGTAAGGATATCGGCTAGGATTCTCTGTGCCATTTGGTACACCATCCCCTGTGCCACACCATTAGATTAACGACACTTAGTGAAGAGAAATTATACCATAGAATCTAGAGGCAATAATTTGATTTGTTTTCCATCCTTAAACTAACCACTATCATTGAATGAGATGGACTTAAAATTGAAACGGTAAATGAATCATAATGTAAATATTTGCTAAAATATTATCAACAAAGCAGGTGGGGCCCATCACACAAAGGAGGTGTAGGTATTGGGTGGAATTAATATTGGAGTTTAGTTCAAAACTTGAAATAAAAAAGTGGGAGTAGTGATTGGTGATATATTTGCATGTGGTGATGCTAGGCGGGGGATAAGGATTTTATATTGTAGCTAATAAAATAAAATATTTCAGTGTAAAACGACTGATTTGTGCCGCTCCCATCCCCCGAAAGACTTACGTTTATTTTTTACACGAAAATTAAGAAATACATAAATGTTTTGGTGAAACAGAGGTATAATAGCATATTATGCTTCGAATATTTATTTTTAAAATTTAGTATTAATTTTAAAGTATAATTTATTTCACCCTATAATTTAAAATATATTTTATTCTAAAGATTTAAAGTATATTTTGCTTCTAAAGTTTATTATTTATTCTTAGGATATAGTGTTAATTCTAAAAATGTAATCGTAATTTCATTAGTATGGATTAGAGCATATCTCACCTTAGGGTTTAGAGTACTTAATTTAATGGTGTAATAGTAATGTTATCCTTTTAATTTAGGGTATATTTTACCCATGGGTTAATAGTTAATTCTAAAGATATAATTGTTATAATTTAACTCTTGTGGTTTATCACATCTTTTACCTCTAGATGTTTATTTTAGTTTATTCTTTCAGAATTAGTAAATCTCCTTCAATCTCTTTTATACATACCTACAAATCTATTCAAGACATAACTCAAGTGACAGAAATGAGGATGAAAAGGTCTTTTAATTAAGTTGATAGCTGTTGGGCCACTGACACATCTTGCAATTTAACCCCTCTAATAATCCCTAGGGTGGTAGGACCCCTAATGGTGGGATACACTTTTTTTTTTAAACAAATTTTATTTACTTTTACCCACCCTCTATTTACCATACATAATCTATTCTCGATTAATTTTTTTTCTTTATTTTATTATCCCCTTTCATCTATTATCTCCAATCAATTAAATTTTAAACTTAAACCTATCAAATTGTGACAATGCATATGAAATATTGAACCTATCAAAATGTGATCGCTCCCACAAATTATGAGCATGATATTATAGATTATTGGATGTGAAATAATAAAAGAAAAGTTGTATAGTAGAGGGGTATTGGAGGAGTATTAGAATTCATTCACTATTGCGTGATACCGGTATGGCCTTTTATTCTTCCAACAAAGAGATTCTTACGCCCACAAAATGATTAAACAAGTTGACCACATTGTCAGAACGGATAATTCCAAATAAAGCGAAACACACACACATCAAGATAGTGTACGTTTGGTAGTAAATGATTTTGCATCACAATACACTTTGGATTTATCATCTTCATATCAAATCTGATCCTTTCCATAAATGTGTGCTTTTTTCTTGGAAGGGATCATAATTAATGGCATTCATCAATAAGATAACACACACAAACACGTGTGAGTGTGTGCATGTATTGGGAGATCGATGCGAATCAAATTTTCAAGAAAAGATTAAAAAAGAAAACTCCCTCCGTCCGCTCAAAGGAGGATATTTTACTTTTGTGCACGTTGATTAACGAGTATTATTATTTAATTAATGTGTAGTGAGTAGTTGTATTAGTGGAAGTGTGGCCTCATATTTTAATTATATTAGTAGGGGTGTGGTTCCCATTTGTATAAAAAAGGAAATGACTCTCTTTGAGGCGGCCAAAATGGAAAAAATATCATCTTTCGAGCGGACGGATGGAGTACTGCATTTTTACTGTACCATGGATATTAAGAAAATGTTATTTTTTACTAACTTTATTGACTTTTGGAGTAATTTGGTATTTTTAGGTAATAAATAAAATATAAATTGTATGGAAAGAAAAGATGACAATTTTGAAATTAATGTGTACTTTTGAGGTGTTAGATTAGAATGATATTTTTTTAGAGGGTATTGAACCATTATGCAGAACCAACAAATGATAAAAGAGTGAACGATTTTATGGGACGAGGAGGAAGCAATACAGAACCCCATTAAATGTTTTCTCTTTAAAAATATAAAATAAAGAAAATGGGTGAAATATTCACCATTAAGATGAAGACTTTGAATTGTTATATAAAGGGGCAATCCCACCATCATTTCATCACATCGAAAGCAATGTTCCTTTTGTAATGGAACAGTAATTGCCACTATATAAATATATCTTCTCTCTACTATTGACGGTCAATTTCCATATTAGGGTTCTTACTGTAATATTTCTGCAGGTTTTCTTGTTTGTATGTATGTATACATGCATGTCGGAATTTGATATCATGTAATGATATTACAAGGTGGGTAAGCTGGGAGGTGACAGAAGAGAGTGAGCACACATGGTGGTTTCTTGCATGAATCTCTACATGCTTGAATCTATGCGTGCTCACCCTCTTTCTGTCACCCCGCCATTCCTCTCTATCTCTCTTTCTCTTCGTCGAACCCTCGTTTTCCTATTTTCTTATGTCCTTTTATCAGCATGTTGTGTCTTATAAGACAATATGATGTACAGGGTTAGGTTTTCTGTGGGGTGGGGTGTGTTGGTTTGAAGATTTATGTGAATCTTGATTGATTCTAGTTTTTAATTAATAACATTATACTTATGTTGTGGTGTTAGTTTTAGATGTAATTTAATCCAAAAGTTTCAATTGGACGACTTTTTAATCTAATCTATGCACAACAGATTTTCTATTAGGTTTTTGTTATATATATAAATCTTGTGTGTCACCCATGAATCAGTAAAATATCTTTCCCCTTAAGTTCACCTGTCTGAATCTCCTATTTGAGTACATTTTTATGTTATAATACTCCCTCAGTTTAAAAGATTTCTCATATTTGCCTTACCATATATCTATGTCTTACACTCAATTCTTAAATTATGGTCAAATATGCAAGAGTTTAATGGTTATTTATTAGGTATAATATTTTTATAAAAAATTATACTCTATTATATATGGAACATGGGGTAGAATACATCGTGGAATACGGGATTCGTGAAAGTTTCAAAATTTTCTCTCTCTTCTGCTGTTGTCATTCAATTAAGCATGAAATAACATATGTAATACAAGAGATATGTAACATAGGATCTGGTGTGATGTTACACTCAACTAAACAATGTGAGTAAACTAGATTAATATATATAATAAGTGATAGAGTGGAGGTTGTTTTCAAATAATGGCAACTATTGTGATAATCTTAATTGATGGGCACCAATTGAAGTCCAACAGGTTAGCAGCAGACATGATTGACCAAGTTTGTGTAATAGGTGTGGTGATCTGGAGCATCCTCATCTTGTTGCTCTAGTGGGATTTTCCTATACATATACTGTATGTCTTGATTAGAGATCCAACAAGGATAATTGCATGATTAAGAATTTCCATGATTTTGAACTCCTGCGGGGAGAGCTTGAGATGGAATTCCCTAAAGCTTCCAGGTTCTAATTCTACGGACGCAATCAACAATTGTGGGGTCCCTACTAGTAGTAGTAAATGGTGGGTTCTGACCTCTTAGTCGATCTACAGATCGAATACTTATACATTAAGAAAAGAATTTCCATGATTTTGTAAAATTACTTCTCCTGTATTATCAAACTGATTATTTCATCAAAATTTGAAAGAAATTAATTACTCCATATTATTATTATTTATTTTTAAGTAATTGGTCATCATCTTATCATAAAAATGTAACGTTATTATTTATCTAACGAAATTCTTCACTATCTATATTTACAAAATGATAGTATATTACTTTTCATTTATAAAATATCACTTTTTAATAAATATGTACTTATTTATTTCACGCATGCAACTCATTTTATGTGACAATTTCACATCAAACTTCATAAAAATTTTATGAGATTTTTTTGCTTTGTTTTATCGACGGATCGAATTTCGATTGAAAAGTTGATAACTACGCAAAACATATGAGATCGATCCAGTGTAATTGAAATTTTTAAACACCTATATGTAATAATCTGTAGTTTGTACATAAATTGATACACACAATTGATGACATATTTTTACTATATATTTAGTCATTCACTTAATTCATTACTCCCTTATTTTAGTTTGTGTCATCGATCTATATATTTTGCACACTAAAAAATGGTAACGCTATACTATACACCCTCACAATAGAACATAGAGTTGTTAAATTTA
The DNA here is from genome assembly GCA_023678885.1 of Pogostemon cablin. Lineage (NCBI taxonomy): Eukaryota > Viridiplantae > Streptophyta > Magnoliopsida > Lamiales > Lamiaceae > Pogostemon > Pogostemon cablin. The sequence goes on from CM042955.1 coordinate 19,468,369, forward strand.
TCCAGTTCGAAGACTCGGATTCAGCTCGACTTGATAAGATTTGAATTCGACTTGAGTGACTACTTGAACTCGAATTTAAGCTCATCTATTAATGCTCGTTAGATTAACCGAGCTTGACTAGGTTAGACTCAATAACAATAATAATAATTAATAATGTTAATAATAAATATTATTTAATGATAATAATATATATTAATATAATAATAATTAAACATAATACTATCTTCGTCACGGGTATTTTTGCGCACGTATATGGATACATGCATAAGAAACTTTGCTTTTAGGAGTATAATAATAGAAGAAAAAATATGGATAAATTGGGTAATTTAATTAAAAATAAAAAGTAAATAAAATTATTGGGATGGATGAATAAAATCATGCATGTAAAAAGTAGATTAGTAACCAAGTTTAATTTAATTTTAAAGAAAGTGCAAAAATACCCTAAACAACTCAAAATGCAAATCGTGCAAAAATACCTGAGATGGAGGGAATAATAAATATAAAATGTATTAATTAAAAACTGGCACAACTAGACTTGATAAACTCATTAAGGCTCAAAAGTTTGACTCGATTTGCAAAACAAGTCGAGCCGAGCTCAAAAAAGATTTTTGAGACGGGACAAGCTCAATCATAAACTCGTTAGCAAATAGAGCCGAGTTCGAGCACGATTCGATAACTACTCAAGTTAAGGTCGAGTATTTATTAATCGAGCTCGCTCAGCTCTTCTAATCGCCCTAAATTAGAACAATATATTAAAATATCACCTTTTTTTATTTTTTACAATTTATTCACAAAACGCAATAACTTTTTTATTTTTTCTTATATTATATAAAATTCCGTTACTTTATCATACCTCATATATATATATAATACACTTTGTTATTTACAATCAACGCACATTCCTATACATGAAGAAATACTTGGGACAGAGTATTTTTTAGGACTGTTTGACCCAAACTTTTTTCTATACTATTATTAACTCATGTATAACATATCTCGTCATATAGTCTGAAATGTAAATACATTAATTAAAGTGCAATAAGAACACACTACGCATCACGTGAGATTCTCACGTGCAAGCTTTTGGATTAGTGTAACACACAAAAATAATCATAACAATATAAAAATTAGCAATATTCATTATCAGCTCTCATCTTACATTGCACTATTAAGAAGCCCAAGCCCAAATTAAATTCCTAACAGTAACGGCCCATTAGAGTACTCCGTTCCTAATCCATACTGCACATTCTAGACACGTGTCACCTTTTAAACAGTTCAAAGATTTGATATTAAATACTCCTCCGTCCGGATTCAAGGGTGTCATTTGTTTTTGAGCACGGAGATTAAGGAGTATTTTTATTTAAATGTATAGTGAGTAGTTATATTAGTGGAAGTGTGAGTCTCATTTTGTAGTTGTATTCGTGGGTGTGTGGATAAAAAAGGAATGAGACCTTTGGGGCGAACGCCCAAAATGGAAAAATTATACCCTTGAGAGCGGACGGAGGGAGTAGTTGGGTAAATGACCTTTTTTTTTCATTAAATTTATCAATTTTTGAAAGGTAAAGTTTTGTGTTGACCGTCTCATATAAATGCTTCCGTTAGACATATAAGAAGTGATAATATTTTTAATAAAAAGTGATATTCAATCGCTGAGATTTTTAACGCAATTAACCCTTTGACATAAAGTTAAAACTTTCCATACCAAAAACCCAAAATAAACATATAATCACTATGATTTTCAAACTTTAAAACAAACATCAACATTCTTGAATTCATTTTATTTACTGTTTTCTATACTTGTTTCAAGATCATATATTGAATAAATTGTGTTTAAATGCAGTGGTTTGGCAAGGAGAAAAAGTGTGTTGGTTGAGTTCATACCTGTCCACTAATGCCAGAGTATCGAAATGGATAAAATTCTCACTGTGAAATGTTTAAATAGATTTTTAGCCTTTGTAAATTGTAGTAATTAATACTCCTGAAAAAAGATAGTAGGCTGCAGCACAAGTATTAAAATAAATAGTAGAGCATTACACCACTGCAAAAGAAACCATAGTAATGATTGCTTAAATAATAAGAAACACCATCTTAAAACATACAACTAAGCACACAAACAATCTCTAACAATGCAACAAATAATATTTAAATCCCTTGTGGTAGAGATTTGGTGTGATGAGAGCTAGAAAGTTACTTTGAATAACCTCGCTAATGGATGATGTCAATCCTTTTGGATCCATCCAAGCTATCAGTTTTTTTGGATTATGATTGCAATTATTCTTTCTAGTTTTAAATATATTAACTTGAGTCAGTTGTACGAGTTGAGTTAAAAATGAGTAACATGGAAGCTAATGTGTATTCTTCCACCTTTGACGGTTTGTCTCTTGGCTAGTGACGAGTTGATTTGCGTTTCTTCATCGAGGATAAAACGTTTCTTCCGAACATAAAACATGGCACCGCCCTCTTAACAGAACATCAGATATTTATCACGCTTGAGCTACGAAGTCTTTGCATGCCACAAAGCACAATTGGCTCACGACTTCATTGTGAAGCGACGGTGCGTTTTCCTTCGCAATGAAATCATTAGACTCTTGTGCTTGGTAGGATGGAGAGACCTCTTAGCTAAAGCGTGATGAATATTTGATGTTCTGCTTCGACGGTGGCGCCATGTTTGATGTTGAGAAAAAAAAAATCATCCTTTAAGAAGATCACGGATCCACGCGTCACTGGAGGATGCCAAAGTGATGGAGTATCAATTATTTCACTTTTTGTTTGATTTTTGTAAATTGTTATTTAACAAAAATAGGTGTGTTAGGTGAATTGAATTTTTTTACAACGAGATCACATTTCAACCTGAATGGTCTTGTCTGGGCAGATACAATTGGGAGACAAGGGCTAAATATATATAAGGCCCAATACACATATGCAAGTAAATTTTAGGTTGAGTAAATTACCAAAACCCCCTTGAGATTTGTCCAAATTACCAAATAAACCTCGTGGTTTGAAAAATTACCAATTACCTCTTTTGAAAAACTTTTTTTAAAAAAAATAGTGAAATTTAAAAATAAAATGTTAAATATATGGCTCTTGATGTCATTTCCATCCTTCTTTATTTTAAGAAAAAGTGTATTTTTATTAATGCTCAAATAAAAAATAAGTTAAAATGGGTAATTGGTAATTTTTCAAAGTACGGTGTTTATTTGATAGTTTGGACAAATTTCGAGGAGAGTTTTGGAAATTTATCCTTTTAGTTTTTGACTTATGGCCCATTTCAAATTAAATAAGGCCCAATATATTGACATAGTGTACACTTTGTGCAGACCATCTAATAATAATTAAAACACATCAACTTATACCTTAAAGGCCCTGTCGAATTTAACTCATACACTCACCATCATTAATTTCTAATTAGACATGTCAAAAATACCTCCTAATAATTAAACTCATACACACACTTCTCATTCACCATTTATTTAAATTTATTTATACACCCACCCACCAAACTTATTAAAATACTACATACACACACCATTTCCAAAACCTTTCTTCTCCCTTTGAACACCCGAAAAAAGAAAAAAAAAACTTAAATTATATTTGTGTCACTCCCAAACTCAAATCTACAGTAATTATGGACAAAAATAGCTCAAAGTTAATAATAGTATTTGTTTTTATATTCCTTTCATCCCACGTATTTTTACTTATTCAATTAATAGTAAAAATATACCATATATCTGCTACCTACTTTTTAAACTTTGTTCATCAATTTCCCAATAACTTTATTTACATTTTATCTCAAAATTACTAATTTATCCCTACTTTTTCTTACATTATATACTAAAAAAATAAAATTTTCTTAATTTTCGTGTCCGTACAAACGGGTAAAAATACTTGGGACGGAAGGAGTATATTTTTTTATAGAAAATTGCGAAAAAATCGACCAACCAGAGCTGATGGGATGGCTTTTCCAACCACCACTACCGACTTAATACTAAATTGTTTACCAGAGGTGGTCGAACAGATGCCAAAAATTCGAAAGATTGGGTCAAATTTTTTAAGTCCGATTTCAAATTTTTTAGTTCGAAAAAACAACTCCCAAATTAAATTAACATACATATATATCATCCTAACACCACAAATCATCAATTAAAGCAACACCCCATGAAATATTTCACCCATTCCTACCTAAAATTGACTATCAAATGCAAGATTCATGAAATATCAACAAACCATATAAAATTTTAAGTGCAAAATATGGAGAAAAGTCAAGACTAAATCAATCCACCATTGTGATTTAGCATAGCGAGGTCTACTTTCTCTTCTTCCTTTTTGTTCTTGGTCGACCATGTGATGTTGTGAAGATTCGGTGGGTGTATGGTGAATAATTTGAGTTGTTGTATAAAGTTATTGTTGTTTTAAATTAATGAATGAATGAGTTAATTTAAATTCAAATGGTATAATTATAAAAGTGGGTGCATGTATATATAATTTTAACAGGTGTATTAAATAATAATTGTATGAGTTTAAAAAATATGTGTTGATAGCTGTGACCTACATTAAATTCAGGATGAAGAATAACAACTACCTGGCGATTTGCGCTTCTTCTCTTCAGCAGCTAAGCTTGGGAGTTTCTGCTCTTACTCGCTCTTTTCAATTTTTGCCACTATTCGGGAAGAAATGGTAGGAATTAATTTAATTAATTAAATTAATTGGATTTAATTGATTGTAATGGTTAATTGTTAAATTAATCACCAACTAAATGAGTGTAGTGGGTGAGTGTAATTTGGCTCATCTATAAGAGAGGTTATGTGAGGCATAATGGGAATTAATACAAAATTATTGTCCCACATGGGAGGAAAATCCTCAAAAATCGGATCAAGTCGGAAGTCGAATCCTTTCGTATGGAAAGATTTGTTGAACTTGAAGTAGGTTCGTTGAATCTGGGCACAATAATCCTCCGTAATTGCTGATTAGAGGAAATCACACAATCAACAATCAATTTGTCATAATTGCTAATTAAAGGGAATTATGCCATCAGCAATTAATACGTTGCAAATCACGCAATCGCCATTATAGCTGAGTGGAATGATGCACCTATAAATAAGGTCATTCACCATGCATTCCAAAACACCACAATCAACGAGCACTTGATCACAAAGTATTTGCATCATAGTTACGATCCAATTCTCCATCCTCTTTCGTTCATCGGAGTTCATGTGATAGCGGTGCTGCTTCGCCGGAAACGAAGAACCATTTTACCTTTGGGGGTATTGCGCCAAGAACTGGAGCACTACCGGGGCATTTTATGTCTTGCGGGAAGAGATCCAATCTCGACTCGGTTCAAGATCCAGATCCAGTTCTCGTGCCCAGATCTAGATCCCGGGTTAGATCCAGATCCAACGAAAGATAAGACTTGAAGACTTTTCTCCTTTCTTCATTTCTTATATTTATTTTTATTATTCATATTGTAAAGGATTATTTGGTGCAACCCCCATATTCCCCAACAATCGCAAGACGTAAAATCATTGTAACCCCTGCACCTACAATCACAATATGAATATCGTGATGAATATTGACGGAGCACAAATCCCAAAAGTGGGTAAAACCTCCAATGTCAATGAGGACTCTGTTGGAACTGATTCCCAAAGAGTAACTGTGAATCCTGTTATGTTTGAATCCCAAAGGATGTATTCTCTAACGGGGATACTGAGACCATTCATGGTTTTGGCACCGGGAAAAAGCCCAAAATAATTTACGAGAGTCGATACATATTTAACGAACATCTATAGAGATGTTGGATCCAAGATCATTGGATTTGATAAAGATAAATTATTGTGAAAAAATTCATTCTTAGTGGCATTTGTAATGCACTTTGCAATGTTATTGTGGCACTTAAATGCATATTGAGTTGCTGAACTCTTTGAGAAATAAAGAAAATAAAGCAAAAAATGATAATGTGTTAGCCGAGAACGCAAGTGCAGATGTGAATATCTTTGATTCAACTTAAAATGCTCATGACATGTTACCGTCATTGATGTAAGATTGTGTGAAGTTTGGATAAAATTCAAAATTCATGGAATGCTTAAAACCCTCAAGTGTGGGGGGTGCCACCCTGAGTGTGAGGGTATCACTCCAAGTATGGGGATGCCTACCCGAGAATGGGTGTGACACTCCAAATGTAGGACTGTTTGAATTAAAGATGAAAAGTGATTGTGTTTAATACACAATAAATTGATCTTGAAGACAAGAAAGTGGATCCACTCACACACGTGTAAAAATCAAGATCGATAAAATTGCTAGAAGGAATGTGATTAAAATCCACAAAGTAATGAGTCAAAACAGTGGTAACCCAACCATGATGACTGGAGATCCCAAGAACTTGGTTCAATGGGAAAACGAAATTATGGAGATTCGAGTAACACTTGGTACCTACCATTCCTTAGAAGAGCAATAAATTCAAGTGTTGGAACCCGTATTGTGGTAAGGCTAAGTCTTTGACTTTTAATGATTCCTAAAAGGCCAAGTAGAGGCTGATTGAGTATAACGGGGTACTCAAGACAGGAGATCACCTATGTAAGTGTGAAGTGAGTGGCCGCTTCAAATGAAACACTTATGAATCCAAAGGGGGTCCATGGCCGAAACGGATCAAAATGTGAGAACAAAGATGATGAGAGACATTGATGCGTTCACACTGTTGTCTCAGTATAAGCTAAGGAGGAGTAGTTCAAAGACCTTGTGTCTACTAAGCCAACGATATACTCGATAGTGTTGGGCTACAGAAGGTTCAAAGTCTCAAGCTACCTATCCGAATACATTAATACCTCACGAGGACTGGATTGTGTGTCTGCATTTCATGTGGGTTCACCAAATACCACTCATGTGGGGGATTGTGGGAATTAATTTAATCAATCAATTAAATTAATTGGATTTAATTAGTTAATAAGGATTAATTGTTAAATTAATCACCAATTAAATGAGTGTAGTGGGTGAGTGTAATTTGGCTCATCTACTGGAGAGATTATGTGAGGCGTAATGGGAATTAATATTAAATTATTGTCCCACGTGGGAGGAAAATCCTCAAAAATTGGAAGCCGAAAGACGAATCCTTTCGTATGGAAAGATTTGTTGAACTTGAAGTAGGTTCGTTGAATTTGGACACAATAACCCTCCATAATTGCTGATTAGAGGAAATCACACAATCAGCAATCAATTCGTCATAATTGCTGATTAGAGGGAATTACGCCATCAGCAATTAATACATCGTAAATCACGCAATCGCCATTATGGCTGAGTGGTATGGTGCACCTATAAATAGGGTCATTCACCATGCATTCCAACACATCACAAACGAGCACCTTAGCATACATTTGCATAGTACATAGTCTAAACGATCCAGTTCTCCATTCTCCTTAGTTCGCCGGAGTTCCTGCGATAGCAGTGCTGCTTCACCGGAAATGAAGAACTGTTTTACCTGTGGAGGCGTTGAGCCAAGAATCGGAGTACTACTTGGGCGTTTTACGTCTTGCGGAAAGAGATCCAATCTCGACTCGTTTCAAGATTCAGATCCTGTTCCTGCACCTAGATCCAGATCCAACGAAAGATAAGACTTGAAGACTTTTCTCCTTTCTTCATTTCTTGTATTTATTTTTATTATTCATATATTGTAAAGGATTGTTTGGTGTAACCTCATATTCCCCAACATAAATAATTCATGTTATATATTAGGAGTATTTAATATAATTAATAAGTTTATGTATAGGTAAATATCATTTTATATAATATTTGATTAACTAGTGCTTATGTTATTCTTGTAAATTATTGTTATGTAATTTTATTTAATTAATTAATTATATATATATATATATTTTTTTTTTTTTGTTATAATATGTATTAACTTTTGATTATAATTTTTTGTTGATTTAAATTAAAATGTAACAAATTGAATTGAGATGTGAATAGTTATCAATTGAATTGAAATTTTGAAATTAAGACTCTTATTATTTCTAACTTATTAATTCATAGGAAAATAATAAATGATAAATACAAATTAAAGAAACAAAGTAAGATCTCGATCTTTTTCAATCTATGTTTGTTATAAAAAAATAACAAGGTGTTCTTTGCACTTCGCCAAAAGAAGATGAGGTTCCTTTAAAGTATCAGAAATTAGGAAGTTGTGTTTTTTATTTAGAAATGTAATAATTTACAAACTCTAAAAAAGCAGTAATTTCTTTCAGTAAATTAGAACATATAATAAACCCGAAAAAAACAGTAATTTCTTTAGTAAATTAGAACATATAATAAACGGGAGCGGCTATTTGCACCCCTAAATTATTAAACGTACCCAAAAATATTTAATAAGACATAATTACCCTTATAAAACTTATATATGTTCGGTTGCAACAATCGAAAAAGAGAACAAAGAATACATATATCTTATATGTTCAGTTGCAGCAACATTGTCGAATAGACAAGATTTTGTTGTTGCAGTATACCCATCTCTCTATTTGCAACCTCCTTATGATGCAGATTCGACTAACAGGTGTGAATCCCTCAAACAGCACCTTCCGACACCCACTTACCGAGTTGTACACCTCCGCATGAATCGCGCATCTCTCCTCACAGGATTTGATGCAGATGATGTTGAAATAATTGATCGGATCAAATACCAACTTCAGCATACACAAATTCATGTATTTGGCGATGCGCATGAGGTTCAATTTCCTCGATTTCCATCAACAGATCCTCGTTCAAGGACCACCCACTCCTCTTCCAATTCATATTCAGATGTTGAATTCAATTTTTTATCAATACAAAATAAATCACAAAGTCTTGTTACGTTCGGTTGCTGCAACTGAACATATAATATATATGAATTCTTTGTTTTGTTCAGTTGTTGCAACCGACCATATATAAGTTTATAAGAATAATTATGTCTTATTAAATATTTTTGGATAATACGTTTAGTAATTTCTGGAGTGCGAATAGCTGCCCCAATAATAAACCCAATTCACTGAGAGTTTATTTATTTGTTTTTTTTTTGTTTTTTTTTTAAGTTCATTTACATATCAGTCGATCCTCTTATAGAGAAATAAAATAAAATACTACTGCTACAAAGTGTTAAATAAAGTATACACACAATTTCTAATTTCAAAGTGTTAAATAAAGTATACACACAATTTCTAATTTCAATATGCAGGTTAAGTACGATTATTATTATTTATTAGTACACTAACTAATATTCAGACAAAACTCGTAAGAAAATGAACAATGTCAAAAGAATAGAACCCTGACGATGAAGAGAGAGAAAATTGGTAGAAGCTTTTGAAGCGTAGAAATAGTAATACGGATACGAGAAATTCCGCTGCCCCGCCGTCGTGCCCGGATTATACACGTACACCGACGGCCGCGGCGGAGCAGCTCCGCCCGTCGGAGGTGGAGGTGGAGGTGGAGGATAATGAGCTGGCGGCGACGATGGGGAAGGGGAAACATAGTAGTACGGCATCGGCGGGGAGTAGTGGTGCACTGGTGGTGACGGCGGAGGCGGCGGGAGTGGAAACAGCTGTTTTGGTGTCGGCGGCGGCGATGGTGGTGATGAGCATATTACAGGACACGTGGCGCAGTCGCTAATGCAGAGCAAACTAGGCTGTGGGAAATTGGTGTCTGATTGGGTTTGAGATTTTGAGGTTAGTGATAAGATGATGAAGATACAAAGAATGAATTTTCTTGAATGTTTCATTTTGGTTTCATGAATGTGAAGAGGAGAGAGAGATTATGTGGTGTTGATGTTCATGATTGATGATGGGGTGAATGAATTTATAGAAAACAGTGAGAGAGAAGGAATTAATTAGATGGATCTAAGGTGTGTTGTGTAATGAACACACATACACTTTTGTAAAGCTACTTGATAATGTTTCATTTTTTCCAATTCAAAATTCCTTTGCAACTTAGTTTGATGTGCATATCATAATATTAGAGTTCTTGAAGTTAAATGTTACTATTACTAAATGTTATGTTACTATTTCTATCAATTTACCTTATATATATATATATATATATATATATATATATATATATATATATATATATATATATATATCAAAAGAATTAGTTTCCGTAGTAAATTGATAGAAAAAGAAACTAAATGTTCACTACAAGAAACTGTGAGATTAGCGACGGAAATTTTCGTCGCTAATGTTAGAAAAATCCGTCGCTAATCAGTTTACCGACGGATTACCGACAGAAATCGAATGGTCGCTATATCGAGCGTCGGTAATTATTTACCGACAGATTTTTAAATCCGTCGATAAAGTAGTAAAAAACTTTAAGAGCAATATTATTATATATACTCATTTATATCAAAAAATTTTGTATGGATATAGTACAAAATTTCTGTATGCATGTATTTTACAATAAGTTCATACTCCTTGTCTTAATTATTATCACATGCAAATGTCATAGATTGAGTAGTTTTTTTAAGGAAGCATATTGTAAAAAATGGTTTACCCCACTATTAGGGGCCCCCACCGCCCCTGCCCTGGTTGGAGATTGGTGGAGGAGATAAATCGCATGATGTGCCTCAAGTGGCTTATAAAGAAGGCTCACTGTTAAACTTGCGCTTGCAAGGGGTCAAATCCATGCCAAAGACAGGATTCGAACCCCCACCCTGCAGCAACCAAGCTCAGTTGGAAGGTCTTTCCAAACTCTCTCTACCACTTGAGCTATGCCCTGGGACAAGCATATTGTAAGATATATAAATAGTATAGATACTTAAAGGAAAGTTTATTTTGAGTTTAGGTTTTGATTTTCAAAACTGCAACTAAATTTTATTCATAAAAACTATTTAGAGATTGCAAAAATTAACGTGGAATCCGTTACACAGTGGAACTGGGGTTATTTTTATTACAATGAAATGTTACATTATTAAACAAAAAATGGTCACTCTTTAATTTAAAAATTGGATTATTATTATTAGTGTATAACTCTATCGAATAGAGTAATCCTAAGTACTAGAGCAACCTTTGATATTTAAAAGAAAAATCCATTCTCACAAGAATGCACCATAAAACGATTCCACCCAACACTATTCTTCATATCACCTGAGTACCTATCATATATTCTCTCTTCTTAATTAATATCTATCTTTCTCATTGTCTCACACTTCTTTTATATATTCTCTCACATCAATTAATACTTTTTTACACATATTACCACTCAATTTTTATATATTCCCTTTGTCCCCTCTTAATATATCTATTTTGTAGTTTTGGTTCTCATAACAAAATATTTATTTCCTTTTTAGGGATACAAAACTCACACACATTACTAATACAATTAAAATATGATACTCACAAACTCCATTAATTCAAATATCTATTACAAGTTAAATAATACTCATATTTTCTAATCTACTTTCAAAAAATAAATAAGGAACAAAGATTATTTATTTGACCTAAATTAAACGTCATCATACCAAAACTCAAAACAAAACAACACTTATTACTAATCATGGTTTTCAATACTAAGTAAATCTCAAACAAACGATTTCAAATACAAACTATTACTATTTCCTATCACACTTACAAAGTAGTAGTTATAGATTCTTAATCTAGAGTTTGGATTCCTTATTCTAGCGTATCATTAGTATTTCATAACTCATAAAATTTATATTTTATAAATAATCATTAAATCCTTAGAAGATGTGGGCATTAATTTAGAATGTTATAATGTCACTCATCATACGTTTAAAAAAATGAGACAATAGATGAAACTAAATTGACATAAGTTAACACACACCTAGAATCGTTCTGGTACATAAATAGACATTAAATAGATTTATTACTATGATTTACATAACTTTGATTTATGCATGTGACCACCTTACTCTCATTATTTTTGAGAGAACACTCTGAAATTTTTTATTTTTTATCCTTCTTTCTTACTCTTTTTTATTGCAATAATGCATGTTAGAACGACAACATCGATATCAGAGTTCTTGAAATACGTGGCAGTTGAAATTTGAGACAATCTCAGTCAAACAAAAGGGCATGCAGACCAAGGTTAATTTTCTTGGCCTGCTCAGCAAAAGTGGGTGTTAAAAAGTCAAGAGTTATCAAGAAAACATCATATTTCTTGCTTTGTTGACTTTTGATTATACGTAGAAGAACTGTTTAGATCTATATTAGTAATTTATGGGTCCACTTAACATGTGGTGTCCCAAATTTCTTGAATTAATAGGTCTTACATTGTCACACATGATACATCCACTTTCAAAATCCAAGAGGGTGTTTAATTCTTGTTTTATAAGTAAAAGGAGATGTCTACATCTATGAAATGGTAGGTTTTATTTATAATAATTGGCATGCATTAATTTAAATACATACATTAAAATATACTAGAATTATAGTATTATATATGGAACTTAATGCTTTTCCGTGGACACAATCCATCTTTGTGCCTTTCTCAACCAACAATCCACCTTTATTAATGCAATTGGTTACTGAGGATTTTGGAATCAACACTTTTCTTCCTCTCTAATCCCAAGTAAAGAATTTCATCTACCGGGTCTCAAAATGGGTTGCGCGGACCAACCCGTCCCGTCCCGCCAAACCCACCTAAACACGTCTCATTGATAGTCCAACTCGCAAATGATCCACCCCGCATATGGTCCGTCCCATCAATAATCCACCAAATTTAATTTTGAAAAACAATTAATTTTTACAATTTTTTTTATAAATTTTGTAAATTAGATCCTTCCAATACCTTTTTTTTATTATAAATTTTACGTAAAAAATATAAAAACGAGATTTGGTCCACGCGGGCCATTCCGCCCTGCCCGCAACCCATATAATCCCACCCGATCAATAATCCAAAGCCATAAAGGCCCGCCCCATTTTAACCCGTACAATGATGGGTTGTGGCTCAACCCAATCTACCAACCTATTTCGACAACTATACTCATCACCAAAACCAATTTAATATTAATGTTAAGGAGTTCAAATTTCATTATTTACCTTTTACTAATCAACTTACTTAAAAAAAATTTGTGTATATTGCTAATCTAAGTTTTTTGTGAAACAAATAAATGGTAAATGATGTATTTCAGGGCCTATCAATCATGTTCTTGAATTGGTGAAAAGGGTAAATATGATATATTCAAGTGGTTTATACCTTATAGTATCTTTTTGATCGGGATTCCATTTTGGTATTACATTTATTATTTCATAATTTATTTTCTATTAAAATACTATACCATAGTTAATGACTATTAAACCCTTGGGGAATGTGCCAAAAATTTGACATTGATTACGACAGTGGGGAAAATCTAATACATGAAATAGGAGATGAAACATAGAATGAAATAGGTGCTCCTATTTACTTTTCAAGTGGATTAGTTAGAATTTAATGTTAATGCGATTACAATTAATTATTTTTCATGCCAAAGACATGTATTTAACTCTACACTTCAACTTGCAGCTAATTAGAAGATTTTGATCATTGAACTATAATGTGAGAATTTAAAAAGGGTTAATTGAAAAAAAAAATCCAAACTTTTTATTTTATTATAAATAAATCTCAACCTTTGAAAAATTACAAAAAAAACCTTAACTTTTAAGTTTCGTGCAAAACGCACTCAACGGACAGGCTGTCCAACTTCTGACATGGCGTTAACCTTTGCCACGTCAGCTTTGAATTTATTGCAAAAAAAAAAACCTCAACCTTTACTTCTATTACAAATAAATCCCAACCTTTGAGATTTTGGCAAAAATAACCATCAAATTTTTAATTTTTTTAAAAATTGCACCATTCTAATAAAAAATTATATTTTATAATAAAATTATATTTTCAAAAATTATTATATAGTAATATTTAAAACTTACATTTCAATGCTTACGTTTGTTTTTTGCACGTTGATTAAGGAATACAATATTTTAATGGATAGTAAATTTAAAGATATAATATTTAATGCAAGTAGATATATGTATTATTATTGTATGTGGGTCCCATGGTAATATATTAATTATTTTAGGTGAGTCATATGCCAAAAAGAGAAACGTAAAGATTGAAATGAGACGCAAAAAATAAAAATATGTAAAGATTGAAATGGGAGGAGGTAATACTATTTTTTGTTCGTATAAAAACTATGAGTTTATAAATTAAGTCTACATAAATTATAAACTATTTGTTGTATAAATTTTTTTGTCATCTAAATAGTGAAATTGGTAAATATTATATCACTGTAAACGGTTACAAAATACTTACGTATAATGCGCAACAAAAACTGACTCTACTATCCAACCTACCTAGACTAAATGTCTAGGGTGAATACAAAATGACAAACACAATTCTAATTCATATACAAGGACGCTATCTGAAGTTTTATCTTGTCTGTAATATAGCTCGGGGACAACATCCTTGTTCCAAATTGCAAAGCATTCCTCTCAGTCTAAATGTGGTATATGAAGGTGGCGAAAGTGGATAAAGAGAAGCCTTCTTACTTTTTTCTTACTTCGGGTGTCCACATGTATCTTTCAGAATGCATCTGTGACTGAGTTAGTCCGTCCTCTATTCCATCCAATCCATCTCCTCACTTCCTGCCAAATGTATCTGGTATAAGGGCAATGGAAGAAGAGATGCATTGTGATTTCTCTGTCAAAGCAGAAACTACATCGTTTGTCTTCTCCCGTGCATCAAATTCTGTCTTTCGTGGAAAGTCTTTCTCTATGCACTAACCATAATCTGAAGTTGTACTTCCTCACTATCCATTTGTGTCATATTTGTTTATATACAAAACTTGAGTCCTGCATGTGCCTGCTTTTCAAGAGTGTATACATTCGTCTGGCTACAAAGTTCCCATTCTCACTGCATTTCTCCATTATACTTACAATCCCTTCATCTTCCTCATCACCACTCTCTATCGCATTTCTCATAACAATCAGTGTTCTCCATAGATATGTGGAATTAGATCCAGGGGAGACCACCGTCCATTGGGTTTTAAGGTATCCATTTACTTTTTGCACGTGAATTAAGGAGTATTATTATTATATGTAAAGTGGGTAGTTGTATTAGAGAACAGTGGTGGGTCATATTGTATATTTTTTTACTAAACGAAAAAATCTTAAGACATGTTTAAGAATACTTTGATTTTGTAAATTATAAAAAAAATTATAATGCATAAAATATTTTAAAAACTAAAATAAATTTATTATTTTATTTAATAGTTTTTTAGATTTTGAATTTTAAATATAAAATATAATGGTGCAATTTAAAATAAAAAATAAAAATTTGATGGTCTTTTTTGCCAAAATCTCAAATGTTTGGATTAAATAGCAATTTAAGTAAAGGTTGAGTTTTTTTTTTCAATAAACTCAAAACTGACGTAGCAAAGGTTAACGCCACGTCAAACGTCGGGTAGCCTTCTCCTGCTCATTGGGTGTGTTTTCCACGAAACTTAAAGGGCAAGGTTTTTTTTACAATTTCTCAAATATTGGGATTTATTTACTATAAAATGAAAGGTTAGATTTTTTTTTGCAATTAATCCTTTAAAAAATAATAATAATTAGTTACATAGATCAAGTTTTTTACAATAAAAAGACTTATTGTTGCACCCCCATTGCAAATACTATATTTACAGAAAGGAGGAAGAGGGGGCTATTTGACTTTTAAAATAGAATTTTCTTAATCAATGTAAATTTTTTATATTAATATTTTAATAAAATCTCTTGTGACACATTTATTATGTGAAACGAGTTGGGAGACGTATTAAAATATAATTATTATATAAATAAAAATATATTTATTGATAGCTAAGTATATATTTTTTAAAAGCATGATGAATGATTCTTTAAATTATGATTTTAGATATTTAATATAATTTACTACTAACATAAATGAGTGTACTTTACTTATATAATAAATATAATTTAATAATAAGTCAATCCGTTTCAAAATCAATCTCATATATACTTGTCTTACAATAGAATTCACCTAATATTTTTTATATTTCTTATGAAAAAAAAAAACTAATGTTGATCCAGAGTTAACTTTTTAGTACAATCAAAAGTTACTTTTTAAAATAACGAAGAGTTACTCTTTACTACAAAACTTAATATTATTATTGTTATTAACGATCTTTTCTAATATTTAGAATAACAATAATAAATAAAGACTAACTTATGTCCGTATTCTAAAAAGTGACACATCACCAAAAAAAGTGACACATCACCAAAAAATACTGCACTATACAACCAATTATACACTAGCATCTTTATGCAACTTAATACTCTTTTTGGTTAAAGAAAATGTTATACGGAGTATATTCTAATTAATTAAAATCAATATATTTTTTAAAGAATATATAAAATTTAATTAAATTAATTTTTAATTGAATCCATATGTATATACATCAGATCAACTTTATGAAAAAATTAGTCATACTAGCGAATATATTATTTTAATTAGGTTAGATTGATCTAAAATCCTTGCTCCATTCTTATGCGTGACAACTTAATTCTACCATATAACAGTAAAATTAATTAATTCTTTATAAGAATAATAATTCCCATGTATATAAAGTAATATATTATCATGAAGTAATTAATACTTTTCATACCCTGTAACACGATTCCACGTAACTAATGAGAGCTAATTTGAAATAGTCACAATATATTAAGCCTATCTTGATTAATATTATATAGAGAGGAATGTGTTGTATTTCTTTTTATTTTTAATTTCTCTCATCGATTGGGTTTGTGGCTTTAAAATATTATTTTATGTTTGCATTCATTAATGAGATATTATATTTTCTAAACAATCATAAATGAGATATTACATGATACTCTTAATTATAAAATGTTTAGTAATTTCACATGCACCACCGACCTTAGTGTATTATATCTATACATATTATATTGGCATCCTACATTTGACCTTATCATTTTAGTTACCAAAACTGCAGCATTTGAGTAATAATTGTTCTTTAACTTTCGCCTTTTAATTGTAACCAAATATTCTAAAAATATTTAAATTTTAGTAACCAAAAACTCTAAAAATAAGAGTATGTTTAGTGCAATACGCTTTCACGATGACGATGAGATCGTTTCAATTTTTCATTTTTTATTTAATAATCTATATTATACAATTTCGTTCCAAAAAAAAAATTTATCTTTTCCATTTTCATCCTTGCCAAAAAACTTTTACCTTTTTTGAATATTAAAAATGTCAAAATAACTCCACTCATGCTGTATTTACAACAATACCACTCATATCTAGCACACCTAACATATTTTATAATTTTTATTATCAAAAATATAAAAATTTCCTTAGAAGTAACTCTTTTCTTGATTTACGTGAAAAAAAATTAAATTTGTTTTTTGGGACGAATGAAGTATTACTTATTACATTTCGTTAAAAATAATTTCACTTTTTATTTGTTCATTACTAGTTCAAATTCACGGTTATCATTTTTTATGGACTAAGTATCATCTTTTATATAGGAAAGATATCAAATTTTTTATTACTTTTCAAAACCTATATTTGTAAATTGTAAGACGGTGTTGCACCTGTTTTTTACAAAGATAAAGCTTTGAGTCGTGTTTGTCATCTACCTTTGTCATTTGTAACAAGATAGCACCCAAATTTGGATGATTGAAATGCCACATGTGATCTTTTAAATGAAAAATAAATACTGTTATTTGCAACTTGCATGATAACAAATGCTATAGAATTTGAATTGGACTCCATATCTAATAAGATTTTTTTTTTAAAATAATGGTAACAAATGTTTAAAACGAGTGCATGTAGGGAGCATAAGCATGATAAACATAAAATAAATTAGACATAAATTGCAGACAATTTATACAGACGAAAATTTACCTAGATTAGATAGCATCTTTCTTATTGATATGCATTATTACTGTAAATATAAAGTTTAAAAATAATTATTTTTACTAACTTTATCGACTATTAGAGAGTAATATAGTATTTTTGATAATAAATTATAGTATTTTATAATATAGGTTGGGTGGAGGTGGTAATTTGTAATTAAAATTTAATAAATATTAAAGTATGTTTATTATAAAAGAAAAGTATGGTGATTGGTAATTAAAGTATGTCCTTATTAAGTTATATTATAACATACTAAAATCATATTAATGCATAATTCATTATAGGAACCCTTCATTAAAACTTGTGTGTCCCGAGGGCATAGTGTCCCTAAATCCCGCATTTTTTTAAAGATATATTCTTTAGTATTAAATTGTATATATATCATTCATTATAGGAACGTGTACTCATTATTTTCTAGAAAAATAAATTAATTTTTTTAATTAAATATTTATATTATTCATATTTCAATAGATCTTCTCAATGAAAAAATTATACCTTTATTACTTAAATTGTATATACTTTATAATAAAATATTATACCCTTACACACCCTCAAGGTTTAAAATTTTTGGATATTTCCACGATATTTTCACGATATATCCGTATTTGGAGAGTACCGATATCGATATTGGGGAAAAAGATATATCTTTTCGGGAAATATCGGGAAATATCGAGGATATATCGAAAATATCAAAAAATTATCCATATCTTTAAGAAATTTTTTATGATTTTTTATACTTCCTCCGTCCCAAGTATTTTTACCCACTTTCCATTTTGGGGTGTCCCACGTATTTTTACTCATTCCATTTTTGGCAAAAATACATAATATTTTATTACCTATTTTTTTCAATCTCAACAACTTTAATTACTTTTTTACACTTTATTCATAATTCTCAATAATTTTATTCACTTTTTCTTTTTAAATTACTAATTTATCCCTACTTTCTCTTACATTATATATTAAAAAATAAAACGTCTTAATCTCCGTGCCCGTACAAATGGGTAAAAATACCCAAGATGGAGGGAGTATTACTTTTACCAACTAAATACAAATTTTTTATTAATTTGATCAATTTTAAAAATAAAATAAAATAAAATAGAGCAACACTTGCATGGAATTATTAAAGACTATTTCATTTTATTTAATTAATTATCACTTATTATCACTTTTCATTAAAATTATTACTATTAAGTAAATTAGGAGTTTCCTTTCATGTACACAGTGTGATAGTATAATCTGATTAAAAATACAATTATTTTGGTACATTTAATCGGATCGGGACGGATGGAGTATTTTATTGGTACATAAAAATATTACTCGCACATTCAGAACTATGTTCAGATCAAGATGACATCACATATTTTACATTTAAACATCATAAATTATCATTTTGGTATTAGTTATTAAGTATTGTATAACTTTAGACTATTTAAATACTATATTGTAATTGATTCGCTTATCATATGCTACGAGATTTTAAATTATATTTATATATTAAAAATAGTTAAAATATATATTTTTCTTTTTTTTTTCAAGTTTTCGTAATTTTTTTAATTTTTACCGATATCAATATCGATATTCAATATATCCATTAATATATCCGTAAATTTGAGGTACCAATATTTTTACCGATATCTATATTTAAACTTTGCGCACCCTATATATCTGGGAGACACAAATAGAGCCACTCATAAAATAATTTTATTTAAATAACTAGGAACAGTAATTATCCCTCCTTTCCACAGTCTTTTCTTCGGAGATAATAATTTATTTTGTCCTCGTAATGTAATTTATTTTTATATCTCTAAATACATTAGATTCTCTCTGTAAAAATTATTATCATCAGTTTAATTAAAATGATGTAACCAACCACATTGTCGAATTCCAATAAGTCACCCAAATACACAAGAAAGTTACCCACGGCTATGGCGATTGATAAAAAATAAATCAATCAATTTAAACGTATAATAATATAATATCATTATTTTATACTCATAATTTACATTTTATTCTTTATTTAAAATATTTATTACAATCTATATATAAAAAAAATAAATTATTAATACAAAATGTGCAACGCATTTTGTATAAAAATGTACAACTTCTGTTAATAAATATAGGAATAATTTAGATATATTGTTGTGTAATTATATATGTTCCCTCATCCCATAATAAATTTCACATTTTTTATTTTTGTTCGTCCCACATAAAAATTAGCAAAAAAAGAAGAAGGAAATATCACATCAATCCTCACCCCTAAAAGTTCATCTTAATTACAAATTTACCAAAAAGAAAAATGTTATAGAACGTTGTACATTTAAATTGAAATTAATTTTTGTTGATTTCGAATCTTTTCCACAAATTTATTAGTATAATGAAAAATGGGGATCTTTGGCAATTCAAGAAGCGACTTAGGATTATTCATAATAATCCAAATTGTTAGAATGCTTCGCAATTTCATAATCCAACTTTTCAATTTATAAGTGACTCATGGATACAAATTATGAGAGTCGAAAAGCAATTTTTGCTGAACTTCGTGTTAATAGTAACGGTGAAGTTTATTATGGGACGGATGGAGTAATTGATAATAACTTTCTCCGTTTCAATAAATATCTCATTTTGTCATTTGAGCATCTGTCTCAAATGATCTCATTTTCATACATGAACCCCCTCACACTGTCACACATCCCATTAATACAATTATTCACTACACATTAAAAAAAATGGGTCTCTAGCTGGCTGATAGAGAGCATAATATTTTATGATTATATTTAAAGTAATAATGAATTATAGTATTACGTTCTTAACAGTAATCGACTTTTTTTTTTATCTTAGGTATTTGCATAAATGCTCAATTTTATAAAAACAATCTTTATTCGATTAAAATAAATTACTCGGTTGTACATATTCATAACTTTATTGTATTTATTTTTTAAGACTCAATTATACATATTATTATAAATTAATTATACAGTAGAACCTCTATAAATTAATACTCGATAAATTAATAACCTCGATAAAACTAATAATTTGTCCGGTCCCAATTTAGGACTAGTTAAAATTTGGGTGCAATCAATCAATTAAATAATAAGATAATACTTTTCTAGAAAATTCTAAAGAATACTGTACTTAAGGTGCCAATGAAAATATAAATTAATAATTATTAAAAAGTGTCAAATATTATATTATATATATATATATATATATATATATATATATATATATATATATATATATATATATATATATTATCAGGGCATGATTGGTATGATGGAATGTGGTGGGAATGGAATCGTAATTCCTAATCTCATTTCTATTCCTGCGATTAATATATTTTTATGAATAAGAATACGATTCCAAAGGAATGTGTATTACTTTATATATGGGAATGGACATTCCTCCCACCCCATGGTATTGCCCATTTCATTCCCTTTCTCCCACCCCACCCGACCCCACCCCATATATATATATATATATATATATATATATATATATATATATATATATATATATATTATTTTTCTACTTAATATGTAATATTTATTGAAAATAATTGTATTAAATTATTTAATAAAAATAAAATATTTTTATATACTCAACTCAATAAAAAAATATAAAATTTAATTTAATTAATTCTTAAAAATTTTAAATATAGATGTATATAATTATTTTAATATTTAAAAATTAGTAAATTATATATAAAAATTTTATATTATTAATTAAATTGAATATATACATGTAATATAAATATAATTTTTTATACATAGACTAATATTTTTTAATATATATAAATTTTTTATTTGTATTTTAAATTTTATTTATATTTTTAAAATATTAATATTTTATTTTATTTTTAATTTAATATTTTTCTATAATTATTAAATTATATAAAATCTTCACTAAAATTTTAAATGTAATATCATAAAAATACTGTTAATAAGATTGAAATTAATTAAGGAATACAAATTCTATTACTTAATTATTTCTGAACGATACCAATCATGATAAAAATAATTTTTAATCATTCAATTCCCATTACATTCTATTAATGAGTTCATCTCATTCCACTGTTATTCCATTCAATCATACAAATCTAGCCGTAAGATAATTTAGTAAAATATGAATCTACTTTTATTTGGTTTTTATTGAACTTAAGATCTGCATTAATCCCATTTTTTAATCTCTCGATTGCACACCAAGTTAAAAACAAATAAAATATATCAATATTTTATTTAAATATATAATTATTTTAATATTTAAAAATTAGTAAATTATATATAAAAATTTTATATTATTAATTAAATTGAATATATACATGTAATATAAATATAATTTTTTATACATAGTCTAATATTTTTTAATATAAATAAATTTTTATTTGTATTTTAAATTTTATTTATATTTTAAAAATATTAATATTTTATTTTATTTTTAATTTAATATTTTTTTATAATTATTAAATTATATAAAATCTTCACTAAAATTTTATATGTAATATCATAAAAATACTGTTAATAAGATTGAAATTAATTAAGGAATACAAATTATATTACTTAATTATTTCTGAACGATACCATGATAAAAATAATTTTTAATCATTCAATTCCCATTACCATTCTATTCATGAGTTCATCCCATTCCACTGTTATTCCATTCAGTCATACAAATCTAGCCGTAAGATAATTTTGTAAAATATGAATCTATTTTTATTTGGTTTTTATTGTACTCAAGATCTGCATTAATCCCATTTTTTAATCTCTCGATTGCACCCCAAGTTAAAAACAAATAAAATATATCAAAATATTTTATATTGATCTACTTCTATAAACACAGATAAATATTATATGATTACACAATTCATGAGATACTATACTCATATAATTAATTTGATTTACAAATAATATATAATTGTGAATCCACAAAGTATCATATATATTCTAATCAATATATTCTTAATATGTATAAATAAGTTATGAAAATTATATTTTTTTTGTATATAACCTCTTTAAATTAATAAATTATTAATTTATCGATTATATAATATCTCCCTAAATTAATAAAATTTTTAAGTCCCGAACATATTAATTTATAGAAGTTTTACTAATATATTATGATTCGATTATACATAATATTATAAATCAATTGTACATACATATGATTCCATTAGAGCCCTTAAATCGAGTTAAAAATCGATTATTTTTTTCCATTTAAATGAATCGATACATCTATATAAAATATTAAAAAATAGACAAACACTTATATAAACCTTATAGTTCTTATTTTAATCTCATTACACCCTTTATATTACTAGGATTTAAATTAAATGAAGATTATAAGATTTATGATTTATATAGTAAATCTAATTTAAGCCTTAAATAAAAGATCCGAGAAAAAAAAAAAAGAAAATGGCCGTTGGGGAAAAGCCCAAAAGAGATGAGTCAGAAACGCGTAGGCACGTTTCTCAACTCTTCTAACACCGTCTTTGACCAACATCTCTCTTCTCTCTCTCTCATCCTTCGCCTCGAAACTTCCTCAATCCCGATGCCGTGTTCGCTCCAATCCCACAA
Organism: Pogostemon cablin; assembly: GCA_023678885.1. Taxonomy (NCBI): domain Eukaryota; kingdom Viridiplantae; phylum Streptophyta; class Magnoliopsida; order Lamiales; family Lamiaceae; genus Pogostemon; species Pogostemon cablin. The sequence continues at coordinate 19,491,813 of CM042955.1, forward strand.
CTTTTTCTCTCTCTATATCTCTCTGTATCTATATCTCCAGCTGACCCCAGTTTTCTCATTTTTATTGTTTGACATTCTTTCTGCGTTCACATCTTCGTTCACGCTCTTCACCAAACACCTACGCTGCATTCTTTTATATGAAGCTTCCCTTTCCGCCCAATTTTATTCACTTTTTTTCATTTGGAAATGAATGAGGATAAGCTCCAGAATCAGCAGCAGCAGCAGAGGAGGATCAGAAGAAAAGGTAATCCGAGTGACGACGGTGAGATTGATGGGAAGCAAGTTAAAGTTAAAGGGCTGAACGAGATCATCACTTCTCTGGTTCTATTGGAAGATCAGGAGAAACAGGAGTTCGAGGAAGAAGGGAAGGCCAATCAGGAAGAAATGGTCGAATTCCAGGAGAATCACAGCAAGAGGAAGCGTGAAATGATGGAATTCCACACCACGTTCGAGGGTTTCAACAGGGAGGCCGAACGGGCCGAGGGGGCGGCCCGAAGAAGAAAGTCAAAGGCTAATTCTGTCGCCGCATCATTGGCTGTTGCTGCCTCCGCGAGTGGGGATGATTCCGTTTCGGACGACCGAAACGGCGCCGTTAGCGATAAAGCTCCGGCCGCCGGAGGAGGCCCCCAGCGGCGGCTTTGGGTTAGGAATAGGTCCAAAGACTGGTGGGATCAATGCAACAGCCCTGATTTTCCAGATGAGGAATTCAAAAAGGCATTCAGAATGGGGAAGGATACATTCGATTTGATCTGTAATGAATTGAGCTCAGTCGTAGCTAAAGAGAACACCATGCTGAGAGATGCAGTCCCCGTCCGGCAACGGGTGGCGGTGTGCATATGGCGGCTGGCCACCGGAGAGCCGCTCCGACTCGTTTCGAAGAAATTCGGGTTGGGTATATCCACCTGCCATAAGCTAGTACTCGAGGTTTGCTCCGCAATACGCACCGTTTTGATGCCAAAGTACCTAAGATGGCCAGATGATGAAATTTTGAGAAGAATTAAGGACGAATTCGAGTCGATTTCGGGTATTCCAAACGTTGTTGGATCAATGTACACTACACACATACCGATCATAGCTCCAAAGAACAGTGTGGCTGCATATTTCAACCGAAGGCATACAGAGAGAAACCAGAAGACATCGTACTCGATTACAGTCCAAGGTGTGGTTGATCCGACAGGGGTGTTCACTGATGTCTGCATAGGTTACCCTGGATCGATGCCGGATGATCAGGTGCTGGAGAAGTCGACCCTGTTCCAACGGGCAAACGCAGGGTTCTACAACGGGGTTTGGATCGTTGGCGGGTCGGGTTATCCTCTGATGGATTGGGTGCTCGTGCCCTACACACACCAGCATTTGACATGGACACAGCATGCTTTCAATGAGAAGATAGGGGAGGTTCAGAGGATTGCAAAAGATTCATTTGCAAGATTGAAATCGAGGTGGGGTTGTCTGCAGAAGAGAACTGAGGTTAAGCTGCAGGACTTACCCGTGGTGCTCGGGGCGTGTTGTGTGCTGCACAACATCTGCGAAATGAGGGACGAATACTTGGATCCGGAGATCAAATTTGAGGTGTTCGACGACGAGATGGTGCCGGAAATCGGGTTGAGATCGGCCAATGCGATGAAGGCGAGGGACACCATTGCTCATAATCTGTTGCACCATAACCATGCTGGTACTTCGTTTCTATCATAGCAGGAAGTTGGGAGTGAATTTGAGGGATTGTCATTCGTTTATGCAGGTGTTGTAGATTTGTACACCATCATAGGTAGTTGAAAATTTGATGATATTTGTTGGTTGTAGGATGAAAGAAAACATACACAGGAATCAGACACACATGTAGTTCAGATTTTACATTTTAGAAAGAAAATAGGAAATAACATTATTTCAAGAATGATTCTTTTATTGCATTATTGCTGTTTGCTGTAAAGGGTTGTGTTTTTAACTCATTTATAATAAGGTTGCAAATACTGTTTATGTAAGAGTATCAATATTTCCCCCCTTTTATGCCTCAAATTCAATGCAAAATGAATACTGATACCTAATTGAATACCACAACTAGTATACGCTATCAACATTAATCATTGTAAAATTTATTGGTTTATGGCACATAGGTTCCCAATTATGTTGGCCATACAGAAAAAAGAAACAAAAATATCAAGACTAATTTGTTTAGCAAGCATAAACAATTATGTGAAATACTATCAAGTATATTCTTAAAATTGTGTAATAAAATGTTATCTAACAAAAATATAACGTTACCAACTGATACAACGCCTCATTGGTATACCATCAACATAGTTCCTAATATTAGATTCTAAAAGTCTCGTCCTTTTTTTTTTTTTTTTTACATCGGAAAAAAGTGCTAGTACCATTCCAATAGAGACGTGCTAATCGTGATTCACATGAGAGTGCCATTGAAAAAATCTTACGCTACAACTACACCACTACTTGAGCAAATGGGGCTTGCCTCACTCGTCACCGCAAACCTCCTACTCGTAGCTCTTCTCGATCAGATGGCAGGTGAAAAGGAAAATGTGCAAAGTGAATCCTCAGGAGTGGAGATTCGGGTTTCTTGTCATCAAACTTGTAGCCTGCACATTTAGAGGTTTCATCAGAGTAGAAATCACAAACAAACACGAGAGAAAAAAAAAAGAGCAATTTCATATGGAGACTTGTAATAGAACCGCATTGAACCGAAAGAGGGTTATGTACTGGCATATAATCAAAACATAAATGGGGGAAGAAGATCCAACCTTGAAGGGCTTCCAAAGCAGTAAGTGCACACTTCGCATCAGTAAACTCAACAAAGCACAGCACCATCGCCTTGTCTCCACGCTGCACCATCATATTTGTGTTCAGGCAAGAAAAGAAAGCCCAACAATACAAGCAAAAAATCTAGTATTGATCACAATGGTATTTACTGGAATCCTAACAGCATACATAATGTGCAAGTAATTTTATTGGCCAATATCTTCTGATCAGACAACTACAAGGCATCTCATGCGCATCCAAGATTCAACTTGTATATAATTTACAACATTAGCGATTCAGGGATGCTCTCGTTAAGCACACCATATAGCATCCATATGACTGCAACTTGAATTTCTAATGTTTGTCCAATGGTGATGACAGTTCGAATAATTGTGTCGACAATATAAATAAAAGGAAATCCTATACTGACATGCATTATCAGGTGTAGTGTGGAATTAACTCATCCGGATAAGAACATTAATTATTTTCTTTAATAAAAAAAGGCGAAAGCAGCAAACTTACACGTCTGGGTTCCTTATGAACCACTCTGATCTCCCTGAACCCAATAAACGGCCGAAAAAGATCTATTCGCGAGTCAAGGGATAAAATCAAAACTAGCATATGCGTAGATAGAGATCACCATTGACTAAAAATTCCATTTCAACTGATTATCAGCTCCTTTATATCTCATTTTTGACTTTCCGCATAAATAACAAACTTTAACCATCTGCATAAATAACATACTCACCATGATGTTGTGATGAAAAGAATACACATCCACATAATGAATAACTAAACATTGATTGGGTCACCCCATTCCGCCAATCCCACAAAAAAAAGGGGTATTTAAATTGAAAATAAAGGTAACAAAATATAATAATGATACCAAAACACAAGGAAACTAGCAAGGATACGTCCTAATTCTCTTCTTGTACAGTCAGTTGGAAGCCCATCAACGAACAGAACGTTTGATTCTGCAGCTGGAATAGGATTGCTTTCAGGCCTCCTTGAATCAGGCCTTCTGTAACCGACATCAGGGATCCCAGGGCTGATGCCTGAAGCAACATCTCGGTAGCGGGATAACAGATCTGGGTCCTCAAAAGAAGATGAATAACCTTTGAAGGCTCCAGGAATCAACCCACTGACACCAGGTTCAGTATCAACACTAGCAATGCCATCTAAGCCATATGTCCCAGGGCGAGATGGTAAGAGCTAAATATGAACACAAATGGCCACTATTTAAATATCATTTGTATCCATACCTACAAATGTATGAAAGATGGAAATATACTCACATCTTTTTGTAGAAAATCTGAGGAACCAGCCCGCTGATCAATGGAGCTATAAGGAGTATAATTTGTCAAAGTTGACGTTTCCGATGATAGAAAACCAGGAAAGGTTGGCTTACGAATGTGTCCTGTTATAGTAGAACTATACATTACAGGATGGTATACTAAAGGGGAAAGAATAATAAAGAAAGCAACCAGGTTTAGAGAGACAGCAACTAGCAAAAGAACAAATTGAAAAAGTTTGAGATCATAGTGACTAGAAAATCAAAGATTGCAAACTTGAGAAGTTGGCATCAATTCAAGAATGATTCCCATGTCCGTTAATTCCAGCAACATGAACCATGGTTTGATGGTTGATATTTATATTCCAAAAAGTATTTTTCTCAGAGACTCCAAATAGTGGAATCCCTTAGTGTAAATACAGTACAGCAGAAACATTTAGTCTTTAGTTACAAGTACCCTTTTATAATTCCTCCCACCCTAATTTTCTTCTTTTCTTTAAAGGGATATACCAGATTGAGCTCACAATACCATTTTCTTATCAGAACCAAGGATTCAATTAATTCCTTGTAGTCAATATTCATTTTTCATCGGCTACTTAAAATTAAACTCATACAACACATCCTGCATAGTCAAAGACTCACTCTTCCACACTGAATTAGGAGGTATCACTAGTAACGAGTTTGTTATCGCATATTTAAGTAAATATGTTCATGCGTAAAAACTAAGAGCTGCCGAATCATTCCAAATCAAAGGATAAGAATTAAATGTCCAGCAGCACCAGTTCACGTCGATTCTATGCCTTAACATGTCATTAACCCCACACGATTAAGGCAGACTTAAAATGACAATTTTCTTGATGGCTCCATATATTGAAATCCACTTGAGTAATTCAGCACTTAACAATCCCACTCATAATTTCTTCCGAAGAGCATTATTAAATTCAGCACAAAATTATCAAATTTGTATAAAAATTTAACTTTCAACAAATATTAGTTTCTCCAGAGCAAGTAAGCTACTAATAAAACACCAAAGCAACTAGACTCGTAATGACTAATGACACATACCATACAATCAAAAACGCCATCTTCCACACTTAAGCAGGAATCAGTAGGAGTAAAATAAAATACGCCTACTTCCATACTAAATTATGAATCAATAGGCTTTGGAACAAACAAAACAAACATGTAAGGCACTAAAATTACTTTGAAATTACTACAATTATCGGAATTCGTATGGAAGAGTTGCTAAACCTAAGCTAATCAATGAGTTTATACATTTTATAAATTATTATAGGAACAGAAAACGTAAAGGGCAGAGACAGACCTCTATCTGATGATGAGGGAGGAGCACCGCCGTATTTCCAAAAAGAATCCCCCATTAAACGAAAAAGATTATGATCGAGTAGATTCAGTATACAGCTTAGTTATCTCTGATTAGGGTTTTTGGTTTTAATTTTTCTTTTTTCTCCACCGTTATTTTTCAGAAAGATGAGCGAAACGCTAATTATTGTCCAATATCGCAGTAACTCTTTCCAACAGTACTACACTCAATCCTTCCGAAAGGCTAATTTTTTTTTTCTGAATTTAAATTGATTTAATTAGTCAATCAATCAATATTAGTATTAATAATTGACAAAAACATTATGTGCCCCTTTAAAATTTTGTATTAAATTGTATACCCAATGTGTACCCTTTATTTTCTAAAAAAAATAAAAAATATTATTTAGTATAGAGATGTGTACCCTTTATTTTCTAAAGAAAAATAAAAAATATTATAAAAAGTGTATACCTTTACAACAAAATTGTGTATCCTTATTAATTAAAGTATATACACTTTAGAACAAAATAATATACTCTTACCCATAATACTAAATTATAAAGGCGCACGGTATGCCCCGAGGCACAAGAACCTCACTCTTAATAATTACTACCCCAATCCACTTTTGAGTTTTTTTTTTTTCATTTTGACATCCGCCCCAAAATAATCTTTTTCCCCTTTTTACATGCATGATTGATGGCACTCACTGGGGCATACACACCCATTAATATAATTGTTAACTATCCATTAAATAATAATATTTTTTAATCTACGTACAAAAAAAGAGCTCTTTAAATCGGACAGAGAAAATAGTATACTTCATCCGTCCTGTTTCGGTCTCATTTTATTATATTGGACATCCTATTCAATGGTCACCATTTTTCATTTTAGTAAAAATGACCAACACTACCCATCACATTCCTTTAATACAACTACCCAATATACATAAAATAATAATACTTCTTAATTCACGTGCAAAAAGTAAACGACCACCTTTTTCCGGAATGGATGGAGTATTTAATTTGGGGTATAGTGAAGTAAATTTAAATTGTTATCCCTCTCCCAGCTTGAAAACTATTCATATATTTCTAGTTCTCTCCTTCATTAATGCTTGTTAAAGCATTAATGATTGTCAATTCCAAGCATTTAATGCACCTCCCATTGGATAAAAGAGCATTAAATGTTCTGACACGGCACCCCTCGACTATCTAGACGTAGGTTGGCGGGTCATCATAGATTTGGCTCCTTGCAAGCACAAATTAAACAGTGAACCCTCCCTTTAAATCACTTGAGGCACATCTATTTACCTCCTCCACCAATATGCAGGGCAGGGGCGGTGGGGGTCCCTAACGGTGGGGTACACTATCATGACACATAAGCTACTTGTGGACATGATGATACTAGGCATGCAGTTTAAGGCTCCTTTATTGGGATTCGGAGTTGGTCGGCCTCTTCAGTCTTCGATTCTCTCTTGAGCAGAAAGCTCAGAAAGTAGTTCATAGGGTGCGGATGAGAATTTAGTTTGCTGGAGGTTTTGTGATCCTAGCTGAGTTATTGTTGTTGGGCCCAAAAGGGTTGAGGTACAGTATTGTAACGTATGAAGTTAGACCTTATGCATCCAGGAGAGCTCAAGCCCATCGGGCTTGAGCCCCATCACACGTATATTAATTGTTTCAAAATTTCATTTTTGACTCAATATGGCTTTCTATATAGTTGTATCTTTACATTTGTCAAAAGACTTTTTTTTTTCAATGTGTCTTTTCTAATGTTTTCCCAAAAGATATATTTTTAGAACAATGTAGCCTTTAATAAGGTACAACTTCTCATGAAAAAATATGACCTTCACCAAAAAACAAAATTTTCATGAAGAGATACATCTTTTCATTAAGGCGCATGACTCTTCGCCAAATGATGCAGCTCTTTACGAAGAGACACAACTCTTCTTCAAGAGACGTGGTTCTTGACAAAGAGACACAATTATTCTCCAAAAGACACGACTTTTAACCAAAAGACATTACTCTTCATGAAAAGACACATCTTTTCATAATTATTTGTTTTTCTATTATTATTTTCTGATACATTTATTTCTAGTTAATTTTGAAATTCTTAATTTAAATATATATAGACTAATATTGTTATAATAATTATATATTATAAACATATTCGCGCACCTTTTTTACATATTCATAATTGTTCTTTATTGTCCTTTGTAGTCAAATAATATTATACTTAGGAGCGATGATTCAAAGTGTCGTCTTAAAATTGTTGGATATCTTTGTGTTTCTGTATAATATGTTGACTAGAAAAATATAATAGAGAATTAAAATAATGGATTTGAGTCAAGATAAGAGTTGGACTATTTATCTATATGACAAAATTGCCCCGCTTTAATGTTTATAATTCGATGATAATCATCTCTAATATATAACAACTCACATCTTGTGATAGTAACACTACAAATCACAAGAAACGACAGACCAAATTATACTATGAACTCGCGTTAAGAATATAACAATTTAAAAATACACTACGAATTGTTAGGACAACTCGACTTCACTCAACTTTTTCGAACATCCACGACATATGTATTTGAGACCAAGTCTCTAAGTATTGAAGTGTTTTAAGTGTTTGAAATTGTTAAGACAACTCGACTTCAGATGCAGCTCCCTTCTTTTTGTTTTGGGTGTGAAGCGGTGGCAAACCAAAATACCCAACAAGCATTAACTCTCTCCGAAAAGGAGGGATCTTTTACTTTTTTTTCTCATGTGGGAGTTAGAATTAATTCTCGTTTATTTACTTGTATCCATGTGGGGAGGAAAAAAAGTCTATACTCAGTTACAAAATTTACTTTCTACACGACGGGGGTGGTTCTATTTTTCTTTTAATGAGAGTTCTGGGTATCGGAGTGATAATTTATAAAAATGAAAGAGTCTAATTATAGATTTTAGGTTATTATTTTATTCTATGTAACATTGAAATTAATTTTGAATTTAAATTCAAATATCTTACTATTAAATAACATGATTTTTGCAACAATCACACTCTTTTGATCATAACTCTTCATAAACACTCTTTAATCTTATAAATACAATTCTAAAATAACTTTTCTATTCACCTTAAATTTTCAATATAATTATCAATAAATATACTTTCTTATATAATAAATATTATACTCTTAATAATAAATTGAATCGTTTCATATGTACGTACAAGTTCCCTACAAAATTCATGATTCATTTAACAATTTTTTTTAAAAGAAAAAACATGTTTAACAAAACAATTCGTACCAGTACAGAGTATGTGTGTAGTGTTTCACGTGAAGTATGTATCAATAATATAAGATGCACGGACTCCAAGACAAGTCAAGTTGCTTGTCCCAACCGTTGAGGTAAAACGACGCCGAATCGGACCAACGTAAATACGCACACTGCACACTCATGTCACCTATACTTTCTCTCACCCATATAACCCGTACGTGTGTGTATATTTAAAGCGCCCACAATTTGAGAGAAGAGAGAGAGGGAGTACACAAATTTAGCGCAAATCTAGACAGAGAGAGAGAGGAGACTGTGATGGAGGAGGTGGAGAACAGCATCAACGGCGAAGAAGAAGTTCTAGGTTCCAGTCTCACTATGGAGAAAGTCGCCGCTGCTAAACAGTTCATCGAGAATCACTACAAGAATCAGATGAAAAGTATACAGGAAAGAAAAGAAAGGTATGCTTGGATACAGATGTATGTATATATTGCGAGCCATGTACTTGCACTGTTTCTGAAACTTCTTTGACTTGGAAATGTAGTGCCGTGCTGATGAATTAATTAGTTCGAGTTGCGAAACTAGTTCGTGGTTTGCAAGATCTAGTGTTTACTTCTGTGTTTCGATTGTCTTTTTGTGGATTGTTTGCTCTGCGGATTTAGGTTTTGACCGTCTATTGGGATTAGGGTTAATTGATAAAAATTGAGTTTTCATATGCGTATAAATGGTGAGTTTATGTGCTCCTTTTATAATTAGAGCTGGTAAAACTGGAAATATTTCCTTTCTGGCGACTTACAAACGTAATTGAGTTCAATTTGCAGAAATTCTACATTTAGGCGATTTTTTTTTATTATTATTTTAAAGAGATTCGGTTTTAATTCAAGCTATATCAGCTGTAAATAAGCCTAAATGTGAGTGTGCAAGACCAGGATGAAATATAGATTGTTCAAAATCTCTGCTATGAGAGCTGAATCCTGATGAATTTTAATAATGGTGATGTCATTTTCTTGGTAGTGAATGTAGGCTGTGTAACTGATGTGTAAATAATATAAGTTGTGATTCATTGATCTCAGAAGGTTAAATGCTTGGAGAGAAGTAGTTGAGATTTTTTTTAAGGCATGGCAGATGGAGGTTACTTAGTATATGTGTTGTAGGGACTATAAAAACGAAACTTCTGTTTTGACATCCTATAAGTCCTTCTAAATGGTCCAGTAATATTAACTCATATTTACCATGGATGCACTAGACTAGAAATTTGAGCTGAACTTTGCGACCTTTCTCCAATTCAGGAGGTGGATATTAGAAAGGAAGCTGGCTTCTTCAGATGTGCCCAAAGAAGAACAGATGAATCTAATTAAAGACTTGGAACGAAAGGAAACTGAGTTCATGAGACTGAGAAGGAACAAGATATGTGTTGATGATTTTGAGCTTCTTGCTATCATTGGGCGTGGAGCCTTTGGTGAGGTTGGTGGCATGCCTGCATATCTTTCCCACTTCATTTCAGTTTATACAGTTTTCATGTATGCATTTTTCATTCTATATTCTAATGATATGCCAGAAAATGAAAGGCGTGCTCACATAACCTGATAATTTAACAATAATGGCTATTTTATTTTATTTTATTGATTCATCTAATGCTGATGATTTGACACTCCAGGTCAGATTATGCCAGGAGAAAAAATCAGGGAATATTTATGCCATGAAGAAGCTAAAAAAATCTGAAATGGTTTCAAGAGGACAGGTAAGATAGTCAATCATGTGACAAGCACACAGAATTTTCTCTTGGGCGCACTCCTCTTTTCTCTCACAGCTCGCATTATTTTCGAGGTCCTTACACTTGCACAAATTGGAAATGCTCCATGAGTTTTACTATTGCTCCTATTACATTTAGGAACAGCTTGTGCATTAGCAGATCTTTTTGCCTAACAAATATGGTGTTCCACAGGTTGAACATGTAAGAGCAGAGAGGAACCTGTTGGCAGAAGTGGCCAGCCACTGTATAGTTAAACTGTACTACTCTTTTCAGGATCCTGAATATTTATATCTTATCATGGAATATCTCCCTGGTGGTGACATGATGACTCTGCTTATGAGAGAAGACACATTGTCTGAAAACGTGGCTAAATTTTACATTGCTCAGAGTGTGTTGGCCATTGAGTCAATTCACAAACATAATTATATTCACAGGTTTGTGTGGAATGTCTTTTAAATAATTTTGCGCTTAATATTGAGTTCAATTATTACCTGGTTTACCCTTCTGATTCCATGTCAATTTCTCTTCAGGGATATTAAGCCAGACAATCTTCTTCTAGATAAGAATGGTCACATGAAGCTCTCAGACTTTGGTCTGTGCAAGCCGCTTGATTGTAGGACTTTATCTACTGTGAATGAAAACGAGGCAATGGATGATGAAAATATTAGGGAAGCAATGGATATTGACCGCTTTCCTGATGCAGCTAACAGTAGTAGTTGGAGAAGTCCTCGTGAACAACTTCAGCACTGGCAGATGAATAGGAGAAAGTTGGTAAGTTATTGTAGAGATTTATTCAAAAGTTTTTCCTGTTTCACATCTTGTTTATTACTTAAGATGATTAAATCTCTTCTCTTTATAATTTTAGGCATTTTCAACTGTTGGAACGCCTGATTATATTGCTCCAGAAGTGCTGTTGAAAAAGGGATATAGCATGGAGTGTGATTGGTCAGTTCAAATTCTAATGCTTTTCCATAATTCATGTAGTGTCATATTGAAAGTTGGTGAATACTTATGCCGTGACGTGTTACTTTTAACTCTGAATGCCTTTGCACGAGCCTTATAGGCTGCTCTATATGTATCTAGTTGAAATTGCAAGACTTGAATCAGAATCTGCATCTCTTTACTGCTTCACTCAGAGCAATAGATGCCAATTAAATGAAATTTATGCTAGCTTGTCTCTGTCTCACATATTTGATTACCATAAATGCTTGCAGGTGGTCACTGGGTGCAATCATGTATGAAATGCTTGTTGGCTATCCCCCTTTTTATTCTGATGATCCTATGACCACTTGCAGGAAGGTACATGCTTATATACCGTCATTTATTTTCTTCCATCCATTGTCATTGTTTGCTATTGCTGCATGTTTATTATACATAGCTATTGCTTTTATACTACATGTATTCAAAACTCGACTACGATGATTTATGGAATATAAAGACACGCATGCAATTAATTGACATTGTCCTTTATTCACTCATCATCTCACCTAAGCTTTTCTTATTGTAATTTGCTGCAAACTGGAATATTAATGCTGGTTGTATTGTGCACTGGACCATTATCTAACAACTACCTTATTATCATGGACCTAAAAGCAACTGAGTTCTGTACCCAACCCTTCCTTTCTTTCTACTATGAAATTAATTTCCCTCATTGCACTGAGCTTAATTTATGGGTGTTTATTCAGTTAAAAGAATAATTCCGAATATATGGATAATTCATATTTGCCTCTATCTTGAGTATGTGATTGTGCTCCTTAGCTTAGCAAATTACATGATTGCATGACGTCACGATCTTATATTTTTAATGCAGTTGAGATTATTAATTCAAGAGGATATAATTTTTTTCATCCATATAAAACTTGGTAGATTTTAATGATTTTGTTTATAAACTAAGATATTGTTTATTAAACTAGCTTATTTTATAAAAAAGCTATAAGCTACAAGAAGTAGGGGCCAAAAAAAGTATATTTCTATATATGTATGTATATTTATGCATTGCCACTTATCTTTAATAATTACAAATTGCATAGTAACTGTTGAAGCTCTCTCTCTCTCTCTCTCTCTCTCTCTCTCTCTCTCTCTCTCTCTCTCTCTCTTTGATAGAGTCTACTTATGATAACAGATTGTTCATTGGAGAAATCACCTGAGATTTCCTGAAGATACCAAACTCAGCCCAGAGGCAAAAGATCTTGTATGTAGGTTACTCTGTGATGTAGAACACAGGCTTGGAACAGGAGGTGCAGAACAGATAAAGGTCTGACTTGTACATAATGGGTTCCTGTTTTACTTCCATTTACTCTCTCCCTTTACGAGTGTATGATTGCAGGCTCACCCTTGGTTTGTCGGTATTGAATGGGATAGACTGTATGAGATGGAAGCAGCCTTTAAACCAGAGGTTAACGGAGAGCTGGATACCCAGAACTTCATGAAGTTTGATGAAGTACACAAATATCTCTTAGCTTTCATGCCTCTCTGTTCTACTTTGATTATCTATTTTGTATCTTTATATAGCTTTGACATACGAGGCAGGTACAATCACTTTTTTTCCTGTTCTGCAAGCTTCTGTGAACATTTCATCGTGTGCACAAACAACTCCTTCAATTTTAGCCCATTTGGCTTTTGCATACTGAAGTAGTGAGATGTGTTCTTGGTAACATTCATCAACCAACCTTTAGGAATTGGTCTGATTACCAAGATTTTGATCTCATGGCATGTTAAAAGTTTTCAAGATGACGTATTTACTTTGATTAGATGGGGGTATCGACTTCTTCTAATGTGTAGTTAACTTTAAATGTTGTGCATTGCTTTTTCATTGTGTTCATGCCTGTTCACTTGCAAATTTTATTTCTTAGTGTCTGATAATTTTATGCTATGGTTACTTTTCATTGGTGCTTCTTGGAATAAATAAGCATTTATGCCTTTTTTTTGAGCAGTTGAATCCTCCTACACCGTCGAAGTCTAGCTCAGGACCCTCTCGCAAGGTTCTTTTTTTCTTTGTGGTGCTTCATGTATCATTTTGATTCACGGTCCGTGAATCCTTGGTCAATATAGGAATGATGTAATTTTTTCTTGCTATCCTTAAGCAAGATGGTGAAAAAACTAACCTTGCCTCATCTTACATCAAACAGATGCATCTTACTCCGAAGGATTTGAGTTTTGTGGGATATACTTACAAGAATTTCGATGCTGTCAAAGCAGTACTCCGCAATAAATCAGGTGAGAAAATTGACTTGTCACTAATGCTATATGCTCTCCTTCAACATTAACTACCATTTATCTAAACCAATAGCTATAGTAATTACCACTATGTTTCTTGAATTTGCACTGTTAAATCATGAAGGTTGGCTGGTCTTTTTGTGCCTCTGCTTCCTGTTTAAAACATGATGGATAGAATAATTAATAACTGTTCCTGGTCTTGTAGTAATTGTAGACACTGCAGATGAGGCGCAAAGTATGCCCCCCATACCAATCGACTCAACATTTGGTAAGCCAAAATCTCAAGATTTGTACTTGGCTGCTATAATTTGTTGGTAAGTTAAACTTGTACAATCTAATTCTTGTGTTAGGCAATACCAAGCCGGAGGAATGGGATGTGCGCATGGCTACATCAATGGACGACGTAATGTCTCCATAAGAAGTAGAACAACGTCGACAATGGTGGCGTATGCCTGTATATTTGTAGGTTTGTCGCCCCTAGTCGTTTGCAGAGGTAAGAGATCGATGGTATCCTTTATGTTTGTGGAGAACCATCGATTTAAAAGTGTACAGTTTGATGCTAATATTCAGTATTTAGGACATATATCAATGGCATGATTCCTTCCTTGATTAGAATGCGTGGTTGTAGTAGTATTAGACTTAGGTTGTATAGCCCAGTTTGACTAGCTTTCTCTCACCGCACTTTTTTGGTTATTTATTGAATTGCTCTATTAATTGGACAATTTTATTTCCATATCTGAAACAGACACATATACAGGGATGGCTTTTTATTTTATTTTAAATTTATTTATAATCCAAGGGTTGGAATTTTACAACAGATGTTTGTTTTTATATATTGAATTGATTTTGAAATTTCGTTTGAAAATTTCGATAACTTGGATAACTTTCGCCTTGAAATTTCTCTTTTTTCACTTTTCATGAAAAAAAAATTCACATTTATTCACTCATGCTGTTCATCTTCTATTTATTTTATAATTAAATTTCTTCTCGCTGTTACATAACATTATGTTTAGTTCCGAATTTTGGAATCATGAAGGCCAAAATAAACACTGGACTGACAACTTGGTGGCCCATCTGTTCATTGGGCTCTTTACTTAAGTGAGAGATCGGACTGACAACTTGGTGGCTCATCTATTTGTTGGGCTCTTTACTTAACTGAGAGACCTAAATTCAATTTCCATTGGGAATGAAGGAGAGGTGATATAAGTAGGTTGAAGATGGAGAAGTAAGGGTACTTGGTGTATATTAACGAGATAAATTAAAAAAAATCATTCGGGAATGTGATTGACAGTAGCTGACATATACAGTTAATTTTCCTCTTTTGAAGCAAGCAGCTTCACTTTACATTTAATGTGATTAGTGAATATATCATCTTCCATTCAAAGAATTGTTAATGACGTTGGTCATTCAATTTATAGTTTCATGCAAGTCTCCAGTACTAAGTCAAGCTGGAATTAATAGCTAAAAATAATGTAAAAGACACAAAATTTCTGCACTCATTGAAATAATAGTTACAATTATTAAGTGGAAAAAGCTTTTGAAAATTTGACCAATTTGATTAGTAATTCAAAATTTGTAATTAAAAAATGCACTCAACCATCCAAGTCCCTTTGACGAACTCCCTTAACTGATTACCAATCACATTCTTGGAAGTTACTGAGCATGCTTTTTTAAATTAACAAAATCGAGTTCAAGCTCAGTCGATAAGCTCCAAATACTTGAGAATCATATGGAGCATATCGATTAAAATACAAATTACTTCAGACATGTACAAGTAACCCGTTCGGGCTGACTCAATCTCAAGTAAATAAAGTTATCAAAGTCAAGATCAAGCTCGAAAATTGACTCAGTTGAGCTTCACCTAAAAGTCTATAGAAATATTTGATTTAAATTGGGAAGGGGTAATGCACCCTATTTAAAATAACTGCATTACAAGCTGGACTCAGTATATTACTAGTGAAGGTATAATATTTGGAGCTCCAAGCATATCAATTGAGCCGATTGACCATGAACCAATTAATAAACCAAACCAAGGAACACACACTTATCATAATCTTGTACCTGTTGATGCATTCACCTGAACGACACCCATGCATCAATCCTTGTCGAAGAAGACCTAGACAAAAACTACACAATGACATTACTTCTCTGTGGCAGGTGTTCCGGGTTTAATGTTGTCTTCCTTTTTCTCTTCTGTGGAAGATTTATCTTTTGGTTCGGGTTTCTCTTCCTTGTCTTTCTCTTCGACAGTCAACTTTGCTATTAGATTCGCAGCAGTTGTGGCTTCTTTACTCTCCCCGCTGTCCTTTTTCTCTGCTTTAGTTATTTCTTCAATCTTACTCTTGAAAGCTTTGCAATCTGACATGAACGGAACATTTAACATACGCATGATTGTTGCACTAAATTGAAAAGTAAAAATGTAAAACAGAATATTCAGCAGATAGATAACATGTGAATCCAGACATGGATCATTTACATAATAACTGGGGTTTTGATCTGATGAATCTAATTTGGATATGTGAATAACAAACAAGAAAAACTAACATAGTTCCACAGAAGAAATCAAACACTGCTATACGCCATAGTCGCTTCAAGTTTTTAATGAAAATAAAACCTTAATATATGTTTCACAATTATGGTTTGCATGTACATTGGAGATAAAATATGAAGAAGAATAAAATTAACTCACTCTCAATGGAGGCAAACCGGATACAGAAAGTCTCATCCTTTAGCTCTCCATCTGCGAAATCAGCAGCATGCCACACGCAAGATTTGTCGTTTCCGTGATGCTCTTGCAACACCATCGTGGGGAGCACTATATTTACAAAGAAAAACTCAATTTTCAGCCAATAACTTGTAGCACCACATCAGAATAAAACACAATACATCTTTCAATAGAACTAACAAAGAAGGTTCATGCAATAGTTTAAAGAACACCACACCATTAGACCTAAATTGCAAACCTAGATGATTGGCGCAGATCTTAAGGGTCTTGTTCTGCCTCAAGACAAGCCTAACTTTGCCAGTCTCCTTGTGCTTTAGCAGTTTCACAGTCCCAACTCCTCTCTCCTTCCATTGATTGCCTTCCTTGTCAAATCTATACAACTTCGATTTCCTACCAATGACAGTAGTTCCGTATTAATAATAATATAAAATAACAACTGTTTATTAATCATCAGCAAACGCAAGCTCACTCAGCACCACACCACTGAAGGGCATAAAATTTATAATACAGTTCACCATAAAACAAAAAGCTCAGTTTTTACAATTAAATGTGCCCTAAGTAGAAACATCAAAGCACAGTATATACATCTTCACCAACAATAATTGCTTTGATAAAACAAGATCAGCCACACCTCTAAACAATATTTTTTTAAAGATAAAATCATTTAAATTCCAAAGAAAAGCTATTCTCCAATTGTCATTAGAGTTAATTTAGTTTACATTCACATTTATAGCATTAACTAAATCAACTCATTTCGAAATGCCAAATAACTTAACCACCAATAACTACAACACTTCCAAAAAAAAAAGACAGATGAAAATTTTCTTTGCTACCGGAGGTAAAACAGTTAAAACTCACCACAGTACGTCAACCGCATCAACTCATTCAAGACATAACTCACAAATAATCGACCGCGTAAAGGTAAAGGCACATTGATCATGCAAATCAACAAACTAAGCAAAATCAGATAACATATTCGATCGCGAATTGGATTGAAGCACTCACAAATCAAGAAGTACATCTTCATTCTCTTCGCCGGTGGTAACGGCAACTTCTTGAAGTCTGATGATCGGGTCTATCTGAGCTCCAGTGTCCTCCTCTTCAGCAGCCGGCCTCGAATTATCATCTTCTTCTTCCTCTCTGCCTAACACTTTGGGTTCCGTTGCAGTGGCCATAGCTATACAAGAAATGGTAGATTACGGGGAATTGAGATCTGTAAGTTTCGAAAGGGTTTTAGCGGAGATAATCGAGCACGTTCAGCGTGGATTGTACGGAGATTTCGAATTATATGGGTTTCGAGGGAATGACGTCATTAGGTTTAATGGGCTGGGCTTATAATTTTTCTGTTTTGGGTTCAGAGATATAACGGCCCAAATCTTAATTTGAAATACAAAGACTTGTTCCGGTGGACACCGTATCCCATTGCAATCTTGGTGCCTCTTTACAATTTAAAGTCACTGGCAATATATAAGTTTCAATAGAATAGGGAGGGGAATGGTTGTATTCACATGTGGACAATATTTTTCAATTTTTAACTTACACTTTATTAATTTATTTCATAATAAACATTTTTTTTATATAAGTAATTCATCTTCAGTTTACCAGGGATTTGAATGTAGGGGATATATTTTTAAAGCAAAATTAATTATCAAAATGCGAATATGAAACCATTACTTTTCATTAATTATAACTCTATTTTTATCATTAAAATATTATCATTTTTATCAATCTTTTGAAATGAGTGAAGTGAGATGATGTAGCATAAGTATTTTCATATGAGTTTAATAACTTTATTGATTGACAAGTTCTCTATGATTTTTTTTTATATACAAATATTTTTGTGAGATTCTTAAATTTTGGAGTGGACCTATGAAGCATTCAGGGTTTAATGGTTTAATTTGAGTTATAATAGTAGTTATATAATTTGAAAAGTAAATTACTCCCTCCGTCCCGGGTATTTTTACCCGTTTATACGAGCACGGAGATTAAGACGTTTTATTTTTTTAATATATAATGTAAGAGAAAGTAGGGATGAATTAGTAATTTAAAAAGAAAAGGTGAATAAAGTTATTGGGAATGATGAATAAAGTATAAAAAAATAATTAAAGTTGTTGGGATTGTAAAAAGTAGGTAATAAAATATTATGTATTTTTGCCAAAAATTGAATGGATAAAAATACGTGGAACACCCCAAAATGGAAAGTGAGTAAAAATATGTGGGACTGAGGGAGTACTATATATTGAGTCTAAGAATGTAGATTAATTATTATAAAATATAATGGTTTAGATCTGATGCATACACGACTCTAAATTTGATCATTTTTTAATTTTTTAATTGTTTTATTCAATTTTAGTCTTTGAAAAATAGGACTAAAAATTAGAAAATGAAAAAGACGAAAAGAGACTAAAATTAGATAAAATGACAAATTAGAAAATAAAAAAAGGAACAAATTGAAAATAAATAAAAGAATGATCAAAATTGGAATTAATCATATTTATGGAACAAATTGTGATACTCCGCAAGGGTGTCATTTACTTTTTATATGTGAATTAATGAATATTTACAATACTCACTTTTTGTATGTGAATTAATGAATATTTACGATACTCTCTTTGTCCGCCCGTAAATGTAACATTTGCTTTTTCACATAGATTAAAAAATGTATTATTTAATTTAGAGTTTGACTACAGTCCACCGGAGGCACTGGTGTACCTGAATAATCTAAATAGTTGGTACAAATTTTTATTTAATCCTAACCACTAAATAAAATAAAATAATTAAATAAAAATAAAATAACTACCCACTCATCCTATCATTAATCCTATAAATTCACGGGTGCACCACATAATAACGCTTTAATTTAATATGTAGTGAAGTATGTGAGTTTTATAAGTATTTTAATTTTATTGGTGATTGGTGATATCTGTACAAGGAAAAATGAGACACTTTGCTATCTATGTTTGGAGAGTACTAAAATTATTTCCTAACATGCAAGACAAAATTATGAATTTAATAACTGTTTAGATTTAATAATATAATACTAATAATATTAAATAAATAAATAAATGAAATTTTGTTTTGTGTTGGTACACCTTTTGTAATAAAACTCCAAATTATTTCATCTCATCTCTAACTTTAGCTGCTGTGGGGCACACATATACCAAAGCACAGAAAGGGGTGGCTCTACAGTGTACAAACTACACTACAAATCAGCATCACATTCGCAAATTTTATCCCTCCAATCCAGTTCACAAACAAGTTAATCAACACTTCTTCCATTCTTGGTATAATCTCTGTAAGTTTCAACTTCTGCTTGCTAAAATTTTACATTTTCTGCAAATGCGTTGTTTCTGCATCTGGTATCACTTGTTTTCTGTATGATGTGCTTCTAGAATTCTAATTGGCGTGTTTTGAGCTATGTGATTAATGAACGAAGTTGAAACAAAGTGTGGATTGAATCTGAGATTTCTGTTAAGGGTAACGGAAGTTAACTTATCATGATTTGCGTGATTAATTGATCGGAATTTTAGGTTTTCTTTGATGGATCGTTGTTGTTGGTATATATTACTGTTTGTGTAAACTATGTGTTCTTTTCTTTGTAATTGTACTCTTTAAATTCGACGTGGTAATAGTTTAAATTTTCTTCCATTTATTTGGATTAATCCGAAACAAATTGGCCAATGTAGGATTCTGTTAAAGTATCATTCACTCGAGGAATTGATGAATTATAAGGTTAATATTAAGCTTAAACAGAATGGAGGAAATTTATTTTCTGAAAACTACTTTGCTGTCATTTTCATTACAATTGCTGAATTATTTTGAATTTCCTTTTATTTTTGCAAGAGATCTCGTATACCGAGTTGTTCAATTTTCTGATAGGACTTCTTGTTTATACTGTTAAAGATTTTGCTTTGCGAGTGAAATGTCTGAAGTTGAATCCTCGAAAACTGAAGATGAAGATTTTGGCTGTGGACTTCTATTGCGTGATATTGAAGAAATTAGCAAAGCACTTTATTTGCACAAAAGTCCAGGAGAGGCATTTAATTCATCTTATGATCACAGTCGAGACGTCGTTGCTAAAACTAGCATTTCAGAATCCAAATCCAATGTTGTTATTTATGATCCAGTGCATAAGGACAAAAAATCATCAATATGGAAATGGAGGCCATTTAAGGCTTTGACTCACATTCGTGGGCATCGATTCAGCTGTTGTTTCTTTCTGCATGTCCATGCAATTGAAGGGTTGCCTTCAACTTTCAACAACCTTGATATGCGTATAACTTGGAAGAGAAAGACCGATATGTTGCAAACTCACCCTGCTCAGGTTTGTTTAGGAATGGCAGAGTTTGAGGAAACTCTCATGCACCGGTGTACTGTTTATGTGGGTAGGACTGCACCCCAGAGTTCAGCAAAATACGAGCCCAAGCTCTTCTTACTTCAAGCCTCTGTGGTAGGGGCACCAACGCTTGACATAGGAAGTCGCTGGGTTGATGTAAGCAGGCTGCTTCCACTCACTCTGGAAGAGTTGGAGGGGGACAAGAGTAACTCAGGAAAGTGGACCACCCGTTTTAACCTCACAGGCAAGGCTAATGGGGCAACATTAAATGTTACATTTGGATTTTCCATATTGAATGGCAATTCATTTGAGCCTGGTTATTTTGTGAAAGTTCCCAATGCTGTGAGGGAGAGCGAATTGAATCATTTTACTAATTTTGACATGGGTAGCAGAACTAGCCATTATCACAATCTTGATAGTGTTCCAGGGATGTTAAATGGAAGGTCCTATCCACTTTCACACTCTGTAAATTCAAATTTTCTTGAAGAAATGTACCCAAAGAAAGGGTCAGAGCTTTCACAATCTGTTGCTTTATTGTTTCAGAAGTTTGATGAGGGAAGACCTGGTAATGCAATGGAATCTGATAATCATGAACATCTGGAGTCTCTGAAACCAGTTTGTGATCCATTACCCGGGGCTCCAGGTGGATTAAGTGGAGTTGAATTTAATAATTCTGGGATTCATGTAAATAAGCAGGGTATAGAAGTATGTTTAAAGGATCAGATAGAACCAGAAAAGTCTAGCAGTCAGAGATTTATTAATTCTGTGATTGAAACCATTGATGTCGCTGAGATTTTCGCGGGAGAGGAGGCAGCATTGGACGAGAATGCTGAATGGTACTCAAAGTTTGATGTAGATATTCATGATGAGGCTAAATGTGCAACAGATGATAATCATAAACAAGGATATAATGGGACATGTATTATTGAACCAGCTTTTGAAGAGCTTGATTCAGAATTCTATGAATTGTTGACATCTGAACCAGCACCAGCAGAGATGGGTTCTTTGATAGATGTAAGTGCGCATGGTGAGCAGGGACAGGACTTGAAATCCAGTTCAAGCAACAGTACGCAAATGTTGATGGGATCTCTTAGCTTGGAAGATGTTGCAATTGCAGAATTGATAGAAAATGATTTTCTCAACATGTTGGGCGTTGATCTGAGTCAAGATGACATAGTTTCTGGTAGTCATCATGATCCACCTTGTGATCGTCTGAGACTGTTTGAAGAGGATCTCCCACCTTGGGGAACCCCCATTCTTGGGTCTGATGTGATGGCAGGACAAAAGGAATCATGTCCGGGATATAAGAAAGTGGGATTTGCAGATGATTTTGATTTGTCATTTTCTATTCAAGCAGTTGAAAGTAATAAAAATAGCGTAAACCAAACATGTAGGAACAAAAGAAATGCTGAAATGCTAGAAAATCTGGAAACAGAAGCTCTGATGCATGAATGGGGTCTCAGTGAGAGGGCCTTTCAGTATTCTCCACGTGTTACCCCTGGTGGATTTGGAAGTCCTGTCTATATTCCTGTGGAAGAACCATTACAGTTACCTCCTATTGAAGAAGGCTTAGGTTCAATTATTCGAACAAAGGATGGCGGTTTTTTGAGGTCAATGAATCCCTTGCTTTTCAAAAATGCAAATAATGGTGCTAGATTAATTGTGCAAGTTTCTGCTCCAGTGGTGTTACCCTCAGCAATGGGTTCCACGATGATGGAAATGCTAAAGCTTTGGGCATCCGTGGGAGTAGATAAGATGTGTATTCAGGCAAATGAATTGATGCCTCTGGAAGATGTTACAGGGAAGACAATACATCAAGTTCTTGCTGAAGCGGAATCTGGAGCCGAAGATTTTAATAGGTCTGTCAACTCTATAGTAGATATGTTGGAATGAAGTTCTTAGTATTTGGTTTCTCTTTCTCTGCATCTAACTTTTATTTCCCCTATTTACAGATTAGCTTTGGGTTGTGAAGCTTATGCTGGCATTGAATCAATTGATGACGAAAAACTGGCTGATATACTGCAGTCATGCTCGAGTTCTGAGCATATAGATTCAGATTTTGTATCTTTAAAAGATCTGGTTCCTGTGGCAATAACCAACATTGAAAGCCTTTTAGTTGAAGGGCTAAAGATTCAGTCAGGGATACCTGATCGAGAAGCACCTTCAAGCATTAGGATCCAGCTTTCTGCGAACTCAGCCTCACATGAGAAGGCTGCTGAACTCCACAGAAACTTAAGTTCTGTAAGAGCTTGTTTCCAGGGTCTGGATGTTGATGAGTTGATCAGATGTTCTCTGCCATTGGAGCAATGGGTGAGGCTCGATTCTGGTGCACTTTATGATGAAGATAACAAATATGAAAATGATTCAAAACTTTTTGCTGCACATTCTGCAAAACCCGTAGAATTGGGCAGTGCACAAATTGCAGAAGAAGATGAAACAGTGATGCTGTTGGGAAGAACCGGCTGTGTCTTAGCTAACAACTTTACAATGGGTTTAAAAGTGCAGCTTAGAGATCCTTTGCGTAATCATGAGATGGTGGGTTCCTCGATGATTGCTCTGGTTCAAGTAGATAGAACTTATTCTGAAAAGCAACCAGATGTGCACCAATCATCATCCCAGGAAATGTGTAATCAACAAGAGGAGGTCCCAAATGAAAATATAATTAAAAAAGGTGTTGATCTTGGAGATAAAAAGAAAATCTTTCACCCGATCTTTAAAGTTTCAGAAGCACATCTTGCTGGAGCGAATGTCATACGTGGTAATAAACTGCTTTGGGGCACTAGCAGACAACAGCAATCAGGATCTCGGTGGTTGCACTCGAGTGGTATGGCCAAGCCAAACAAGAGCCAATCTTCTAACTGTACTTCAGTTGTGAAATCCTCTTCTGGACCTAGACGAAAGGCATTGCCAGAGGATAGTTTATGGAGCATATCTTTTCCTATTCATGGTGATGCAGGTACATGGAATGACCAGATTGCACTAAATGTTCATGTAAGAAATCCTGATATCATTTTTCCTACTGAATCTGTCAAGTTATCTTGAGAGCAAAGCACACATACTAATTGACCTAGCTGCAGTTCCCTTTGTTTGGTTAGATTTATATTACGTTGAGCCTCGGCTATGGAGCTGATCGCTCGTATATTAAGTTCTGCTACTGAAATGTAGAAATTGCATTATTGTACAGAACTCATTGCTTGTAAGATACCATATTAATATTGGAATCAGATCTTGATTTTATCTGATTTGCCTTTGCTGTTGTTTGATATGAGGTGATGTTCTATTCATTGTGGCTTGTGCTATTTATTACATGATCAATCATAGAACATAAAATCATGGTCATGTGCTTCATGTCTTCTCAATCTTTGGTGGCATGATATTGTCAACTATGAAATAGTTCCAGTTTACTTTTATTCAAGAAAATATGATTGACCCTATATGCAAGAAAAGTCCCATTTGTCACAAACAAGTTTCTACAGACCTAAACAGATGAAGTTTCTGGATCATAATTCATACATTGTCCGAGTGACCCTGCAAAGGGTCGACGCTGAAGAGGAGTCTACCGGGTCGTCTACCCTAATCATCGGAGAAATATACCTACATAGTCCAGATAGCTTTTCCTTGAAGTATTTCCATGTCTGAAAAATCACAGTTGAGGGCCTTGGTGGGTGTGGATTCCCTCGTAAGTTGTTACGACATAATTAGGATCTTCTTTGTCTCTTTCGACTCTCTTTTTCACAGGGCATCCTTCTACTGAACACCTGTAGTAGTTCCTGTTGATTACAGGCATATAAATGCATAATGTCTTTTAGATTTAAATGCAGAATGAGTTGATTTCTAGAAGAAAATTGAGTTGGTAGAAGTTTACTTACCTTGGATTAGGGCTGTTCTTCACCATCTTTTTTCCATACTTTCTCCACTTAAAACCATCATCAAGCACCTCAACTTCTGACTTGGTTTTGAAGGCAACCTTCTCTCTTATTTCTTTCTTCTCCCTCCCACTGTCTCCTGATCAAACGCGAAAGTCATGTTAGACGAACGACCAATCTACGTATTTGCGCCTACATATACACATACAACAATTCAGTTATGTGTGTTGTCTTACTATTGATAGTCCCTTCGTGATAGTTGTTGTTGTTGCTGCTGTTATTGTTAATGTTTATCCCAGTCGAGTTAACCACGACTTCGCTGGGAGCATAGCTCGGAACCTGAAGGCTACAATCTGTAACAGAGACGGGAGAAAATGCTGGATCCTCCTCAATCCAGTCATTGAACTCGAAGAAATCGGATAACTCGAAGCCCGTTTCGTGGGGCGGCCTGAAAGAGGAACCAGGCATGTTTTTGTTGAGAGAGTTATTATCAGGATCAGCCATGATCATCGACTGAGTGTCCATTGATGCTGTACTATATAAGTGTGTGTATGAGAGTGAGTGAGTGTGTGTATGTGTGAGTGGAAGGGGGTTTTCTTGGTATGTAGGAAGAAGCTTCATTGCTGCTGCTTATTGCTTATAAGTGGTGGCTAAAGAATTTTGAGTTGGCCCATGAAAAGCCTAAGGAATGGGGTCCACATAAATTGATGCAACAGTGAAACAGTGAGAGAGACTGAAATTAGAGTTAGTACACAAAATATCGACGAGTTAACCTTGCACACTAGCGATTTATAGTATTATATTTATATCTTAACACTAGTGATTTATATAATATTTAAATAAAGAGGGCTTACCATGTACCCTAATTCAAAGTAAACTATCTCAAGCTCAAAAACATCCTAAATTATAAACTTAAATCGAAAACTAGGGTTCAAACCCTCTTAAAAGGAATGTTAAAAAAAAAAAACTTGAATCTCGTTTAAGTTCACTTCAATAATCATCATCTTGTTCTTCAAATAGTCCGTTGAAACTTGAATATTATATTTATTACCATCCCCTCCGTCCTACATAATTCTTTATTTTTTTTATAAAGAAAATTTTCATTAATAATAATCAGGATACAAGAAATGTCCAATTAATACGATAATAGACAGTATAAAATAATAGAGTTAGAAACTAATCTACAATCATATATATATATATATATATATATATATGCAATCGAGCAAATTTGAACTCTAAGTCCTATACTCAATTCATCTCAAGCCATTCTTATATATATATATATATATATATATATATATATATATATATATATATATATATGCAATCAAGCAAATTTGAACTCTAAGTCCTATACTCAATTCATCTCAAGCCATTCTTACTTATGTGCACTATCTAGCTCCATGTATAATTTTCACTTCGTATAAAATATCGTACACCTTTCATTCCTTGTCCACAAACACAAGGTTGTTTCTATGTCTCTAGCTACATAAATATTTATATTTTTCTTATTTGTTTGTCTCATAAATCTCTTCTCACTCCAAAAAAAGGGAAACAATAGTTTATTTAATAACCTCAAAAATAATATCTTTAAGGGAGCGGCTATTCGCACCCCCAATTTTACTAAATGTACCCTAATTATTAAACATACCCCAACAAAATGAAGAAATATACACATAAATTACTAGATATACCTCATTTTAGACAATTTTATCCTTTCCATGGAAAAAAAATTATCTTTTTATTAAATAAAACATTGTCATACATGTTATTCACTCCCGTTCTAATCTCCATACGCGAACATAAAATATCTATCGATCGGATTCAATACATTCCCTCTACAGATGGTCAATGAATGATATTACATTAAATTCGATTCAAACAAAGAAGATGGTTTAAGGTTGGAGAAACAATTGGGATTGCAGATAAATAGTTTAATTTGAGGGTTTATTCAAAAATAATTTGCATTAATTTCTTGATTTTAGGCTGAATTTGGATCAAATTAGAAAAAGAAAAAAGAGTGGATCTTGTGTAAAGTCGGTAAGTGGAGAGGGAGAGAGAGAGTGAATACTCGGGTGAATTTGGAGAAGATGAATCGATAATATTAATTTATTAATATATTTTGGCTTAAAGAAGCAGCAATTCAGACAACATCAATTAAAATGGCAGATAGGTTAATTATGTTCAATCATAGCAACCGAACAACTTAATTTGTTCGGTTGCTGCGTCCGAACGTGTTGATTTTTTACAGTTCAAAAGCAGAAATCACGTTAGGGTACATAAAGAAATTTGGATAAGATTAAATGAAATTTTATTAATTAATTATTTATATAAGGATATTTATGTCTTAATAAATAAGGATGTTTTAATCATATACAGTTATTGGGGTACGTTTAGTAAAATTGGGGGTGCGAATAGCCGTCCCCTATCTTTAATCTCAAATTTTGCATTCTTTTTTTTTTACACTCAGTTACATTATTTTACACCTTATACTTATTACCTAAAAATACTAAAATACCTCAAAAGTCAATAAAATTATTTAAAAAAATAATTTTTCTTTAACAATATAGAACAATAAGCGTTTAAGTGGGTAAGTATTAATTAGCAAAAAAATGAGTAAAATAATAAATCGAGAAGATGAGGTAGGGTATCCGTGGATGACTTGTGCGTAGACTTTGTTGATTCTACCAACAGTCTCGATCTTAGACTAGTATGAATTAAAGTAACGTATGGTTTGGAGGAATTAAGTCATGAGTCAATGAACTCCTATATTATAATTATTACATCTTATTTTTAATATTTATGAAGTCACACATATGGCCATAATTTAAATGCTTGTGTTGTTTTATTTGAGTTTATTTATACGACTTATTACTCATTTAGTACCTTTGAATATCAATAGTTTCTTATGCATGTTTGAATTTATACTATTTGGAGTCTTGTTTGAGGCAGCTCAACTTTTTATGATTGTTGTTCATAATATAATTTAATCGAAGGAATATTATTTTTATCAATTAAATGTTACTCTTTTATTAAAAATATTATAACTTTTTATTTGTTATGTAAAATGATTTTACACATATTTTTGCCATTATCAATGTGGGGATACAATTTTTGTGTTCCTTTTGTACACTATTTGAAATTGAATGTTGATTAGTTAGGTGTTGAATAGTTTACATCTATATTTATGTGAAAAGAGTTGAATTGGAACCTATTATCTAACTACTTGATAGAATAATATCAATAATAAACTAATTAGGCTAATGATATAGTGAGGATAAAGTTGGTTGAGGAGGGTGGATAAGCAATTGCATCCATAAGAATTATTTAGAAATTTAAATTTTCATTATCCCATACTAAACATGTAAAATGAGAATTAACATATTTTTATTTTGATAGTCCTTCTTCAATATCCCTTATTAAATCACCCCCTAAATAATAATCGAAATTCTTCGATCAGTTTTATTATTATAAACAAATAATTAATGATCATTATTTCTATTCTTTTCATTCACATTGACTTCATTGATGAAATATATTACATTTCGAAATCTAAATTTTAATTAAAGGACCCTTAAAATCAATACCCGTACTACTCTGGACTCGTATTTTGATAATTCGTAGAACATGAATTACATTTTTCTAATAATCAAAAAAGTTAAAACATGACATGATTAATTAGAGAGCTATTCCTGTTGGGCCAGAGTATATCTTTCATACAAAGTTGTGGCTTGTCTAAAGTCAAGATTATTTAATAATTTCTTATTTCATGATAATAAAGTTGTCAAATTCTATAACTTATTGCGTAATAAATATAATTAAAAAGCAATAAAGTAATAATAAAAACATATACGGATTCACACTTACTAATTGGGTGTTGATCGACAGCTTTTCTTGGTAATTTTTCTCTTTTTATCATGTCCTTTATCATCTTTTGGTCATAACAAAAAATCATGTGAACTATTTATTTTATTTTTTATTCATATATTATCTTTGCAGAGAAAGAGACCAATATTTACATCATTGTATTGCGTATGGTTATCTATAAGGGGAAGGTATCCCATGATTGGTGCTTATAAATTAATTATAAATTACTAGAAACAATTCAATTATATAAAGATAAAGTAAATTAAATAAAATTTTAATGATAAAAGTATATAATATAAAATTTGTAATTGATCATGGAATTAAAAAAGGCGGTAAAAGATTAAAAAAATACATAATTCTTCAGAGTGTTAGGATTTACTCATTGAAGAAAAAAACAACATATTAATAGTAATTTTAATAAATTTCTGAATAATAATAATTTATTATACAAAAAAAAACTCAGTCATAAAGAAGTTATAACATTTTTTTTCACGGAGATTAAAGAATACTATAATAGTTTAATTTAATGTGTAGTGGGTTGAGAATATAATATTTTAATATGTGGTGGATAAAATATATTAATAATTGTTTTTGGGAGGATTACTACTAGGTAAAAAAATCCTTAATTACTATGAAATACAAACATACAAAAATATTACTATTAACTACAAAAATATATAGTGATATTCCAATATTACCCCTACAATGTGCTTCACATAAATATTGTGTGCAGCAAAAGTTCATGTGCAGCAAAGTGTGTGCAGTAAAAAAAAGTGTGTGCAGCAAAAAAGTGTGGTGGTCCGGCGGTGGTCAAATAGAGCGGCGGCGGCAGTCCGGCATTGCTCCGGCGATCGGCCGGCGGAACTCCGGCAAGGTCAGTTTTCGATGGCGGCGGTTCCGGCGACCGGCCGCCGGCTGCGGCGGTGGTCCGACGGTGGGTGAGGTTAGGGTTTGTGGTTTAAAAGTGTATGAGTTTAGGGTTATATTTGGTATTTTACTTAAATATTTTGTATATGATAGTAATTATTTTAAATCAATGTATCTAGTAATAATTAGGGGTACAAAGTGTGTACCTATTAATAAATTTTCCTTTTTTTGTGTCTCATGTACGGAAATATGTCATCTTTTATGAAACAATAAAAAAAGTTTTTTTTGGATTGTAGACAGTAATAGTCTAGAATAAAAAAGAAATTAAAATAGGATCTACAATAATGATGCGAAGTAATGCGGGATGGAAGGATATTTATAAAATTATGGAGTACTATATATTAATAAAAGATTTAATACGTAAATTCTGTTGCATAATATAGAATTTAGCCATTTTAGTTTACAAGACACATCATCATCTTTAAAATAGTTTTAATACCTTCATTATTAGCCTCAAACAATTTTTTCTTTAAACTTGATCTCATAAGACTTCAATTTTATATATTTAGTCCAATACAGCTATAATATTGATCTTAAGAATTTAGATTCATATTTTATTTTATTTTATTTATTACTTATTCATTATTGCTATTATTTTTTATTATTAATATTAACAAATTTTTATTACTTGAAAAAAAAAAGACATTTTCAAAATAATAATAATAATAAATAAATAAATAAAATAAAATATGAATATGAATATACAATTAGATTATTGATTCTAAGAATTTATATTCATAATTTATTTTATTTATTTATTTACTTATTTATTATTATTGTTATTTTTAATGTTATCAAATTTTTATTACTTTTGAAAAAGATATGTGAACAACGACGACGACAATAATAATAATAATAATAAATAAATAAATAAATAACTAAAATAAAATAAAATAAAATATGAAGTTAAATTCTTTGAACCAATAGTACAACTAAATGAGTCTAAATATCCAATATTAAAGTTTTATGGAATCAAGTTTGCAAAGAAAAAATTGTTTGGGTCTTAAAGAGAAGGCATTGAGACTATTTTGAAGAGAAGGTGTGTCATGTGAGACTAAAATCGCTAAATTCTCCAATAATATATTATTTTACTTATAATTATAAAATATCACCAAATTAGTATAAAATAAAGTACTCCATCCGTCCGCCTTTAAGAGTGTCATTTGCTTTTTACATGTGGATTAAGGAGTATTATTATTTAATGTGTAGTGGTAGTTATATTAGTGGATATGCGTATCCTATTTTTTAGTTGTATTAGTGAGTGTGTGTGAGTCTCATATGTATAAAAGAGAAAATGAGACCCTTAAGGGTGAAAGCCCAAAATGAAAAAATGATACCCACATAGGGAGTACTATACTATGCAAAAGCATTAGGTTTCCGTTTGAATCCATGAAGTTGATGAGGGATTTATAAATCCCTTAATCCTTCCCTCAAATCATTTCTTCAATTTAGGATCCATTCATTAAACTAATAAAAATTCATAATTTAAATTAGTGGATTTCAAATCATAAATTTGAATATCATATCATTTAGTTATTTTGAAATAATTTTTGAATCTTTAATCAAACCGTGTCATTTGAAATCATTTCGATGAAAAAAAAACTATAAATAGAATAAGTTAATAAAAATATTAAATAAATAAATATTTTTTTTAAATATTTTTATTTATTAATCTCATTACCTACCCAACCACCCAAGAAGTCCCAAATCTGTATGTGTATCCCCCTACCCCACCCCTCTGCAGGGGTGTGCAAAGTTTGGTTAAAATCGAACAAACCGACCAAACCAACTGAAATATTAATTTGATTCGGTTTTTTTAAAATTCGGTTCGATTTTCGATTTTGCAAATCTAATTTTTAAATTTTCAGTTCGATTTTCGGTTTTGAAATTTAAAATTTCGATTAACCAAAAAGCGAATCGAACTTTTAATTTATTATTATATATATATTAATTTATTCACTTTATTATTTTATTTTATATATATTCAATATTATTTTTTCATCCTAAACAAAATTACTTAAGTTTCATCTATTCAATATTTTTTTTAAATTGTATTAATTTATACTACGAAAAAAAAGTGAAATATATATTTATTATGACCATGTAGGTATATATATAGTATTATATATAGAGATATATAATATAACATTATATATATATTATTATTATAGTGTATGTTATATTAAAAATATTTTTTTAAGTTGTGAAAATATAATAAAATGATATAAAAAAGATTGTTTATTTTTAAAAAAAATTAATAAATTTCGGTTCGGTTAACCAAAATAATCGACCGAAATAATTCGGTTTGGTTAATACCGGTTTTGTAAAAGTTCAATTCGATTTTAGTTTTATAAAAAAGTTCAGTTCGATTTTCGGTTTTGAAAATTCGATTTTCGGTTAACCAACTGATGCACACCCCTATTCCTAAGTCTAACCCTCAAACCATCCCTACTCAAACGACCCCCTCCCTTCCCCCACTTCTCACCCCTCTTATTTTTAAATTTTTTGAATTTAAGTGATTCAATTTAAATACAATTAAAAAAATTTAGTCGAATTAGCACGAATATTAAGTCTGTGCTCTTTTAGACAAAGTCTGGTATATTTGGTGTAATAATTCTATTTTAGTCATGTGGTATAAGATTTATCCTTTATCTACTAAGATTAGAGTTTTATCTTCAATTCATTCAAAATAAATTATATATTAAATTTATAAAGATGTAACATTACTCCACTATTTTATCTTTCCAATTCATAACTTTTTACTCTTTAAGACATAGTTCGGTATATTTGGATGTAATAATTCTATTTTAGTAATGTGGTATAAGATTGTATATTTGGATGTAATAATTATATTTTAGTGATGTGGTATAAGATTTATCCTTTATCTATTAATTATTGGAATTTTATCGTAAATTCATTTAAAATTAAATTATATATTAGATTTATAAAAATGTAACATTATTATTTTATCTTTACAATTCATAACTTTTTATTTAATTGGAGATTTCATTACATTTTTTTATCTAGAACTATTAATATAAATTCAAAAAAAAAATTTATCTATCAATCCATAAAGATCATCGACCCTACATTAAATGCACAAGAGATTCACATTTATTTTTTCTATATATATATATATATATATATATATATATATATATATATATATATATATATATATATATATATAAACATACAAAAATATTACTACTAACTACAAAAATATATAGTGATATTTCAATATTACCCTTATAATGTGCTGCACATAAATATTCGTGTGCAGCAAAAGTGAGTGTAGTAAAAAAAGTGTGTGCAACAAAAAAAGTGTACATCCGGCGGTGGTCCGACAGAGGTCCGGCGACTGGCCAGCGGGGTACGGCGGAGGTCTGGCGGTGGTCCAGCGGCGACAATGGTGGGTGAGGAGTTTATGGTTTGTGGTTTAAAAGTGTATGGATATAGGGTTATATTTGGTATTTTACTTTAATATTTTGTATGTGAGAGTATTTTTTTTTAAGTCAACGTATCTCACAGCAATTATGGATACAAAGTATGTACCTATGAGTAATTTTTTCATAGTATATATATGCATATATATTCCGAGTCTTTTTTTTTTTGCTATTTTGAACTTCCAACCCAAAGAGTCCTCTTTTCTTTTTTAAATACATGAGACCCACACACACCCACTAATATAATTAAAATATGGAGCCTATACTCCCACTAATACACCTACCCACTACAAATTAAATAATAATACTTCTTAATCTATGTGCAAAACGGGATGGAGGGATATATATATATATATATATATATATATATATATACTTTTTATTTTGGTGCCCAAGTCAACAATACGAAGTCAAATTATCAATTTGATCAAATGTATAACTATTTCTTGTCTTTTATAACTATTTCTTATATATATACTTTTGATTTTGGTGCCCAAGTCAACAATACGAAGTCAAATTATCAATTTGATCAAATGTATAACTATTTCTTGTCTTTTATAAGTAAACATTGAAAATTATTTTCAGCCCATTATCATTTTAGGAAAATAAAAAAAATACTAAAGAAGACGGCCTAAAACTCAGTCGATAAATATATTTGGGCCCATTTTTCACTTGAGGTATTTGGGGGCATACCAATAACTATTGTATGACAACCGATAGGTCTAACAATTCTAAGTAGGTCAAAATGTAGTTTCTATTTTCCATTTCGGCAACTATTTATTTTATTTTATTTTCAAAATCACTATTTATACATATTAATTATCATCCTCACCTATAAAACTCTATACTTTATTTAATTCTTTGTCTCACAACATCCTATACATTAAAAAAAATAAAAATGTCTAATAATCCAAGAACCTAAAAGTACCTTTTAATTAAATTTTGTTATTTTGCTTAACACAAATACTTTTCAATTTATTTAGAAAAATCGTGAAAATTTCTCTAAATAATAGTAGTTGATTTTAAAAAATTGCCACCCAATATAAATTTTTTGAAAAAATACCACTTTCTTTATTTTATTTCCATCTTCATTATATAATTAATATATAGTCACACGTATAGTCACATATATGTTAGTAAATAAAATATGTGTATAATTACACATATAGTCGTTTGCAGAGTTGTAGGCATAATCACAGAAAAGATTGTAGACTAGGATTAATTATATTCAAAAATTTTTTAAAAAAAATTCCAAACAAAATTATAGCACAATATTTTTTTCAAAATTTACTATTAAAAGTAACAGTTTTGCTAATGCTACTTCAGTTATTTATTACATAAAATACTAAATTTATGTAAAAATAATAATAAAGTTGGTAAAATATTTTTTTTTAATAAGGTAGAATAATAAACGTATAGTAGGGTGTTCTAATTTATTTATTACATAAGATAGTAAATTTATCTTCAAAAGATAATAAAGTTGGTAAAATAAAAAATCTTAAATAATGTAGAATAATAAACAAATAGTAGTGCTCCATAAATCATTCATAAATTGGTAATATACTAAGATAAAGTCTCTTGTGAGACGTTATTTACGTGGGACGATTTGTGAAACATATTAAAGTATATCTATTATATAGTTAAAGTATATTTAATGATTGTTAAAATATATTTTCTAAAGTATGTTGAATTATGAATTAAGCATGGTTTTAAAGTATTATAGTATAATTCATAATTGACATAATTTAATTATAAATAAGCATACATTACCTACATAACTAGCATATTGTAGAGATGGGTTGTCCCGTATCACAATCCATTTAAAAAAACAGTCGGATCATATACTAATATGCTCTTAAAAAAACAAATATTTATCATTTTCCATAATTCAAGAGTCAAGACATAGGATACTGTTCCTCATTTGAGAAAGTAATACTCTATCATTCTAATTAAAGAGCATATTAATTAATTCAACATTAATCATACCATTTCATATGGTAATTATTTGCGTATATAAAATTAGGAGCAAAACATCTAGAGGAATTCCATTGGACTTGGAATCAGTCTCCATTCCATTTTCAACCATTTTAATTTGATGATGTAAGTAGAGTTTCATTTATACACAAGTGACAAAAGCTTGATTCAAAAATGTTTCAAGTGACTAATATGAAACAATATTTTTTTATTTAAAATATTATTATTTATTAGTACAATATTAGAAATTAATTTTTGTATAATACAAAGATTATCGTAAATGGAGTATAAAGGATATCATTTCTTATTCAACCTAAAAAAATGAACTGAAATAATTGTTCTAAACGAATTACAATTCATATTAAAAACTTTTTCATTGAAAAATGAACAAACTAGAGGAGAATGAAGAAAGATATTCTAATGTATTTTCTATGTAATATATTCACTGTTTATTCATTTTATGCTATCAATCAATGAAAAGTGATAATGGTATAGTAAAGTTTAATGAACAATTTATAGTATAAATATAAAATAAAAATATATTTAATAAAAAGTGATAATTAAAAAATATTTGAAATCATGACTTTGTAACTAAGTGAATGTTTGGTTCAAATTGATACTCAGTGGGCAATAAAAAATTGCTAAAAAGAAAGTAAGAGGCTGATGGAATGCAACCTAAATGGGAGATGAATTCACACATTGTTAATGATAGTATACAAATTTTATTAACCCATGTATTAACTGAATGAAACACATATTTTAAATATTTTTGTATGGGGATATCAACATTCAACACTATTATGCAATCATTCTAAAATAGTAGAAAATGTGTATATTTCCAAGCTTTCCCTGCCAAAGCCCAAGTTCAATCTCGCAACACATCTTCTCCTGTTGCTGTTGTTTATCTTATACACATAAAAGTTTAAATTTTATCCTATCAAAATCGAACTATTTGGTTTATTAAATCTAGAAAGAAACCTAGCTTGAAAGGTTAATGGCTCATACACATCATACTTTCTCATAAACAACTACAACTGTCTGCTTCCTACTTGAGGCAATCATCTGCACAAAAAGGAAAATAAAGTGTAGTGCATAGGTGTTGAATCCATGATACAGGATGGTACGTCTGGTGGTTAAGTTGAGATAATTTGCAATGGGTTTTTGCTGTTTTCTACACTTTGGATATCAGGCTACACATCAAGCATGAGTTGGATTATTTTGGTTAAAGATAACTAGTTACTTGAACAGATTTATCACATTTTGCTTATTTATGCTCTTATGGTATATTTTAGCCATTAGAGTAATTTATGGGAAAATTGAATTAATACACTAAATTTAATATACAAAATATTTACCAACACTTCAATATCTTTGTTATCATTTCTACACATTTGTACATTTTTTGGCACTATTATCCCTCCCCCCCATCCACCCACCCACCATAACCACCCCACACCACCCCACTAAACCCTCTCTCACAACCACCTGTGTATCATCCAACCCTACCCACAGCACACCCACCCCCCCGCTCACACGTGACAACCAACGTTTGACCTCGAATGAAACGAAAAATTTAAAAATATTTGTTTCTTCTCTGCTCAACGTTTGGATTCCAGAAACATCACCAATCCTATAATCACCCATATTCACCTCCTCCTTTCATCGCCGAACCGCCGAATAGAGCATCACAATTCCGTCGATTATTAGAGTGTAAAGGAAATTGTGAGTTTTTTGACCCCATCGCACAGTTCCAGCAACACAACTCACTGTTTCATCAACTCCTTCACCCACAATCCCCGCCCCCTTTTTGTCTAATTGCTTCACATTTGAGCTGAAATTATCTGAACATTCATTCGTATTAAAAATCAATAAAGTAGAAGCTAAGTTTGGGCCCCGTGAATTTGCTTTGGTGACTGGGTTGCGGTTTGGTCCACTATCGAAAATTTCAGACAAGGGTGACTTTCTAGTCCGTGTATTTGGGGATAAGAAGAACATTACACCGCCTCAAATTCGGGAGAAGTTTCTTGAGATTACCAACGATGATGATTCTCTTAGACTTGCTTTGTTGATAGTCCTTGTCTTCTTACTTATCCCTCAAGGTTCCAAACAATGTGTTGTTAACCTTGAATACATACGCCTTGTCGACGATCTACATCTATTTAACACCTATCCATGGGGTTTCTTCAACCTGTTGACTGAGTTCAGGAAGTTAAAGATGTTGAGGAAGCGGTCAAGAGATGGTGAACGACCAAGACAATATTACGATGCCAACGGATTCAGCTTTGCACCGTTGGCGTGGTCATATGAAGTAATCCCCAGTCTTGGAAAGGTGTATGGTCGTTCGAGGGGGGAAGCATATCCTCGTTCGAGGGGGGAAGCATACCCACACCATTTACCTCACTAATACTCCCATATAATGACATACATTTTCACCCTATTTGAAACATCCTCAACAGTATAAATGAAATCAGATATCATTATTAGATGACCAATATTAGAGTTCTTAATAAAAATAACCATAGGTTACAACACAATAACTGAAAGAAAGACACAACCCTACCATATTTTCATGGATTATTAATAGTCTAATTACTACAATGACGGCGTGAAAGAGGAATGGTTAAAACAAAACTTGAAAATTCATTGCTCTTATGCACAAAGTCGAAAATTTTTCTAATTGCTCCGACCCCAAAAATCATACGGATTCCTGCCACAAGCACAATTTGGATAATAGAAGTCAAGCGCAGGCTTCTTGTTGTAGAGAGAACTTGGTGTAGGGATTGGTTGCTTTCTCTTGAATTGACTAAAAGTGAAATCCAAGCAATCCCAGATACTATCACCTTCGTTTTTCAACCTTTCAGCAGCGGGATTGTTCTACAAAATAACAATATTAAAAAGCTTATTCACCACCGGTTGTTTACTCTGAACATGTAAACAAAGATGCACCTGAATAATTTTGGCCCACGTCTCCTCCTCAGCGTGTAGCGTTTGAGTGACAGTACATACTTGCATATCTGGCAGTCCCTTGAGCTCGTCGAAAAGGGTAAAGCGTGACTTGAACTCCTTGATCTTATGCCGCACGTTGGAGTGGGTGAAAAACTTCCCTTCTTTGTTGATCAGCATCTCGGTGATGTCATTCAGCAGCCCGTCGTCCATCTCCTCTGATGTCCATCTACCTTCCTGAAACACGTCGCACATGATGTTAGCTAAAGCTCTTTCATTCATAGTAGTCCACGTATAGAGCCAAAACATGTGATCCACTTGATGGTTATCACCAGTATCCATCTAATAAACCCACTAATGAATTTAGTTGTTAGCGAAGGTTGTGGTGTCGAACTGAATTCATAGTGAGCAATATAAAGCCAATACCAACACTTTTTTTGCCATGAATGATACATCTATATCCATGCAGTGTTAGGTGAATCAAATCTTTTGGAAAAAAGTATCATCGGACATTTAATACATAAGATCAGTTAAGGACGATTTTCTAGCATGAAGCACTTAACTCAATCATATTTCAAACTTCTAATTCTCGCATCAGTATTTGGTAATGGGGAAGTTCTAAAGAAATGTACTTCCTTAATTATTTTATGTGCTGGGTAGTTAAATCATAAATTTTATTCCCTAATCAATGCATGTTATTTTCGTTATAGGTGTGGCTCTCCTTAAAGTCACTCACCATTTTAGTAGATTAGCTCATTCTCGGCATTGAACATACTCTATCATTTTTCACGTAATGGTTAATCTTTATATTTATTCACCATTCATAACTTAACATGTCATCATTGTTGAATGTGAAATTTTTAAAGTAGATTAATTAGATTGCTAGAGAGTAAACAAAATGTGGGTCATCGAATATATTAGAGTTTGGTTGCGGATGAAGTGACTGTTAACATTTTTTGAGGAAATGATGAGTGTGTAAATTCACAAGTTTAGCACCATGTTTTGTGCTAGTTTTGGAGAGTTTTGAGGTGGAAATAGGTGAAAAACCTATATATATTGTGAATTAGCATGAATCAGGTATTAATGGAGCTATTTAAGTGGTTTTCATAGCAAAAACGAAGTGGAAGTGCCAAGAATCGAAGAGACAAAGTCGAGACCACGCGAACTGCGAAGGAAAGAGTAGGGTTCGACCTAATGGAGGAGGGTTCGACCTCTCCTATAGGTCGAACCAGCATTGTGGAACAGCAGAAGATGTGTTCGACCACGACGTTGGGGGTTCGACCTGACAGTTGGTCGAACCAGGAGCAAAAATTGTCCAGTAACGTGGTTCGACCTGGGGTTCGACCAAGACCTGAGTGGTTCGACCTGTGCAAGAGGTCGAACCAAACGCAGAATGTGTCCAGTAACAGGGTTCGACCTGGGGTTCGACTTGTTGGCCAGTGGTTCGACCTGTTGACGAGGTCGAACCAAAATGCGAAAATTTACCTTATCCGGATTTTCGAGGCCAAAACGCGTGAGATAACTTGAAAAGCCCATTCCAAGCCCTAGAGACGTGATTACAAGTATAAAAGAAGGCTCATGCAACCGAGAGAGAGAGAGACATCATGATACAAGAGAGGAGTGAAGAAAAGAGATTAGTGATCCATCTGGAGAGCTGTGACAGAGATTCAGCTGGAGATTCAAGTAAGATTGGTCCATCTAACCATGATTGTTCTTAGATCAATCATGGGCTAGAGCCACTTCGGTAGTTCTAGGGTTATGAAGGTTTCATGAGTTAATTTGTATTTCATGTGTATACTTCGTACAACACTACTTGTGGTTTATTTTATATAAGATTGCACGTTTTTAATCCATACTCATAGTTGTTTTGTGCATCATTAATCATTGTGTAGAGTCTGAATACATAACATGGTTATTGATTGAGTGCGTTTACTGTTGAGCAGGGTTTATTGTTATAATTCTAAGTGAAAAGCCCATTCCAAGCCCTAGAGACGTGATTACAAGTATAAAAGAAGGCTCATGCAGTCGAGAGAGAGAGAGAGACATCGTGATACAAGAGAGGAGTGAAGAAAAGAGATTAGTGATCCATCCGGAGGGTTGTAACAGAGATTCAGCTGGAG
Source organism: Pogostemon cablin (assembly GCA_023678885.1). NCBI lineage: Eukaryota > Viridiplantae > Streptophyta > Magnoliopsida > Lamiales > Lamiaceae > Pogostemon > Pogostemon cablin. The sequence continues at coordinate 19,531,603 of CM042955.1, forward strand.
ATTCAAGTAAGATTGGTTCATCTAACCATGATTGTTCTTAGATCAATCATGGGCTAGAGCCACTTCGGTAGTTCTAGGGTTATGAAGTTTTCATGAGTTAATTTGTATTTCGTGTGTATACTCCGTACAATACTACTTGTGGTTTATTTTATATAAGATTGCACGTTTTTAATCCATACTCATAGTTGTTTTGTGCATCATTAATCGTTGTGTAGAGTCTGAATACATAACATGGTTATTGATTGAGTGTGTTCACTGTTGAGCAGAGTTTATTGTTATAATTCTAAGTGAAGGGGTTCCGAAGTCTTATTAGAACTGTCTTATATGAATGTTTGTTAATTGAATTGAATTTGGATTGACAAGTAGGATAAAGAGTATGACTTTATAGTACCTAAAAAGGGAGATCAAATCGGGTTAGAGTACTAAGTGCACGGGAAATAATTGATTATGATAGTACATAGAAAGGGAGGTGGAGCATACGTCTTGCTCTGAGGATACTCACACATGTCAAAACCTTATCTATTTGTGTCTATAGAATAGATTCGCATGGTCTAGTGATGCGTCCATAAACCACAAGGCAGAGTCGGACATCGACACACGAAAGTATGAATTAACAAAGAAAACTGGATGGCCTGACGAACTACCTATCATCTTAATTGATCACCACTATTATTTACTTGTTCTTGTTATTTATTAGTTATTCAAATTGTTACTTAAACCAATTGTTTAATTCAAAATAGTCATAATCTACTAGAACGTAATTAAATTGATATTTATCCGTCCCGTGGATTCGATATTTAACTTGGTCACCTTCGAAACTACAATTGATATCCTTCATACTTGGGGATTAATTGTGTGTTGAGAAAACGCTCATCAAGTTTTTGGCGCTGTTGCCGGGGACGGCTTAAAATATCTTTTTGTTATTTCTAGTTTGTTAGGGCTATTTAACTTGTTTTGCTATTTTAATTCTAGTTCTTTTTAGGTGTATGCTCACGAGATCAAAGAAAGGTGAACTTGAACCCTATAATCCTAAAATCGGAGCGTCGTCAAGAAAGAAGAAGAAGAAGAAGAAGAAGAAGAAGAGCAAGACAAAGACTATTGATCCAACTGAAGCTCTGAATTTTAGAGTTGAAGTTGACGAGCAGATTTCGCAACGATTGAAGCTACAACTGAAGTTAATTCGGGAGTAGAGACAGTCAACATGGCAGTGAATCCAGATAATCTAGCCATCCGAGAGGTATTCAAAAACAATGGGGCTGGAAATTTTGGGCTTCTAGGAGCAAGGGGAACTAATTCAGCGTTAGATCTTCATCCCGCTCTTATTAGCATGATAGAAAGGAACTCCTTTTCAGGAGGGTCTTTCGAGGATCCGCAGCAGCATTTGAATAAGTTCTTGGGCTACGCAAGTACTCAAAAAGACGCAGGAGAACATGAAGATGCTAGGAAGATCCTCTTGTTCAAATTCTCGCTTACTGAAAAGGCGAGAGATTGGTACGACACTATCAACGCAGCTGAGTGCACCACTTGGGAGCAACTGAAGTTAAGGTTCTTGGAGAGGTACATGCCACCTTCAAAGGTGTTTAAAATGAAGCAAGACATTAACCAATTCGCTATGAGTGGAGGAGAAAAATTTCACAAAGCATGGGATAGATTCAAGGACATGCTTAGGAAGTGTCCTCAACATGGGCTATCTAAAGCTCAATATATCAGTATATTCTACAATGGATTAGACTGTGATTCACGAGTGTTATTGGATGCTTCTTCTAATGGAGCATTGCTTACAAAGTCATCTGTAGAGGTCGAGAAGTTGTTTGAAGATATTTCGATGAATTCGAGGGATTGGTCAACTGATCGAGTTAGAGGTACTTATGTCCTTGGTAAGGTAGCTAAGGTTGAACAAGCAATGGTTAAAACAAGTAGAGAGGATGAGATCGTCTCTAGCTTGTCCAATATCAACAAGCTACTTGAATCCCAATAGAAGCAAATCAGCGAATTATCTCAGCGCGTACCAATCATGCAGCAGGAGTTAAAGAATGAGGGACCAATCCAAGAGAAGTTGGAAGAGGCACACTATGCCATGGGTCAGAGTATTCAAGGGACTAGGTATCCAGACCAAGGAAACCGGAATTACCAAGGGCTCTATCGAGGAAACTTTAATAATCGTGGTCCCCCGGGTGGTTATCAACAGCCTAGGAGGCCGGAATTCTCGTGGAGCAATCCGAATAATGCGATTCAACCTCCTATGGGTGTTGATCCGGGTGCTAAGGTGGAAGATGGGAAACCGGGTCTTGAGGATACTGTGAACAGATATATGACCAAAAATGATGAAATAGTGAACCGCCTTGAGGCCAAACTTGAAAAGAAAATAGATGCAAACCATGAGGTTATATCTAAGCAGGTGAAAGACCTTACATTGTTGATGGGGAGATGGCAGGGAATGTTAACAAGCTTACTCAAACTCTTGAGAAAGGGAAGTCCCATCTCAAAGTATTGAGAATCCAAGGTCCTGCAATGCCATCACATTGAGGTCGGATACGCAATACGAGGGACCTATGAGGCCAGAATCAAATTTGGATATGTCTAGGGCCAGGTTCGACCCTGGTTCGACCAACATTGAAGGTCGAACCATACAGGGGAGGTCGAACCAACACGCTGGACACGATCAGGAGAGATTGCAGCATAGGTTCGACCAAACTGCAAATGGTTCGACTTGGCCTACAGGTCGAACCTTCGTCGAACCCAACAACTCGGAGCACTCTATTTTTCCAGAACACCGGTTCGACCAAACCAACCTTGGTTCGTCCTATCCAACAGGTCAAACCCAGGTCGAACCGCACCACTTGGAGCACTCTATTTTGTTACAGCAACGGTTCGACCACGACAGTAATGGTTCGACCTATCAAACAGGTCGAACCTTGGTCGAACCTGATGTTGGAAGAAGTACAGTAGGCCGGTTCGACCTAGGTACCCATGGTTTGACCTATCCCACAGGTCGAACCCAGGTCGAACCTCAAATTAAAAAAGAGAGCCGTTGTCCAGAAGCAAGGTTCGACCAGTACGTACATGGTTCGACCTGTTCCACAGGTCGAACCCTAGTTGAACCCCACCAGAAAATGCCTTTTGCCACTCTGAACACTCTCGATGATGTTGATGCTACTCCAGTGGTTCAGAATGAACAAAGTACTGAGATAATAGCTGAGAAAAAGTGGGAGAGAGCCAAGCGTTTGAGAGCCGAAAAGGAGAAAGCGGAGAAGGTTGATCGTGATGAATGAGGGATTCCCAAAACAAAGATACCTCCGCCGTTTCCTTACAAGCTTGTTGTAACAACAAATTTTTGTATTTATAATAAAATAAATACAAATTGAATTATAAAGATAATCCGATGTGGATTGAACTTGATAATTAAGGAAACGATCGCTATTAATCCTCTGATTCTTCTCTCGAACCAACGTGGCTTGACTTGACTTTGACTTTGTCTTGTCTTTGACTTGACTTGTGTGTGCGCTGACTTTGTTGACTGCACTGACTTTGTGTGTTGAGTCGGATCTTCGTCTGAAGCTTGTCCGGACTCGAATTAGGGACTTGTAACGTTTATCCAGAGGCGTCGAGCCTTTGTTTGGATTAAACGTGTTTGATGTGAAAACACTCGATCTGGGGGGCTTAGCACCTTTATCCCGGGTCGTACGTCGTTCTTAGCTCGAAGAACACTGAAGAACTTAGTGTGTGGAAAACACTCGATCTGGGGGGCTTAGCACCTTAATCCCGGGTAGTATATCATTCTTCGCCTTGAAGATCTTGAGGAGCGTTGCTCGTGTTTCAATCTCTTCAAAGTGTCTGTGTCTTCAGAAGCTTCAGTGTGTTTCAAATGAAGGGAGGAGACCCCTTTATATAGGTGAGAGGTGAAGACCCCCTCATAAATGCCCTGCATTCTGATTGGTCCAGAGTTATTTGGGCCATATCTTGCGGGCTTGGACTTCCACTGGTTTGGGCTGTAATCAGGCCTATTTTATTTGAGCCTGATTTAATTTGTACGGGCTTGGGGTCAGGCCTCATTTAATTTGGGGCTTGCTTGACTTGGGTCAGGCCTCATTTAATTTGGGGCTTGCTTGACTTGGGTCAGGCCTCATTTAATTTGGGGCTTGCTTGACTTGGGCCAGACCTCATTTAATTTGAACCCCTTTTAATTTGTTGGGCTCAAATTATTTATTAATTTACTTTAAGAATTAATTTATTTAAATTCCAAAGTAAATTAATATTTAATTAATAAAATCCACGTGTTGCCATTTAATTGGACCGTAAATTTTAAATGCTTACAAATGCCCCCTTGCGGTTTGTTCACGGGCGCCACGTCTTGAGGTGAAGGAATCGCAAAAATCCATTTCTTTTTTTCAACCCTTGTAATGTGGGCTCTTGTAATTGAGATATTACTTTTTCCAAGTAATAATTTTTCTTGGCCCAAAATTTATTTTTTTCTAGTGGCCCTAATTTATTTATTTTTTTTATTATATTTTTTTTAAGTGGCCCAATTCATCTTCTTAGGCCCAAACCAACTTCCTTCCTTTCTTAATTACAAGAAGATACGGGAGACAAGAAATAGAGACAGATTTGTTTCTTGCTCATCAAGATACCTTCCATATCTTTGCTCAAAAAGAAATAGAAACAGATTTGTTTCTTGCTCATCAAGATATCTTCCATATCTTTGCTCAAAAATAAAGAAATTTCTTGAGATCCTGAGAGATTTCAATCATGCAAATAATTTCCATAATTTGCTCAGCCTCTCCACTATATAAGAAGGACCCGGTGCATTTGATTTCTTCATCAACAAAACGTAATACAATTACAGTTATAATTTCTTTTCTTTTCCTCATTTTTTTTTTGTTCTCCATCATCAAGCATTGCCTACTATTGTTGTAAGCACTCAATCCACAATCCATTTTTTTAAATCTGCTTTCTTATATCTACTTTCAATCCATTTTTTTTTTTATAATCTGCTTTTTTTTTTTTTTTGACTGCTGTATTCTTGTAATCTTTCTTGTCAACCCTTGTCATTCTTCCTTTTCGAAGGAATGTCTGATGAACCTCGTCTCTTAACGGTTGCCCCTTTATGGTTGTTCCTTTACGGAATTAATCATTGTCCCTCGATAGTCCCTTTACGGAGTTAACGAATGTCCCTCGGTTGTCCTCGGTTGTTCCTTTATGGAATTAACCGCTGTCTTTGGCAGCAGTTGTGTGCGAATGTGGCTGCTCTTGAGTGACCTTATGTCCGCGTCCCTACTGGCTGTGCGTCGCTGCGACTTCTGGACGAGTGCAAAGCAGGCGGGGACTTGCGCTTTTCTTAACAGCGAGGTCGTACCTTTTCTACGGCGACAACGCGCGATAGTGCTCCATCGAAGGACCAACGGCTGATCGTGACAGCTCGTGATTGATTCTCCAAAGGCGAGTGCAGCCGTGATGTGGGAACGCGCGTACGAAGGAGGGACTCCGTTGGTAGCAAGATGTGATAATGGTGGTGCGGATCCATGCGCGAGCAACGATGGATGAAGTCTGACTCCGGCGTGAGACATGGTACTGCCGATGATGGGAATTGGATCCGGCACAGCTTGGCGAGGTTGAGGGTGTTCATCCCATACAGGTGAAACTAAATTGGTTGCTCGCGTCGATCGCTGGCTAAAAATTGGTCACGGGGTGATGGGGAAAGGGACGACCGCATGCGGTGATCGAGACATGGTGAGCGGCTGATCTCAACGGCTGCCGATCAGTCGCAGGTGGCTGGCGGCATCAGATCACCTGCGGTGGCTTTCGCATTCTCGTCGGCAAGATGGTGGCGACTTGCAGCGGCGTGGTGGGCGACGAGGTGACCGGCCGTGGCTGGACGATGATCTTGCTTGGTGAAGGCGACGATCGAGAGAGAGGTGGTGTTGATCGGTGGATAACACGACGGATCCGGTGATGTCGACGACCCGGTGAGGATTTGCAGTAGAAAAGGTCGTACTTCAGCGATTCTGACTGGATTCAGAGCGGCGGTTCCGGCGACAAGACTTGGCGATTGAGGGAGATCGGATAGCGCACGTCAGCGATGTTTCGTGATGGTGGCGCCGCTCTTCCGGCAGCACGTGGATCGTGAGGCGGTGGTGGCTTCACGCTCCTGGTGGTGTGGACGACGAGCGGCGCGCGGTGGTGTGGAAACAGCGACGAAGGACGATGGCAGCGACGTGCGTGGCCCTCGAGTTCGTGTCTCCGACGATGGTGGATTACTAATGGGGGTAGATCACGACCTTCCGGCAGCAGTGCGCCCGATGGCGCGGTGATCGAGGAATTGGCGGCTGAGGCATTCCGTGGTGGTGGCAGGTGATTTCTGGCAGCAACTGCCATGGATGGCGAAGAATTTTCGTCAGCCTGCTCATTTGAGAGAGAGAAGGAGTATCCCATTTTCAATTTTAGGAAAAGTGAGAGAATTCTCCAATTGATACACGTGATTGCCTCCTTTAGATGGGAACTAGAAAGGAAAGAGAAAAAGGGTGATTGGTGATTTGATTTGTTGGCAGCATACTCACGTTTTTTCTTGGGAAAAACAACTGACCCTTTGACTTTCCTTAATTTGCAATTTGATCAAAGATCAAATTAATTTATTATTTGGGCCTTAAATGGTTAAATCAATTCCACTTAGTGAAGTTGGGCCTGCAACAATACTGTCATGAATTTGGGCCATGGATTTTAGTCCATACATTGACTTGATTTATCAATTGGCTTCGATTTTTTTTTTTTCAAGCTCCTTTTAATTTATAATTTTGAATCTAATAATTAATTGGTCCCCTGAATTTATTTTGGGCCTTTTAATTAATTAAATTCATGCATATAAATTAATTTGACTCCCTTTTTGCTGATATATTCTCCCACATATTTCCTGCAGTTCAACTTCAAGATGGTTTACTTTGATAGTAGGGTCATAGACTCCAATAAGCGATTGGTGATCCTTGACAGTAAGAACTCACCATCAGATGGAGCAACTTATCTTCCAATTGAGAGACCTCTGATGGGTGCACCTATAGACAGAATTCCCTGCGAGAATAGCGAACCTGATCTAAAGACTTGGACTGAAGACCTGAACTTGGGTGAAACCAGAGTTGTAGTTTTGAAGGTGATTAACCATGTCGAAGATGAAAACCTTGACGCTTTGCCCACATTAGGGCGCCGAATAATTGACAATAATGCAGCGTGGGGCAATTCGGTGAATTTTTCTGGAGAATTCCGCTATACTCCTGGCTATTGGGAATGGACTGAAGTTGTCCTAAGCAGATATCATGATGGTCTTGCAAAAATAAAGATTTATGACCCAATTTTCGCATCTTTATTCACATACGACTGCAACCGAGAGATTATCAAAGCTTTCTGTGAGGCGTGGTGCCCTGTTACCAACACTTTGCTCACTTCATTTGGAGAAATGTCAATTTCTCTGTGGGATTTGTATAATTGGACGAGCTTGCCACTAGCCGGTCATTTATATGAAGAGGTTGTGCCCGATAAACCTGAACTCTTCAATGATCGTGACCTCAATGGCTTACGTATTCCATCTAGTTGTCGGCACTTGCTGCACGCCTACCATAGACTTCGCAGTCTTGATGGTACTGACTCTGTTTCACTCACTCGATGGGTAAAATTTTGGTTTTGTCAACCTATAACATACAAGAAACCTCCTGTACGTGTAGAGAAGAGTAGGAAGAACCGCCGCAAGAAAACACACAACCCAAATGGGGCTATTGGTGATCATAAGAAATGGACCTCTGCAGAAACAGGACCCTTCAAAATGCTCGGTATTGATGTTATGCACCAAGAGGAGACATATCTGGCTGCTTATCTGGCTTGCTGGCTTTGCTCTTTCGTACTCCCTACCGATGAAGTAGATTTAATACGTCCTGGAACCTTTAAGGTAGCGAGTTTGATGGCTACAGGAAGGTCAGTTGGACTTGTCGTCCCAGTCTTGACGAGTATCTATAGAGGCTTGAACAAAATTTCAAATGATCCTAGACCCTCTGAGCTGAAATCAACATTTCCCGTACACTTTGTGTACACCTGGTTGGCTCATTATTTCAATACTCATTATCCAAATCCACATGAACTGAAGATCCCTTTAATGGTAACATATTCAGGTGAGAATGGAGCAAAGTTCTTTACTCCAACTAATGCTCGCAAAAGACTTCAAAATGGAAGTAATGCTTCATTGCTTTGTAATGTTCGCCGAATAAATAATCCAAGGGAGTATATTGATATTGACCAAGCATCTTGGCGTGATTGGGGTTTCTTCATTGCTATTCGTATGAGTTATCTTACTCTACGACAGAATGGGAGATTTTTTATTGAACCTTATAGCCCACATCGATTCAGCCGTCAATTTGGCTTTTATCAAGAAGATACTCCAGGGAAACTGAGAACAGACCTTCGAGAGTCTACTTTAGAGCAAGGGCTTCAGCTTTGGAGACGATGTATCTTACGCAATTCTCGCACTAAAGCGACTTTTCCATGCGCCCCCACAGAGTTCAGAAACTTCTGCTCACCAAAGTATGCTGAGTGGTCCTCTCAACTTCATGGGACTTATTTCATAGATCATATGACAGATCTAATCAGAATTGTTCCGAGCCACACCGTAGAGGAAGAAGTTGACATTATTGGCAATTCGGATAATGCCAAGATTGATGAAGCAACTGTACCGTTAGAAGCCCCACCTCCTCAGAAGGTGATTGTTGGAACGTCAGGTGTAGCAAAAAAAAGGAAGAGTGATCTCTCTTATTCAAATGAGAGTAGCACAGACCGAAACTTGAAGAGGACCAAAGGAGGCGAATCTCCTAAGCATGTCCTGATAACTCAAACCGAGGTTTTCAATCCCCTTTTTTAATTATGAATTCCATACTTCCATATATAACTATTTTCTAATATCCCCTTTTTTGTAGCATCTGGATGCTGTATTTGGCTCTGATTATGACGAACTTGAGGAAGAAGGATCAGCTTCCGCTGCAGCCCTTAAAGGCTTAGTAGATGATGTATTTCCAGATCAAATTTCTCCTATTGTGCCCGAGTCTCATCCTCCAATTACTATAATGGAAGCTCCAGAAATTACAATATTTAACTTTGATGCCGAGATCACGGATGCTAGGAAACTAGTTAATATGAAAGTGTGGAAAAGCTTTCAAGATAAGTTGAAGAGGACTTCTGTCAGCTCCTTATCTTCTATGCGGAATGAGGGACTCAAAATGGTGAATAACTTCAAGAGCGCTCCAGAGATTGACGGATCTGCTTTAGAAGCATCATTTGACTTTTTATTTACTAAAGCTGATGCGTATGATGCCGTGAAGATAAAACTTGCTGATGGGATGTCCAGAAGAGAAGTTAATAAGCGCCTGACCGATGCAAGAAAGCGTGCTGATGAACACAAAGGCAAAGAAGCTGTAGATATCAAGCAATTGCAAGAATCCGAGACTAGGTTGAAGCAGATTGCGGAAGCAATTGAGAGCCTGTTGAAGGAGAAGGAAACCGTATCTCGAAAGGTTGAACGTCTTCGTGAATCCGTTCAAAATGCAAAGCTTGGAGCCCAAACTGCTGCCAGGGACATTGGTGTACTAAAGAAAACACCCATCCTAGAAGATTCCATTGCTGATGAATTAAGGACTGTTACACAAGCTTTGGAGGCCGCTCGTGATGAGTTATCCAGTATGAATATTTTTCATTAGTTTTTATTGCCACCATTTCATTTCAATGTCTTTTTTTTTGAACTGTAATGATATTATCAATAAAATCCATATTCTCTATTATCTCTTTTTCCTCTTCTTATTCATCACTGCATCTTTGGATTTGCTTTACTACTTTTACGTGCTGCCTTTATATCTTAATTTGCTTTTTGCTTCATAAATTTGATGCAAACAAACGAAAACATGACTGAACTTAACAAATATTAAGCTGCCTACGTATCTCTTTGAAGAGAATCAAGTCATAACGTAGTTCAAAGGGACATAGTTTTGATTAGGGGGTGCCGTGCACAGTTTATACTCATGCGGGCCAGGAGTGTGTCGTACACATTTTATACTCATGCGGACCAGGAGTTTGTCGTACACAGTTTATACTCATGCGGACCAGGAGTTTGTCGTACACAGTTTATACTCATGCGGACCAGGAGTTTGTCGTTCATAGTTTATACTCGTACGGACCAGGAGTTTGTCGTTCATAGTTTATACTCGTACGGACCAGGAGTAACATGCAGTTTAGGCTCATACGTCAAGGAGCGTTGTGTATGTATTTCTTTTACGCGTAGTAGCGTTTCAAGAATTTCCCATTTATGGGGCCAATATTTACGCCATCTTCTGATATCAACTTGTAGGCGCCATTTGTGTATACTTCCTTTACAACATGAGGGCCATCCCATTTTTGGAGAAACTTATTTCCAACACGATGTGTGACCACAATAGGTCTTCTCACGGCAAGCACCAAGTCGCCAACTTGGAAAGAACGTATTTTCACTCTTTTGTTGAATGTTCTGGATAAGCGAGATTGATAACACTCGAGTTTTTGTTGTGCCTCTAATCTTTTCTCATCCAATGCCTCTAACTCTTGAAGACGCAACTTTGCATTTTCCTCTTCGGTTAAACCTTCTTGTATGGCCATCCTCAAAGAAGGAATCTGCTTTTCAAGAGGCACCACAGCTTCTACACCATAGACCAAAGAATACGGAGTGGCCTGAGTGGGTGTTCTATAGGTGGTGCGGTATGCCCATAGAGCTTCATTTATTCTCTCATGCCAATCCCGTTTTGACTTAGAGACCACCTTCTTCAATAGACTGCACAAGGTTTTGTTGAATGCTTCGGCCAGACCATTGGCAGCTGCGTTGTACATTGACGACTTCCTTTGTTTGAAGTCGAACTTCTCACACAACTTATCAATCCAACTGTTACTGAATGGCTTTCCATTATCTGTGATGATGTAGCGGGGAACACCATATCTGTAAATGATGTTGATTCGAATGAAATCCGCAATATTTTCTTTCTTCACTTCCCTTAAAGGCACAGCTTCGGCCCATTTGGAAAAGTAATCGGTGGCAGCAAGGATGTAGAGATGACCAGCAGAAGATTTTGTGAGAGGCCCCACCACGTCTAATCCCCATGCATCAAAAGGCCATGAAGCTACTGTCGGGTGAAGAGGCTCCGGAGGTTGATGGATCAAATTCCCATGGAACTGGCAGGCTTGACATTTTTGTGCATACTCCATACAATCTTTTACCATTGTTGGCCAATAGTAGCCCATCCTTTTGATTCTGAAGTGCAGCTTCGGCCCAGACTGATGAGCACCGCAAATACCAGAATGAGCTTCCTCCATTGCTTGAACAGCTTCTTCTTTACTTAGGCATCTCAAGAAAACTCCATCAAATGATCTTCTATACAACGTGCCTTTGAAGTAAATAAATCGAGGTGCCCGACGCCGAATATCAACCCTTTGACGTGGATCACTTAGCAATTTATCATACTTCAGATAATCCACGAGTGGTTGGCGCCAATCCTCTTCTTCAATTTCGAAGACTTCCACCAAATGATTTTCAACTTCTTCATAGTCATCATCCTCGAAGATTGGTGGTACAACCCAACTTTTACATACTGCAATTTGAATTTGCGCCTCTGGCATGGCTATAGTTGATGCTAGCTTGGCGAGGGCGTCAGCTTGCTTATTCTCTCTTCTGGACAGATGTTCAATATCAACATCACCAAGCCAATTCATCAGCTTTTGAGCATACTTGTGGTACGGGAGTAATTCGGGCTTCCTCACTTCATACACTCCGAGTAATTGGTTTATCACAAGTAGCGAATCACCATACACCTTAAGGTGTAATTGCTTTATGTCAACGGCCATTTCTAAACCAAGTATGAGTGCTTGATACTCAGCCACATTGTTAGAGCAATTTTCTGTTAAGGAAAATGAGAATGACAAAACTTCACCACTGGATGTTACAAACACGACTCCAGCACCGGCCCCTTCTCTATGAGATGCTCCGTCAAAGTACATTTTCCAAGGAGACGCTATCTCCACAGCGAAAGCATCTTCATCAGGGAGTTCATCAGACAGTTCCCATTCTGCAGGCATGGGATGATCAGCTAGAAAATCTGCCAACACTTGTCCTTTTACGGCCTTCTGAGGGACATATACAATCTCAAACTGTTGAAGTTGGAGATACCACCTGGCAAGCCGATCTGAGAGTACTGGTTTTGACATGACGAACTTCAGTGGGTTAGCTTTTGAAACTAGCCGGACTGTATGAGCTTGGAAGTAATGTTTCAACTTTTGAATCACGAAGATAAGGGCCAGACAGATCTTCTCAATTGGTGAATATTTCAACTCGTTTGGAGTCATGGTTCTACTCAAATAGTAAAGGGCAGTTTCTTTGCCATCATCATTCTCTTGTGCGAGTAAAGCCCCAACAGAACGTTCTTGAGCAGCTAGGTAGAGAATTAACGGACGTCCAGGTATTGGTGCACACAACACTGGTGCCTTCATCAAGTACTCTTTAATGCTATTGAAAGCATTATTGCAAGCTTCATCCCATTCGAATATACTGCCCTTCTTCATGAGATGACTAAACGGCTGACATCGACCAGCCAAATTTGATATGAACCTTCTCAAATATGCCAACTTTCCTTGCAAACTCTTAAGCTCATGTATATTTCGAGGCACATGCATCTTCATGATTGCATCAATTTTCGCCTTCTCAATCTCGATTCCTCGACGGCGAACAATAAATCCGAGAAATTTTCCAGATGTAACTCCAAATGCGCACTTGAGTGGATTCATCTTGAGTTGATGCTCCCTTAAGCGCTCAAACACTCGCCTTAAATCATGGAGATGGTCTTTCTTTTTCTTTGATTTCACCACAATATCATCAACGTAGCATTCGACGATCTTATGCAACATGTCATCGAATATCTTTTGCATAGCTCGTTGATAAGTGGCACCAGCATTCTTCAAGCCAAATGGCATCACATTGTAGCAATATATTCCTTTTGGAGTACGAAAGGCTGTTTTCTCTTGATCTACGGGAGCCAGACCAATCTGATTGTAGCCAGATGACCCATCCATAAACGAAAGGACCTCATGCCCCGTTGTTGCATCTATCATGAGCTCAGCAATTGGTAGTGGGAAGTCATCTTTCGGACACGCCATGTTCACATCCCGAAAATCAACACATACCCTGATTTGCCCATTTTTCTTTCTTACTGGCACGATGTTAGAAATCCATGTAGGATACTTGACTTCTCTAATCTTGCCTGCTTCGAGAAGCTTATTAACTTCATCCTCAATTAATGGAATCAACTCTGGTCGAAATCGACGCTGCATTTGCTTAATGGGTCGAGTTCCCCTTTTAATGGACAAGTGATGCACTGCGATCTTTGGATCCAAACCTGGCATTTCTTTATGCGACCATGCAAAGACATCCCGAAATTCTCGTAAAAGGCTAATGCATTGTTCTTCTTCCTTATCACTTAGCAGGGCACTTATGTAAGTAGGACGTGGATCACTTTCGTCACCTAAGTTGATTTCTTTCAATTCATCAACAGTGGCTTTCACACCCTCCTCAAATTGCGGAGGGGCATCCTCGGCATCCACTTCCTCCACTTGAGAATCCTCAAGAGCAGTGATATGATTGGTGGAAGCTACACTTTCTTTATCATCATCATTGTCTTCTTTCGTAAAGACAATTGTTTGCATCTTAGCCTTCAACTCCCTTCCACATGAGACTGTCAAGATATTTCGCCTCTTCATGCGAGAAGTGATCCGACTTCGGAGTTTTGGGAAGTTGGGAGACTTGAAATTATTTTTCTTCCCAATCTTGTTCTTTTCACATGGTCCAAGCCTTTCGAAAACACTTCCGAGCCTTTCGAAGACAGAATTTCTCTTGATTTTCCTTCCACTTTCATCAAAATTGTCTTCTGTGGATGAAACTTCTCCTTCTGTGATATAATTTGTGTTTGCTCTTCTGATTGCTATACGGACTGGCTTTTGAGGGACATATCCCAAACCTGGCTTAGCATTCTTGACAGTGTGGCCACTATTTTTCAATGTTTTCTGAGTGGCATTGAGCCCATGTTCAGATGAGATGACAGTCTCTTGAGGCAACTTGCTCATCACCGGTTTCTCCTTTGGTTCATACCCAGCCTTCTTGAGGAGTTTGAAAGCTTGCGGGCCATATGACTTATATATTTCTGCTTCAAATACCTCACCATGCTCGGTTTTTGCTCCTTCAATAGGACGTACGAATCCTTTGAGCGGTGGAGAAGAAGTCTTACCTTCATCAATTTTTGTTAAAGGCAATGTTAAATCTTCCAGGGCCTCAAGCTCTTTGCCTTTGTTCTTCTTGAGAGTGGTGGATGAGGTGCTACCTTCCTCCTTTATTTGTTTACTGCCCCCATTATCTTGTGTTGGGGCTTCTTCTTGGTTTACTTCCTTTGTATTCTTGAAGAAGTATTTAGCATCAGCAAAGTAAGATTCAGCTTCAGTAAACGGCTTATCATCGCCGAATACTCTTTTCACACTGTTGCCTTCATTATACTTGAAACACTGGTGTAATGTAGAAGGGACCACACCATTCTCGTGCAGCCATGGACGCCCCAAAAGCATATTGTATGAAGTTTTTGCGTCTATGACATGGAAGAGTATCGTTGATCTCATCTCATCAATCATCAAATCGAGAACAATCGTGCCGAGAGTCCTTTGCCCTTCATGATTGAACCCTTGGATCATCAATCGGCTATGATTGAGTTCATCCACCGGTATCTCTAATTTTTTCAACATTCTTAAAGACAGAATGTTTACTGCTGAGCCTCCGTCAACAAGTATACGCTTTACTTGCAGCCCTTGCGTATAACCAGTTACAAATAGAGGTCGGTTGTGAGGCTGTGAACCCAACAACATGTCTTCATCTGTGAAGGCCACCTTCATAGAATAAGCTTTTTCCTTGTTCTCAACTCGTTCATCTTCATTGCCCTCCTCACTCACCGCATGACAAGAGCCTTCATTGTGAACTTCTTTTATGGAAGCGAAGTTTGCAGCCGCTTCATCCTCCAACACAATCTTTCCATCCTTAGCCAACTGCATGATCTTTTCCTTGAAGATGAAGCAATCATGAATGGGATGACCCACCAATCTATGGTACTTGCAATATTTTGGGTCATTGGTTCGACTTGCTTCCTCTGGACGTTTCATTTCGGGGAGTTCTATGAGTTTGTCTTTCATCAGATCATCAAATATGCCAGAAACATCAGAGTTCAGAAATGGATACTCTTTTTCTTGCATCTCCTTCAGGGTCAACCTTCTTTGCCCCCACTCTTGGGTAACTTGTTTTCCTTTATCTTTCTTGTCATCTCCATTCTTTCGAATCTTGACTGTAGCAGTGTTTATGGCCATTGATTCTTTATTGGAGTTTCTTACATAAGGCTTGCCCCCTTTCTTGGCTTCTTGTCTGTCTCTGGACTTGTAAGAATCCGACACTGGTGAGTGTTTGATTCCACTGGCTGCCATGCTCAATTCCATATCATGAGCTCTCGTAGCCAACTCCTCGAAAGTCTTTGGCTGAATCCCTTTGAGTATGTAGAGTAAATTCCACTCCATCCCTTGGATGCACATTTCGATAGCAGACTCTCCGGATAATCGATCTTTGCAATTTAAACTCAAGTTTCTCCATCGATTGATATAATCAATCACAGGCTCGTCCTTCAATTGACGAGTATTAGTTAGCTCAGTCATGCTAACGGTTCTCCTCGTGCTGTAGAAGCGATTGAGGAATTCATATTCCATTTGTGCCCAACTGTCGATGGACTCAGGCTGCAAGTCGATATACCAATCAAAGGCATTTCCTTTGAGAGAACGAACGAATTGCCTCACCATATAGTCTTCATAAGTACCAGCATCATTGCACGTCTCAATGAAATGTGCCACATGCTGTCTGGGGTTTCCTTTGCCATCAAATTGCTGGAATTTAGGAGGCTGATAACCAAGTGGCAACCTTAAGTTATTCACTCTTTTTGTGTAAGGCTTAACATAAGTGACGGTAGGCTTGGCATTCTCTTCAAACCTTTCTTTTATTGTTCCAAGTATAATATCTTTGAGTTGCTCCACTTGGAGCATTCCATCAGCTGAAAGTTGCACTCCTCTTTCAGTTTGCTCTTTTTCAGTAGTTTGGCGTTTTGTGGACTCTTCCACCTCACTCTCGTCCACAACTCCTTTTCCGTTTGCACGGCTAGTCTCCGCAACATCTCTTTTTTCCATCAATTGGGAGATTTTGGTGTCCTGAGCTTCTATATGTTTCGTGAGCCCTTCGATAGCTTTCATCATATTTGCTAATTGCTCCTCAATAGTTGTAGTGCCGGCCATCATTACCGGGGCTGCAATTGAGTCCGATGAAGAGCTTGAGGATGAACGAGGGTGTGAGCATGCAGAATCTTCATCACTATCCTCTTTCATGGGTAGCTGTTTTCTTGAAGCCATTTCAACCGAAAAGTTAGAGCCGGAGGAGGCCTCTGACTGAGCTTTCATCGACATACTCCTTGTAACAACAACGACTTGTTCACTCAATGAGGCGGAGAGCTTGGAGGCAGAAGTCCTTCCTACTGTGATCTTGACAGGAGTCATGTTGTATCTTTGTAGGGAGAAGAGATGAGAGGTAGAGATGGTCCCACTGGGCGTGCCAAAATTTGTAACAATAAATTTTTGTATTTATAATAAAATAAATACAAATTGAATTACAAAGATAATCCGATGTGGATTGAACTTGATAATTAAGGAAACGATCGCTATTAATCCTCTGATTCTTCTCTCGAACCAACGTGGCTTGACTTGACTTTGACTTTGACTTTGTCTTGTCTTTGACTTGACTTGTGTGTGCGCTGACTTTGTTGACTGCACTGACTTTGTGTGTTGAGTCGGATCTTCGTCTGAAGCTTGTCCGGACTCGAATTAGGGACTTGTAACGTTTATCCAGAGGCGTCGAGCCTTTGTTTGGATTAAACGTGTTTGATGTGAAAACACTCGATCTGGGGGGCTTAGCACCTTTATCCCGGGTCGTACGTCGTTCTTAGCTCGAAGAACACTGAAGAACTTAGTGTGTGGAAAACACTCGATCTGGGGGGCTTAGCACCTTAATCCCGGGTAGTATATCATTCTTCGCCTTGAAGATCTTGAGGAGCGTTGCTCGTGTTTCAATCTCTTCAAAGTGTCTGTGTCTTCAGAAGCTTCAGTGTGTTTCAAATGAAGGGAGGAGACCCCTTTATATAGGTGAGAGGTGAAGACCCCCTCATAAATGCCCTGCATTCTGATTGGTCCAGAGTTATTTGGGCCATATCTTGCGGGCTTGGACTTCCACTGGTTTGGGCTGTAATCAGGCCTATTTTATTTGAGCCTGATTTAATTTGTACGGGCTTGGGGTCAGGCCTCATTTAATTTGGGGCTTGCTTGACTTGGGTCAGGCCTCATTTAATTTGGGGCTTGCTTGACTTGGGTCAGGCCTCATTTAATTTGGGGCTTGCTTGACTTGGGCCAGACCTCATTTAATTTGAACCCCTTTTAATTTGTTGGGCTCAAATTATTTATTAATTTACTTTAAGAATTAATTTATTTAAATTCCAAAGTAAATTAATATTTAATTAATAAAATCCACGTGTTGCCATTTAATTGGACCGTAAATTTTAAATGCTTACACTTGTGAAGAAGGGATTGGAAGATAAGTTCAAGAAGTTTTCAGAGATAATGAACAAAATAAGCTTGAGCATTCCTTTCTCAGAGGCAATCATGGAGATGCCGTACTATACCCGATTTCTAAAGGACATATTGTTAAAGAAGAGGAGCTTAACCGGAATTGAAACGGTGAATTTATCTGAGAATTGCAGCTCAATCATCCAAAAGAAGCTGCCACAAAAGATGAAGGATCCAGGGAGCTTCACTATTCTATGTGAAATCGGAAAGGGGCCGGCACGACGAGCTTTGTGTGATCTAGGGGCAAGCATCAATTTGATGCCTTTGTCCATATTTCAAAGGCTTGGTTTGGGGGAGCTTACTCCTACAACAGTGGTTCTCCAATTGACGGATAGGTCAATGACTTTTCCAAAGGGTATAATCGAAGACGTCCTCGTCAAAGTGGAAAAGCTAATCTTTCCTGTGGACTTTCTTGTGCTAGAGATGGAAGAAGACAAGGATAATATCCCTTTAATCTTGGGGAGACCTTTTCTTGCGACTGCTGGAGCTATGATTGACATAAAGGAGAGCTTAGATTGCGGATGGATAAAGAAGAAGTTCTTTTCAACTTGGACAAAGCAATTAAGATGCCCATGGAGTCGCAGTGTTATAGTATTGACGTGGTGGAGGAGATTGTGAAAGAGGATATGTCTCTGATCTTATCGAATGATTCTCTCGAAACATGTTTGATGGAGTCTCTTACTTATCCCACTACGGAGCTTGATGGACTCTCAAACGAGGTACGTATTGAATTTCTTGAAAACTTATTTGCTTTGGGTGATGACAGGTTTGAATCGGAAAGAGCTAAGGTGGAAGAAGTCAAGTGGACGAGAAAGTACTTGCCATTGGATAACGAGAGCTCTCCGATGGAAGTGAGGAAAGAGGAGTTGAAACTTCTGCCGAAACACTTGAAGTACGCCTTTCTTGGCGACAATGAAAAATATCCGGTAATTGTATCTTCTTCTCTTGATGATGATCAACTTGAGGAGTTATTGAATGTTCTTAGGAAGTATAAATCTGCGATTGGTTGGTCTCTTGAGGATTTGAAAGGAATTAATCCTTCGTATTGTATGCATAGGATAAGATTATTAGATGAGGCGAAGGCAAGTGTCCAGAATCAGCGGAGGGTTAATTCCGCAATTCAAGAGGTAATTAGGAAGCAAATCCTTACGTGGTTGGATGCCGGAATCATATATCCTATTAGTGATAGTCCCCATGTGAGTCCATTGCATGTAGTTGCTAAAAAGGGGGGTATGACTGTAGTAAAAGCTGAGGATGGAGAAGCGATAGCCATAAGGATTCCTACGGGATGGCGTACGTGTGTTGATTATAGGAAGTTGAATGAGAACACGTGTAATGATCATTTTTCTCTTCCTTTCATGGATCAAATGTTAGATCGTCTTGCAGGGTATGAGTTTTATTGTTTCTTGGATGGGTACTCGGGGTACAACCAAATTATGATTGCCCCCGAGGATCAAGAAAAGACCACTTTTACTTGCCCCTATGGGACCTTTCCTTTTCGGAAAATGCCATTTGGGTTATGTAATGCGCCTGCTACTTTTCAGAGATGCATGATGGCAATATTCGATGAGTTGATAGAGAAGATCATGGAGGTGTTCATGGATGATTTTTCTATTTTTGGTTCCTCCTTTGATATTTGTTTGTCTAACCTAGCTACTGTTTTGAAGAGATGCCAAGTGACTAATCTTGTCTTGAATTGGGAGAAGTGCCACTTCATGGTGAAGGATGAGATTGTTCTTGGGCATCATGTTTCTGCCAAAGGGTTGCAGGTAGATCATGCTAAAGTGGTGGCGATTGAGAAGCTTCCACTACCGACCAATGAAAGAGGAGTGCGGTCTTTTCTTGGACACGCCGGTTGTTACAGGAGATTCATAAAAGACTTCTCAAAATACTCTAAGCCCTTATCTCACTTACTTGAAAAAGATGTTCCTTTTGTGTTTGATGATGAATGTCTAACAACTTTTCAAGTTTTAAAGGAGGCGCTTATCACTGCACCTATCTTGATCACACCGGATTGGACTCAACCGTTCGTACTAATGTGTGATGCAAGTGATGTAGCTCTTGGGGTGGTGCTTGGGCAGCTGAAGGAAAAGAAGTTCTGCGCCATTTACTACGCAAGTAAGACTTTCGATGCGCACAAAAGAATTACACAGTGACTGAAAAGGAGTTTTTGGCTGTTATGTACGCATTCGATAAGTTTCGTCAGTATTTGGTTGGCATGAAGACTATAGTGTACACAGATCATTCTGCGATTCGGTACTTGATGAAAAAGAAGGAGACGAAGCCTAGGAACATAAGGTGGATTCTTCTACTTCAAGAGTTTGACATGGAGATCCGGGATAAGAAAGGTTCTGATAATGTGCTTGCGGATCATCTTTCGAGGTTGGAGACTAGGGAACATTGCGATAATTCTTTCGAGTATATTGAGGAAATGTTCCCGGATGAAAAGATTATGACCGTGTTTGTTGAAGGGGCTGAGCGAGCGTGTGTGGTTGCTGCGCAGGGAGTTGATCCATGGTATGCGGATTATGTGAATTATATTGATGTGGGAGAAATTCCAAGGGATCTCAACCGATATCAACTTGCTAAATTCAAAAGGGATGTTGAGACCTTCATATGGTATGATCCGTTTGTGTACAAGATTTGCACGGATTCTATCATCCGTAGGTGTGTGCCCGAGATGGAGATGGAGAGTGTTCTCGAGTTTTGCCATGCACAACCTAACGGGGAACACTTCGAGTTTTGTCATGCACAACCTAACGGGGCACAACCTAAGATAGCAGCCAAGGTACTTCAGTCTGCTTTTTATTGGCCTACCTTGTTCAAGGATTGTGAGACCTATGTGGCATCTTGCGATAGATGTCAACGTATGGGGAACATCGGTAGGAGAGACGAGATGCCGCTTCAGCCAAGCATAGTGGTCGAGATTTTTGATGTGTGGGGTATCGATTTTATGGGGCCCTTTCCCCCATCGAATGGATTTCTCTACATTCTACTTGCGGTGGATTATGTTTCTAAGTGTGTGGAAGCGATTCCTACTCGCTTGAATGACTCAAAAACTGTTATATCTTTCTTGAAGAAGCATATCTTTGCCCGTTTTGGAGTCCCTAGAGCACTTGTTAGTGATGGAGGTACGCATTTCGCAAATAAATTTCTTGAGAAGGTGCTTAAAGGGTATGGTGTTAAGCATAGGGTCACTACACCCTATCATCCTCAAGCGAACGGGCAAGCGGAGGTCTCTAACCGTCAAGTCAAATAGATTTTGAAGAAGGTGGTCAGAACCAATAGAAAGGATTGGGCCTTGAAGCTCGATGATGTCGTGTGGGGGTTCCGAACCGCGTACAAAACGGTGTTAGATATGTCACCGTATCAGATTGTCTATGGGAAGCCATGCCACTTACCTGTAGAAATTCAACACAAAGTGTTTTGGGCTTTGCGTAGCTTGAACTTGACTCTCAAAGATGTGAAGGAGTTGAGGATTGCTCACATCAATCTTTTGGATGAGTTTCGGAGTCGTGCGTACAAGAATTCAGAGATCTATAAGGAGAGGATTAAGAGGTGGCATGATTCGAAGATCTCGTACAAGGAGTTCAAGCAAAGAGATGAGGTATTACTTTTTAACTCTCGTTTAAAGCTTTTTGCAGGCAAGTTGAAATCGAAGTGGACGGGACCGTTCATGATTCATCGAGTCTTAGGAGGGGGAGTTTTGAGCTTATTGACAAGGATGGAGACATTTTTACGGCGAATGGACATCGCTTGAAGCATTATAGGTCGCCGGATGATATTGGTGTCATCTTTGTGGATACCTTGATCTGATTTGGTACCATCGTGACTCTCCGACGTTAAACATGAGCGCCTGTTGGGGGGCTTTCCCTCCTGTTTTAATGCTTTATTTCATTTGTGTGCGTAAGAAATTTTTATGTTTGAAGTGCTTACTTATCGGCAATTACATCTCTTTGCAAACTTAGTTTCTACTATTGTTTTTACTAAGTTTGAGGGGGTGTGATGTACTTACCTTGATAAGCACCGATAGTATAATCTTTTCTTTGTGATGTTTGTTAGGGGAGTTGGTTTTTGCGCCATATTAAAATTTTAATCGATTTTGATGTGATGATTTTTTACAACTTGCCTAATGTTAGTGGGTTTTGGTTGTGTTTTCTTTTATGGAGTTACTCATGAATGATATTTTGTGGAACAAATTTTGGATGAAGTTGTGCTTTAGTTGGTACCTAATGATTCGCATTGAAGTTTGAAGTGTATAGGGATTGAAGAACACTCAGTTTTGAAGCTTAAAAGGGTGGTTCGACCAAAGCCGTGAGAGGTTCGACCAGTGCCAAAAGGTCGAACCAAGTAGAGGAAGTCGAACCGACGAAGAAAACCATCCAGTGAGGAGGTTCGACCTGTTTAACAGGTCGAACCAAGATCGAACTCGGGACTTAAATCTTACAGTAGAGTGGTTCGACCTGAGCCGTTATGGTTCGACCTGATCAGAAGGTCGAACCTGATGTCGAACCAGTCCGTTCAGAGCACTCTATTTTTCAGGTGATAGGTTCGACCACGACACCAATGGTTTGACCTATTTCGAAGGTCGAACCCAGGTCGAACCACGAGGAGAAATTGTCCAGAAGGTAGGTTCGACATGTCACAAGAGTGGTTCGACCTGTTCAGAAGGTCGAACCTAGGTCGAACCCAAAAGGAAAGTTATCCAGAAGGTAGGTTCGACCTCGTCACTCGAGGTTCGACCTGTTCTGTAGGTCGAACCCGAGGTCGAATCCCGTCAGGTAAGCATTTTAAGTTGAGTTTTTAAGAAGGGTTCGATCATATTTTTGTTCACCAAACCTCAAACCTTCCCCGAACCATAACACCCTTGCACAAATTCGTCAGTTACACTTGATTTTGCACCGATTACACAATATTACACTCTTAATTCTTGAATTGGGCGCGGATTTGGGCGATTTTTGTCGCAATTAGGGCTTCAGTCGCGTTTTTGAGTGTTGTGTGCAAATTATCGATTTTTAACCATGGGCAAGACGAAAGGTACGTTCTTTCAACTCAATTACCTTAGGATTGAAGTTTATTGCAAGAAATTTGTTGTGGGTAAGTTGATTGATATTGATTTTGGTTGAAATTCATGGTGATAATTGATATTTTTGAGTTGATCCATATGAATTCATGTTTATTGGTTTGAGATTGCTTGATTATGGATAGAACTTGAGTTTTTATGTGGATTGATCAAGGATATGATGCATCTAGAGGAATGAGCATGTTAACTAGGTTTGAATTGTTGATAGTTTGAGTTGTTCATGAAGTTCAATTGTTGAAATTTATGTTGAATGGCTTGAATTGGTTGATGCATGCTTGTTGTTGATAATTTGAAGATTGAAGAGAGTGTGGTTGATGATATTTTGAGCATGATGGATGAGCAAGTGGTGTTGAGATGATAGTTGAGTTGATTAAGCATGGATGCTTGAAGTCTTGAGTAGAGTATAGGATATGCTAGTCATATACTTGTATTCTTGTCTTGTTGGTTGTGTTGAAATAGTTGTTTTCAAGAAAGGGACAAGGATCGAATAAAGGGAAGGGCAAGGTGGATGAAGCAAGATCGAAAAAGAGGCAAGACAGGCCTTCGAATGTGGACACAGTGACGAGGAAACTGAGGATACAAGAGCGTTTACCCGAAAACTTTAGAATTCAAATGCAAAACTGGGACGAGATTAAAGAAAAGTGGGAAGAAGTCTCAGATAAGATAGCTCGGAAAAGATACCAAGATGATGAGGCCATGATACTTATGAGCATTAGGGATGATATGACGATGTTGTTCGATCGAGTGGGGATCCGCAGATTTATGGAGTTGAAGAAGCCGACTTACTTCCACGTTACAGCGGAGGTAGTTTGCTCATTTGAGATGGAAAAGGACCCACTTGGCTACCCGTATCAGTGCTCATTTCAGTTAGGAGGAGTCCGAAGGAGATGGACGGCTGAGGATTTTAATCAGCTTTTTCAGACGCCTCTAGAGATTTCTCGAGTGGAGAATGGACACTTCAATGCTAATAGGTTTTGGAGGGAGATAACTGGGGAGATCAGAGACTATAAGATTAGGCAGGCTCGTGCGACCTCGATCAAGAATCCCGTGTTGAAATATATGGATCGAGTGCTCAGAAATACACTGTTTGCTCATTCGGAGGGTGGCTGTGTGTCTAGATGAGAGCTTTATGTACTATGGTGTATGATGAATGGGGTGAAGTTCAATGTGGGAACATATTTCATCGCGCAACTGTATCGATTCAGGACCATTGGATTTCAGAAGGTGAACATTGGAAGGTTACTGACGATTGTAGCTGAGCACTACAATATGGACTTCACCGGAATTACACCTATTAGATGAGAGCCCGACTTGGTGATGCTCACATGTGTAAAGGAAGGATTCGCACACTTTATAGATGGTGATTGGTTCTTCACGAGAGGACCAAAGCCATTCGACTTTATGTTTCCCTTTGACATGAGCAACATGACCACTGTCCGGGAGGCGAGGAACTTGTTGATGAACTCCCTAGGACACACTGCTCTGTCCGTGACTGTGAAGACTAATGGGGATTGGAGAGCCGTGGCTAGGTTGTGTGCCGAAGGTAGGTTGGAGGAGCTATAGCAAATTATGGAACAGGGAGAGTACCATCCGCCACCGCACCAGCCACTTCAGTGGCCACAGCAGCCCGAGGTCGAGCATCGGGAAGATGAGCAGCCAGATATGGAGATTCCGGAAGAAGAGCAGCCCAACACACCTCAGCATGAGCCAGCACCGCGTCAGCAGCGGGCTGTCCCGATTGATACACGGGAACAGCTCCGCCTTATTCAGGAGCAGCTGGTCGCAATTGTTGCTAGACAGCAGGAGACAAACTGGCAGCTCGCACTCGCCAACGCCAATGCCAACTATGCTACGCTGAATGAGAAGTATACGGCCTTGAATGAGAAAGTTGGTAGGTTGGGTGATCGAGTTGATTATTTGGATAGGCACATCGGTGATCTACACCGGATTGTGGAACAGAGGCTTGATGATGAGGATGATGATGATGAGGGTGATGATGCTCCGGAGGAGTAGTCTTTCAGGTTTTCTTTGGTTTCCTCGATTCATCTTGATTCCATTATTTTTTCATTTTATCTTTAGGATGGGGTGTGACTCATGCGTGAGTGGAATGTAAAGTGATATCTTGTATGATTAATTGGGTATAAGCTTATTGATGTTTGTGCATTCATATGTTCATGTGTTAATTTCTATTGATGAAAAGCATGTTTAGTTGATAAGTATATTGAGTTCTTGTGGAATTGATCTTAATTATGTGCTATGAGGAGTACTAGGATTACCTATGTGAGGATTTGAGCTTTTTAATCATGCTTGATCATGATTATTTTATTCTTGAGAGGATCATTCATATGAACGTATTCTAGAACTTGGCTTGGAGTCTTGTGTGAGACTTATGATTGATAAATTGCTAGGACATGATCTTAGGCCATTATTTTGTGATTAAGCTACTTAGCCAAATTTATCCTTCCTAATGATCTTATTTATCTTTGGATGCCCTGTTGAGCCGTTAAAAGCCTTTTCTTTGATGGCTGAAGTAAATAACCTTATAAACCTTTACTTGAGCTTTGATTAACCTATTCATTGGTAGAGAGAGTGGATGTAAGTAAGTGTTGCAAGAAGAAAAGGAGGATAGAACATGGTTGGATGAAAAGAATATGGTCAAATCTTGTTTAGGGGTAGTGCCCGAAACTGGTACCCCGATTGTTTATACGTGTTGCATGTAGCTTAGCAGCTGATGACCTATATATATGAGAAGGGTAGTGCCTAAAACCGGTACCCGAATTGTTTAAGAAGATGAGGTTGATGCCATGAAAAGAAGGAAATTCAGGAATTTTACAAGTTCAAGAGACGACATTGGAGGAGAACTTGCTGTAAGAAGAAGAAATCGAGAACCTCCAAGGTAACTCTCTACTAGTGTCTTAAGTCACTAAGTCCAAATTTTCCTACCTTTTTCCAAAGAGCCAACATTATAACCCAAAAACAAGTCCTTTGTGATCCTAGTGAAGAGTCGATTATAAGTTGATTTTTGGAGACCTTTGCCAAGCTTATGGTTACGCGTAAATATGAATTGATATGAGTGTTTATATTAACCTATATAGTGCCTCACGCACTTGAGTGGAAGAGAATAAATACTTATCTTGTGAGCGAAATTACTTAGTACTCCGAATGGTATGGATTGGATTGATTTTGCATGAGTGATATATATGAAGCAATTAATACTTGTTTGATTGAATGAAGTTGCATGTGTGATGTATATTGTACTTGATCTTTGGTGAATTATACACGACTCCTGTGGTTTGATTTGGTTGCCTCGGGACGAGCAACATGTAAGTTTGGGGGTTTGATGAGTGTGTAAATTCACAAGTTTAGCACCATATTTTGTGCTAGTTTTGGAGAGTTTTGAGGTGGAAATAGGTGGAAAACCTATATATATTGTGAATTAGCATGAATCAGGTGTTAGTGGAGCTATTTAAGTAGTTTTCATAGCAAAAACAGAGTGGAAGTGCCAAGAATCGAAGAGACGAAGTCGAGACCTCGCGAACCACCAAGGAAAGAGTAGGGTTCGACCTAATGGAGGAGGGTTCGACCTCTCCTATAGGTCGAACCAGCATTGTAGAACAGCAGAAGATGGGTTCGACCACGACATTGGTGGTTCGACCTGACAGTTGGTCGAACCAGGAGCGAAAATTGTCCAGTAGCGTGGTTCGACCTGGGGTTTGACCAAGACCTGAGTGGTTCGACCTGTGCAAGAGGTCGAACCAAACGCAGAATGTGTCCAGTAACAGGGTTCGACTTGGGGTTCGACTTGTTGGCCAGTGGTTCGTCCTGTTGATGAGGTCGAACCAAAACACGAAAACTTACCTTATCTGGATTTTCGAGGCCAAAACGCATGAGATCACTTGAAAAGCCCATTCCAAGCCCTAAAGACGTGATTACAAGTATAAAAGAAGGCTCATGCAGTCGAGAGAGAGAGAGAGAGACATCGTGATACAAGAGAGGAGTGAAGAAAAGAGATTAGTGATCCATCCGGAGGGCTGTGATAGAGATTCAGCTGGAGATTCAAGTAAGATTGGTCCATCTAACCATGATTGTTCTTAGATCAATCATGGGCTAGAGCCACTTCGGTAGTTCTAGGGTTATGAAGGTTTCATGAGTTAATTTGTATTTCGTGTGTATACTCCGTACAACACAACTTGTGGTTTATTTTATATAAGATTGCACGTTTTTAATCCATACTCATAGTTATTTTGTGCATCATTAATCGTTGTGTAGAGTCTGAATACATAACATGGTTATTGATTGAGTGCGTTCACTGTTGAGTAGAGTTTATTATTATAATTCTAAGTGAAGGGGTTCCGAAGTCTTATTAGAACTGTCTTATATGAAGTTTGTTAATTGAATTGAATTCGGGTTGACAAGTAGGATAAAGAGTATGACTTTATAGTACCTAAAAAGGGAGATCAAATCGGGTTAGAGTACTAAGTGCACGGGAAATAATTGATTATGATAGTACCTAGAAAGGGAGGTGGAGCATACATCTTGCTCTGAGGATACTCACACGTGTCAAAAGCTTATCTATTTGTGTCTATAGAATAGATTCGCATGGTCTAGTGATGCGTCCATAAACCACAAGGCAGAGTCGGACATCGACACATGAAAGTACGAATTAATAAAGAAAACTGGATGGCCTGACGGACTACCTATCATCTTAATTGATCACCACTATTATTTACTTGTTCTTGTTATTTATTAGCTATTCAAATTGTTACTTAAATCAATTGTTTAATTCAAAATAGTCATAATCTACTAGAACGTAATTAAATTAATATTTATCCGTCCCGTGGATTCAATATTTAACTTGGTCACCTTCGAAACTACAATTGATATCCTTCATACTTGGGGATTAATTTTGTGTTGAGAAAACGCTCATCAGGAAACATTATCCACTTATTTTTGTCTGAAATAAGTGACGTGGCAAGGAACTAATATGAACACGTCGGTTAAGTTTTCAACTTCCAATCTTGGACATTATAATCGGTTGCGACGATTGAAGTTCAAATAGGATTCATATATATATATATATATATATATATATATATATATATATATATATATATATATATATATATATATATATCATATTGCTCTTTCTTATGGCATATTGTTTGTAACTATGGAAAATATATCATTCCCTCATGTAATGTTGTACGACCAAATCTGGAATGCTGAAATAGATGCATGATTCCTTAATGCCCTAATCCATCAGAAGAACTTGGGAGAATGGGATAATGGTGGACCTAGTGGATGGGCATTAGGAGTCACCAAAGATGTGGTTAATAGGTCGATGATGAAGCGGCTTACGTGGACACATGCTTATGACAGAAAAGACATCATGCGCAAACATTACGAAACATTCACTCTTGTGCTGCAAAGGATGCGCACACGAGGGATTAACAACAGGGCTGAGATGAATCTACACGCAGACAGAAGGATTTGGAAATCTATAATAGAGGTATGGCTAGCAAACTCAATACATCGATTACTGACTCAATAAAAAGATTAAAAGTTTATTATATTATATGGATTTTCATACAGAAAGACTCCTTTGCAAGGACATATGTGCGTGGTGATGATCCAGAGTATACTCGATTTCTTTTTCTTTTTGAAGATAGAGTCATGTCGGATGAAGGTCGTCTGAGAGCACTCAGAGGTGGGATTATGATGGGGGATTAGTTGTTGCTGTGGCAACAACGAATAATGTTTATTTTCTTTGAAGTTGTAAAGATGCTTTGTTTATCACAGAATAGAAAGAGTTAAATACTCATATCCAACATAATGTCATTAATCATGGAATGTGATGATGAGTAAAAAAGTGATTATTCTACAAAAACTACGGATAATATAATAGTGTTATTAATCTACAATGAACAAAGTGCTAAGATAATCCTAACTGATCTTCCATAGCTTTAAGAGTTGCTTCATGTTCTTCAACAAGGCCCCGTATTTTCTCTTGTTGATTCCTAGCAACTCTAACCAACGAGAGTATATCATGCTTCTTCAGATCTTCTTCATCTGGTGTGATGTGTTCATCATTATTTCTTAAGTTTCTCAACTCCAATCGTCGAGTTGGAGGTTCAATGTAGTCGTGCGGCAAGATTTCACCATCATGCATGCTAGTAAGGAGTTTTCAAATTGCATTTAGAAATGGCAATCTCTTTCTCATATCGATTTTCCCCGCAAATTCCATAAAATGATCATAAACAAAGATACCAAAATCAACACGTTTACAAACTATTACGGCATGAATGAACCTCCCTTGTTCTGGACTCAAGGTTGAAGACTCCTCGCTTGGTATCCAGTTGTGGGTCTCCATTCATTCTTACCAAACCAACCGTAAATCAAACGACCCTGCAGTTTCACAGCAAATACACAACAGTAAACAACCCAAACTAGCAAGTCATAATTTAAAAGGAAAATATAGTGCAGCTAATATCCAAATATTAATAAGAAGAAAAGCAAGATTTAATTGTAGAACATATTAATGTTGTCATTCACTGTTGGTCGATCTTGGCATAACGTCTTTGTGTATCCCGATTTCTTGCAAATAGAGCATTTTCTTGTACTTCGACTAACTGGAGGGCCATCAACAGAAGGAGATAAACAATATTATGACCTGTGCAAGTTGCCCTGTTATGATTAGAAACACCACAAAGCGAGCATCGGTTGGCTCGACGACCCATTGCCACCTCAAGCGCACTCTGCGCTCTTTTTTTGTTTAGGCCGACTGGCCTTTTTTGGAGCATCGGGTGGCTTGCATACCACATCCTTCACATATAATGGATCCCAATCCTTGGGGTCGGGCACTGGATGGACAGGTCCGCCCCACATTGATCTCATGTTTTCATTCTTGAAACAATCCTCCACATATCGATTGATATCATAATTATTTTTCCTGGTTCAGTTAGGTAAGAATAAAAGTAATTAAATGCATTATCAAACTATATATATATCAAGTAAAAGTTTAAATGTGACATTTTTTTCACCTTATTGCAGCCACAACATGAATGCATGGAATTAGTTCTGACTGAAAGTAACCGCAGCCGCAAGTTCTCTAATCCAAATCTGTCATGTATGACGAATTTCCAACAACAACCCTAAATCGATCCCAAACACCGGCTGAACAACAAGTTTGTCAGCATTATGAGCAATACCTCCAAGTAATTTTGTGACCCATGTGCAA
Organism: Pogostemon cablin; assembly: GCA_023678885.1. Classification (NCBI taxonomy): domain Eukaryota; kingdom Viridiplantae; phylum Streptophyta; class Magnoliopsida; order Lamiales; family Lamiaceae; genus Pogostemon; species Pogostemon cablin. Next base: position 19,561,698 of record CM042955.1, read on the forward strand.
ACATCATCGCCATGTTTCTCTGCCTCACCACTTCGAGATGTAAACCAATACTGAATTATTTTCCGGATGGACTCCAACAAATATATCACAGAAAACCTCCGTCGCCAGCGGATGACATTGTTCCATGACTCTGCGGCATTTGAAGTCATAAACTCATACCTACGTACGGAGCAATGGAATCAGGACCAACGATCTTTTCTTGCATTTCCTAGAATGCTGGATATGCGATTTCCTTGTTCGAACCGGTTAAGTGCACCGATAAGCCTTCATATAAATGTATAATTAGAAAGTAAAGAGTATTGGAAAAAGGTTCATCAATACAAGAATGTAGAACTATGAGTGAAAGATTCCAAAGCAACTGAGGAAGTTACATTATGATGTACAATGATAAGTCAGGGTAAAATTAATGAGTAAACTTGTCGTATTCAGCTTCCTTATAAGCATTTGTCGCTCTTTCAAAAATATTAACAACTGTGGCACCAAAGGGAACAAATTTCTTACTCAGGTGATGGCGGCATAGCCCGTGAGCAACTCCAGGAAATATTTGATCCATTACCCGAAGGATCGCTGGATGTTGGTCAGACACAATTAGTAGTTCTGATGGGGTTCATATCACTCTTCGTATCCGTGACAAGAAAAGGGACCATAGCTCCACATTTTCTTGATCGCCAACGCCAATTGCCAAAGGAAAAATCTGATTGTTTGGATCTTGAGTCACCGCGACAAAACAACCCCCTTGTAGTGCCCTTTAAGATGAGCCACATCTACAACTAACACCGGTCGTCCGAACTGCTTGAATCCATTCACACACGACCCAAGGGTAGTAAATGCAAACTTGAATTTTCCATCGGGGTGTGTGATCAACTCCGTTGTGCTCCCAAAATTGCACTTTTGTAAAACATACAGGTAAGATGGAAGCAAACTAAAGCATTATTCCGATGAGCCATACACATAAAGGTTCGTCTGCTGATATGCCCGGTAAGCATGGCAGTAGTTTGTATCAACCCTAAAATACTGTTTCATATTGTACTTAATACCCGCGGGTGTCATGGATGTTGATGGATCCTTTTGTTTGTCAAAATACAACTTGGCAATAACTCTATAATAGCATGACGTTAGTTTGGAACGATCACCACTAAGCAAACATGAATGTCGGGTGAACTCTGTACAACTCCAAATCCCGTGTTTCCCCTTTGCTGCAAAGAATAAGTTGCACAATTTTATGCCCTTGCATTTCAGCTCCCACCCTACTAGGGTCAGAACGGAAAACTCAAAACCCAGCACCCCGTAGTAAGTGATACATACTTACATTTTCCACCATTTCCTCCCTGCTTATGAATATCTTCGTCCTTGACAATTCATGGGAAACGAGATCATATAATTCGAGATTTGTATTTAATGGTTCTGAAATAGGAGCCTTGCAGGGTATTCCCCAAATCGAAGGGCGAGAGTCGCTGTCTGCATCATTAAAATCGGTGTATGTGTTATCATTACCAATATCAGTAGTTGGGTGATAATCTGTACACCCAATTTCTTGATCAAAATCATCCTCAGAAATATGACATCCTTCTAGACTAGAATCATCATCGGAACAGGATCCTGAATCAACGTCATCAAACTGTGATTCTTTTGAAAATGACGGTCCATCCCACGTACAATTGAATTCACCAATACTTCTTGCAGGATTGTCGGACCCCTTTTCATTAAACCAATTGACCAAACCGTCATCTCGTTCCTTAAAAGATCTTGAACCACATGCCTCTGTACAGTTAAGGGATGGCGTCAATTTCATTTGATCCACAAATATCTCGGGGACTACCTCACCATTGAATATGAAACTTACGTCATCATCATTCAGAATTGAGAGTGGCATTGTCTTATCATTCACCGTGTATAGTTGAAAAATGTCATAACTGTTGCAATCTGATTTCATGAATTTGTGGAGAAGCTGTGTTAAACGTTCTAGGGTGTGATCGCCTACAGGTATACGCACATCCCCTACATTCCCACCGACATATTCGGTACCATTCCATACGTCATTGGTATACACAGAAATAATCTGATTCACCATATTCAACTGCAACTGCCAAGGGGAAAATAACCAAATCTTTTGTTAAGTAAAATCACCTTCATCTACTTAATTCAATAAATAGTAGGTAGCTAAAATTTTCAACAAAACACAGTGTAAGAAGATACCAACAATAAAGAAAATAATCAACGATTATTGACTATGTGAATGAGGTCAAACCATGTATCAAGATTTCACTATCAGCTGTCCACTTAAACAACTAATTTAATCCAAATGAACTATGGAAGTGAAACTAAAATTAGCTTGGCACCTCTTAAACATCAATTATTATCTATACACAACTTAAACAGAATCTCCATGTTATCCAAAAAGTCTAATACTCTGCATTAGGGGAAGGAACAATAACACAAACCAAAAAAATTGGGTGTACATCATACTAAATATCAAGAACATCTCAATTATAAGCACAATACATCGACACAAGTGGTATTAGTTCAACAACAAAGTAGATTCAGTCAAATCAACCTAGTAGTGCCAGTAGGCAAAAAAAATTGAATAATTGGGAACCTTACCGGAAATTGGAGAAGCCGACGCCCCTTATACTAGGTACGGTTGTGGATTCCTCAATACACCTTGAGTCGTTGAAGAACTTGCCGCCGTGAAGGAACTGAGGGCTCTACACCTTGATTGTCGCAGATAAAGACCTAATGGAAGACAGTTCACTATCGCCCAGTTCAAGGACGTTGACTGAGATGTCGGCGATACCCAGCAGAAAAAGATAACGACAGAGACCTTGGGTCGAGGGTGTTGAAATTTTCGTTACCCATACAAGAGAAGAATCAAGTCAAAGCGGGGAGTGGTGGTTTGGAGTCGACGTTAACTAGCGTGAGAGAAGAATCAGGCCAAATCGACCACTTTTCGTCGACGATAACCACCGGGATGGTGGGTTGGAGTGTGTTCACGTGGTGAAACTTCGCTTATAGCTGGGAAGGGACTGTGGTCACGGAGGAAGGGGTTTAATACCAGCTGAGAGAGGGGTGTGGTCATTGGGGAAGGGGTACCAGACGAGGGGTACCAGACGAGGGGGTGTGGACACGGAGGTGGGTAGGGGTGGAATAACATGTGGGGTGGGTGAAGGGTAAAAAAGTTCATTTTTTGTGTTTTGGTTAAAGTAAAAAGAATATAGTTTAAGTGTTGGTATTGATATTCGATAATTGTAAATAGGGTTTATTTGCCAATTTGGCACATAAGGGGTAAATTTATTTCATAATTAGTATTTTGTGATCAATAAAATTCTCTAAGTCACTGGATGTAGGTATTTCATCAACGAACCACTTAATTTACTTATCTTCATCGTTTATTGAGCTACAATTCTCAACAAAAAGAACCAAGTAAGGCTATAATGCACATAATAATAATAATAATAATAATAATAATAATAATAATAATAATAATAATAATAATAATAATAATTTTTCTCCCTCCTTTAACAGTACTATATATAATATTTTAAAGCAAGCCTAAAATAACAAATGTTTTGCACAGGGATTTATTTTACATATCCAGTAATAACAAAGGAAAACTGGCAAATCCTTTTTAGTGCAAACAGAGCCATTAACACTCATCTTACAAACAGAGCAAATCACACACTCATACTAATTAGCAAATCCTTTTCCCAACCCTACCTAAAATTTTCTTCCAACTTCTCAAGCAATCTTCACCTCAACCGTTTTCGGCTTCTTCGGCTCCGGCGGCGGCAGCTTCTCCACCGTCACAGTCAGCACTCCGTCCTGACAAACCGCCGTGATCTTATCAGTGTTCGCATTCTCCGGCAACACAAATTTCCGCATGAATTTTCCCACGCGCCGCTCCATTCTCACGTACTTAGCCCCTTCCTCCTCCTCCCGCTTCCTCTCGCCGCTGATCTGGAGCACATTGTCGTCCTCCACCTGCACCTTGATGTCGCCGGATTTCAATCCCGGCATATCGATCACGAACACGTAGGACTGCGCGTACTCCTTGACGTCCGCCGGCGTCGCCGCCATGGCTCTGGCGTCGCGGACGTAGGTTCGGGTGGGGGCATTGATTGATGATACCTTGGCGTCGGAATCGTCGGAATCGAGGATGTGATGGAGGGCGTGGTAGACTGGGGAATCGAGCCCTAGGAATCTGATGTCCATTGATCTGTTTTGAAGCTTCGAAATTGTTGAAAGCTTATCTTCCGATGGAATTCTGAGTGGATCGATGGGAGAGTGGTTGAATTGAAGCTGAATTTATAGCGAGGGGAAGAAGGATGAAGAAGTTTCTGGAGGGAAAAATGGATGGAGTGGAGAGTTTCTAGGACGTTCTGTTTCTTTCTTTTACTTTCTCTCTTTTTCCTTTTTTCTTTCTTTAATTACATTATTTATTCTTTTCGGGGAGAAAAATGGGTTGGACTTAAATATTCAGCATTTGGGGCGGCCTTTACTTATTGGGCTTCGAGGTAAAGCCCACAAGATAAAAGCTTACAATTATTTTTCTATTGGAGTTTTTGTACAATTGTACATGAATATTTTAAAATTTTTGGCTTAATATTGTCCATGAATATTTTTGAGTTATGTACACGGTCTATTGGACATGTTAAAGCAGGAATATTATATAGGTGGAGCATGTCTAAATAGTTGAAATACGTTTCCTAAAATATAACTAGTGTTGTATTAAAATATGTAATTAATGTATTATAATATGATGTGTATTAATAAATATATTTTATTTATATAATAAGATTTAGTCTTTAAATAGGGTTTTACATTATATACTTTTGTAAATACTGTGATCTCCTTAATTTAAACACCATAACAATACATATGGTATATAGAATTAGAGGAGACCACATTGTTTACACCGTAAACTTAATTTACATAAGTATTTGTGATATACTAATAATGGATCAATTCCGTTTCATTACATAAGTCTCACAAAAGACCTATCAGCTAGTCACACATAAACTCTTCTATACCCATGTCAAAATATTTAGAATTAAGTAGTCAAGACAAAAGTATCTTTCTATACTTGAAATTTTTTCTTTATTTTGTGTTCGGAAGTCGAACACATACTTAAAAAAAATAAAAAATAAAAAATTATATAGGTGATGTTTGTTTTAAATTTATTATTCTAGATTTAGATTTAATATATCTCCATATACACTATAACTCCTATTATCCATTACCCTCCCTTACTATGCATTATGTCTTCTGATATGAATTGGTGTGAGATAATAGATGAAAGAGAACAAACAAAGAAAAAAAAATCTTAAAAGCTTAAAACTCCAAAGAAAATTGAATGAGCTTGTATTGCTTCTAGATTTATATGTTTTTGAAAAGCTGATAATTAATTATTCTACACTTGATGAGTTTTAATTATTGAAAGTTTATTAGAATTAGAGAAAATATATCATGATGGATTACGAGCTTGCAGGATTAAACAATGATATTTTTTTATTTTAAGAAGAAAAATATAAAAATCTACAGAATTTGAACCAAAGTATATCGAGCGTTGCGTATATGAAGATACTATTGCATGTCTATTATTATTATAAAATTAAAATAGTCATTAGCTACAATATATAAACGTGTAATGTTTTCATACTGAATGTGATGCATTTATAATTAATTAAATAAAAGTTGTATAATAATTTATGTATTCTTATGTTTTTTTTTTATATTATTGGGGAATTGATGTATTCTTATGTTTTTTTTATATTATTGTGGGTCTCTAAAAGATTAATTAAAGACCATTATAAATATCTCATAGCTAGCCTCTTTACTTAATTATTTCGTGTTTAGTGGTTGGTTAACAATTTAACTGTATTATCATCGACATCAACATATGTATATGTATTGATATAATATAATAACCCTCGAAAAAGATAATATAAAATAAGTTAAGCCAAAGCCAAATATGCGTAGGTTTATCTTGAAAACAATTCTATTTTGTCATAATTTGATAGATTCAATCTAACTTTATGTCAATTTCAGAATATGCTCCCACTAAACAAATAATGTTTTTAACCTTTTATATTCCAATTTTTTATAAAAATCGTACTCTTTATATATGCCCCCATTCCATTTTTTCTTTTTTCTCAATCCTCCATACTTATATTCAAAACTATTAATACGTAATTATTATTCTGCATTACAATCTCAAAATTATACTTTAATTTAAAAAGTTTCATATTGTTGAAAATTCTGATACACCAACTAATCACCTTACAATTTTTGAAATATAGAATAAAGTAAAAATAATACTCTCAAGATATTCATTTTGTTATTTAGAACACTTTTGTAAATTGGGTTTACATACTATAGGCACCTGAATTTTATTGTCTATTAAATAAAAATATATTGCAAATTAATGCAATAATTATCAATTAATTATTTATTTATTAAGAAATTTAAATAAATTAATTTCTAAAATAAATGAATAAATTATTGATAATTGGGTCAGATCTAGTCAAATAAGCTCAAGTCAAATGGACACAACTTAAGTCAACAAGCCCAGCAAATCAAATACAGTCCGGCAGACTTAATTAAATTAAATAGGCTCAAATCCAACCTGGTAGGCTTAATTAAAGGAGAAAAACCCAACATATCTTTTTAAGGAGAAAATATCTCACAAGTGGTTATTTTCTCTACCTATAAATAAGCGTCTTCAGTCCTCATTCTAATCACACTAAAACATCTGAAGACGCGCTTTTGAAGAGATCAAGAATATGAGCAGTGATTCCTTGAGATCTTCAAGCATCTTCAAAGTCAAGAACCAGAGATTAAGGTGTCAAACCCCTTCAATCCGGCGTTCTTCCATTCAATCGCCTCCGATCAGAAATCAAGGTTCTAAGCCCCTCCGATCAGAAATCAAGGTTCTAAACCCCTCCAATCCGGCGTTCTTCCAGCCAACGGCCTCCGATCAGAGATCAAGGTTCTAAGCCCCTTCAATCCGGCGTTCTTCCATCCAACAGCCTCCGATCAGAGATTAAGGTGTCCAACCCCTCCGATCCGACGATCTTCATATCAAATTCATCCAGCAGTCTCCGTGAAGTCAACTATCTACCAAATTGAGCGGCGTACTTCACAGCAAATCTTCAAGTCAACGTTCGATCCGAACAAAGGCTCGACGCCTCCGGATAAACGTTATAAAGCCCCAAATCTGAGCTCGAACAAGGTTCATCCGAAGATTCAGCTCCGAAAGTTGAAAAGGTCGAGAAAATCAACTTAAGAGAGGAATCAGGGGACACATAAGCTGTTTACTCAAATTTTCAAGTTCAATCCATCTCAAATTATCATTGTAATTTCTTTTGTATTTATTATTTTAATAAATACAAATTTTGTTGTTACACATACATTAATATGTAAACTTTGTTATTTTTTAGTACATAAAAAAATTATTCCTTAAACACATAAATTGTTACTCTTCTAAATTAAAAAAATACTTTTCAAATTCATTTAAACCCTCATTTATCGATTACTTTTTAGTATATAAAAAACTACTCTTTAAAGACTTTAATTATTACTTTTCTATATAAGAAATTATTATTCTTTAAAAAAAAATTTATATACTAAAGAGTAATTTTAAAAAATAGAGTTTACATGTAAACCCGATTTACATGAGAGTCACTCTAAGTTTCAATATTCTTTTGTGCAAAATCATCGTTCTGTTTCAATCTTCCTTTGAGCAAAATCATCGTTCGTACGTATAGAAATGCAGGTGCTCGTGTTTTTTTTTCTTTCTTTCTGTAAAAGTTAGTTGTTAGTATAGTTAGTTCACTAAACACCTATATTTGCCCTTTCTCTCATCCTCTTTATAACTTCCCTCCTAATTCGTTTTCATTTTTCCAAGCATCCTTATAATTTCCCCCTAATTCATTTCTAATAAGAATGGATCAATAACTTTAATAAAGAGTCCAATAGCCAAGTAAGCTAACTTAATTACGTTTCTATCTTTTGGATTTTTAGAATTGATGAATCCCTCATACACTAGACATAAAATAGAGGAAAAAATTAATAGAAAAAGCCACGTCAAAGTTAAATTTTTGTATGCAAGACAATACAATACTTTGATTCTAACGAGTCGTACCCAGAAATAATACTTCTTATCTAACAATTGAACGAATATTGCTTTCTTTTTATTTATTAATATTTCGTTGATTTAAAATTTTATATTATCGTCTCATAAAATTCAATTTTATGATTTTACGCAATTTGCTTCTTTTTTTTTTTTCATGCACGTGAACATGTGTTTAGTATTTTTAGTATATATAAATAAATATCCACAATTCCACAATCGTAAATAATTGAATGGAATCTAATTCGGTGAATATAAATAACATTTTCCATAATTTATTTATTGTAAATTTGCCCGACCTTGTACGTAGCTGACTTCTGACACTTAAATAAGTATATTATTTTCCATACAATTATTGTTACAATTAGTTTAGGGTGCTTTTAATGTGGCGCTTTTACTTCATTATTATAATTTATGAAACTAGAAGTCTTCACCAACACCAGGGAGGTATTGGGTAATGATTTCGTAAATAAAAAAATAATAATAATAATAAAATGGAGAAAGAAAACGGAATCAACAAAAGTTAATATAATGACTTAAATATGGCGTTCATCCTCAAACAATGTAATACTCAGGTGGGTCAGCGTAACGTAAATTAAAGTATATAATAATATTTTAATATGTAGTGAGGTAAAATAAATAATATTTTAATATAAAATGTATTAGTGTTATGTATGATCTCATCAAGAGAAATAATTAACTTGTGTTTCTTTTACTAAAAAAATGAAATGCACAATTTGTATTAGTCGGACCAAAATGATGAGGTACTTACATTTTAATAGGATAAATGGGTTAATAAAAGTAGATAAAAATTGCGTGCATCGGGCGCCTCACCGTGTGCACAGATCCAATAGTTTTAAAATATTATAGTACATCCGTTCCATAATAGTTTTCATACTTTCTTCATTTATTTGTTTCATAATAACTTTCACACCAAAAAAGAAAAACATCACTTTATTTAACAACTTCAAAAGTTACTTTAAATTCAAATTTATCACTCTGTTTTCACTCTCATCACATTACTTTATGATAATTTATAATGTGCACTCGGGTGCACCTAAAGATAGGGTGCACCCACATACAAATATAAACAAAAACATATACAATTAAGAGTAAAAATGTATACAATTTAATTGTTAATTTTTTTAATGAAAATTGTATATAATATTCAATAAAATGTTATACACATATGGATATTAATTTTTTTAATGAAAAATTAATGTGAAAAAAGTATACAAATTTTACAAAACACGTATACAAAATAGAATAATATATATACAAAATAGAATAAAAAGGTATACACATATGGGTGCACCCTTGCACCCGGGTGCACCCAATATACACTCTTACTTTATACTTTATTTATGACCTAAAAATACTACAATACCCTTAAAAATCAATAAAATTTGTCAAAAAAATAATTTTTCTTAAATAATGTGGAACAGTAAATGTAAAAGGTAAAACAGAACGGAGCATTCTTTTTTTTTATGTTAAATGTCGTACACTTGTTACTAAAACTAGTACTCCGCTTTTCATTTTTCGAAAAAAAAATTCATTATTTTAAAAAATACTTGCACACTTTTTATTTTAATTCGTTTCAAAAATACTTGTACACCTTAAAAATGTGGAAACAATACACAATATCAATAATATTATAATATTACAATATTATAAAAATGTCACATTCTTTTTACACATAATCTAGTAAAAATCAATTATATCATACATTTATTCTATTAAATTACCCAAAATACTCATCATCTTTCTTATATCATTAAAACTCTGTGTCACCAAATACGTGCATGTATTCCTGGACGGAGGGAGCACTATCTTTCTTACTTAAACAATAATATCATTTATATTTTAATCTACTCTTTAAATAAAAAATAATATCTTATGAATTAAAGTGTTATACCCTTTAAAATAAATTGTTAATGTATTATGAATTAAAATGTTTCTTATATCATTAAAACTCTGTGTCACCAAATACGTCCATGTATTTCTGGATGGAGGGAGCAATATCTTTCTTACTTAAACATTAATATCATTTATATTTTAATCTACTCTTTAAAAGAAAAATAATATCTTATGAATTAAAGTATTATACCCTTTAAAACAAATTATTAATGTCTTATAAATTAAAATGTATATTTTTTAGAACTATGTTACGTATCTTTAAACTACTGGTACGCTAGAATGCAAAAAAACCAACTCACTCTTGGAGATCAAGATCTCTCACACAATAGAAATACTTTTAAAAATGTCATTATTAATCATATATAACATGTTTTATAATTTTTTTATATAACATGAAAAACTAACTATCCTATAAAAATTAATATATTAGAAGGAAAAAAAAAAAGGACAAAAATCTCCTGCATAGCCAATTTGTCTACAAAATTGAGATGGAACTCATAATCATGGAAGTAAGAGTAACAGTGTAATACTGTTTCGATAGACAATATGGCCTTTCAAAATTAATCGAATCTATTTAAAATTCAAAAAAAAAAAAAAAAAAATGAATTGGCAAATGGCCACCACGATTCACGAACCCATAGTTTTCCACCAAATCAATAAGCTCCATTCATGTCCACGCTATGCTAGCCCACCATAATATGAAAGGCTGCGCCGCACTGAATCCCAAGAAGAAACAAACACTCACTTCTCGAAAGAATAACCGACACGTGTCCACTCTCTCCCTGATCCGCAAAACCCTCGAATTAACTCCCCCAAATCCATTAACCCTTCTCGCCACCGCGCCACCCTTTTTCAGCTGCTTCTCCTCCTCCTTTATTCAATCTTCTCCAACTCATCACCAGATCTTCTCATCTCTCATGCCGACTATTGCCAAATGATCAGCTCCAAGGTAGCTGTGGGGAAATGCTGGATCTTTTTGTGCTGACTCACTTTCGTTCTTTAATCTGTTTGCGCAAACGGAAAAAAATTCTGCCCTATTTGGTTTTTCTAATCTAGGGTTGAATTTCTCTAGTTTGTTGGATTCTCCGGGATTAGGACATGGTTTTGTGTTTAGTATAGTGTTTGCTACAGAGTTTGCTGGCTTTTATATTTTCTCTGGTTTTTTTTTTATATTTTTTTTTGGTTATACTAACAGCTAAAAAGGGTTTAGGTTTTTTAAGAGGTTTTTTGAGGGTTTGTGTTGGATTAAGGAGGCGTTTTGTTGTTTCTGTTTTCGATTCAAGAGATTAAAAGTGGCGAAGATGAGTTTAAGTGCTGCAGAGGATGATTCTGCATCTGAAATCCATCTTCCAGCTGATATAGATTGGCAGATGCTTGATAAATCCAAGTTTTTCTTACTCGGAGCCGCCCTGTTTTCCGGCGTCTCCGGCACACTTTACCCGATCGTGGTGTTGAAAACGCGGCAGCAAGTGATGTTGAACGATGTTTCCTGTTTCAAAATGGCGAGCTCCATCTTCAAATCCGAGGGCTGCCGGGGGTTCTACCGAGGTTTCGGCACTTCCCTGATGGGGACAATACCTGCTCGAGCTCTTTACATGGGAGCTCTGGAAGTTACCAAGAGCAATGTTGGCAATGTTGCTAGTGGCCATCTGAGATTATCCGAGGCCTCAGCTTCTGCCATAGCTAATGCTGCAGCTGGTTTGAGTGCTGCCATGGCTGCTCAGTTGGTTTGGACCCCAATTGATGTTGTCAGCCAGAGGCTAATGGTTCAGGGAGCTGGTTTTGAATCGGGTTCTTGTGCCATTGGATTGAAGAAGTACAATGGTGGGATCGATGCTTTTAGGAAGATAATGAATGCTGATGGAGTGAGGGGATTGTATAGAGGGTTTGGGATATCTATACTAACTTATGCTCCTTCAAATGCAGTTTGGTGGGCTTCTTACTCGATTGCTCATAGGGCAATCTGGGGTGGGATTGGTTGCTATTTCAGTAAGAAGAGTGAGAGTGGCAGCAACGGTGGGTATCGGCCCGATGGGATGTCTGTGTTGGGAGTTCAGGCAGTGAGTGCAGCCATGGCTAGTGGAGCATCAGCATTGGTGACAATGCCACTCGATACGATTAAGACGAGGTTGCAGGTTTTGGATGGGGAAGGAGGTGGTAGATCACCAACGATTACACAGACTGTTAGGAACTTGTTGAAGGAAGGTGGATTGAGTGCTTGTTATAGAGGGCTCGGGCCGAGATGGGCTTCGATGTCCATGTCTGCGACGACCATGATCACGACCTACGAGTTTCTCAAGCGTCTCTCGACTAAGAACCAGGATAGTTTTGGTTTGTAGTTGAGTTTTTGAGGAGAAGAAGAGTAGGGGTGGGTGGGTGGGTGGGGGGTTACAGGAATGTTTACTGTGTTTTCAACCCATGTTTAGAAAGTTCATCTTTATCTGGCCTTTAAAAACTGGGCTCAAATCATACCAGTGTAAATTCTGTACAAATGTAGAAAATGCATTTCCACTTTCTTGATTCTTGATTATGTTAAAAGCTCCATTGCTGTTTAAACACTTGGCATTTTCTTGTTTTCTTACCATAAACGATTCCAACCAATCCGGATGTAGAACTTGTGGGAATTGTTTCAGAGCTCTTACATTTGCTGATCAAATGAACTTGTTTCTTACTGAATAAATTCAAATGAGCTTTCATTATATGATTTTGAATTCAGTATGGAGTTGTTCTATTTGATTATCAGATGCAATGCTTATTCAGATATCATATTTCTTGCGATGCAACAATGTCGTGCCTCATGCTAAGCAACTCGTCTTTGTTCGACAACCATGATCCGGGTCAAGTTTTGGAGATGTTTTTGTCATCCAGGTTGCAGATTTGTTTGAAAACTAGTGAGAGTTTTTAAAATTAAGTTTACCAAATTTGTATTAGTAATGAATAATGTGTAAATTCTTGATTTAGACAAAACTAAGATCCAAGTTAGAGTAGTAGTAGTTTTGTGATGATTTATTGTTGCTAAAAGTGGGATGGATATTCCTGAATCCAGTGGAAAGGGTAGTGAATAAAACCGTGAGCTGAAGTGATGGTGACATTATCCATTACAGGTCATTTTTTCACATTTCTATGACAACAAGGACCACTCTTATCCCTTTAAAATCATTCCCCCTCCACTCTCTCTCTCTCCCCCCTAAAACAGCACCTCATCTCTAAGTCTAATTTGATGTTTTTATCAAGTGAAATAACTTGTGATGTGTATTGTAGATGTAAGATGAAACCTTAAATTTGAACTTAAGATTCTAATCAGTCATATGGACAATCTTGAGTTGTAAAGATGTTACAACACAATATTCCATAAAATCAGCAGTCATGAATGGGTAAACCTCAATAATTTTGCTGTCCCTGTCTAGATGCATCTCACCATGCCCTGCTTCACCCCTGTGCAACCGTATTGATTAGGGTGCTTCACCGTACATCTCCCGTTGAATTTTTTTTATTATTATTTCATCTCTTATTACATTACAAGTTGCTCTCTACAAATTGAGCATGTAACACTTCCATGTAATTCTTGAATCTTGATGTTTTCAAAATGATTTTTACAGGAGAAAGGGCATTAAATGCTGGACCATCGAAGAAGAAACAAGGCATTAAATGCCAGGCACAAGTTACACTCGAATTCACCCGTATTCCAAATCACATATTTCACAATAGTGTTATATATATTTTTTTTTTGATACCGAGGTTCCGGGCTTACGCCCGACTAGTCCTCGAGGAAACAGTCCCGGGCCCTCAGAACTGCCTCCAAGTAAATCGCGGTAATCACACAATGGATCACAGGTTCCTAATATCTTTAACTACTTCCTAATATCTTTAACTACTGCGCACAAGGAGTTGATCCCCAAGTGATTGCTCCATGCTGACCCTCCCCAAGTGATTGCTCCATGCTGGTGATTGCTCCATGCTAACCCTCCCCCTAGCTCAGCCGCAGGTTCCCACACTGCCGCTTGTAGCCCTCAATATTAATTGTTCCACCATTGCGCTCCGGGGGGCTTGAACCCCTGACCTTTCAATCAGGGGCACCTCAATGTTGACCCCTCAACCACTGGGCCAACATATCATTGGTTATAGTGTTATATTTCTTGAAAGGATGTCATGTTACAATCATTTGCTATATTAATATCAAGTGTAAAGAGTTTAATGATCTGAAACACGATTACAAAATAGAGGATCCAACTTGATTCAGTTAAGCATAATTTTTTGTCTCAAAAGAGTAGACTTGATGGAGACCATCAAGTCGAGTATTACTAAGCTATTCGTGTGTTTTAGCATTTTTTCAACAATTTCTACGTAACTTGCAAGTTGGCTCGACTGAATTACACCCATATGCTAAGCATAAGTGATCTTAGATGAGTAATACATAATGCATTAGCCACAAAATAAAACCTTAGAATATTGTCCTTCATTAGAAAATCAGATAAGCAAGCATCATTCAAGATAATACACCAAGGTCCTTACGAGGCTGTCTTTATTTGAAAGATCTAATCAAAGCAACGTAAACTAAACATGATTTTGAATCTGAAATTTGAATCAGAATCGAATACTTCAAAAGAGAAGTAGAAATTAGCCAAGGATGAACTGCCAGGTTAACCATATGAGGAAGGGCACGATCATGTCACCGTACTGAATCGTGCACATCTGTCGACGGATAACATAAGCATGTCGTTCGGCACCATAACACGGGAGCGAGTCCTGGTGTTGGTAGTGGCGCCCATTGTCGAATGGGGTTGGTGAAAAACATCATCATTGTTGAAGATGCAGGAGACGTCAGAGCCTGAGGTGGTGGAAGTCCCCCAGCTGCTGCTCTCCGAGTGCTGTACTTCTGGCTCTTTACACATCTGCTCGATGAGGTTTCTACCTGATGTTTGGGTAGCAGGCTTCGACTGTTGAGCATTTTTTGTGTTCAAGAAGCGCCCTCCGCTACCTCTAGCTCTCCTCAAAGCATGACGGTGGCGAGACTCGTGAAGATATCCCTACACCATTGAGGGTGGAGTTGGTTAGCAGTAGAATTCCACTGGAGGTAATGTGAAGACATCTGAGTCTAGACATACCTTTCTTGTTTTGGCCAACTTATTTTGAGCCTCGAGCTTTGCTCGGATCTGCCTACGCCTGAGGATGGCATGGTATTGTTTTGAGTTAACATATATGGGGATGCCCTGTGTGTAGTCTAGAGGAAGCACAACTCTTCCTGGTGCAACCCCCATCATTTGAGGATAAACCTGGTTCGATTTTCAAAATAAGTGTAACGGAAGAGATACGACACCAAAGGAATCCACACACTCCAAGCAAAGCAAGTTGGGGGTTGCACAAGTGATTGACATTTATATTGAAGAGAAAAAGATAGGATGAAATATGAAAAATTCAATCTAACACTCATCGACTAGGTGTCGTCCGTACAACTATAGTTCTATGTCTTGTTCACATGTGAAAGGGTTACCTGGAATCCATTTTTCGAATAAAAAAGCTAGAGTCTGCTGGTAATATTATTAAGTAACGGGAGAATACAGTGTTGTGCATGCAAACCATACTGAAGAACGTTCTAGATCAATATTACTCATACTACTAGATTCGGAATGAGAAGAGAAGAAGCTATAAAGTTTGATAAGTACAACAGAATTCGGCTCATAAACAGCTGCCATCTTGCCAAAACTAGGTGAAGCCAAAGGGTAGAACATCCAATCCTGCAAGAAAAATTGAACCGTTGGAAATATCAGCAACT
This sequence comes from Pogostemon cablin, assembly GCA_023678885.1. Taxonomy (NCBI): domain Eukaryota; kingdom Viridiplantae; phylum Streptophyta; class Magnoliopsida; order Lamiales; family Lamiaceae; genus Pogostemon; species Pogostemon cablin. The sequence continues at coordinate 19,577,516 of CM042955.1, forward strand.
GGTGTTCTGCTCAGCTTTATTGTTAGCGTATAGCATTTCATACTTTTGTAGAAGGGTCGCATTGGAAAAAGTATGCACATGATTGTAAGAGAAATGATAACTGACCAATTGCTGATTATGGTCAGTCTGTACTTGATTGCTGAGGTAGTCTCCATTAGCGCATGATAGAGATGGTTCTACACAATTCTCCTCTCTCATCTTACAAGTTTCAATCGAACCTATACATGAAAACTTGTTATTGATTCAACTAACAAATGACAAGCTTCATACAATAGACTACTTTGGACTGAAATGTTCCATATTCGGTACATGTTGCACAAGACACTTAAATCAGTTGAAGATCGAGTCTACTATGGTTAAAGGGAACAAACACCTCATGAGTTAAGTTGCCTGTTTTCTTTCCATTGCCGAGAAAGCCATTATTACACTTTTCCCACCCTACCATCTCAACACCTTTGCAAAATTCTGAAACAACATAGAAATGAACTGTGTGCCCAATCATGGGAATTTTGTTTATACCATCAACGAGGAAAACTGACATAAGTCATGAGTATACCGAGAAGAATCTTAAGGGACTAAATATACAGATAAAACTGATCAGTATAGCTGAGGAACATGGAAAGTAGTGTCATAATCGGGATCATGGGCAGGTAAAAACGGAATTATTGAATCTAAAAATAAGAGAATTCCTAGATGGGACTCTGCTCTTTCTTTTCATTATTCATGCATAACATTATATAGGGGAATCTGAGATAATCCAACCATACCATGCTGAAACACAACATTTTGCACGTGGAAGTTGCTTCTAGCAGAAGTAGCTGCTTCGTGATGAGATTGTCCAGTCGACAGAGTTGAAGAGGATTCCTGTTCTTGGTACTGGGACTCAGACAAGTTAACATGATGAGGTTGTTCAGCTGTGTTGTCCAGCTCAGTAGCCACACTCTTCGATTGAGAAGCCTCTCGTGGTTTGGTGTTGAACAGCATAGGTATGCGATTGCCAAACAAGGTTGCAAATGAATCGGCAGTGTTTCGATCAATGTCTTTGCTGGATAAGCTTTGCATCCTACAAATGTTCCCTAATCTTTAGTTTCGAAATCTTGATCAACACCAACAAATTCAACTATACTCGATTATTGCAGCAAGATGAATCTATTAGAGGCATGAACAGAGAGTTTCTACAAATTATGATAACATTAAATCACTAAATAGACATTGTTAGAGTGATTGATTAAATATAAAATGATACACAGCTCTACAAGCTTGCGCTTTCAGACAAGATGGTCACGTAACATATGTGAAATAGTCTCCAGGAAAAAAACTTCAGCAGCAAACACTGCAATTACTTTGTTTATATGTAAAAAGTGAGCAACTAGAGATTGTATATTTCAAGCAACACATATTGAGCCCTCTAAATCTTGAAAATTTTCCAAGAATTAGGCAACACATGGCATTTACTGAATTAGGGCACACTAAATCTATGGTCAAGCAACAACCAGCTGAGAATTGCCAAATTTTGAGTGATGCAATTCCAAACACAGTCAAGGAAGACTACCCCAAAACAAGCAACAAGAATTATTACATAAAATCAAAAGAAACTTATTCATCATCAAAAGCTAACTACAAGATTACCTAATTCAACCAACAAGATCAAATCAAACCACCAAAGAATTCATCATATAACAACAGTAGAGAAAGGCAGCTGTTGCAGGTATTGGGAGATGAAAAGTCACAATAATTCTTCACCAAATTTCATGAAACTAACAACAAGAAGAAGAAAAAAACCCTTTAGAAGCACAAAATTTTAAAGGTTAAATCTTTACTTTGCAAACACATGGAAGAACGAAACATGAAATCCCAGAAAGAAACAAAAAACAAAACACCTGATTCACAATATCAGAAACAAACAGAGGAAACTTGTCCAAGGGAGAGATAGAGAAGTAGACCTTTAGAGAGAGAGAGAGAGAGAGGAGAATCTAGTCGACACGGATTCTTCTTTGATAAGCACTGATGATTAGTTAAGAGGGTAATGCAAGAGGGTAATGCAACTGAAATATGATGATAATGGGTGTACCCCACTATTAGGGGCCTCATCGCCCCTGCCCTGGGAATTGGATTGGTGGAGGAAGTAAATCGCAGGATGTGCCTCAAGTGGCTTATAGCGCTTATAGGGAGGGCTCACTGTTAAACTTGTGCTTGCAAGGGGCCAAATTCATGTCAAAGGCAGGATTCGAACCCCCACCCTGCAGCAACCAAGCTCAGCTGGAAGGCCTTTCCACCCTCCCCTCTATCACTTGAGCTATGCCCTGGGGCAAAAATATGATGATAATCCTCAGTAGTGTAGTAGTGAGAGAAAGAGAAAAGCAAACCCCACTTAATAGTAGTATACAGTAATTAAAACAGGAAGTGATTAAAAAAAGCAAAAAAAATAAGATTCATTTAAAAATCTCCACCACCAAATTCCTCTCCCTTCTGGAATCTTGAAATGGGCACCCTAATCTTTGGATTAAACTAGGCAATGAATTCAATTAAGTGAGGTTTAATGGCATACCAAACCCTACTCTTTAGATAATGCTACTGCAGTTTGACAGGTCACTGGGAAAAAGTGAGCTTTAATGTGCATGTGGTGCTCCAATCAAAAAGTTTTCACCCATATTATATTATGTAATAATTATTTACAATTTAAATATGTTTTATGAAATTGTAAAATATCTGTGTGGATTAAATACTACAGTTGGAGTCTGAATAGTATTTGGAGAAGAAGTGTTGGTCAAATTCTAACATTCTTGTCTTTTACCCTGCATTTCTTGACCACTCAAATGCATGTCCTTTCTTTTGTTTTTCCAAAACAGACATTTTTTTATCAAAATTTTGGTTAATTTATTGGGACTCCTTCACATTTCACATTTCTTTCTCAGTGATAAATATCAACGGGCAACAGCCAACAGAGTCCATTACTCTACTGCAAAAAAGCTATTTATCCAAAAGTATTGTTAAAATGCTTAATTTTAAAAAAAGAAAGAAAAAAGAAAAATGGACTCAATTATTAACTCGATTAAAATAAATGACTCGATTTTATATATTTATTTATGACTCAATTGCATATACTATATATAATTCGATTGAAAATATTTTTATGGTTTAATTGTACATATTATAACTTGGATGAATATTTATGACTTAATTAAAGTTTTTAAATCAAATCACAAATTGAGTTGATGTTTAAATTATTTAGAGCATATTAACAATAATCACTAAATAATGTGATATTTAAAAAAAATGAGTCAAGGATGTTTAAGTTATTTAGAGCATATCATCATTAATACTATTAATTTACAAGTGCTTGCCAATTTTTTTTTTTTAATTGTGAGGTGGCGGTTCCACGTTGCTCCTTGAAAAATTTTATGTTTGTGGCGCTCTCACGTTGATCCCGCAATTAATGTATATTTAATTTAATTTAATTTAAAATAATTAATATTTTGTAATCCTACCATTAATACATCTTAATTTAAATATTTAATAATCCTACCATTAATACATAATAATATTATTTTAAGTTTATATAAGTAATTTAATTTAATACTTTAAAAAAAATTTTATATCCTACCATTAATACATAATAATATTATTTTAAGTTTATATAAGTAATTTAATTTAATACTTTAAATATTTTTTTATTTAATCCATAAATTTTGTGTAAATTTTAAATTATTTATTTTCATTGGATTTTAACTTATTTATTTTCATATTTAGCATATACATTTTAATTAAGGTATGGTACAATCGTTATAAAGTTTTGGTAAATTTATAGTATTATGTAATAATATTATTTTAAGTAATTTTCTTAATATTATTTTAAGTAATTTTCTTATAAAAGTTTATGTAAGTAGTTAAATTTAATACTTTAAATATTTTTAATTTAATCTGTAAATTTTATGTGTATTTTAAATTATTTATTTCCATTAGATTTTAAATTATTTATTTCCATATTTAGCATATAAATTTTAATTAAGGCATAGTAAATCGATTAGTTATAATTTTTTTGGAAATTTATGAAGAAACAAAAAATTTTTGTTGTTGTTTGATTATTTAAATTAAGTTTTAATAATTTTAGGGAAGATGGAGTATATTATTAAAATTTAATATTTTTAAAGTAATTTTGGTGTTGATTTTAAATTATTTATTACCATATTTATGTTTACATACAACCTTTAGGATCCTTCATGAATGATGTTTTTTCAAATAAAATGAGTACTCCAAAAGGGAAGCGTAAATTGGTTGACTTTGAGACTATTAATGATGATGAAGATAATGCTCTGGATCAGACTCAAATGTCTGCCACGAATAAAAGGATGATTCTAAGTAAAAGTTGAATATGATCTATCTTAAGAAACAAAATCTATTACTTCATGAAATACTTAGGATTTATCCATAAATTTAATTATAACTGTAGACTTAGATTATCATAATTTTTATGAAACTATGAATGATTATTTTAATTCTATTATCAATTATATCCTTCAAACTTTTCTAGAATAAAGAATTAATGTTTATTTTAATATAATTACCAACTCTGTTTTTCATATCAAGTAGATATGCGACACCACAAGAATAAGAATTCAGAATCTAAAATATCTCATACAAAATTAATTTATTCAAAATAGTCTCAAAAAATTTAATTTTACCTACAAATAAAACCATAACTTTTAACTTTTCTCTAAAATGGTCATTAAAACCTAAAAATGATCAATTTTATTTATGAGTTTAAAATATTAATTACTTTAAACATTAAAATACTTAAAATAAAATATTAATTGCATTATTAAAAATATATTAAAAAGGAGGGGGCCTAAAAATACTTTGTCTGGATGAAGAAGGGAAAGCAAGCAACAACACATGTAATGTTATGTTTGGTGAGGTTTTTAGAAATTTACAGTAATTAATGTTATAGATAATATAAATACGATATGATTATATTTCACTTTTTATTTATTTCAATTCAATTACATAATATACCATTTAAAGGTAACATCATAATTACAATAAATAAAGATAAATATATACGAATATGAAAAATAGAACGAAAATAACATTACATCAAAATATATCGAAATTAACATAATAAAGTAAAGATCATTTAAAAAAGTTATATTATAAAAAATATAACCCGTGTAATACACGGGAAACATAGTAGTATTAACAATAATCACTAAATAATGTGATATTCTAAAAAAATGTTAAACAAACCATAAATTTATACTACTATTATTATTATTTTTAATTTAATAATAAATAGTTGACATTATTCTTTAAAATAATAAATATTGTTACTCTTTCAAAGAAAAATAACTAGTACTTCAATCCTCGGTTCATTCTAAAAGTTTTTATTTTATTATTTCAGCTATTTTTATTTTTTTAGTAAAAGAGCTCTCCACATGACTCATCATTTAAAATTAATATAATTATTTAATACACATAAAAAATTATGCACCTAGAAAAAAATAAATGACCACCTTTAAAATTGGAGGGAGAAAGTATCTTTCCCTCTCAAAATTCCTCTTTCATTATTTTCATTCCTCCCACGAAAATTTTAATCTTTCTAAAATGGTAAAAATTATCAAAACAATTAACTTCATCTAAACACTATTTATAAAAATATCAATTATACCTAACACACTTAATATGTTTTATATTTTATAATTAGAAAATAAAATACTCCAAAATAATAATGATTTTAATTTACGTGGAAAAAAAAAACAAACTAATTGTAAAGGAGAGAGTAACATTTTTAAATAATAAAGTAAAATAATTTAGATACTCCTGTCATCCCTGGCAATGGGATCAATTTCTTTTTTGCATGCAAGAATAATATGCGATGAGTAGTTATATTAGAGGATATGTGGGTTTTATATTATAACTAGTAAAAAGCCCGTACGATGCGTGGGATATACTCCCTCCGTCCCAAAACAATTGACACATTATTTTTGGGCACGGAGATTAAGGAGTATAATAATTTAATGTAAAGTGAAGTGAGAGAAATAATATTTAATGTGTAGTGGGTAGTTGTATTAGTGGTGAGTGTGATGTGTGTGTAGGTCCATGTAAATAAATAAATTGTTTTAGTGTGGGTCCCATATCCTTAAAAAGGAAATATGTCAATTGTTGTGGGACAACCCAAAAAGGAAAGCGTGTCAATATCTTTGGGACAGAGGGAGTATGTATTTTTAATAAATTAATTTAGTAATATAATAGTAAAAAAATATAAAGAAAATATATTAATTAAATTAATATGAATACATATTATTTTATAAATTAATATTTGTAAATTAATACATATTAATAATTAAAGAAAATTTATTAATTAGATTAATATATTTATTAATAGTGTGTTAATCATTTACATGTTTATAATGATTTCTTAATTTATTTTATTTTATAATAAAAAAGTTCAACTATTAATATTAATTTTTTGTAAAACTAATTTGAGTACATCTATATCACTATATGGGGTATTATTCCATAGTAGATAAATAATTTTTTATTTTTTTTATATAAAATAATTATTCAATTTTTAAGATTAATATTTTATAATTGTCTTTTTTATTATCCCCGCATACATCATTTTTTTATTTATATAATTAGTTTATATTATTTGAGAAATTGTAATAACCAATAAAATACAATAATAAATTAATCAATATATAATAAATATTTAATTCCTTAATATTAGATAAGTTAATTAATCCCTTAAAATTAACTAAAGTCTGATTGCATAAAAATTAATTAAAATTGTCCAGTATTATAAAAAATAACAATTAATTGTTTTTATTATATGAAATAATTATTCAATTTTTTAGATTTATATATTTATATTTTTTTAACGTTCTGAAATCCTAACATATATCACATTTATCTTCGTGTAAATTTTTGTTTAGAAATTGAAATATATAAATAACTAATAAAAATTATATGATAGTTAAAAAATATACGAAAAAATTAATATCATACTAATTGAATTATGTAATTAAATTAAATAAAATATGAAAATATTATTTGCATGAATATAAAAAATAAACTGTTAAAGATTATAGAACCAAGAATAAAAAGAATAATAACGATGTATAATAAATCACAAAATAAAAATAAAAATAAAAATATTAAATTTGTAACATTGTTCTAATTCATTATTTTTAAAATATAATAAAATAATACAATTTCTACTTAAAATTATTTTTAGCAGTACTCATATTGCTGTCGTAAATAGTGTGTGAGTGTTTGGATCTTCTGTGTCACTTTAGTGTAACATCTCTTACTTCATTTCGTTAGATGATTAACATGTAGAAAAGAGGAGATAAACTATACCCTTAGTCAATGCTTAAACCCCTTGAGGTAAGGGATTGGATTTCTCCACCCCGCTACTTGTCATTCTCTGAAAGGATGTTATAGGAAATGTCAAACTAAAATGTCACATGACATTTCGTACTATGTGAAACATATTGTTAAAAAAAATTAAAAAGTAAAAAATCATTGAAGAAAAATATACAAAATCTTTAAAAAAAATCATGTAAAATTACAAATTTAACCCTTCACTCAAATAAGATCTATATCTTTAATTAATGCTTTGAATACCCTAATCACTTTCTAAACCCACAGCATAGAACATGTCTGCGAAATCTTCACCTTCCTCGTTGCTACTTTGCCGCCCGTCAATTCATGTTCAAATTTGATAACAGCTTTCGTATTGTAAAGGTTGTGGCTTCTAGTGATCCGGGCCGCCACTCATGAACAATCATTTTGGTGGGCGGATTGCGATGAAAGCTCGTCATTTCCTACTATGGACTCGATGGTGATATTTTCCTACAGCTTAACATGCCTTGCATGAACCAAGTTGAATAATATCATTAAATTATTGTAAAATAATAAATACATTACCAAATTGCTATTTTTATATATAATTAAACAAATAATAAGGAAAAGCTTATTGGTATCTTCTCATATTTCTTCTTGTCTGTCATTGTCGATGAAAAGTGAAAGAAACATGATTATTATCATGTTATTACATAATAAATATATACACTCTAAAATTAATATGTTTTAATAATAATTTAAAAAATTATTGAAGAAATGCTAATGGGATCCTCTCATCTTTCTCTGGATCGATGAAAAGTGGAAGGAGCAGGTTTGAATGAGGGGATATTGGGTGTATAAAGCAATTTGAAAATATTGAAGTGGGTATTGGATGTATAAAGTTATTTGAAAATATTAGAACATATACAAAGTACAGGGTTATAATTGTATAATAGCATTTTTAAAAAGTTATTTGAAAATATTAGAACATATACAAAGTACATGGTTAGAACTGTATAATAACATTTTTAAAAAATTCGAATACTCTCAGCAAATTAAGTTTGGGTGACAATATCGCCGCCCTTAAGAAAAATGATCCACACCAATCAATGAATTTTTTTTCAAAAAAAATTCAAAAGTAAAAAATCATTGAAGAATAATATATAGTAGAAAAGTAATAATGATTCAAAAAGTAGAAATAAGAAATATAATATCACAAAAATACCTTGATCTAATGTTCAATTAAAATATATATACGCACAAAACAAAATAAATTAAATTAAAATTAAAATTAAAATTATATGATCTAAAAAGAGAGAAATGAAAAACAAAGTGTACCTAAACCCAATATTCTTTTATGATACAAAATTAAAAGAAAAGTGAATAAAATTTTGAAGAGAATTAATTTCAATATAGTTAAATAAGAAAAATAATATAAAAAAATAAAAATAATAAGAAAATAACATAGCACTAACATAGTTAGAGTAATATATCACATATGCATTAAAAAAAATTCACAAATAATATTATAAAGATGTTTCTCTCTCTTTTATTTTTAATAAATTATAAAAATATAAATGCAAAAGTGTAATTGTGTATAATGGTAAAATTTTGATCTCATATTCTATTCAACTATATATAAACAAAAAAAATATATATATATATATATATATATATATATAATAAATTAAAATAAAATTAGCATCGAATATAAATGACAATCATTTTTTTTTTAAATCGGTATTAATAGATGACAATTAAGAATGATCCACACTATTCAAATATTTTTTTTATTTAAAAAGAATCGTTGAAGAAAAATATATAGAAGTAATAGTAAATTTTAAAAAGCAGAATTAAGAAATAAAATATCAAAATAAACTTTACCATGTGTTCGATTTAAATATATACATGCTAAAAAAACAAAATATATTAAATTAAATTTAAATAAAATCAAAATTATATTAAATATTAATGTTAATCAATCTCTTGAAATCAACAACAATTGATTAAGTGAAGATAATCATGAAGAATGAGCTTCAATATTAAGGAAATCTCTTATTTTTAAAACATAAAAAGTCAACAAAAAAAATTATAAAAAAATATGCAAAATTATAATAGTAATCTAAAAAGAGACTGAAATGAAATACGAAGTGTATCTTGAAACCAATACCATTCAAATATGTATATACACTCTAAATTAATTAGTATTAAATTCTATTCAAATTAGCAATAAATATAAATTTTAATTAATATCCTTAAATAAGCATAAATTGATGACACTCATAATAATTAAGAAAAATGTTAAAATAAAAGCCTACACATTAATATAATTAATTAAATAAGAAAAACTAAATATAATCAAATTAATCTCAAAATTACATATCATCAACCAACAATTCTAATTATGCCATATCATCTAAAAAAACTCTCCAATAGATGTCTTTAGATTGTAGTATTGTGTATGGGTTACATTTGTTAAAAAAAAATAATAATAACAATAAAAAAAATAATGAAATCACTGAGGCTCAAAATAGTAAAAATGATCACACTTGCTTACCGAAGGGGGAAATTACTACATTTCATAAAAGTTATTGCCTTAAAAAATAGGAAAACAATTTACAAATGTTTCGTATAGTACCTCTGAATTAATGCGCAATTTGTTTTGTACCTCTGAATTATGAGCAATTTTCAGAGACAGTAGGAGTATAGTTTATAAAACTGAATAGTAGGGGAATTAAATTGATAAACATTAGACTTTTTTAATTCCTTATGCAATCAAGGAAAAAAATTGTTGCTTTTTAATTGACAAAATACAAAATCGTGTTCATGTACACGTGATGTTTTATTTACTCTCCCAACTTCAACTTCACATTTCAAATAAAAAGAATAAAAAATTTTAAATATTATTTCCACAACATATTTTAATTACAAATTTACCATCCATCTTAACACACACAACAAACATACTTTACAATTTGACATACACTTCTGTTAACCGAGTTCACATAATAAGTTGTGAGAACATTATTGGTTTATATTCTATTATACTTAAGGTTTAAATTTATTTTTTGAATTTAAAATATTTAAGGATATACTTATATGTGCAATTTCCAAATAGAGAGTATGATCGTAATGAGTGAATGAACATCAAAATTAAAAAATATGCATCGAAATGAAGGAAATATTGATCGTAATGAGTGAATGAGCGGATATACTTATATGTGCAATTTTCAAATAGAGAGTATTTACATGACACATGATTCACACTATACTCATTCTTACTATTTATTACTACAAAATGGAGTACCAAATCACTACGAAATAAATTAAAAAGTACTCTTTATTAATATCCATACAAATAACAAATGTGAACTATTAATTAATATTATACTATCTAATTGGTCCCTTTAAAATGTGTGTATTTATTTTTAACACGTAAATTAAAGATATAATATTTTAATCTATAGTAAGTAATTATATTAATATTGTATAGAGACTCTATATAAATATTATTAATGTGTATGTCTCATCTATTAAAAAGGAAATACACATTTTGACAAATACTTGTGTGAATTGGGTTCACGGTGTAAACTATATGGTCCCCTAATACCCTATGTTTTGTTAGGATTTAATTTAAAATGGGATAATATGGTTTATATCGTGAATCTAATTTATAGAAGACTAATCTCACACACTTTCATAAAAACTCGTAAAGACGTACGTACGGAACTACGGATAGAGCATATCCTAAACTTAATAACAACACGCTATGAATTCCCTTCAAAGGAATTATATGTCTGTCCATATATATTGTGGACTCAAGAACAGCAAACTGTAGATTGTCTATAAGTCTATTACAACATCTTTTTAAATGGTTGATCGAGATGGCTTCCACGATATAAATTATTCTATGGAGTTTTGTTTCACCATAAAAGTTATTTTTTTTTAAAAATAATTATTTATAATTTATTTTGCTCATAATAATATTTATCCTAGAATTTAATATGAGTATAATTATAATTAAATTAAAAACAACATAGTTCCACACAAAACTAATCCCATATGATAGAACCTATTGCGATCACTAATCTCCCTAAAATGTTAATTCTTTTTGGGAAATTAAAAAAAAAATTCATGACATTTTAATGTCTTTGCATCTTGATCATGATAGTATTTTAATTTTAAATACTCCCAATATTAACATTGAAGTTAAATAAAACGTAGCATTAATTACTAAAATAAAAATAATCCTAGTTAAATTGGAACATATAAAAGATTTAACCATTTCACTTAATGATGTGTACAGATTTAACCATTTATTCTAATCTCAAATTATATACTCAATTATAATAAAAATGAATTTTTAATTAATTTCTAATTTAGTTTAAGATATGTTTGGCTATATATTCCCTCTCATTAAGTAACTCATATTTTACCTTTTTTTATTAATTAATTCCAATACTTATACACTTTTCTTATAAAAAAACATCAAAACAATACCAACTTTTAACATACAACTCAATAATTGTACACAATTTTTATTAAATTATTTTAAAAAAATCCCACTATTTGTAAATATTCCAACAACTTTACACACTTTTATACATAAAAACAAAAATTTTAAACTCAACGCACAAAATACGTGCAATATTTCATGGAACGAATGAAGTATATTTTTTCATAAACTATTGAAATACTTATTTTTTAACTAGCCCATCACATCATCAATTTTTGAATCCGCCACTAATTTTAATTACATATATAAACATATTTTACGTATATAACAAATATACTTTAAAACTTCTTAGAGCATCTCCAATAGGCTCTTCAAAATTTGAAGAGCATTTTCACAATATAAAGAGTAATTTTAATTTTAAAGAGTCATAATTTTTTTATGCTCCAACAAATTCTTTAAAATTTATTTTCCAATGTTAATTCATTACATTATTTTTTCTTTATTGATTGTTTAAACTACTTCTATGGGGTGAAAACACTAATAATTAAATGCATTTAATGAAGTAATAAATTATGAAGAGTGATTTGTGCTCTTCAAATTTGAAGAATGAAGATGACTCTTTAATTAAAAAGTTAAAATAAAGAGTGGTTGAAACTTGTTTTTCTTGTATTTCTCCTTAAAATATGCATATTATTCCTTTTAAATGAGCTTTTGGAGGTGCTCTACACCCATTTCACAAGACACTTTATTGTTATTGATTGTTGATTAACATAAAAAATAATTAATTCATCGTGGAATCAAGCATTTTTTAGTCCCCCAAAATCTGATAAAAAAATAATTATTAGTCCCCCAAAAAATATTTAGAGTCTTGCTTGATAAAAATCTAATCAAAATTTATAATTTCAATATACAGTTCGAAACATCATTAAATAAATAAAACGCGACAAAGGCAGAAGGTGAATACAAAACAAATGTGTATTAATACGAACATTTTGTCAGCTCATATTAAAAAATAATAGTATTCAGACAATGACAATTACATCATGTATGACGTAACTAAGCAAAATAACATGGTTTGTGTTAAAAAATAGAGATTGACTTAGGTGACCCGTGGTCATGGGTGACCACGGTCACTGAGGCCCGTTGGATCCATCGTATTTTAATACACACCATTGGATCAAAAAAATTACTCCTCCGTCCCCCAAAGTATTTCACACTTTCCTTTTCCATCCGTCCCACAAAGTATTTCACACTTCACTTTTACTAAAAATGGTAATGAATACACTATAATAATACCTACTTTTTACACATATCCCAACAAAATACTCACTTTTTCACACATTCCAATAACTTTACACACCTTTTTCATTAAATTAACTAAAATATTTTTTCTCTTTCTTACTTTATACTTAAAAAACAAATTTTTCTTAAACTCCGCGCACACAAATACGTGAAATACATCGGGGGACGGAGGGAGTAATTTTTAATTTAAAAGCTACCGGTTTTCCCTGTAAAAGTGGGAGGGTGTGATTATTTTGAAGAGAGAGAATGTGAGAGTGCGTTGTCCCAGTGCAGAGAGTACTTCCCTTCCCAAAAAACACGCAACTATACACCCTTTTCGATGCACCGACAACACACACACCACCTCCCCATTCTTCTCTCTCAGCATCCATTCCAAAATAAGAGTCCATTGCATAAGAGTCCATTTCTGCCACAATTGTGGATTCAATTTCATTTCTATACAGAGGAATTGAGTGAATTTGTGCGATATAAACGGCGTCGGAAAATTTGATGACGATGGAGCAGCCATGGATGCTCCGCCCTACAATCGCCGTCGATGCTTGGATTTCCGACATCTTCACCAAGGAAAACGACACTCTAACGAAGGCACTGCAGAAGTCGTTCTCGGCGACGCCCTCCGACGCCGACGCCTACTCCGCCGAATTGGTCGAGTCTCTCTTCGTGCAGCCGGCACCGCTTCAGACGCTGACTCCTTCCGGCGGCTCCGAGAATGAATTAGCTCAGCTGTAGAAGCTGCGCCGCGGTGGCGTTGCGAGCGTCGAAGCGCGCGATCACGACGTTTATCACGGCGGATCCAGCCAATTTCCGGCAGATGGTGCAGCAGGTGACCGGCATGAGGTTCGGCGGCTTGAACGGGCATCTGCCGGTGGCGACGATGGTGAAGCCGGAGCCTCTGAGGACAATCCACCGGCTTCAGACAAGCAGCGCCCTGCCGACGATCGACGCGCCAAAATTCTTCAACGACGGCTCCGTCTCTGGTGGCGCAGCCGTACACGCCGTCGGCGGTTACAGCGGGGCTGGACTTCGACAGTTCCGACTCTGGAGTCGTGGGGAGTGATGTAGTTAAGGAGAAAAGCGTGAGGACTGCACATAGTTGCAACCAATTTTCTGGCCCTTTTTTCCGTCAATGGATAGGAGAAGAAGCATATTTCACTGATTCTCATTTTGGGAAGAGAGATATTGATTAGTTTGAGATCAATTTTGACTTTTCAACATGCTCCTCACATGATTTGCTCTCCACTTTGGATCAACAACTCAATTCCTTCAAAACTATTAACTTGCCCTCAAATTTCATTATTGAATTTGGGCTTTATGGCAATTAATCCCATAAATTTACTTTGGCTATTTATAAAATTTTAGATTTTTAATGTAAATAAAAAAAATATTACCCTCTAACCCTACCTCCACGCCCCTCCAAAAAAAAAATTTTATATAAAATTTTAAATTTTAATATTTAAATAATAAAAATATTATCATCCAATCCTACCACTCTATTCATCCACCCATCCCAAACCCCCCACACCATCTCCTCCACCCATCAAATTTTTTTAAAAATTAAATTAAATTTTAATGTAAAAAAATAAAATCTAAAATTTTATTTAAAAAAAAAATTATTTGGGTGGAGTGGGGGTAAGGGGGTGGTAACTGGTAAGGCCGTAAAGTTTTATAATTTTTTTTTTTAGTGCGGGGAGAGGGTGGTGGTGGTGGTGGTGGTGGGGGTAGAGGGGGTGGGGTGGCCCCGAGGGTGGGGGGTTAGGCTGTAAAGTTTTATAAATAAAAAATAAAAAAATTTGGGGTGTGTGGCGGGTGGCCCAGAGGAGGTGGGAGTTAAGCTGTAAAAATTTTATAAAAAAAAATTTTTTTTTTGGGGGGCTCTTTTGGGGAGCGGGGGTGGGGAGTTTATATATATATATATATATATATATATATATATATTATTTATTTAATTTTTAATTTTATATATTAATATATCGATTACCCAACAATGAAAAAATTTCAAATGATAGGGTTTCAGTGAACATTTGAAATTCATTAAAAACAACTAAAAAAATTTTCAAAATGAAATCCATGATTTGAAATTTATTGATTTAAAATTTTAGATTTATAAATCCATTGATTTTAAGTGCGATCAAACATATAGGAGGAATTTGAGGAAAGGATTTATAAATCCCTCTTCAAATCCTCTCATCCAAACACAACCTATAATAATTAAACTCTATTTTTATATTTTAATATTCTATCTTTTGTTCTATTTTGTAATCATCTTTTTATTATTATTATTTTTTATCTTTTATAGATTCTACTTTCATTTATAATCTACTCTAATTGATTTTGTGTTTTATACTTTTATATGATCTTATATGTAGATTCAATCATTCTCCTTAAAGGTATCATTATATTTTTTAATGTATTTTTTTTTCTCTTCGATTTTTGTGTTTTTTTTAATAATTTTATAAACTCTATTGTTATAATTTAATTAATTTTATCGTCTTTTATATTTTTTTTTTTGATGTACTAACTCATATCCACATGGCATTTTTTTTTTAATTTCAGTATCATCAAAACTATACTACACTCTCTCTCACACACAAACGCGCACCAATAATTGAAGACCGAGTTCAGGTTTCATCCCCTCCGCGACAACAGCGCCATCACTTCTCCCTGCATCACCGCCCCCTCCCTCTCCCAAATTCGCCGGCTGGTTCTACAGCGCTCTCACCCGCAGAGGCTTCTCCGCCGTTCTTGGGAACGCAAACTCTAGATTCCTAAATCTCAAATCAGCCCAGTTCCTCAAACGACACCGAGGATGATTTGGACGATGCGGTCATTGCATTCGATTCAGCGGACGATATGGGAAAAGACCAATTTCATGGCGATATACTGGAGACCTCAGACCGTCCTCTCGCACGTGCCGTTAGTTCATCTCGTTCACAGAAATGCACTCTACCTTCCTTCATGTCCTCTACTTCTACACTCTTCAAAGAATTCCTCTGTTACTCGTCTTCCTTCCCATTCTCTTTCGCTTTTGACTCGGCGGCGACTCAGGTGGTAGCGGCGGCCGCCGCCGCTGCATTTTCAACCTCATGGCTTCCTCAAGACTCTTCTGCCCGTGAGCCATGGCCATTGACGAGGGCTCCACTTCTCTTCATGTCTCTCTGCTTTTCGATCTTCAGCCTCACAATTATCCAACCCGATCCACCAGCTTAGAGTCCGTTTCTTCGTCGGATTTATCTTCATGTTCCTCAGAAAACCCCATCTCTTCTCCTTCCTATTTGTGCTCCATGATTGAAGAATTAAGTTTTTCAATTTGATTTAAAGTAGGAACAACAATTTGATTTAAAGTAGGAACAGAGTGTTCAAATGATTAAAATGGTGAGATAAAAAATGGTGAGGGCACTCTATTAGTACGAAGCCTGACACGCCAATATTATTGCTTTTCAGAATAAGAATTCTGCATGCGGCAGCTTTTTTGTCCCTCAAACTTGTAACCGGCCAAGAATGGGGTTTTGGGTGACCACGGTTCACCCAATAATCACCCTAAAAAATAATAAGAAATAATAATAATAATTTAGTTTAGTTTATTCTCTAGTAAGCAATTTATTTAATTATTTGTCTTTTACTTTTTGTACTTTTATGCATGTGATGTCAAAACACAGAAAAATAATACAGATATATATAGGTAAAAGAATCGTTAGGTGAATGAACAATCTTTTTCTAATAATTACACTTTACTAGACTTTAAGAAAATGGCTCAACCAAAATCTTTTCTTAATACATAAGAATAATTCATTGCTCTTTTAACTTCCATTGACTTTTTGAAAAGCATATAAAAACATCATCTTATCTGAATGCTAAAAGTTTAGAATTTAATTTGATTTTCACACATACACACATATAATATAAATATGTATATATATACTATTTATTTCTTAAATTAAATAACTTATAATCATTATTTAAATTTTTATTGAAGAAATATTGTTTATGTTTATGTCATGTTCAATCATTTATAAGCCATGCAAGAATAATATACAATTAAATAAGATAGTCTTGTGTGAAATGTGAGGTGATATAAGAGTGCTTTTGGTCATGCTGATATTTGATACACTATTGATTTATGTTGTTGACAGATTTTAAGTTCTAACACAATTTCACAAAATAGATAGCTTTATGATGTGAACTTACAGAATGCGTTAAATTCTAGTTCAGACTTGAAAATTCAAAAATGATGATTTACCTCAAATATCATTCTATAGATATCCAGAACAAACATAAAATTAATAATAGATAAAAAGAATAAGTGGAGTTAAATATAGGACTTTACTTGCAAAATAATTACTATGTCTTAGTGGTGCTTACAATTCCAACATATTGTTTCCAAAAAGTAAAATGACATTGCTTCGGCATGTGTTGCATCCCACGTATGAAGGCTTCGATGAACTAAGAGATTATAAAACTTAATTGCTCTATACATGTGACTTAAAATGATACTCAAATATAAGTAGCTAGGATGCATAAGATGCAAACATATGTAACAAATGATGAATGATTTATTTATAGGTATCAATCCGCTCATGTTGATGTTCCTAAAACTACCTTCAATCAGTGAAGGAGGGACATTAGGACTAGCATTGGCCCCCCTGAAAATTTGAGAATACTTAGGTATATAATAATAAAGTTTGTAGAATTTAAGTTGGCACGGTGGTTATCAAAAAAATTTCTCATCTCATTGGTAGGGAGTTCGACTCCTTTCAAGAGCACTTTGTCGTTTTATTTTATTTTTTTTAATATATTTATTTTTTACTTCTTTCTTTTTAATTTAATTATTTTTCTCTTTTTATATATAATGATAATATATAATACATTGTTTCATAAAATTATTTATACTATACTCTATTCATTTATTTGTTTCATAAAACTTAGAAATTACATGTACTTTAATTTTAAATATGCAATTATTTTTAATGCATATTTATGTACTTTATTTTTTATTTAAAAATATCAATTTATTTTTTAAAAAAATCAATAAAAATTCGTACAAAATTTAAATTTTCTTAAACTACATAAACGATTTCACAAATAAAACGGAAAGAGTATATTTTTTCTTTTAATACTATTTTGGCCCCATGAGCTCAAATCCTGGCTCCGTCGCTACCTTCAATAAGGTCATCTCCAGCAGTTTACCCCATTTTGCAGCACATTTACCCCTAAAATGCGGACAACTCAGTAAATCATCTCTTGCAGTTGACTCCATTTTGCAGCACATTCATTTTATTAATACTATTTTTATTAATTTTTACATTTAATTTATTTTTTATTATTATATTTATTTTTGAATACAAAAAATAATATAATAAAAATATTAAAATGTCTAAAACTAAAATAATATAATCATTAAAATTACAATATAATTTATTTAAACATGAAATTAAGACAATAATTAAAATTAAAATTACATTAAATAATACATAAATATCAAATTAAAATTACAACACAATAATTAAAACTACAACACTTAAATTAAAAAATCTACTCCTCCGAGTTAGAATACTCCATCCATAAATGATCAATTAAAGCATTTCGAAGGTTGAAATGGGCATCTGTATCTCTAATCTGTGCATATCGATTAAGAAAGTTTTGGAATCGAGCAGGATCACTATCCACAAATTCAACATCCGGAAGTTGCACTTCTCTTGTTTACAATAATTAATAATTTTTTATTTTATTTAAAAATGTAGAATTTTTTTCACATATACAACATATATATTAATTTATTATTAAAACTAAAAATCATAATATTTTTTACTTATTTAAATAATTATTATAAAAAAGTAAAAAAAAATAATTTTAAAGGAAAAGAAATAAAAAAGTTTACGCATGCATACCACATGCATATTACTAATTTATTATTAACCATCAATTTAAATTAATAACTGAAAATAAATAATAATAATAATAAATTTTAAAAAAAAGAAAATTTGGATGCAGGAAGTTACTGTAGCGACTGGAAAATCCAATTGCTACAGTACTTTTCCTTATTTTGCAGCCGATAATGCAGCATTGTTGGAGTGAGTATTTGGCTACATTTTCCAATTGCAGCCTATTTTCCAGCTTTGCTGGAGATGATCTAAGGCTATAACTAGTTATTAACGCTAGGTGTTATCATTTTGAAATGATTATTGTAGATTTGACTCAAGTCAATTTTTACTCGGCTGTTATACTTTTGAATTTGAACTAGTAATAATTGATGGTTAAAAGTATGCAAATGCTATGAATCACGTTATATTCATTTAAATTGAACTTCCTTTATTTGAGTTTGTATGTGAATATGTGATTGGACCTCTGTCCAAAATCATACTCTCTCAATCTCTTTTTAAATAATACACTTTTTTATTTTGGATTGTCCCATAAAAGTTTCCACATTTAAAAAAAAAAGTAAAAAACAGCCGCTCTTCCTCATACACTTTATTTAAAAAAAACGATCTCTACCTAACACATTTTATCATTTTTTTATTACAAAAAATACCATTATACCCCTAAAAATTATCACTTTCTTAATCTTCGTGCTGGAATTGGGGGTACAATCTTTTGTGGGACGGAGAGATTATATTACAAGGAATTTTTAATATGCACACTTATATTTCATAATGACATTAATATTATATTTATCAACATATATGTTCATAATGTGGAATTGAAATATTCAAATGAAACACCACATTACTTATTAAACAATTCAACTTCGTGTATTAAATTTTTAATTAATCACCAAGAATTAGTTTTGATATTATAAATGCACTATAATAATCTCCACATATTGAGGATAAATCATACATTGTTTTAAATTAAACTTATAACCCTTAAAAAATTGATAATTACATTATCAATCAAATTAATTTATTAATCTTTGAATCAATTAAAAGAGGAGTTAGTCTCTTGTAAATTGGGTTTATACATCATACATTCTTGTAAATAATTGTAAATCATGTGATTTCCTTAATTTAAATATCATAATAATACATAGGGTATACAAAATTGAAAGGGGAGCACAGAGTTTACACATAATTTACACAAGGTTATGTGTTAAAAGAGAATATATTTACACACGCTGCGATCTAGTTTTAAATAAAGTTCACCACACTTGCCATATAAAACCAGGTAACCATGTTATTGCGAAAGGATAAGAATTAATTAGCAGGTGATCAGTGGGCTTAAGTGTTGATTAAGGATGCATTAACTGATATTTTAATTACAAGATGCTCTAGTTATGGTTGAATGACGTGCCATTAAGGACAAAGTGTGGTTTAAATGATACACTTGCTTGATCATGTTTAAAAATAATAATCCAGCGCATCCATTTTCAAGAAATGATGGAACTTAGTAAAATTTTCTTTCTTACATTTAAATTAATATTGTAATTTGTTTGAGTTGGACTTTTGTGATATAGGCCGGAGCAAGGATAATCGTTCCAAAAAGATTCTTCACATAAGAAAGTTGGGGGTTCGTACTTTTAAAATTCAGCGTTCTTGATGTATTATTACATAATTGAAGTGACTAAAAGTGCTTTTCTTTTTTAAATAAAAATAAAAATTCGTGTTAAAAGAAATTATATATATATATATAAAAGAGGAATGGCCGGTCACTTGGCTAGTTCCTCTCGATGGACGGTTACCAGAATTCACACGTGTCAACCATCTCTCGTAAACGTGTCCCGCGTACAGAAGACTCTCCCCGTGGCTACAGCATAGTAATTCTTCCACTTTCTTGAAAAATAGTGTACCCCACCATTAGATCAAGTGGCAGAAGAGAGGGTGGAAAAACCTTCCATCTGAGCTTGGTTTCTACATGGTGGGGATTTGATTCCTGCCTTTAGCATGAATTTGGGTCCTTGCAAGCACAAATTTAACAGTGAGCGCTTCCTAAAAACTCTCCACTTTCTTCTTCTGCCAACACATCGCCTTCTCCGTTTCAATTTTTGCTCTCTCCTTCTGTACTCGCCTCTTCTCACTTTTTCATTGTAATTTTTGGGCTTTCAGTGGTAGTTACTTCTCTCTTCCATATTCGCTCTCACTCTTGTTGTTCCCCCTTTCATCTATAGCCTGGTTTTCTCCGTTCTTGGTGGATAACATTTTCAACCACTTTCACTCCCCTGCTCGCACTGCGTCCCTGCCCATCTCTCTATCTTTCTTTCCCAGCGCCGAGAGCCCTACGCTTGTTACCCGCTTGTGGACTGTAGTGCTGATCGATAGAGACTACGGCTCCCCACCTGCTCCCGAATTGCCAGCCAAATTTCAAGAAAGGTATGTTCGCCCAAAATTCTGGCCTATTCTTTTGAGTGAAAATTCTTCAATTTTTGTGTGAATGGTCCTTTTTTTTTAGTTTGAGGTTACATTCATCAATTTTGTATGAATTGATTTACCCATTCTTAAAACCCTTATAGAAGATTCATCGAGTAAATTCAAGTGCATGATTGTGATTGTGGTTTTAGCTCAAAGTCTATATGATAGACGACCCATAGCCAGGTCCAGAGGCCCTGCCCTTAAATGGTCCAAGGGGTCTTAAACAAGAAAACTTTGATTCTTATGTAATTTTTCAATTTTCTTGGGGTAATTTTTCCTGCTGGTGAACATAGAATTACTTATCTATCGATGAATTCCTTGGGGTGTCAATTTTTTTTGCAGGGAGCCACAAGATCATGTCACAACCGCAGGGAAGAGCCTGTATTGAAATGGGTTAATGGTTAGTTTTCCATATCTTTTTTTTTTCTTCTCTAATTTTCACTCACTTGTTTGATGAGTTGAACTCAATAGTAGTATTATCTGTTATGATGTCGTTTATGCAAATTATTATGTGATTTAGTACAAGAATAACTCTAAAATCACCTTTCTTTTTTATTGCAAATACAAATTAATTGGGCTTGTCTGCTTTCGCATCGGCCTCTTCAATCATTCAGTTCTCCCTTTCTTCGCGTGATCTTATCTTGGTCTCAGCTGGTTACTCTGGCCCCTGCGGAAATGGTCTTGTGGCTTCAGAATCTACTCTTAGCGAATTGAATAGCACTGTTCTGGAGGAGTTTGTTGCTGTAAGTTTTAAATTAATATGTTTTGGAATTAGCTTGGTATCATTATTCCCTTTAATTAATTATGAAATGTTACAGTAAAACTACACCACGCATAGAATTATACTTTCCGCGTCAGGTGTTGAGCATGATGTACTGTTAGAATATGCAGAACCACTTCTATCTGATCTCCCTACAGTTTCTTGTCCATCAGAGCCCAATCCAATTTATACAGGTGGAGATTTTCGCCGCCAAGGTGATTCAGGGGTGTGTAAAAATATCCCACCTAAACTTACATTTTTGTTTACTTTTTGTTTATGTGGGTACATCAGCTATAATATGTCTTTTAACTCTTCCTTAATTTGCGAGAAGATAACCCACTTTGCGCTCGCTTTTGAACTACCTGGTGGCTGGGTTAGGGAAAAGGATGCTGTAACATTGACTGTTCTTCAGGTATGCTGACTTGCTCTAAGGTTAATCAACCACCCTGACCATTTTTGTCTGCTCTAGAAAAATATGATGTATTAAATAATTTTAATGAGCTTGTCAGCTAAATGTTTAATTTTCTGTTTAAATATACTATTCAATGATGCCCCTTTGCCTTTCTTTGTTTCCATCCTTTTTTTATTATTTATTTATTTTCGTCCATTTTAAATATACCTTTTAGATGCTTATGGGAAGAGGCGGATCATTCTCAACTGGTGGACCTGGAAGGGGATATACTCAAGATTATATAAGTCATGCTCGTACTACAGTATACCTAACTTATTTCTGCCAGTGTTCTGTTCAGATTGTAAAATTTTTTTAAACCTTCGCATTTAGTATAAAGTGCTTTTATGTCCTCATAGGGCCAATTTAAGATTGCATATATTGTCTTATCTTTACTACTGATAAATTGTACTGCAAAGAGATTTTTCATCTGCGGTTATGTTTAATTTATGACCAGATCTTGGTGTTCTGAACGAGCATCATCAGATTCAATCCTTTGCTGCGTTTAGCAGTATTTGCAATAATACTTGATCGAATGTGTAGTAAATATATGTGTGTTGAAAGTTGTCTAAGCAATGAACTGCCTGTCAATGCTATGGGCTTCTCTTATGTACTTTTTAACACTTGAAAATTATTCAAATGAATATATTTTTTGGTGTATTAAGTATGAGAACTATATTATTTATTCCCAGGTGTCTGAATGTCTTTGTTGTTTCTTTAATGCATCCTCTCTTGCTTCATGAAACACATATATTCTGAACCCATGTTTGCATCAAATTAACATAATGACAAATATGGATGCATATATTCATCTTTAATGTGGTTCTGTCAGACCAATTCTTTGACCATTTTCCGTTCTTTGGTTTTTTTATAAAGGTACAAATAAGAGAATGACACAATAATTGAGGCTTCTTCTTTTGATATAAGCTCTCCACTGCAGTATCATCTTTATGGTGATGGGAAGCTTGGAGGTGATGCACCCTTAAGGTGGACAGAGAATCAACTTCTTGAGAGATAGGTACTTCTTTATGTAGTGGAAACATTATAATAGTCTTCTATTCTGGTTGTTTATGAAGACTGTGAATCCACTGCAATGAATTCTTTTCAGACCTCTTCTCTTTTTATTTTCTTGTTAGTTCTGCTGATGTTATCACCCCAATATTCTCTTATCTTATTTGCATTATAATACATTTCATCTAGAAAGCACATATGCAACAATTTTGGCAACTGGGAACATGAGTCAACTACTCTTAAAACGTCTGATGAAAGTGATATAGTCTCCTCCTCGGTTGTCACTGTGGGAACATCACAAAACTATTTGAGTTTTGGTAGGTTGAAACCATTGATATGCTTGTATGGACTAACATAACTGATTTTTCATGAATTAAATAAGAGAAAAACATCATCTTAAGTATTTTGTGGCACATTTAACAGGTGTTTACACTCTTAAGTGATGACTGGAAAAAGAGTTATGGATGTCATTGGAAGAAACTGAAGACTTAACTAAATCAGGAGTGGTTGATACACATTGAATATAATTGATCATTAATATGGTGCATGGCTTTTCGTCTGTGACCTGGAACTTCTTTCAGCTGGAATGACTCTCTCAAGTGTTCATCATATGTACGCAAGCTATAACATAGAGTTTGTTATGAATGTTCATTTTTAAATATGTCATAGGTAAACCTTTGCCTTACTTGTTAATATTTGTTATTTGTGTATTGATTGTTGTCCGGGTTGTGTGTAAATTCTCATTCTTTTTTATATGAAATTTTAGTGTACAGGGGTTTGTCCTCATTTGAGTCGCGATCGGCGGTGGCCCACCAGACACCAATCACACTCTACGCCACCACTACAATTAAATTTTGCATGCTTGAGACTGAAATTTTTGTATGACCTTTCTGAAATCTGTTGGGAAGGGTAAATCAATTAGATGATGGACTAAGATGCTGTTATGTACTTTAAGAAACCAAGAATTCATTTTAAGTAAATAATTTTTACTACATAGGAAGAGAAACTACCGGCAAAGCTCTATGAATAACCTTCTGAGTTCTTGGATTCGTTACATAACTTATTCGTTCTGATTTATTCTGAAATTTTAGTTATTGTAGGGGTGTAAGCCAACAATTTGATTTGATGGCGACGCAGTAAGCACCCCTATTGGTTGATTTATATGTTTAGCTGGCTATAGACAGTGTCAGATATGTAGGAAATGTTGATTCAACCTTTTCTAATCATATCTTCTCCAAACACCAGTTTCATCGCCCTTCTGTGGTCTAAAATTTAAGGCTGCATGTTGTTCTCAGCGTCAAGGATCGCCCATATCAGATGTAAACTAGACATGGATATTTTTTTTATAGTTTTCCTCTCCCTTGTATTTCTTTTTAACCTTGCGAATTGGTTAATGCCCATGGTATTTTAGTCCAATTGTACACATATATACTTTACACTTATGTTCCTTTCCCCCTTTACTGTTGTCGTTTCCCTTTTAGTTTTTCTTCAATATGAGTTTGAAGAGACTTACATTGTATTGAGTTCCAACCTTGATTCCATGGATGTATGGAGGACCATTGGTTGTACTTAGTCTGCCTTCTAAGGCCCTTCAATCAAAAATTCCTCTTAAACATCGTTTAGTATTATAATAAGGGATGGTTAACTTAAAATTGAGTGTTTATTTTACATTTGTAACTTAGCATTTCATCAGTAAACGCATCAAATTAAAAAGAAATCACTTTTTATCAATACATCACTTTTTGTTTGGTATGGTAATGGGGTATGGAGTGTATCTTCTCCGTGGTTCAATTGTACTCTGCATTTATAGTTATCAAATGTGATTGAGTAAGTGTTTATTAAGTGTTTGATTGAGTTTTTTCTCACACTCTGTTTTTTCTTTTAATTTCAAGATATGTCTTTTGAATTTCATATTTTATGATTCTTTTTTGTGTCCACATGCAACTTGCATATGTGTGCATTCTGTATGAACATATATTAAGGACACATAAAGATGTAAAATTGAAGTTATGCATAACATTTCTTTTTATTCCCTTTTTTGTTTTTGTTTTTCAGGATCCAACAAAGCAGCAACAAAGGTACAAGAACATGTTGCCCAACTTTACAACAAATATGCTAACCTATCAACAAATGTGATTGAGTGAGTGTTTATTAGGTGTTTGATCAAGTTTTTTCTCACACTTGAATTCTTGTTGTGTTGATTGAAATTGTTAAATAACTTATTCTTTCTATTTTATTCTGAAAGCCATGTCCGAAAGGAAGGTTTTGAGAGTGAATCAGAGCGAAAGAAAGATTTGTGAGGGAGATGCAAAAGCAATTTTTTTTTTTTTTTTTTTTTTTGAAGCTAAGATGCAAAAGCAATTGATATCTCTGTTCAATATGATATTTTTAGTGAATTCCTGCCTTCCCTCACTTTTTCGTTTTCTTTTCCTTTAAAATTTTCTTGCAATATTGGAAGGAAAGTTCCAGGAAGGTGTGCAGATTGGATTGGTGGCCCATTCACTGTCGGTAGTTGACACATCATTTTCTCATTGTTGTATTTGTACCTTCCAAAAGTTAAAAGGTTTCACACTCTATTTCTCATTATTACTCGCTCGTCGGTCCATCTGAAATTGAAAACATCTTTGCCTTATTTTCCATTTCTCACCTACCATGAATTTTTTTTGATATGGAGGTTTCGGGCTTACGTCCGACTAGTCCTCGAGAAAATAGTCCCGACTCTTCAGAATTGCCTCCAGGTAAATCGCGGTAACCACACAATGGATCACAGGTTCCTAATATCCTCAACTACTGCCCAAGGAATTGCTCCATGTTGTCCCTCCCCCCAGCTCAGCCGTAGGTTCCCATCGAGTTTCAGCCTTCCACACTGGCTCTTGTAGTCCTCAATATTAATTGTTCCACCATTGCGCTCCGGGGACTTGAACCCCTGATCTACCATGAAAATTAATTTTACGGGAGGTTGTCCTATGTTAACTTGCTATATAATGGAATACATTTGAACTTCTTTTATACATAAAATTTTTACTCTAGTAATAAATTACCCATTTCATCATGAGAATCGTTCATTTTCATATTGTTTAACAAAATCTATAGATTTTGATTAATTTTATTGATTTTTAGATATTTTAATATTTTTAAATAATAAATATGCAAAGTAATGGTATACTCCCTCCGTCCTTTTTAAAGATGATCTTTTTTCTATTTTGGCGTCTCATCCAAACAAATTCATTTTTTTTATACACATGGGACTCACACACACCCACTACTATAATTAAAATATAGGGTCCATACTCCCACTAATATATCTATCCACTACACATTAAATAATAATACTCATTAATACACGTGCAGAGGGTCTTTTTTTCCATTTTGGGCGTCTCATCCAAAGAGTTTCATTTTCTTTTTTACACACATAAGACCACACACACTCACTAATACAATTAAAATTTGGGGCACACACTCTCATTAATATAATTATCCACTACACATTAAATAATACTCCCTTCGTCCAGTTCAATGGGTACCATTTGCTTTTTGCACTTGGATTAAGGAGTATTATTATTTAATGTGTAGTGGGTAGTTGTATTAGTGGGAATGTGGGCCCCATATTTTAATGTGTGAGTTTGTGTGTGGGTCTCATATGTGTAAAAAAATAAATGAGACCTTCAGGGCCGAACGTAAAAAAAATGAGACTTTTTGTAGCAGACGGAAAGAGTAATACTTATTAATCCACATGTAAAAAATAAAAAACTCTCTTTGGGTGGGACGGGGAGTATGTGTTAGCTAAGGTTGACAATTTTTAAATTAAATTAACTTTAATTTGAAGTTATTGCATAAATATGTTATTTTCTTTCTTGTAAATGTAAAGTTATTATCGCACAAATAAAAGTATGTTTATTAGTAGTTAAAGTATGTTTGTAGTGATTATATTATAATATTTTAAAAATATACTTAAATTCATTATTCATCATACTTTAAAAAACTATAATTTTTAAGACGTGTATTGCACATCACATACACGCGTCATATTTTATAATATGATTTTTTTGTGGTATGTAAAAATGAAAATTTGACCTATCATGTCTTCTGCTCCTATTTGGTGGGAGAAGAGGGATAATAGTATATCATGAAAGTGTCTACACAATTAAAAAAAATTAAATGAAAAAATCAATTCACAACTTGATCAAGCAAATTAATAAAATGATAACATAAAAAAAAAAAAGGAGTTGATAGGTAAGAGGTACTCAAGTCTCAAATGAAGCATTCAACCACTGGATTTGATAATTGAAAAGAAAAAAAAAACTATCACATTAATAAAAAAAATTAATAAAGAAAACAGAATGAAAAAAAAAATTGCAATTACAATAAAGAACATTGAAATTAATCAATAATAAAGTACCTAACAAAAATGCAAAGATGTGACAATTTTTTTACCAACTCAACTCTTCTACCTCATTTTATCATTTTCACTACTAATATTTTCTTCATAACACGGGATTTAGGAATGAAAGCTTAAAGACGATTGTAAAGAAGTATTCACATGAAAAAATAAAGCACATATACATACACGTGCATTTATGTAGTAAATGATACTCCCTCCGTCCCTCATTAAGAGGGTCATTTGCTTTTCGGTACGTAGATTAAGGAGTATTATTATTTAATGTGTAGTGGGTAGTTGTATTAGTAAGAGTGTGGGTCCCAACATTTAATTGTATTAGAGGGGGTGTATGGGTCCCATATATGTAAAAAATAAAATGAAACTTTTTGGATGGGACGACCAAAATGAAAAAATGATCCTCTTAACCTGGGCGGAGGGAGTATATAAAATGTTAAATAAAAGAGAACATACATCTAAAGGCTTCTAGTTCTACAATAGTCTAGTGAGAATTTTGAATTAACCATCAACCAATTTGTCCCAATATTTTCTTTCTACGGAGTTAAATAAGAAACAAATTAAAAGTTCAAGAGGCACTATAATTTTATTTTTTTTTACTTTAATTTAGATGTGGTTTTGAATTTCAAAAGGCCACAATCAATTCGTATTAATTAATGAAAATTAAATTGATAAAATTAGAATTTACTAAAATTAATAAGGTTAAAAGATGAATAGTGAAATAAGGTAGAAACAAAGTAGGAAAAAAATATTTTCCAAACACTTTTCACTTTTAATATATTATGATTATAATATGATATAATATTATAATTATGATATACTTTAACTACGAATTAACATATTTTATCTATATAACGAACATAATTTATAACGGGACTACCAATTTTACATAAGTGCTGTCTCACAAGAGACTTTATTTTATTTAAAATAATAGAATTTATATTATATTTATTTAATATTTAAATAATAATATTATAAATTTCAATAAAACATTAATTTAAACAATAAAAAATAAAAATATAGATAAAATAAATGAATAATATGCTGGTAATTCGCGAGTATTGTTAAACAGTATTTATGAGACGTATGTCATAAATGATAAAACCATTAATATGACCCTAGTGATAAAGAAAAGTTGTAAAGATTTAGACCTAACCCTCATAAATGATAAAACCATTAATATGACCCTAGTGATAAAGAAAAGTTGTAAAGATTTAGACCTAAGAAGGGTTAATCCTACCTTTTAACACGGATTTGACCTCCTATTAGTGCACTCAAAAATAACCCTTTTTATAAGTCACTTTTATTAATCGAAATATGCTAATATTATTTGTTATTATTAATGCTCAATCTGTTTGTAGACACTTTGTTTTCATTAACATTATCTCATTAAACTCTTCAAACGTTATCATAGATTTGCACTTTAAGAACAATCTATATAACAGTAGGCTCTTCAAAGATAAGCTCTCTCCATTATTGAATTTTTTTTATAAACAATTCATAGAATGGACAATAATTGTGATAATATATTTAATAAAATATATAATACTAATCAAGCAAAAGTAACAACAATATAATGGGTTTTATGAACAATTTAATCGAATACATGAACGATTAGTAAAGGGCAAAATTCACTTTTGGTCCGTGAGAATTCTTCCATTTTAATTTTAGTCCTGTCAAATAAAACTGGTCACATAGTTAGCACTTTTAGTCATCTCCTTTCACTTTTGGTCATTTCCTATTAAAACCTTGGATGAACTATTTAACGGTGGCGTTTTTAGTCCCATAAGAATTTTAAAATCATTTATTTTTGGGACTATTTTTGCAAATATCAAAAAATTATGGGATCAAATCTGTAATTTCATATTTGGTCCCGTTAACGGTTCAAAATATTTTGTTAACTTTTAATAGATTTTAATGAAAAATTCATATGGGACTAAATCTGCAAGTTTTAAGACCATTTTGACATTGAACAATTCTTACGGGACTAAATTTGAAATTATCTCAATTAGTAAAATGGATTAAAAATAAATAAATTGACAACATACATTAAAAGAAAAATTGATGGGATAAAAAATTTTCTTGCCCCATAAATTTGGCCATGTATAATTTTTGCCCCAAAAAATATAATATTTGGGCATTTGTCTCACTATCTTTATAATTGCGCCAATGTTGCCCAATTTTCGCCGGAATCGATCACGTACATGTCACGTGACATCAATTTGGCATTTTCCGGCGAAAAATTTTTTTTTGCCCCGTAAGTTTGGCCATGTACACTTTTTGCCCCAAAAAAGATAAGATTTGGGCATTTGTCTCAATATCTTTATAGTTGCGCCAATGTTGTCCCATTTTTCCCAAAATTTGTCATTTTCACTAGAATCTATCACATGCGTGTCATTTGATTATCGGATTTGGCATTTCCCGGCGAATTTACTGACCTGACGACACAGTGGCATCCACATCAATAACAACAATAATAATATTTTATTAAAAAAATACCCTCCATCAATGTACTCAATTCTCACGTGCCCTCCACGTACTTCCACCATCTTCGCAAACTCCATCTTTTTGTCAATTAGAGGATCTCTCGTGTACCCTCTCACCACCATGGGCGGAACCATTGGATCTTCTGATCGCGCCACCCTACTCACGTCACCAAGCTCCCCATCATCATCTACTTCCACGGCGGAGGATTCGTATTCTTGAGCGCCACCGTTCTATATTCTTCCACGAGTCATGCAACCGTATGGTTGCTCACGTTCCTTCCTTCATCGCTTCCGTCGAGTAATACCTAGCATTAGAGAGTCATCTTCTGGAGGCATACGACGACCTCATGGACGAAGTGCAGTGGGCTAAAACGTAAGCACTAGCCAGTCGTGACGCTAACCCTTCGATCGAAGAATTTATTGAATTCTCTAGGGTTTTCTAATGGAAAGCAGCGTCGCCGGCAACATGGTCTACCACGTGGGGATGTGTGCACTTGATATTGATCTCCAGATCACAATTAGAATTGCGAGACTGATAATGAACCATCTGTTCTTCAATGGGGTGCGAAGGACTGAATTAGAGCTAAAAGAATGACAACGACCCCATCCTCCTCTGCATGGCTCCAATATCATGTGGTTGCTCGCACTGTCGGAGGGTACAGATCGAGGCCATATATGCTGTGATCCGTTCGTTGGTGGTAGGCCCTTGGAGGAGAAGATACGACAGTTGTCGCCCATGGTGGTAAGAGGATGCACAGGGGATACCTAATTGACAAGAAGAGTGAGTTTGCGTAGATGGTGGAAGCACATGGAGGGAACGTGAAAACTGAGTTCATCGATATTAAGGGTATTTTTTTTAAATTAAATTATCAATAAAATATTATTATTGTTAATGTGGATGCCACTGTGTCGCTAGGTCAAGAAATTCATCGGAAAATGCCAAATCCGATAATCACGTGACATGGACGTGATCGATTCTAGTGAAAATATCAAATTTCGAAAAAATAGGGCAACATTGGCACAACTATAAAGATATTGGGATAAATGCACAAATCTTATCTTTTTTGGGGCAAAAATTGTACATGTCCAAACTTACGGGGCAAAAAAAAATTCCCACTGGGAAATGCCAAATCCGATGATCACGTGACATGCACGTGATCGATTTCGACGAAAATATCAAATTCCGGCGAAAACGGGGCAACATTGGCGCAATTATGAAGATAGTGGGACAAATGCCCAAATGTTATCTTTTTTTGGGCAAAAATTGTACATGGTCAAACTTATGGGGCAAAAAAAAATTTATCCCAAAAATTGATACTCCGTCTAACTTACAAAAGTTTTCACTTTTTCTATCTTTGTCCGTCCAAAAAAAATATCACCTTTTTAAAAAATAAAAAAGTTAAAACAAATAACTCTTTCATACACTTTATTAAATAAAAAAAACATACCCACTAAATTTAATATATTTTATTATTCATTTATTTTAAAAAATACAATAATAACATTAAAAGTCATATTTTTCTTAGTACAAAATTAAAGATGAAAACAATATCGACAGGAATGTCTGCTAAAAGAAAATTGATAACCATCTAATAGAAGCATAGAACTATAGCATGAACAATTCGCAATGACAATTCACAATTTTTTGAAATTTTTAGCTTCCG
The DNA here is from genome assembly GCA_023678885.1 of Pogostemon cablin. Taxonomy (NCBI): domain Eukaryota; kingdom Viridiplantae; phylum Streptophyta; class Magnoliopsida; order Lamiales; family Lamiaceae; genus Pogostemon; species Pogostemon cablin. Next base: position 19,609,719 of record CM042955.1, read on the forward strand.
TGGCATTTAATTTATTATTAAGTAACAAACAAACAAAATCACCTAAAAATAATACATATTTAACATGTTTTAAAATAAAAAAAAATTATTATTGTTAGGATGACTTGATTAAGCATTAAAAATTCATTTTTTATCAGTTTAAACTTTTAGATGAGATTGTTATTTTATAATTATATTAAAAAACGAAAGAATAACTCATTTTAGGGTAGGTCTTACGTGAGACCGTCTCACGTGAGACTATTTACACTTTTTAAAATTGTTATCACTTTCGCTATAAAATGTTATTACTTTTCATTTACACTATAAATTATTCAGAAAATTATATTATCATTTTTCATTAGTTTAGTATCACTTTTCGTTATGAAAGTTATCACTTTTCGGCCGTCTCACGTAAGCCTTTATGTGAGACGGTCTCACACAAGTCTTTGCATTCACGTTAAGTATTAATTAAATTATAAATAAATAAATAGTAAATAAATTGATTTTAGAAAAAAAAAAAGAGTAGGTCTTGCATGAGACTATCTCACGTGAGACAATTTTACACATTTTAAAATAATTATCACTTTCGCTATAAAATATTATCACTTTCGCTATAAAAGGTTATCACTTTTCATTTATATTAATAATTTGTTCATGAAATAACATTATCACTTTTCATTAATTCATTATCATTTTTCGTTATAAAAGTTATTACTTTTCATCCATCTCATATAAGGGCAAGACGGTCTCACACGAGATTTTTCAAAAAAATGAAAAAAAAGAAGAGAAGGACAAGAAAAAGATAATGGACGCCCTCCTCAATTTAACATGGCAATTGATGCTTCGCCTTTTTCCTTTTCTCTTCCTTTAATTTATTTTGTAATATTGGAAGGAAAGTTTGGGATGGGAGTCATATACTGTCGTAGAATTAAACAAGTGGATGCGCGATCATTTATTATGGGTAATTGAAACATTTATTTTCTTGTGATAATGACAAAAAGTACACACTTTGACTTAAAATAAATTTTTTCTAGCCATATATATTAAAGATTAATTTTTCTAGTCACTTTTTATATTTAAGACCCTTTTACCCCAACTTCATTTAAATAAAAATTTTATAATTTTATTTATTATATCCGATTGAAATAACGGCCCAAATAGTTGTTCTATTCGATCTAGACATATTTGCTTATTCGGCCTATAAGTATTTGTCTATTCAGCCTATACGTATTTATATATTCGGCCTATACGTATTTGTCTATTCGGCCTATATGTTTCGTCTAAATAGTCGTTCTATTCGGCCTATACATATTTGTCTATTCGGCCTAGATGTATTCGCTTATTCGGCCTATATATCTGTTATTTTCATCACTTTTAATCACGCTTTAAAATGGTATCAGAGCCCTAGGTTTATTTATATATGAATGGAAAAATTATTATAAACTTATATCACTTAACGAGAGGAGAGTTTCAAAGAGATATGGATCCAAACGAAAGTTCGACATCCGAGAGTGACAGGACTATTAGCCCTGTTCCAAGCTGGAGCAACCGGGACTTCTGGCCATTGGATATGACGAAACAAGCAGTTCTATACAATAATACTATAATGTGTTGTATAGACAATGCGTAGAGAAAGGGGACGAGGACGCCGATCTATTTTGGGAAAATCTCAATCGAAAATGGAAATTGGCGAACCTTGAGGACCTCACCAAAGAGGAACGTCTGGAAATAATTTGCCAGACGGAGATTAATTATTCCAAGGAAATTTCGAGGAACATAGTGGAAATCCGAAGTTTCACCAAGATCCATGGACGAATCCCCAAATAAGAACAATGGAGGAGACGACCAAACCAGGGTCCGAGAGAAATTTGCAAGCCCTACCACTTTACGCATTGGAAAGAATGACCGAGTGGAGGGAGATTGAGGTAGATAACTCTAAGATGAACCAAGATCTTAGAGAATTGCAGAATACGGTGAGATTATTTGGAGAATATTGCCAAAGCATGTCCAAGACAATGTTCGAGATCAGCCTCAAGATGGACAAGGTCGAGAAATTGCAGAACAAACAATTTGACATCATCATGAAGTTGATAGAACAAGTAAAGTCCCTGAAAACCAATGTGACAGGAAGAAGGCTTGGAGGAAGGTTACCACTAACCTTTGGAACAGAACCCCTTTTACACCAAAAAGGAAAAACGACGGAGGTCATAAGGCCAAAGTCCGAAAGCGAGAAGATGATTGCTATCCTTTGAGGAGACTCCACATCCCCAGATGGAAAGAGCAAATCTTGAAGATCTACAAGATCTATATGCGTCCTTCCAAGGATTATCAATTGTAGATCTAAAGATAAATGTTGGAGAGGCATCAAGTTCTCAACAACAGTCCCAGGCTCATCAGACACAACAGGATCGGAGCCAAGAAGGAGCCTCTGGATCACACGAAGTCCATGGGGCAAGACAAGAAGATACATTCCAACCACCAGGAAACTTCAAAATAAAGGTCATAGGAATGTCAACAGGAGCAAGTTGAGTTCGAGGATCTAATATACACAACACTCCATATGGCCGGTCTCACCTTGAACCGATAAATCCATACGAGTTGACCTTAAATCTCGACACTCTAGACTTCAAGAATATGGAAGCCTTGATCGATGAATGGATAAATGCCATGAAGATCGCAGGTCGCACATTGGAGCTAGACAAAGAAGGGTTCATAAGATTCCTTACTATGAGCCTGGAAGGATCAGTAAAATGCACCTGGGAAGAGCTCTCAGACGAAGTCAAAAGGGAGGCTGTGGAAGGCGAAGATCTAGGCAATATTGTCGATCGAATGGCCAAGATCTTCAAGATCCATTTCATCAGAGTAGGATACTTCGAAAGAATGGAAGAAGAAAAGAAAAAGAAGTATAGGAATGCCCTATACAGCCTAGAACTACTTGATATTGTCACGTAGATGAGTACATCAAACTCTTCACAGAGTATAGATGGAAATCTAAGGTCAAAGAGGAAGAAGTATTCCACATATTCTTTGCCAAGATCCCGAGCCCATGGAGAGAAGTGTTGATCAAAGAGTATGAACCATGCGAGCTGGATTCGATAGCAAGGAGAATGTTCTTCCTCAAAGCCAAGATTGCAGAGTGGTGTCATCAAGCAGCGCTACACAAGAACTACAAGAGATTAAGGGGAATCAACAAGACAGTCCCCTTATGTTGCGAAAACAATGATATTCCAACTATCATTGGAAGAAACTCAAAGAAGTAGAAAAGGATGAAGAAGAATCATCCTTACAATCAAAGGAGCGGAGGATGGAGATCCAGAAGACCAAGATCATTTTGGTCTAAACAAAAGGCCCAAAGCTATAAATCAGGGCAAAGATCTGGACCATCAAGATGGAGTTCAAGAAGCCAAGCCTCATCCTCAGGGTCAAACCAAAGGAGCACAGGAAGAACTCCCACAAGAAAGACGTTTCGAAGAGCGGCCACACGAATCAACAAAAGATTCAAGGATTGCAACTGCTACACGTGTGGAGCAAGAGGGCATATCTCACCAGATTGCCTGGAAAACCAGAAAAGGAGAGTACGACATTTTGAGACAACTCCAGAAATTGAGGAAGCAGTTTACTTCCAAGACCTAGTACAGGTATATCAGTTCGAAGATATACCCTCGGACGAGAGCATCTATGAAGAAGAATTCTTTAGCCAAGACGAATCTTCCGAAGATGAGTCGGAGTGAAGATGAAATCTTTAGGAAAGAGATGCAAGAAGATATGTCTGGATTCTTTTCCCAGACATCTATTTCTCATAAAGCCCTTATGAGAATCATAAGAGAGGATCCACGGCTCATCCTATACGATGGATTCACTGTGGGAAAATTGGAAAAATTCTTTCCAAGTTTCAAGAAGAGGAAACACAACATCATATACAAAGTGACCGAAGGGGAAATTACTATCCCAATGGTGCTCACAGAAAATATGATGGAAATGCAACTGGTTCCTTATGAAGAAATCAAGAAGGAACTAAGTAAACTCCCAGAGAGTATGTCTAAGACTATGTATTGGGTTCATATCGAAGCTATTCAGATTCTCATCAAAGCTACATTCAAAGAAAGAATCGATAAACCAATCAATATTGTTGTCTTTGATAAGAGAATCAAGAGCACAAGAGAAGCATGCCTAGGAGGACTTTCAGGAAATCTGTACGCAGGAAAAGTAGCATCCTACATTTATCCAAGGATCGCGTACAATCTAGCAGACTGAGATTTCAACAGGGCAATTACCCTTCATCAAGATTTTAAAAACAAAGACTTGATGAAGGAAGGGAACAGGCCTTACTCTATCACATACAGTATCTCATATGCCCTCTCCAACACTCATCATTCGGATCTATTCCAAATGAAGGAGTATATTGAGATACTTGAAGTGTTCGAGAAAGTTGCATGTGCAACTAGGCCAGAGATAATGGAGCTACCACCAATTCACGATATGGATTTGCGGATCAAAGACAAGCCGATCTGGAGCAGACAAAACAGCCTCAGATTTGAGCAAAGAAGAATTTCTTTCCAAGAAGACAGAATGATTAGCGAGAAATGGGGAAAGAAACCAATCGTGGAGGTGATCCAGGAATCGAAAAAGTTCACAACTAAAGGTGAACTAAAATGCCCAGAAGGATGGAGAGGAGTCAAAGTAATATTCGATATCACTAAAAAGGAAAACTCTATTCCTTGTGTTGTCCTGTATTATCTCCAACAACCAACAACTGGGAGATACCAAGGACAGCTCAAACTCGGCGATCTAGAGCTGATAATCGAAGGAGTTGCAGGAAGGTTCCCAGAATAACTAGTACTGGGATTGGAGTTTCTCGAGAATCATAAACCTTGGGAAAGACTGCAAGATGGAATGGAGTTTACGGTCAAGGGAAAAAGATACAAAGTCTACTAGCAGAGGCTCGGGGTTTTAAGCTCTGATCCATCCATGGCCACAAGTCTATTTTTTATATATATCACCGTAGGAATGATATATAAGGAACATCGTGCAGAGTATTTTATGGCATACATTGATTCAGGAGCCGGCATCTGCACAGCAAAGGAAAGAGTCTTCCCGGAAGGCTCAGGCGAAGAATTGCCAACAGTTCTCGGAAAAGATTTCTCGCAAATGATGCTAATCCTTAACAGAGGAATCAAGCAAGCGAAAATCATGATTGGAGGAGCAGATCGTACCCCATGGTACAAGGTGAAAACTCCACCGTTATATTTTCACGACACCAGAGCAGATATTCTGTTAGGAAACAATTTTCTACAGACATTCAAGTATTTTACCCAAGAAAACGCAACTAGGAGGCTTATTTTTACAACTCTTTGTGAACATAAGATCATCGCACCAAGACTGCGTAATGCATTTCAACAAAAAATGCCAATCAAATTTCGCAGCAAGCTTGGTGATGAAGGTAAACTGAGCCATCCGAAGATGAATGATCAAAGGAGATATGGCGAAGCAGTCCTTCAGATGAGAACCGAGACTGGAGGAGGATGGAAGATGAATAAACTAAAGGAGAACACAATCCACCTTCTCAAAGCAAGCTTGGGAGAAAACCTACAGAGAGACGTCACAATCGAAGAACAAATATCTTTGGAGGACGTCAAGAAGAAGATACAGAGGAACTTCAATGAGGATCCTTTAGCCTGGTAGGATAAGAACGAGCTCAAAGCTTCACTCAAAGTAAAAGAAGGAAAGGAGCATGAGTTCGTGAGATATAAGCCTATCCTAATGAACCAAGATGATCGAAAGGATATGTAGCTAATACTTAAGGAACATCTGGACCTTAAGTTAATATCACCAGGAGTATCTCCATACAGCAGTCCAGGATTTCTAGTTCGAAATTATGGAGAAGTCAAGCGGGGAAAGCCGAGACTTGTGATCAACTACAAAGGGATCAACAACATCTTGGAGTTCGATGGATACTACATACCAAGTAGGGAGCACTTGGTCAACTGTATCAAGAATGCCAAGGTATTCTCAAAGTTTGATTGCAAATCTGGATTCTACCAGATTATGATGGAAGAAGGGAGCAAGAAGTTCACAACCTTCTCCACACCACAGGGCCATTATATTTGGAATGTCATGCCTATGGGCTTGGCAAACGCACCCCAGATATATCAAAGGAAGATGAATAATCTTTTCAAAGATTATTTCTCATTCATGTTTGTCTATGTGGATGACATCCTCATAGCCTCGAAGAACATGAAGGAACATTTAGCACATCTGGAAATATTTTTAAAAGTATGCCACAAGGAAGGATTGGTGCTTTCTGAAAAGTAAACAGCAATAGCAACAAGACAGATCGAGTTCCTTGGAGAAGAGATCGACGAATCCGGAATTATTCTACAACCACATATTGTAGAAAAGGTCCAAGGATTTCCCGAAGAATTTAAATACAAGAAACAACTCCAAAGTTTATTAGGAGTGGTCAACTTTACCAGAATGTTCATCAACAATCTGGTGCAATACAGGAAGATGTTCAGTCTTTTGTTGAAAAAGGATGCTGAATTCAAATGGGAAGATTCACACCGAGCAATGGTTAAACAACTAAAGAAGCTTTACAAAAAGCTCCCCAAATTAGCCATTCCTAATGACGAGGATGATCTGGTACTATATACAGATGCCAGTGACCATTGGTGGGCAGCGGTGCTTGCAAAGTCCACAACAGAAGGAGAAAAGCCATGCAGATACTGTAGCGGGCTCTTTACGGAGAACGAAGTAAATAGATGGCACATCAATGAAAAGGAGTTCTTTGCAGTTCGAAAGGCGTTCAAGAAATGGCCGTTATTTCTTCTCGCGACGAAATTCATCCTTAAAATTGATAACACAAGCGTCAAAGCCTTTTTTAAAAATAAAATCGAATCTAAACCAGAAAAGGCTAGACTACTAAGATGGCAAGCAGAATGCCAATATTATGATTTTAATATTGTCATTATTAAATCTGTTGATAATATTTTGGCAGATTTCCTGACGAGAGATGGAAGGAGCTGAGATAGACTCCATCCTGACTGTTTCAAGGCACCTGATGGACAACCTTGAGTTGCTTCAGAGGGAATTCGAGAATCTATCACTCAATGCAAGGCGTGCCGGAAGAATACAAGATAGTGATCAGACCAAAGTGTCTAATCGCATACGAGACTGTATTCGAAACGGCGCAAGTCTGTTTGAAGCAACACGAGAGCCACTCCTCCGGGCTGTTGATAGCAATTGCAATTGACAAAAGAAGAGTAGTCGAGAATGGGGCTCTAAACCCGGAGCAAGGGATTCAAGTACCCTTAGCACAAGTCATAGTCTGGAACCTCCAAAAGAGGAACCGGTCCAAGAAAAATCGAAGACCTGGAGTCACATCTAGAGTCGACGAATCAACCCAGCACCTCTGGGGTCAAAGAGGGAGAGATCAACCTTAGGCCTATGACGGGCACTGCTAAGGTTGGTATTAACTTAGCTGATTTCTCTTATTGGCAGGAATACCAGGCCAGCTGGGAGAAATTGAACACCAGATAAGAAATCCGACCGGAAAAATGCCAGGTGGATATATCTGGGGAATTTTCCCGAGTTTGGATGCGAGAAGGCTCGAATCCAATGGATGTAAAGCAGTGGTATGACTTTGGGGCACTAGTCTCGATCTATACTATTGCACCAGGTTTCCCAGAACTTGCAAAACTTCCAGAATGGCTGGGAGAAAAGGTTTTCAAGGCATGGGAGAACAACTCGACTCTATCCAGAGGTTATGTATTAGAGTTGTACTTCACCAGTGCGGCCCCAAAACTAGTCGGGAAAGGCAACCACGAGGCCTTCCATCTCATCAAGCTGAGAAGACCTGATGTTTCAGCATCAAATAAGAACAAAGAGTCTTCTGGAAAGGAACCAGTCTTGGTTTCTACATTTTCTGAAGAACAGATCTCTACGCGAAGAGCGAGGGGTTTGTATGTCTGCATCAAAGCAATGGTGGAGGTAAAGTTCTCATTCAAGTTCGAGCATAAGTCTTTGAATGGGTCTTTCCTGTTAAACACTTTAACAGGAAAGAAGACAGTGTTCGCTGAGAAGGTTTTCCAGGAAAAACAAGAACTTCTCTGGAAAAACAAGATTCCAGTGAGTAAACAAACTTATCGGAGATATTGCAACATGGTCCATTTTGGGCAATGGACGAACAAGGTATGCACAAGCTGTTCCACCCAAATAGAACCAGAATTTGGGAAAGGGATAAGATTGGGCATAGGGATGATCAGAACTGTTGATCCACCCCAACCAAGGAAACACGTGGAAAGAAGAGGGTGAAACCTCTTCGGAATACCCAGGAGCCGAGAGAATCATCAGGCACCAAAGAGGACAAATGACTCCTCAAAAAAGCAAGAGCCAGGTGACCTTCCGAAAGGGTAAGAGACATGTGACCGACAGGGAAGATGACCCACAATGGGGAATCCAATAAAGAAACCAGCCAGCTGCTAAAGTTGGAATCCGAGGCAGATGATGTAAGTGCTGACGCCAACACAATGACGTAAGCAGTGACGTCACAAAACATTAAGAGAATTTGAAATCCGAATTTTAAATTCGAAAGCCTCTATAAATAGGTGTGTTGAGGAAGCAGAAGGCATGGACCATCACCCTATGTTTTCTCTTTCTAAATAAACCTTGTAATTCTTTCTTTGTATGAGTGTTCTGAGTGCAGCTACAATAGGTAGCTAAAGGAGTTATCTCCTCTTGTTCTGTGAGGATGAGTGTGTAATAAATTTCTTCATTCAATAAATAAATAATCTTGGGCTACTACTCGAATTATGTAACCTTCCATTATATTCTGCAACCTTAATCTCCATATTTTTCGACGAGAAACAGTAGCAGCATCCTGTACACCCGGTGTAGGAAACGAACCAGGGTTGTGCTGAGGTCCGCTGAAGGAACGGGATTGAACCATCACACTGCGGGGTGCGTGGTTGGTTGTGAGGAGCAGCTGTAAAACCTCCCGGATACTCGGTGGATTGACGGTCAAAAAAGGTATTGTTACTATTTCAAGTCGGTTAATTACGAGATTAATGTTGTTTAATTATTGTACGGAAGCATGATGGGTCTGATATGGTCGTAATGGACTATGTCTATTTTAAAAGAATATTGTGATGAAAAGAAAGAGAGAATTTTGTAAATCATATACGAATATCAATCGGATAGAATAAATAAAAGATTTTATTGATTTTAAAAAGAAAATGGGTAATTTTGGAATTAATAGTATAAAGTGGCTAGAAAAAATTTGTTATTATAAGGGTGAGTAGAAAAAATTCAACTTAAAGAATATTGTTATTTTAATTTTTTTATTTTCTTTTTACTGTAAAGTTGAAAGGTTTAACTCTCTTTTTCTCATTATAACTTGTCCTTAAGTTGAAAACGTTGTGTTTGCGTAATTTTCCATTTCACTCCCCCATAATAAATTAATTTTACTGAAGCTTGCGTAATTTTATGAACCTGTAACAATAATTTGTCACTCTCATGAGTAATTTAATATAATATATTAAAGAATAATTCCTGGGTTTATATGGAGTATACTCGAATGCAAGAATTAATTTATCATTTTACTCAACGAATTTATCAAATCTATTCATTTTAAATTGGTTTAATTGAAAAAAAAAAAACTACGAATGCTTAAAGGTGGTTTATTTTTATTTATGAATATTAATTTGTAATAGAAATAAAATTCGTGATTTTTTTTTCAAATAACCCTTTAGTTTTACATTATTATTCGTATCATAAAATTACCCTTTCGTAAAAGTGTTTGCCTAAATAATACTTCCTCCATTTCGTATTGACATTTACGTTTGCTTTTTGCAGGTAAATTAAGAGATATAATATTTTAATGTGTAGTAAGGTGAAAGAAATACTAGTATTTAATGTAAAGTGAGTAGTTGTATCAGTATTGTGTGTGGACCTATATAAATAATTAATTGTTTTGTGTGGCCTAATTAAAAAAAATGTAACTCTTAACTTGGAACAATTCAAAATGAAAAATGTAAACCTTAATCAATAAACTTTAACTCGGAACAGACGGTGTATGTGAGGCTCAACAACAGTTTTGGGAGTGAATCAGAGCAAAAACATGTGAGGGAGATACAAAAGCAATTGATAATCTGTTCACTGTGATATCTTAGTGCGTTCTATTACTGCCTCATTCTCTTTTTCTTTTTCTTTTTCTTTTTCTTTTTCTTTTTCTTTGCCTTATTCTTTTCCTTTTGATTCAATTATTGTTGCGCGCAATATTCGAGTTCGAGGAAGGTGTCTGGATTGGGTCGGAGCGGTTCACCAATTCCACAGTGATGTTACCTTCGTTGACTCCAAAGGTAAGTTTGAATTGGATTGTTGGAGCTTCTAACATTGTAGAAATTTATCTTTATCTAATATAGATAAGTATTAATTAATATTTAATCAATTTACCTTGTCCTCTTAACACTTCAATTATTATTTGAATTCATTCTCACACACTTTCTTACACTTCAATTATTATTCAAGTTCATTATTATTGTTGCAATAGTGATGGAGTTCGAGGAAGGTGTCTGGACTTGATAGGCAGGGATCACCAATTCCACAATAATAATATGGTAATAATGTAACCTTCATTGAATTCAAAGGTATGCTTGAATCTTTAAGAAATTTTAGGTGTACTAATTTTATGTTAAATGACAACTCTTGTAGCAAAAAGTAAGTTATGTTAAATGAGAGTCCATTTACTTTCATGGGCAAGGAAGGTTAAGGTTTGGTAACCTCTAGTAAAGGTTTGGGGAGGGTTGAGTTAATATTTAGCATGAAGGTTAAGGTTTGGTAACCTCTAGTAAAGGTTTGGGGAGGGTTGAGTTAATATTTAGCATGATGGTTAATGTTAGGGTGTATTATTTACTTTTAAGGTTTGTTTTTAACAATTTTACTCTATTACCCTTTCAAAAAAATATATTAAAAACATTTGAGATAGCAGATCTCAGTTTAATTATGAATTCTTAACGTGATTCTTACAATCTGTAAATTACATTATCCTTTTAAAAAAATATATTAAAAATATTTGAGATAGCAGATCTCAGTTTAATTATGAATTCTTACAATCTGGAAATTTACAGGGATCGATTAAGTTTAAATTTCTCCGACAAATTTGAGATACCCAGATGGAAACTTGTTCATCTTCGCTGTTGGGCCCGTTGGGCCTGTTGGCCCAATTGTTGACCTTCATTCTCAGAGTATTGGGCCAAGTGTGTCTTGGCCCATAGTCTCACACCCTCACCCTTATTAACCCTAACTTGTGAGCCCAATGATGGGGTTGGTGCAGAATACTCTTCGTGAGTTTAAAACGGGAATCTGAGCACCTCCCGTCGCCACCAACTCCGGCGACGTCAACCGGCGAGACGACGAGGACGACCGCATCCACCCAACAGTGGTATCAGAGCGGGTTTCGTCCGTCCGTCTCCCGAAGCTGCTAACCGTCAGCCGCCGGTGGGAGATCGTCGCCGCTAGGTCTCCGCCGCACGGAAGATCGGAATCGCGCGCGGGCTCCGCCGCCAGCTTCCAGATCGCGCCGCCGCTGCTGCAGATCGAACCTCCGCTCATCGCCAGCAACTCACCGACCGAAGCTGCCCGTCGCGCCGCTAGGGTTTGACCGCCGCGACGCTAGCCGCTGCTGCTCGCCGCCGATCTCTCGAAACGCGACGCCTGACGCACACCACCGGAATCGCGACGATCTGCAGCCCGCCGGGATCATGCAGCTCACCGATCGAAGCCGCCACTCGCCACCCATCAGCGCTGCCTCGCCGGGAACGCGACAGGAGAAGAACGACACTGCTGCGCGCCGCTAGGGTTCCATCCAGGCGCCGCCGAAATCGCGATCGTTGCTGTCCATCGCCGGAATCGACCAGCACCGCCGCTTCCAGCCATTGCTCGGCCACCAGCCACCGACGCCGCCCGCTGACCACCCGCTGCCGTCGTCGCCGTCGACTGCCGGAGTTGACCGCCGGCGCAAGGGTTCCGGTCAGATTGGAGTGTCCATTTTCAGAAGCTGTTGACCAGTCGCCACCGCTGCCGCCACCTTCCGGGCTGCTATTTGAACGGAGGCACGAGTGGGCTGCTACTCGAAGGGGTTGTGGTTAGTTCAAGCTTGGTAGCGGGCAGGGTGCGGCTCCAAGGTGGGAGTTGCTTGTCTGGTTGCCGCTTGAACAAGCCTTCGAGGGAAGCTTGTGGCTCGTAGGGGTGCTACGGTGTTCATCCACCGCTTCAGGGGAGTTTCCATTCCTTTAAACTTTGTGTTTTTTCTGATTTGTTCAGTTATGTTATATCTTTGTGATACCCTGAGGCGGTTGATCCTCCTTTGTGCTTTGTGATGCTTTGAGGCGGCTGGTCCTCTTGTGTGATGATTTCTGTGCTGTAGAATTAGGGATTTTTTGTGATTTGTGACCTAGTTGGTCAATTTCTTGGTATCTCTAATTCTTATTTGCTTGAAATCTATTGTGAATTTTATATCTTTGTGATATTATATCTTGGTATGCTTTCGCTGCTAATCTGATTTTTCTAGAATTTTTTGCTCTTTTTGCTATGTGTGAATTGAGTTTGTTTCTAGTCTTTGAGATAGCTTTGGCTCATATGTGTGTGTGTTTATATTGTTTCTTGAATCTGTGAGTCGATTCACTCAACTTTAAGCACCAATGACTCTTCTCCTAATGCATTTGGGCAAGGAGACTTCAATATCTGTTTGAAACAGAAGATGAAGTATGAGGGGGTGTTCAAAGCTGTGAATGACTCTTATGATTAAGAGATAATTTCTTGTGTGAATTATTTGTGCCTTTTAAAACCTTGTGTGTGTGTTAATTGGCTAGTTAATTCTGCATGTGATTAGGAAATTTATTTTTCTATCTTGTTTCACTTTGAATATATGTGCTTCTTTGTGAATTTGTGTTTTCTTATGTGAAAACTTGTTAGAAATGTGTTTTCTACGTTGTGTGCTTGTTTATGTGTTAAACTTGTCTTGTTTACATGCTTGTTTGTTTCTCTTAGTGAGGTGGAGCATGTTGTGTGCATTCGAATGTGGTATAACATTTGATTGTTGTTTGTCTGTGTGACTTTTATGTCTGTGTGACTGCGTGTGCTTCTGTGTGAAGTATCTGTGTGACTTGACTATGTGTCTGTATGAATTGTGTATTCATGTTAGCTTTGTGCTTATTTGCTTCTGTGTGAACTGTTCGTGTGTCATGAGAACTATGAGTTCTAATCTATGTGATTACATGACTATGTGAACTTTGTGTTTTCTTGGGCTTGTGTGCTCTGTTTATTTTGTCCTTGGGATAATTTAGACATTTTTTGTGACTGTGTGTCCGTGATCTTTGCTCTGGCTTAGATTTGTGTATCTTTTGTGATACCTTGACTTTGTGTCAAATTTTCTGGATCTTGCATCTAACTTTGTGTTTTTCCATTTTGCAGGTGTCCGGGAAAAGGTGCGATGATGAATTCCTAAATTTTTTTTTCACAATGGTGGTTGAATTGGGCCAAGGTGGAGATTTGTTGGGCCCGTTGGGCCTTTTGGCCCAATTGTTGGCCTTCATTCTCAGAGTATTGGGTCAAGTGTGTCTTGGACCATAGTCTCACACCCTCACCCTTATTAACTCCAATTTGTGAGCCCAATGATGGGGTTGGTGCAGAATACTCTTCGTGAGTTTAAAATGGAAATCTGAGCACCTCCCATTGCCACTACCTCCGGCGACATCAACCGGCGAGACGACGAGGACGACTGCATCCACCCAACATTCGCTAATAAGAAACTCGTTTTGTTTGACTACCATCGCAACCGCATCGTCAGCGGTTTCCAGCGATCCCCGGTGGCAGATCACGGAACTACCAGAACTCTGGGTCGTCGGATCTACTCCCGATCGAAAAAAACGATGCCATCACAGTCGAGGTCATGATCTGCGGTGGCGCATTTCACGATCGAGTTCGAGAGAAAAGGGACTTTTCTCCAGGAAAGCCCCACCTGCGGCTGCCTGAAAATCTTCGATGAACTATCCAATCCACCGGGGAATGAAGAAGATGCCGATGCGTCGGAAAGGCTGCGACTCTACCACTCCATCGACGTGCGGCACGCCGACGGTCGCGTGCTAGTCGGAGGCGGTGGAAAGCGGCAGTGTTACGGTTTGGATAGTGGCGGCGGTGGTCGATGAACCAGTGTTAATGGTGGTGCTGAGGGGGCAGAGGGGGTGAAGTAAGGGGAGAATACTCATGGAGTGGGGGCGGTAGGGCTTCTCAACAAGGGTCAAAATTATAATTTTCCTTCTTAAACATGGGGATGAGAATTAACCCTCGATGTTTTGAGGGTTGGGTTAGCCCTCTCTCAGTCTCAATTCAGATCGGGCGGTAAAACCCCCGAAGGTTATCCTTTGATTGTAATCTTTAAAGTAATCAACATTTAATTAGGGTTGAACGGGAGATAACTCCTGTTAACCCTCAATGTAACGGACTCTGAAAGGTTAATTGGAATATTTTGGTAGTGTGTATGTTTGAATTGGGTTGGTGTCTAGGTTGTTTAATTGGAATATTTTGATAATGAGTATTTGAATTGGGTCGGTGTTTGGGTTGTGTAATAACCTAGAAATTTTAGGTATATTAATTGGGTGTGGCACCCCAAAATTACTAAACGTACCCTAAAAATATTTAATAAGAAATAATTATCCTTATAAAATTTAGGTTGCTACAGCTGAACAATCATCTATCTTTATCAGTTCGATTGCTGCAACCGAACAGAACAAATAATTCATATATCTTATGTGTTTGATTGTAGAACAAGATTGAATAATGAGAAGTCAAAATATATATGGAGTAATAATTACTTATAATTTTCTACATGTATCAATCACTCTGACGAGGAATATATTGCTGCAGTAATCCACTTTATTCTTAAAGAATTTGAGAAGCAGATAATCTCCGATTGGATTCCGGCAAGGCGTCTGCTGCGAACCGGTGACCATCAACACTTGCTTTGCCGCTCCGGCTGCTTCAGTCACTCCCCTCTCTTCTCATCCCAATTCTTCACCGACGGCGAGTCGATGGCAACCGAACAAAGTAATTATTATTCCACTTCGCCAGTCCATGGATGCATTCAAAATATTTTTGCAACCGAACAATATATAAATTCTTTGTTCTATTCGGTTATGATTGTTCGATTGTTTCAACCGAACAGATAAGATATATGAATTCTTTGTTCTGTTTGGTTGCAACAACCGAACAAATAAACATAGATGATTGTTCTGTTGCAACCGAACAGATATAAGTTTTATAAGGATAATCATGTCTTATTAAATAATTTTTGGGGTACTTTTAGTAATTTTTGGGGCGCAAATAGCCACCCCATATTGATTTTATTTTATTTATTTTATTTTTAAAAAACCACCTCCCTTCGTTAAAGCCAATAGTGTGTTTTGTTAAACGACGGGTTAATTGATATATTTTAAAATCGGTTACAATGGGCCACAGTTGCAAATGGTGGCGGCTATGAATTTGAAATTGGGCCGCTGCAACTTTATTGTATTGGAGTCGTGGTGAGAAATTAAATGGCCCACTCCTTACTTCATTCCAATTGACCCACTAAACGTTGGAGTCCAGCAATATATATACGCTAAAATTTACTAACGCCTTCGCTTTGATCGTTGAAACAGAATGGTTGCCTCTTGCCTGAGCTTCGTCTCTACACACGGCAGCTAAGCTTCTTCCGACGCTCTCTTTCCGCCGCAGGCCTCTCCTCTCAGTCCGTCGTCAATATCGACAGCGACACCACCGACACCACCAATATGGATGTTACCAAAATAATCATGATTGCTTATAAAAATGTGGAGAATAAATTTGTGTTGAATGTAGGAAGTGTACTGTTGATTGTGAGGGGAGAACATGCCAGATATTTTTACTTGAGAAAGCTATTGAACTCAAGAAATGATTTCATTACAAAGAAGCACTTAAATTCTCAATTTAATTATTTAATTTTAATCAATTGATTAATTCTGGAAGACAAAGTCTCTTGTGAGACGGGTTATTTGTGAGATGGGTCCATCCATCACTAAAATATGTTTATTGTATAGATAAAATATGTTTAATGGTGATTAAAGTATGTTTTTTAAAGTATGCTTGATTATGCATTAAAGTATGATTTTAGCGTGTTATAATATGATTTATTATTAACATACTTTAACTATAAAATATACTTTATTGATAGATTGACCCGTCTAACACTCTCGTCTAAAAAATAATCTGTCTCAGAAGAGAGTGTCTCTTTGCCGAATACATGGTGAAAAGATCAGAATAGAAGTCATAAGAAATACTCTTCACACTTGCCCAAATATTGTCAATAATTTCTTACATGGTTAATGAATTATTTTTTATTTATATTATAAATTGTTCATGAAATAGTTCACTGTATTATTATTATTATTCACATTAATGATGTTATTATTTTTATTCGTTTCACCAAACAAGCCTCTGCCTAAAATATTATACTCTGAAATACTCCCTCCATCCGCTTCTAAGGTGTTCATTTTACTATTTTTGGCGTTCAATTCAAAGGCATGCATTTTTCCTATTTAGTAAAAAAGTACGCAATATGTTCCACCACTTCCCTCTAATATAATTACTTACTTTGCATATAATAATACTCCTTAATTTTATTCATTAAATTATATTTTAATTCGATCTTCACCATCAAATAAAATAAAATAATTAATTTTTAAAAAAAATAACACCGATGGCCTCATTTTTTACCCATTAACCTACATGTATTTTTTAGGGTGTTTTGCTTTTTCAAAATTACAATCGAGTCATTATCGAGTTAAGGACATTTTCCTACTCGAGTTAAGGACATTTTCCTTTTTTTGGGCATTTTTACATTTGCCTTAAAATCATGACAAAGAAGATTATTTTGAAGTCTAGCACGGGCACTGCTGCTCATTAAGAGTATTTTATACCCATTAACCTACGTGCACTATAGTATCTTTTCTCGGAAACAGAAAGTATTTACCTTGACTTATTGTCCAAGAATAACCACATGGATAAGGATTTAAGGATAAGACCAAACTTTATCTAACCAAATTCACTCTCTCAACTCTCTTGTGGTTTCCACCAACATAACCAAATAAAAAAGTTCTTGCACACATTCCTACTTGTCCTGAATTAATCACCTCTATCCCTGTTTTTCCATAACAAGATTTTCTTCTCTTTATTTGCAAGATCTCTTATTTATGGCGAAAATTTGGATCATCATCGCCACATCATCATGAACCCTTATCTATCTCTTTCTCTGTATATATGATATGATGCCTTCTTCATATATGATCATTCGACCCATTTCATCTTTTTCTCGAAACTTAATACAATGTGCTCTGTTTTTCTTGGATTAAATTAAATTTGACTTTTGTTTATTTTTTCTTCTTGGGGTTGCACTCTTCTCCCCTCAAAGTTGAAAGCAAAATGCCCTCTAGAGTTGTGAAAAATGGTGGGATTTACAAAGGAGATGATGAGATGGGAAAAATGATTGGTTTCAAGAATGTGGAGAGAAAAAAGAAGAATTCATGCAATCAAATTTGTTCTGATGGATCATCATCATCCATTGGTAAGAACAGTGATCTTTCTGAGAATTCTATGGACAAATCTGGTGATGCTGAAGAGGTTCAGAGCTCATTTTCCAAAGAATCCTTGGAGGATGTTTTGCCAATTAGGTTTTCTTACCTTCTCTATTTTATCTAAATTTTACATTTTCTTTAATTATTTTGCTTCTTGTTTCTTTTTATCCTCGTTGTCAATCGCTTGTATTTGTTTACAAAGGAATTTGTTAACCATAAGTTTTTTTTATCTATTATTCAATTCTCTAAATGTGTATGTAATATAATTTAAATGATTTGTTCATGATTTTAGAAGAAAATAAGTGATTTTGAGGATCTATTATTTATATGTTTTAACATCCTCCATTGGTGAGAACAGTGATCTTTCTGAGAATTCTATGAAAATAAGTGATCCTATGCATATGGGAGAAGTTCATAAAGCCAAATATATATGATGAAATATCACTAATATAAAATAGGAAATGCTTAATTGCTTATTGTTTTCTTTACTTAATGACATGGATTTATGTTCTATTTCTAGTATGTATTAAAGATATTGAAAAAAAATTGTTTGCATTTTACTTAAGTAAAAACAAACATGTACATTTTGTTTTATAATATTCTTCAAAAAAAATGTCATGAAATAGGTAAACCAATTTTCTTTAACACATATTTATATAATTACATCCTTATTTCAAAAACTAGACCTTTTTAAACAATAAACATTACTTTTCTAATAACAAACTAATAAATACTGTACATACTAGCATTTGTATTTTCTTAAAATTATCATGCCATAACACTTAAAACTAGAATAATATCTTAACTCAAAAGCTTATTATATATGTAAGACGTAGGGTTTAATATTTTTAAACATGTTCATCATCATTCTCTCAAAACAGGAGGGGTATATGTTGAAATTAGGATTGAAATGTGAAAAGAGAAGATTTCATTGATTATAAGAATTGTGTTGTTGTTATTACAAAGTATAAAGTACAAACCTATTTATAGACAAAGTAAAAACTAGCCAGTACTCACAAAGAAAATAGCTGTTGTAACCTAGGAACTAACAGAACAATTAATAATGGTGGATGGAGAGTAAGAATTAAATATTTCAACACTCCCCCTCAAGTGTAGGGGTGAATGGGTTGATCACCCCTAACTTGTCAAGAATATATTTATGCCTTGATTTGTCTAAGGCTTTAGTGAATATGTTTGCGAGTTGATCTTTGGTCCCAATATAAGGTGTTTGAATCATCCCGCTTTGGACTTTATTTCGGATGAAATGACAGTCCACCTCAATGTGTTTTGTACGCTCGTGAAACACTGGATTTGATGCTATGTGACGCGCAGCGTTGTTATCACAATACATCTGAATTGGACCTTTGATTTGAACGTTCATATCCTCGAGTAGTTGCTTTATCCAAGTAAGTTCACTGGCAGTTGATGCCATTGCTCGGTATTCAGCTTCGGCACTTGATCTAGCCACTACGTTTTGCTTTTTGCTTTTCCATGTTACTAGATTTCCTCCAACCATAGTGCAAAAGCCGGTAGTAGATCGCCAATCAAAGCTTCCTGCCCAATCAGCATCAGTATATCCTTGAATGCTTACATCTTTGTTGTTTTTTATCCAAATTCCTTGTCCCGGAGTTGATTTCAGGTATTGAAGGATCCGATCAATAGCAGCTAGGTGGGTAGTCCGGGGTGCCTGCATAAATTGACTAACAACACTCACAGGAAAAGCAATGTCAGGACGAGTAACTGTTAAATAAATAAGTTTTCCTACAAGTCTTTGGTACATGCCCACATTCTTCTGAGTTGAGTTTAGCATTGGTTTCCATAGGAGTAATAGCGGGCTTAATGCCAAGTTTACCTGTTTCCTTGAGCAATTCAAGAGTGTACTTTCTTTGAGAAATGAATAATCCTTTTTTAGAGTGAGCTATTTCAATTCCCAAAAAATATTTAAGAATGCCAAGGTCCTTGATATCAAAAGTTTGTTTAAGAAAATTTTTGACTTCTTGAATTTCCATTTCCTTATCACCGGTAATAATAATATCATCAACATAAACTAAAACAATGATTGATGAGTTTGGAGAAGTGCGAGAAAATAATGATGAGTCAGCGGAACTTTTTTGAAAATTTTGAGAGAGTAATGCATGACTAAGTTTAGAATACCAAGCTCTAGGAGATTGTTTAAGACCATAAATAGACTTGTGAAGTTTACAAACAAGAGAAGGATTCGAATTCTTAAAGCCTTGAGGAAGAGCCATGTATACTTCTTCTTCTAAATCTCCTTGTAAGAAAGCATTTTTAACATCCATTTGATGAAAAGACCAATTCTTATTAATCCCTATAGAAAGAAGGATTCTTACGGTGCTCATTTTAGCGACGGGTGCGAAAGTTTCTTCATAATCAATTCCATAAGTTTGGGTGAAGCCTTTAGCAACAAGTCGGGCCTTATATCTCTCGATTTTTCCCAAACTATCATATTTAATTTTATAGACCCATTTGCACCCGACGGCCTTTTTTCCTTTAGGAAG
Organism: Pogostemon cablin; assembly: GCA_023678885.1. NCBI lineage: Eukaryota > Viridiplantae > Streptophyta > Magnoliopsida > Lamiales > Lamiaceae > Pogostemon > Pogostemon cablin. The sequence goes on from CM042955.1 coordinate 19,629,859, forward strand.
ATGAACAAGTGACCAAGTATTATTTTTCTCAAGAGCATTTAATTCATCTTCCATAGCTTTTCGCCAAGTAGGACAATGACTAGCATCTTCAAAGTTTTTAGGTTCAAATTGATTTATGCAATTTAAAAATGCATGATGCTCTTTTGAAATGTGGGAATAAGATAAGAAGTTTTGGATAGGATACGATACCGAATAGGTGACGTAGTCTTTAAGTTTGGTAGACGTCCGAGTCTGTCGAAGAGATCTCCGAGGTGAATTAGCTTGAGTTAGGTTTTTGTTTTGATCTCCCCCTATCGGAGCATTTTCGTCGACTGGGACATGATCTCCCCTGTCGGAGCATTTTCTTCGACTATGTTTGCATCATCCTCAAGAGGAATCGTATTGACCAAATCATCATGATGATCCTGAGAAGGAATAAGATCAGTAGGAGCTGAAATAGGAAAAACAAAGTCGTTAGTATCAATGGAGGAGTTATCAATAGAGTAATAAGGATCATTTTCATTGAAGGTAACATCTCTTGAAATGTAGAGCTTTCTAGTAATAGGATCATAACACTTGTAACCTTTTTGAGAGACGGAGTATCCCAAGAAAATAGCCTTGACAGAAGAGGGACTAAGTTTATCGGTACGATTGATGTGTACAAAATACGTGCATCCAAAGGTGCGTAAATGATCAAGATTGACTTCTTTTTTAAAGAGAATTTTGTGGGGACTAAGATCATTAAGATTAGGAGAGGGACGACGATTAATAAGATAATTGGTGGTTAAAATTGCATCGGACCAAAAACCTTTTGGAACATTATTTTGTATGAGAAGAGAGCGAGTGACTTCTAAAATATGACGATTTTTTCGCTCTGCTACCCCATTTTGAGCGGGTGTGTAAGGACATGAGGTTTGATGAATAATTCCATTGGTTTTTGTAAAATTTTGAAAAAATGAGTTTATATATTCAGTCCCATTATCCGTTCGAAGAATTTTGATAGTCTTATTGAAGTAATTTTTAATATAAGTAAAAAAGTCTTGAAATTTGGAGAAAACTTCACTTTTATTTTTGAGTAAAAATATCCAAGTATGTTTTGAAAAATCATCTATAAAACTAACATAATATTTGAAATTATTATAAGATGTAATTGGAGTGGGACCACAAACGTCTGAGTGAATTAAATCAAAGGTAGATTTAGTGTTAGAGGAAGAATTAGTGTAAGGAAGTCGGGTATGTTTAGACAAGGAACAAACATCACACTTATCATGATATGATGAATCTGAAAATATTTTGTTAAAGATTAAGTTGGACGGATGTCCAAGACGTTTATGCCAAAGAGACATATTAAAAACTTTTAAAGCAAGACTAGGAAAGTTAATTAAATATAAATTGTTAATAAGAACTCCTTCACCAATCGTTCGTCCCGTCGTTCTTTCCTGAAACACAACATCAGTATCAGAAAATATAACACGACAATTTAACTCTTTTGTGATCTTGCTTACAGATAATAAATTTAGAGCAAAAGAAGGTAAATAAAGAATGTTGTCAATATTTTTTGAAAAAATATAACTTGATCCTTTTCCATTTATTGGAACGGAGATATTATTAGCAACTTTGACACTTTGAGAATTATCTAAAATAGTTGAAATTTTTGAAAAAATAGAACGATCTCCTGTCATGTGATCGGTTGCTCCGGAATCAACAATCCAGGTTTTAGAATTGTTGCTAGAACAATTAAAAGATTTTGGTTCTCCAGAATGTTGGACATATGAGGTATAAATGGGCTTGTTATCAGAAAATGTTTTTAGGTTATTTGGGCCCAAATAATCATTATTAGAAAAATTAAAAGAGATAGAAGAAATTATAGAACCTGGATCCACTATTTTAGTGGATTGGGTTGAGCTTTGGACTTGTAGAGCCCTTGAAACTTGGGCCACAACTGAGGAGAATTGGGCTGGGTTAACCACTGGGTCACAAGAATGGGCTGCAATAGATTGGATCACACATCTATTTATTTCTTCCTTTCGGTGGTTTTGATCCATCTGAGAAGAGCGATCTTCTTCCTTGTGCCCTAGGTTCCCTTCTGCGTGCACCGCTAGCCCTCTAAGATTGCTGCCGTTTCCCCGGTTGCCACGGTCGTACTTGGTCGGCCGGAGTTCCGGATGGAGGCGGTAGCACTCTTCTTTTACGTGATTTGGCTTCTTGCAGTACCTGCAATATTTGGGTTGATTATTGGCCGGTGATTTTTCTTTGTCCTTTCGCCGGTCACCGAGGTGGCATTCGATACTTCCAGTACTAATCGAGGATGGTGTACTGCGCGCTCTATGGGTTTCCTCCTGTTGAAGTCGCGCGACTACCTCTTCGTATGGTGGGAGTGTTGTTGCCATTAGAATCTGACTTCGGGCAGGGAGGCAAGCAGTTGGTAGACTTGTTCTTGTTCCTCCCTTTCTTCGATTTTTGCTATATCAGTAGTTTTTGGTTGATATAATCTTAGTTCTTGTCTCCTTCTGTCGAATTGCTCCACTATCTCGGCAATAGAGGCTGAGCCCTTTTTGAGTGAGTAGAGTTCAGCCTTAAAGTGGAATATTTGAGCATGGTTTTGGTTGTTGCCATAGATCTTCTTGATGGAATTCCAGATGCTATAGGCTGAATCTTTGGTGATGTAAATGTCTCCAATCTTAGGTTCCATTGAGTTTACCAACCAACTGATAACTTGGGAGTCTTGGCAATCCCAATCATCAATTTCAGCTTGCTCCTCTTTGGTTGGTTTCTTCGGGTCAGTAGCTACGGGCTTGGGTTTGTTTCCAGTAATAAACCCTTGCATCTTCCTTGATTTCAGAAACACTTCAACTGATTTGGACCAGGGAATGTAATTCCGTCCATTGAATACAGCATTCGTGATCCTCTGGTTTGAGTGACCTTCGAAATTGTTGCTCGCCATGAGTATCCGAATGTTTGATGGTAGATGGTTTAAGATGTGAAGTAGGGCAGTGAAGAATCAAGAACTGATTCGATGAAACTCACTCACTTATGAATCTGAGAACCTAATGATGAGCAGAAGAATTATTTTCTGAAGGTTCTATGAAGATAGTAAGATGTATGAAAAACATAAGAGGTTGATCCTCTTTTAGAAGCAGAGCACCTTTGAGGTGTTTATAGAGTCTTTGAACAGACTTTGATTGAATAAAGAAGAGGTTAAACCTCTTTTGAATTGAGACACCTTTAATGGTGTTTTGCAGTATGCAATGAAGAAGAGAGCTTCAATAGAAAGGGTTAAGAGCCAGGATTAATCCTGCTCTGATACCATGTTGAAATTAGGATTGAAATGTGAAAAGAGAAGATTTCATTGATTATAAGAATTGTGTTGTTGTTATTACAAAGTATAAAGTACAAACATATTTATAGACAAAGTAAAAACTAGCCAGTACTCACAAAGAAAATAGCTGTTGTAACCTAGGAACTAACAGAACAATTAATAATGGTGGATGGAGAGTAAGAATTAAATATTTCAACAGTATACCAAGATTTTACAAAGGAAAATCCAAATCCTTCAAGAATTTAGGAGAGGGGTCGTCCTCGTCGGCCATGAAAGACCTAGCGAAGCCGGTCAATGCTTACGGGAGGAGACGAAGAAATATGCTTTGGTGTAGCCTCCTGGGGACAAGAAGAGAAACTCATATCCAAGAAGCAACGGGGTTGGCATAGCGAAGAGGACGAGTAGCTCGAACCGATCAACATTGGCTTTTGCCATAGCTTCAGTTGCTAACAATTCTATAGATTCAGATCATCTCAAGTAGTAATGATTTAGTGCAGAAATTCGTTTAGTTCATATTTCAGCTCATCAAACGTCTACGTTAGAAAATAAATTGCATATATTGATAGAATCGAGTTGTTTGTATGTCAGTTTATCAATGTAGAATTTTATGCAAAGAAATAATAATTTTAAGGACCTTACAAAATGTCAATCATTAGCTTAATTAATTAAAATTGTGTCTTTAGTTTAGTTATAAGGACCTATATAGGCGATGTCCTTCTTCTTAGCATTCTTCTTAACATTCTTCTTTATCATTTTGGATTTATCCACTTCTGGTTGTATTAGTTTGATAAAGCCCCTTTCAACTAAGAATTCAACTAATACCTTCCCCAAGGGGTGTTTTATGGCCGCCTGTTCGAGTATTGAAGAGCTTGCTTCTAAGTCTTGAACTTCGGACATCTTACCATTATTAAAAGCTAATATTCGAGCATTGTGTCGAAATGCAATTTCGATTCTATCCACTAAAGTGGCTGTTTTCACATAACTATCACTACTATAAAGAGTGCTCATAACATGTATTAATAAAGCCTCAATAGTCAGATTACCGAACTGATCTAGAAGTGTTTTTTCGTAACCGTTTAAGTTTGAAGACATCGAAGCTTTGAATGTTTTTGAGGTGTGAATGTTTTTTAGGGATTTGGATCGATCCTCTCCCCCACTTAATCTCTGTGAATTTCTTTTAATCTATATCATCCAATTATTATCTATGAACGAGAATTTGTCACGTCATTTAGCATAATGTAAGAAAAATAGAAGGCAATTTATAGTGTGCACCCGGGTGCACCTAAAGATATAGTGCACCCACATACAAATATAAACAAAAACATATGCAATTAAAAGTAAAAATGTATACAATTTAATTGTTAATTTTTTTGATGAAAAATTGTATATAATATTCAATAAAATGTTATACACATATGGATGTTAATTTTTTTAATGAAAAATAATGTGAAAAAAGTATACAATTATTACAAAACACGTATACAAAATAGAATAATATGTATACAAAATAGAATAAAAATGTATACATATATGGTGAACCCTTGCACCCGGGTGCACCCAATATACACTCAAAATAAATATTCACACAAATAAAATAATTATTTAAAATTTAATTAAATAAAAAAGATTGTGATAGGTGGTTGGTGGAGATGACGGTTAAATGAAATTCCCGAAATTCAGAGATTAACAATGGTGGAGATGACAGTTAAATGAAATTCCCGAAATTGAGATATTAACAACAGGAGAGGATTCGGATACTTTGCTCCCAAGTGTACAACGTGTGCAAGGATATACTATTTTGATCTAAAATTCATGCACTTTAATTAATAGAGATACAACATTAAAAAATATACATTTTCATTAAAAAAAATTTAAGAAATAAAAATTACGCATCCTTATATTAAATGGTATATCATTTAATACTAAAAATAATAATTTTTCAAAAATGTGGGGCATTGGTTTTAGCCAATGTTGTTACAGGAGATTCAAATCAAATCAATTACATTTCATTAAATACCCTGAAAAGGAAAACAATTTATTACATAAAGCTTTCTCTAATTTCCCGGTCAAGTTAACAAAAATAAATTCTATCCCCTCCATTTCGAAAAAAAAAATCAATTTTATTAATTTTTTAGAATATTTTAATATTTTTAGGTAATAAATAAAATGTAAAGTAAAATTATGAATGTGAAAAATAAGTAATAAATTTGAAATTAAAATAACTTTTAGATTATTGGATATAATGTTTTCTTTTATTATAATGTGAAGGAATTTGTAAGACAAAACAAATGGGGATGTCTGGTAGTGAATGAAGTTAGTAATTGGAGTAATATATAAATAAACAAACCTAAAATTAAAGAAGTAATACAACAAATTTATAACTCTACTCTCTGACCTGTTAAGATCCTTCATGACGTCCTACCCATTTGAGTTGGACTTGAAATTAAGTGCATATATAATGTGTGAAGATTTTAAATGAGTTATTTCTTTTATTAAACGAGTCTAATTCGAGTTCGATTTTTTGCTGAACAAATTGAGTTTACTCGAAATTGTGATTTGTAAGACAAATCAAGCCCATTCATCAACTATTATTACAACACTATGAAACACTCGAACTCTCTCGCCTCGATAAACAGTTATTATTATCATCATTCTTTAAAGGACATAATAAAAAAATAATGGTATATCCCACTATTAGAGACCCCACCGCCCCTGCCATGGGGATTGATGAAGGAAGTAAATCACATGATGTGCCTCAAATGGCTTATAGAGAGAACTCACTGTTTAACTTGTGCTTGCAAAGGGTCAAATCCATGTCAAAGGCAGGATTCGAACCCCCACACTTCAGCAACCAAACTCAGTTGAAAGATCGAGACAACTGATCTGACAGTAAAAGTGCAGTTTTGAAAAATACAATGAGAGAAAATATCAAGAAAATAATTAAAGGATTAATTGGAATACTGGTCTTATACATTATCATGATAAGGAAGGTCCACATGGAAAATTTATTATGTACAAGATGCAGTTCCGACATCTACCTAAGGAGTGACCCCAAAATCTCCATGGTGGGGTGGTCCCTTCTACCCCCCCCCCCCCCCAACACCCACCCTACTACAATATTTTTACCATACATCATACGCTTTTCACTCCCATCATTTCATTCCTTCCCCAACATTCTTGGATTCTCACACACTGTTCTGTGAAATCACTTCTCCAAATTTGAGGAACAGCTGAGCATCAGAGGTGCTCATGGATGAGCAGTTTACCAAGTGGGGTGTCTTCAGGTTGGCGTACTCGTCGACGTAGCATTGTACTTTGGCAGACGGGAGGGGCGGAGCTGGAGGCATTCCGCCGAAGAATTTGTGTTCTGGGGGTGGCGTTAGGGTTCCAAGAACACGAACAACTTCGTGCATCGTTGGCCGGTCTGATGGCTGTCTCTTGGTGCAAAGAAGAGCCAGTTGAAACACCTTCTTCACTTCTCCAAGATCCGTGCACGTTTCAGATATCTCAGGGTCGACAGTGTCCATCACTGAGTTGTTTGCTGCTTTAGTCAGTATCTGAAACAGAATGTAGGGTTTATAATTAGCTGGATGGTGTTGCTTTATGAAAAAATGCATGCATGCAGAGAACTGACCAGATGGTGGAGATTGGATTCGTCGTCTACGGCTTTCCAGCCGGTGAGCAGCTCCAGCAAAACGATGCCATAGCTGTAGACATCGGATTTCTCCGTGAGACGAGAAGTACGTGCGTATTCAGGATCGATGTAGCCAATAGTTCCCATTAGGTAAGTTGAAGTGTGTGTTTTTGATGTGCATAAGCTCTTGGCAATGCCAAAATCAGTGAGGTGAGCTTCGTAATCCCTGTCGAGCAAAATGTTGGACGACTTTACATCCCGGTGGATAATACGAGGATCACAATCATGATGCAGATACGAAAGACCCTGTGCAGCACCTAATGCAATACGGAGTCGAGTGTTCCAGTCGAGTTTTTTCTTCTTCAAAGTTCCTAGAATCAAAGTTATGTAATGTTTAATGCTCAACAACTCGAAGAAAAGGCAGTGCAATTTGAGTGTTCTTACCGTGGAGAACGTCCCAGAGGCTTCCATTTTCCATGTAATCGTAAAAGAGTAGATAGCCAGACGGGGAAAGCGAATACCCTTGGAGGCTAACAAGGTTACGATGCTTGATGCTCCCAATTGTGTTCAGCTCAGTTTCGAACTCTTTCAGACAATGTGGGGAGTGAGAATAGAGTTTCTTAATAGCAACAGGCCTGCAGTTCTTGAGGACACATTTGTACACAGTACTAGACCCTCCGTACCCGATTATGTACTTTTCGCTTAGATTCTCCGTCATCCTCATGATGTCTTCGTATACGTGTAATGCCATGTTCATGTGAAGGATAACGAGCTTCGGAGCCGAGTAGTTCACTACTAGATGAAAACAAGAAATCATAACGTGTCAAATAGACAATAATAACAGCAAAGAGTTCAAAACTAGAGCTCAATAAACACACGATTGTGGATCAGTGTAAGACGAAAACCTGGTTTATCAAGAGGTCCAACTATGAATGATTTTTGATGGTGTGGCCGACAAGCAGCAATCAAGATCATGAGAAGAATAACCAGCGCACCGAGGGCTATTCCGAGTATAGCTGCTTTGGATATCGAAACTGCAAAACACATGTGCGGAAGGTAATCTTAACAGTCGTAAGAACATCCTCCTAAGAGGTAAGAAAATAAGTAAAAAATAGGAAATGAAGTGTTAATCCTCACCACGCTCAGTTGGACGAGGTGCATGACAAGAGCCGATCCAGTAGCCACAAAGTCCGGGATTGCCCAAGAAACTGAAAGACGAAATTGTTTAACCTTGTGAAAAACCAACAAAATGACAACATACATTGGCAGAGGTAGAACCAGTAAACAGACTAGGAATGAAGGAAAAATTTTACCTGTCAGGTGAAAACCTTGAGAAGTTGTTTCCTGTGGTAATGTATCCAACAAGGTTGTTGTACGAAACATTCCTGTAACAACACGTGAATATCATGCTCAGTAGCTATATCACATTGCCTACTTTTACAAGCTAAACGTAGATTATTGACAGTAAACTTACAGCATTGTAAGACTGAGGCAATTGGCAAGTGGCATTACGTCTCCGGATATATTGTTGTGGTCTAACTTCCTGCCGACAATTCGCAAGCACATGCTTAACTTCTCAAAGTTTAACATCAAGAGAGGTAAGAGAGAGAGTGAGAGATCTTACAGCATGAAGAGATTTTGGAGCTGACTGAGTTCTTGAGGAATTGAACCTGAGAGGTGGTTGTTTGAAAGATCTCTACAAAAGAAAAAAAAAATCACTTCATTCCAATGGGGAAACTGTTCAAGGCTTCTTTACAACAAGTACTTTTGTTTTCTTACATCTCCATAACACTTCTCAAGTTTCCAAACTCAGCAGGTATGAATCCAGTCAAGTCACTGTTGCTCAAGTTACTGTTGGAAGGCTTAGCAAGTGAGACAAATAAGACGTGGCAAAAACAAAAAACAAGAGTCTAAGAGGACGCACAGTTTAAGGAGATGTTCCAAGTCACCAAGAGAGGAGGGCATATCACCACTGATCCTGTTATTTGAAAGGTCTCTGTTCCAACCAATCAAGAAAACGAGCATCACTATTGTTCATATCAAACTGCAATGAGGTTTAATAATTTGAAGAGTGAAGCTAGACTCACAAAGTGTCCAAATTACCAATCCGAGATAGCTCAATAGGAATAGGGCCCCTGAGATTGTTGCTAGATAGATTCCTACCAAATTGCATTAGAAAGGAAATGTCATTCCAGGAAGAAAAACATTACAAATTTAAAATTGAATCATTGAAAGCTATTGATTGGGCTATCAGATTCAGAACCAAACAACAAATTCTACAAAGAGCTAGCCTGGAGGAACTCACAGATAGGTCATGCTCTCCAGCTTTTGAAATGCCAGTGGAACTGTTCCGTTCAGCTTATTTCCATGCACGTTGCTATGATCAAAGCATGAGTACAAAATAGATCAATAAAAGACCAAACTCATCACATAGTTCTTCTTTGGAAAAAAAAATGAATATGATCCTTACAGGCTATTTAGGTTTGTGCAAGAGCTAAGATTATCTGGTATTGGCCCCTCTAAGTGGTTGTTCGCCACATTTCTGCAAGGTCGAAAAAATACAACTTACCCTGCAGATATTTTAAGATAATAATAGAGGAACTCTTGTGAAGTGAAAAATATACAGATCAAACAATTCAGTAAGCTTCCCAAGTTCCGGTGGAATACGCCCAGTGAGCAAATTATCGTTCAACTCCCTTTGTGAAGTTAAAAGAAATATAATTAGGAAATATGAGAAGGAGCAGAAGGTGGAAAATATAATGGGGTATAAGGTTTATACAAGTAGTGAAGCTTTGACATATTTCCAAGCTCAGCAGGAATTGTTCCTGTTAGCCTGTTGCCATGAAGATACCTGCAGTAGATGGAACGACGTAAGAATCCACATAAAATGTGCACGTAACTTCTAAATTGATGAGAGAGTCCAACTGAAGTGGCCAAAAGAATACATGAATGAAATATTTGACTTGTGTAAGCAAGAATTGCATTACTTACAATTTCTCGGTGTATGTCAAATTTCCAAGAATTGGGGGGATTGTTCCACTCAACATGTTATAACTCAGATCCCTAAAAAGCAAGAAAATTAAAAAGTTACTAATATACTTTCTTCAGAACAATTTCATAAGAAAGCCATTGCAGCGGCACATTAGAAAGAAATGATGTCCATACAACACTGCTAGTGCCTGCATCAGGCCAATAACTGATGGAATCCGCCCGGAAAATTGGTTATTCTGCAGGGACCTGAAATACAAGGCAAAGTACTCAGTGTCATCCATATCAATTACTGAAGTGAAAATATCAATGGAAGCTAAGTTGATGTATGTACTTACAAGGTAGCAACTTGGAGAAATCCAATATTAAATGGAATCTCCCCCGTAAACTTGTTATACGACAAATCCCTGACATCCAATATGTCCGTGTCAATTGTGATTTGATATTCATAGAATGTGTTTATTCGATACTTACAGAACCTGGAAGGAGGTGCAGTTGCCTATATCATCAGGAATCGAGCCACTCAAACTATTATTTCGAACATCACTTGCATAGCACATACACATAATGCTAGTGAGAAAGAGGGTTCAAATGCTAATATCAAAAGCTTTAAATATTAATAAAACAGTGAATAGAAACTTACAAATACCACAAGCCTGTTAGTTGACACATATCAGGAGAGAGAGAGCCTTGTAAGTTATTTCCTCTCAACCCTCTTAAGTCAAATACGAAATGTTACATCAGATAGGTTTTGTCAACAATGATGAAAACTAATTTTCGAAAAGATCAATAACTCACAGGTATTGAAGAACTTCGTTCCAATACAATAGTCGTGGTATTTCTCCGCTCAGCTTATTTAGAGCCAAGTCCCTGAATCAATGAACATTAGATCATCTGAGTCTTGTTACCAAAAATAAGTTCGAAATATATAGAAAAATCAAAACTACTTACAGTAATTTCAAATTTGGAATCTGAGAGAGTGTTGAGGGGATTGGACCAATCAACTTATTGCTTTTCAAGATCCTATCAGGGTAAATATAGAACAGTAAAGAGCATTGGCAAAGAACAGTTGTAACTGAATTAAAAAAAATAATAATAAAAAAAAAACAAGATTCCATCTAGTCTGACTTACAAACTCTCAAGTTGCTTCAGCTTTGAAATCGAGAAGGGAATATCGCCATAGAGCTCATTGAATGATAAATCCCTACAAATGATGCAATCAAATTAATCTCAAAATGCATGTTGAGTAAATGTTCCAGTGACTACTTGAATTTTAAGTTCTTTAAGCATCAACTTACAAACTATTCAAAGCTGTGCAATCGCCAATCTCATCTGGGATCTGCCCAGAAAGCCGATTTCCCTTCAAATCACTAGTAGTTTGAAACACACAACAATTAAAACTGATAATTAGATTAATTTTACAATATGAAAAGTTATCTTGAGATAACAAGTTAGTAATTTACATTGAAACCAAGCTTTTAAGCTTCCCTATTGCAGGTGAAAGTTCTCCATCAAGATTCAAGCCTGAAAGATTACTGTAACATAGGTATGCAAAATATCAGTCAACATACAAAATCACTACTCCGAAATTTCAAGAGACAAGACATTGATAAACTGGTAAAACTAATTTCAAGAGAGAGAGAAAAGAAGAGGAATGCTAGAAGCTCACAGTGCAACCACATTGAAGGTGACATTATCACAAGTGACCCCTCTCCAAACACAGTAATCTGAAGATGGAGCATCAGTCCAGTCATACAACACATTGTCCACATCTCCAAAAGACTTCTTCATTTCCAACAAAATAGCCCCTTTTCCCACACAAATTTCACAAAATTCAAAGAAAAAAGAAAAAAATTGCATCAGTGAGAGTGGAATCTATGGTGGAATTAATAAATGAGTTAGCAGAAAAACAGTTAAAAGTTGAGAGATTGAACTGAAATTTGTTGAGGAACACGACAATTAAGACAAATAAAGAAACACAGGTTTAAGGGAGACAATGACGTGATTATGTAATAAGGACAAAGTATACCAAACTTTATTCTAGAAAGTAAAACAGTAATTAAATGATTAAAATACTAAACTCCAACTCCATGCTCTAAATATGATGACTAATATATTAAAAAAAAAAGCCAAAAACAAACCAACACTCACCATCACCATCACCATCACCATCACCATCACACTCCACTGGAGCAAAGCTCAAGAACACTACCAGAAACCCAACAAGAACAAATCTTTTGGACCAGCTGGTCATAAACCACCTCTCTTTACCCAGTATAAGATACTTCTCAGCCATGACAGAGAGAAATTCTACACATACAAACACACCCTGTGTGTGAAAAGACAATGTGAAGTTGGAAATGTGAACAAGAAGGGATTAGAAAAGAGAAAGCTGCAATTTTTGCATCAGAGAATGAACCCCGACCGACATGGTTGAGAGTGAAGAAAAAAAGAAAAGAGAGATGAAGAGCATAATTTTACAGATGCCCTAAATATTGTGGAAAAATGTGCAATGGAAAGAGAGGTGCAGCTCTGGCTTTGTAATGTTCAATCACATCCCTCTGGCAGAGAACCTTGCAGAGTTTGTGTGAGAGAAGAAGAGAGAGAGAGTGTGTGCCACTATTGTATCAGTAATTAAATGTAGAGAGAGAAACAATAAGAGTGATAGATATGCGCATATGTGTAAATTAAAAAAGAGTATTGCCCCATGCATAGCTCAAGTGGTAGAGGGGAGGGTGGAAAGGCCTTCCAGCTGAGCTTGGTTGCTGCAGGGTGGGGATTTGAATCCTGCCTTTGGCATGGATTTGGCCCCTTGCAAGCACAAGTTTAACAGTGAGCCCTCCCTATAAGCCACTTGAGGCACATCCTGCGATTTACCTCCTCCACCAATCCCCAGGGCAGGGGCGGTGGGGGCCCCTAATGATGGGGTACACCATTTTTTTTTTTAAAGAGCATCGAGAGAATTATTTCAAGAGAGAAAAGGTTAAAAAACCATCTGCCAAATTTCTGATGCTAGCCGTGCCTGCAATACATTACAGCTCGCAGTTTTCTCTCTCATCTTTCTTGCAATAAGTTAATAACCCCCTCTCTCTCTCTCTCTCTCTCTCTCCATATACATACAAATAGGTAAATCTAAAGTAGTAAACCATGCTCTCAAAACTTTATACAAAATGAAATCACCCACCCCCACTACCCCCATTCCACCCCAACCCCACATATACATACACATATACGTACACACACCATCTCTAAAAATGTACATCTACGTAGAGAGAGAGATATATAAAGGGTCACCCTAGATGCAAACACCTCACCTTCTTTTAGTTTTCTGGGCCTTGAATCCATAACAAGTCGCTATCTTTGCAGAGAGAGAAAAAGAGCTGAAGCGAGTAACTCTTCCTTTCTTCTGTTGACAATTAATACTTTCTCTCCACTTTAATCAAGATTTTCCATATCCGTGAAATGTTCATATCAATGCATAAATAACTACACCAATATATTTCACCTCTCCATTACTTTTCTAATTTTGTCCATTTGCAAATCAATATTATTCGGTAAATATAGCAAATGTGAATTTTTCTTTTTCTTTTTTTGTTATCTTACTGAGATGATTTTCACCCTCTTCCACCCCATTATAGATTATAACTGCACTTCTCCAGTTTTCTGATATGAAATTACAGTGGCCCTGAATTTACAGACTTTCTTCTTATTTTTTCTACTTTTTCTTGGATGATTAAAAAAATAGTAACTTTTGAAGGTTAGAGTTTGACCGTTTTTATCCAAAAATAATATACATACATGTAAAATCGAGTTGAATCTAAATGAAGAAATGTTGAAAATATTCTGTGGAATTTCAAAGTTTTTCCTTTTCCATTAGCAGGGAATCGAAATGATGCCACCATGTTACTTCCATCATGTGTTTTTTTTTAACATTTTAATTTCTATTCCAATTTATTTTCTTGTGATTTTATTTGAAAGGTAAATATGTACTAGAATCTTATTCTTTTAAATAAAAATTGAAAGAAATCGATTTTAAAATGGTAGCTAGAATTTACAGTGGAAAAACCTTTGTGCCGTATATTTAACTAAAATAGATTTAAAGAAATCGATTATAAGATGGTAAGAAGAATTTCCAATAAAAAAGATAGATAAACCTTTTTTTAAAAAGAAGTGCAAAATCTATTTTGCCAACTTATTTAAAGAACATAAAAAATGTCCATACTTAAGCAATTTTTAAAATATTTGCCCTGATAAAAGATTGCTTACTGCTTCTATTGTGATGGAATGAAAAGATTAATTTAAGGTGAATGGACAAATGATAAATTTAGGATGAATAAGCAAATTAAGGACGAAAACACAAATTTTGAATGAATAGGTAAAAGTGAGATGAATGTAACTACTTTATTAGACCTAAAGAAATGTTTGTTTACTGTTTTTAAATCCGTGTTTTGATTTTAGGGATGTAATCGAATCGAGCCGAGTCAAACACTATTAGATTTGAAGATCGTTTGTTAAGGAATTACCGAACTCGAGCCCGAGCTCGAACTCGACGAGAAAAAATATCGAACTCGAGCTCGAACTCAAATTGTTTGTTAATGCTCACGAACGTGTTCACGAACACATAAATTAACTTGTTCATGAATATTTTTTCATGAACATTTAAATAATTTTGTACGTGGATATTAAAAAAATATTTCGTTTATAAACATTTAATGTTATTCATAATATTAAATAAACAAACTAACAAAATATAATAATAAATGGTAAAAAAATATTTAAATATTTAAATACTCACTTAAGTTATTATCATATTTGTGTGGTTTAATACAAAATATTTAATTATTGAATGTAAATAAATAAATAATAATAATATATAATATTAAAGAATAATTATAAAATTTACGAATGCGTTTGCGAGCCATTAACGAGCCCATTAACGAATATGTTCGCGAGCTTTCTAGCTGAACACCCTTAGGCTTGACTTTGGTTTGATAGATTATTCGAGCTCAAAATTCGAGTTTGATTTGGCTCGTTAAGGTTAATGAACGAGTTTGAATGAATATTTTATCGAACCGAGACTCAAATAGTTCGCGAACGGTTTGGTTCGCTTACATCTCTATTTGATTTTCAAAATCCACATCTAGATTTTAAAAATCACCCATGTATATACTTACTATATTTTATCTCTCAATTAATACACACTTTCTCTCCTTATTTCTCCTCTCATTTAACTTTTAAAATAAATTAATATTTTAAAATTAACATAAAGTTAAAACCTACTATACTAAAAAAAAAAAAAAACATATAACACTATTGATTTTCAAATCCTATATAACTTCAAACAAAACATTACAAAAATGTCTATGCGGCTTGAAATTTAATCCATACAAAATTAAACCTTTATTCATTCAAGTTAAATGAATTCATTATTTAACCAGGTGGGCTAGCCCACCTTGCCACCGGGCTCCTCATATAAGTGAGTTACTCGGGTTCGATTCCCAACGAATAGGAGGGAGTTATAAGGAGGCATGGAGAATAAGGGTGTATGGAGACTTGGTGAACTAACTACTAACTATATTAACAATTAACTTTGCCCGATAAAAAAAATGAATTAATTATTTAAAAATATATTAAAATCCATCTACTCGCTAAAAAAACACAAATTAATATATTTTTAATATTTAAGTAATAAAAAGAACGCAATTTATGCATATGGGACAGCTATTTGCACCCGAAATTATTAAACGTACCTAAAAATATTTAATAAGACATAATTACCCTTATAAAACTTATATCTGTTCGGTTGCAACAACTGAACAATCATCTATCTTTATCTGTTCAGTTGTTGCAACCTAACATAACAAATAATTCATATATCTTATGTGTTCAGTTGCAGTAATCTAATAGAACAAGATTTTGTAATTTATTTTTTAATTCATATCTACATTATCGAATAAATAAGTTAATAGATAATTTTCATGGACACCAATCTTTAAAGAAAGATGGTGATTCATGAAAGTAATTAAGTTTCTGCTCTATAAACGGAAGTGACAGTGGTAGTGGTTATGATTTAGACGAATGTATAACCACTACCACTGCCACTTCCGTTGATAGAGTAGAAACTTACTTACTTACACGAATCACCATATTTCTTTAAAGATTGAAGTCCATTAATATAAATATGAATTAAAAAAATAAATAATGTTCTGTTCGATTATTGCAACCGAACAATATATGAATTATTTGTTCTGTTCGATTTGTTGCAACAGAACACATAAAGATAGATGATTGTTCGGTTATTACAACCGAACAAATAAGATATATGAATTCCTTGTTCTATTGTTGCAACCGAACATATAAAGATAGATGACTATTCGGTTGTTGCAACCGAACAGATATAAGTTTTATAAGGAAAATTATGTCTTATTAAATACTTTTGGGGTACGTTTAGTAATTGGGGTGCAAATAGATGCCCCTATATATATATATAGGGGGCAACTGAACAATTATTTTATCAAAAATTTTTAAATAAATATAGTAGATTCCACTCGATGGCTGGTATTAAAGAAATATTAGTATAAAAGTGAAATTTTTTTATGTTTTAAAAGAATATGAAAAATATATATACTCCATCCATCTCATGTAAAGGGGGCTTTTACTTTTTACACGTGAAGTATTATTATTTAATATGTAATTAATAGTTATATTTTTTTTATCAGGTAAAGAAATTTTATTAATTAAAAAGGTTCAAGAAGGGTAAGAGAGTTATCACAACTTCAAACAAAAGTACATAAATAAATACAAAAGTACATAATTGATAGTTATATCAATGGGCATGTGTCCCTATATTTTAATTATATTAGTAAATATGTGTGGATCTCATGTACATAGAAAATGAAAGGGAATTAATTGAGTGAGACGTTTAAAATAAAAAATAAAAAATCTCTTTGCATGCGGACGGAGAAAGTATATAACTAATTTAAAAATGAGTATAAATAAACATATTAATAAAAAGGTATATAGAAGAGATTTTAATAGCCGCATTTACTTAATTAAGCAAGATTCCTCGTCTAATAACTGTCAAACTTGCACCGAAATCAATTACTACATTATTAGTCATTATTTAACTAATTTAAAAATGAGTAGAAAGAAACATATTAACAAAAAGGTATATAGAAGAGATTTTAATAGCCGCATTTAGTAGTAATTAATTAAGCGAGATACCTCGTCTAATAACTGTCAAACTTGCACTGAAATTAATTACTACATTATTAGTCATTATTTTATTGCATTTACAGTACTCCACATCAAAATCAAATCATTATTAAAATTAAATTAAACGATTATGAGAATTCAAGCAACCTTTCTCACCCACTTATTAGAGATCTTAATGATTAATACCCTTTCATATTTGGAGTATTTTTATTTTTAATTGTGAAACATTTTTTACACCTGATCAAAATTTGAAAATGTATAACATCATTCTAAATATCAATAACATAACATAATAGAGTTTTAGTATCATTTACTAATATTTAGTTAACGATTCTCTTTTCAAGTGCAAACAGATTAATTGATATTCTAGCATAATTTATAGTAATTTGATCGATATTCAAGCATGATTGTATCAATATTATGTGATTTAAATCCAAGTTCATCAATCAACAAATTATTTTATGATAAGTATAGGTGATTAGGGATGAGTTAACACATGCATAATGACACTCCATAATTGAGGCCTTTCTTAAATGGTTTGGGTACATAGCACTACATTTAGAAGTAATAAATAATTGTATTTTTCACTTTTATATGTTAATAAATAATGTTGTTAGGAATTAGAAGGGTAGTACTCTGATGGATTTTGGGTGTCCTTAAGTCTATATACATGAAATGATGAAACAAGCAAAGTACAACTCACCACTCTCTGAGCCTACCCCTATTCCCTAGTGGAAAAAAAGAGTACGTGAGCCCCAGTGCATAGATTAAGGGGTAGAGAGGCGGGTGGAAAGATCTTCCAACTTAGCTTGATTGCTGCAGGGTGGGGGTTCGAATCATATTTTTGGCATGGATTTGGCCTCTTGCAAGCATAAGTTTAACAGTGAACCCTCTCTATAAGCCACTTGAAACACATCCTGCGATTTACCTCCTCCACCAATCCCCAGAGTAGGGGCGGTGGGGACCCCTAATGGTAGGGTACACCATTTTTAATAAACAGTACCTGAAGTGAGCATGGGATATTTTCTTTTATACCCCTAACGTTTTGAAGCCTTCGAAATACCTACCCTTGAAATTTCAAATTTACAAAAGGAGATTGCTTTGAGGAGAAGAGGGTACAATTTACTCCCTTCATCCGTCCTAAGGGTGCAATTTGCTTTTTACACATGAATTAAGGAATATTATTATTTAGTAATGTATAATAGTTAGTTGTATTAGTGGAGATTTTGGTTATATTTTTTAGTTGTATTAGTGAGTGTGTGTGGGTCCCATATGTATAAAAAGAAAATGAAACCCTTGGGAGCAGACGCCCAAAATGAAAAAATGATACCCTTGAAAACGGATAGAGGGATTGTTTTTTTCTATATCTATTAATAATTATTATTCCCTCATACATCATAAGATATTTATTTGTTTTTTACATGTTCAATGAGTATTATTTTTCTACATAAAGTGTATAGTTTAATTAGTTGTGAGTGGTGAATCATGTGTAGAAATTTAATATCTATAAAGTGAACATTCAAAATGATAAAACGTACACCATCCGTCCCAAGAATACATTCTCACTTTCCATTCTGATTCGTCCTAGAATGCTTTCACATCCTAAAAATGAAAACGATACACAATATCAATAACCTTACAATACTACAATATTACAAAAATGACACATTATTTCTACACACAATCTAGTCAAGATCAACTATATTCTATTCAATTACCCAAAATATCCCCTCTCTTTTTTTACATCACCACAAAAAAAATTATTTTCTTAAACTCCGTGCCATCAAATACATGAATGTATTCATGGGTCGGAGGAGGGAGTACTATTTTACTATAAGATCATTACATATCATTGTCATCGTAATAAAAATTTGAAAAAGGAAATGTTAGGTAAACCAATGATTAGATAGATCCATTTTAATTTTAAAAGTGGATTGAGTTACACTAATATTAGTCCACCACAACCCATCAGAGTTTGATTATGTTATTGATAAGTTGGGATATTTATTGAGCGGTTTATTTGTGAGACAACCATTAAATAAATTTTAATAGGACCTAACAAATTTCAATGTGTCAAACTCATCATAATATTTTTATATGAATTAAAAAAAAAGAAACTTAAATAAAGTAAAATAAAAAATGTTATCAAAATGACATTCCACGATTTATAAAGGTGTTATTTTTAACTTATTTATATGCAGTGGATTGTTATTATTATTATTATTTTAAATGCGTTGGGTTGTTATTAGTAGATCACATTGAGGAAACTCGCATAAAACAGGTTATATTTGAGCCATATTTTTAATTAGAGCAAATCATTTGCATGGTGAAATATTTGTGGGGCAGATTAGTGATGGATTTTATTTTTTTTTTAGATTGTATGGATTAGCCAACGGTATTAGCCATATTTTGACGTCTTTAGAGTTATTTTGTTAAATTTTAAAACATAAAAAATAAATTTAAAAAAATAGAAATATTAAGGACTGGCTAAAAATGAGACAAACTCAAATGATTAAAATATTTATTTTTCTCGCCTTGTCATAAATATCATGTGGCATTATCCGCTATGTGACATGCTCTAGCATGTAATTTGATTAAATTATTGAATGTTGAAAAATTAAACTATTAAAGGAAATTAGGATCCAAACTATGAGGTTTTACATGCAAAAGTTTCAATTTACACTTTAGATTAATATTTTCATTGGGAACTGATTTTTTTTTTTTCATGAGTAATTTGAAATGCAAACTGGAACACTAATTAATGAGCAATTGATTTGATAGATAGAAACTTTTAAGAGAGTAAAAATTGTGCAGAACTTAAATTTTTTTTCCTCTCTCTCTTTCTTTCTTTTTAAACAACTTGTGCTCAAATATTTGATTCATGTATACAAGTTATTAACTATTCAATTAAATTCAGCAGATTTTTTTATTATATAAAATAGTATATTCTTTTAAGTAAAAAATAAATAAAAATAATAATAGAGTATCATTCAAAATACAAATTAAGAAACAATTGCAATATGAAAGATCTCATGTCATGTATATTATATACTTATCAATTTTCTATTAATTTTCGCAAATCTGAAAATTGGAACTTATAAGGAAATTTTCCATTTAAAAACCATTATAGTATTAAAGTAGTATATATATAATTCAGTTATTATTAATAGTAAGTATTATAGTCTATAGAGGTGCGTATTAGGGGTGCTAACGGGTTGAGTTTTGTGTCTACATGATAGTGACACGACACGATAAGGGAAAACCCGAACACGATACGATAAGAAATTGTTCCAACACGACACGAACACGAAAAATAACGGGTTGACACGACATAACACGATAACAACACGATAAGAAAATAAAAAATAAAAAAATAAAAGATACTAATTAAAATAAATAAATTTTTTAAATAAATATATTTTAAAATTATTATTAAGTATTTTTATCATATATTTGTCAATTTTATATTTATATTGAATTGTTAACGGGTTAATGGGTCATTTTTTAATATTAATCGTGCTTAACGGGTTGACACGAACCCGACATGAAATTTTCGTGTCCTTATTGGGTTGACAAGATAATGACACAAACCCAATAAAATCAAACATTAACCCGCAATTATCGTGTGATATCGTGTCATATCAGGAATTGACACCCTAGTTCCTAGGGTAGGCCCATTCATGATTATCGATTTTTCTTTATTTTTTTTAATCTTCTTTTCTAGTTATGGAAGTTCGCTAAATCATTCTTGAATTTATTCACATGTGAACTTAAATTCAAGATTTAATTAGTGTGAATTAGTACATGTCATGGCCTACAATTTATTTAATTAGAGGCCGTACACGTCATTCTTCATTCCCAAATATATATGAGAAGGTAGAAAATGAGAATTTGCAATGTAGACATTATGGTTTATTTGTTTTTTACTGCATCTTTTATTATAAATAGTTGATAAATGATAAATGACATATGGGTGAGAGCTAAAATTTGTACTCTAAAATAAAAATACAACTCAAAGTGGAAATGGAAATATTTTTTTATCATGCACGTGTCACTAATCTAATAAGTGTAACTGGTAATTTAACCTAAAAAAATATATCACCACATCAAAGTGAAGTGAGACATTAAGCATCTCTTTTTGAAGTTTAGATAAATTCTTAATCTATCTTAGTAATGTAAGACAACGAACAACCAAAAATATTTTCATCTTTACTAAAATTATAATTAAGTGTTGGATATTGTTCCATTTTTGAGTTGCAACAATTGCTGAGTATATATATATTGAAATATTTCTAGTTAGTGTGCTTTTAATTCCCCATCACTGTGCTTCATACTTTGTTTGTTAATGAAATTAAATTCTGTAACTATTAAATTTCTGAAAAAATATTGTATTTATTATAATGTAATTATTAGATGTCTCACCTTCTTTTTGAATCAGGGGTATTGACTACGGCCCTCTCGCCATAATTCTTGAAATCCGAATCTTCTGAAAATTTAAGAATTTTAGAACGACTACAAAAAGTTGTATTTTAATCTTCTTCTGAATTTTTTTTTCTTCTGAAATATATTTCGTTCCACGTTAGTATAACAATAGTTCTACGTTTAAATTTTTGTAAAATATATATTTTTAAAACTATTTGTTAAAAATTTTTCATTAATATATTATTATAGATTTAAAAGTGATTTTAAAATTTAGAGTCTAACTATTAGGGTGCACCGATGCACTTGTAAAATTTAAACCGTTAGATTTTTTTATATTTAATCTTAACTTTAAATTTAAATTAGTAAGTTAGATTTTATGATATTTAATATTGAACTTTAAATTTAAATTAGTAACTAACTTTTTAAATTAAATCATTAATATTATACCCTACAATAAAATTTAAACTCATAAACTAAAGGGCGCACCGCTTCACCCCATAATTGCCCTAAATTTGATATTATATGTGAAAAAATAATATTCAATTCATCTCAAGATTGGATTATGTTTAATGATTCATAATATTTAATAAAATTGATTTTTTGACTAATAAATATTTTTACTTTAAGATGTATTTTAATATTTTTAAATAATAAATAAAATGTAATATAATATTATGTATGTTTGTTAAAAATAATAAATTTAAAATTAAATTAACTTAAGATTTACTCGATAATTTTTTTTAATTATTACAACAAAATTGAGCAAGTCTTACGTATAAGAGTTAAGCTATTGTGTGTTTTTTTTAACTTCCTTATTTAAAAAGAGCTACTCTCTTGTAAGACGGGTATATATAAGACGAGTTATGAGACATGTCGATCCATTGTTAAAGTATGATTGTTAATATGTAAAGTACATAATTGGTAGTTAAAGTATGTTTGTAGCGAATTATATTATAACACTCTAAAAATATACTTTAATCCATTATTCATTATACTTTAGAAAAATACACTTTAACTAACAATATACATACTTTACATATATAACAATAATACTTTAATAATTGATCGATCCGTCTCACAATCGGTCTCACATAATAACCGTCTCACAAGAGACTTTGTCATTTAGACATTTGTATGTCAACCATCTTACCTTAAAATGCTCAAAAATTACTTCATCCGTCCCCAAAGAGGGTTTTTTCCATATTGGGCGTCTCACCCAAAGAGTCTTATTTCTATTTTTGCACACATGGGACCCATACACACACCCACTGATACAATTAAAATATATATGAGATCCACACTCTCACTAATACAACTACCCACTACACATTAAATAATAATTGATGGCGTTTTCTCAACACATAATTAATCCTCAAGTATGAAGAATGTTATTATAACTTAGATAAGCGATCAAGTTAAATATCGAACCCAAAGAACGACGTATTATCAATTTAATTATTTGCTATATTAATTAAGACAAGGGCAATAAGGTTTGAGAGTTTTAATCTAATAACTAATATGCTGAAAATTAAATAACAAATAAAATAAAATAAGTACTAGAAGAATACGAATGTGATTCAAGAATGGAGAATAGGTAGCCCTAGGGAAATTCGATTTCACTCATTAATTTCTCTTTCGTGTATTAATGTCCGACTCTACCTCGTGGAATATGGACGCATCACTAAGTCATGCAAATCTACTCTATAGACACAAGTAAATATACGTGTAACATGTGTGAATAACCTTGGAGCAAGAGATATAATTTTATCCCCCCTTTCTAGGTACTATCAATATAAATTATTTCCCCTTAGGATTGCTACTCTAACCCGATATGATCTCCCTTTATAGGTATTATAAAATTAACCTCTTCATCCAACTTATTAACCCGAATTTAATTCAATTAATAAACATTCATATATGATAGTTCTAATGAAGTTTCGGAGTCCCCTAACTTAGAATCATAACATAGAATCCTATTCAGCAGTGAACACACTCAATCAATAACTAAGATGAACATTCGGACTCTATTCAACAGTTAATGATGCACAAAACAACTCTCGGAGTCCCCTAACTTAGAATCATAACATGGAATCCTGTTCAGCAGTGAACGCGCTCAATCAATAACCAAGATGAACATTCAGACTCTATTCAACAGTTAATGATGCACAAAACGACTCTGAATATGGATTAAGAAAGTATGGTCTTATATAAAATAAACCACAAGTAGTGTTGTACGATGTATACACACGAAAGTTCAATTAATTCATAAAACCTTCAAAACCCTAGACTACCAAAACCGTTCTAGTCCATGATGCTACGAAGAACAATATGGGGGTTGGATAGATCTTACCCATATTTTGGAAAATACAAGATAAATTAGAAAATGAATAAAATCCTAGATGTGGGAGTCATCGTGTATTTCTTCGTCTTGAATCCTCCTCTTGGTTATCCTCTTGATTCAGCAGATGAATCTTCAAAGTGATGGATGGATGGAGGAAAGGATGTGGATGATGGTTGGGGGGTGATCCCCCCTTGTGGGGTGGTGTAGGATGGATATGTTGCGGTTCTTCCTTGTCATGATTTGCATCCCCTTTTATACTTGTAAGCTCTCCTAATGGACCTTGGATGAGTTTTTCTTGGAAAACACGAAAATACACGCTACTGGAGGTACGGAATTACCAAAAATAGAATTCTGTGTCCCCACTCGACCAAATAGTCTTGGTCGAGTGGGATTGGCTTTGGTCGACCGGCATAACTGTGTGCGGATCCGAAAATTTTATGCCGCTCGACCGTCGCTCGACTAAAATGTCTTGGTCGAGCGGGCTTTCTTCAGGTCGAGTGGGGTTGCGCAGTATGACTGTTTCGCACATAACTTCCTCATTCAAACTCCGATTTGAGTGATTCGTGTGTTCACGCGATCCTCTCTTCATTGACTTTCTATCCATATAAAGAAGTCAAAACAGTTCCAACATTTGAAGGTGTAACAATCAATGCAAAGTGACACCATCGTGCTGAGCAGAAACAGCTTGTGCAACATCACCATTTCGATCATAACTTTCTCGTTTGGACTCTGATTGAAGTGTTTTTTAAGTCAAAACGACCCTCTCTTCTGTGATTTTACAACAGTTTTGAGCTCCACATGAATACAAAAAAATTACACAAACTAGACTTGCGTTTTTTCAGCATTCTTGCACAAGTTGCACATTTTCTCCAACTTTGCACTTTTGATCATTTTTCCACTTAAAACACAATAAAACACCTCAAACATGCATTTTCTCAAATATATTGAATATAAGACACTTGTGCTAATATATGACAACAATTCCCATAAAAAAATGTTAAATTGAATACTAAAAAACATGCTTGTTTTCACTCTTATCAATAATACTCCTTAATTAACATGCAAAAAGTAAAAAAATCCTCTTTGGATAGGAAGGAGGGAATATGCTATCTGTTTATAGATATTTATCTTGCATAGAGATATCAATGGGCTAAAGCGGACGGGTAGTTAAATACTCAGATTCAAATCCATTTATTTATCGTGGTTCTGAGCAGTCCCGTATAGGTTGGGGGTGGGTCAGCCATGTTTTGGCTCATTTTATTTATTTTATTTTAAATATCTATAATTATTATAAATAATATGTAATATATATTATTTCATTTAATTAATCGTTATATAAATAGCATGTATTTTTTTACTTTAGTAAATCAATTAAGCATATATATCTTTATGAATAATATATATAATATAAAAATATAAATAAAATATACTCCCTCCATCCCACAATAAACTTCACACTTTCCGTTTTCGTACATCCCACAATAATTTACACCACCCAAAAAAGGAAACATCACATCAATTTCTAACTTTAAAAGTTCATCTTAATTACAAATTTACCACTCTTACCTAACACACATAACATATTTTATAATTTATTTATTACATAAAAAGTCTACATTACCCTCCAAAAGTCAATAAAGTTAGTCAAAAAGTAATTTTTCTTAAACTCCATGTGTACAGTAACGGTGCAAGCTTCTTTGGGACGGAGGGAGTACATATTATACACATGATATGTATTATATATATAATGTGAATATTAAACGGGGCAAATTGAACAAATTGGGATATCACTACTACTTAGACCAGCTCCATTCTCGATACGAGTCAGGTCGGATCCGCACCCAAATATTACGAATGCAATCGAATCGAGTCGAGCTGAACAATACTAGACTTGAGTATCGTTTGTTAAGGATTATTGAACTCGAGTCCGAGCTCGAACTTGTTAAGAAAAAAAATATCGAGCTCGAACTCAAACTGTTTGTTGAGGCACACGAACGTGTTCACAAATACATAAAGTAACTTGTTCCTGAATATTTTTCATTAACATTTAAATATTTTTGTTCGTATATATTAAAAGAACGTTTCATTTAGAAACATCTAATGTTATTCATAATATTATATAAACAAACTAATAAAATGTAGTAATAAACGTTAAAAATATATTTAAATATTTAAATAATCACTTAAGTTATTATTATATTTGTATTGTTTAATATAAAATATTTAATTATTGAATATAAATAAATAAGTAATACATAATATTAAAAAATAATTATAAAATTTACGAACACGTTTGCGAGCCATTAACGAATATGTTCGCGAACTTTCGAGTCGAACACTCTTAGGCTTGAGTTTGATTTGATAAACTTTCGAGCTCAAAATTCAAAGGTTAACGAACGAGCTCGAACGAACATTTTATCGAATCGAGAATCGAAATTCACAAACAGTTTAGTTCGCTTACATTCCTACCAAATATCATTCACAAATACTAGTATAAATCGAGTTAACGGTATAAATCTTGTGATCTCCCCATTCAATCATTTATACTCTATTAGTCCATGTATTAATAAGATGTTTAAATTAAGGAATACCACATTATTTATAAAAATTTATTACGTAAACTCAATTTACAAGATATTAACTCAATATCGAGCTAAGGTGATCGAGCCATTCTTTACCTCCCTAATCTTACAATTAGGTGACGAATACACAATTTTTTTACAATTTCAATTACAAATTAATTTTATTTAATAGTACTGTTGATTGAAATACTGCATGTAAACAATTTCAATTACAATTAATTTCATTTAATAGTTTTTGCCAAATGCAAAATATAGCCAGGTAATGTTAAAATCAGAATTTTCTTAATATCTTTATTATAAACATTAAATATTGAACTATGGAGTATTTTTTAAATATGCTTATGAAATTTGTTAACCCTTTTCTTCTTTTTCACATTGGCAGGGTAAATAAAGTAGAGAATCCAGATTAGGGATGGCAGTTACTAGGATTTTCCCGGATACCCGATCCGACCAAACCCTAATGGGACGGGTTCTTGTACCTATAATCGGGTTTGGAACGGGTTTGGGAAAAAATAAAAATTCCTATTAGGGTTCGGGCAGGATTCGGGTAGACCCCCTCGGGTACCCGCTACCCGAACCCGTATAAAGAAGCGGATAAGGGTAGCGGGTACCCGCATATATCCGTCCCATTTACTTGTATGTATGTATTTTTTAGAGGATTCGAACACTCAACCTCATTAAAAAAAATATCCGTTCATCGTTTAGACACAAGTATCTTGTTATATGTTTTAATATTTAAATACATTTACAAATCATTAATCTAACCTATCATTTTATTTTATTTGTATGTTATTTAAAGTTTGAATTGAAGATCTTTAAACTTGTGTGGTGATTTTATGTCATGTTTTAATTATTATTGTTTAATGTTGTAGACACATTTATTTAAATGTTTGAGATTTGAAATTTATATTTTAAGTTTTATAAAAAAGTTTGACGGGTTCGAGTACCCGCGGATAGAAACAATCGGGTTCGAAACGGATACGGATATTTCAATAATATTTTAAACAGGTAATGAGATGGATACAGGTAGTGGTATTCTTAACGGATACGAGTTCGGGTACCAAAAAAATGCGGGTACTCTATCCGCTGCCATCAGGGGCGGACCCAATGGGGTTCATGGGGGTACAACTGTACCCCCAAAATGAAAATATACTCCAATGTATTTATGTAGTAAAAATATTATAATCATTAAAATTTATAGTTATAAAATTAATTTTAGGGTAATATTGCATGACACTTCCACACGTGATATTATTTAATATTATTTTAATTAATTATCAATTTTTATTAAAGATATTATTATTATTTTTTAAAAATATTGGCACTTTTTATTTATACTATAAATTATTTATAAAATAATTATATGCACCACTATGATTTTTATTTAACCTGAGTATAACTTTTTATTAAAATGTTATCCTTTTTTAGCTATCTCACAAAGATAATATACGAAAATAATGCAAAAGATCCTATGTGTTCTTACGTTAACCTTTAAAAGCTATATCTTGCATCTTATATACTCCCTCCACCCCATATAAATGGTTGTTTTTTCTTTTTGCACGTGGATTGGGTAGTATCATTATTTAATGTGTAGTGAGTAGTAGTATAAATGAGTGTGTGAGCCCATATTTTAATCGTATTGGTGGGTGGGTGTTGGTTCTATGTGTGTAAAAAATGACTCTTTTGATGAAAAGCCCAAAGTGGAAAAAATGAATCATTTGAAGGGGACGGAGGGAGTATGACTATAATAATTTCGTACCCCCATATATAAATTTCTGGGTCCGCCACTGGCTGCCATCCCTAATCCAGATAGATGTTGTGGGGTCAAGAAATAGAAATGTGCCCTGGAAAAAGGAAGAAATTGCAAATGAGCCCCTATAGTTTTGCCGTCAAATAGAGAGATTGCATGCCTCGGGAAGGCCAAGTTGTCCATTCATCACATCCCCTACTCTGACACTATTAATAATGCATGTGGGGTTTTCTTTCCAATTAAAGCCTGTCCATTTGACGGACCTTTTCACGCCGTTTATTTTCTTTTTCAAAAATTTCACAAACAATTTTTCATTTATCCGTTAATAAGATTTTTACTCTTTAATCATTTATCTATTTTAAATTATTTACCATCTAAGAATACGAAGAATTTCAGTTCAATAGCATCACAATAGATGATAGGTTTAACAATGACAACTCTATTAAAACGCACGTGACTTACTTTATCAATTATATTTATTATTTAAAAATAAATTTTATTCTTAAAAAATTAATAAAACTGATCAATAATGTAACTATTCTTAAACTTTATATCATCAGTAAAGATAAAGGAATTTTCGAAATGGAGAAAGTATACTTTAATAATTTAATTAATAAAAACATCGGATATAATATTTTAGAGATAGTTATCATTAGGTACAATATATATCAAATTTACTATTACACAAATCTAAAATCATTACTCTTAACTATATTTTATGGTTGATTGTCAATTTTACCCAAATTCCAACAAAGTGCACGAAATGCATATTTTCCCCCAAAATTCCATTTTGCACCTAAATCTCGCAATTAATGTCACTTTTTTGAGATCAATTTTTGAGTAGATGCATAAAGTGCAATTTTTTCCCCTAAATCCAATTTCTCTCCCAATTCACGCAATTAATGGAATCTTCCAAGTGCGATTCTGCTCATACACAACCTCCTATTATTTGGTGCAATCGTCAATTGTTTGTAGAAATATTTGAGGAAGATATTTCATTATCAAATTGAAATCGTGTGGAAATTATACTTCCTACTATTATTTAATATGTAATAGATAGATGTATGTGTGGAGTGTGCTCATATTTAATATGTAATAGATAGATATATGTGTGGAGTGTGTGGATCTCATATAGTATTAAATGTGTTTAAATATTTAATATGTAATAGGTAGATGTATGTGTGGAGTGTGTGGATCTCATATAGTATTAAATGTATTTAAATAGGGAAATGTATATATTTGGTGCAAATCTTGAAATAGCAAAATATATACTTTTTCGCGGATCGGAGAATATCAAATATCTCGATGGATTAAGGAAAGTTTTGAATTTTGAAACTGAAGAAGAAGGGTGAGAAGTGGAATAGATATGTTGATAGAATTTATTTTTGATTAATGCTATATTGGGTATTTCAATATTTTATATTGTATCTACAATTAATTTATTTTGAATAATGTATCATAAAATAATAATATGTAGTAACTGTATATCTAATAGTAATAATTTTAATATTTTAATATAAAATAAAGATTTGTATTTATGTTGTGGGTGACACCAAGAACACATAGTAGTTATTTTATATAAGCCTAATAAGATAAAAATTAGTATTATTGGGGTGTGACATCAAATTACAAATATTAATATGAGATGAATAGAGTAATTTTAGTTATTTTATATAAGCCTAATAAGATAAAAATTAGTATTATTGGGGTGTGACATCCAAATTACAAATATTAATATGAGATGAATAGAGTAATTTTAAATTGCAGGCAAAACTATACCACTCTCACAAATTAAATATCAATACAAACAATTTAAATATATTTTTTTTAAAACCAAAATTTCCAAAATGATCCATTATACTCCTCCCACCAAAATAAAAAAAAAATTCTAAGTATCTACCCACACACCCTACACCATTGCCGACCTACATCGGAACCGATGTGGGTGACCTACAACGTAACCTACACCGGAACCAATGTGGGTGGATCTATGTAGGTGACCTACACCGGAACTGAGGGTGGACCCGTATGGGTGACCTACACCGAAATCTACACAGGGGATACATTGGATATTTAATTTTAAATGCAAAGATAAAAATCCAAAAAATTGCAATTGAGTAAAAAAAAATAACAAAAAAAAAGTATTGATAAAAATTTTACACAATAAATTTTGTGTATTATTTTAATTCTTCCAATCTTAAATGGTAGAATCACTTCCTATCACTACATTTTTTTTTATTTGCTCACTTTTCAATTTCCATCATCAGAATTTAAAAATAAATAAATAAATAAATTATATTCTAAATAGATTGATTATCAATTTGAATTTTTTAAGAAGTTTTTTTCCAAAAACGAAGATGTATCATAATAAAATACTACTTTGAAGTTTAAACAACTTTCCTGAGTAGAATAACTCAGAAATTGCCAAACTGGCAAACTAACAGGAAATCAACCTATTTATATTAATTTGGAAATCATAAAATATGAAAATACCTAGGATTCGATTTATAAAATTATTTAACAATAATTATGGATAGACACGCGTCAATCATTTTTCTTCTTAAAATGATAATTCTTCTAATTGTATTGTCGACACTTGTTAATTAATTAGGTTGATTTTATTTAGTTTAGTTGTATAAAGAGGTGTCGATTCAATTCGAAATTATTAAGACGTGTTTCAATTTTATGGGTAGACATGATGTCTCAAATTCTTATAATTATTATTTGGACACTTTCGACTACTACAATACCACTGAAATTAAAAAAAAGAAGAAGTAAATAATGGGCAAAAATTAATAGGAGATCATTGCATG
The DNA here is from genome assembly GCA_023678885.1 of Pogostemon cablin. Lineage (NCBI taxonomy): Eukaryota > Viridiplantae > Streptophyta > Magnoliopsida > Lamiales > Lamiaceae > Pogostemon > Pogostemon cablin. The sequence continues at coordinate 19,660,902 of CM042955.1, forward strand.
AATTCAATTTGAGAAAAGATATTATTTTCCTTTCATTTTATATAATTTTTTTATTAGAAGATACTCATTCCGTTGCATAATAAACTTCACACTTTCCATTTTTGTCTATACCATATTACACTTCATCATTAAAAAAAAAACTTTATCACATTAATCCCTACTCCTAAAAGTACATTTTAATTACAAATTTATTACTTCCACCTAATACACATAACATACTTTATAATTTATTTACTATAATCTAAAAATACTATATTATCATCAAAAAGTCAATAAATTTGATCAATTTTTTTTTTAAAATTTTGTAACTACAGTAACAGTAAAATTTATTATGAGATGGAGGGAATATAATACCAATAATTTTTTAATTCTTTTATACATAGTTGATAAAATATTTTAATTGAATGCTGTATACAGGTTATACTAAGGTGTTTGAATTTAATTAAAAATGCAATATAATTTTACATGATGTATCATGGGACTTATTTTTTCGGTTAATGAGACGAATAAATTTAAAATAAATTGGGGAAAAACCTATTGTTCATAATTTTAGGAACCGTAGAACAAAATAAATTTACTGGGCATTAAATTATTCTGACATGATATTTATATAATTTTGTGGTATTTATTTTAATATTTGACCATGTCACTTAATGTTCGATAATTTTGTGTTATTATAAGTGATTATATTACGGAGTTAAAAATCTTAGTAGTCTAACGTTTTTTATTTTTAATTTAACTAAATTAAGAAACAATAAAAAAAAAAATTAATACAGTTCTACATTTTTTTTTCTCTTTCAAAATTTCATCAAATTAGTTAAATTGCACCGTTATTTTGTTGCATACTATTTGTTACGCTACCACTTGAGCATTTAAGTGTACAATTCTAATTAAAATTGCAACAAAATTTAGATTGACATAATTTTAAAAGTTGTGAGACTAGATTATTTTTTTTAGTTTTTACATGTTTTTGTTTTTAACCAAGTGTTATACTGTGAATTTTTTTAAGAATAATAATTTATTATTTGAAAGAGTAATAATTTAAAACATAAGAATGTAAAAAGTTTTTATCCAATTTTACATTAAATTGATTCCGTTCATGCAACTATGTCATCAAATTTATGCTAATAATTTGTGATCATTTAAATTCATTTTTTCGTTTTTATTGTGATAGTCTCTCAAAATGACTGGTGGTACACATACATATTTTTATATATCATGATTTAAATGTATACATACAAAGAGTAATAAAATAAAGCTCGTAATATACCTTTTTTTAAGATTCCTTTTTATTTATTTATTTATTTCCTGAATTTCTTTTTGTTACCTTCTAAATTATGATCCTCCTCCACTCAAAAATCTTATCATCCAATATCATCCACATTGATAGGAAATTGAAGTAGATATTTGTATCAAATTGGGCTTTAAGTAGAGCCCAGTGGGCCGTTGCATTCGGTATATCAGAATCCTTTAACAGTGTGGCCCACCACGTGATTGGGTTTCCCATTAACATCAACAAGTCAATTAAATAAATGCGCTATAATTTATAATATTAATATACTTCCTTAAATTGAATGCAAATTCTCAAATTTTAAAATTATTTTTAAAATTTAAGAAATTTATTTAAGTAAAATTTATTTTATTAGATTTTTTTATATATATTTGATTCTTTTTACATAGTATATATATATATATATATTAATACGTATGGTTTTATTTTCTTTCATCCAGTCCTATTTTCTCCACTAACTATTGTTTAACCAAGATTGTTACGTGTACGGTATTTCAATAATATTTTGTTCTGATTGATAATTATAAATTGATTAATTTATTATTATTATTATTTTATTTTTATTTTTATTTATAAAAATTTCCTCTGAGTTAAAAATGATTTTATAATGTAATTAAAAATAATTTTAATAAAAATTTCACACAAAATATATTTCAATTTAAAAATTTGAAAATCTCAGTTTACACATTATGATGCATTGTTTTCATTTTTCTTACCATAATCATCAACCAGAGCGTTGATATTCTGTACACATATGCATGCATATTTGTATAGAGTTTTAGTGAATAATTAATAATTGTATATTTATTTTATATTCAGTTTTTATATTAAAAAATTTATTAATAAAGTGTATATATTTTTATTTATTAATGTGTATATTTTTTATTATAATTATATACTCCCTCCGTCCTGAAGTACTTCACGTATTATTGTGCACGAAGTTTAAGAAAAAATTATTATTTTATGTATAAAGTAAAAAAGAGAAAAAATATTTTAATTAATTTAATGAAAAAAGTTTGTAAAGTTATTGGAGTGTGTGAAAACGTGGGTATTATGTGCGTAAAAAGTAGGTATTGTTATAGTATATAGTACTACATCCGTCCCATAATTTGGTTCACGTTTTCTTTGTAATTTATAAAGGAAACGTGAACCAAATTATGGGACGGAGGGAGTATTTTTTACCATTTTTAGTAAAATTAAAGTGTGAAATACTTTGTGGGACGAATGAAAAAGAAAAGTGTGAAATACTTCTGGAAACGAAAGGAGTAAGTTTTTAAAAATGGATGCACATATAATTTTTCTTAAAAGAAAACGAACATATTTAATGAAAAAAAATCACTATTCTTTTTTTAAATCCATAAAATTGAAAATTTATTTGACTAGTTATTACCATGTGAGACATATCAGCTAAACAAGTTTTAGAGAGATGCTTTAAATTTCTATGATAATACACTATATGAAAATAATCCATGATGATATAGTATATGAAAATAAATTTTTTTACCTCCACATTAATACAACATATACTCCCTCGATCTCATATTTATTTGCGGTAGCATTATAGATACATAGAGTAGGAAAGGCAATTTTTTTTTCAAAACCTCTTCAACTATCTTTTTTAATATAAAATTGTCCAATTTATTTTGGGAGCATTTGGAATTATCTACATCATTATACGTAACCTCAAAATTTAATCAAGAAATCCTGTTCATTCAAAAAAAAAAAAATTCAAGACAAGAAATTATCAGGCTTATTAAATTAAGATCATACACTCCAAAATATAAAATACAGAATAACACAAATTAAAATACAATCTCCATAAATTAAAATACAATCTATATAAATTCAGAAATAGGATTCCAAATTAATACACAGGTGACAGGTCCCATAATATAAAATAAGTAAAATAAGTACATTGTTTTTTAATATAAGCACTAGCCTTCAACCTGCAAACCATTTTATAAAAATTTTTCCTCTTAAATACCTATCCAATTAATAGAAATCCCATCAAATCTTTAAAATTTTCACTGATATCTATAGATAATTGTTTGTTGATGAACGTAAATTTTCCACATTTATTTAGGCAATTCATTCATTTATTTAAGGAAATGTGTAATTTTTAAACTATTTTTTTCCATTGATGGCAGATTTACCTCTTAGATTTTATGCTTTGTTCATGATATGATCATCAATTTTTTATTTGATTTTAATTTTTATTTAGTAATAATAGCTTATTACTATCAAACAAGTCTATAATTAATTAAATAATTCTAATCTTCATGAGATTGACCTTATTCTACTACTACATTGCTGCACAATCCATATTACTAGCATGTTCATTGCTAAAATTTGTAGTATCTTATATTTATATTAAACTTGTGTTGCAAATTTCTACTATCATTCGTTGTATTCATAAATGATACCTGATTTCATATATGCGTGCACGACTAGAATACATTAAAATATTATAAGTCAAAACATATCAATTAATTTGAAACAATGATATAAAATTTATTAAACTTTTCAAGTAATTAAAAACACAAAATATTAGAATTTTACCAAATTATAATGTCAGGAAAGTGGTGTATAGATTTGATGATGTAAAAATACTTAGTAGAAATAGAAATCCCCTATTACATTTTCTTTTGTAGTTTTAGGAAGCATTAAAAACTTGAAAGTATAAGATGAAAATAACCCAACAAAGAAAACTTAAGTAGAAAAGACACATTGTAGAGGAGTTGCTACAAAGTAATAATGAAAAGGACAAGATAATGATGGGGTATTTTGTAAGACAATCTCCTCACAATTTAGCCATTAAAATAATAGTAATTAAAAGAAGATGCTGCCATGCACAAGCAATCTATTTCCATATGGTAGAAATAAAAGTAACATATAATAATTAATTTCGAGTAAAAAGGACATTTTTCAAAACAACAAAGATATAGTAGTATTACGTTTAAAAGATAATGAGTCACGTGGTGAAGTTTTAGCTTTTAAAATGAAACCTTTTTCACAATGTTTGTGGATCACAAGTACCTTAGTTAATTCCGTCAATTAAAATGGTAGTAGTTAAATTAAATAAAAATGATTATTATTATATTATTATGATGAAGTAAATCTATGTCCAAGGATTAATTAAATAAATATGAAAATGTCTGTGCAAACAAACAAAGGGGGGATTGGGGAATGTCTAGAGGAGAGAGGAATATGGTGGGACCAACATCACATGAAAACATTTACATCAAAATGCCTCCGACAACATATGATCACAATCACGTGTTCATTTAATGAATCAATTTAATAAATTAATATATATACATATATGGAGTATTATTGTATGATTTATATTGTTGTCCAAAATTTGTAATTGTAAATTAAAATAAAATAAATGATTGGGAACCAAACTCTTAATGATATATAATAAGTACCATTGCAATATAGTGTTTTTGTTTGGTATATGTAAAATTATCAGGGGTTGATCTGCGTTAAACCGTGCCACGACAAGATCATGTATTATTATTTTTAATTTAATTAACTATTACTTTTTATTTATATTATTAATTATTTATAAAATAATTTATTAATTATTTTTTATTAAAATATTATCACTTTTTATTTGCTATATTAACAAGCCTAATAGAGTTTGATGTGTTAAATGATAGGGAACCAAACTGTAAATCATATTTCACACACTTAAAAAATATATTTTATATAAGTGGTAAATAGTATATTAAGAGCAAATATTACTAGGGGTGTATACGGTGCGGTTTCGCGGTTAAAACGACAAAATCTAAATTGCATTGTTATATGCGGTTCGATTTAACAATTAAATTTAAATTGCGGTTTATCAAGTAAAGTTTATAATGCGGTTTTAGGCGGTTTTAAACGGATTTACAGTTTGACGGTTAAAAATTAACATATTACATAACAATACAATATATATGGATGTATAAAAATATAAATATATGTACATGCTTAATTTAAAGTGTTATTCACCCTTAGAAATAAAATATTGTAACAATGATTAAATTAGATAATGCAATATTAAATATATGAAATCATCATTTGAACTCCATAACCAACTCAAATAATGTAATCTTTGTGACATAAAGCAAACTTTTATCAAAATTATTTCTCAATCCAAATTAGTGTATATCTTTTTACCTTTCAATAATACATAATTATATACATAATATATAAATGTATATAGAAAATTAAATATATTTATAATTTAAATAATAGAGTGTGGTGCGGTGTAATTTTAGGTGAAAAAATACTAAGTGCGGTGCGGCTCGATCGGTTTTTGAAGTTTTAAAAAATTGTTGCCCACCCCTAAATATTACGCTATTTTGCAAGAACTCACGAAAAACTATGGCCCCATTAACCTATTCAAAGCCCAATATCAAGCCCAATAACAAAACCACCCATTTAGTAATCAAAGAGATAGCAGATTCCCATTAAAAGAGGGGCTTATTCTGCAAATATCTTTAATCCACCTCCACGCTGCCATTTATCCATTTCAAAATAAATTCTTAAGTCCACTCTATCGCTTCACTGCAAGAAAGAATTATAAAACTTTTAAAAAATAAAATAAAAATGGAATCTTGCTTTTCTTCAATGGAGGATGAGCACTTCTCTGCTAAAAGCCTCCCTTCAATCTTTCCAGTATTTCCAGTTTCTTCTATCCCGTTTAATTTCATCCAGACCATCCCATTTTTCAAACAATCTTTAAGTTCAAAACCCAATTTCCAATTACTGAATGGAGCTTCGAATGTTGTTCGTGAAGCCCAGAAATCTATTGCTTCGAATGTCGAAATATGGCTGAAAATGGTGGATACTCTCAGGTGCCAGAATGCTGTTCTTGAGAAACTGATGTCATTTTCTACTTATCTTCAGAATTGCTGCCAGGTATTGATATTTATCCGATTATTTATAAAAAGTTTAATGAATTTGTGAAATGGGTATGGTTTTTATGTGAGAAGGATACTTCGGTTAGTTGGAAATTCTGAGATATTTTTGTAATTTCTTCTGTTTGATAACTGTAATGCTGAGTAAAATGCTGCACCGTGAAGTCTATTTGTCTGTGTTTTTGTATAATTTTTTTGAAGATGTGGATTGTATCTGGTTGCAATCTTTTTTCATTATTCATAATCTGCTTGAATGAGCTAATCAAAAGGATAACTGTTGGATTGGAAGTGTATAAAGATCAAGGTTTACATTTGACTTGTGTTTAGGACTTGAATGCTAGTAAGTCTTTGGACTAGAGCTGACTAAGAGCTATGGTTTAACCTTATTAGACTAGTATGTAATGTTGATGATCTACTTTGAGTTTGAGATATGAATATTTGTGCTACATGTTGTATTCATCACCTACTTTTGGTACATATTGTCTTATGAAAACCAGCTATACTCTACAATTAGATCCAACCATGATCCTTATAAATGTTTAAACGTTTTTCTTCTGATCCATATGTGCACAGTAATCTTGTTCGTATATACACGTTCAACTGCTTTTGGTCATTAGTTTGTTTATGATTTGGGACACATCGTAGGTGTTATATTTTTCGGGTTGTTGGGTACTTGCTTTGACCCATAGCAACTATGGATGATGCAAAACTAAACTCTTGCAAGAGGGAGGAACTTCTATTGAAAGTTATGTGCTTTGTTTTTTCTTATGTTTGTCGGAAAAGTATACTAGCAACAACAGATTTTTATGCATTTTGATACTTTTGGCTCTCGATCACTTGAATTGGGATGTTGCTGAAAAATTTTGAATTCTCACCATAATAAAATAGTCAAACTATATAAGCAGCCTAACACGAGCAGATGATGTCTATTTGAATTGCAGTTTTCGGTAATGTTTGCAACATTGAAGAATAATGTGTTGCTAATTGCTGTTATCATGTATCTTTCATCTCGGATTTTAGTTTCCATTTCATTTGACACATCCACTTGTATTTGTTTCTTCAAGATCCCACGCAGAAACTCCCAAAATTTGTCGATGCTATCTGCTCATAACTTTGCAGCAATTTTACCTGGTGATTCAGTTGCAGGAATTGTTGCCACTAATGGGATTATGAATTTCTTGAACATCTATAACACATTGTTGATCGTGAGGCTCGTTTTAACGTGGTTCCCTAATGCTCCTCCAGCCGTTGTCAGTCCACTAAGGTTAGACCTATAAGTTATTCATATACAGGGTGGTATAGAAATTAGAAATGGCTTTGGATTGACTGGTTTCTATTTATTTTTAACCTTTTTGTGGTTAGATGAATTATGAATTACATCATTATTGTCATTCTGCATCCATCATTTTCTGTTCGACTGCTAAACACTCACGCGGCTCGTTTTCTTTTCAGCACATTATGTGACCCATACTTGAACATATTCCGGGGAATCATTCCACCATTGGGGGGTACGCTCGATCTTTCACCAATTTTAGCATTTCTTGTTTTGAATGCTTTCACGAGCGCTGCTGCAGCATTGCCTGCTGAACTTCCACCAACGGAAGCAGCAAAAGATGCTGCACCGTCTCGTCTTACCACATCACAGAAGAAATGGATGGCAAGGGTTGCTGGAACCAAGTCCAAAAGGCTGGATGGTGATGAAAACTAATTAAAGTGGTCTTCGTCTCTCGATCTTCATAGTGTTTACTGTGTATGATACTTGATATAAATATACAATACTGGTTAATGCCATCTTTGAATTATCAACTTATGGTTGTTTGGTCTAGCAGTTGAATCAAATCCATGGCGTTAGGTTATTAACCCATTATTTTATATTTCTTGTAAAGTATTCAAATACTGTATTGAGATCGACTGATCAAATTGTACGTATAAAAAAGAAGAAATACTCAATCAAGAGCTAACACTGTTTTAACACAACATACTTACCTTAGAGTTAGTCTATTATAAATCGAGTTTACATCATAAACCCTTTAAATCATATGGTCCACTTAATTTAAACACCCTATCAATACATACGGTATATACTCTATTATAAATCGAGTTTACATCATAAACCCTTTAAATCATATGGTCCACTTAATTTAAACACCCTATCAATACATACGGTATATACTGTATAGGATTGAAAGGGGGACCGCAAGGTTTACATCGCAAATCCGGTTTTCCAAAAATACTGCATTGAGATCAAATGATGCGTCAGGTATAGTTTCGCATCCTACCATGTAAAATATTCAGCTATGAAACCACAATTCCCCCAGTGTGGCTGCTGCTTCACTGCTGAACCTGTTTCAAACTCGGGCACACCGCGCGTAATCTTCCCACGCTCGATGGACGTATCTACAGAACGATTCATCAAAAGAAAATCAACAAAACAAGTGATCCGAGTAGATGCGCCTAAAGAACATGAAACTCAAATCCTACCTTTGGACAAGAGCGTATATCAAGTGCTTGGAGCATGTTGCACTGCATTACGACAGCTTCAATGGCTTCAGCGCTGAACCCACTCAATCGGAGCGAAAGAGTAGTCAGCTTTGGACAATTGATATTCAGACGTTCCAACGAGGAGCAGCCGTACAAGTTTAGAGTTAACAGGTTGCAGCATTCTTAGTCAACTTCCTTCAACTTTTCAGAACTCGAGAGGTTCAACAATGTCAGATGGAAGCATTCCCCCAATGTCAACTTTGTAATATTTGGACAACCATTCAAGCTGATATGAGTTAATCGTCCACAGCAATTGATCAGCTCCTCCATTGCTGATTGGCAGATTGGGACGTAGGATATATAGAGCTAGCGGAGATCAGGGAGAGCATTGTTTTTGTAAAGAGGCTCCAATGATGAGTTCATAAGGTACTTACACCCTTGCAATTTAAGAACCTACACATATGAATTTGGACATGACATAATAAGACAGGTAATGGAAACACACAGTGAAAGTAAGTGAACAGATAAGATCATTACCTTCAAATACAAGCAAGAGTCGAAAACCGGCTTCAAGTTATCCAAATAAGTGTAGGATAGATCAAAATAGGTCAAGTTCTCAAGTGAGCGTAGAGATGAGAGTCCTTCCGGGCCGATAGAGTGGCATGATGTCAACACCAAGGATTCTATCGGACATGACGATGCTATAGCAGATAAAATGCCATCCTTGAGTTGGCTGCACAAATCAGATCAGATGCAATTGTTAAACACAGGAAAGAATAAATGCCATAAAGTAATAACTCGGATCTCGTATTACCTGCAGAAAGAAGCATCCAAAGATTTCAGACGCGGGCAATCCACAAATGCCTCCGACAACACACCACAACCCTTTAGTTTAACAGAAATCATCTCTGGAGCTTGTAAATGGAGTACATTTAACTTGGTACATGGGCCCAAATTTAAGGACCTAAGACTAACCTGCAATTCATGAAATATCATTGATGTCATTTATGGATGAATTTCAAGGCATACTCATCAAAGTATGAAGAGAATAAGAAGGCCTACTTACAGGTGAAAATGTTGCTCTCTCAAGATCACATTCGTATAGTGAGAAATGATCGAGATTAGGGGAACAGAGATCGAGAGAAGTTAAAGCAGGGCAGTCATTGATTGTAAGACTACCTAAACAAGTACTGAGAAACTCACTTCTGTCAATCTCTGGTACAAGACACATGGTAAATATGTAAGGTGGTGTGGTGGATAACACTAAACCAAAAGGACATCAACTAAATAAATGAATGTGAAATAGACAAACCTCAAAATTACTAACAACCGAAGATCTCAATTCAGGATGACCTTTGCTGTTACTAAAAACTTTGAAAACACAATCACTCAACAGTTCATCCTCACAGATTTTCTTGCAAACTATGACCACGAAATGTTGACGTTTGCTTTTGCAAAACTGATTTCTGCATGAACGAATATAGAAAACTTTACTTGTATAAAAGAAAACAACAGATAATCATAACAATAATAAAGTGCTTAATCCAAGGAATCACAATTGGAGATCTTATTTTTTCAAGGGATAAGGATATACGTGATATAAGGTTGATCGTCTGAAGAGAGGGACAATCCATTACAGTAACATATGGCAGCACGCTGCGTCTTATATATAATTCAACAAACCTGAGGAAGATGCAAGTAAATTATTACACTCACAATAAAAATTTATGTCAAGTTTCAATGAGCAAGATGATAACATACTTGTGACCGCGGACGAGCTTTATGTTCTGTAGGTGTGCAAGACCCAAAGACAGTGATGTCAAAAAGCTGCAACTATCAAGCTCAAGAACCTAAAAAATTGATTGGAATAACAACATAGTTAAAAAATTGTGATAGTAAACACTCAATTAAAACACGAAATAATGAGGGAGGAACACTCTGATCAAACCTCTAGCATGTCGCTACGTCCTACAGAAGCCATCGAAGCAGATGTGATGCCCTCACATTTATGAAGCTTGAGAACAGTCAAATTTCGCAGCATCATATTCTTCTAAGAAGATCCACTACTAGTTAGATGATACATACATATTATATACATAACTAAAGAAAAAAGCCAACACAAGGTCTTACTTTAACAACAATGCTTGGGTAGTGAGACGCATGGAGTGCACGAAGATTTCGGCAACACATTGTCTGTAGCGCCTTGCCACTTACTTTCGAACAATGCGACATATCCAAGAATTCCAAGAGTGGACATGATGTTGCAACCGAACAGATACTATCATTCGTAATCCAACTACAATAAGCTAAATCAAGAGCACGCAAGACAAGGCAATAGAGTACAAGATTGTCTCTTCTGAGTTTTCCTTGTGCTTGAGTGTCCTTCAAAGACAAAATCTCAAGGTTGGGGCAGCTGAAAAGAATCAAGATTATTATTACAATGTCATAGAATGTCCTTTAGGAATTTTCAAGATTCGGAAACAATTTATCACCTGATTTGAAGGCTGAAAGGACACCTATATATTTTACTATTCAATATCTGAAGATCATGCAACATATCATGAGAAATATGTAGATGATGTTCTTTAAGACCAAAAGTTGCATCACTATAGTTAAAATCCTCAGTGTCCGGCAATGAATTAGCTCTCCAAAGAAGCCGTCTTCTAAACAACATCCGCCGATGGTTAAATCCTCAAGATTACTAGGCAGAATCAGAAGGTAGAGTAAGTATAACATTCTACTGCATAATTTTATACAAAGAATAAATACACATATAAAAAACATACCTTAACAAGTACATTGCTTTGCTCACTATACCAAAGCTATAAAGAGAACCGTATGCATTCATTCCAATAGCATTTGGACACAGAAGACATAAAACTTTAACTGAAACACCAACAAAGTAAATTCAACAATTTATTATTTAGTCATTTTAGAACAAAATAATATAATACTCACATTGTTCCGCAGATATGGGCTGATTTTTGAAATCCAAATAGGACCACAAATCTTGACAACGATTTTTGGTGACCCTCCAACGCTTACAAACTAATTGAACATCACGGAATACATGAATGGGAATTCAAGAAAGAGAAAACCTACAAAAACCAATATAGAGTTAATATCACAATTTTAGTCCCTTGTCCAAATTTTTTTGTCATTTTTGGTCTAACTTTTCAAATAAAAAAAAACTAAAATTAATAAACCAGATAAATAAATGAGTAAAAATGAACAAGAATTAAAATTAGACAAAAATAACTTAAAAATAAAATAAAAAAGGGATCAAATTTCAAACAAAAAAGACCAAAGCTGGTATGAGATGATATTTTCTCAAACTATACTACAACTCAATTAATCTCTCTCAACCTAATTAAAAAAAGAAGAAGTTATGTTTATTTTCGGTTTATTGGGTTTTGAAAACAAATAAATAGTGATAATATATAGATAGACATGGTTTATAAAATCTGGTTTTTTTCAAAACCCAAACCAAAAAAATCAGAACTTGAAAACAAACGTAGCAGGCATAAGAGAGAGAAACTAAACCCTAAACCTTAAACCCTAGGGGCATTTAGATTTATTTCTTCCTCTTATGTGCCAATCACTTAAGAGCACAGAAGATGATGCACGAAAATGGACGCAGAAGATCCGATGTGAGTTCCGGTGAAAATACATACTACATCCATTAAGTGGTCAGGAAGATCCCATATTGGAAGGGGTAAAGCATGATCAACGTCCATTAAGTGGTCAGGAAAATCCCATATTCGAAGAGGTGAAGCATCGTCGTTAATGCTGGAATCAACAACATCAGCATTTTCCATATCCCTGCAACAATTTAATTCTCCATATCCCTGCAACAAATTAAAGAATTAAATATTGTTGAGAGAATTGATATCCTTCCTGTTGGGGTTGTCAAAACAAAAAGAGTGAATTTTTTTCCTTTGGTTTTTTGTCCCACATCTGGTGGGAGTGCAAAGGAGGGGGGCTCCTTAGACTATTTAAGGAGGCCCCTAGTTTTGAAGTGAAGTGCACCAATCAAGTACACTTTAATCTTTGTATTTGATTCTAGTTAAAATTCCTTTATTTGATTCTCGGTTGTGAGAATGGGAAGAAATGTGAGAATTAGTCAAAGATTTGTAAGGGTGTAGGGATTCGGGTCGGGAGAGAGAAATTCTGTGTGATTGTAAAATTTTCACATAGTGGTATTTTCTCGGTCTGTGGTTTTTCTCCGATTTTGGAGTTTTTCACGTAAATTCTTGTGTTGTACTTTTTATGTTCTTCTTTGTTTGTCCTTAGGAATGAATGAGATCTGCCTTATCCCAACAAGTGGTATCAGAGCCCGGTTCGGGTGCTTATAAAGTTCTTAGTATGCTCTGTGGTTGCAGCAAAGTCTGACCTTCCACATCAGAAAAGACTTTATAAGAGGAAGAGGGTTATTCATTAGGCTAAGGGTGACATGAAAGAAGTGGGAAAAGCTGGTGGCACAAGGGGGTCAGAAGAACAGCCGGATGAGGTGGCATCTCCTTTCTTGCGGTGAAATGCGCTGAACTGTGGCGACAGTGGCGTGGCAAGGGGTAGGATTTGCGGGTCAGCAGTTTTTGGCGGAGTTCTTGGACCTGCAGCAATGTGAATTGCTGGGACTCCTGGTGGTGGAGTTGGCTTAACAGCGGCATGGGGTTTTCCATGGATGTCGGCTCAAGGAGGTTTGAAAGGAACGGGTTTTTCGGTAATGACTGGTGGCGTGGGGAAGTGGCGATTCAACGGGGAAGATGACGATGTGGTACTTGGTATCGGGTGGTGCTAAATCGGTAAAGAATAGTGTGGATTCAATCGACAAGTGGGAAAGCATCGTGGATTCCGGAGGGTTAGAATCGGCTTCAAGTGACGACACTTTCAGTAGAAAAAGAGGGTTCGTACAAACCTGGTGTAGCTGGTGGTAAAAGGCAGCAACGTCATGTCAGTACAGACGGGTTTTGCTCAAGGTGGAGCAATGGTGCGGTGATTGCGGTGGAGCAATGGCACGATAATTGCTTGCGGTGGAGCAATGATGATGTTTCTGGTTAAGGAGGAGCTGTTGCGGCAACAGTTCTGAATGTTGAGTTAATATTATTGGGGATCCTTGTGACATGTTCAGTTGTCATGAAAAAGGTGTAATAATATTAGCTGGTCCACAAGTTTGCACACGGACATTGACTTGGCAGGTGATGTAGGGTGTGTGGTGGATGTATATCGATGGCTGATGGACTTCCAGGGGTAGCCAAGGGCTAGAAGTAGCACCATAAATATCAGCAGGTGTTTTCGATATGTGCCGCAGGAAATTCTTAGAATGGTTTATTCTAAGTGGTCTACTCATATGGTGGAGTAGGATTCTCGGATTGAGAATGATTGTCGGTAAAGACAATGAGTCTTTATTTATTTTGACAAGGTGGAGATTGTTGGGGTTGTCAAAACAAAAAGAGTGAATTTTTTTCCTTTGGTTTTTTGTCCCACATCGGGTGGGAGTGCAAAGGAGGAGGGGCTCCTTAGGCTATTTAAGGAGGTCCCTAGTTTTGAAGTGAAGTGCACCAATCAAGTATACTTTAATCTTTGTATTTGATTCTAATTAAAATTCCTTTATTTGATTCTCGATTGTGAGAATGGGAAGAAATGTGAGAATTAGTCAAAGATTTGTACGGGTGTAGGGATTTGGGTCGGGAGAGAGAAATTCTGTGTGATTGTAAAATTTTTCACATAGTGGTATTTTCTCGGTCCGTGATTTTTCTCCGGTTTTGGAGTTTTCCACTTAAATTCTTGTATTGTGCTTTTTATGTTCTTCTTTGTTTGTCCCATAGGAATGAATGAGGATCTGCCTTATCCCAACACTTCCAATCACCCTATACACGTACAAAAATTCATGAATAATGAAGAAATAAATATATCTTACATTCAACCTACTGAATCAATTTTTCTCTGTGAGTTCAATTTTTGGTCTCTCGCTATTATATACTCCCTCCGTCCCGGGAAGTATTTCACGTATTGGTGTGCGCGGAGTTTAAGAAAATTTTGTATTTTTATGTATAAAGTAAGAAAGAGAATATATATTTTAGTTGAATTAATGAAAAAAGTGTGTAAAGTTGTTGGGAGATGTGAAAAAGGTGTATAAAGTTGTTGGAAGATGTGAAAAAGTAAGTATTATATTGGGATGCGGGTAAAAAGTGAGTATTAGTATAATGTATTTTTTACCAAATTTAGTAAAAATAAAGTGTGAAATACTTTGAGGGACGGATGAAAAAGGAAAGTGTGAAATACTTTGGGGGACGGAGGGAGTAATGTATATAGGATTTTTTTAAAGATTTCTTTTCATAATTCTGTAATGTTTGATCATGAAATTCCATTGTATATTTTAAGCAATTATATTAATTGATCAATTCAATTCAATTATATTAATTGTATATATAAATTAATTTTAAAAATAATAATATAATACTTAGTTGAAAGAGAAACTCTCTTGTAAGATGGATTTTTTGAAGACGGGTTGACCCATTACTAAAGTATGCTTATTATATAGGTAAAATATGCTTACTTATAGTTAAAGTATGTAATCATATTATAACACTCTAAAATTATACTCCCACTGTCCGGCCAAAAGAGAGTCTTTTTTCCATTTTAGTCGTCCGTTCCGAAGAGGGTCATTTCCTTTTTTACACACATGGGAGCCACACACACCCCACACCCACTAATACAACTAAAACATGGGCTCCACACTCCCACTAATACAACTACCCTACACAATAAATAATAATACTCTTTAATCAACGTGCACAAAAGTAAAATGCCTTCTTTCGGGCGGACGGAAGGAAGTACTTTAATTCATCATTTATCATACTTTAGAAAACATACTTTAACAACCGCTAATCATACTTTATTTATATAATAAGAATATTTTAACCTGTATCACAAACCGTCTTACATATATAATATTTCATGAGAGAATTTATCTACTCGAAAACGGTGAGTTCCACGTTCTGACATAAATCTTTTTAGTATATTTAAAATCAAGAAAATGATGACTAATTTCAATATGATATTTTGAACTTTATTACAGTTGGATTAATTATGCTAATTTGGTAATTAAGAAAGAGATACTTACAAAATTGAAATTAATGACAATCGGATTAATTATGCAATTTCTTTTTTGGTAATTAAGAAAGACATATTTATTGCAAGATTTATGGAACTGGTTGCATAATTTGAATATTTGATTATTTTTCGTGCAAAGATTAATATTACTATTATTATTATTATTATTATTATTATTATTATTATTATTATTATTAGCTCTCGTGTGAGACTGTTTCACGTGAGACAATTTTTCATTTTTTAAAATAGTTATCACTTTCGCTATAAAACATTATTACTTTCAATATAAAATGTTATCACTTTTTATTTATACTATAAACTATTCACAAAATAACATTATCACTTTTCATTAATTTATTATCACTTTTTTTATAAAAGTTATTATTATTATGTTGGGCGAGAATATTGCCAACCGAAACAGGACACTCCAATAATAAAAATAATTATAAATACTATTTTAATCCCGCCCTTAAACTTACTCAATCCAACTCATTCTACTAACCCCACCAATATTATTTCACCCACACACATTTCAACATACTCAAAACACACACAAGAGTAATAAACGAAGAAGAAAGAAACGAACACTAGCAAGGAAAAAGGGGAAGAGAGTAGCAGAGGAGAGAGAGAGAAAAAAAAAAAGAAAGAAAGAAGAACTGAAGAACATACAAAAACCCATTGTGTGAACTTTTTTTTTAAGTATAAGTATGATGATTCTAGAATTGTGAAAATTCTCGACCAGGCTTTTAAAAGCAATAAATTAATGTCGAAACACATCCATTTCAAACGGATATACCCATGGGAAATGATCAACAAAAATCATATGATATGTTGCACACAATATGTTCGATAAATTGTTTAAACTAAATCTCTCTCGCATGGGGTTGGATTGGATTGTGATTCTTTAATAGCACCTCTTCTAACAACTATGGAATTTTGTTGCTTAGAATTCACTTCTGTATACTTCGTTGTTTGGTAATAATATTCGCTCCTGTCATATTATGATTTCACTTTCGTTCATACAATTGTTGTTAGATGTGCTGTCCACGTTTGTCATCTCAACGCCGCTGCTATCGCTGACGGATCTACCCGCAGTTCAACGGCGTTATTTTTGCAAATGTGTACGGAGTTATTTATTTATCCCTCTACTAGCTATGTCTCGACTTAAAGTATAATGTAGGATGTGATGTGCTATTTGTCTGCGCAAGTCATTCAAGTTGCTGAATATACATCATTTCAAGAAAGACCCAGGACATAAGTTTTAATTCATAAAATGGCAATTTATGCCTCTTATTTTGCTTAGGAGAATCACAATTATTCACAAGTGGAACTAAATAGTTTGATAACTAAAAAATATTATGCGAAAACAGAATTAAGAATAGCAGGGCAATGATGCGTTCTTCTCTTTTTCTTCTTTTCTTCCGCTGCGGTTGTTTTTTTCATTTAATCTTTGTGTGTCTTTCAGTGTGTTGAGATTGTGTTTGGGTGGGGTTAGCAATGATATTGATTGTGGTTAGCAATATGGGTTGAATAAAGTAAGTTAATGGATGTTTGGGTGGGGTTAGCAATGATATTGATTGTGGTTAGCAATATGGGTTGAATAAAGTAAGTTAATGGATGAGGGATATAATGGTCTCTCATTATAATTTTTTTTAATTCGGGTACCTTTAATAATGTTTTGGGTGATAATAATACCATTTATTATGTAATCATTTTCGAATACATCCTAGCTACCCAATTGAAATGGTGCACTATAACAAGATCCACCTTAGCTAATAGAGTTAATATTCTATGCACGGACACAAATTTAACTTTATGCATCTAAATAAATAGTATTACATATTTTTTTAATTTCCATGTAAAACATAAATAAAAACATATAAGGTTAAATTACCAAAACCTTCCTCGAGATTTGTCCAAACTATCAAATAAATCTTGTGGTTTGAAAAATTACCAATTACCCCCTTTAACTTGTTTTTTATTTGAACATTAATAAAAATACACTTTTTCCTTAAAATAAAGAAGAATGGAAATGACATCAAGACCCATATATTTAACATTGTATTTTTAAATTTTACTATTTTTTTTAAAAAATATTTTTTAAAGGGGGTAATTGGTAATTTTTCAAATCACGA
The DNA here is from genome assembly GCA_023678885.1 of Pogostemon cablin. Lineage (NCBI taxonomy): Eukaryota > Viridiplantae > Streptophyta > Magnoliopsida > Lamiales > Lamiaceae > Pogostemon > Pogostemon cablin. Next base: position 19,678,832 of record CM042955.1, read on the forward strand.
AATTTATTTGATAATTTAAACAAACCTCGAGGGGGCTTTTGGTAATTTAGCCAACATATAATGAGACGAGAGTCCGAACTGTGCATTTATGTAGGAATAGTTAAGAAAAACGGATCCATTTATAATCCTCAATAACATTGTCATACTGTGATTCAAAAATAATTTCTTGTCATTTAGTATATTAACTAGTATAAATCCCGTGTATTAGACAATTGTAAAATTACAATTTTAAAAAAAATATTATAACTATTTATTCAATAATTTTAAAAAATACAATTCAAGTTTAATATAACTATTTATTTAATTATAATCTAATATAATTTTTATAAAGAGTAAAATTCAATTTATATACACTTAAATGTGAATTTATTTCTGTTGGTAAAAACTTTTTTTTGTTGTTAAATTGATTTATCAAAAAATTTTAAAAAAAATATATTGAATTGGTTTTTCAAATTTTGTTATGATTCTTGTTCCAGAATTAAATTGATTAAAAAAAATATATGATCTACAGAATAATTTATATGAACGAATGAATAAAGAGTCTCATTATATAGGTGAAAATTGATCAATTTTTTAATGTTTCTAAATAAGATTTGATTTGATTTTTATTTGATCTAATCTAATCATATAAATATTCGAATCTTAAAGAAAATTTATATGAAAATATATGTATTTATCGCTAAATATCATTAACAATTATTAAATTAAAATTAATTCAGTGATGACACATTATTAAAATTTAAAATTTCACAAACACTTGTGTAAGCTGGGTTTACATACGTTTATATCTGTTACTTTTTAGTACATGAAAAATTACTCTTTAAACACATAAATTGTTACTCTTTTAAATTAAAAAATTAATTTTTAAATTCTTGTAAACTCTAATTTTTCGATTACTCTTACGGCGTGATTGGTATAATTGAATGGAATTATGTTGGAATGGAATGAACTCATGAATGAAATAGAGATGGAAAAGAATGATTAAAAATAATTATTACCATGATTGGTATTGATTAGGAATAGATGAAGGAATAGAAATACAATTTTTTTAATTAATTCAAATCTCATTATTAATATTCTATTTATATTTTAAATTAATTAAAGTCTCAATAATTTAATATATTTTAATAACTATACAATAAAAAAATTATAAGATTAAAGATAAAATAAATATTTATATAATTTAAAATTAAATTAAAAATTATATGTAATTTAATAATTATTAAGTAATTAATAAAAATAAAAATAAAATTTATATTTAATATTACAAACATGTATATTTAATTTAAAAATAATATTAATTTATATATATTTTATAATTTTTATAATAAATATTTATTGAATAAATAACTTTATATTTTTTAAATAATTTAAATTTTATTATTTTTATTATAATATGAATTGAAATATATAATTTATTTTATTTAGATTTTAAATAATTTAGTATTTATTAAATAATTAATATATTAAAAATTTTAATATGAAAATTATATGTTAATTTAAAAAAATTAACTTATTTTTAATTTCGTAACTATATGAAATGAAATGTTATAAAAATAATTATTTATAATTTTAATGTACGCTACACAAATAGATAAAATAAATAAAATAATTGATTCCAATGGGGTATGGAATAGCTAATACATGGGGTATGGAAGGAATGGTGATTCCCATGTTTAAGGGAATACACATCTCTTATGGAATGAACATTCCCATTAATTAATTATACCAAACATGGGAATGACAGTGATATTAAAAATGTTGATTCCATTCCTAAGTTATTCTACCATATCAATCATGTCGTTAGTACATAAAAATTAGAGACATGAATTATTACTCTTCTATATAAAAATTATTACTCTTAAAGAGTAATTTTTTATAAACTAAAGAGTAATTTTAGAAAATAGGGTTTTCCGGATTTACATGAGACCCACTCTTAAAAATTTTAGTAAATGTAACCATTTAAAAGTTTAATAATGTAAAAAAATCAAAAGATAAAAAATTACTAATAAAAAAATTGAACTAAAACCAAAAATTTAAATAAATAAAAAAAATAATCTAAAGAGAAATTATAAAAAATTTAATTAAAAAAATTATAAAAGTAACAATGTAAAAAATTAATATAAAAGAATAAAATATTAAAAAATTACATACTAATAAAAAATAAAAAATAAAATAACAGAATTAAAAAAAAAAGTTAATAAAAGAGAATTGAAAAATATAAAAGAAAGAGCAAAAATTATACAGATAAGAAAAATCCATCCTTATTCAATCTTTAAAAAAGTATTGTTTATGTATCATTAAAATTTAATGTTTGTGAAAGTATATTAAAAAACACAAAAATAAAAAAATAAAACAAATAAAATTAAAAGAAACATAACGAAAAAATATTAAAAAATTTTAAAGAAAATTTATAATAAGATTATAAAAAAATAAATTTATTAAATAAATTCAAAGAAATAAGAAAAGAAAAGGAAGTCATAACAAAATTAATTAAATAAATTTTAAAATAAAAAAAATTAAAATTAAAAAATTACATACTAATAATTTTAAAAAAGAAAATTAAAAAAAAATTAGATAAAAAAATATAATCAAAAAGTGAATACATAACAAAATGAATTAAAAAAAATTGTAAAATTAACCATGAAACAAAAATTAATTACGTAAAAGTCCAAAGATAAAAAATTATATACTAACAATTAAAAAGCAGAACTAAAACAAAATAAATAAATAAAAATAAAAAAATAATCAAAAGATTACGTACTAACAAAAAAAAAACTAAAACAAAATAAATAAATAAAAACAAAAATAATCAAAAGAGAATAAATTTAAAACGGATATTTTTTTTTAAATTTGAGAAAGCTTTTGTCATGATGAATAAATTAATGTGTGTAGAATTAATGAATAAAGAGTCTTATTTATAGACGAGGAATGAATAAATTTTCAAAATCTTAAAATAAATATATGTATTTATCTATATGTATTTATCTAATTTTTAATTAATTTTGATTTGATAATATTATATTCAATTCTTAAAATAATATAATAAAATTTAATTATAGAAAGAATAGTGATAACCCCATCATATAGTGAAAGTGTAATAACCACTCCACTATGTATAAATATATATATATAATATTATAGTAGGTAAGACCATTAGTTAATTGAATGATTTTTTTAGAACAAGTTGTTCATTAGTGAGGTAAGTGATGACGTCCATGCATGTATGTGTATATATATATATATATATATATATATCTATATCCCTCTCTTTTCCTTCACTCTTGCAATTGTCTGAGGTAGTGAGGAATTGAGAGGTAAGTTATCTCCTTAGATGTTTTCCACACACATACATACATACACACACACACACACACACACACACACACACACACACACATATATATATATATATATATAAGTACACAACTCACGCACACACATATACATACGTATATATACACACTGCAAGTTTTAATTTTTTTTTATTTTGTTGTCAAACCTTATCATGTTATATACGAAAATGATCGTCTTGATGCGTAGATTCCATATATATAAATCTTTTATGAAATGGATTTCGTATAAGTGAGAAAAACTCAGTCAAAGTTTGTACCTCTTTAATGGCATATTTTGTTTCGGTGTGAGTTAGCTTTGATATTATAATCCGTTTTGAAGCTCTCCTCACGAGGATCACAAATGTATAATTAATTTTGAGTTTTGACGTAAAATGAAGAAGTTGGGAAGAAACCTACTTCACGGTATAATTGGGTATTTTCAAAACTTCAATATTTTGATACAAAATTTGTATTGATGTGATCCTCACCTCACGAGGATTCCAACGGTGTTTTCGGAATTTCAATTGGAGTTGTATAACTCAAGTTGGGTCATTTTGTAATAAGTTGGGTCAATTTGTAATAAGTTTAAAGTTTTGGGTAAGTTTAAATGAGAATTTAATATATTTCAGGAACTTAATTGCAATTTATAAAAGTATTTATAAAAAAAAAATTAAAATTTAAAAGCTGCATACGCAACAGGTATGTTAATATATATATATATATATATATATATATATATATATATATATATATTTATTTATTTACTTTATTAATTATATATTTAACTTAATATTTTCATATTAAGTATTATTATAATTTTACCATCTATATTATTTTAGATATAAAATCTTTATTTAATATTCATTTTTAATAAATTAATGTCATTTGTATTTATATTTTTTTATTGTTACGATTTATTACTAAAGTTGTAATATGTGATTGTTAAATTACTATTATTATTTTTTTAAAAAAATTTTAAAATATGTATTTCTATTTATTATTTTATTTTATTTAGTTAATAATTAGTTTATTTTAGTATATAATTATATTAAAATTTAGTTTTAGTATTAGGAATTATTATTAGAAGTAGAACTCAATTTAGTATACCCTTGCAGGCATACCTGAGATCGAAGAGCAAGCCTAGTCCAGTTTACTATCTCTAAGAAGTCCAAGGTGGGGGTAACTTTCACTCTTTACCGAGTGCTACATTTTATGTCATGATTGCTATGTTAAGATGTGATATGTGTTACTTATATGACATGTTATGTGCTATGTGAATTTTTAGTTCGATGACAAATATTTTCTACTAACACTTGTACGGGGTGACGACTCAGTGCACATATACCAACTAACACAAGTTACTGGCTACGTCGGTTCAGTACTAAAATGTATTTCAAGTATGCTAACATTTGTACTGGGGTGAAGGCCTGGTGCACATATACCAACTAACACAAGTTATCGGATGACGATTCGGTCTAAAATATTTTCATTGAGTTATCGAACGACAATATGCAAATTATTTTATTTAATGACATATGTTACATTTTATGGTATATTTGACATGCATATTTATTTTTAACTGTGCAATCATTTAAGTTAACCCACTGAGTGTATTTTAGACGCTCACCCCTTATCAATTTTCAGAAGAAGGTTTAGAAGATGGAAAGGCCCCTGCAAGTGTACCAAGCCCTTAGAAGACTTTATATGACTTATATTTTATTATTCTGTTAAGAACTTTATTTCAGATACATCATCTGAACGAACTTATTTTGGATATTTTACTCTACTCGGTGAGTAGACGCTTATATGTAATAATCTTTATGCAACTCTTACGTTATTATATTATCGCTTTGGGGATTATAATTTCATTTCCGCTGCGTATTCTCGACTCCCTTTATTATTATATTGGGATATGTATATCTAGTAGCGTCTCAACCCCATAGCGTAACCCGGGGCGTTACAGCATGGTATCAGAGCAGTCTATCTAAGACTAGCTCAAGTACCTGACTTAGAATTTTATACTATACCATGGGATTGACTATTCTATGACTATGACGTGACTACACTTTAAGATTTATAGGTATTTATAATTTATATACTAGTATATAATATTAGTAATACTTTTAACAGATCATGAGTCGAAGGAGACCACAAAACCTACCTACAAATGAAAATCTTAAAAACGTTTATGGCGATCCAGGAGATGATTTAGTGATAATCCTTCGGGGTTTGGCTCAACAATTTCGAGCAAACTCTACACGACCACCACCACCAGAACCTGTTCCTAGAAATGAACCAGCCTTGGTAATTGAACAATTTCGACGTTTCAATCCACCAACATTCAATGGAACGGAGGACCCTGCGGAAGCTGAAAAATGGTTGAGGTCGTTGGATAAAATTTTCACTTATATCGATTGCACTGATGCACCGAAGATTTCGTGTGCTGTTTTTTAGTTTATGGGTGAAGCTGATTTCTGGTGGGAGGCTTACGGACGTACCAAAATGCCCGAACAGAAGGCAAGAATGACATGGGAAGATTTCAAGGAGGTGATCATTCAAAACTACATGCCACAATCGTATCGAGATGACAAGAAAAGTGAGTTTCTTCACTTGAAACAAGGAACAATGAGCGTTCTTGAATATGAAAGAGAATTCAATCGACTCTCTAGATTTGCTACACACCTTGTCAATTCGGAAGAGAAAAAAGCACGATGATTTGAAAAGGGGTTGCGATCCGAGATCAGTACTATCTTGGCTGGTCAAGGAACGATGACTTTTGCAGAAGCATTTTCCAGGGCTCAAGAAATTGAGTCTAGACAGAAGAACAACACCAACCAAAACAAAAAGGCGATGGAAATACCTGTAAAGCGCAAGTGGGAAGGATCGGGAATCGGAAAAGAAAACCCTAAAGTTCAGAATAAGCAAATAAAAATCGGAGGAGGATCAGGACCAAAGCCACTCGGAACGAATTCTCCCTGCCCGAAATGTGGAAAGAATAATCTCGGAGCATGCTTATATGGAACTGGAATATGCTATCGATGCCGGCAACCGGGACACACCATACTAGAATGCCCAAAGACTAAAGTAGGAGGAGGATCGAGTACTAGACCAGCACGTGCATATGCTATGACACAGCAAGAAACTGAGGAAGAACCAGAAACAATGGCAGGTATGCTATCAGTATTTGGCACTCCTGCACTTATACTTTTTGATACGGGTGCCACTCATTCATTCATATCTGCTAAGATGTATAAGAAAGTAGAAAATAATTGTGAAGAGTTTGACAAGTCAACTCTTGAGGTTAGTATACCTTCGGGTAACTCTATCCGAACCATGAAGTTATGCAAGAATGTGAAGATAGGGATAAATGACAGAGTCCTACTTGCAGACCTTCACATAATTGAGATGAAAGACTTTGATGTAATTTTAGGGATGGATTGGCTTAGAGCTAATCATGCTGTAATAAGATGTCGTGAAAAGGAAGTACGTTTCCAACTCCCAGGAGATAAGAAGTTTACATTTCACGGAGCGAAAGCTAGAATAGTACCGCGAATTATAACTGCAATGAAAGCGATCAAAATGATGAAGAATGATGGATGTCAAGCACTCTTAGTGAACATCGTGGCAAGTGAAGGAGAAAGGATAAGCCTAAAGGATGTTCCTATTGTGCGGGAATACGAAGATGTATTTCTAGAAGACTTACCAGGATTGCCACCTGAAAGGCAAGTAGAATTTTCTATTGATCTAGTACCAGAAGAAGCACCAGTTTCAAAAGCAACTTATCGAATGACACCAAAGGAGTTACAAGAATTGAAGATCCAATTACAAGAACTCTTGGAATTGGGTTTCATACGCCCTAGTGTTTCACCCTGGGGAGCACCTGTTTTGTTTGTAAAGAAGAAAGATGGTTCGTTTAGAATGATCGATTATCGAGAACTGAATAAACATACCATCAAGAATAAATATCCCTTGCCAAGGATTGAGGACTTATTTGATCAGCTGGGCGGTGCTAGTGTGTTTTCCAAGATAGATCTGAGGTCTGGATATCATCAGGTGCGAATCAAGCAGAGCGACACTTCAAAGACTGCTTTTAGAATACGTTATGGACATTATGAGTTCATAGTAATGCCTTTTGGTCTCAGCAATGCACCAGCAATTTTTATGGATTTGATGAATCGTATTTTCCACTCGTACTTGGACAAATTCGTGATCGTGTTCATTAATGATATCTTAGTCTATTCTAGAAATTGGGAACAACATGAAGAGCATCTGAGAATCGTTCTAGAGACACTAAGAAAGGAAAAGTTGCATGCTAAATTCAAGAAATGTGAGTTTGGTTAGACAAAGTTGTCTTTCTTGGACACATCTTGTCAGCTCGAGAAATTGAGGTGGATCCGGCCAAGGTGGAAACAGTAGAGAAATGGAATACACCTATAAATGTGGGAGAAGTACGAAGTTTCATTGGATTGGCTGGATATTATAGAAGATTTATTGAGGGATTTTCGAAGATCGCAGGGCCCTTGACGAAATTAACTCGCAAGGAAGTTAAGTTTTGTTGGACGGAAGAATGTGAAAATAGTTTCAACCTTCTTAAACAGAAATTAGTCACTGCACCTGTACTGAAAATTCCTGATGGGACAGAAGAATTTGTCATCTATAGTGATGCTTCAAAGCAAGGATTGGGATGTATTCTGATGCAACGTAATAAAGTAGTTGCTTATGCGTCTAGACAACTCAAGATCCATGAACAGAACTATCCAACTCATGATTTAGAATTGGCAGCTGTGGTGCATGCTTTGAAAATTTGGAGACACTATCTGTATGGAGCAAAATGTCAAATTTATACGGATCACAAGAGCTTGAAGTATTTTTTCGAACAGAAGGAATTAAACATGAGGCAAAAAAGATGGTTGAAATTAGTCAAGGATTATGATTGTACAATACTGTACCATCTAGGAAAGGCAAATGTGGTGGCAGATGCTCTAAGCAGAAAAGGAAAAGGGGAGTTAGCCTACTCTATAACAAACCAAGAATTATTGGTGGCGGAGTTCTCTCGAATGAGTTTGGAAGTAGTAATACCTCCAAGTAGCATTGAAGCAGTGTTAACAGCGTTACTGATTAAACCCTCCTTAAGAGATAGAGTCAAGAAATTTCAAGATAAAGACAGAATTCTAAGAAAAATTAAGGAACGCGTGAAGATTGTGGAAGGAAAGGAATTTGCTCTCACAGACGATGGAACACTCGTATTTGGAAAAAAGATTATGTGTTCCTAAAAATGAGGATCTTATTAGAGAAATTTTAACAGAAGCTCATGGTACTCCATACACGGTACATCCAGGAGGAACCAAGATATATCAAGACTTGAAGAATTCATTTTGGTGGAGAAATATGAAGAAGGATATAGACTTGTTTATCCAAAAGTGTATGACTTGCCAGCAAGTGAAGGCTGAGCATCAACGACCTTCAGGGCTCTTGAAGCCATTAGAGATTCCTGAGTGGAAATGAGAGCATATCACATGGATTTCGTTACTGGTTTACCAAGATCAGTGCGAGGAAATCAAGCTATATGGGTGATAGTGGATCGTTTGACCAAGTCTGCGCATTTTCTTCCAGTGAAAATGACTCATGGAATGGATAAGCTTGCACAAATTTATCTAGAAGAAGTTGTCAGATTGCACGGTGTACCAGTTTCTATAGTTTCTGATCGAGATCCAAGATTTACATCAAAATTTTGGCACAATTTACAAAACTCAATGGGCACGAAGCTAAAGTTTAGCACGACATTTCATCCGCAAATAGATGGCCAGTCTGAAAGGACTATTCAAACATTGGAAGACATGTTGAGGGCATACGTCCTAGATTTTGGGGAAAGTTGGGAAAGATACATACCACTTATAGAGTTTGCTAACAACAACAGTTTTCAAGCCACAATAGGCATGGCTCCTTACGAAGCACTCTACGGAAGGAAGTGTAGATCTCCCCTTTATTGGGATGAAGTTGGTGAGAAGAAAGTTCTAGGACCAGAAATAGTAGAAAAGACAGTTGAAGCGATTGAAAAGATCAAAAGAAGAATTTTGACTGCACAAAACCGACAGAAGTCTTACGCTGATAAGAGACGCAAAGATTTACAGTTCCAGGAAGGAGATAAAGTTTTTCTCAAAATATCACCAATGAAAGGAATTTCTCGCTTTGGGAAGAAATGAAAACTTAAGCCAAGATACATTGGGCCTTATGAGGTTTTGGAACGAATCGGCGAGTTGCCATAAAGATTAGCTTTACTACCTGAGCTAGCTGGAGTGCATGATGTATTTCATGTGTCCATGCTACGGAAGTATGTATTTGATCCAAGCCACGTTGTTAACCATGAAGATATAGCAATTGATGATAACTTAGCATACGAGGAATTTCCTATCGCCATTCTTGACAAGAAAGTTCATAAGCTAAGGAATCGTGAAGTTGCTTTAATCAAAGTCCAATGGAGTCAACACAATACAGAAGAAGCGACATGGGAACGTGAAGACGACATACGAAATAAATATCCGAATCTACTCATACATAATAAGTGAAATTTCGAGGACGAAATTTTTTTTTTTTAGTAGGGGTGGATGTAATAACCACTCCACTATGTATAAATATATATATATATATATATATATATATATATAATATTATAGTAGGTAAGACCATTAGTTAATTGAATGATTTTTTTAGAACAAGTTGTTCATTAGTGAGGTAAGTGATGACGTCCATGCATGTATATGTGTATATATATATATCTATATCCCTCTCTTTCCCTTCACTCTTGCAATTGTCTGAGGCAGTGAGGAATTGAGAGGTAAGTTATCTCCTTAGATGTTTTCCACACACATACATACACACACACATATACATACACACACACACACACATATATATATATATATATATAAGCACACAACTCACGCACACACATATACATACTTATATATACACACACTGCAAGTTTTGGAATTTTTTTATTTTGTTGTCAAACCTTATCATGTTATATACGAAAATGATCGTCTTGATGCGTAGATTCCATATATATAAATCTTTTATGAAATGAATTTCGTATAAGTGAGAAACTCAGTCAAAGTTTGTACCTCTTTAATGGTATATTTTGTTTCGGTGTGAGTTATCTTTGATATTATAGTCCGTTTTGAAGCTCTCCTCACGAGGATCACAAATGTATAATTAGTTTTGAGTTTTGAAGTAAAATGAAGAAGTTGGGAAGAAACCCACTTCACGGTATAATTGGGTATTTTCAAAACTTCAATATTTTGATACAAAATTTGTATTGATGTGATCCTCACCTCACGAGGATTCCAACGGTATTTTCAGAATTTCAATTGGAGTTGTATAACTCAAGTTGGGTCATTTTGTAATAAGTTGGGTCAATTTGTAATAAGTTTAAAGTTTTGGGTAAGTTTAAATGAGAATTTAATATATTTCAGGGACTTAATTGCAATTTATAAAAGTATTTATAAAAAAAAATTAAAATTTAAAAGCTGCATACGCAACAGGTATGTTAATATATATATATATATATATATATATATATATATATATATATATATATATATATATATATATATATTTATTTATTTATTTATTTATTTATTTACTTTATTAATTATATATTTAACTTAATATTTTCATATTAAGTATTATTATAATTTTACCATCTATATTATTTTAGATATAAAATCTTTATTTAATATTCATTTTTAATAAATTAATGTCATTTGTATTTATATTTTTTTATTGTTACGATTTATTACTAAAGTTGTAATATGTGATTGTTAAATTACTATTATTATTTTTTTATAAAAATTTTAAAATATGTATTTCTATTTATTATTTTATTTTATTTAGTTAATAATTAGTTTATTTTAGCATATAATTATATTAAAATTTAGTTTTAGTATTAGGAATTATTATTAGAAGTAGAACTCAATTTAGTATACCCTTGCAGGCATACCTGAGACCGAAGAGCAAGCCTAGTCCAGTTTACTATCTCTAAGAAGTCCAAGGTAGGGGTAACTTTCACTCTTTACCGAGTGCTACATTTTATGTCATGATTGCTATGTTAAGATGTGATATGTGTTACTTATATGACATGTTATGTGATATGTGAATTTTTAGTTCGATGACAAATATTTTCTACTAACACTTGTACGGGGTGACGACTCAGTGCACATATACCAACTAACACAAGTTACTGGCTACGTCGGTTCAGTACTAAAATGTATTTCAAGTATGCTAACATTTGTACTGGGGTGAAGGCCTGGTGCACATATACCAACTAACACAAGTTATCGGATGACGATTCGGTCTAAAATATTTTCATTGAGTTATCGAACGACAATATGCAAATTATTTTATTTAATGGCATATGTTACATTTTATGGTATATTTGACATGCATATTTATTTTTAACTGTGCAATCATTTAAGTTAACCCAATGAGTGTATTTTAGACGCTCACCCCTTATCAATTTTCAGAAGAAGGTTTAGAGGATGGAAAGGCCCCTGCAAGTGTACCAAGCCCTTAGAAGACTTTATATGACTTATATTTTATTATTCTGTTAAGAACTTTATTTCAGATACATCATCTGAACGAACTTATTTTGGATATTTTACTCTACTCGGTGAGTAGACGCTTATATGTAATAATCTTTATGCAACTCTTACGTTATTATATTATCGCTTTGGGCATTATAATTTCATTTCCGCTGCGTATTCTTGACTCTCTTTATTATTATATTGGGATATGTATATCTAGTAGCGTCTCAACCCCATAGCGTAACCCGGGGCGTTACAGAAAGGGTGATAACCCCATCATAACTCAATTGAACACAGAACACAAATAATTTCACACTTATTTATGTAATTTCAATAAAGTCGCACCCCACACACAGAGGCTGCTACGACAACATGATGCTTTGATTGACTAGTTTGAATATTACTAGACCAATTAAATAAATATTTATGTTTAATAGAACGACATTAAAAAATGTCTCTCCAATTATAATTTAATTAAATTTCATGAACCAAATAGGAATATGAGATGATTCACATGAATTTATAAATTATGAAATATTTCTTAACTTAATTAAGAGCAAATTAAATTAGGTAAATATTCTTTATAAATAATTTATATTTCCACAATAATAATAATCAAATCCACAAAATCCAAAGATTAATGCATAATCAATTTAACACTGTCAATATGTGACCAAGCATAAGTTGAACCATTATCATAGTTATGGACATAATTTTATTAGCAATCTTTTAGTAACTAACTGAAAAGTAACACAAATACTTAAACGTATGAACACTGGAATCAAAGTGACACTTTACCTTATTTGATCTTTGTGGTTTTCTCAATTGAGATACCAATCATACAAAATGAACACAAATACATTCACTGATATACATATCACACTTTATCATACAAAGTCTGAGGCCCAAATTGTAACGGCCCGGGTTACGCTATGTGGTTGGGACGCTACTAGATATACATATCCCAATATAATAATAGAGGGAGTCGAGAATACGCAGTGGAAATGAAATTAAAATCCCCAAAGCGATAATATAATAACGTAAGAATTGCATAAAGATTATTGCATATAAGGGTCTACTCACCGAGTAGAATAAAATATCCAAAATAAGTTCGTTCAGATGATGTATCTGAAATAAAGTTCTAACATAATAATAAAATATAAGTCATATAAAGTCTTCTAGGGGCCTTTCCATCTTCTGAACCTTCTTCTGAAAATTGATAAGGGGTGAGCGTCTAAAATACACTCAGTGGGTTAACTTAAATGATTGTACAATTAAAAATAAATATGCATGCCAAATATACCATAAAATGTAACATATGTTATTTAATAAAATAATTTGCATATTGTCGTTCGATAACACAATAAAAATATTTTAGACCGAATCGTCATCCGATAACTTGTGTTAGTTGGTATATGTGCACCAGGCCGTCACCCCAGTACAAATGTTAGCATACTTGAAATACATTTTAGTACTGAACCGACGTAGTCAGTAACTTGTGTTAGCTGGTATATGTGTACCGAGTCGTCACTCCGTACAAGTGTTAGCAGAAAATATTTGTCATCGAACTAAAAATTTACATAGCACATAACATGTCATATAAGTAATACATATCACATCTTAACATATCAATCATGACATAAAATGTAGCACTCGCTAAAGAGTGAAAGTTACCCCCACCTTGAAGCTTTCTAGGATATAATAAACTTGACTAGGCTTGTTCTTCGGTCTCAGGTATGCCTGCAAGGGTATACTAAATTGAGTTCTACTTCTAATAATAATTTCTATACTAAGACTAAATTTCTAATATTGTAATAAACTAATTATTAAATAAATAAGTAATAAATAGAATAATAAATAAAAATATATATTTTTAAAATTTTAAGAAAATAATAATTTAACGATCATTTATTACAACTCTAGTAATAAATCATAACATTAAAAATATGAATACAAATGAAATTAATTTATTAAAACAAATATTAAATAAAAATTTTATATCTAAAATAATATAGATGGTAAAATTATAATTAATATTTAATATAAAAATATATAAGTCAAATTTATAATTATAATTGTAATGTCAAAGTATATATAAAATCATAATAATACTTAATATGAATATATTAAGTTAAATATATAATTATGATATTAAATAAATAAATAATTAAATAATTTAATAAATAAATAAAGTAAATAAATAAATATATAAGTAATCAAATCTTGCTGCTACTACCTGCCGTACGCAGCTTTCTATTTTTTTTTATTATTATAAATTGCAATCAAGTCCCTGCAATATATCAAATTCTCATTTAAACTTACCCAAAACTTTAAACTTATTACAAAATGACCCAACTTGAGTTATACAACTCCAATTGAAATTCCGAAAATACCGTTGGAATCCTCGTTAGGTGAGGATCACATCAATACAAATTTTGTATCAAAATATTGAACTTTTGAAAATACCCAATTATACCGTGAAGTGGGTTTTTTTTTCAACTTCTTCATTTTATGTCAAAACTCAAAACTAATTATACCTTTGTGATCCTCGTGAGGAGAGCTTCAAAACGGACTATAATATCAAAGCTAACTAATATTGAAATAAAATATGTCATTAAAGGGGTACAAACTTTGACTGAGTTTTTCTCACTCATACGAAATCCATTTCACAAAAGATTTATATATATGAAATCTACGCATCGAGACGATCATTTTTGTATATAACATGATAAGGTTTGACAACAAAATAGAAAATTCTAAAACTTGCAGTGTGTATATATACGTATGTATATGTCTGTGTGTGAGTTGTGTGCTTATATATATATGTGTGTGTGTGTGTGTGTGTATGTGTGTTAGTGTGTGGAAAACATCTAAGTAGATAACTTACCTCTCAATTCCTCACTGCCTCAGACAATTGCAAGAGTGAAGGGAAAGAGAGGGATATATATATATATATATATATATATATATATATATATATATATATGTATGTATACACACATATACATGCATGGACGTCATCACTTACCTCACTAATGAACAACTTGTTCTAAAAAATCATTCAATTAACTAATGGTCTTACCTACTATAATATTATATATATATATATATATATATATATATATATATATATATATATATATAGTGGAGTGGTTATTACATCCACCCCTACTAAAAAAAAAAATTCGTCCTCGAAATTTCACTTACTAGGTATGAGTAGATTCGGATATTTATTTCGTATGTCATCTTCACGTTTCCATGTCGCTTCTTCTGTATTGTGTTGACTCCATTGGACTTTGATTAAAGCAACTTTACGATTCCTTAGCTTATGAACTTTCTTGTCAAGAATGGCGATAGGAAATTCCTCGTATGCTAAGTTATCATCAATTGCTATATCTTCATGGTTAACAATGTGGCTTGGATCAAATACATACTTCCGTAGCATGGACACATGAAATACATCATGCACTCCAGCTAGCTCAGGTGGTAAAGCTAATCTGTATGCCAACTCGCTGATTCGTTCCAAAACCTCATAAGGCCCAATGTATCTTGGCTTAAGTTTTTCTTTCTTCCCAAAGCGAGAAATTCCTTTCATTGGTGATATTTTGAGAAAAACTTTCTCCTTCCTGGAACTGTAAATCTTTACGTCTCTTATCAGCGTAAGACTTCTGTCGGTTTTGCGCAGTCAAAATTCTTCTTTTGATCTTTTCAATCGCTTCAACTGTCTTTTCTACTATTTTTGGTCCTAGAACTTTCTTCTCACCAACTTCATCCCAATAAAGGGGAGATCTACACTTCCTTCCGTAGAGTGCTTCGTAAGGGGCCATGCCTATTGTGGCTTGAAAACTATTGTTGTAAGCAAACTCTATAAGTGGTATGTATCTTTCCCAACTTTTCCCAAAATCTAGGACGCATGCCCTCAACATGTCTTCCAATGTTTGAATAGTCCTTTCAGACTGGCCATCTGTTTGCGGATGAAATGCCGTGCTAAACTTTAGCTTCGTGCCCATTGTGTTTTGTAAACTATGCCAAAATTTTGATGTAAATCTTGGATCTCGATCAGAAACTATAGAAACTGATACACCGTGCAATCTGACAACTTCTTCTAGATAAATTTGTGCAAGCTTATCCATTCCATGAGTCATTTTCACTGGAAGAAAATATGCAGACTTGGTCAAACGATCCACTATCACCCATATAGCTTGATTTCCTCGCACTGATCTTGGTAAACCAGTAACGAAATCCATTGTGATATGCTCCCATTTCCTCTCAGGAATCTCTAATGGCTTCAAGAGCCCTGAAGGTCGTTGATGCTCAGCCTTCACTTGCTGGCAAGTCATACACTTTTGGATAAACAAGTATATATCCTTCTTCATATTTCTCCACCAAAATGAATTCTTCAAGTCTTGATACATCTTGGTTCCTCCTGGATGTACCGTGTATGGAGTACCATGAGCTTCTGTTAAAATTTCTCTAATAAGATCATCATTTTTAGGAACACATAATCTTTTTCCAAATACGAGTGTTCCATCGTCTGTGAGAGCAAATTCCTTTCCTTCCCCAATCTTCACGCGTTCCTTAATTTTTCTGAGAATTCTGTCTTCGTCTTGAAGTTTCTTGACTCTATCTCTTAAGGAGGGTTTAATCAGTAACGCTGTTAACACTGCTTCAATGCTACTTGGAGGTATTACTACTTCCAAACTCATTTGAGAGAACTCCGCCACCAATAATTCTTGGTTTGTTATAGAGCAGGCTAACTCTCCTTTTCCTTTTCTGCTTAGAGCATCTGCCACCACATTTGCCTTCCCTGGATGGTACAGTATTGTACAATCATAATCCTTGACTAATTCCAACCATCTCCTTTGCCTCATGTTTAATTCCTTTTGTTCGAAAAAGTACTTCAAGCTCTTGTGATCCGTATAAATTTGACATTTTGCTCCATACAGATAGTGTCTCCAAATTTTCAAAGCATGCACCACAGCTGCCAATTCTAAATCATGAGTTGGATAGTTCTGTTCATGGATCTTGAGTTGTCTAGACGCATAAGCAACTACTTTATTACGTTGCATCAGAACACATCCCAATCCTAGCTTTGAAGCATCACTATAGATGACAAATTCTTCTGTCCCATCAGGAATTATCAGTACAGGTGCAGTGACTAATTTCTGTTTAAGAAGGTTGAAACTATTTTCACATTCTTCCGTCCAACAGAACTTAATTTCCTTGCGAGTTAATTTCGTCAAGGGCCCTGCAATCTTCGAAAATCCCTCAATAAATCTTCTATAATATCCAGCCAATCCAATGAAACTTCATACTTTTTCCACATTTGTAGGTGTCTTCCATTTCTCTACTGCTTCCACCTTGGCCGGATCCACCTCAATTCCTCGAGCTGACACGATGTGTCCAAGAAAGACAACTTTGTTTAACCAAAACTCACATTTCTTGAATTTGGCATATAACTTTTCCTTTCTTAGTGTCTCTAGAACGATTCTCAGATGCTCTTCATGTTGTTCCCGATTTCTAGAATACACTAAGATATCATCAATGAACACGATCACGAATTTGTCCAAGTACGATTGGAAAACACGATTCATCAAATCCATAAAAATTGCTGGTGCATTGCTGAGACCAAAAGACATTACTATGAACTCATAATGTCCATAACGTGTTCTAAAAGCAGTCTTTGAAGTGTCGCTCTGCTTGATTCGCACCTGATGATATCCAGACCTCAGATCTATCTTGGAAAACATACTAGCACCGCCCAGCTGATCAAATAAGTCCTCAATCCTTAGCAAGGGATATTTATTCTTGATGGTAAGTTTATTCAGTTCTCGATAATCGATACACATTCTAAACGAACCATCTTTCTTCTTTACGAACAAAACAGGTGCTCCCCAGGGTGAAACACTAGGGCGTATGAAACCTAATTCCAAGAGTTCTTATAATTGGATCTTCAATTCTTGTAACTCCTTTGGTGCCATTCGATAAGGTGCTTTTGAAACTGGTGCTGCTCCTGGTACTAGATCAATAGAAAATTCTACTTGCCTTTCAGGTGGCAATCCTGGTAAGTCTTCTAGAAATATATCTTCGTATTCCCGCACAATAGGAACATCCTTTAGGCTTATCCTTTCTCATTCACTTGCCACGATGTTCACTAAGAGTGCTTGACATCCATCATTCTTCATCATTTTGATTGCTTTCATAGCAGTTATAATTCGCGGTACTACTCCAGCTTTCACTCCGTGAAATGTAAACTTCTTATCTCCTGGGAGTTGGAAACGTACTTCTTTTTCACGACATCTTATTACAGCATGATTAGCTCTAAGCCAATCCATCCCTAAAATTACATCAAAGTCTTTCATTTCAATTATGTGAAGGTCTGCAAGTAGGACTCTGTCATTTATCCCTATCTTCACATTCTTGCATAACTTCATGGTTCGGATAGAGTTACCCGAAGGTATACTAACCTCAAGAGTTGACTTGTCAAACTCTTCACAATTATTTTCTACTTTCTTATACATCTTAGCAGATATGAATGAATGAGTGGCACCCATATTAAAAAGTATAAGTGCAGGAGTGCCAAATACTGATAGCATACCTGCCATTATTTCTGGTTCTTCCTCAATTTCTTGTTGTGTCATAACATATGCACGTGCTGGTCTTGTACTCGATCCTCCTCCTACTTTAGTCTTTGGGCATTCTAGTATGGTGTGTCCCAGTTGCCGGCATCGATATCATATTCCAGTTCCATATAAGCATGCTCCGAGATAATTCTTTCCACATTTCGGGCAGGGAGAATTCGTTCCGAGTGGCTTTGGTCCTGATCCTCCTCTGATTTTTATTTGCTTATTCTGAACTTTAGGGTTTCCTTTTCCGATTCCCAATCCTTCCCACTTGCGCTTTGCAGGTATTTCCATCGCATTTTTATTTTGGTTGGTGTTGTTCTTCTGTCTAGACTCAATTTCTTGAGCCCTGGAAAATGCTTCTGCAAAAGTCATCGTTCCTTGACCAGCCAAGATAGTACTGATCTCGGATCGCAACCCCTTTTCAAATCGTCATGCTTTCTTCTTTTCCGAATTGACAAGGTGTGTAGCAAATCTAGAGAGTCGATTGAATTCTCTTTCATATTCAAGAACGCTCATTGTTCCTTGTTTCAAGTGAAGAAACTCACTTTCCTTGTCATCTCGATACGATTGTGGCATGTAGTTTTGAATGATCACCTCCTTGAAATCTTCCCATGTCATTCTTGCCTTCTGTTCGGGCGTTTTGGTACGTTCGTAAGCCTCCTACTAGAAATCAGCTTCACCCACAAACTGGAAAACAGTACACGAAATCTTTTGTGCATCAGTGCAATCGATATAAGTGAAAATTTTATCCAACGACCTCAACCATTTTTCAGCTTCCGCAGGGTCCTCCGTTCCATTGAATGTTGGTGGATTGAAACGTCGGAATTGTTCAATTACCAAGGCTGGTTCATTTCTAGGAACAAGTTCTGGTGGTGGTGGTCGTGTAGAGTTTGTTTGAAATTGTTGAGCCAAACCCCGAAGGATTGTCACTAAATTATCTCCTGGATCGCCATAAACGTTTTCAAGATTTTCATTTGTAGGTAGGTTTTGTGGTCTCCTTCGACTCATGATCTGTTCAAAATATTACTAATA
This sequence comes from Pogostemon cablin, assembly GCA_023678885.1. Classification (NCBI taxonomy): domain Eukaryota; kingdom Viridiplantae; phylum Streptophyta; class Magnoliopsida; order Lamiales; family Lamiaceae; genus Pogostemon; species Pogostemon cablin. Next base: position 19,698,407 of record CM042955.1, read on the forward strand.
TTATATACTAGTATATAAATTAGAAATACCTATAAATCCTAAAGTGTAGTCACGTCATAGTCATAGAATAGTCAATCCTATGGTATAGTATAAAATTCTAAGTCAGGTACTTGAGCTAGTCTTAGATAGACTGCTCTGATACCATGCTGTAACGCCCCGGGTTACGCTATGGGATTGGGACGCTACTAGATATACATATCCCAATATAGTAATAGAGGGAGTCGAGAATACGCAGCGGAAATGAAATTAAAATTCCCAAAGCGATAATATAATAACGTAAGAGTTGCATAAAGATTATTACATATAAGGGTCTACTCACCGAGTAGAATAAAATATCCAAAATAAGTTCGTTCAGATGATGTATCTGAAATAAAGTTCTAACAGAATAATAAAATATAAGTCATATAAAGTCTTCTAAGGGCTTGGTACACTTGCAGGGGCCTTTCCATCTTCTGAACCTTCTTCTGAAAATTGATAAGGGGTGAGCGTCTAAAATACACTCAGTGGGTTAACTTAAATGATTGCACAGTTAAAAATAAATATGCATGCCAAATATACCATAAAATGTAACATATGTCATTTAATAAAATAATTTGCATATTGTCGTTCGATAACACAATAAAAATATTTTAGACAGAATCGTCATCCGATAACTTGTGTTAGTCGGTATATGTGCACCAGGCCGTCACCCAGTACAAATGTTAGCATACTTGAAATACATTTTAGTACTGAACCGACGTAGTCAGTAACTTGTGTTAGTTGGTATATGTGTATCGAGTCGTCACTCCGTACAAGTGTTAGCAGAAAATATTTGGCATCGAACTAAAAATTTACATAGCACATAACATGTCATATAAGTAACACATATCACATCTTAACATAGCAATCATGACATAAAATGTAGCTCTCGGTAAAGAGTGAAAGTTACCCCCACTTTGAAGCTTTCTAGGATATAATAAACTTGACTAGGATTGTTCTTCGGTCTCAGGTATGCCTGCAAGGGTATACTAAATTGAGTTCTACTTCTAATAATAATTTCTATACTAAGACTAAATTTCTAATATTGTAATAAACTAATTATTAAATAAATAAGTAATAAATAGAATAATAAATAAAAATATATATTTTTAAAATTTTAAGAAAATAATAATTTAACGATCATATATTACAACTCTAGTAATAAATCATAACATTAAAAATATGAATACAAATGACATTAATTTATTAAAACGAATATTAAATAAAGATTTTATATCTAAAATAATATAGATGGTAAAATTATAATTAGTATTTAATATAAAAATATATAAGTCAAATTTATAATTATAATTGTAATGTCAAAGTATATATAAAATCATAATAATACTTAATATGAATATATTAAGTTAAATATATAATTATGATATTAAATAAATAAATAATTAAATAATTAAATAAATAAATAAAGTAAATAAATAAATATATAAGTAATCAAATCCTGCAGCTACTACCTGCCGTACGCAGCTTTCCATTTTTTATTATTATTATAAATTGCAATCAAGTCCCTGCAATATATCAAATTCTCATTTAAACTTACCCAAAACTTTAAACTTATTACAAAATGACCCAACTTATTACAAAATGACCCAACTTGAGTTATACAACTCCAATTGAAATTCCGAAAACACCGTTGGAATCCTCGTGAGGTGAGGATCACATCAATATAAATTTTGTATCAAAATATTGAAGTTTTGAAAATACCCAATTATACCGTGAAGTGGGTTTTTTCCCAACTTCTTCATTTTATGTCAAAACTCAAAACTAATTATACCTTTGTGATCCTCGTGAGGAGAGCTTCAAAACGAACTATAATATCAAAGCTAACTAATACCGAAACAAAATATGCCATTAAAGGGGTACAAACTTTGACTGAGTTTTTCTCACTCATACGAAATCCATTTCACAAAAGATTTATATATATGGAATCTACGCATCGAGACGATCATTTTCGTATATAACATGATAAGGTTTGACAACAAAATAGAAAATCTCTAAAACTTGCAGTGTGTATATATACACGTATGTATATGTGTGTGTGAGTTGTGTGCTTATATATATATATGTGTGTATGTGTGTTAGTGTGTGGAAAACATCTAAGTAGATAACTTACCTCTCAATTCCTCACTGCCTCAGACAATTGCAAGAGTGAAGGGAAAGAGAGGGATATATATATATATATATATATATATATATATATATATATATATATATATATATATATATATATATACATGCATGGACGTCATCACTTACTTCACTAATGAACAACTTATTCTAAAAAATTATTCAATTAACTAATGGTCTTACCTACTGTAATATTATATATATATGTTTATACATAGTGGAGTGGTTATTACACAAATACCGAAAATAATTGTCCAAGTATCTCAATCATCTAGTGACTACATTAATTAACCATTAATTAAAAAAAATGCTAATCAAATTGTTCAGCTAAAATAGTTAACAAAAGGTCGGTCAACATGTTTTAACCCAGTAGCATGTTCATGGCAAATGTTCCATTATAAAGATTTGAAGCTAAAACCATATGCTTTCAATCTTTAATTATAATTTGGGGTTCTAATGATCAATAATCATTGCACTCCAAGTTGTTCCTTTTCCAAATTGAACCGTAATGCTGGTCACCCAACTCAATTACCACAATTAGTTAAGATCATTTCAAATGGCATAAAAATAAGTGAATTCAATATTTGCCATCCATAGATAAATATATATTAGCTTGAAATGAATAACATTGTTAATATCCCAATTTCCTTATTGACAAATAGAAAACTAAATTAGTCAATAAAACCATACTTCCAATTATTTCAATTAGCATAAGAAATAATTATATCTAATGAAGTATGAATAGGCCACCATGTGTATCACCAAATAGGCCACCATGTGTATCACCAAATTGATACAACATGCATATTCAAAATTAATATGACATAAAACTGATTATTATAGCCAATTAAGGAATTAGAATGGTGCAGTACGTGGATAAACATGATTGAGTTATTAATATAATGGATTTTGCCATTTTTACATTGTGGCACATGCAAATTATGCACTAAATCAGTTTTTGTATAATTGGCTAAATTTTATCTTTATTCATTTAAACAAATAAAAATAATCATGCCATAAAATCACTCTAATGATAATTAAATAATTGTTTCTATTATCAAATCACATCTTATGTCCTCCGTGATTGTACAATAAATATTCAAATTAATACCTTTAATGATAGAATAATTGAAACTATTTTAATAATAGCATCAACCTACTATTTAACATTAAACAAAAATAATGTTACAAAATTGAATTCCATTCAATTCCTATGATTTTTCTTAAGATGCACATAAATCAAGACAAAAGTATAATGTGTCTTAATAGATATCAAGTCGACCGAATTACATATAGAATCCAAAAAAAAAAATGGTTATAGATTTGAATGCATTCTAACGAATACCACATTCCCACTTAATAATTATATCGACATTTAAAAGTGAATTTTCACATTACAGAATAAATTGATTCATGAAGCAAAATTAATGAATTAACAGAAATCACGACCGAATCACATTAATCTTGATATTAAAATAATTCAACCACCTAATATCCATTTAGGTGATAAAATACCACAAATTAATCACCACATACTTCTCAAAATCCGAAGTTTGGATCCGTGTCATATTAAGCAAACTTATGACACTACCATTTTAATTAACGCCGAAGGAAGGCCTCAAGAATCAAATTGGTGGAGGTTAATCAAATTAAACTAAATGCATCCACATTAGCAATAAGAGGGATAATAATCAAATCAACTTAATGAACCAATGATTTGAGTCAAAAACACCATTACAGAATACATGAATAGTAGATCATTTATTTCAAATGAAATAGTTGAGATTTAACATTAGAATTCTGAAATTGGAATGTGCTATTAAACTGAATTGGAATAATTAATCCCAACTAAATATCAAATTAATAATCAAACATATAAAAATTTAATTTCATTAGATCTCAGAGAATCATAAGTAGGGTGGCTCTGATACCACTTGTAGGAAATAAATCTATGAATCCATAAAATCTTAAACCCTATTACGATTAAACTGAGATCTAAACCGTAAAGTGGAAGCGTACCTGATCCAATGAATCCTCTAAGCGGAACACGAACTCGAGATCAGTGGTTATATGATCTTCCTCAACTAAGCCTCCTTATTCCTTTATGGGTCCTTATTCCTTTATGGGACTGTCGTAATCCCTTCCAATGGGAGAAGAGAAGACTTGGTGCGGCTTAGTATATTGGGGGATCATAACCTGTAAGTCTTTATATACTACACAACTGGACCATCAATAATCACCTTAGTTATGTAGTATTGAATATCTACTCAATTGACCCATATTATTTATTATTATAGCACATGAACTTTTCACCTTAATTGGATCACTTAATTAAGTCCATAAAATAATTAAATAGTTAATATAATTGTATAATAATATATTGCTCCCAATTAGATTATAATGGAAATTAAAATTTTCTAACATTGATCGCTCAATTCTCTGTATCTTACAATCACAATACCAAGATTAGTATCTTCCACTTTTCTTCTCTCTACTTGTGGCAGAAACTCCTTGCTTCCAAATAATTAATAAGCAATGTAGATACTTGGCTACTTGTTCACAAACAACAAAACGGGTACCCATTCAAAATGGTGGATGTAGATGTACTGGATTAAAACTAGCAAATTAAAACTTTATTTCTAAACAAACACTTGCAAGAACATGGAAGATTCCAGATTTTATAAAAGAACACAAGTGATACCGGCGTTAACATTAAATAAAATTATCAGAATATTATTATTAAGATGCAAGTAGATTCTACTTGGGCACAGCATTGAGTTTGAATCTTTGAAGATTGTTTGTCCTGGCCTACTTCACAATCTTTTGCTCTTCCACCATGAAAGCTCTAATAACCCTCTCCCTGACAGCACTCCCAGATAACACATGCACCACCTCGGATAATCTTGTATTCAGCAGGTCTATGTTGACAATGACGGGGCATTTAGGTCCGCTCACCCTCTTCTTCGTGGTTTTTTGTGTTAGATTGGATTTGGTTGTGGAGAGGATGGAAACGCCGTTATCATTTTCCCACAAATATGTTTAATTTAAAGATGATGGGGGTACCATTGATCTAATTAAATTAGAAAAGGGGTTTGGTTGAACAAAACAATAACTTAAGGGTTTATTTGACCTTTTGCCCGTAAATTTAAAAAAAATAAAAATAACATTCCATTCATTTGGTGGGAATGATTTCATTGGTGTTTCCCTCTATAAAAAAAACTATACCCTACAAATGACCATTAAACCCTTGGTACATGTATTGAATTTTGGTATTTGATTATGACACGTGGCAAGTATTTAATTTGTATAATAGGAGATGAAACACCATTGTGTAACACCCAAGTTACTCAAAAAAGATAATATTAATTGGTACATCTTAAATTTTAATACCTGTGTAGGAGAGATTGAGTTTGCAGTTTAAGAAGTGATAACTTTGGTTGGATAAAGTTTTCTAGAACATGTGATTACAGCTCGTGGAATTGAAGTTGATCCAGCAAAAGTGGAAGCAATATCCTAAATCAGCTCCAAAACTAAGGGTGCTCCATGCTGAGGCTGGAGTGTAATAACGGAGTGTGGGGCATGAGCATACGAAGGCGATAGCTGGAATGAAAAACGCTGCAGAATCATCGACAGGACGAGCTTAGCTTCGAGCATTGAAAAGCTCTGTCCTAGACAGAATCTTGGTCCCCAGCTAAATGGCATGAATGCCATCTGATCACCTTTAGCTGCCTTAGAAGCGCCTTCTGCAAATCTTTCTGGTTTGAATTCTTCGACGTCTTCCCCCCAGTAATCGCGATCATGGTGGATCAGCATTATTGGAAGAGTCACTTCGACTCCTGGAGGGATCAACATCTCTCCAACTTGTGTCATTTTAATAGTGTAACGAGGTATTCCTGGCACTGGTGGATATAGTCTCATCACTTCTTGGAGAATCATTGGTATCTGCAAATTCAATCCATAATCGAAAGATAAAGACTTGTGTAAGAACGTCTCACGTTAAATATCATTATAAGGAAGACTACATAATTTCAGTCATTAACAAATAATTGATGACTTAGACAAGAAAACATGTCCAAAGTATTAGAAAAGAACTTACAATTTTGAGTTGGTTTATAGTTTTGATGTCAGGAGTGTTCGTCTTTCCAAAGAGATGAAGAACTTCCGATCTGGCATTCTATTGCCAGCGTGGATGCATGGAGAGCACAATCATTGCCCACGTAAGCAAAATAGCAGTGGTTTCTTGGCCTCCGAAGTAGAAGGTCTTGCACTCTTCTATTACATCATTAATGTTAATCTCCTTGTCTGATTGCTTTTGGCATTGAAGAAGCAAACTCAGAAGATCATCGTCTCTTTTTCCACTTTCCAACATTTTTCTTTCTTTTTTCTTGATCAAATCTCTCAATGCTACTTTGATCTTGTTATCGATTTCGTATCTTCTTCTGTTCTTCTTCGTTGGCAAAAATCTGCATAACAAGCATTCTTTCATCAGAACATATCTAATAAAAAACTAATTTCTCTCTTTCACCTTAAAGTGGTGTCCGATTAAAGTGTTTGTGAAGAGGTATGATAGAATAACGTGGATAGTGTCTTTTTATGAAAAGACATTCGGATTAAATTAAATATTATTCTAGAATATGCATTTGTTAGTGCAAGGGCAAGTGTGTTGTCCATTCAGGCGAGATGTTGGTCGAGATGCTTTGATACTCGGACCAACACTTGCAGCAGCAGCAGTAAATTTATCTGAACACATCAACGTAACTCATCCACAAACGTGTCCCCATGGGTAAAACTTTATTAAACTTGGAAAAATAGTGAATATAAAAGTCTTCAAGGATCAAATTCAATCTTTAGAATTTATCCTATCAAACCCGTAAAGTAGACCTATTACAACAAGATCTAAAAAACTACTCTAAAGACGAAAATTATAAAACGACTATTACAATCTTCTAGCATATGAGAAGAGACAGCTCATCTCTCCAATGCTCCAAAAAGAATAGATGAGATGCTGCTCGAAGTGAGACAACACTTTGTGCAACACCCAAAATAGCACCATTTCTGATTTAGATTTTATGTACGAGACATTCTTGACATGAAGAACATGGGTATAGCGGATGTGATACTTGGAATATTCAAAGAACATCTAATAGAATTGCATTGTCTCAATCTCATTACATTGAGAAAGTATTGAAGAAATTCAATGCATTCGATGATTCACTGGCTAAGACACCCATAGATCCAAATGTACACCTTAGTAAGAATAAAGGTGAATCAGTGGCTCAATCTGAGTATGCAAGGGCTATAGGGAGCATAATGTACATAACCAATTGTACGCGTCCTGATATAGCGTGTTCAGTTAACAAACTGAGTAGATACACTAGTAACCCAAGCAATGAGCACTGGAAAACATTGAGAAAAATGTAAAGATACCTGAAATACACTCTTGATGTGGGGCTATACTACACAAAATATCCAGCAGTACTCGAAGGGTACAGTGATGCAAATTAGATATCTGACACAAACGACTCGTTCTCTACGAGTGGATACGTGTTCACTATCGGAGGTGGAGCAGTGTCGTGGATGTCTACAAAATAGACCTGTATAGCCCGTTCCACAATGGAATCTGAGTTCATAGCTCTAAATAAAGCCGGGAAAGAAGTATAATGACTTCGTAATTTCCTTGAGGACACTCCATGTTGGAACAAGCTGGTCCCTACGGTGATGGTACATTGTGACAGTCAAGCCACAATTGGAAGAGCTCTTAATGATATGTACAACGAAAAGTCTAGATATATCCGTAGGCAACACAACACGGTGAGACAATTGATCTCGAGTGGTGTAGTGTCAATTGACTACGTGAAGTCAAAAGACAACATAGTGGATCCGCTTACAAAAGCAGTTAATCGAGATCAAATGAATAAATTGCTAAAAAGAACGGGGCTAAAATCCACAAAGTAATGTGTCAAAATAGTGGAAACCCAACCATGATGACTGGAGATCCCAAGAACTTGGTTCAAAGGGACAACGAAACTGTAGATATTCAAGTAAAACTTGGTACCTACCATTTCTTAGTAGAGCAATTCTAATAAGTATAGAACTCATATTATGGTGAGGTTACGTCTTTTGACGTTTAATGATTTCTAAAAAGTCAAGTAATGACTGGTTGAGTATAATGGGGTACTCAAGATAGAAGATTACATATGTAAGTGTGAAGTGGGTAGCCGCTTCAAAGAAAAATACTTATGAATCAAAAGGGGGTCCATGGTCGAAACGGACCAAAACGTGAGAACAAGAAAAATGCGAGATATTGGTGAGTTCACACTGTTGTCTCAGTATATGCTAAGAGGAATAGTTCAAAGATATCATGTCTACTAAGCCACCGGTATACTCGATAGTGTTGAACTACGGAAGGTTCAAAGTGCCAAGCTACCTATCCAGATACATTAATATTTCACGAGGACTGGATTGTGTGTCTGCATTTTATAGGCGCCAAATTCCACTCATGTGGGGGATTGTTGGGGAATTTAATTGGTTAGTAAGGATTAAGAAGGAGCACCATGAAAATAGGGGCAAAGGGATTGGATATTGAGCCGTGATCTTGCGCCTCTTACCCACACTTTCCTCTACCTCTAGTTCTCCTGCAACATTTCAATGGCCACCATCGTCGCCGCAGTCCATAGTGCAAACACGGCAGTGAATTCCACTAGATTCTGAATCAGAATTCGAATCCGTCGCAAATGGCGCACTGAACCCCAACTCCCTTCAACCCTCCCGAAAAATTGCCCTGATCGGAGTCGGGAGCATCCAGGTGCAGACGGCTGCTGGAGTTGCTCCGCCCGACAACCTTTTCGGTGGGCACGTGAGTAATCCGAACGAGCGAGCCGTCGTGGACCTGGGGAGTGAAGAGCGTGCAATCCCCAATTACACCGCCGACGTCGTCGCCATCAACGCCCTACGCCTCCTCGAGGCCGTTCATTCTCACATCACCGGAGATGTTCGGATCCACGCCTCCACACCATTTGTTCAGAGATAATTTTAGGTTTATTAATTAGTTTTTTTAATATGTGTAATAGTTTTAATTTATGTTTTTTTTAATTATTAAATTTTTTTTTTTTTAAAAAGCCATATTGGAATGCCACATGTTAAACAACCAACTCATCTAAAAGTTAAGCTATTAGAGAGGAGTATCGTTTGATACTTAATCAAATCATTCTAACAGAAACCAAAATACATCCAACAGTAATAGCAACTGGCTCACTTCAATTGAGGATTTTAGTGTACTACTCCACAATATATATACCTACAGAATTTAAGACAAACAAACGCACCTTAAACCTGGGACGTAGAGCGAAATGGAGGCCTCAAAAATCAACAAAATCTGTTCTTTTTGGAGGTCAAATATGACCTTTGTCTCATCATAAGTTGTCCCAAAAGCTGCTCTTGCAATGATGTCTGAAGCCAGTTGCTGCAGTTGAAGATATATGTCCATTTCAAATTTCCCTCCAACATCAACCAACTTTTTCTCCCAAGATTCCATCATCTGATTACAACTTGCCACAAATATTGGTAACATACCCTGTAACAATCAGGACACCCAATAAAATTCACACCATATTATTATTGTCACCAAAATGCAAAGACAGACGTCGACCCTCGATAGTTACCAATATTTTGTCGTGGTGAAACGAAGGAGCGATTATACTCCTTCGTTTCTTCCACCGAACCCCCTCCATCGATGCAATCCCAAGGGACAAAAGATTCACGAGGGGGTCATCGGTGGCTTCTGGAAGTGCCCATCTTTATTGTTGAATATCTGTTTCATCAACTCTGCATCTGCTAACAGCAACCTTGGCCTTCTTCCATGCCAACTCAATGATATTTTTCCTATTAATTCATGTTCAAGACACGATGATTATGAATGTAAGAGCGACCAAATTAAATATTAATCCACCCACTGAAACTTTTAAAGGATCAGAGGCATAGCCTGACCGAAAATTGAGAAAGTCACTAATTTTAATTAGTTCAGTATTAAAATTAATAGTCCCTCCGTCCCAAAACTAGATATATATTTTTTCATTTTGGTCCGTCCCAAAAAAAAAGTATGTATTTCCCTTTTTGGTTGATGTGACCCACAAAAAAACTATTATTATATCCACATGGTCCCACACACTATACTAATACAACTACCCACTACATATTAAAATATAATTTCTCTCACTTTACTACCCATTAAAATATTATACTCCCTCCGTCCCATCCTAATGGTTACATATTTCCATTTTGGGCGTCTCATCCTAATGGTTACATTTCCCTTTTTAGTATATGAGACCCACACAAATTAATTAATTTTCTCTCCTTGGCCCTTCACATCCCACTGATACACCTACCCACTTTACATTAAATTATTATTTCTCTAACCTCAATACACATTAAAATATTATATTTATTAATCCTCATGCAAAAAATAAATGTAGCCATAATGACAGGATGGAGGAAGTACTCCTTAATTTCTGTGCAAAAAGTAAACGTATACCTTATTCCAGGATGGAGGGAGTAATACGTTGTCCTTAGAATGGGATATTTTACTTGGTTGCAGCGCTTAACTATAATTAATTCCTTACATTTGAGGATACAATTTTGGTGCCCGAAAGTCAACAAATAAATTTTAGACAAGTTCGAACTTTACTGAGTCGATGCAAATTGAAGCTTAGCTTATAAATAAGGTGTTCAATTAACTTTACTGACTCGATGCAAATTGACTCGATACAAAATACAATTATATGAAAAACTTCGATTTTTATCCTAAAAATGATAAGTGGTTTAATTTTGCCTTATAACTAACGAATTGTTTCAATTTTTACCAATTTTTGCCGGAAAATGTGAATTTCGCTGGAATCCGCCACATCATGCTTTAATTCCGGTTGGTCAATCCGACGTGAAAATTTTGACTTTTTTAGGTCAATGAATCTGCCACGTCATATCCACATATTGATTTATTTTTTTATTTATTTCCAAATCAACAAAATATTTAATTAAATTAAAAATATAAAACATAAAAGAAAAATCAATAAAATAAATAAAAACCTGTAAAATGAATTAAAAGAAAAAAGAAAAAAGAGGATTAACATCCCCACCACCGTCGTCGGCGCCCTCCGCGTATTTTTCCACGACATCATCGTCGGAGACTGCGACGCCTCATTCTCCTCTCCTCCAACTCCTTCCATTCTACCGACGCGATTTGTTGGGCCCGTTGGGCTTTGGCCCAAGTGATGGTCTTCTGTCTCAAAGTATTGGGCCAGTTTTGTTAATTCAAAACTTGGCCCTAGCCTTACACTTTTGGCCCCCTTTATCTACACCAATTGTGAATCCTAATGAGTAGAATGTGGATTTGAATTCTTGTGTGAGTTCAATGGGAATCTAAGCACCGGAAGTTCAGCCCCCGACCATTTTCTCAAGCGACGACGAAGATCGATGAGATGACTAAGATCGATACCTAACAGTGGTATCAGAGCAGGTTTCATCATTCGTTGTTCGTTCGCCGTTCCATTCGTCGCTGCCGGATCTATTGTCCGCTTGCCGCTGCGCCGTCGTTAATCGTCGCTAGGGTTTCGATCAGATCGAAGACGCTGCTGCTGTTCACGTTCAGTTGTTGCCGCCGCTGATCTGCTCTCAGTCGCCAGAAACACGACGCCAGCCACTGGTGCCACCGCTGCCGCCGATCAGCTCGCAGTCGCCGGAACTTGGGTTCCGCTGCTCACAGCCCTCGTCGGATCTGCAGGGAATGGGCGCAAGTTTGGTTCCCGTTGTTTTAGCCATCCACTGCCCGCATTGGGCTCAGCCGCTGCTCGCTGTTCGGATCGTCTTCGAATCTGCTCGGTGGCGCTAGGGTTCCGATCAATCATTGCTCGCCGACGTCGCCGCTCGATGCCGCCACCTTCCAGTCAGATCAGTTCTGACCCTCGCGATAGGGGAGTTTCTCTCATCCTCTTTGTTATAGATTTGTTCTATTTTCTGGAAATTTCAGACATGCCCTATTGCTTTTCGGACCTGATTTATTCTGATTTTCTAAGTTAAATATATCTTTGTGATACCTTGAGGCGGTTGGTCCTCCTTTTGTGATGCTCTGAGGTGGCTGGTCCTCTCTTTGTGAGATTGTATGTGATATTTGTTATCCTGCTTCCATCGTGTGTACTCTTGATTGTCAGTATATTTCTTCTTGTGGTGTGATTTGTGCTTAAAAAATGGCTTCTAATTCCTTTGGCATGACTCCTTTTGATGGTAAAACTGATTTCAAAATTTAAAAACAAAAAATAAAATGTGTTTTGGTTCAACAATGTGTATATAAGGCCATTGATGGAACGCATGCTGCTACTGTAATTGAAGAACAGAAATCTGATATGAATGAGCTTGCTTTGTCATCCATTACTTTAAATCTCTCTAACTCTGTGATAAGAAAGGTTGGTCAATTTGAGTCTGCTGAAAAGATGTGGAAAAAGTTGGATGAATTGTTCAATGTATCATCTTTGCCTAGTAGGATGTTCTTGCTTGAAAAATTTTTTAGTTTCAAATTGGATTTGAATAAGGACATTGATGAAAACTTGGACATGTTTACAAAGCTCATTATTGATATTAAGCAATCTGGTGATAAGCACATTGATTAGTATTCCCCCATTGTCTTGTTAAATGTTATTCCTGAATCTTATTGTGATGTCAAATTTGCTATTAAGTATGGTCATGATGATGTTACTCTAGATGTGGTGGTTAATGCCTTAAAAAGCAAAGAGCATGATTTAAATCACAATGGGGGTGATAATAATTCTGGGGGTGTTATGTTTGTTAAGGGAAGACATAATAATAAGTTTAAGGCTAAGAATCATAGATGTTATAATTGTAATGAGCATGGTCATTATGCTAACAAATGTCCCCACCTTAAGAAGGATAAATCTAGTGAACAAGCCAATGTTGTGACTGAAATTGAGTGTTATGGTGAGGTTTACTAGTTGTGCTTGTGTGAATTACTTGAGCCTTTAACTTGTGTGTTTAAATGGCTTTGAAAAATCGGTTTTTTTTCTGAAAATTTATTTTTCTTATCTTGTTTCACTTTGAATCTATGTGCTTCTTTGTGAATTTGTTTTTCTTTGTGTGAAAATTTTTTAGAAATTTGTTTTCTATTTTGTGCTTGTTTATGTGTTAAACTTGCTAGGTTTTAGGCTGCTCCTAGTGAGGTGGAGTATTTGCATATGTGTTATCTTTATACTTTTGTGCCTAGTCTACATGCTTATTTGTTTCTCTTAGTGAGGTGGAGCATGTTGTGTGCATTCGAATGTGGTGTAACATTTGATTGTTGATTGTCTATGTGACTGCGTGTGTTTCAGTGTGAAGTGTCTGTATGACTTTTAAATGCTATAGGTTGTGTATCTATGTGACTTTTAAATGCTATAGCTTGTGTGTCTATGTGAATAGACTATGTGTCTTTAGAATTGTGTATTATATTCTGTGTGATAAATGTATAAATTGTGTATTCATGATCTTTGTGATCTCTTGTTAGCTTAATGCTTAGTTTATTTGTTCTATGTGAACTGTTCGTGTGTCATGAGAACTGTGAGTTCTAATCTATGTGATATGACTATGTGAACCTTATGTTATTTTGTTAGCTTTGTGCTTCGTTCATTTATCTATGTGATAATGTGAACTTTTGTGACTGTGTCATTTTGACTTTGTATTTGTCAAATTTCTAGAATCTGCATCTAACTTTGTGTTTTTCGTTTAGGTATTCGAGAAAAAGATGCAATGATGAATTCCTATTTAGTTAAACACAACGGTGGATGATTTGAGCCAAGGTAGAGATTTGTTGGGCCCATTGGGCTTTTGCCCAAGTGATGGTCTTCTGTCTCAAAGTATTGGACCAGTTTTGTTAATTCAAAACTTGGCCCATTGCCTTACACTTTTGGCCCCCCTTTATCACACCAATTGTGAACCCTAACGGGTAGAACGTGGATTTGAATTCTTGTGTGAGTTAAACGAGAATTTGAGCACCGGAAGTTCAGCACCCGACTATCTTCTCCGGCGACGATGAAGACCGACGAGATGACGAAGATCGATACCTAACAAACGCGACCAAGACATCAACCACTCCCTCCCCGGCGATGCCTTCGACATCATAATCCGCGCCAAAATGAAGCTCGAGCTCGCCTGTCGGGCATCATCTCCTGCTCCGACATCCTCGCCGAAGCCACCCACGACCTCGTCACCATGACCAGGGGTCCGTACTACTCCGTCCGCCTCGGCTGGAAGAACAGCACCACCTCGCTCGTCGGCGACGTCGAAGGCCACTTCGCACGCGCCAACCATACAATTAATCATATCATCGATATTTTCGCCGCCAAGGGATTCACCGTCCAGGAGATAGTGGCGCTCAGTGGCCCCCACACCCTAGGGTTCTCCCATTGCTCCGAATTCGCGAATCGGATCTGGAATTTCAGCAAAATCGCATATCACGACCCGACTATGAACCTAGACTACGTGGCGGGGCTTTGAAAGCTCTGCGCGAATTATAAGAAGGATCCGAACATCGCAGCGTTCAACGACCCGATGACGCCAGGGAAATTCGACAACACGTATTACCAGAATCTGCAGAGAGGATTGGGATTGCTGGCGACAGATCAGGTTCTAGTGATCGATCCGAGAACAAAGTGTGAAGGGATTTAATTCATTTTACAGGTTTTTATTTATTTATTGATTTTTCTTTTTTATTTTATATTTTTAATTTAATGAAATATTTTGTTAATTTGGAAATAAATAAATAGGTGGATATGACGTGGAGCATTCATTGGCCTAAAAAAAAATCAAAATTGTCATGTCGGATTGATCAACCGGAATTGAAGCATGACGTGGCGGATTCCGGCGAAATTCATATTTTCGGCAAAAATGGTTAAAAATTAAAACAATTTATTAGTTATAGGCAAAATTAAATCACTTATCTTTTTTAGGAAAAAAATCGAAGTTTTGCTTAGTTACATGACAATATATGAATTTAACTCGTAATTGTTGGTCATGGGTTTAGTGCTACTTAAGCCAAGTATTTTTTTCCCTTTCTTTCATTCTCAAAATTGGAATTAACTACTTTATTTAATTTATTTATTTCTTTAATTAAATTTTATTTTTTTCCCTTTCTTTCATTCTCAAAATTGGAATTAACTAATTTATTTAATTAAATTTTATTTATTTCTTTAAACGCTTAGGTTTGCTTTTAACAAATTGATTAAAGAATATAATATTTTAATAAATATTAAGGTAAAAGAAATAATATTTTAATAGGTAGTGAATACTTGTATTAATGTATTATTGATTCATATTTAAATATTTTGTATGAGTCCTATTTATTATAAAAGAAAAATATAAACCTTTATTCAAAATAAAAATGCGTAAACGTTTCTAATAAAGGAAGGAATATTTATTATTCAAAATGTATAAATTATAAATACTATTTACATTGTGTTGCAATTAGTAAATAATATAAAAGAAAGAAAAGGATAATAATTTTAAAATAATATAAAGAAAGAAAAGTAGAAAAACAAACACAATTAAAAGAAGTTTATGTTTGGGATTCTACCTAGGACCATACAGCCAAAAGTTGACCATTTAATCACCGAGCTACATGCTGATATCATTAAAAATGATTTAAGAAATATATGTATATAATTTTTTTTAATTTGGGGTACCACTATGTGTGTGAATGCGAAGTATGGTGAGATGGGATGTATAGTTAAAACAAAAAGGGAGATAAGCAGGTGGGTTAGCTTACATTGCCTCCTCACTAAGGTTTTAGCTTACATTAACTCCTCACTACGATGAATGACCCGAGTTCAATTTCTGTTAGGAATGAATGAGAGTAGAGAATTATAAGGAGGCTAGACGAATAATGTTGAAGTATAAGTGTACTAATTAATAAAAAACTAACTTTGTGCGATAGAAAAAAAAAAGTTAAAACAGGGCTAATTTAATAATTTGTTATTGTTTTAAGTTTTATTTAATCAAATATGACAAATGCATCATCGTTTAACCAATTTAGTGGAATCGCCACTCGTAGTGGCGACTCTGCCTCAAAATTGACACTACCTCAAAATTGATGAATTATTTGTTTTTCTATCCATACAATTATAATTTTATATTTTATATTGTTATTTGAAATTTGAAATTAATTTTTATTTTTAAATATTTTTAAATAATATTATAATACTCCCTCTATCTCATTAAAATTTAAAAATGTTACTTTTACTGATTTGCACGGTGATTAAAAAATTATATTTGTATTATATTTCAATGTGTAATACGTTAAAAGATATAATAGTTAATGTATAGTTGTATTCAGTGATTTTTAAAATCGGTTGGACCTCAGTTTAACCTGTTAAATCAAGAACCGAGGTCCATAACGACTTGAAACAGCTAAAAAAGTATTTTGGGTTGAATCGAATTGGACAGTTCTAACTGTTTTTTAAATTTTATTTTAATTTTTTATTTGACTTTTTAAAACATATGTAAATTTTGGATGAATGGTGTATTATGATATTGAGTGGTATAAACTATAAATTACGAATTATAAATGAATTATAATTTTTTTATTTAATTATACTTTTATTTAAATTAATCCTTTTTTTTAAAGTCAAACATTATATTAATATTTCAACAAATTTTTTCAATGAAAAAATTACTCTTATTATTTAAAATTAATACCCTTTAAAATTAAATATAATTAAATGTTGAGTTATATATGTGAGACGACCAAATTGAAAATATGTAAATTTATGTAACAAAAATTTGATATTTTGTTGAGACGGATCAAAATAGCAATGAATACATCTTGAGAGACAGTTGGAGTATTATAAATTTTTTAACTAATTTATGATACTCCTTTTCGTCATGGATATTTATATCCGTTTATATAGTCTTGTAGATTAAGAAATATTTTTTTTTAAATATATAATGTGAGAAAAAATAAATTAATTTGTTGAGAATTATGAAATAAAGTGCACAAAAAGTGAATAAAGTTATTCTTAAAAATTAAGCAATATGCATAGTATAATTTTTACTATTAAAAAAACATGCATACATACGTGACACTTCAAAATAAAAAGTCTGTATAAATACTGGGGTTGGAGGGAGTACAATATATTATAGTAATTTGAATATATATATATATATATATATAATAATAATAATTCAAATTTTAAAATAACAATGTAAAATATGAAAATATAATGAATGAAAATTTGTGTGATGCTGATGAGTACATTTCTTCAATTTCGAGGTAGAGTCGCCAGTAGGAATGGCGACTCCACTTAATCTGTTAAAACTTTCATGCATTTACCATATTTGATTAAATAAATTTTCAAACAACAATAAATTATTAAATTAGCCTTAAAACAGAAGAGAGAAGAAGGCAAACCAACCATATTTTTGAAGCATTTGATGCCACGTCGGATTGACACGTGGCACGATAGAGTGGTTGAGGGGCATGGGCTTGGACAAAGCTTGAGCCATGAGGTTCTTGTCTGCCTCCAAGTCACCATACATAAGCTTGTAAGAGTTACCTTTGATTCCTATCCTATTCAGATACCTTTCTAACCTTTTGGGCTTCCACCACACCTCATACACAACACTTACAAGGATCAATGATATGATAGGAACAATTAAATAGTATATGGAAATAAAACTTTCCATTTCAGGTGTGTTGAGAAGGAAACTGATAGGTTGGAACTTACCTCAAGTATTTATAGGATTTTGGATATTTCTTTTTCTGGTTATTCATTTGTTTATAGGTAAATCTTGAGTGAGATCGTCTCGCATATATACTCAATTAATGAAAAGTGATAATGACGCAGTGAATTATGTCATGAATAATTTATAGTATAAATTAAAATTATAACATTTTATACCAACATGATACATTTTATAATGATAGTGATAATAATATTATTACTTTTTATCTGTCTCACACAAGGGCTTACGTGAGACTGTTTCACACAAGTTTATTATTAAAAAATAAATAATAGTCCAAGTCAAAATTTTCTTGTGCTTCACGTAGTCAATTATCCTAATTGAAACAGCAAACACTTGTATGAATCGGGTTCTTTTAGTTATTACTTTTTGATATACTAAAAATTACTCCCTCCGTCCCAAAATTGATTGCACACTTTCCACATTTATCCGTCCCAAAATAGATTGCATCTTTCCAAAAAAGGAAATATCACATCAATCCCCACCCCTAAAAGTTCATCCTAATTACAACTTTACCATACTCACCAAACACATATAACATACTTTATAATTTATTTATTAACTAAAAATACCACAATACCCCTAAAAAGTCAATATTTCTTAAACTCCATATCTACAGTAACAGTGCAATCAATTTTGGGACGGAGGGAGTACTTTTTAGTGACATAAATTATTACTCTTCTAAATGAAAAAATTACTTTTCAAATTATTATAAATCCTGATTTACCGATTACTCTTTAGTACATGAAAATTTAATTTTTAGAGAGATGAACTATTACTCTTCTACATAAAATATATCACTCTTCAAAAAATAATTTTTATATACTTCCTCCGTCCGCTGTGAAGATGGACATTTGTTTTTTGCACATGAATTAAGGAGTATTATTATTTAATGTATAGTGAGTAGTTGTATTGGTGGGGTGTGTGGATTTCATATACTAATTGTATGAGTGATGTGTGTGGGTCTCATGTGTTTAAAAGGGGAAATGTATACCTTTGGTTCGGATGCCTAAAATGGAAAAATCTCCACCTATCTGACGGACGAAGAGACTACTAAAAAATAATTTTACAAAAATAGGATTCACGTGTGACTAATTCACACGAGAATCATTCAAGGCCGCAGCTATTAACACCCACCTTTATACTACTTACATCCACTGATATCTAGGGATGGCAGTTTCGCGGGTTTTCCCGGGTACCCGACCCGATCAAACCCTAATGGGACGGGTTCGGGTACCTATAATCGGGTTTGGGACGGGTTTGGGAAAAAATAAAAATTCCCATTAGGGTTCGGGTAGGGTTCTGGTAGACCCCTCGGGTACCCGCTACCCGAACCCGTATAAAGAAGCGGATAAGGGTAGCGGGTACCCGCATATATCCGTCCCGTTTACTTGTATGTATGTATTTTTTAGAGGATTTGAACACTCAACCTCATTAAAAAAAATATCCGTTCATCATTTAGACACAAGTATCTTGTTATATGTTTCAATATTTAAATAAATTTACAAATCATTAATCTAACCTATCATTTTATTTTATTTGTATGTTATTTAAAGTTTGAATTGAAGATCTTTAAACTTGTGTGGTGATTTTATGTCATGTTTTAATTATTATTGTTTAATGTTGTAGACACATTTATTTAAATGTTTGAGATTTGAAATTTATATTTTAAGTTTTATAAAAAAGTTTGACGAGTTCGGGTACCCGCGGATAGAAACAATCGGGTTCGAAACGGATACTGATATTTCAATAATATTTTAAACGGGTAATGGGACGGATACGGGTAGTTGTATTCTTAACAGATACGGGTTCGAGTACCCCAAAAAAATGTGAGTACCCTACCCGCTGACATCCCTACTGATATCTACACACTAAAAAAATATATACACACCAAATTATCCTTTGTTCTACTACCCACCACACAATCAATTCATTTTCTCCCATAACTTAAAAAAAGAGCAAACTAAAATATACGTACCTAATCCACCCACCCACCCACCCACGGTTGTTATTTTTTGTGAAAAAAAAACAGAGAGAAAAGAAAGAAGAAGAAGGAAGGGAAAGGAAGGGGAAGAGAAGGAGTAAAGGAAGAGTAAGGCCCACCATATGAAAGGAAGAGACTCATCATTGCAATGGGGCTATTGAGTAATTTCATTTCCAATTTATGTTTTAAGATTCTAGGTTTAACATTAGAAGTGAAATGATGACAAGTATGCGAGTTAAAGTGATAAGTGTAATTTTATCTCATTATTTTAGATGAAATTCATTCTAAGTTGTGAATTATTTAATGTTAATTACGACTTATTTCTATTTTATACACTTGAACTTTAATTATTTTATTTCTTATTGAAACAAACCATTGAAATAAATTGTACAATTATAATAATTTGGCAATTTATAGTGTGCACCCGGGTGCACCTACATAATATAAACAAAGACATATACAATTAAGAGTAAAAATATATACAATTTAATTGTTAATTTTTTTACTGAAAAATTGTACTCCCTCCGTCCCAAAATTGATTGCACACTTTCCACATTTATTCGTCCCAAAATAGATTGCACCTTTCCAAAAAAGGAAATATCATATCAATCCACACCCCTAAAAGTTCATCTTAATTACAACTTTACCACACTTACCTAACACACATAACATACTTTATAATTTATTTATTACCTAAAAATACCACAATACCCCTAAAAAGTCAACATTTCTTAAACTTCGTATCTACAGTAACAGTGCAATCAATTTTGGGACGGAGGGAGTATATAATATTCAATAAAATGTTATACATATATGGATGTTAATTTTTTTAATGAAAATTAATGTGAAAAAAGTATACAATTATTACAAAACACGTATACAAAATAAAATAATGTGTATACAAAATAGAATAAAAAGGTATACACATATGGGTGCACCCAATATACACTCTAATAATTTATTTTATAACTGCTACATTTCTATTTTATACACTTGAACTTTAATTATTTTATTTCTTATTGAAACAAGCGATTGAAATAAATTGTACAATCATAATAATTTATTTTATGACTGCTACAATTATAACTACTTAAGAAAATAAGGAACTAACAAAGTAAATTAAAGAGATATTTGATTTGAAGAGCATAAGAAACTTATTAAAGGAAGATATTGAATGAATTTGGATACTCTTCAAAGAAGAAAGGTAAAAGAGAAATTAATGAGAAATATTGTAAGGACGCTAAGAGAAGGATTCTCACATCCATAATTAGACCACTCAAGATCCATCTTTCTCACGCTGGAAGTTCAAAAATTCAAAAGAACAAATGAATGATCGATACTTAAGGAAGTAAAGAAAACTCACATTGAATCTACAGAACAGAATTATCTTGTACTTCTCGAGTTGAATCGTTTTGGACTCCCACTGGTATAAAGGATTTTTTAAAGATTCTTTTACTAATTCTGGGAGTTCTGATCAAGAAAACTACGAAAAACTCCAAAATTATAAAGACAACCCACAGTGGTATCAGAAGTACTTGAGGATGTTGTTAATTAGAAGTACATTTAAGGAGAAATTGAGTTTGCAGATTAAGAAGTGGTAACTTTGGTTGGATAAAGTCTTCTAGAACATGTGATTACAGCTCGTGGAATTGAAGCAATATCCTAAATCAGCTCCAAAACTAAGGGTGCTCCGAACTGAGGCTGGAGTGTCATAACGGTTTGTGGGGCATGAGCATACGAAGGCGATAACTTGAACGAGAAACGCTGCAGAATCATTGACAGGACAAGCCTAGCTTCGAGCAATGAAAAGCTCTGTCCTAGACAGAATCTGGGTCCCCAGCTAAACGGCATGAATGCCATCTGATCAACTTTTGCTGCCTTAGAAGCACCTTCTGCAAATCTTTCTGGTTTGAATTCTTCGACATCTTCCCCCCAGTAATCGCGATCATGGTGGATCAGCATCATTGGAAGGGTCAGTTCGACTCCTGGAGGGATCAACATGTCCCCAAGTTGAGTCGTTTTAGTAGTGTAACGAGGTAGCCCTGGCACTGGTGGATATAGTCTCATAACTTCTTGGAGAATCATTGGTATCTGCCAATTCAATCCATAATCGAAAGACAAAAACTTGTGTAAGAACTTCTCATGTTAAATATCAGGTACATAATTTCAGTTATTAACAAATAATTGTTGACTTAAACAAGAAAACATGTCCAAAGTATAGGAAAAGAACTTACAATTTTGAGTTGGTTTATAGTTTTGATGTCGGGAGTAGTTGTCTTTCCAAAGAGATGAAGAACTTCCGATCGGGCTTTCTCTTGCCAGTCTGGATGCATGGAGAGCACAATCATTGTCCACGTAAGCAAAAGAGCAGTGGTTTCTTGTCCTGCGAAGTAGAAGGCCTTGCACTCTTCTATCACATCATCAATACTAATTTCCTTATCTGATTGATTTTGGCATTCAAGAAGGAGACTCAGAAGATCATCGTCTCTTTTTCCACTCTCCAACATTTTTCTTTCTTTTTTCCTGATCATATCTCTCAATGTTGCTTTGATCTTGTCATCGATTTCGTATCTTCTTCTGTTCTTCTTCGTTGGCAAAAATCTGCATATCAAGCATTCCTTCAGATCATGTCAAATGAAAAACTAATTTCTCATATTCACCTTAAAGTGGTATCAGATTAAAGTGTCACTGAAGAGGTACGATCATGATCGTGTATCGTTTCGGATTAAATTTAAATATCACTTCAGAAGATGCATTCTTTTACGAAGATTCATCTTAAAATCTATAAATAAACTCTCTCATGTCCATAATTCAGACTTAAAAACACTAGAACACCTTCAAAAACACTAGTAGAAACCATTTCTCAACAAACAAGTTTTGGATGACAATGAAGTTGAGTTGTCCGAATGATTCGTGGTGTTGCTTAGTCGCCTACTCTTAAAGTGACTTCAAATACATTTTTGGTTCGCCGTTTCTTAGTGATATGTAGTGCTACAATCATAAAAGGTGGGTTGTTGTGTCTTGAAAGACGATTGCAATAGAACGTAAACTCCAGATCATGCAGGGCAATTTCGTTGAGCATGGCAATCATCTTAAAGGGAAAGAGTTTAGCTCTTACCTCGACTCAAATCCCTTCCTATAATTCTAACCGAATCTTTCTAATCAACATATTACATCGATACCAAAATATATCAAACAGCAACAGCAACTGGCTCACCTCACTTGAGGATTTTAGAATGTACTAATCCACAATATATAAAACTAAAGAATTTACGACAAGCAAACGCACCTTAAACCTGGGACATAGAGTGAAATGGAGGCCTCAAAAATCAACATCATTTGTTCTTTTTGGAGGCCAAATATGATCTCTGCTTCATCATAAGTTGTCCCAAAAGCTGCTCTTGCAATGATGTCTGAAGCAAGTTGCTGCAGTTGAAGATATACGTCCATTTCACATTTCCCTCCAGAATCAACCAATTTTTCCTTCCAAGATTCCATCATGTCACTACAACTTGCTACGAATATTGGCAACATACCCTGTAACAATTAGGACACCAAATGAAATTCACACCATACTATTACTGTCACCAAATGCAACAACAGACGTCGACCCTAGATGTATAGTTACCGATATTTTGTCGTGGTGAAACGAAGGAGCGATTATACTCCTTCGTTTCTTCCACCGACCCCCCTCCATAGATGCAATCCCGAGGGACAAAAGATTGGCGAGGGGGCTTATTGGTGGCTTCTGGAAATGCCCATCTTTATTGTTGAATATCTGTTTCATCAGCTCTGCATCTGCTACCAGCAACCTTGGCCTTCTACCATGCCAACTCAAAGATATTCTCCCTATTAATTCATGTACAATACACGATGATTAAGTTTATTAGAATGACTTAATTAAATATTAAACAATACTCCTCTCGCCAACCGCCAACTTAAACTTTTAGACTATTAGAACCATAGCCTGACCAAAACAGTACAATAAAAGGCAAAAGCTCCCGTGCGCCCGGGGACACGGAAAGATGCTCTGTGTCCCCATGTGAACACAACCCTCCCCTCCAATCCTATTTAAACCTATGTATTGCTAGGGGTTTAAATTGTAAAGGGACATGAAAATTGTAAAGGCGCACGGAATATGCTCCGTGCGCCTGGGTGCACAAGAGCCTCACTCACAATTAAATGCCTAACAAATAAATAACCATAACAGTACAATTAAATGCCTAACAAATTAAAGCTTAAATTTTTAGACGAGACGATTTTTTCACAAAGTACAATTAAATGCCTAACTAGTTTGGAGGGGGTGTGTGTAAAATGTGAAGTATGGTGAGATGAGATGTATAGTTGAAGCAGAAGGGAGAGGAAGGCAAACCAACCATATTTTTGAACCATTTGATGCCAGGCAGGATTGACACGTGGCACGATGGAGTGGTTGAGGGGCATGGGCTTGGACAAAGCTTGAGCCATGAGCTTCTTGTCTCCCTCCAAGTCTCCATACATAAGCTTGTAAGAAGTGCCTTTGATTCCTATCCTATTCAGATACCTTTCCAATCTTTTGGGTTTCCACCACACCTCATACACAACACTTACAAACCATACAAGGATCAGTGATACGAGAGGAACAATTAAATAGTGTATGGAAATAAAACCTTCCATTTCTGGTGTATTGAGAAGGGAACTGATGAGTAGTCGCTTCAGTACCTAAAGTATTTATAGCATCTTGGATTTTTTTTTTTTGGTTATTTATTTGTTTATTATTAAAAAATAATAGTCTAAGTTGATATTTTCTTGTGCTCCACGTAGTCAATTCTTATATAATTGAAACAGTGACTCCATTATTGGGATATTTAAAGAAAAGTATTACATATAATTAATGAGTGGGGCCAACTTCACTACGACGTCACGTGCTGCCCACGTCCTTTTGATGAGCCAAAAGAAATTGATTTTTCGGATTTGAGATCATATTTCAGGAACCCAATTTATCTGCTCTATGGATATGGATTTGATGTTTACTTTTAAGGATCAGAAAATATGAAAGTATAATTGTTTATTTAATTCATAAATAAGGAGAGATAATTAATAAATGAGGAGGGTTCATACACCTTAATTTAGAGGAAAATTGAGTTTTAGATCAATCAGTTCTCTCTCCGAATAAGCTATTTTAGTAAATATGTTTTACACCACCATTAAATGGATACACGTATAAAAGAAAAAAAAATACTATAAAAGAAAAGTAGAAACCTAAGAGTAATGATATTATTTTCTTTCTCCTTACAAATTAATCATATGATATAACTAATGGTATAAAAATGATGCATCAAAATAAAATGGAAAATAGATTAATTTTACATAACAAAATATATGCTGGACAGGAGGATAATCAACACAATAAGACAAGCCTTTAAATGTAAGGAGATAATTTAATTATCAAGATATTATTTTCAGACAATTTTATCCATATCCTTATCATCAAAACGTACTGATTTATTTATGCGTGGCCCACGTGCCTCATATGCGGGTTGGGTAATCAATCCTAAGGCTTAATTACCTCTAAAACTTGACTTTATTCATAAAATTTAGTATAAATTTTAAGGCTTTATTTCAGTATCCTAAACTCTTACACCTGTTACAATTGTTGAGTGTTGTTTTTTAATGAAAAAGAAAAAAAATTAAAAAATTAATGAAATCAGGGGCGGGAACAGTCGTGGCACAAGGAGAACCACGACTTTAGAAATATCACATTTACTCTGGGCCCACTCCCCCCTCTTGAGCCCAATGGGCTTATTGATGGTAGATTAGAAAGCTTGTATTTATTTCTTTCTAGATTGTAAGCCCATTGTCAATGAAAAGATTGGACCTAACTAAAACTGAGTGCAATCTTTGTCTTTAAATTATCAAAATACATTCCTTTTCTTCTAAATAAAATGGCATCACTTAAACAAACCAAATCGTTCGTGAACTATTCGAGTCTCGATTCGATAAAATATTAGTTCGAATTCGTTCGTTAACTTTAATGAGTCAAACCAAACTCAAAATTTGAGCTCGAATAATTTATCAAACCAAACTCAAGTTTAAGGGTATTCAGCTCAAAGCTCGTGAACATATTTATTAACATGCTCATTAATAGTTCGCAAAGCATTCATTAATTTTATTATTATATTTAAATAGTATATATTATCATTTGTTTATTATTATTATTTAATAATTAGATATTTATATTAAAAACACAAATATGATAATAGTTTAAATGATTATTTAAATATTTAAAAGTTTTTTTAACTTTTATTATTATTTTTTGTTAGTTTGTTTATTAATATTTATGAAAAATATTAAGTATTCATCAATAAAATATACTTTCAATGTCTACGTACAAAAATATTTATATGTTCATGAACAAACATTTACAAAAAACTATCTACCGCATTCGTGAACACATTCGCGAAACTTATCAACAGTCTTAGTTCGAGCTCGAGTTTAATATTTTTTTTCTTAACAAGTTCGATCTCGAGTTTGATTATTCCTTAACAAACGATACTCAAGCTTAGTAGTGTTCGATTCGATTACATCTCTAGGCATCACAAAAAATACAACTTTTTAATACTTTATCTTGAAAAATTATTATCTACTACAAATTTTTTTTCGGAACAACACTATTTTTCTAAATTTTGGACTTAATTACTTCCAATGACAATGTATGCAACTATATTTGTGGCCACACAATTTTCATGCGACATCTCAAACAACTATGCTTACAACTACACTTGCGATACCATATACAGTTTTTTTATGTGACGCAACTATATATGCGACCATACGCATGATTTATTTACTAATATATCTATACGACACTGCACACGACTATATGTATAACTATACAAGTGACTCTATACATTACTTATATACTCCCTTCGTCCGCTGATAAGATATTCATTTTGTCATTTTTATTGTGTAGTATAAAGGTATCAATTTTCTCTTTTTTTAGTAAAAGAACCCCACACCTACCAACCATTCATCAATAATACAACTACCTTCTTTATATATAAAATAATAATAATCATTAATCCATATTTAAAAAACAAATGAATACGTTAATAGCATATGGAGATGGAGGGAATAATAAAGAGGGGCAATTTTTTTTTTTAAATAATTTTTCTAAAGAAATTATGATGGATTACATTTTACAAAATTAACTACTAGGAGTATTATTCGGGGGCATTTTCACAATTTCTCAAAATAAATTTTACTCCATTCATACCACTAAAACATATTTGTTTTACCATTTTGATAGGTTTCAATACGAGGTATGCATTTTCTTTTTTGATAAATAGAACCCACAAAAAATAATCAATATATTTTTATAGGATCCACACGGAACACTAATACAATTACACAATTTTTATTAAAATATTATTTTTCTCACCTCACTGCAAATGCAAATTGAAATATTACATCCATGAATGTATGCGTAAAAAACAAACGCCCATGTTTATGAGTAATATTTTACACAAGTCTCTTTCTTTGAGTTGATCAAGTCTAATTAAATTAAAATTAACTTATCAGTGCAACTAAATGAAAAATCAGTCCATGAGTGCAGGCAATTTTAGATTTGATGATTTATTATTAGTTTAATTTTATAAAAATAAATGAACAATTTAGGCTTAGCATAAATATTTGCTAAGTTAATAATTTAAAAAAATGGAGTGGCGGTTTAAAGGCTTTAAAGACAAATTGAAGTATCACATTTACAAGCTTTATTAAGCAATTTATTAATTTTAGTAAATCAAACACTCCCTTATTGTTTTAATATTAATATAAGTAACCTGTATTATAAGGATGAGGATCATCTCATGTGCTGAGTCAATTTCCTCTCACATTATCAGTTATTTCACTACTTAGTGAAATAACTGATTAAGGAATCCAGTTCTCACGTATTAAACGACATCAAACATGTGTTTGTGTGATAAATAAGAGCATTGAGCAGATCTAAAACATTGAATCGAGACATGGTATCCTAAGAATCAGTTAAGCTAGCGTACATATACATGCCACATAACATCACTACTGCAATAATTTCATACACTTCTTGCATGGAATATAAGACACAACAAGATAGTGTAATAGATTAGCAAGGATGAACACTTTACTATAAGAGGGGACTTACTTGCAGAGTTGCAGTCGATTAAGTTCGTTCTCATTTGTTGGTTTCTGGTGTGCTAGTTGTTTTTGACTCGATAAGATGAACTTCTTGAGGAAGGAGATCATATCTGATATTCAGCTCCTCGAAAATCACTTTCATCTCGAGAACCAGATCAGTTTTGCGCTTGTTCTTCTCAGGGAAGTTTTGGAAGTTCATCGTGTGATTGAAAAAGAGTACCATCTTTATCTTGTTTACATTCTCAATCTCCTTAACGACCACACTGTGATTTGGATGCCAATGCTGAGGATTTTTCTCCAAGTACCTGAAATTACAGAAAGCAAAAAATAAACCACAATCCAAATATATGTACCTCATCATCTATAGTATCCTCAAATTTTTTGAAATGCAAATAAGCTATACATGGAATGATGCGCAAGAGTGAGCTCAGGTAAGAAGAGGTAATCGACTATGATATCAATTCGTGATGGAGTACAAAAAGATTGCAATGGAAGCTGATAAGTCATCATTTAATAGCAATTCCTTTTACAGAACTAAAGATTAGAAAATAAGCTTATAACACGACTTACTTTTTAATTTTCTCAGTTAAAGCACCAATTTTCTCCATTGGTGTCCTGAAGTCGATGCTAAACTCGAGTGAGTCGCCCATATCTGGGCTTCTGTAGAAGTTGCTGATTGGTTTGGTAGCCAAAACAGAATTTGGATAAAATACTTTCTCATTATCTGGCTTTAGAAAGACAGTTGTTAAGATATTCATCTCTTCAACGATCATCTGTAGTTATAACCAAAATAAAAGGAGAGAATTGTAACAGTCAATGAAAATGGATTCAACACAAAGAAGTATGAGCAATTTCTGAAGTTACTTGAACACCATCAATAACGCAACGATCACCAACGTCAAAGGGATGCATCACGAACACAAAGATGATAGCTTCAAATATTGTCTTGCAAGTGTTTCCAAACATAAAAACAGCTAAAACAAGCTGTGATGAGAGAAAGACAAGCACTTTGGTGGTTGCTATTCCTGTCAAGAGAAGCCACACAACTATCATGATAATAACCAAAAGCACCGTGACAAGCTTGTTCAGCTGCTTTACAGCTGTTTTTGTGTCGTTCAAAGCATGAGCAAGTGCTCTTCGATCTTTGTAAACTTTCACCTGCAAAACATGAAAATTTGAAGCAACTAAATAAAAATTTGGACTACCAGATGTATAATACAACACAGTAATGCCAAAAAAAAAAAAAAAAAAAATTATATCCATCATATGCCAATATTTAAAAGTGACACCTAAATTTGTATTCTTTCTTCTCTTCCTTGCGGATATTCATATTCACATCAATTCTGTAAGAACCCTTTTAACCATTATTAAGAAAAAGCATTCTGAATTCTAAGAAAATCATCTACCACTCCAATTTAGCATGAAGGAGAAAGTGGGACATACCACCCATTCCGTCAAAGATTTTCTATTGATCCGCCCAGTCTCACCCACATCAATCAAAGGAAATACAATTTCAACTTCTTCTTTAATCATGAATCTCCTCAGGTCAAATTCATCAATGTACCTGAACAAGGAAGATAATACATGAATATAATTGAACAATGATGGTTTAAGAACAAATTCAAAAACGTTTCTCACGTGCAACCAGGCTGAGCTATATTTCTGAAAATGTGATATGCAGCAGCAATTGCCTCCTCCTCATTTGTTATCTCCTTGTCAGTTTGTTCATTAGATCCATCATAGGCACTTTCATCAATGACATTTGAAAGTGTGGTGAGACCTGTATTTGATATTACATCGACTAACATTTTCATGGTCCAGGCAGAAACCTTTTCCTGCTTCATCTGATGAAGTTTGTTGATATCAATAACCTCCTTTTCTTTCTTTTCATTGCCTTCCTTTCCTTTTTTTGTAACTCGGAAACTGAGTTGACTAATGGTACTGTTTGATTTAACAATCATTTGTTCAGAATCCATAACTGGAGGACCGGAAAGTGTGAGTAGTATGTATTGATGGAAGATGGAGTCCTGGATCCTATCAAAAAAGGTATTCACATGGAACGAAGACGCCAGAATCTTGAGCAACAAAGTCTTCAAGAGCCACAAGAACGCACCAATAAGCAATCCAGCAATTGTCCATGTAATAAAATCCATAACTTTCCTGGCCCTTCGTGACCGCTTTTCCCCTTGATGGAAAAGCAAACCCCAAGTGATGAGCACCAAAGCCAGCCAAATGCAGACCTGAACACTCTTTTTGAGGCCATAAACGAAATACAGTACCTTCTTTTTCAGTAAATAGTTTAGCTCGATCAACAGAACAATAAGATTCATCAGCCATTCCGTAACCAGCAGCCCACTAAAAATCACCAAAACAAGGGCACACCACCTCCAAATACGCAACTCCCAGAGTCTCAACTTGTGAAGCTTATCAATAGTCAAGCTTGCAATCAAACAACCTAGTATGCACAGAAAAAGCAACCACTCAATACAAACCTTGACTTTGACCTTTTTATATTTCAGCTTCTTCCTACTACTGACCCTCTTATATATCTCCTCATCTTCATCAACTCCCTTAAAAGAAGTCATCAGCGGCGTTCTCGGAGTTACAGGAACAGTCCTAATGACTTCCCTGGTGCTACTGCTATTAATATCAACATTCGCTTTGGGGGAACTACCCCGACTAGATATCACATTTACTTCAGGTGCACTCCCCTCCATATAATTGTAATCAATCGGCACCGACTGTTCACCAAATCGAGATTTTTGCCTCGAGTAAACTGACTTTGAAAATGATTTTCTCCTAGTGAGAGTGTCAGCTTTGGGAATTTTTGGAGGCTTATTGGGGCTGGGAGCAATCTTAACAGATTCATTAGAAGGCGAACTCATTGGAGGTGGTGACCTTTGAGCAACAAATGTCGAATCATTTGATTCTTTAAGAGGTTTGGTTTTTTGATCCTTTGAAACATCTGGGCTTCCGACTTTCGAATGCTTTTCATCCTCAGAAATGTTAATTATCAAATCTCCACTTTTCTTCTGATTTTCCACCATCCTTATTTCTCCACTACTATTTCGAGCTTTATCATTTCCATCCATAGCATAAACCTACCAAATCCATGCACAAGAACAACAATTTACACGACATGCTTCTTTTTTCAAAATTTCGCAATTTAATCAGAAAAATTCAGGGCAAAATAAAGGCATAATCAACGAAAACGACAGAACAGAGCAACATTTTTGTAATAATTAAATAATTAAATTCTCCAGGCAACAAAACCTAGCTACGTCAATCGCGGAAAATACTCACTCTGCTGTAAAGCTACTACTCACGCTGACTCCCAAAGAATCAAGAACAGTAACAGAGTAGAGGAGATTAGTAAAAGAGATGGCTTCATTACCTGTAGGAAATTGAAAATCGGTATTCCGCAACTCCGACGCTGCTTGAAGTTGCTAGTACGAAACGAACCTCAAAAACAAGAACAGAGTTCAAAGGAACAACAAAGAGAAATTAATGTTTATTAGATTCGGATGCACACTATTTTAATCAAAAAAATATCTCGCATGCGATGTGCCAGTGTGTGTATGAGAGAGAGGACTAGAGAGAGGGGGGGGGGGGGGGGGGGGGGGGGAACACCAGAAGCAAACAAAGGAGGTGAGAGAGAGGGAAAAAGAAGAAAGCCGGCTAAAATATTTGAACATGGAAAATCTGCTTTATAATACTCCCATTATTTTAGTATTTTTGCTGCAAAATACTAGGGATATAAATAATGTGCAAATTTTCCACTTTTATTTCAGAAATTAAAACATTAGAAATTATACATGTACAATTAATACGGAAATTGTTTATATTTATGAATTAATCAGATATTTTATCAATTAAATAATAAAAAATAAAATTGTATAGAATTCAATAAAAAAATAAATGCAACTTAATAATTAATAGTTCAATTAATTAAAGAGTTGATCTATTGTACACAAATGTACATTAATGTACCTAACTCATATTCATAAATGGGTCAAGTATAAAAAATGTTGAAACCAAATGCAGACGTCACTTTCCTCCTAACTCATCTTGTTTTTACTTTTTACTCATTTTTCTTCTTATTGCTCATTAATACAGTTAGTTATTAATAAGTATACATTTATTAATATAATGGTATACACTTGTTCAATAAAACTTATACGCTTTAATTATAAAACGAGTTAAAATCAATCATTCCTCCAATACAATTCTGATTATGAATAAAATGAAACTCTTCATCAATTGCAATCAAATCACTATTTGAACACTCTTATTATTAGAAAAACGTTATACAATTATTCAATAAAACTTATACAATATACATTTAAAAAGTATACATTGATAAACCAGCCTTTGAACACCTCAACTGTCTATTAATAAAACGATATACATTTGTTCAATAAAACATATACACTGTATAGTAAAAAAGTATACATTAATAAACATCTGAATCCTCCACCGAAATTTCAATCCTCAGTAATTGTCCCAAACAACTTTTTCAACTCGCGGGACGAGACATTCAGTAAGATCTGACCAAAATTTTGATGGAAATGAGAAAGTTAACAACTCAAATAGTCAGATCTAATCAGAAATGACGTGAAGATTTTGGAAAGAGAAGATGACATGAAGAATCGAATAATTAAATTGAAATCTTTCAAGATGAATTAGTCGTCGAAGAAGCAAAATTACCAGATTTGAATCATGAAATATTTCAGAGAGAAAATCAGTGACGGCACGCGGTGTAGTAACGGCAAGGATGATGGGTGGAAGATAGACGACAATTTACCATATTTTGGAGAAAAAATGAACGGCGACGACAGTGGAACAACAAAAGAGACGATTGGTGGAGGAGAGACAACGAAGAGATGAGAGACAACAGAGAGAAGATATGGCCTGAGGCAGTTTGGTAGTGGAGTGCGATTGAGAGAGGGAGAAGAGACAACGAAGAGATGAGAGACAACAGAGAGAAGATATGGCCTGAGGCAGTTTGGTAGTGGAGTGCGATTGAGAGAGGGAGAAGGTGCGGTGGTGAGTGTGAGTGAAGAGGGAGGGAGAAGGTGCGGTGGGTGAGCAGAGAAATAAAGGGAGAGAGAATGGGGGGATTGAAAATGAAATTAGGGTTCATTTTATCTTATATATGTCGGGTCAATGGATCAAAATTGACCCAATTGTACCTTAATAAACTTTGTATTAATTAAAATCATTCATAACTAAAAAAAAATGATATTTAATTCTCTAAAAACGAATAATTTTGTGAGATGAATTAGAGTGATTTATTTGTGAAAAAAAATATTGTCTGGACATTAATATAGCCTCTTGCTTCCTTAAAACATATTAATATTTTTAAAATAAAAATGGATAGTTATTTAATAGTAACATATTTTTCATAAACTCTTTAATATTTAATTACATTATTTAAAAAATCCATGACCAACCACTTGTTATTCTTACAGTTTTTATAATATTATGTTCTTTAAACACTTGTCATTTTGTTTCAAAAAATAAATTGTTTATCAAGTCCTAACACATATAATATGCCTTGTAAATTTCATACTTATTTTACTTTCATTTTTCGGTAATCTCACAATAATCGGCATCATTGGAAAATAAATAAAATAAAATAGTTCCATCTCAATAATCTCAAAAATAAAATTTTATTGAAAAATGGAGTAATTTTCAATTAACACATAGTAATATAATTTACTTTATTTATTACAAATAAAAAAATGTTGTATTATCTTTAACTAGTTAAAAGAAATTGGTTAAAGAGTACTTTTCATAAATTCAATATTAACCAATTGCAGTGCAACAATCCTAAAAAGGTTTGAATTTTACGCACTAATTTAGTATAACATCTCATGTGCATAGTTTGGTGGAAGTCACGCACAGAGAAAGACAAAAGTATATTCTAAAAAGTAAAATATAAACTTTATCATAATGATTTAATTCTCTTCCTTAATTAAATGTTGATTACACAATTAATAATACACGAAAATAACTTTAAATTTATACATGCATATAAGTATTGCTCCATGATTTAGACATGCAATTTGCATTTATAAAGAATATAGATATAAAATTAACATTATTCCAAATGGACACAACAAGCTACAAATTCCTTTATTCTTTCTCCCCAAAAAGTGATGTGATAGCTAGCCATTTTGGTTTTTCTATTTAATCATGAATGTGGACAAATAAAATTATATATATATATATATATATATATATATATATATATATATATATATATATATATATATATATATATATATAAATAAAGGCTAGAGCCTGGGTAAATTATTTACTTTAATTTATCATACTCCCTCCGTCTCGGATATTTTTATCTATTTATACGAGAACGATAATTAAAAAGTATTATTTTTTAATATATAATGTGAGAAAAAATATGGATAAATTGATAATTTTGAGAGAAAAATAAATAAAATTGTTGGGAATGATGAATAAAGTGTAAAAGGTAAATAAAGTTGTTGAGATTGATGAATAAAATGAAAAAGTAATACTCCCTCCGTCCCGCGTTAACGTTGATGTTTGTTTTTTGTACGGAGATTAATAGATATAATATTTTAATTTGTAGTGAGGTGAGAGAAATAATATTTAATGTAAAGTGGATAGTTGTATTAGTATTGTGTGTGAGTCTTACCTGAAATAATTAATTGTTTTGTGTGGGCCCAACTTGATAAAAAAGGAAATGTAAACATTAACTTGGGATAGTCCAAAATAGAAAGCGTAAACCTTAACACGGGACGGAGGGGGTATGATTTATAGTATATTTTTATCATTAATTAAATGGGTAAAAATACGTGGGACACACCAATATAAAAAGTGGGTAAAAATACGTGGGACGAGGAGTATTTTAATTGTATACATGTACATGTGTATTTGATTCTCTCTAAGAGGTATATTCCTTCTCCACTAAGATTTATGTTTGTTTATTTGCTTAGTTTAATAGATAATAAATTAATAGATATAAAATTTAATGGGTAGTGAGTGATTATATTAATATTGTGTATGATACTCGTATAGAATAATGAATTATTTTGTATGAGTTCCACCTTATTAAAAAAAATGTAAGTCTAAAACAAATCAAAATGATAAATATAAATTTTAATTCAGGATAAAGAAAATATTACATTAAAGGTTGTATTTGTATATGGATGTTTTTTTCTTTTTTTTTTTAATAAAAAATGGGAGACTTACTCTTAGATACAATATAGAATTTATTATTATTACTAGATACATGGATACAAATTTATTACTATTAAGTGCAAAATTAAATTATGCAATGCCAATTTTATCCTTTCACCAAATTATGTTTAAAATAATAAAGATATATTAATATCCCTAAATTATAGTTTTTAATTATTGCACAATGATTTCACAAAAAAAATCTTTTTTCTAATTTTCTTGCCTCTTTTAATCTATGCCACATTTCAAAATATAATTTTTTTCCAGATTTTTTTTAAAATTTTCAGATTTTTTTTCCAGATTTTTTCCCACCGTATTTTGTAATATATTTATATCACGATTTGCACAATCTATACAACCACTGCACATAGTTATATTGTTGCACAACCCAATCAGGAGAATTCACTTTCTTATAAAAAACAAACATAAAATTAGATTAATAACTATAAATTAGATTGTTTTTTTACTAAAAGTATAATTACACTGCACAATGAAATGATTATATAAAGATTGTTTTTTTACTAAAAGTATAATTACACTGCACAATGAAATGATTATATAAAGAGAATCAATATTTTTTGTTATCTTCACACTATAACTAATGTATATTTCTGCATAATCCATTAAATATTTTGCACCATTTGATATAAATATGCACAACATAGATATAACAACTATACAAAGTGCAAAGCGTATGGAAATCATGTGGTTTAACTCCAGTTGGAGTATCAGCTCCAATCCTCTTCAACAATTCTGGATTTCTTTAACCCAAAGTCCAACGTTGTAAGGAAAAATTTCATAAATCAAATAAATTTCATAAATCAATCCCATAAATCACCACCGCCATTGCCCTTTTGCAACCGCTTTCAAACGCAAACTAAGATTTGGTGAGCATCATCGTCAGGGATTGGTGAACTAGATCTGGTGGGCAGCAGTAGGTGAGCAGCAGTGTCGTCAACATGTAACATGTTAGTAACGGATCCTTCGTCGATGGCACGATCTATGGAAAAATCGATCCTTCGTTGATGGCACGATGTGTTGTAGGCTTCGTCAATGGCACGATCTGCAGCGACATCGATCATTCGTTGATGGCACGATGTGTTGAAGGCATCGTCAGAAATCGATCCTTTGTTGATCCTTTGTTGACGGCACGATGTGTTGCAGGCTTCGTCGATGGCATGATCTGTGGAGAAATCGATCATTCGTTGATGGCATGATGTGTTGCAGGCTTCGTCGATGTGTGACGAAATCGATCCTTCGTTGATGATACGATATGTGGTTGAAGGTTAGAGTCGGAGAAGGAAACCTTATAGCGGCGAATGGTTGAAGGTCAGAGTCGAGAAGGGTGCTGCTGCATTTTGGAGTGGTTGGAGTGGTGGTGGTAGAGTTAGAGAGAGATTGGGAGATAAGTTGGTGCCTACTTACCGTGTAAATAGGAGTAGTTGGGCGATGGGATACTGGATAATTGATAAAATCTAATCTTTAAATATTTAATTAATATTAAGGCTATATTAGGTATGTCATTTCAACTTTTTGTATTGATAATAATAAATTTGAATGTACGTATCTCAAAGTAATAACACTTAATATTGTGTATCTAAATTAATTAATCCAAAATTTTCACATCTAATGACGCTTTCATTTCAATAAACATATCACATCAATTATAATCACTAATTTTTTTTAATTGTTTATTTTTATTTACCCTCACATTCTTTCCATACTATTTTCTGAGTGATTTTAGAGTGTAATGGAATTCTTAAAGTTTAATAAATAAATTATAAAAATATATATTCTTATATATTAAAAAAAATAAGTTTCTTAATTTAGATTTGTGTGAAGTATCATTATATTATCATTCCACTATTTATGATTTTTTAAAATATGTGAGGTGTCAAAATTTGATTAATTTACTAATTATTAGGAGGTCTTGGGTTCAAACATCTATAGATGCACTTCTCTAAATTTTTATTATTTTGGTTTATTTTTATTAAATTACAAAATATAATTGATTTTTTTAAATTTATTGTAGGCCCAATTTTTTCATTGACGTGATTATTTATTTATTTATTTATTTGTTATTGTTTGGCCTGATTATTTATTAATTTATTTATTAGAATAAATATATAATTTTTACATATTTATTTAAAAATATTATTTTATTTTAAATTTTCAAATTTACTTCCATTTTCAAATCAATTGTCTCACAACATTTTAAATAATATTAAAAAAATATTTCAAATAATTTAAGTATAATATAAGTTATTTTATTTTACTTTTAGATTGTCTTAAAAATACCAATTTAAAAATATTTTATTCAATTAATAATATTATAATTGCATATTAATAATGAATTAACTAATTTTAATTAACTATGTATACATTTGATATTATAAAACCCTATAATTTAAACACAATTTCAATCCTATAAAAATTTTAATTGAATTTCTCTATTCTATTCATTTATTTTAAAATATTTAATGTTAATAATGATAATTGCAATGATTGGGTCAAAAAATTTTTATATTTTTTACATTTATATTTTTTTTATTTCATCTATAAATATGATTTAATAAAAATGAACCCTGAAAGTATTTCAAGTGTATAACTACTATCTTGCTATTTCATAATGAGGTGATGATTATTAATTAATATATTATTGGCTATGGAAATATATATATATATATATATATATATATATATATATATATATATATATATATATATATATATATATTTATTTCATAGAGATCACAATATTTATATTCTATGCACTTAATTTATATTATTTGTATTTTAAATTATGATTGGTGCAACTTGGTGTAATCCTAAATCATTTTCATTTGAATTAATGAACGAGTGTATTCAAATTATTTTTTGTATTTGTAATAATATATATTTTTAGAATTTCTAAGTCTTTAAACTGTTAATCGGTGAATTAATTAATTTTTTACTTTTATTTTCGTTTAAATTAGTATTTTAGTTTCAAATATATATAAAAAGTTGATAATCTAGGTGGTCCAAATATACATTACTTGATTGGTATTTTATTTTATTTAAGATGGTGAGTGATAATTCTTAAATTATTCTCATTTATTTAATTAGTGCAATAATTACTCAATAAAGGTTTTTTCCAACCTAATAATGAGAAGTTATGAGTCTAATAATAATGAATACTCTATATATTAATAAAATTGATTATACAAAGTATACATATTTTTCTAAATTATAACATTTAAATATGATTATACAAACATACTTTAACTACTAATAAACAAACTTATATAATAATCATACTTTAATAATGAATCGATACGTCTCACAATACATTTTACATTAATAGTAAATCGACCCGTCTCATAATCCATTTTATATATACCAGTCTTGAGTGCCTTTATTTTTTATTTATCATTTGCTTAATTAGTTCTATAATTTTCTTTCTCTTCTATATAAATTATTAATTAATTAGTTCTATAATTTTCTTTCTCTTCCATATAAATCATTAATTTAATTTGAAAGAATAATAGTATTCAAAATTTTAAATCTTTTTAAATAATAATTGGTGAATTAATAATTGGGCCTTAATTTTCAATTTTCTTTTCATATAAACCATTAGTTTTAGTTATAATAATATATAAAAAATTGGTAATTAAAGCTTTCTAAGTACAAAACTACAAATTACCGTAACATAAAACAACAAAATTGGATTAAAAAAAAAAGATAAATATTTCATTGCATCAACAAAAAAAAATTGTTTATTTAATTATTATTATTATTTAAATGGTGTATAATTATTCTTATTCATTTATTTAATTAGTATAGTAAATTAAAATACTCAATTAAGAGTTTTATGCATCTAATTCCTACTATAAGTTATGAATAATAGAAGCTCTACATAAATGTTTTTTTACCAAAAAAATAAAAATAAAAAATCATACTTATAATTTGATTGATTCTCATTAAAAAATAAAAATTTTAAATAATAAATAAATAACAAAATACGATTATTCGCGTTGCACGCGGGCACTGTACTATTTATGTGTATTAGATAAAAATGATAATTTTATAGTAATTAAGATGTACTTTAAGTTGAGTATATGCATCTAATGTTTTTTAATTTGGATGCTGAAATTTAATGTAGGACGGATAAAAACGAAAATTATAAAATTTAACTTGATATATATATATATGAATCACATGAATGATTTTCTTTATGTTATTTTATCAGCATCAGTTACATAGGCGAAATTTTGTCAAATTACTGTCAACTTACCAAAATTTTAAAATCAAATAGTGTAGACTGGGCAATATTCCAAAATCAATCTTATACATTTTATGCATCCAAAATACTAGAATAACCATAAAGCACTATAAATACACACTGCTAATTACAACACACACAGAATAAAAGTATACAATTGTTTCGATTAATTCCAAGACTTTTTCTATTAAATTCGAAAATGTGTTCATCAAAAGTTATTTTCTTGGCGTGCCTCATGTTAGTGATTATGGGTTAGTAATTCAATTCTACTTCTCATATATGTAGCAATTTATAGTGTGACGGCACCCAATATATATATATATATATATATATATATATATATATATATATATATATATATATATATATATATATATATATATATATATATATATATATATATATATATATATAATTTTCTTATTATTTAAAAAGTCAACATTTATCTTATATGAAAGGGTTTGTGAAAATTGTATCTTAATTACTGTTTTACATCAACCGTATTTAATTACATAACAGGCATAAGTGGATATAAATTTCAGAACAAAGAATCCCATAGACGGTAAAATATAAGGTTAAAGACTCAATTTAATTCCACATCTTTTAAAATTATTCCAGTTTAGTCCCTAACTTCCCCGAAATTACACACCTGGGGCGTTTAGTGGCTGAGTGACACGTGTAGAACCCAGAAAAAAGAATACCAGAATTTTGGGCTAGAGTGATACAAATTTAAAAGATGTGGAGTTAAATTGAATTTTTTAAAATTTTCCTGAATCGTTTCATCTGAAGTCCAGAGTTAGTAATAGGCCCATATTAGTTTTAAATTCAGAGGGGTGTGCAGTATTTGCAGATCGGATTTTCTGCGCCATTTTCGTGTATTATCTTCTGTGCTGCTACATATTGATTGACACGTATGAGGGGAAATAAATCAAACCATTATTTATAGGGTTTAAAGTTTAAGATATATTTTCTCTCTCCTACGTATGTGACATAAGAGATTATGTACCCAATACCATAGAGAATCCGAATAGCAGTATTTGGTTGCCATATTTCAATATGTTAATTTTTTTTTTAATTTTCATAATTAGATTCAATTTTGGTTTTGGTTTAAATTGATTTATCCAAAATCAAATCGAATTTTAATAAAATACATAAGATTTTTTTTTAATTTTCATAATTAGGTTCAATTTTGGTTTTGGTTTAAATTGATTTATCCAAAATCAAATCGAATTTTGATAAAATACATAAGAAATATTTCAGTAAATAGTAGTAGTATATATATAATAATAATAATTGTTATAAATTTTTTTACTAATATATAATCATATGTTAGTAATAAGCATACTTCATTAATACTCTCTCCGTTGTTCATTTTTCTTCATTTGTTCGTTCCACACAATTGTTCATCACCAAAAAAAAATATTATTCTAATCTAAAACTTCAAAATTACATATTATTTCAAAAATGCCATCAATTTTTTCCACACATAACATATTTTGCTAGATCAACTGGTCGCTGAGCTCCTCACTAAAGTGAGTGACCCAGGAATTAGGGGGAGTTATAAGGAGGTTTGGAGAAAGAAAAAGTATGGATGCTTAGTGAACTAACTATTAACAACTAACATTTACCGATAAAAAAAAATATTTTATACTTTATTTATTACCTAAAATTACCAAATTATCCCCCAAAAGTCAATAAAATTAGTCAAAAGTGACATTTTCTTAATATACGTGATACAATAAAGTTGAACGATTTGGAGGACGGAGAGAGTAATATATATATATATATATATATATATATATATATATATATATATACTATAATATTTGTTGTATTATAATTTTAAATTTATTAACCAAGTGGGCTAACCCACTTGGCCACCGGGCTCCTCACACAAGTGAGTGGGAACGAATAGGAGGGAAGTTATAAGGAGGGTTGGAGAATAAGGGTGTATGGAGATTTGATGAACTAAATATACTAACAACTAACTTTGTCCGATAAAAAAAAAATTAAATTAAATATATTTTTTTAAAAATTAATATAAATTTGGTATTCGGTTAAAAATCGAATCAAACCGATAATTTCTGTTGGGTACTTAAGCTCTGATTTTTCTTTATTTCGATTTGTTACACTCCTGTAGCTGCTGTTTGGATTTT
The DNA here is from genome assembly GCA_023678885.1 of Pogostemon cablin. Lineage (NCBI taxonomy): Eukaryota > Viridiplantae > Streptophyta > Magnoliopsida > Lamiales > Lamiaceae > Pogostemon > Pogostemon cablin. The sequence goes on from CM042955.1 coordinate 19,740,123, forward strand.
TCATGATATTTTGGTATAGTTTCTATTATGTCACATCGGATAAATGACATAAAGTATAAGAGATGACAAAACTATAATATCTTATCAATGGATTTTCTTCTTTCTTTTATCTCACACGTTAATTATAGTAAGTTGTAGTATGAAAGATGATATTTGAAAATTTAATAGGAAATCTCGCGTATAGTATAAGTGCAGGAATATTACTCAAAACAATAAAATTGTAAACCGTAAATAAATAAAAAACGAAATAAACATTAATAGACGTTTATATATGATTGAATAGACAGGTGGGTCAGTGATGGTGGATGCGGGTTGCTTCGGGAGATGCAAGAGAGATGAAGACTGCAACGTTTCAAGAGTTGCAAAATTCTAGTTTAATTAATTTAGTCACTAGCAATAAAAAAAAAAAAAAATAGAAGAATAAATCCATCCTCATTTGTTCGCCTTATCATTAAGTCCTAGCAATCAGGATTTATGAGCAAATGTAGTTTTCAATTATTACTTGTTATGATCCAAATAAAAGTGATATTATTGGTTAATAGTAAAAAATAAGTAAATTATTAATTAATAAATGTTTGTTATGACCCAAAGCCTAATATGTTTGTTTGAGGTTTATACATGTTTTAATTTGAAAAATTATGGATGGTGGTAATTTATGTTTGTTTTGAATTTTGATAAAATAAAATATGTTTTCACATTACTCGAAATAAACGAGTCAAGTCTAATACTTTTTGGTTGTTTCTGATTTGAAGAACTGAAAATTTTGCCTTATTTTTATTTTTGTAAAATTTTAGATTGATACGTTGGCATATGTCCATATTTATACGTTAGGCCATAGTTATAGAAAGACGAGTTACAAGAGGGATCAAACCCAGTGTATTATCCATAATTCAATCCATGATTTTAGCAAATTCCAAATTTATGCGATCATTCTAATCACTCTTTAACTCTTGAACTCATCATGCATCAAATCAAGCTAATATCAAATTCATGCATCATTCAATTCTTGAACTCATAAAGCATTGAATCATCATTATTATTGAAAATTAAGCTAATATCAAAGTCACGCTCATGCATAATTTAATTTAGCTTGAACTCATGAAGCATGGAATCATTATTACTATTGAAAATTAGATCATATCAACACACAAGCTAACAATTAAAATCATACCTCCTTTGAACTTAGGAATTAAGTTGGACATAATATATATAATCTTGCATCCATTATAAAAACAAAAGCCAGAAATAGAATTATATATTGATAGGCAATGACCATATATACCTGACAAGAAATTCAGTTCAGGCTATATCAAACCAGGACTAACCGTGAACTTGAAGTTACATCCTGAGTTCTTGGCAGAGTCAGCCGTGGATTTGCGAATGCGCTCAACGTCCAAGTTGTCGAGGGGTTTCAGCACGTAAACTGGAATCTCGTTGAGGTGCTCACAGTTCTTAAGCACAAGATGCCTAAGACAAGGAAATGTGTCGGTCGAAGCCTCCCAAAGAACCAAATCTGCAATGACTATAAGTGGGATTTGGAGACTCTTAAAGACATAATCAACAGCATTCCATTTTATTCCTGTGAATGCATTGTCCTTCAGCTTGATCACTTGGAGATCACCAATCATTGCCACTGTAGACATATGCTTCCAATCGAGGAATGTATTCGCTAGTGTCAGTCTCTTGAGTTTGAGAGGAAAACATTGCCAGTAGGGAATGCTCTGCAATCGAGTTTCAGTTAAAACTTGATATATCTTTAGCTTCTCGAGTTGAGTTAGTTTTTCCAATGACATGCTTTCAAAGAGAGTGGCGAATTTGCCGCGAATACCCAACATCTTCATGTTGCTAGCCTTGTTTACAAAATATTTGCTTTCATGGTAAGCACCTCAGAGTTGGTGTCGATAAAGATGGTTTGCAGGTTCCATAGCTGAGAAATAGGGTCAGGAATTACTTTGAGATCAGCAATACACAGAACAATGTACCTCAAATGACTCAACTTGGTAATCCCTTGAGGAAAGTGAATGAATCTGATGGATTTAGCCTGCAAAATCCTCAGCTTCAAGAAGCTATCAGACATAACAGAGTGGTGCTCTGGCTCCAACCCCATGACGTCCTTTCGGAAGCATATAAACGGCCGGACACGAGGCCCTGCTACATTTGTAGAAAAGAATTCAAGGAGGTCAGAATGGACGCAGAGACGATGGACTTTCTCCATCTTAGCAACTAATGCTTGCTTATCTTCCTCCATTTTAAGCTTCACGTATAAATTCAGCACCGAAGCTTTAGATATGCAGAACAAACGTATCAAATCATGCACACGACAGAGCTTAGCTTCTTTGCTTAGATTCGCTTTGTGAACTATCAACAAATTTCTACTATAAGATCATTCAAGATATCCTCCGCCACCTTTTCCAAAGTTTTGTTTTGGTCAGATTGTATGAAGCCTTTTGCAATCCACAATCGTGTCAACATCCAACATGTGAAAACATGCAGGAAACACTCCTAAATAAAGAAAACAATCTCTTAGACGTTCAGGCAGTCTCTCATAAGCATCATCGATTACCTTCATCTTGTCTAGTTTCCCATTACTAGCAATCTCCGATTCTAGTTTCAAGCAGAGGTCTTTTCCCATCACCACTATTGTCGGCGGCATTCCTTTACACCCATGCCCTTGTGGTGGCATGATATGCTCTCGACTCGTTATCAAGACCTTACCTTTGCCATTACTATAAGGCAAGGTGTTTTTTATCTCGTTCCAGTGTTCCTCCTTCCACACATCATCCATGACCAACAAGAACCTCTCTCGTTTCAAGCAAGCATAGATTTCGCTCGATAACTCCTGATTAGTCTTTGTGGACAGATCTTCGTTGACACTGACGAAGTGCTTGATCATTTGGAGAAGTACGTCCCTGTTGTTGAATCTCTTGGAGAAATGAACCCAAATGCGAATAGGGAAGGCGTAGCTTATGCTCGGATGGATGAATATCTTCGGAGCCAATGTTGTCTTCCCCAACCCAGGCATGCCAATAATGGAAATAATGTCTACTTCCTCTTGCTCTGCCAAGACATACCCAGTTATTTTCTCTTCTTCATCTTTCAAACATGCAACTTTCTCTTGGTCTCCCAAGGATACCCATTTATCTTCTCTTCTTCATCATCTTTCAAACTTACAACCTTTTCTTGTCTGATAAAAGGATCCTAAACATTATTCTAACGTAGATTAGAACCGATCCCATCACAATAGAGCTCTTATGAATGCAACGAAAGAACCTCTCTATTCACTCCCTTTCACTCTCTATCGATTGAAGCTTGTGATCACACACACACACACTTATGAATGAATTGAAGAACAACAAAGCAAGTATAGTGGTTCGGCTTCAAAAGCCTACATCCACTCTCAAAGATGTTGAATCTTATTGATGAATTACAACTTGAAGAAGGGAGAACTTCTATCTTATGAACTGATAAAACCCTATCTCATCCATGCTCACGTTTATATTGAATGATGATCAGCTGCATGCCACAGGTTGTTAGTTGGTTACAACATACTAACTCCCTCAGCTCTCCTTTCCTTTCCAACTGATCACCTTACAACCATTTGATCATGCATGCAATCCAATGGTTCATCCTTGTGCCAGCTCATCAATCCTTACCTTATGTATGATCAACTAGCTTTACCAATCTCCACCTTCCAAGTATGAACTACTATCACACGTATAAACCTACCATGCATGTGTCTATACTTTCTAACAAGAGCAATTACTGATTGATAACACAAGCCATTTGATGAAAGCGGGAAATTATATGAGGTTCGTTAATCACAAAATAAATTAATGTGGTATTTAAAAAAAAAAAAAACCGTTGCATGTTTGAGAACATCACTGAATTCCACACAAGGATTTTGACACATTGTATTCGTTTATGATATACGGCCTTCAAGAATTATAAAGATTAAGAAGTCAGCGAGTTTAAACTATAAAACTATAAACCGTCACATATCTTTATAAAAGGATACAAAATAAATAGTTAGAATATTAATTTAGTCCCAAAACATTTCTTTTTTCTTTTTTAGTTAGAATATATTTTCTAAAAAATATTTACACAAAACCATACACAATATCAATAACTTTACAATACTACAATATTATAAAAAAGGCCACGTGACCACTGGGCTCTTCATTAAAGTGAATGACCCATATATGTTCGATTCCCTTAGGAAACTTCGAGAAAAAAGGAGTATGGGTGCTTGGTGAATTAACTACTAACTATACTAACAACTAACATTTATTGATTAAAAAAAATGCTCATACTAATATACCTACTAACTTTACATTAATATATTACTTCTCTTACATCCCTACACATTAGAATATTAGACTCCTTAACCAACGTGTAAAAAACAAACGCTCACGTTTCAACGGCACAGAGAGAGTAAAATTTTTATGAGATTAAACCACAAATTTGTTATCGAAGTGTCACTCGTTAGAGAGTTTACATTTTGAATGTTAAAATGACGCCTCCTTTATTTCACTCTACTGCTGTCCAACTCCAAATCCCAACATAATCAAATTAAATTAAGTGACAACTTAATTAAAACATACTCCTATTTCACATATTTCTTGTAAAGAACTTAAAAGAGTTTTTTTTTTTTTTAATTATAAAGCAAGAAAAGTGCAGGAATATTTTAAGTAATTTAATAAAAAAAGTGGATAAAATTATTATAATAGGTGTAAAAAGTGAATATTAAGTATATTGGTGTATGCTTAAAAATAAGTATTTTTGAGAAAGTATATAATTATAGAGAAAATAATTAGGGTGGAACCGTTTCAGGTATGAAATTGGCCTTTAGTTTTCTTTTATTATTATTATTATTATTATAATAAGATAATTATATCCAACCATTAATTCTATGATGTACTTTTTTTTTCTTGTGGGTTATGTCTTATTAATTTAATTAATTTTTAGGATATATTTGTAATTTTCATGTTTTTATTTTATCCGTTTAGTATGTTTAATATTAATCTTAAGGATGAAATTACAGGGTTTATGGTTTGAACCTAGAGTTTAATATTTTCTCCATCTGGTCCAAAGATTTATATTTATTTTTTTACGAAAATTAAGGTATAATATTTTAATGAAATGTGTAGTGAATTAATATATATATATATATATATATATATATATATATATATATATATATATATATATATATATATATATATATATATATATTAATGTATACAGAAATATTTGTATTTATTATAAAGAGAAATATAAATTTTATGGTGGGACGCCTAGAATGAAATTGCTAAATGTTATGATGGGATGGAGGAAGTAATATTTTGAAGGGTGAAATTACATTCCTAGGGTTTACTTCTTCCTTTCCATGAGTAATGTTATATTTAATGCTTGCATGAAAATTAAAGAATATTGCATTTTAATATGTAGTGGATTGAGAGAATTAATATATTATTTTAATGTATAGTGAGTATATGTAGTTATAATAGTGGTTTATGTGAGTAGCATGAAGATATATTTGTGGAACGCTCTATTTAATAAAATGTAACTATATTTATGAGACGGGTATGTTTTATTTCTATTAATATTAAGGTTACGATTATATTTTAAGATTATAATTATAATTTTGATCATAATTAAAATTAATAAAAAAGGAATTGAGGGGAGCCGTTTCATGGAACCAATCCTCAACTATGAAATGGAGTATTCCATAAAGTTAAAATCATTTTGATTCCCTAACAAAACAAGAATTCATTTCAGTTTTCAAGAAGTTAAAATTTTCAATTTCATCTCACAACTACTGATATTGCTCGATTTTGATCTCATTTTCACCGGAAAATTGAATTCTTGCCGGAATTAGACATGTGCATGTCACTTGAGGTAGAAAATTAAGGATTTCCGGTAGATATATTCCAAGTGGCATTGAAAAGTAATAATGCGACCATCTTTGCAAAGTCAGAGAGAGATGTTCCATATTTGCAACCATCTTTCATTTCTTCATTTCATTCTCTCTCTTCTATGGATTGTCTCTGCAGGCTGTTCTTTCTCTCTCTTCCTACTTTTTGCATCCGAAGCTCTGTTTCATGAATTCGTGTATCCGAATTTCACAGCTTCCAATCTTAAATTCGATTCTGGAACATTCTTGTTCTTCCCGAATGGCACATTCAAAGCTTCCATGTTCAACCCTGGTGCTCAGCAGACAAGATTCTCTCTCTGTGTCGTCCACGTCGAATCTAACGCCGTTATATTTTCCGCCAACCGTGATTCTCCCGTTTCAAACTCGGGTTCGTTGGTTCTAACCGTTAACGCAGGGCCGGCCCTGAGCATAGGCAAGAAGGGCGATCGCCCAGTGCCCCAAATCTTAGGGGCCCCAATTCTTACATGTGTAGTATAGTTTATTGTAATAAAAAAAATACTTTTACCGTGATTTCTTTATTTTTTTTAATTATTTCTTTATATTTTGATTGTAGTAATATTTCATTAATTATCTCTTATTTAATTAAACTTTCATAATATTATCTCTTTCTTTTTTTAATTGTTTTTTATTTAATTTTAACGTTTGAGCTCTTTCTTTTTTTAATTGTTTTTTTATTCAATTTGACGTTTGAACTCTTTCTTTTTTCAATTGTTTTTTATTCAATTCTGATTGTGTTTGATCTCTTTATTTTTTTAATTGTTTTTTATTCAATTATTATCTCTTTCTTTTATAATTCTTTCTTTAATCTTAGTAATCTATCTCCTATATTTTTAATTAAACTTGATAGTTGATGTCGTTCTTATTTCAAAGTCTTATTCTTTTTTTCTAATGTAATCTTTTTTTTAATTCTTTTTATTGTGATTTGTTTTTTTTATAATTCTTTCCTTATATTTTAGAGTCTTACTACACCTGTAAAATCTAACCCATTAAAATTTAAAACAATCAATCTCCACCCTTAGATTTTAATTAGAAACCAACTTTTTAATTTATGTAATTACTATTATACCCTAAATTACATCATTAAACCCTTAGGTGCAGAATTACACTATGTTTTGATAAGTACATTTCTACTAATCTACCTCTTAATTCTAATTAATTCTAATTCTAACTCTAACTCTAACTCTAACTCTAACTACTTATTCCATCAACCTCCTAACTAATCTACTTCTAATTCTTTTTAATGATATGACAATATTTAAAGAATAGAGATCATATAATAATACACGATAGAGTTTGAGATAATATTTATAATAAAACATTAAAACTAGAGACATATAGATGGAGAACTATACTAAAAAGTATCTCAAATTTTCTAAAATAATATTTTCTAGAAAAATTTTATTAAATATATTATATTAGAAAATTACAAAAAGAAACTTATTAATACTTTTTTTAAAATTAAATAGGGCCCCTTTGTAAATTTCGCCCAGGGCCCCCAAAATCTCAGGGCCGGCCCTGTGTTAACGGCCTCCGTTTAACGGACGATAACTGCGGTTTGAGATGGTCCGCCCCTTCTCTCTCCTCCCCTGTTTCTGCTCTCCACCTGCAAGAAAATGGAAATCTGTTTTTGCTCGATAGATCCAACTCGATAATCTGGGAAAGATTTCTTGTTCCGACAGACACCATCATGATTGGACAGAGGTTGTACGTCAACACCTTTCTGTCCAGTGCAATTTCCAATAATGATGATCTATCGACGGGTGATTATCAACTTGGTTTAACTTCTTATGATGTACACTTGTTCTTCGATGGAGGAACCTCAGTTAATACAAGCTGTCCATGGATCCGACCGCGTTCGTCAACTCGCTCAGCGCGTTCTCTGGTGCCACGTATGATAATGCCACTAGAAATTCCTAATTTTTTTGACTCACGTGACATGCACATGTCTAATTCCGGCAGAAATTCAATTTTCCGGTGAAAATGGGATCAAAATTGAGCAACATCGATAGTTGTAGGACGAAATTGAAAATTTTAACTTTTTTGGGACTGAAATAAAATTCTTGTTATGTTATGAGACCAAATATGATTTTAACTCTATTTCATGTGTAAATTCTGGAGCTCGTTTTCTTATTGAGTCTAGCTCGAGCTTTGCTTGAATAACAATCCTACTTACCGATTTGGGGTGTTTGGACTGGGGTGAAGGCAGGGATGTTTTCAAGGCTTTGGCCATTTCCAGCATTTGCTTGATTTTATCTTGCCTGAGAGTGTTCACTTCTTCTGCGAGATTGAATTGTTTACTCAGACCCCGCCGGACCTGGCTCTTGCTCCTGGTCGCAGCGGTGAGCCACGAGTCGATGGTGTCTTCCACCTCGTAAATCAGCTCCTGCACGTGCCTCTCATTGTTCTCCAGGATGTTCTTAACCTCCTCTACATCCTCCTTGCCGGCTTCTGACATAACATCAGTGTGCCCGTTCATTACCGCCGTCACCTGTTCCAACAATAACCACACCGCCGCCATCTGATTTCTTTGTCAGTGTAACTATTGTATTCTTTACGCAATACATGATATCCTGTACAATAAATACGGAATACATCCTACACTACAACCAAAGATTATTCTGTATTCCTTAAACTATACAATGATAATAAGAATACATTCCTTCTTTTCTTAAACTATACAAGGAATGAATATATTCCTAACTTAATGCCATAAAATTGAATATTAAATATATAATTTATTTTAGGCAAAAGCTCCTGCGCCCGGGGACACAGAGAATACTCCGTGTCCCTATGTGAACACAACCATTTTCCCTCCAATCCTATTTAAATCTATGTATTGTTAGGGTCCTAAATTGCAAAGGGGCATGGAAATTGCAAAGGCGCACGGAATGTGCTCCGTGCGCCCGGGTGCATGGGAGCCTCACTCTTTATTTTATGCTATCATGATTGATATTTCCTTTCTTTCCTCGATCTGTATTTCATGCATTAATACTTAAAAAAAGAAAAATTATGAATTAATAAATGTTTGTTATGATTCAAACCTATAAAAATGTTTATTTGAGATTTATACTTGTTTGGAAAATCATGAATAGTGGTAATTTATGTTTGTTTTAAATTTTGCTAGAATGTGTTTCAACTTTATGTTAAATAGACGTATAAGAGTGGTGATATGTCAAAGAATATTAATTGATGTGGAGAAGGAGAAAAAGAGAGGATAAATATTAATTGAAGAAAGTATGTAGGAAGAAAAAGAGATAATAAATATTAATTGAATAGAGACGTATGAAACGTGGTGGATTGAGGATTAATATAATTTATAAGTTTACACATGAGAGATTTTTAATAACTCATCTAAAATATGTATGTGTTTGGAAACCCTAAAATCAGTTTTCAAAATTAAAAAACAAACATAACCAAGTCTAATACCTTTTTGGGTTGTTTCTGATTTGAATGTACTGAAAATTTTGCATTATTTATATTTTTGGAAAATTTAAGAGTATATTCTAAGATGGCAATATATGTATATATGCTTCCGTTGGTAATGTCCATATTTATGCTTTAGGCCATCTTGAGACGGATCAATTGAGTACATTACCCATAACTCAACCCATGCTTTTAACAAATTCCCAAATTTGTGCTATCATTCTAATCACAAGAATGCATCATATCAAGCTAATATCAAAGTGATGCATCATTCAATTCTTAAACTCTTGAATCATCATTACTAGTGAAAATTAAGCTAGTATCAAAGTCATGCATAATCATCATCACTATTGAAAATTAGATCATCAACATACAAGCTAACAATTAAAATCATACCCGGCCTCCTTTGAATTTAGGAAGTTGGACATTATAATATATAATCTTGCATCCGTTATAAAAACAAAAGCCAGAAATAGAATTATAAATTGCTAGGCAATGACCATATATACCTAATAAGAAATTCTGGTTCAGGCTAAATCAGGACCAATGATATATTATTATTGTATGTTGATGATATATTGATTGTTGGCAGGAATGTTTCAAGAATTGACAGGTTAAAGAAATAGTTGAGCAAATCCTTTAATATGAAAGATTTGGGGCTATCAAAGAAAGTCCTTGGTATTAACATCACCCAAGATAGTGCAAATAAGAAGTTGTACTTGTTACAGGAGAAGTATATTGAGAAAGTGATTGAGAAATTCAATATGACTAAAGCTAAAGTGGTTAGTTCTCCTCTTGCCATTCATTTTAAGCTTGGTGCTCATCATAGTCCTTCAACCGATGAAGAGAAGGAAGCAATGAGAAGAGTCTTATATGCTTCAGCCGTGGGAAGCTTGATGTATGCTATGGTGTGTAAGAGGCCAGACATAGCTCATGCAATTGGTGTTGTTAGTCGTTATTTGTCTAATCCGAAAAATGAGCATTGGAATGCTGTGAAGTGGATAATGAGATATCTATGAGGTACATCTAGTTTGAGACTCACCTTTGGAAGTGAGAAGCCAAAGTTAGTTGGCTACACAGACTCAGATATGGGATCAGATGTGGACACCAGAAAGTCAATTTCTGCTTACCTAGTGACATTCGCTGGTGGCGCTGTGTCATGGCAATTAAGATTGCAAAAGTGTGTTGCACTCTCTACAACAGAATCAGAGTACATTGCTGCAATGGAAACATGCAAAGAGTTGATCGTAGTCATTTTCACCTACATTTTAGCGTCTTTATTTATTTATTTTTGGATGTTTTTATCCATATTTGTGTTACTTTTGGTGGAGTTATTGTTATTTTGAGGAATGTGGTATGATTTGATAAAATTATGTAAATGAGCTTAAATATATGTAAAACAGTTCAAGAAATGGACAAAAACGGAGTCGGGAGCAAAATGGAGTCGGAAGGACAAAGCCTGCTTGTACACGGGCCGTGTGTGGAACACAGCCATGTAACAAGTGACCGTGTATTGTCATCAGAAATTGCAGCTCGCCCAGGATGATGGCCGTGCGTTGCTGCACATCCCGTGTGCGGAGCAAGACCCTGTAAAAAGAAGTCGTGTACTTACATCAGAAAATACTACACGGCCACGACCAAGATCGTGTAATGCAGCTCGAGCCGTGTCAGGAAGCACGCACAATACGTCAAAGTAGGTGTGCCCTACACGGGCCGTGTAGTTACAAAAATCTGTGCAGTTTTGAGAAAGTTCTGGAAGCTTCTAGAAGGTCCATTAGTGATATAAAAGGATGACTTGTGCGAATTTTTGGGGGGAGATCAGAATTGAAAGCAGTTACACACACTCCACACCATATTTCCTCACACACTAGATCCATCAATCCATCTTTATCCATTCTTCATCCATCCATCTACACTTGACTTCCTCCATCAAATCCACCATCCAAGTGATCAAGGAAGTAAGGAAGATTGAGATCACAAGAAGAAGAAGATCTCCATTGAAGACCTTCAAAGGGGGAATCTAATTCTAATTTTTTGACTTTCTTTATAGTTGATCATGGTTTGTAAGGATTTTAATGTCGATGTTGAATTTTTTGTGACTATGAGAGACTAATCTCCTTTGTAAGATTAGCTCCATGATTGGTGTTGTATAATGTAGTTTTTGTGCAAAATGATTTTAATCTTGAATGGGCTTTGTGTTATTTCTATCATTAATTGTTAATTGCTTGATATGTATGATTGATATATGTGATTAATTGTCATGGGCATGTGATTAGATTGGTAGATCAATTATATGCTTAGTTTAGTTCATTGAATCATTTCATCATACACCTCATGTGCATTAATTTAGAATGAGATAGGTATATCTTTCTAGATTTGGAACCCTTTGATAGAACATTTGATTAGCTTAATCGAGAGATTAGTTAATTAGATGAGGAGACCCAAGCCATTAGTGAATTCATAGTACCTTAAAAGGGAATATTGCCTATGATTTAGTACCTTGTTAGGGAACTCGTAGAGTAATTAGTACCTGGTGAGAGGTGTTTACTTTGGTCTTGATCCTTTGTGCTTTTGGGAACCTTATTGAGGGCCTACATCCTATCCATCTTGGTAGAGAGTTTAGATGGAACTAGTGATCACTCCTATGCCATGTCTATGATAGATTATAATCAATTGCATGATTACTTTGTTATCTATGCTATGATTGTTGCTAATCTCATCCTTGCATCATTTGGAACCCATTTATCTTGCATTCATTTTATCTTTATTTCTTGCATTAGTTTAATTGCATTCATTTGCATCTATCCTCCTATTCCGTCATTTTTATAAAATCACGATAAATTTGAGATCGCTTAAACTCTAGTACCTTCTTCCCTGTGGTTCAATAAATTCTTTAATTGGTCATCCCGACTATAACGACCAATCAGATGTGTTATGGTACAAAAGGTTTATGGAGGAGATTTGACTGAAGCAAGAGAGGTATGTAGTATTTTGTGATAGTCAGAGTGCTATCCATCTCAGCAAGAATGCTGTATTTCATTCAAGATCGAAGTATATTCATGTGAGATATCATTGGATGAGGGATGTCATCAATGATAAGTTGTTTGAGCTTAAAAAGATTCATACATATAATAATGGTGCTGATATGATGACGAAGGCATTGCCTAGAGAGAAGCTCGAGGTATGTCTTGTAATAGCCGGAATGACTAGTCTATCCACATAATCGAAAAAAGAGAAATTTGTTGGGTTGAATTTCCAAATATGTAGAAGAACCCAATAGCCAACAAGATTGAAAAGCCCAAGTAGGCCCGATACTTAGTGTTATCTTGTCTAGAAAGTCATTGAGGGAAGATAAAAGAAAAAAGTGGACAAAAACGAAATTCACGTTTTTGAGAGAGAATCCAGTGCAGTAATAATGCCGAGGTAATAATCAGAGTTTCAACCATCAGATCGAGCTGAATTTTGGTCAGCATGTTCGGAACTATTGGAAGTACATTCTGAATTATGAGATCGTGTTTGAAACTTTGTGATGACGGAAATAGAACGAAAACAGAAGCAAGTTTTTGGGCAATTTAGTTATGCGCAGTCGAGGGGAAAGAGTCGTTTCTCACAAACTAACCGTTGATCAAACTGTAATTTGAAAAGCACGTTCATGACTCACAAGGGTAGATTCTGGACGGTGGAGATCGGGTTCTGAGGTTCCTACAGTTATGAACTTTGAACATCAGTTGGTGTAGTTGGGTGAGGTCTTTCTAATCTCGTTGTTTGTTATCAAGTATTGAGTGTCTTGATACGTTTGGGATAGAGCATCTGTGGTGGAAGATTGTAACTCTTTGACTTTTGTCTCATAGTGAAGTTTTTGGTGGGCTTCGATCCCATAGTTTTTACTCCTCACATTGAGAAGGTTTTCCACATTAAATTGCTTGTGTTGTGTGTTGTTGATTACTTATTTTATCGTGCATCATATTATTATAATTGTTTCCTGCTAGATTCACACAAGAGATGAATAATTGATCATTCCACTGCGTATACAAATAATTTATTATTTGATTATTCGTGTGTTTATCCTTGACTTGTTGGTAGTTTTCTCAACACACAACTTTAATCCCCAAGTGTGAAGGATATCAAATATAGTTTCGAAGGTGACCAAGTTATTATCGTACCCAAGGGACGGATAAATATCAATTCAATTATACTCTAGATTAATTAAGACTATTTGGAAATATAATAATGTTGAAATTGAGTAGGAACTATTAATCGAAATAACAAAAGAAAAGATAGAAGGTTGTGGTAAAGTAAGATGATAGGTAGTTCGTCAGGTCATCCGGTTTCATTCATTAATTCATACTTTTGTGTGTCGATGTCCGACTCTGCCTTGTGGTTTATGGACGCATCACTAACCCATGCAAATCTACTCTATAGACACAAGTAGATAAGCGTTTGACACGTGTGAATGTCATCGGAGCAAGATGTATACTTTACCCCCCTTTCTAGGTACTATCATAATCAATTATTTCCCGTGCACTTCGTACTCTAACCCGATTTGATCTCCCTTTATAGGTACTATAAAGTTATACTCTTTATCCTACTTATTAACTCGAATATGATTCAATTAACAAGTATTAATATAAGATAGTTCTAATAAGACTTCGGAATCCCTTCACTTAGAATTATAACAATGAACCCTGCTCATTAGTGAACGCACTCAACCAATAACCATGTTATGCATTCAGACTTTACACAACGATTATTGATGCACAAAACAACTATGAGTATGGATTAAAAATGTGCAATCTTATATAAACTAAACCACAAGTAGTGTTGCACGGAGTATACACACGAAATACAAATTTAACTCATGAAACCTTCATAACCCTAGAGCTACCGAGTGGCTCTAGCCCATGATTGATCTAGGAACAATCATGGTTAGATGGACCGATCTTACTTGAACCTCCAGCGGAGCTCTGTCACAGCCCTCCGGATGGTGGAAGATCGTCTCCTCCAATCCACGTCTCCTTATCTCCTTATGATTCTCGATCAAAAAGCTCTCTTTTCTTGGACTGCATGAGCCTTCTTTTATACTTGTAATCACGTCTCTAGGGCTTGGAATGAGCTTTTCAAGTGATCCCACGCGTTTTGGCCTCGAAAAATCCGGATAAGGTAAGTTTCCGCACGTAGGTTCGACCTCGTCAAACAGATCGAACCACTGGCCACAGGTCGAACCCCAAGTCGAACCCCGCTACTGGAAGAATTCTGCACTGGTTCGACCTCTTGAACAAGTCGAACCTCTCAGGACTTGGTCGAACCCCAGGTCGAACCTCATCACTGGACAATTTCTGCTCTTGGTTCGGCCAACCATCAGATCGAACTCCCAACGTCGTGGTCGAACCCAGCTTCTCACGAACTGGTTCGGCCATGGTTCGACCTGATGAACAGGTCGAACCCCTCGAGTCGTGGTCGAACCTACTTCCTGCACTTCTCCAACACTGGTTCGACCTGCTGGAGAGGTCGAACCCTCCTCCAACAGGTCGAACCCACCTCTTTTTTGGGCGGTTCGCATGGCTTCGACTCCGTCTATTCGATTCTTGGCACTTTCACTTCGATTTCGCTGTTCAAACCACTTAAAGAGCTCCAATAACACCTGATTCATGCTAATTCACAATATGTATAGGTTTTTCACCTATTTCCTCCTTCAAACTCTCCAAAACTAGCACAAAATATGATGCTAAACTCGTGAATGAATTTACACACTCATCAAACCCCCAAACTTACATGTTGCTTGTCCCGAGGCAACCAATTTAAACCACAGGAGTCGTGTATAATTCAACAAGATCAAGTACAACACATATTACACATGCCACTTCATTAAATCAAACAAGAATTACTTGCATAATATATTTCACTCATGTAAAATCAATCAAATCACACACCATTCGGAGTACTAAGTAATCTAGCTCACAAGATAAGTCTTTACTCTCTTTCGCTCACGTGCGTGAGGCACTATAGGCTAGTATAAACACTCATATCAATTCATATTCACGCGTAACCATAAGCTTGGCAAAGGTCTCAAAAATCAACTCACATCAACTTAATACTAGGATCACAAAGGACTTATTTTTAGGTTGTAATGTTGGCTCTTTGGAAAGGGTAGAAAAATTTGGACATAGTGACTTAAGACACTAGTAGAGAGTTACCTTGGAGGTTCTTGATTTCTCATTCGCCTTCATATTCTCCTCCAATTCTTCTCTTGCACTTGCAATTTTCGATTTTCCTTCTCTTCCTTGCATCAACATCATTCTTCTTTTGATCGCTCGGGTACCAGTTGTAGGCACTACCCTTCTCGAACATCATTCGGCTGCTTTTTAAAACTTCAAGCCCCATGTATAAGCAATTCGGGGTACCAGTTTCAGGCACTACCCCTAACAAGATTTAACCATGTACTTTTCTTACTAAACCTCATTCCATCTTCCTTTTCTTCTTGCACACTTATTCACCTCACTCTCTCTACCAATGAATAGGGTATTTACAAAGCTCAAATAAGGTAAATAAGGCTCTTTTATTTGGCTTGCCAAAGAAAAAGCTTTTAAAAGCTCAAACAGGGCTACCAAAGGTTTATAGGATCATTAGCAAAGGTAAAATTTGGCTAAGTGACTCAATTAATCAAAAATGGCCTAAGATCATGTCCTAATATTTCATCAATTGTAAGTTTTACACAAGACGCCAAGCCAAGTTCTAGAATACGTTCATACGAATGATTCTCTCAAAAATAAATTATCATGATCAAACATGATAGAGGCTCAAATCCTCACATAGGTAAATCAATTCCTAATACTCCTCATAACACATAATCAAGATCAATTCCTCATGAATTCCACATACTTATCAAATTATACATGCTCTTTCAATGAAAATAAACACGTGAACACATGAATGCACAGAATCAACAGCCCATATACAAATCAATCATACAAGATCAACTATATCAAGTACATGTCACTCACACATGAATCACAGAAGGATGAGATTAAGAACACACTTCTCTGGCTTGGTTCGACCTTGATTCGGTCTGTGGAAGAAGTCGAATCAACATTCTGAACATCTTCTCCTTCGGTTCGACTTGGGTTCGACCTGCTGACCAGGTCGAACCATTCTTGCTTTGGTCGAACCTATCTTCTGTAAGTTTCCTGTCACCGGTTCGACCTAGGTTCGACCTGTTGAACAGGTCGAACCAAATACGTCGTGGTCGAACCGCACTTCTGGAATTCTGCTATCGCTGGTTCGACCTTGGTTCGACCTATTGATCTAGTCGAACCATCTCTCCGGACAACTTTTGTACCACAGTTCAACTTCCTCAGCTGGGTTCGACCTCCTGGCACTGGTCGAACCTACCCTGGCTTTGGTCGAACCAACCTTCTAAACTTCAAAACTGAGTGTTCTTCAATCCCTACACACTTCAAACTTCAATACGAATCATTAGGTACCAACTAGAGCACAACTTCATCAAAAATTGTTCCATAAAATATTATTCATGAGTAACTCTGCAATACGAAACAACAAGAACACCACGGAACATTAGGCAAGTTGTAAAAAATCGTCACAACAAAATCGATTAAAATTTCAAATATGGCGCAAAAACAACTCCCCTAACAAACATCACGAAGAAAAGATTATAATATCGGTACTTATCAAGATAAGTACATCACACCCCTCAAACTTAGTAGAAACTATAGTTGAAACTAAGTTTGAAAAGAGATGTAATTGCCGATAAGTAAGCACTTCAAATATAAAAATTTCTTACTCACACAAAAGAAATAAAGCATTAAAACGGGAGGGAAAGCCCCCAACAGGCGCTCATGTTTAACGTCGGAGAGTCACGACGGTACCACTTTGAAAACTACTTGATCAGAGGACGGTCTCATCGCATCCTCACCTTCCAATACTTTCTCCCCCTCTTACTATCCTCACTTACCACCTTACCTTTCCTTAGCACCATACGATCAGTCGAATCTCCTTTCTCCAACTTTCTCTTCTCATTCCTGTCAATCTTCCATTCAATTGTGGAATCACTCCCATCACCATCAAGATCAAGGTTAGGACAAAATTGATTACTAAATAAAGAATGAGAGAAAAGATTTTCAAATTTGTGAGTAGCCGGTGGTAAGTTAGGAGGCTTCAAGTAGGCATCCTCTTTCTTTACTTCCATCGGAGTGCTCTCTCTCTCCAATGGCAAGTATGTTTTAGTCCCTTTCACTTCTTCAGCCTTCGATTTTTCCAATGCATACCTGGCCTCATCCGAAGCAAGTAAGTTCTCAAGATATTCAATGCATTCATCATTGGATAGACCATCAAGCTCTGTAGTGGAAGAAGTAGGAGACTCCATCAAACATTTCTCAAGAGGATCCTTAGACATCAAAAACATATCCTCCTTTACAATCTCCTCCATCACGTCAATACTATGACACTGAGACTCCATGGGCATCTTCATTGCTTTGTCTAGATTGAATATCACCTCTTCTTTATCCATCCGCAATCTGAGTTCCCCTTTTTGAACATCAATCATAGCTCCAGCAGTAGCAAGGAAAGGTCTCCACAAGATTAAAGGGATATTATCCTTGTCATCATCCATCTCTAGCACAAGAAAATCCACAGGAAATACTAGTTTATCTACTTTGACGAGAACGTCTTCAATAATACCTTTTGGAAACGTCATCGACCTGTCCGCCAATTGTAGAGCAACTGTTGTAGGAGTTAACTCCCCCAAACCAAGCTTTTTAAAGATAGACAATGGCATCAAATTGATGCTTGCCCCAAGATCACACAAAGCTCGTCGTGCCGGCCCTTTTCCAATATCACACAAGATAGTGAAGCTTCCCAGATCCTTCATCTTTTGTGACAGCTTCATTTGAATGATCGAGTTGCAATTCTCAGATAAATTCACCGTGTCAACTCCGTTCAAGCTCCTCTTCTTCAACAATATGTCCTTAAGGAATCGGGCATAGTACGACATCTCCATTATTGCTTCCGAGAAAGGAATGCTCAAGCTTATCTTGTTCATGATCTCTGAAAACTTCTTGAACTTCTCTTCCAATCCCTTCTTCACGAACCTATAAGGAAACGGTGGAGGTATCTTCGTTTTGGGAATCTCTCATTCATCACGATCAACCTTCTCCGCTTTCTCCTTTTCGGCTCTCAATCGCTTGGCTCTCTCCCATTTTTTCTCAGCTATGATCTCTGTACTTTGCTCATTCTGAACCACTGGAGTCACATCAATATCATCGGGAGTGTTCGGAGTAGGAATAAACAAGTTTTGGACAGGTTCGACCAGGGTTCGACCTGTTGAACAAGTCAAACCAGGCACGTAGTGGTCGAACCGTCCGTCTGGAATGTTGTTCTCACTTCAAAGTTTAGGTTCGACCTGGGTTCAACCTGTCGGATAGGTCGAACCACTACCCCCTTGGTCGAACCGACCTACTGTACTCCTTCCGCCCTCCGGTTCGACACAAGTTCGACCAGATTGATTAGGTTCGACCTGGGTTCGACCTGTCAGATAGGTCGAACCATGCATGTCGTGGTCGAACCGTTGCTGTGATAATACAGGGTACTCCAAGTTGTGTGGTTCGAGGTAGGTTCGACCTGATGTCCAGGTCGAACCATGCTTGCTTTGGTCAAAACCATCATGTGGAAAAATAGAGTGCTGTGAACGGCCTGGTTCGACATAGGTTCGACCTGTAGGCCAGGTCGAACCATCTGCATGTTGGTCGAACCGATGCTGCAATGCCTCCTGATCATGTCCAGTGTATGGGTTCGACCTCCCCTGTGTGGTTCGACCTTCAATGTTGGTCGAACCATGGTCGAATCTTCCCCTAGACATGTCCAAATTTGATTCTGACCTCATGGGTCCCTCGTACTGCGTTCCCGACCTTAATGTGATGGCGTTGCAGGATCTTGGATTCTCAATACTCTGAGACGGAAACTTCCCCTTCTCAATAGATTGAGTGAGCTTGTTCACATTCTCTGCTATTGTTCCCATCAACAACGAAAGGTCCTTGTGATGATCATCAATCTTCTTCTCTAATCTATCCTCAAGGCGGTTCACTCTTTCATCATTCTTCGCCATGTACCTGTTCACCGTATCCTCGAAATCAGGCTTCCCTTCTTCCACTTTCGCACCCGGATCAACACCCATAGGAGGTTGAATTGCATTGTTAGGATTGCTCCAATAAATTTCCAGCCTCGTAGGCTGTTGATAATTACCCGTGGGACCACGATTGTTATAGTTCCCCTGGTAATTCTGGTTTCCTTGATTCGGGTACCTAGTTCCTTGAATACTTTGACCCATGGCGTAGTTCGCCTCTTCCAATTCCTCTTGGATCGTTCCATTATTCATCATCTCTTGCTGCATGATTGGTACTCGTTGAGATATCTCGCTGATCTGCTTCTGTTGAGACTCAAGTAGCTTGTTGATATTGGACAAGCTCGAAATGATCTCATCATCTCTCCTTGTTTTCACCATTGCTTGTTCAACCTGAGCTACCTTTCCAAGGACATACGTACCTCTAACTCTATCAATCGGCCAATCCCTCGAATTCATCGATATGTCTTCAAACAATTTCTCGGCCTCAACGGATGACTTTGTAAGCAATGCTCCATTAGAAGAAGCATCAAATAATACTCTTGATTCACAGTCCAATCCATTATAGAATATACTGATATATTGGGCTTTAGATAGCCCATGTTGAGGACACTTCCTTAGCATGTCCTTGAATCTATCCCATGCTTCATGAAATTTTTTACCTCCACCGATAGCAAATTGGTTAATGTCTTGCTTCATCTTAAACACCTTTGAAGGTGTCATATACCTTTCCAAGAACCTTAACTTCAGTTGCTCCCAAGTGGTGCACTCAGCTGCGTTGATAGTGTCGTACCAATCTCTCACCTTTTCAGTAAGCGAGAATTTGAACAAGAGGATCTTCCTAGCATCTTTATGTTCTCCTGCATCTTTTTGAGTACTTGCATAGCCCAAGAACTTGTTCAGATGCTGCTGCGGATCCTCGAAAGACCCCCTGAAAAGGAGTTTATTTCTATCATGCTAATAAGAGCGGGATGAAGATCGAAAGCTGCATTCGTTCCCCTTGCTCCTAGAAGCCTAAAATTTCCAGCCCCATTGTTTCTGAAAACCTCTCGGATGGCTAGATTATCCGGATTCGCTGCCATGTTGACTGTTTCTACTCCTGAATTAACATCAGTTGTAGCTTCAATCGTCTGCGAAATCTGCTCGTCAACTTCAACTCTAAAATTCAAAGCTTCAGTTGGATCAATAGTCTTTGCCTTGCTCTTCTTCTTCTTCTTTCTTGACGATGCTCCGATTTCAGGATTGTAGGGTTCAAGTTCACCTTTCTTTGATCTCGTGAGCATACACCTAAAAAGAACTAGAATTCAAACAACAAAACAAGTTAAATAGCCCTAATAAACTAGAAATAATAAAAAGATATTTTACGCCGTCCCCGACAACGGTGCCATTGACTTGTTGGTAGTTTTCTCAACACACAACTTTAATCCCCAAGTGTGAAGGATATCAATTGTAGTTTCGAAGGTGACCAAGTTATTATCGTACCCAAGGGACGGAAAAATATCAATTCAATTATACTCTAGATTAATTAAGAATATTTAGAAATATAATAATGTTGAAATTGAGTAGGAACTATTAATCGAAATAACAAAAGAAAAGATAGAAGGTTGTGATCAAGTAAGATGATAGGTAGTTCGTCAGGTCATCCGGTTTCATTCATTAATTCATACTTTTGTGTGTCGATGTCCGACTCTGCCTTGTGGTTTATGGACGCATCACTAACCCATGCAAATCTACTCTATAGACACAAGTAGATAAGCGTTTGACACGTGTGAATGTCATCGGAGCAAGATGTATACTTTACCCCCTTTCTAGGTACTATCATAATCAATTATTTCCCGTGCACTTCGTACTCTAACCCGATTTGATCTCTCTTTATAGGTACTATAAAGTTATACTCTTTATCCTACTTATTAACCCGAATATGATTCAATTAACAAGTATTCATATAAGATAGTTCTAATAAGACTTCGGAATCCCTTCACTTAGAATTATAACAATGAACTCTGCTCATTAGTGAACGCACTAAACCAATAACCATGTTATGCATTCAGACTTTACACAACGATTATTGATGCACAAAACAACTATGAGTATGGATTAAAAACGTGCAATCTTATATAAACTAAACCACAAGTAGTGTTGCACGGAGTATACACACGAAATACAAATTTAACTCATGAAACCTTCATAACCCTAGAGCTACCGAAGTGGCTCTAGCCCATGATTGATCTAGGAACAATCATGGTTAGATGGACCGATCTTACTTGAACCTCCAGTGGAGCTCTGTCACAGCCCTCCGGATGGTGGAAGATCGTCTCCTCCAATCCACGTCTCCTTATCTCTTTATGATTCTCGATCAAAAAGCTCTTTTTTCTTGGACTGCATGAGCCTTCTTTTATACTTGTAATCACGTCTCTAGGGCTTGGAATGGGCTTTTCAAGTGATCCCACGCGTTTTGGCCTCGAAAAATCCGGATAAGGTAAGTTTCCGCACGTAGGTTCGACCTCGTCAAACAGGTCGAACCACTGGCCACAGGTCGAACCCCAAGTTGAACCCCGCTACTGGAAGAATTTTGCACTGGTTCGACCTCTTGAACAAGTCGAACCTCTTAGGACTTGGTTGAACCTCATCACTGGACAATTTCTGCTCTTGGTTCGGCCAACTGTCAGATCGAACTCCCAACGTCGTGGTCGAACCCAGCTTCTCACGAACTGGTTCGACCATGGTTCGACCTGATGAATAGGTCGAACCCCTCGAGTCGTGGTCGAACCTACTTCCTGCACTTCTCCAACACTGGTTCGACCTGCTGGAGAGGTCGAACCCTCCTCCAACAGGTCGAACCCACCTCTTTTTTGGGCGGTTCGCATGGCTTCGACTTCGTCTCTTCGATTCTGGCACTTTCACTTTGATTTCGCTGTTCAAACCACTCAAAGAGCTCCAATAACACCTGATTCATGCTAATTCACAATATGTATAGGTTTTCCACCTATTTCCACATTCAAACTCTCCAAAACTAGCACAAAACATGATGCTAAACTCGTGAATTTACACACTCATCAATCCTAACCGTTATTTTAAAGATTAAAATATCCGTTAACAATAAGACATAAATATCCATTTAAAAAATTATAAAATTAAATTAAAATTAACTAAAAATTAGGACGGTTCATCACAATCATCTGCCTACTCCACCTTCCTCACCAATTAGCGGTACTGCCGACTACCTCACAAATAGATGGGCCATCGTCGCCATCAAGCTCTGCACCCGCCATCGTCGCATATTCACGACCCCCACCCACCGACAGGCCTACTGCATACAAATCCTGATTCATGCTGGAAACTGCTGCAAGATTTTTTGGAAGCAATCAAAGATAAATCAAACCCTTCGAATTTATTTCCTGCTTTTGTCGATGCCAATGGGCTTACAATGAGGAGAAAGTTTCCCGGTAACCATTTTTTGTTCTTAATCTCAGATACAAGTAATGATGCCTGCTTCTTTTAAATATTCAATCAGATGGAAATCATGATCAGCAAATGAAAATAATTATTAATATTATTTATTTAATATTAATTCCACATATAAAAGTGGATGAGAGAGAGAAGTAGTTATGTAGCGGCAGTTCTTGATTCCCATCCTTTGGGAATAAATATACTGTGCCATGCAGTTGTCCAAAGGAGTTGACACGCATTACAGAACGCAAAGAGGTTCATACATTCAAGCGCAAAGCACAGAACATAAGAATGCCAATGCGTTTAAGAACACAAATAATGCAGAACGCGAGTGCGTTTTTCGTCTCTCGTATTCTCTCCTGAAATCACACACAAAAATCCAGTCGTCATATTCCAAATTAATACACATTCGTGGAAAATATAATCTTCAACCCCGTGTTGAAGATTTGATCCAGGGATCACAGTGTATCAACGTGAGTGCCAACAGGTTCGAGTACCCTTCTGCTGCAACACAATCCATTGGTGAGAGGTAATATGATTCCTCTCTATGCATGTTGAGGGATGTGTGTTTCCAACATTGGTATCAGAGCCAATGATTGGTACTTCGTTTTCCTTCTCTGGATTTCTTGCGTTAAAGTTTTTTGCTTTTAATTTTTGAAACATTCTCACATTATTTTGTTTGAAGTTATATGATTGGTGAATTGTGTGACTTTGATGAGTTATTTATGTGAGTATGAGGCAGATTAACTTCGTTTCCAGTGTATATGTGTTAATGACGTTGTGATCCACCATGAAACTTGAAAGTGTGATTTTTTCGTTATTTTTTCGTGCAAGCAAAAGCATGTTTTGTTTATACTATTGGATAGGTCTCGTCAAGAGGAGTCCGTCAGTATTTTTGTGTATTTTTTTGCCTCGTAAAACTCAAGTTATGAATTTTTGAAGTTTTTTTCGAAATTGGGGCTAAACTGCAAAAGTTCAGAAACTTCAGGGGTTGATTTTTGAAAATTCGATAAAGGTTAGGGACTTGATCGTAATTTTGAAAAATCTGAAGACGGACCGGGTCAATCAGATGGATCCGGGTCAGACCCAGCAGAACCAGGTCGGTCCAGTGGGTCAACCCGTGATCGGAGCCACCGGAGAACACGGTGGCAGGCGGAGGCGCGTGGCTTTCACACTCCGGGTCGGCGTACCGACAGTGGCGTGTGACTACCACGCGCCGATAATGGCAGAGGTGCGTGTGGTACACGCGCCGGCAGCTGCCGTCTCCGGTGGAGGCGCGTGTGTTGCACGCGCCGGAACTCAGACTGCTTCTAGCCGCGCGTGGCGGCACGTGTGGGCGCGTGGCGGCCAGTGGCGGCTGCTGCCGGCGCGTAGGAGCGTGTGCTGGCGCGTGGATGTGTTCTGCCGACGCGTTGGGCACTTGCGGGCGCGTGCAATCGTTTTCCAACCACTGTTTGATGTTTCCGACGTGTTTTCGATGCATTGAGTCCGATGGTGATGTTTTCGAGAATGTTTGACATCATCTATAGTGTGTATGTGTGTTTTTGCTTCATTTAATGATATATTTATTGAATACGAACCTACGGGGTGGCTATTTCGTTGTAATTTTTGAAGAATAAGCACCTTAATATGTCATTTAATTATAAATTCATGGTGTTAAGTGTTGTTAGATTGTTCAAAACTCATGTAGCCTATGAAAGTGGTAGCCAAAGTGAGTTGGACTGATTCACTTGTGAATATACCTATTGCATCTTGGAAAGTTGTTTCCATATGCATTAAATGGAGAGGAAATTCATGTGATAGAGTTTGACTAACACTGGTATGTTTATTTTTGGTTGCTCGTTTTCTCAGAGGTATGTCAGGACGGGGAACAATTTCAGAGGAAGACATTAGGGCTAAAGATGAAGTCCTCCATGAATTCTTGAATTATAAAATGAAGCCTACACACAACATAAGGGACCACGCAATTATTTTGTTTGAACTCTATAACCAGATGATGCGCTTGATTTATAGCAAAACGATTCCAAGTGATGAGTATTTTCAAATTACTAGTCCTCAGACCTGGGCGAACACTTTGCCTTCCCACCTACAAAAGGATTTTTGGGCTCAGTGGGAGACTTACCAAGTGAAGCCTAATGGTTATTTCATTATGCTTGATATGGTCGATGCTTCTAAGGCAGAAGATAGGACACATGCACTGAGATCAGCCTGCTTGAGGATGGGAAGGGTTCGACATTCTGATTTTTTGAGACTTAGTGGTCGAGACAAACGTCAGATAAAGAATCCTCATATAGATCCTCTAGGTCGAGCTGTCTTTAATGTGGGGACTAAAGAGTTTGATTGGGAACGTTATTTTGAATCTAGCGATAAATTAAGAGATACAATCGATATTTATCGCTAGTTTTATTTCCATTGCATTTCTAATTGGTAACTCAGGGAGTTCATTAGAATTTTATGTTCATGACTTGTCAGACTTGGAGTTTTTGCTATTGTGGATGATTATTTAAGTTCAATTTATTAGTGGCAGTTCATAATTATTGTTAATTACTTGAACCTTAAATGTGTTTTACGTTTTGAAATAAGAATCTAGTATTATGACACTTGATGAGAATGATGATTAGTAGTCTCCGAGCTATTTTTCGAGATCAAGTCTTGTGTTATTTATTGAGATGTCTCTATTTGGCTTAACGTAAAGCTTAATAAAACATAATTAACATATTGAATCGCTTTAATCTCTATCAAAGAAATGAGCTTCGAAATCTATTGTCGCTGAGTTGAACAAAGGTGAGAAACTCATTGGTGACTATTATGACTCAAGGCGTGGTATGTATTGTATGAACAAGATGTATTGGATGCTATAAACCAAGTGATGACTGATCCAGGTGCAGGTTTATGGAAACTAAGAGAGACGTGACCAAGAAGTGTACTAGGCATGGAAAAGTAAATTCCATTGCACGAGGTATTCTTGTAAGCTCAGTAATCGATGCAGTGATCCATGAATGTGAGCAACAACCCACCGCACATGATATCTGGTGGATCTGCGTCAGATACAGTGGTACATCGGTTACAAGGCTTAGGCAGTAAAGTTCGACACTTTCAAAAGGAAACCTAATCATAAAATTAGACAAAATCTCAGGGAGATATCTAATATGATTATCGATAATACTGCCGGTCATATACTCTATGATGAATAGTAAATCTAAGCCCTGTTCTACTCTTTACCTGATCGTTGAAAACGTCTCAAATTCAACTTGACGCATTATAAAAGAATTAAAATTTTCAGTGATGCTTCTTGTCATGTTGAGTTAGAAGATGAGAGGCTCGGAGCCTCAAAGCCTTCTTCTGGGAGCTTCTATGGCAGTTCTACTTCTAAAGGAGCTTCAGACTTCAAAAGAAAAAGAATTGGAAGAAGAGAAAGAAGGAAAGACGATCTGATGGTGATAGTAGTAAGCCTGACAATAATCCAACTACAAAATTGATGAACGGAAAAAGGAAAACAAGCGTGACAAAAAGAATAAGAAAAAATAAAAGCAAGATGCCATGTTACAATGGTAGTAAGCTTGGTCATTTTGCTCGTGAATGCCCTGAGCCCAGGAGGGTAAAGGTGAATTCATCTTATTCTGTTTTGTGTGAAATTAATGTCTCGAGTGCTATCTTGTTGTCTGATTCTTATCCATTGAGGATTATAAACTCAGGAGCAACGAACCATGTGACGAGAGATGGAGGAGCTTTTGTAGATTTTCACCATGTTCCAAATTGGGACTAGGTGGAAATATGTAGGAAACAATGCACTAGTCGAAGTCAAAGGACTTGAGACTTGCAATTGGACCTTGACGATGGTCCGAACTTTATCCTACATGATGTTCTATATGCTCCGGAGATCACGCTAAATCTAATTTCTATTTCATTTCTGCGTAATTTGGGTTATGATGTATTATGGTCTAAAGGCGCTGTGGTAATTAGCATTAATGATACTTGTTGTGCATCTGGACATATAACTGATGGCTTTATGGTTTTTATATTGTAATAGAATGACGTTTGGTATTTATGATGATTATTCATATTCGCTAAATGCTCGTTCTTCTAGTAATGCAAACGTGAATGGTGAGTTTGGCATGCTAGATTAGGTCATATTGGGGGCAAGATAGGATGAATAGACTTGTGAAAGAAGGATTATTGAATCTTTCTTCTAAAGTCGAATTATCCAATTGGTGTATTCGCCAGGAGTAATCCAAATGGTGCACCCATTATCTTGCTAGAAAATGACTAGAAAACTTTTTGGTAAAGCTATTATGTCTTAATCTCCAATAGAAATAATCCATTCTGATATATGTGATCCTGTAATTATGAGAGCACGAAATGGAGCTCACTATTTTATTACGTTCATTGATAATTATTTAGTCTTGACATCTCTAACTCTGAAGCATTGGATTGTTTTAGACGATACTTGAGTGAATTTGAAGACGTGAATATCTATCAGAACAATTCAAGGAATTTTGTAATGAAAAGGTGTAATCCAACAATTATCCATTCCTTTTACGCCTCAACACCATGGTGTTGCTAAAAGAAGGAATATGACTTTGTTGGAGATGGTGAGATTCATGATGGCATGCATTGTTTGCGGCAGCTTATGTGCTTAATCATGTGCCTTCCAAATTAGTTGCTTCGACTCCATATGAATTTCGGATGGGTAGAAACCCAACTTGAGTAACCTTAGAGCTTGAGGATCAGCAACTTATCTACATGATTCATCGAGTCAGTATGGAAAGTTGGATCCTAGTGGTAAACATTCTAAGGGTTATGTGTTCATAGGAACTCAGGATGGCAGTTTAACTAAGACAGAATCACATAATGCTCATTTTCTGGAATGAAATTTCCAAGTAGAAGGGAAGGCATCAGGGATGCTATATCTATTTTCGAGATAGTAGAAAACTAATACCTACAAGATCCAAGTGGGAGTAGTGGTTTAGCTGATGGTGTGGATTTTGATAGATATTTACGGATTGAGGATTAGGTATTTTGTCTGCAAAAGACCATCATCAGCTATCTCGGAAAAGTTCTAGCTAGGAAATATGTGCCATTGAAATTGAAAATTAAAATCTTTCTCATGTTGATAAGGAAGAGCCCTAGAAGCTTTAACTTATCCGGTAAAGGAGAAATGGATGAAAGCGATGATAAGATGAGATGGAGTCTGTGAAGTCAAATCAAGTTTGGGACTTGTAGATCTTCCAAAGGGACGAAAGACAATTGGGAATAATTGAATTCTCAAAATCAATAGAAATGTTGATGGCTCAATAGAGAGGCATAAAGCTCGCTTGGTGGAAAAAGGATATACTCAACAAGAGGGTATAGACTATGTAGAACTTTTTTCACCTGCAGTGAGGCTTTGCCTTTATTCGTCTATTGTTGGCTATAGTGGCTGGTATGGATTAAGAGTTACACAAAATGGATGTTAAGACCATTTTTTCTCAATGGAGAATTAGAAGAGGAAATCTAAATGCAACAGCCTGTAGGATTTATTCTTCAAGGTCAAGAGGATAAAGTTTGTAGATTAAAAAAGTCGATCTATGGACTCATACAATCATTTACACAGTGGTATTTGAGGTTTCTCACAATGATTATCTCATATAACTTCGTTATGATAAATGAAGGCCACTGTGTTTACTTTAAACGGTCCAATGGTTAATGTGTGATTCTATCCTTGTATGTGGATGACATAGCAAAGAGTATCTTGAAACCATTAAAAGGTGGTTATCTTCAAACTTCAAAATGAAAGATATGGGTGAGGCAGAGTACATACTTGATGTGAAGATCCATAGAGATCGTTCAAAGAAGTTATTAGGTTTGTCTCAAGAGTCTTATACCAAGAAACTTTTAGAATGATCCGAGATGGACACCTGTAAACTTAATGATACTCCTATTGTGAAAGACAAATTATTGAGTTAGCAAATATGTCCCAAGGCTCTAGATGAGAAGAATAAAATGGCTAGAGTACCATATGTCAATGTGATTGACTGCAGATTATTCTTTCTGTTATCACTGAATGGGTATACAGACGTTGACTGGAGTGGTGATTTAGATAAACGTAAATCAACTCCCGATTATGTCTTCTTGTTCAATGATGGAGCAATCTCATGGTGTAACAAGAAACAGACTTCATCTGCAGTTCAAAAGACTATTTGGTTGAGAAGATTCATGAAATATTTGGAGGTCTCAAACACTCCAGTGGGAGCTGTTTTAATTAATTGTGATAATCGGGCGGTTATTGCTTACACAAAAGACCCCAAATATCATGAAGAGATCAAACACATTGATATGAAGTTCAATTTTGTTAGAGATATTATAGATAAGAAGAAAGTGATTCTTACTTATATTTCTACTCGTTTGATGTTAGCAGATCCTTTTACTAAACCAATTCCTAGAGATGTATACAAAGTACATGTAAGGGATTAGGTTTGCAAATGATTTAAAACGATGAATTGAATATGTTTATGTATGTTAGTGGAATAGTTAAAAGTTTAACTATATACATGTTTATATATTATATGTGATGGTTCATATATAATAGTATGTCGGCAAGTTATGATTAGCTCTCTCATACGAGCAACCGCATCTGGCTCAGTGAGAGCGCAGAGATGAGGTTACAATAGTTAATGTAATCGGGATAGATTTCACCACAAATCTGATCCAACTTGTTGTAAAGCTAAATCGACGGAGATCCTATACGTTGGAGGGAGGATATCCGGATTAAGTGTATGGGATACTCTTGAACTTTGATTTACACAATGTCTAAATTAAATGAATACGACATACGCTTTCTTGGAAGGAAGTTAAAGACATTGTGACATGTGTTTTAGGAAAATGACATTTGCTAAGTTGACCCCAACAGGATTGAGAAAATTATCCCTATTTTCTCAAAAGTATGAGTCCTTATCTATTGGTTACCCTTATGACTTTCTACTCTATTCTAAGTCTTCACTTTGGTGTTGCTACTTTAGCATGCTACCAAAAGAGCTATGGTTAATAACGGCGATGCGGTACATGTCTAGGAAAGCAGCTATAGTGGGAGACTGTAGATACTTAGTAAGATGGGAAAAACGTCTTAATTTAACATATACTATTGTGATTCATTGACTAGTCAATCAAGCAGTGTCTTGATTATGAATACATAGTTATTTTTGCAAAAGGGTTGAATATGCTCTGACAAATTCAGGGATTGAAAAAGAGATATGTCAACTTATGTTAAATGTTCAAGAGTTCTGGGGTATAACGAGCTAGTTGAGTTTCATTGATAAACTGGTTGAGTTGCTATATATCTCTAACAAGTGTATAGCGATTAAAACTCATATCTCGTGGGTCACACGATGTATTAATCTGTGCGGGAATATGATTCATGAAGAAAAAGAGTCAGGTGACTTTCGACTTCATATGTGAGTGGGAGATGTAAATAATTATTAATATTATTTATTTAATATTAATTCCACATATGAAAGTGGATGAGAGAGAGAAGTAGTTATGTAGCGGCAGTTCTTGATTCCCATCATTTGGGAATAAATATACTGTGTCATTCAGTTGTCCAAAGAAGTTGACACGCATTACAGAACGCAAAGAGGTTCATACGTTCAAGCGCAAGGCACAGAACATAAGAATGCCAATGCGTTTAAGAACACAAAGAATGCAGAACGCAAGTGCATTTTTTCTCTCTCGTATTCTCTCCCGAAATCACACACAAAAATCCAGTCGTCATATTCCAAATTAATACACATTCGTGGAAAACATAATCTTTAACCCCGTGTTGAAGATTTGATCCAGGGATCACAGTGTATCAACGTGAGTGCCAACAAGTTCGAGTACCCTTCCGCTGCAACACAATCCATTGGTGAGAGGTAATATGATTCCTCTCTATGCATGTTGAGGGATGTGTATTTCCAACGGCAAATAAAAGGCAGCCAATGTCTTTGTCCACTGTCCATTCTCATTGTCCAAATTACCCTACTTGACAAAATCGTTCTGTGATGAATGAGACTGACCGCAAACGCGAGGCACGCCATTTCTGTCGACCGTCTAACCCTCACCATCGTTAACCACACATGATTGGAGGGATGGGCAAGACTGAAAGATGAATTCTTGTGTTTGAAGATTAAGATAGGAATGTGTTTAGTAATGTTTCTATACATATTAATAGAATATCGGGATATTTAGTAAATGGGGTACGTTAATAGCCACCCCTCGGGCTTATTGATGTGGGCGGCCGGACTACTGAATTTAATTAATTTCTGTTTTGTATTATTTATTTTTTTGGGTAGGTCTTGCGTGAGACCGTCTCACGTATTGAAATAGTTATTACTTTCGCTATAAATTGTATTCAATTTTACTATAAAATGTTATCACTTTTCATTTACACTATAAATTATTCATGAAATTGCATTATCACTTTTCATTAATTCAGTATCATTTTTCGTTATAGAAGTTATCACTTTTCATTCGTCTCACGTAAAGGCTTACGTGAGACGGTCTCACACAAGTTTTTGCCTATTTTTTTTGTTTTTGTTTTTATTTTGAAAATACTGAATTTAATTTAAATCCTTATAATATTTTTTATTTATTTTTAAAGAATATTCTTTTATATTTATCTTATTTAATTTGAATTAATTATTTTAAAAGACATATCTCCCATCCACAATTAAGAAATAAATATTTAATATATATTTCATACTCCCTCAATTCCGTTCAAGTCACTCATCTATTCTAATTTGGTGTCATTTAATATTCCACTTATTAATTAAATGACACTGTGTATTTAAGATGTTTTTGTTTGGAGGGTTTAAAAAGGTGGGAATGTGTATGAAATGGAATATGATGTTTCTTTCATAAGTATGACACCATCCTACAGTGTTTCATTCCAAATAACTTTCACTCCCCTGCAAAATGGTGGAATGACTTTCGTTCCATTCCAAATTACATGCTTATTTTATATTTGTATTTTTTTATTCAATAAAAATTAATTCTGAAAAATTTTCAAATATTTATTTATAATAAAAGATCATCAACATAGTATTATTATCTTGAAAATTCATAATAAAAAATAAATTTTGCTATATTTTTTAATAATGATTTAACATTCCAAATACCATTAATAACTATGATAGTAATTTCCTATCATTAAACAAACAATATTGATATGAAATACAATTCCATTACTATTCCTTTCTACTATTACTATTATTATCATTCTGATTCTTTCTAATAAACCAAATGCTCTCTTAATGTTACTTAGATTAATGCCATATACCCAAAGGGTTTAATGACTAATGGTAGGGTATATTTTTATGTTATGAATACCAATTAAACATGAAAAGTGGAATAAGGAATTCAAGTTGCATTCTCAATTTAGGCGTCCCATCAAAAGCACACCGGATCTTCTACGTCATTTTCGTGCATTATTTTTTGTGCCACATGCATGTTAAGTGATTGACACGTAAGAGGGGAAATAAATCCAACCATTGTCCTAGGGTTTATGCACTAGTGTATATTTTCTCTCTCCCACATGTCGTCCATCTAACAGTGTGGCATAGGAGATGATGTAACCAAATGGCACAGGGAATTCGAGCCGATCCAAAGAGTCGCATTTATTTTTTTACACAGATGAGACTCACACACTCCCACTAATACAATTAAAATATGGGACTCACACTCTCACTAATACAACTACCCACTATATATTAAATAATACTTCTTAATTCACGTACAAAAAACAAGATCCTTTTTGAGTGGGATGGAGGAAGTATTTATCGAAAAAGGAATTTCAAATATAAATAAGATTTTAGTTATTCATTTAATAGTATATAAGATTTAAAAAAAAAATGTGTATTTGTATCTTAAATAGTTTATAGTTTAGTTTAATTTAATGTGATCTCACTCTTTTTTTTTTAATATTGTGTGTTTGTAGTTTCATTTTATATCTTAATTTTATGTGCTGTGAATTTTTTTAACTTTGAGGGATAGCTCGGTTGTTTGGTTGAATTCTGACAACACTTTGTAGAATTCGATCATGTAAGTAATTTGAATAATTTTGAAAATATTCTGGAACTCTTCCTTGATTAATTATGTAAACGATTTTTTTTATTAATATGAATTATCATATTATATTGAACATAAGCATTTTTTATCTCTTAAAAATTGTATATTAAAATATGAATTATTATGTAGTCTTTAAATATAAGTCTTTTTCCAGTTCAAACTTTGAACTTGTATTGAGCTGTAAATGAGGAATGATGTATAGACCTGCATATGTTGATATATTATTCTTTTAAAAATCCTTTTGTTGTATTTTCTTATTTTGAACATGAGCACAACTTATGATCGGCTCTTTTTAAATAATACTCAAGAGAATCTTCACACTTTCCTTATTTTTATTATTATTATTTTTTGAAAAAAATATCTATTGTATGAGCAAACAAGAATTTAGTACTACACCCACACAAATTTAATGTTTGGATGCTTCTCGCCGTTTGTTATGGTATTTGATATCGATCAAGAAATTGATGAAATAAGAGGTTAAAGACGTTACTCGTAAATAAAAATTTATGAAAAGAAAAAATAAAATGAATATCTTATTAATTCTAAGCATGAACGTGAATTTTGATTACAATTGAGATCTTCTAAATCTATCAATCATAGAAAAGCGAATTTAGAGATAAGATTACTCTAATTAAATTAAAATGTAATATCATCATAATAAATAAGTATATCTCAAGGAAGTATTTTATAAATATTATGTATATGTAATATTTTTATTTTTATTTTTGAGTGTTACAACCATATATATATATATATATATATATATATATATATATATATATATATATATATATATTCCGAAGTGGTTGATCACACAACACAAACCGAAAAAAAAGTATACAATAGTTTCGATTCCAAGAGTTTATCTTTCAAACTCGAAAATGTGTTCATCAAAAGTTATTTTCTTGGCGTGCTTCATGTTAATGATTATGGGTTAGTAATTTATTCCTATCATTTCTTAAATTCCCCAATAAAACTCAAAATATTTATCTTATATGAAGGGGTAGTTTTGCATGAGATTATCTCATGATTTTTTTTTTTATATTTTTAATTAGTTATTATTTTTTATAAAGAATGTTATCGGTGGCTACTTCTCGATATTGCGCCAATTTGAGTTTTAAACTCCCGGATACTTATTGTTGGATTGTATACTAAAAGTCTAGCTTTAGTATGAACAATGTTATAACAATATTTGAAATGAGAATCATTGATCAAATGATTGCATCTTATAATTTATTTTATATGCATGATGCAATAGTCCATTTACTTTATACTGTAGATAATATGTTGTGCGACAACACGCAGAAGATCATATTATCGGTTTCCTTATAAAGTATAATCAGATGCTCACAACTGAGATAGACGGGGACTCTCTATCGGTATAGTTGTAGTGTGGTTTGGTATTAGCTTGTCTTGGCTATAGAATCACATTAGTGCACTTGTGTGTATTGAGCAGGACCGCTTGAGATCGTTCGACTTATACTGACTTATAGAAGAACTTGATCTCTGTTATTATGGATGTCCGTACTCTTAATCCCTATACAATAACCTCGACACGTAGGGCAGTATGTATTTCTTTGATTCATCAATGGGTGAGATTTATAAGTATTAAATCAACAAACTCGGTGAGTTGGGAAGTAGTGCTGTATCTATGGTGTGCTGTTGATTGTAGAAGGAATCCATGTCCGACATAGGTTGATGATGTCCCCTTGAGGAGCTCATAAGGTTTATCATGTAAATCTTGCAAGTGGATTAATTTCCGGCATGATAAAAAGGTTGAGTGGTACTACTCTTGGATGAGATATTAATTAATTTGAGTTGTCAGTAACTTAATTAATTAATGGACATTGTATATCTTAAACATGGGGAGACTGTCGGGCTTATAATAAGAAGGAGCCCAGAACATAATTTTGGGATTGGACGGGTAGTGCAGTAATAATATTTTAGTGGACTATATTATTATTATTGGATTTAATTAAAAGCTTTGGGCTAAGCTTGGTTAATTAAATTCAATTGAGGCCCAGCCCAATTTCTCCTCCTGGTCCCTGCTGTAGCCCAATATATATAGTCATCTCAGCTTCTGGAAACCTAACTTCCTGCGCCTCTTTTGACGTGAGTTAGAGAGAAGCAGATTGAGAGAACTCTGGGGATTGTTGACCACCCAACACCAGAGTTGACTTGGGACATACAGCAGAAGATCAAGAGGTGTTCTTCTGCAGTGATTCAGACTCTACATCAACCCTGAAGTACGGTAAACACATTTTTGCTTCCGCTGATTTTGTTTGCCTGTCAATCCTAACGGATCACGTTGAACCGCACGATCCAATTGCCCAACAATTGGTATCAGAGCGATGGTTTCGTGGTGATACGTGAATCGTTTGAAAGGGCTTATGTGATCATATGTTATATTCTGGTATTAATCACATTGAAGATAGCATGTTTTAGGATTTGAATAATTCTGTATTATTTGTGAAATCCTATGATTATCAGAATCGATGATATTGTGTTTGTTTATTTACAATTGAATACGTTTTTACACACACTGGATTCTGACTTCTGGATGTGATGAGAATACACCCTGGACATCATAAACTCACACGCCTGCACGGAGAATGACCACTGATCGAATCAGAAAGACTGTACGGCGTGGTTGGTGGCTGAGACCACGGCGGCTGAGCATCAACGATGGTGGCGTGATTGGCGTTGACCGCCTGATGGATATCAGATGGACGTTGACCCAGAAGAATGACGATCGGAATCGATGATAGGCGCTGGAAGTGGCGCGTGTGAGCACTGCGCGGCTGATGCGGGCGGATCCACAGCGATCGGGCGATGAGTGGACTGCTGCACTGCAATCGCGAGGGACTCGCTTCGGAAGTACGATTCTCGTCGCGATGCGTGAGGGCTGATGGGCAGTGAACTGTCGGATTGTTTCCGGCGGTAGCTGTGGGTGCGGCGCGGCCGCTGGCGGCTGTGTTGGATTGTTTTCGGACGTTTGCTGGGCCGTCGATGAGTCGACACACTGGCAGCTTGCTATCGGCGATAGCGGTACTCGATTGAAGTCGACGGTAGCGCCGATGGTTCTGCTCGACGGCGGTGCTGCTGGAAGTTCCGGTAATGGATGGCGGCATCGGCTTGATCAAATTGCGATGGTGCTGTTCCAGGCGAGCGAGTGCGGGCGGCGGCAGTCTCCGGCAGCTTCCAGGCGAGCGTGAGCGGCGCGGGCAGCGGCAGTGGTCGACGACAGGCGGGTGATTCAACAGGCGCTGCTGAATGACGCACGGCAGTTGGTCGCCAGCGGCTGGCGGCTGGCGGTTGGAGGACTGACGAAGCGGCTCCTGTGGGCTGTGGGTGCGTCGGCCGGCAGCGGTGGTGCCGGGTAGCGCCCGTGTTGACTCGCCGTGTGGTTTCAATTGCGGCTAGCAGGAGTTTTAGGGCAAAGGTTTTGTGATGGGCTGATGGGCCAAGTTATTGGGCCTATCCTCATTTTTTTAATTAAAATGGAAATGGGCTGCATGGGCCTGATTTATTGAGGTTGGGCTTCGATAATGGGCAGCATGTATAGGCTGATTTTAATTTATTGGAAATGGGCTGCTGGACCCAAATAAATTATTGGATTAGTCTTGGGCTCAATTTCAGTTTTTAGTTAAAGGCTGCTCAATTTTAATTTGGTTTTGGGCTGTTGGCCCAAATTTAATTAAAATGCTTATGAACTGTTGGGCCCTAACTGCTATATTTAATTAATTGTGGGATAAATGTTGGGCCTGATTTTAAATATTAGGCTAGACCTTAATGCAGAAATTGGCAGGGTAGATGGGCTTAATTATTTTTTAATGGGTTGCTCATTTTATGCTAATGGTGTTTGGGTCAGCTGGGCCTATTTAATTGATCCAACATATTTATACAATTAATTAATGTTATATAACTGATTAATTGATTTATTATCAATTATTGTTGTATATGTGACAGGCATGTTCTATGTGATTTATTTATTTAAATTACTGTTAATAGAAGCATGCTAAGTTGTATATTTTATTTCTGAATATTATATGCATGTTAAAAACCCTCGGTAATTAAATAACTAAGTGGGAGAGGGGATTGGTAATAAATTCCCGCGGCCTCCATTATTGGTTTGTTAGCAATGTGAATAGACTTGCGCGTCGGCATTAGAGCCTTCCTCCCCATCGGATGAGTTTATTCATGGATTGCTGGAACAGACTTCATTAAATAATTACGTTTGTAATGTGATGCGTATGAACTTGCGCGTTGGCTTAGACCTTCCTCCCTATCGGATGAGTTTATATGCGGATCATTGGTACAAACTTGTAATTGATGACTATAGGAAGTTATCCGAGCGCGTGTGTACTTCTCCATCTGTAAGGCACACAAGCTTGGGCCGCGGACTTGGGGTCAAATAATGGTGTACACTTAGATTCAAATAATAAGTATCCTCCCCATCGGAGTCACTGCTTTTATTTGCATGGCTAAAGAGGAACCGACTATTAATTATTTTGTCATAAAGTTAGGTTGACAAATGAAATTAATGGGTAAAACCTTCTCTTGTAAATGTTCGAGTTTGTAAACGTCCACACTATCGTGGCTTGCAGACTCACGGTGCTTGAGATGTCGGTGAATTTTATTTTTATATTGTTTTGAGGGAAATAATATAAAAGGATAAAATTCGAAGATTTGATCGGTAAATTTATTTTTGATTTTCTGAATTTCGAATGGTATTATTTCACTAATTGTTAACTAAAAGACATTATATTTACTTGTCCAAAATAAGTTGATTAGAAAAGAATCTTGATTTTGAAAATTACTGTTTAAGAAAATAAAAGTGTGTTCTCACAAAGGACGTCTCATGATGCCGTTAATGTCTCTAGTGAAGAGATGAGAGGTTCATAGAAATATGATGGTCTTATGAAACTCTTCGGATACTTGAGTAAATTAAAAGGCAGAAGATCATGGTTGAATTGATGAATGAATTGGAAAAGCTTGGAATAGAAATTGAAAGGGAAACCTAGATCAATTTATTCTTCATAATTTGCCTGGATGTTTTGAGCAAGTTCTACCTGAAATACGAGTGATTGTATATGGTGGGAAACTTCTGACAAAACATGTGGCAAAGGAAAGCCATTTTCATCATAATGTGAACAAGTTTAATATCTTATTTACTAATGGTTTAAACATGATTAATGATGGCATCTACTGACTCGAAGTATGTAGATACTGGAATCACTAAATGTTTATCACTGAGTAAGGATAAGATTGTTAATAACATGGGTAAAACTACAAAGGTAGTGGCTATTGCAGTGGGAGTTGTTTATTTATCTCATGATAAGAATAAACGATTGATTATGAGAAATTGTCTTTACGTACGTTTCATAGAAAGAATTTAATTTCGATTTCTATGCATTAACGGATGGATACTTCATTTCATTTAAATGACATGGTCATAGAAATGAGGAATGAGGCTATAATCCATTAAAGTACATTGGTGGATAATTTGGATACTCTTGAATCATGCACATCCCACAGATGCAATAAATAGTAATTAAATAATGCATCTTCTAATATTAGTAAGAGAAAGGAACCTTCGCAAATGAACTAAACATACATTTGGCGTCTATGACTAATTCATTTTACTTGAGTAGGATTCAAAAGTTGATAGCCGATAGACCGTAAGGTTTATCTGAAGTGGAAACTATCGGACTTGCGAGTCGTGCTTGGAAGTAAAATTGATTAACTGCCTTTTCAAGGCTGTGGGGTGTAGAGCCAAAGATATATATGTTGGAATTAGTTCATTCTGATTCAAGCGGACCTAATATTATCCAGGCAAGAGGTAGTCATTACGGTTTAACCGTGGTGGTAAATACCTCTTAGGATAGTTAGGAGCTATTAATCAGAAGTTGAGATTAAATCTCAAGTTGTCTACACCGGGCATGCCCCAGCTGAATGGTGTGGAGGATAGAAGGAATAAGGCTCTTATGGTTGTGATTAGACAGATGATGAATTATTTAGAATAATTAAATTCATTTTATGGATATGCCCTAGATACAGTAATTCGTGAAACGTTTGTCTGTATATGGGATATCCTAGAAAAATGAAGGATGATTTATTTAGTCCAAAAGATCGAAGGGTAATTGTTAACACAATAACTAGATTTTTGGAAAAAGGACTATGTAATGAATCACAAACCCATGTATAAGTTGTTCTAAAGGAAGTGAGAGGAAAACACTAAGTATAAGTACCAAGTGTACAAGAGGATATACCACAAGGTAAACTGCAACGCGTGTCACGTCTGATACACAATTACATGTAGTGCCTTGTCGTAGTGGGAGGGTTGTATGACAACCCATAAATATATGTTTGGGAGAGTCGTGAGACTTGATCCCTAGTGAACATAGTATTATCCCACGGATACGACATAGCACTACAAGATTAAAATGCGGAATCTTAGTAAGTTGCAATGTACGTTGAAATAGAATCTACGGATTCTATATTAAGTCTGGGAACTTGTATGACCACTAAATGGTGTAAAAACCATTGCAAGTGATCATAGGAAATAAAAGAGGATCATACGGAAAGGTGAAAATCTTGGAAGCAAAGCTTGTTGCAAAAAGATGTACTCAGAAAGAAATGGTTCGATTATGAGGGAACATATTCGCTGGTAGCTATGCTTAAATTGATCCGGATTCTTTTATTTATTGCTGCTCATATTAAATTATGAGGGACAGCAAATAGATGTCAAGACAGCTTTCCTGATTGGAAGTCTTGAGGAAAACATCTATGTGAAGCAACCAGAGTAATTCATTGCAAAGTACTAATAGCATTTTGATAGTAAGCTTAAAAGTGTCCAGCGATGGACTAAATTAAGCTTTAAGATAGTGAAGTATCTGTTTTGATTAGATAATCCAGTGGCATGGATTTAAATCAATGAGCGGATGAGTCTTGTGTGTTGTAAAGAGTGACGGAAACGTGGTGGTGTTTCTTGTACTATACGTAGATAATATCTTGCTCATTGGAGACAATGAAAGAGTATTATCGGGCGTATGGGTACGGTTAATAAAGCGGTAGTGATGAAGGACTTAAGAAAGGCAAAATACATCCTTTTGATCACGGTAATACGGATCACAAGAAAGGATGTTATGCTTATCTCAAGTTTCATAATATGATACAGTCCATACTCATTTAGCATGAGAATAGACTTACGCGTTGGCATTAGAGCCTTCCTCCCCATCGGATGAGTTTATTCATGGAATGCTATGGACGAAGTTGGATAACTATTTTGCTGTATGCAGAACAGTGGGTATCAACGTAACCCGGATCAAGAATGATGAACTGTAGTAAGACATATATAAAGTGCCTGAGAAGGACTGGAAATTATATATGAACTTACTGGACAGATTCACTGCTTCTTGTGGATTACGTAGATTCGGATTTTTTAGTCAGATTGGACGGTAGTAAATTCTCCTCAAAGGTTATGTGTTTAACTTTAGGAAGTAGAGTCATAATGTGGAGGAGTATTATATAGAAATATATTTCATACTCTGGACTCCATCATGGAAAGATGATAAATTGGAGCCTATGAGGCTGCCAAAGTATCTATATGACTCTAGAGACTTCATGATGGACTTTGAAGTGTTTCTAAGTTTGCCCAAGGTAATCACAATTTACATTGATGATATTGGTGCAGTTGCAAACTTGAAGAAATCACAAGTCCATAAGGCAATTAAACACATGGAGCGCCAGTACCACCTGTTACGAGAAATCGTATGATGAGGGGAAGATTGTTGTCGCCTAGATTGCATCGGATGATGACCTAGTAAACCATTTACAAGGACCTTAAGGCGAGAGCTTTTAATGGTCGTGTAAGTGGGAGTAGGAATCAGATGTATGGCAGAAGACATGACAGCATAGTCTTTTAGTATAAGTGGGAGATTGTTGGATTGTATACTAAAAGTCTAGCTTTAGTATGAACAATGTTATAACAATATTTGAAATGAGAATCATTGATCAAATGATTGCATCTTATAATTTATTTTATATGCATGATGCAATAGTCCATTTACTTTATACTGTAGATAATATGTTGTGCGACAACACGCAGAAGATCATATTATCGGTTTCCTTATAAAGTATAATCAGATGCTCACAACTGAGATAGACGGGGACTCTCTATCGGTATAGTTGTAGTATGGTTTGGTATTAGCTTGTCTTGGCTATAGAATCACATTAGTGTACTTGTGTGTATTGAGCAGGACCGCTTGAGATCGTTCGACTTATACTGACTTATAGAAGAACTTGATCTCTGTTATTATGGATGTCCGTGCTCTTAATCCCTATACAATAACCTCGACACGTAGGGCAGTATGTATTTCTTTGATTCATCAATGGGTGAGATTTATAAGTATTAAATCAACAAACTCGGTGAGTTGGGAAGTAGTGCTGTATCTATGGTGTGCTGTTGATTGTAGAAGGAATTCATGTCCGACATAGGTTGATGATGTCCCCTTGAGGAGCTCATAAGGTTTATCATGTAAATCTTGCAAGTGGATTAATTTCCGGCATGATAAAAAGGTTGAGTGGTACTACTCTTGGATGAGATATTAATTAATTTGAGTTGTCAGTAACTTAATTAATTAATGGACATTGTATATCTTAAACATGGGGAGACTGTCGGGCTTATAATAAGAAGGAGCCCAGAACATAATTTTGGGATTGGACGGGTAGTGCAGTAATAATATTTTAGTGGACTATATTATTATTATTGGATTTAATTAAAAGCTTTGGGCTAAGCTTGGTTAATTAAATTCAATTGAGGCCCAGCCCAATTTCTCCTCCTGGTCTCTGCTGTAGCCCAATATATATAGTCATCTCAGCTTCTGGAAACCTAACTTCCTGCGCCTCTTTTGACGTGAGTTAGAGAGAAGCAGATTGAGAGAACTCTGGGGATTGTTGACCACCCAACACCAGAGTTGACTTGGGACATACAGCAGAAGATCAAGAGGTGTTCTTCTGCAGTGATTCAGACTCTACATCAACCCTGAAGTACGGTAAACACATTTTTGCTTCCGCTGATTTTGTTTGCCTGTCAATCCTAACGGATCACGTTGAACCGCACGATCCAATTGCCCAACACTTATTTCATAGCTTTCAACTGAGCGGCAGACCTGATTCGACTGACAGATAATCCGACGTTAGTAGCAGGTCTAATTCCGCGATAAAAGTCCATCAGTAATGGAAATAACATTAGTAGGAATATAAGCCGAAACATCTCCTGCTTGTGTTTCAATCTGTCAAGCTCCCTGCGCCTGTCTGGTCCGATCGTTTAGCCGCTCTTTCTTTTTTAAAAAAAATATTATCACCTTTATTTTTATCTTTATCTTTTATTATATTTTTTATTAAGAGTTGGTGTCTTGTGTCCCCAGGTGCACAAGATGGGTAAGGATACATTTTTTTTCTAAAGGGTATACACTTTAATTAATAAGAGTACACCATTTTATTTTAAAGGGTATACATTTTCATTATTTTTTTTATTTTTTTAAGAAAATAAAGGATACATCTTTATACTCTAAAGCCTCGTTTGGTATCCCATATTAGGGGTTAATGTGGTTTGTTGTATTGCTTTTTAGAGTGTTTGGTAGGCAGTATTATTTTTAATGGGGGCCCGATAATACATCAAAGGCCCGTTAGAAATTATTATTTTCCTCAGAAATAGAATCAGGGTTCAGCCGTGGTATTAGTATTACGCAATGTACAGTAAAACTATATAAAGAGAAAAAATTACACAAATGTCCCTATCTTCTCTCATCTCTCTTTCCAATCTTTCCAATTCTGCATTTCCATTTTAACAAATATATCCCAATTTTCTCCCATATCTTTCATAACAATTCCACATTCTATAGGGGACGTTGATGGGGACGGTGAAGGATTCGATTTTCTTCAAAGATTTTTAAAGATTTTTTTAAATATATTTTTTTTTGAGATTGTAACGATCCATAACTCGATTTTCAAAAAAAAATTCAGCCGATGAATGGGGGGAGTGTGGTTGGACGTACTTACAGAAGGAAGAGAGTTGAAAGAGGGAGAGAAAAAAGAAGAGAGCGCAAATGGGAAAGAGAGAGGAGATGGGAGAGAGAGTGGAAGGAGAGGGGATAGAGTAGATAGGCAGATGGGAAAGAGAGGAGAAGGAAAAATATTGATAAACTGCAATAAAAATAAAGAGATAATGTGAGAGAAGTTGAGAGAGAAAGGGGGAAGGAGTTGGTTGATGAACGAAGAAGAAGAGATGATGTGTCACTAAAGAGAGAAATTATATTTTATAAGTTGACTTTTTTTTTAAATAAGAATGAATTAAAAAAAATATAGAAAGGGTGTAAAGGTAATTTCATATCTAATTATTAAATTTCTGCATTTTTTCATTCTTTTATTTCTTATCAAACATCTCATCTTTTTATTTTCTCAATTTTAATACAACCTATCAAACAATCTTCATTTTTCATAATACCGATCTTTATTTTCATTTAAATCTTAATTCTAATATATACTCCCTTATCTTATGTTATCTATCAAACGAGCCCTAAGAATATACAATTTAATAGTATGGGCACAGTGCGTGCTCCCAGTACACACAAATTTTTATCATTTATTAAAATATTATCACTTCTTATTTGTTTCACGAATCACTACATAAATTATTTCCCTAAATTTTTGGCGGTATGTGAAAATTGTAGAGGTACTCCCTGCGGTGTCCATACCAAAAAGTATTATTCAAAAAGTATTTCTCTTCTTTAAATATAATTCGGAAAGTATTATATATATTCTTTCAAAAGTCGGAGTGTTACTCTCGTTCTAGAAAAGCATTATTCAGAAAGTATTTCTCCTTTTTAAATATTATTCGGAAAGTATTAAAAATTCTTTCAAAAGTCTGAGCATTACTCTTTGAGGATTACCCAAACACTTGGGTGGGATCGTTTAATAAAAACACTTTGGTCAAATTGATAGGAATCAATAAATTTAATAAAAGAAATATTCAAATTAATAATACATAAACTAGTAGTATTATATTTTATAAAAAGTAATAATATTTTAAAAAAATATAAAAAATAGTCTTATGACGTAAATATAATGCTCCTTCCATCTCGTTTGAGATTGCACATCTCCCTTTATATTATAAAAAAGAGTTGCAATCTTAAATGGTAGTACACTGCCGAAAGGCATACTATTTGCCAAAATTGTATTGTATTGTTTTATCATCCACCATATTTATTACATTAGGGGCATAAAAGCATGAATATTGAGATGATAATTAAAATGGTAAATGAGAAATAA
Source organism: Pogostemon cablin (assembly GCA_023678885.1). Taxonomy (NCBI): domain Eukaryota; kingdom Viridiplantae; phylum Streptophyta; class Magnoliopsida; order Lamiales; family Lamiaceae; genus Pogostemon; species Pogostemon cablin. The sequence continues at coordinate 19,784,477 of CM042955.1, forward strand.
AAATGTGCAGAAAAAAAATATTAATATATATAATTAATTGAAATGGCAGGCGGGAAAGTAGTGGTGGATGCTGCTTATTTCGGACGATGCAAGAAAGATGCAGACTGTAATGTTCCAAGTATTACAAGAAATGATTGTCCAGTTAAAGTCTGCCTTAACACCTATTGTGTCTGCAAACAACAACCTCACATTTCTTCAACCACACATAAACTACCAATTACTTCTGCTCACAAAATTCAAGTTTGATTTATTCACTAAAGAAAACCCAAATATATATATGTAGAATAAATTCATCCAGAATTGTCGGTTTATTATCAAATAAGCAATAACATAGAACCAATAAAAAAGTTACAGGACAAAAAAGACGAAAAAAACAGCCGAGTGTAATGAACAGCTGCGACTCATGTACCAAATTTGTCTGGTTTATTATTATAAATGTAGATAGAGCAAATGTAATTTGAAATTATTAATTGTTTTGATCCAAATAAAAGTGTGAAATTGGTTTAATATAATAAGAGGAAGAGAATTGATTCAACTTGAATCAATTTATCTCTTAAGAATCGATTCTTCAAGAGGAAGAGAATCGATTCAAGTATTCTTGAATAGATTTACATCTTACAAATTAATTTTTCAAGAGTAAGAGGATCGATTCAAGTATTTTTGAATCGATTTACATCTTAAGAATCGATTCTTCAAGAGGAAAAAATTCGATTCAAGTATTACCACTTAAAAATCGATTAAAAAATTCTTTAAGATCTACCTCTAAAGTATTGATTCAAGTATTCTTCAAGTGAAAGAGGATCGACGATTCAAGAGTACTTGAATCGATTTACCTCTAGAGAATAAGAGGTTGAAAAACTAATTCATGTATAGAATTGAAAGTTTAAGTTCTTTAAATTAAATCATTATTTCATATCAAATAACATTAAAATTGAGTTTGTAAATATTTGTTAATTTTTTAAATTTAGTATATTAATATTTATTTATTTACATGTATCTTAGTTATTCAACTATGATATATGAATTAAAATTTTTATTTTCTTTAGCTATTTATATAATTTGAAACTAATAAAATAAAATATAAAAATAAAAATAATAAATTCATTACAAATCAAATAAAATATTGAGTATACTATAGCAAAGTCATTTTTCGCTAACGTGTTGTTCACGTATAGCATTGCTATTTATTTATTATATACTTATTATGACTTATTTACTTTTGTATCATTAATTGCAATTATTAAATAAAATATTCGATATAATTAAATAAATTAGTATCAAATCAAATCATGTATAGAAAAAAAGAATAAATTGAGATTTTTTTTTATGTATAATTGATATTTATTTTAGACAAACAGTAAAATTAAATATTTATTACTAATAGTTACATACTTTGATCATAATTTCACTTAAATACAATGGAAAAAATGAAATACTAACAAATATATAAACATACAACAAAGAGACAAAATTGTCCCTATGTGGTTGCATATTTTTTTAAAGAGACATGGGGAGTAATAAATAGTTTTCAATTGTATAATGTTATAAATATAAAATTAAAAAAAATACAAGTCAAGATTCTTTCAAATAATTAGAATATATGTATATATATATTAACTTTTTACATGATTTAGTTATATGTTATATTATCAAAAGTCAAATGTTATAATTTGTTGCAAATTCTTTACATTGATGAAAGAAATTGTCTAGTCATAAGAAAAAAAATCTCCTTAATTAATGTTTTTACGTTATATAATACAGATTATTTAATTATAAAAAATAAGAATAATAATTAAATAATCCCGCGTTATATGCGGGTTTTATACTAGTTTATAATACTTTAGAAAAATATAGTTTAACTACAAATAAATATAGTAATCTACCTATATAACAAATATACTATAACATGTGTCACATAAGTATTGTCTTACAAAAGACTATATCTAATAAAATTTAGGTAATGATAGGCTAGGCTTTTTTTTTTAATTTTTTTAATAATTTAATACTATTCACATGATGACGCATGTGTTTTAGCAAAAATTATTATGAAAAACTACTTCCTAATTATATATATCATGATTATGAGATAGTCTCTTGTAAATTAGGTTTACATTATAAACCTTTATAAGTTTTGTGGTTCATTTAATTTAAACATCCTAACAATTGATAGGGTATATAGAATTTGAAGGGATGACCACATGGTTTACATCATGAATCGATTTACACAAATTTTTGTGCATGATGATGATATGGTATATGTAATGATCCACAAGGTGCGGGATAATGGGGGGTTTGATCGATACGTACTTATTCTCGTAGGTGAGGTACTTCCCATGCAGTTCGTGCCAGGATGGGTGCGGCCATTTTGCAACCCCATTGTGAAAATCTTGAATGAGATGATTGTTGAAAAAAAAAATTTTTTCTATAGAGCTTCTAAAATAGAATGAATGATTAACGTACATGTTGATTTTTTTTCAAAATGGCAAAACTTTGTGTGCACTCTGGCGCATGGGCACATCCCGTGCGCCTTCAGAATTTTGTGTTAAATTGTATACCTTTTAGTATAAAGATGTGTACTCTTTATTTTTTGAAGAAAAATAAAAAATATTAATGAAAAATGTATACCTTTTAGAACAAAATGGTGTACCTTATTAATTAAAGTATTATCATTTAAAACAAAATAATGTACTCTTATCCATAATACTAAATTCTAAAGGTGCACGGTGTGCACCTGGGCGCACACAAGCCTCACTCTTTTCAAATTATATTTTATCTGGATCATTTATAATATGGTAATTTTTTTCAACATAATGTCAACTTACCAAAAAATTTAAAAATCAAATTTTATTAATTATTTATGCATAAATATCATTAGAAATTTAGGGTTAAACAATTTAGTAAAGTCCTATAACTTTAGTCAAATTTGATTTTCGTCCCAAATTACTTAAAATTTTCCGTTTAATCTCGTAACTATCTCAAAATTTTAGATTTTGTCCCAAAACTAATATTTCATCGCTTCAATTGTGTGGTAATAAATATTATTATCATTAAATTATTTTAGATACTTTTTATGATTTTAATTTTGAAATGATAGTTTTTTAGTTGGCCATATTTTATGATTTCAATCTTCTAATTAATAGATTTTTTTTTTCAGTTCCGTTATTTCTAGTCAGCCATTTTTCGAGTATTGCATTAAAAATATTTTTCATTTTATTGAATCTTATATTTATAGCCAGAATAATTAATAATTAATTAAGATTATAATAGAAATAAATTTTTATTTTCTAAGGACGGTAACTTAGAGGGGAATAATCTCTAGGACATTATAATATTATCGGATATCATCTTTTCGACCTTGCGATTACAGACGTCAAATTTTAAAATTTTCTCAAAATTAAACACTACAAAAAATCTCTTTAATTACTAGAAGATTGAATTCCGTTGGTAATTAATTGCCTGCAAAATTACGTTTGTCTTCAGCAATAGGATGCCAACAAATTTATATTATTTTTACCAACGGAATAATATCCGTTGTTATTTACCATCGGATTACAGTCAAATTATTAGCAGCCGACTAACAACAAATAAATTAAAATATTAAATGAAAAGAGCTTCTGTAATTTGTATGGAGATGGCAAAAGCTCCCGTGTGCCCGGGGACACGGAAAGATGCTCCGTGTCCCCATGTGAACACAACCCTCCCCTCCAATCCTATTTAAACCTATGTATTGCTAGGAGTTTAAATTGTAAAGGGGCATGAAAATTGTAAAGGCGCACAGAATCTGCTCCGTGCGCCCGGGTGCACAGGAGCCTCACTCTTTCTGAATCCAAAATATTTGTAATAATTTGCAATTAAACAAAAATGCTATAGATATTTCACAATTAACCATTATATTTCATTTAACACGCAAGCATTTGGGCAGCGTTGACCTAATCGGTGGTTCGATTTTCCAAACCCAGTTAAGATGTTGCTGTTTTTTTTACAAAGTTCTAAACGTGGAGACTAATCCGTAATTAAGGCAATGGTAGTAGTTTTTTAATAATCAACCTTTAAATTATTGAGCAAATTTATGTTATGAAGAATTTATATAATATAGAAATATTAATAAAATACACATGCATATGCTTAATTTATATCAAATAATAATATAATTCAATGAGGAGGTGATATGCCTAAATTTGTAGTGTATCGAAAAGCATTCTTCGAGTGAGCGTAAACTCCTTAACCAGAATAAAGAAGAAGATTGAGAGAGATAGAGAGATTTGGGGAGAGATACCGAGAGAAGGGGAGAGGGAGAGAGACCGATAAATAGGAGAGAGGAAGAAAAAAGAAAGCGATGATAAGAATAATGAAAATGATATCAAATATTAATTCCTAATAACATATTGAAATGACTCTTAATGTTTAAATAAGGAAACATGAATAAAATAAATAATTAAAAGATCATATAAATAAATTCTAAATATACGCCCTAAATCTGTAGGGTATCGAAAAACGATCTTCAAATGATAAGAATGACGAAGATGCAGAGAATATTTTATTTTCAATATATCAAATATTAATCCCTAATAATATATTTAAAATACTCTAATGTTTAAATAAGAAAATATGAATAAAATAAATAATTAAAAGATAGTATAAATAAATCCTAAATATAGCTTATCAGAAGGGTACCGGCCATTTTGCCAAAATCTTGTAAACAAAATCTCGAAAGAGATGATTATTAGTGGTCTTCCCTAATTAATGTAAAAATATTCTGGACATCTTCTAATATAGAAAAAATGATTCACCAAGAAGTCTAAGTTGTTGATTTTTTAAATTATATTTTTTCTCTGCATCATTTATATGGTGAATCTTTTTCAACATTATGTCAACTTACCAAATTTAAAAATAAAATCTTATAATTATTTATGCATAAATAAATATAAATAGAGACACTCCAACGTTATTTTCATACAGCACACACTCACAACATAAAAAAGTATACAAATTGTTTCGATTCCAAGACATTATATATATCTTTTAAACTCGAAAATGTGTTCATCAAAAGTTGTTTTCTTGGCGTGCTTCATGTTAGTGATTATGGGTTAGTAATTTACTTGTCTTGTATAGATTTAAAATTCTTGTAAAAATTGTTTCAATATTGCTTTATCATCCAAGGACCATCATATATATTTCATTCCATTACAGCATATGTGCATGAATATTGTAGCTTAGAAATGAGTAAAAAAGAAAAACAAAATTAATCGTTTATAATTGAATGGACAGGAGGGTCAGTAATGGTGGATGCGGGTTACTTCGGCAGATGCCAGAAAGACGCAGACTGCAATGTTTCAAGAGTTGCAAGAAATGACTGTCCAGTTCGAGTCTGCGTTCGCACCTACTGTATGTGCAAACAAGATGCTACCACTACGCAAATTCATGCAGATGAAAAACCAACTTCTGCTCGCAAAATTCTGGTTTAATTTATTTTATTTTACTAATAAAAAACCCAAATATGAAGAATAAATCCATCCAGTTTTGTATGGTTTGTCATTAATTCCTAGCAAGCAGGATTGATGAGCAAATGTAGTTTTCAATGATCCAAATAAAAGAATGATATTAAGTATATTTGATTTTCAAGAACGCTACTTGTCTATTTATTATTTATATTTATATATATGTAGCTGTGGCAAGAGAATAACAAATTCGTATCAAACTTGAAAGGTTAATTGGGTTGAAAATTAAGTACTAGTAAAGATATAAAGCTTAACCCACGCATTTTTTAATTATTAAAAAGGTACTAGACAAAGACTTGTGTACAACCTCCTACCTTCCTTTACTTCCGTGTGTATTTTCTTTTTTTTTTTAAATTGTTGTTGTTATTTTTTATAATTTATTTAATTTTAGGGATATAATTATAATTTTACTCTTGTGGTTTAGGGTATAATTTATCTATAGGGTTTAGGGTATAATTGTAATTTTATGATTTAGAGTATAATTAATCTTTAGGGTTTAGGGTATAATAGTCATTTAAATAAAATACATTTAAAATTATAGGGTATAATTGTAATTTTATCCTCGAAATTAAGGGTATAATTTATCTCTAGCTTTTAGGGTATAATAGTCATTTAAATTAAATAAATTTAAAAATAAAATAAAAAACAACATTAATGAAACAACAGGAATTAATTAAAAAGGGTGGGCCAAGGTTGTACAACCGGTTGTACCCCTAATCCCTCTCAAGTACTAAAATAGTTAAGATTCTTTTAATTTTGCTCAGATTATATCCAAATAAAAAATAAAAAATAAAATCCGTTTCATCTCATAACTTCTTAAATTCGTCGATTTGATCCATGATTTGAAAATCTTTTTATGATCAAACCACTATTTAAGTTGGGATAAAAACCTTTTTAGTCTTATAACTTTTTCCATGGTCTTTTTTAGTCTCAAAAAAGATAAGTTTGCCAAATTAGTCCCACCGGCGAAGAAATAGGGCCAAAAACGTCATATTTTCACCGGAAAAACTGACATCACCTGGAAACATCCACGTCACAGCCGAAATCCTAGAAATCCGGCCGGTATGATGACATGGCGCCCTGATGGCAGGTGAGTCAGTGGGATAAGAGCCTATTCAGTCCCATAACTTTCATCATGTTCTATTTTAGTCCTAATAAAGATAAGTTTGTCAATTTAGTCCCACCCTTATAGAATTAGGACCAAACAAGTCCTATTTTCGCTGAAAAATGCGGACATCATCGAAAAATGACACGTGATTGTCAAGTGACAGCCGGAATCGTTGATTTTCAGTCAAAATTAATATTATTTTAATACCAACAAGGCATTTTTATTTTCTAAAATTTTAAATAATTAGGAAAAAAATTATTAAGGGTCATCAGCCCATTTCTCTTCTGGCACGAAATCGCCGTCATCAAGGCCCACATCACAAACACCAGAACTTCGCCAGCGACCACGATTTCGCCATCGGCCATGACACCGATCGGAATTGTTTAAATAAAAATATCTTATTAGCATTAAAATAATATTTAATTTGTTGACTCACCTGCCATCAGGGCGCCACGTCATCGTCCCGATTGAAAATTGGTGATTCCGATGATGTCAGCATTTTCTGGCAAAAATAGGACGTGTTTGGGCATATTTCTACACTAGTATGACTAAACTGACAAACTTATCTTTATTGGGACTAAAATAGAACATGGAGAAAGTTATGGGACTGAATAGGCTCTTATCCCGCTGACTCACCTGCCATCAGGGCACCATGTCATTATACCGGCCAGATTTCTAGGATTCCGGCTGTGACGTGGCTGTTTCCAGGTGATGTCAGCTTTTTCCAGCGGAAATAGGATGTTTTTGGCCATATTTCTTCGTCGGTAGAACTAATTTGACAAACTTATCTTTTTTTAGACTAAAAAAGTCCATGGAAAAATTATGGAACTAAAAAGATTTTTATCCCTGCAAAACAAATGCAGACTGCAAGGTCCCACATGTTTCATGTACACTTAAGATTTGTTATAAAACCTACTGTGTCTGCCCACCATCCACACAAAATTGAGATAAAAAGCCAACTTCTAGTGGCAAAAATATTCTATATTAGTGTGTTTTTATGCTTGCAAGAAGACTGAATTTGTATTTCCACAGTGTTTATTTCCATTTTTTACTTTAAATTTTTAATATTTACCTTTTCTTAAGTTGCCTTGTGATTAGAGCTATTTTCACCTAGATTTTAGTGTCTTTTTATATATGTTTTTCCTATTATTTTATCCGTATTTTATGTGTTATTTGGTTGTGTTTTGTATTTTTATTGAAATGTGTGTGAATGAGCTTAAACCTATGATTTTCACTTTTTATTGGATGCTAGACATATAAGGAATGTTGGATTGTATACTAAAAGTCTAGCTTTAGTATGAACAATATCATAACAATATTTGAAATGAGAATCATTGATCAAATGATTGCATCTTATAATTTATTTTATATGCATGATGCAATAGTCCATTTACTTTATACTGTAGATAATATGTTGTGCGACAACACGTAGAAGATCATATTATCGGTTTCCTTATAAAGTATAAACAGATGCTCACAACTGAGATAGACGGGGACTCTCTATCGGTATGGTTGTAGTGTGGTTTGGTATTAGCTTGTCTTGGCTATAGAATCACATTAGTGCACTTGTGTGTATTGAGCAGGACCGCCTGAGATCGTTCTTCTTATACTGACTATATAGTAGAACTTGATCTCTGTTATTATGGAAGTTCGTGCTCTTAATCCCTATACAATAACCTCGACACGTAGGGCAGTATGTATTTCTTTGATTCATCAATGGGTGAGATTTATAAGTATTAAATCAACAAACTCGGTGAGTTGGGAAGTAGTGTTGTATCTATGGTGTGCTGTTGATTGTAGAAGGAATCCATGTCCGTTATAGGTTGATGATGTCCCCTTGAGGAGCTCATAAGGTTTATCATGTAAATCTTGCAAGTGGATTAATTTCCGGCATGATAATAAGGTTGAGTGGTACTACTCTCGGATGAGATATTAATTAATTTGAGTTGTCAGTAACTTAATTAATTAATGGGCATTGTATATCTTAAACATGGGGAGACTGTCGGGCTTATAATAAGAAGGAGCCCAGAACATAATTTTGGGATTGGACGGGTAGTGCAGTAATAATATTTTAGTGGACTATATTATTATTATTGGATTTAATTAAAAGCTTTGGGCTAAGCTTGGTTAATTAAATTCAATTGAGGCCCAGTCCAATTTCTCCTCATGGTCCCTGCTGTAGCCCAAGTATATAAGTCATCTCAGTTCCTGTTAAACCTAAGTTTGTGCCTCTTTTGACACACGGGAGAAAACAGAGAGCAGAATGAGAGAACTCTGGGGATTGTTGACCACCCAACACCAGAGTTGGCTTTGGGACATACAGTAGAAGATCAGAGGTGTTCTACACTGCTGTTCATCCTCTACATCGACCCAGAAGTATGGTAAACACGTTTTATGCTTCCGCTGATTTGTTTGCCTGTTTATCCTAACGAATCACGTTGATCCGCACGATCCAATTGCCAACAATTGGTATCAGAGCGTTGGTTTTGGGGTGAAACGTGAGTCATTAGGTGGGTTGTGATTATATGATTAATTATTTTAATCTGGAATAATCGTATGTTTGTAAACCCAGATTTATGTTATTGATTAATTTGATTATATGAATTAATCTAGAAATAATCTCATGGGTTCTGTAATATTATTTTTGTGTAATTGACGTTGATTGATAACGAGAAACACGATACACACACGTCTGCACCATGCCTTCGACGCGAAGCTATTGGCGGAGTCTAGAAATCCGGCGACTGGACAAAACGACTGCATGATGTGAGTGGCGTCAGACCTGGACGGCACACTTCGGAAGAGCCGGATGAACATCGATGGCGTCTGGTGTTAATCTGATATGAGTCGACGGTGGCTTCCGGCCGAGTTGACGATAGATTAGACTGGGACTCAGCGACCTCCGAGCGAGTCCATGTCGATCTGGTAGCGATCAGACGTGTCTTCCTAGCGGCTACGCGGCGGAAGACTGGTGGGCGGCGTAGAGCCTCCAGGCGTCGATCGAGACCCGATGGACGACGGAGGCGCTGAAGGGCGGTCTCAACGATGGGCTCTGGCCGGCGGCGAGTGGAGAAAGACCAGTCAACCCTGGAAAGATCGATGTAGCACCGGGCAGATCGGGCGTTAAGATGGCGATGGCGGATTCGGCTGTGGAAGATCGACGATCTGGGTGGCGACGTCTGATGGCTGAGTGTCGGTGTGAGAAGCACGGCGGTTCTGGACTGCTTCGTGCCTCGCCAGTGAATCGCTAGTCAAAATACGCGTCTGTGTGCGTGGTCGCGGCGGCAGCGGCGCCTGGCTGCTGGGAGTTCCACGAGATGCGGACTGATGGCGCTGCTCCGGTGGTCTGAGGAAGGCGCCGGCGTCGCCAGCGACGGCGGATAATGCTGCATAGGCGAGTGTTGAGTCGCTGTGTCGAGTGAGGCGCTGTCGCGGCAGGCGGGTGCAGCTGTGAGGTGCACGGCGGTGGGCTGACCGTGCGACTCCGGTGGGCTGACGGCGTGATCGCCGAGGGCAGCCGCCACCAAGTCGCGCCGGTTGCTTGCGGTGTTTGAAGGTTGCGGCTGAGCGGATTAGGGCAGCAGTATTTGGGCTGCCTTGTTGGGTTTTTTTTTATTTGGTTTTGGACTGGGATTTGGGCCCAAACTTTAATCAAAAGGATATTGGGCTGCTGGGCTCTATTTTAATTAAGGTGGATTTGGGCTTGATTCTGTAGTTCATGGGCTGATGGTTTAAATATAATGGCCCAATTCAGTAATAAATAAAAGGCTGGCTCAATTTATTTTAATTTGATTGTTGGGCTTATGGGTCCAATTTAATTAAAATGTGTTTTGGGCTGCTGGGCCAATATTAATTGATGTTTTTAATTAATTGTGGATAATGGGCCAAGCATGATTAATTAATTTTATTAATGGACTTTTTGTGCTAGTGGGCTTGGTGGATTTAATTTATTTTTGGGCTGAGTTTATGGGCCATGGATAATGAGCTTGATTAATTATTTAATCTGCTGCTCATTTTGTGCTTATTTGTTGCTCTTGGGCCCAAATTGATTGATCCACTAATTATGCAATTAATTAATGTTATATAACTGATTAATTGATTTAATTGTCAATTATTGTTGTATATGTGAAAGGCATGTTCTATGTGATTTATTTATTTAAATTACTGTTAATAGAAGCATGTCTTAGTTGCATATTTCATTCTGGAATATTATATGCATGTTAAAAATCCTCAGTAATTAAATAACTAAGTGGGAGAGGGGATTGGTAATAAATTCCCACGGCCTCCATTATTGGTTTGTTACGCAATGTGAATAGACTTGCGCGTCGGCATTAGAGCCTTCCTCCCCATCGGATGAGTTTATTCATGGATTGCTGGAACAGACTTCATTAAATAATTACGTTTGTAATGTGATGCATATGAACTTGCGCGTTGGCTTAGACCTTCCTCCCTATCGGATGAGTTTATATGCGGTTCACTGTTACAAACTTGTAATTGATGACTGTAGGAAGTTATCCGAGCGCGTGTGTACTTCTCTATCTGTAAGGCACACAAGCTTGGGCCGCGGACTTGGGATCAAATAATGGTGTACACTTAGATGTAAATAATAAGTATCCTCCCCATCGGAGTCACTGCTTTTATTTGCATGGCTAAAGAGAAACCGACTATTAATTATTTTGTCATAAAGTGAGGTTGACAAATAAAATTAATGGGTAAAACCTTCTCTTGTAAATGTTCGGGTTTGTAAACGTCCACACTATCGTGGCTTGCAGACTCACGGTGCTTGAGATGTCGGTGAATTTTATTTTATATTGTTTTGAGGGAATCGATATAAAAGAATAAAATTCGAAGATTTGATCGGTAAATTTATTTGTGATTCTCTGAATTTCGGATGGTTTTATTTCACTAATTATTAACTAAAAGACATTATATTTACTTGCCCAAATTAGATGATTAGAAAGAATCTTGGTTTTTAAAATTACTGCTTAAGAAAATACATGTGTATTCTCACAAAGGACGTCTCATGATGCCTATTAAAGTCTCTAATGAAGAGATGAGAGGTTCATAGAAATATGATGGTCTCATGTAACTCTTCGGATACTTGAGTAAGTTAAAAGGCAGAAGATCATGGTTGAATTGATGAATGAATTAGAAAAGCTTGGAATAGAAATCGAAAGGGAAACCTAAATCAATTTATTCTTCACAATTTGCCTGGATGTTTTGTGCAAGTTCTACCTGAAATACAAAAGGTTGTATATGGTGGGAAACTTCTAAACAAAACATGGGGCAAAAAAAAGCCAATTTTCATCATGATGTGAACAAATTTAACATCTCATTTACTAATGGTTTAAACATGATTAGTGATGGCATCTACTGATACGAAGTATGTAGATACTGGAATCACTAAATGTTTATCACTGAGTAAGGATAAGATTGTTAATAACATGGGTAAAACTACAAAGGTAGTGACTATTGCAGTGGGAGTTGTTTATTTATCTCATGATAAGAATAAACGATTGATTATGAGAAATTGTCTTTACGTACGTTTCATAGAAATAATTTGATTTCAGTTTCTATGCATTAACGGATGAATACTTCATTTCATTTAAATGACATGGTCATAGTAATGAGGAATGAGGCTATAATCCGTTAAAGTACGTTGGTGGATAATATGTAAACTCTTAAATCATGTACATCCCACAGATGCAATAAATAGTAATTAAATAATGCATCTTCTAATATTAGTAAGAGAAAGGAACCTTCAGAGATGAACTAAACATACATTTGGCGTCTAAGACTAATTCATTTTACTTAAGTAGGATTCAAAAGTTGATAGCCGATAGACCGTAAGGTTTATCTGAAGTGGAAACTATCGGACTTGCGAGTCTTGCTTGGAAGTAAAAATGATTAACTGCCTTTTCAAGGCTGTGGGGTGTAGAGCCAAAGATATATATGTTGGAATTAGTTCATTCTGATTCAAGCGAACCTGACAATATCCAGGCGAGATGTGGTTATGAATATTCAAAGATTATTCTGGGAACCGATATATTTATTTGATGCACTGCATGTCTAAGTTCTTGGATTAATTCAAGAATTGTAAGGCTGGTACAGTGAGCGTCATGGAAAATATATCATATCATTACGATTCAATCGTGATGATGAAGACCTTTTAGGATAGTTAGGAACTAATAATCAGAAGTTGAGATTAAATCTCAAGTTGACTACACCGGGCATGCCTCAGCTGAATGGTGTGATGGAAAGAAGGAATAAGCCTCTTATGGTAATGATTAGATAGATGATGAATTATTTGGAATAATTAAAATTCATTTTATGGATATGCCCTAGAAACAGTAATTCGTAAAACATTTGTCTGTTTGTGGGACATCCTGGAAAAATGAAGATTGATTTATTTAGTCCAAAAGATCGAAGGGTGACTGTTAACAAAAACACCAGATTTTTGGAAAAGGACTATGTAATAAATCACAAACCCATGTATAATTTGTTCTAAAGGAAGTGAGAGGAAAACACTAAGTATAAGTACCAAGTGTACAAGAGGATATACCACACGGTAAACTGCAACGCGTGTCACGACTGATACACAATTACATGTAGTGCCTTGTCGTAGTGGGAGGGTTGTATGACAACCCATAAATATATGTTTTGGGAGAGTCGTGAGACTTGATCCCTAGTGAACATGGTATTATCCCACGAATATGACGTATCACTACAAGATTAAAATGCGGAATCTTAGTAAGTTGCAATGTATGTTGAAATAGAATCTACGGATTCTAAATTAAGTTTGGAGCTTGAAGGATCACTAAAATGGTGTAAAAGCCATTAAAAGTGGTCAAAGGAAATAAAAGAGGATCATACAGAAAGGTGAAAATCTTGGAAGCAAAGCTTGTTGCGAAAAAGTGTACTCAGAAAGAAATGGTTCGATTATGAGCAAACATATTCGCTGGTAGCTATGCTTAAATTGATCCGAATTCTTTTATTTATTGCTTCTCATATTGAATTATGAAAAACAACAAATAGATGTCAAGACAGCTTTCCTGATTGGAAGTCTTGAGGAAAATATCTATGTGAAGCAACCAGAGTAATTCATTGCAAAGTACTAATAGCATTTTGATAGTAAGCTTAAAATTGTCCAGCGATGGACTAAAGCATGCTTTAAGATCGTGAAGCATCTGTTTTGATTAGGTAATCCAGTGGCATGGATTTATATCAATGAGCGGATGAGTCTTGTGTGTTGTAAAGAGTGACGAAAACATGGTGGTATTTTTGTACTATACGTAGATAGTATCTTGCTCATTGGAGACAATGAAAGAGTATTATCGGGCGTATGTGTACGGTTAATAAAGCGGTAGAGATGAAGGACTTAAGAAAGGCAAAATATATCCTTTTGATCACGGTAATACTGATCACAAGAAAGGATATTATGCTTATCTCAAGTTTCGTAAAATGATACAATCCATACTCGTTTAGCATGTAAATTTATCTAAGTGAATGTGTCTTTGAGACACAAGAAGAAGATAGAGAAGATGAAAGCGGTTCCTTATGCTTCGGCGAATAAGGAAGCTTAATCTAAGGGATGCTATGAACGATATTGGATATCTGTTTTGCTGAATGCATGAACAGTGGGTATCAACGTAACCCGGAACAAGAATGATGAACTGTGGTAAGACATTTATAAAGTGCCTGAGAAGGACTGGAAATTATATGTGGACTTACTGGACAGATTCACTGCTTCTTGTGGATTACGTAGATTCGGATTTTTTAGTCAGATTAGACGGCAGTAAATTCACCTCAAAGGTTATGTGTTTAATCTTAGGAAGTAGAGTCATAATGTGGAGGAGTGTTATATAGAAATATATTTCAGACTCCTGACTCCATCATGGAAAGATGATGAATTGGAGCCTATGAGGCAGCCAAAGTATCTATATGACTCTAGAGACTTCATGATGGACTTTGAAGTGTTTCTAAGTTTGCCCAAGGTAATCACAATTTACATTGATGATATTGGTGCAGTTGCAAACTTGAAGAAATCACAAGTCCATAAGGCAATTAAACACATGGAGCGCGAGTACCACCTGTTACGAGAAATCGTATGATGAGGGGTAGGTTGTTGTCATCTAGATTGCATCGGATGATGACCTAGTAAACCATTTACAAGGACATTAAGGCGAAAGCTTTTAATGGTCGCGTAAGTGGGAGTAGGAATAAGATGTATGGCGGAAGACATGACAGCATAGTCTTTTAGTATAAGTGGGAGATTGTTGGATTGTATACTAAAAGTCTAGCTTTAGTATGAACAATGTCATAACAATATTTGAAATGAGAATCATTGATCAAATGATTGCATCTTATAATTTATTTTATATGCATGATGCAATAGTCCATTTACTTTATACTGTAGATAATATGTTGTGCGACAACACGTAGAAGATCATATTATCGGTTTCCTTATAAAGTATAAACAGATGCTCACAACTGAGATAGACGGGGACTCTCTATCAGTATGGTTGTAGTGTGGTTTGGTATTAGCTTGTCTTGGCTATAGAATCACATTAGTGCACTTGTGTGTATTGAGCAGGACCGTCTGAGATCGTTCTTCTTATACTGACTATATAGTAGAACTTGATCTCTGTTATTATGGAAGTTCGTGCTCTTAATCCCTATACAATAACCTCGACACGTAGGGCAGTATGTATTTCTTTGATTCATCAATGGGTGAGATTTATAAGTATTAAATCAACAAACTCGGTGAGTTGGGAAGTAGTGATGTATCTATGGTGTGCTGTTGATTGTAGAAGGAATCCATGTCCGTTATAGGTTGATGATGTCCCCTTGAGGAGCTCATAAGGTTTATCATGTAAATCTTGCAAGTGGATTAATTTTCGGCATGATAATAAGGTTGAGTGGTACTACTCTCGGATGAGATATTAATTAATTTGAGTTGTCAGTAACTTAATTAATTAATGGGCATTGTATATCTTAAACATGGGGAGACTGTCGGGCTTATAATAAGAAGGAGCCCAGAACATAATTTTGGGATTGGACGGGTAGTGCAGTAATAATATTTTAGTGGACTATATTATTATTATTGGATTTAATTAAAAGCTTTGGGCTAAGCTTGGTTAATTAAATTCAATTGAGGCCCAGTCCAATTTCTCCTCATGGTCCCTGCTGTAACCCAAGTATATAAGTCATCTCAGTTCCTGTTAAACCTAAGTTTGTGCCTCTTTTGACACACGGGAGAAAACAGATAGCAAAATGAGAGAACTCTGGGGATTGTTGACCACCCAACACCAGAGTTGACTTTGGGAGATACAGTAGAAGATCAGAGGTGTTCTATACTGCTGTTCATCCTCTACATCGACCCAGAAGTACGGTAAACACGTTTTATGCTTTAGCTGATTTATTTGCCTGTTTATCCTAACGAATCACGTTGATCCGCACGATTCAATTGCCAACAAGGAAGATATAGGAAAAAGCGAATTTAAATTCGGAGTTGAAACGAAGGAGAACGAGCCGAAACAAAATGTGAAAAACAGGGGGCATGCACCAACACGGGCCATGTACGGAACACGGCCCTGTAAGAAGTGACCGTGTGTCGACATCAGAAAATCCAACACGACCACCCTGTGCCCATGTTACAACACACGACTCGTGTTACAGCACACGAGCCGTGTTGCGTAACACGGCCCTGTAAGGAGAGGCCGTGCGGCAGCATCAGAAGACACAACACGGCCACCTTGTGGCCGTGTTGCAGAGCACGACTCGTGCCGTGTACATTCCTGCTGAAATTTCTAGATCCTTCTAGAAGCCTCCATAGGGGTATAAATACCCCTTTATTCAACAATTGGGAGAAGATCCGAAATTCCCATCCTCTACACACACATCACACACCATTTCTTCCATTTTCCACCATCATCTTCATCCACTTTCATCCATCTTGATCCATCTTCATCATCTCCATTAATTCTCCATCAAAACTTCATCCCTTCCATTGGGTGTGAGAGATCTCAAGAAATCAAGAGCTAGAGTTGGAGATCCATGAGTATTGAAGATTTCCTACAAGAAATTATTGGGGAAGATTTACATCTCTCTTGATTTTCTTTTGGATTTAGACTATGGATATTTGTAATGAATCATTTATTTATTTTGTTACTTTTATCATGATAGGCTAATCCCTCTAGTGGGATTAGGAACATGAAGAGCATATTAGATTTATATTATCATGTGGATTAAATTAGTTTTTGGTTTAATTGATGTTGATTTCTATTCATGGAGTTTAATTGTCTTGATGTTGTGATGGCATGGTTTGTTATTCATGAATGTTTATTGGTTTAATGGATTGTTGATCAATGGATTATCTGTGGTAGTTAAATGCTATCATGATGTTCATGTATGTATTGCTTGGAGTGAGACGGAAACGACCCTCTATAGTATTAGGAAGGCATGAATAGACATTGAGTTTGGGTTTGACCGAAAGGATATTTGAATTCAATGAGGGGAACCAATCCATTCGTTGGTCTTAGTACACAAAAAGGGAGAGTTTAATCTAACTAGTACCTAGATGGAAGGGGTTAATGTTGGGCTTTGATCTTAAGTGCTTTTGGGAGTCTAAAATGGATCAACAACCTTTGTAACCCAAAAGGGAGCTTAGGATATAATCGTGATCACCCTTAGTCTACATCAATTGAGTTGAATTCCTTTTGCATGATAATATGAATCGAGTGTGCTTGGATGTTTCTAATCCCATGTTTTTCCATACTTGAACTTTAGCACCCATTTTCTTTACTTGTCATTTCTCTTATTTGCTATTCTTATTTACTTGCTCCTTGCTTTAGTTGTTAATCATCTCAAAACCCCCCGATCATCTTTACAAAAACAACATGAACATGAGCTCACGTATTTTGCTAGTCCGAACATAACTCCTTTGTGGATTGATAATTTTTCTTGGGATATACTACTACAACGATCAAGTATTCTTGCTCGTGAGTGCTACAAAAAAGGCAAACACCTTGTTTAACATTTCTTTCTCACATTTCATTTTCGTGATTACATTTTTTTATGGTTAATTATAGTATGCATGCGGTTGTCTTGTTTAACATTTCTTTCTCACATTTCATTTTCGTGATTACATTTTTTTATAGTTAATTATAGTGTGCATCCAGTGCACCTTAAGATAGGGTACACTCATATACAAATATAAACATAAACATATACAATTAAGAGTAAAAATGTATACAATTTAATTGTTAGTTTTTTTAATGAAAAATTGAGTGTTAAAAAATATACAATTATTAAAAAACATGTATACACTATTTAATAAAAAGTTATACACGTATGATGCTAGTTTTTTTAATGAAAAATTTAGTGTGAAAAAAGTATACAATTATTACGAAACACGTATACAAAATAGAAAAACATGTATATAAAATAGAATTAAAAATTATACACATGTGGATGCACCCTTGCACCCGGGTGCACCCAATATACACTCAGTTTTTATTTATATTTCCAAGAAAATAAATACAAAATTGCAAATAAATAAATATTTCATTTTTTAAAGACAAACACTTTTGTAAGATCGTCTTATAGAGTTTTTGTAGAATAGAAAAGGAGTGATAATATTTTAACAAAAGAATAATATTAATTGATGAAAAGTGGTAGTTGTCCAATCAAATATATTTTCATGAACATCTATAAATTTAAAGTAATAATATTTAAAAAAAAACCTAAAAATATTTTTATTAAAGTGATAATTAATTAAGAAAAAATAAAGTGTCTCTATGTCAATGGTGATGAGACAGGCTAACACAAATATATATTGCTCCTCTAAAAAGATAGATTTGTCAATTTTCATACAGTGTATTAAAAATACAAATTTGCTCTTCGTATTATGAAATTACCATAAATCTTTATACTTTTACCTATAAAAAAAAGATGGTGCCATTGTTAGGGTTTTATAAATGGTGTCACCGTAAAAAAAAATTACTGTATTCATTTCCTTTCATCCTTAATCTATTCATTTTCCTTAATTTTATTCATTTTACTATTTTAGGTTGTTTAACCTTAATCTATCCATTTTTCTTTTAAAATACATGACACCCACACACTTCATTAATACAAATAAAAATATGAGACTCACCCTCTACTAAAACGTACAATTATTCACTACACATACAATAATAATACTCCTTAATCCACACACAAAAAACAAATAGATACATTAACAATGGACGGAGGAAGTATTTTTTACTAATAGAATATTTCGTTGGTAAAAATCTCAATTTTATTGTTAAATTGATTTACCAACGGATTAATAACGAATCTGTTGATAAAATAGTGGTTGGTAAATTTTTAACAATAAAAATTCAATTTCATTGGTAATGTTTTGCTAATAATTTTATTGGTAATTTATATAATAATTCTATTGGTAATTATCAACAGATTGAATTCCGTTGGTAAATTATAAAATAAATTTACTGGTATCCGTTACTAAAAAAAAATTATAATTTTTATTATCGTTTATATGTTGATAATTACTACCAGATTTAATCTATTGGTAAGTTCCATCACTAAGAAAGAATTTTATTTATTTTGTAATGTATACCCTAATAGTGGCCCACCACCCCTTTCCCAAGGATTAGACCCCAACTGCCTCATAAATATTTACCTTACTCCCAAATTTCATGATATTCGGAAGCTATATTCCTTAGTATTAATTAAATGATATGCACTTTAGTACTCTCTCCGTCTCGCTCAAATATCACCGATTACTTTTTATGCGTAGATTAAGGAGTATTATTATTTTATATGTAGTGGGTAATTGTATTAGTAGTGGGTGGTGGGCCACATGTTCTATCTTTTTACTAAAAGTGGAAAATGAGGATATTTGGATGGAACGCCCAATATAATAAAATGATGACCTTTAGGTGGGACGGAGGGAGTACAAGAATATGTATATGCTTGATTTTATGAGAAAAAAATTAATTTTTTTAATCAAACATTTATAATATTTATATTTCAGTCGATTTTTTCAATAAAAATTTATACACTTATATTAACTAAAGTATATCTTTTAAAACAAAATATTATGCTCTTATACACCTTGTGCACCCGGGCACAAGAAACCGACTCGTAAATATAGCAACATAAATATAAATATGTCACTAACAATCAATACACACAATGTGAAGCTAGTTTTGAATAAGATTTATAAAATATAAACGATTAAAAGAAATATAATGAAAAAGAAAAATTTAAAGATGGATATAGATGGAGTATTATTTTGTCTTTTTTATATATAAATTTAAAAAAATAATACTAGTAATTATCTTAAGAACCAGACTTCGAATAACATTCAAGAATCAAGTTTATTTATTTAACTTATAATAAAACAGACAAATTTCATGACGCATGTTGTAAAATTCAAGTGGGCCACAATTTATAGGATCGGCCTATGTGTGTCTTACAAGCGCAGCAATTAAGAGTAGTGATTGGGCCAAAGAGAAGCCCAGAAATATTTTGTTGTAAATTTGGAGGATACTTGTACTTGTTGGGCCCAGTTACAGTTTGGGCCCTTTCTTCAATTCTTAAATTCCCTTATTTATTTTTTTAGTTTCAAATGAATTCAGTAATTGTATTTTACTGATGATCATCTCACCAACATTTGCTTGTATTGGTGAATTTATTTATAAATATTATTTGGTCTCTAAAAAAATAATGATAAGAAAAGAAAAATTATTGTGTGCTACAAGTAGTTCATGAGTGAGAATTAAAGGAAACAATGAATCCCTCACAAAAAAAACAGGTTAATTTACCTTAAATTTTGCAAGTAAAGTTTTTTTGTTTCATAAATAGATAACGGTGAAATTCTAATCGTAAACTTTTTTTTATGGCTCGTGTCAATGATTATTTACATCATATCATAATTCATAATATATTAAAAGTAGCTAGTCTCATGGTTAACATTTTTTCCCATTTTATCCCCACCAAATTTTCTTAATTACATCTTTAACTTTATATTATTTAAAATATTTTTTTATGCATGTAAGACTCTTTGTATTCATTTAGGCTCTTGGAGTCTCTTAAATTAATTATTAATATAAATATATATCATGAATTCACAAAGCCATTTAATGAATAATTAATATGATGAGAAAATCAAACACTATAAAATATAGAGTAGCTTGTAGTGGCAATGTAATAGTTTGAGGCGGACTCCATGAACAAATCCACGACAACAATGAAATCTTCTCGAATGCTTGGTTAGACGAGAGGACAAAGATGCAGAGACGAATGCGCCATCGTTCTAAGAGTAGGGATGGTTATAAGATGATATATAATTTGTGGTTAGTTTTTTTAGGTCTGCTTGATTTTCTAAAAGAGCTTGAAGATAAATTTGATTTTGTGTAAGACTTGTGTAAGTATCAACTTATTATTATTTTTTATATATTTATTAAAAGAATGGATAAAGTTGTATGCGACTTCTGATTTTGCATTGTCTAATAATTTCCTAATTGAATACTATTCAAGTAAAAGTAGTGTAATTAACTACTAAGTATGATCCACCTTATAAAAAATGATTATTTATATCAAATTCTATACTATTTGATCGACCATTTATGTATGATTAATCATTATGGGGGAATTAACTTGAAGTTCTTCACTTCAATAGTAATCTAGCAATTTTCTGTATTATTACGTAACTACAGTATTTATTTTAATAAATATTATTATTATATTATTATTATTATTATTATTATTATTATTATTATTATTATTATTATTATTATTGTAAGATTTCTATGGGCTAAAAAAATGGATTTAGTGAAAATAATAAAATATAACTTACACATTGATTTTTCTTTTTTGTGGTCACAATGTAAACTTGTAAGTTTTTTTAATAATAAATTATTAATATATAAATATATGTGAGCATTACTTATTATATACATATCATATTATAATTGCAATCATAATAATATATTAAAAATTAATATCACTGAAAAACTTTTTTTCTAACTCTTTATCTCCACTTTTTATAACATCTTTAACATCCCCCAATTAATGACATAGGAATTATTTAATATTTACATTATATTAATAAATACTACTTGACATCCAACATTATTAATAATAAATTTATTTATATTAACAATGACTCTTCATATTCTTAATAACTACTTTAATATATAACGTTTGTATATTCTTATTCTATCTAACTAATTTTGTATTGATCATGTCTTCATTAAAATTCATTAAATTAATTTTAATATACCTTTTAATCTTTTCAAAATTTATTTATTTAATATAATTCTTAAGAACTTAATTAAATAACTTAAAATTAAATAATTAAGATTAAAAAGTATTAATTAATCATATTATTCTTTAATATTATAAATAATTTGAATCTTTATATTTATAAAATATTAAATAAAGAATTATATATTTTTTAAACATCTTGAAAATTCTATAAAATTCTTTTAATTCCTTGTAGGTGTATAAAGTGTGAGGTAATTTTCATAATTAATAGCATTCCAAAAATTTAAACTAATTTCCACTATTAATGCAAATTTAATCATTTATGTATTAAAAAGGAATAAAAGAGAAACCTTAACTTAATACACTTGAATATATTTTATTTTAACCTGAATACTGCATATTAAAAATAAAACACTTCACATGATATTCAGTCAAATAAAATTAAAAACTACTCTAAATTTTCATTTTAAAATTTCATAATTATTAACATAAAATTATCTCCCAAAATAATATATTTTAAAATTAGAATTTTTTTTTTAAAAAAATTATATTCTATTTTGACAAACGAATTAGACAATTCGCGTTTATGAAACTTTTTAATAATAAAGTATGACATGATGAGAGTTGTATAATTAGTATAGTACATTGTATACACTATTACTCTTAATTGTATATGTTTTTGTCTATATTTATATGTGGGTACACCCTATCTTTAAGTGCACCCGAATGCACACTATAAATTGCCTAAAAAAAGAAAGGAGACCACTAGAAGAGCAAAGGCCAAAAATTCACTATAGTATATAATTAAGAAATTAATAAAAAAAATGCATACAATAATTTGCTTATTTAATAATTAATCAATTAATAATAATATATCATATGAACATGGCAAACACATTTAATGTAAGTACTTATATGAGACAAATAAAAAGTAGTTTATATAATAAAAAGTTTTAATTTTTATAATAAAAAGGTGATATTCTGATCAATTAATAAAAAGTGATAATAATATTTTATAAACAATTTATAGTATAAATAAAAAATGATAATATTTTATAACGAAAGTAATAACTAATTTAAAAGGTATAAAATAATCTTACGTGAGACGGTCTCACGCAAGACTTGCGCGATGAACATTGTCAGACAAAACATATGGTATGAAAGAAGTTTTATTTAATTAATAAATAGATTATTTACTTAAATAAAATATAACAAAAGAATAATCCTAAAATAAATTAGGACGTGCCTGCGACGTGCAACGCACGTCTATAAAAACTAGTAATCATAAATTACTCTTACAGGCAAACATGCACGGGTTAATTGGACTTAAATCAAGCATGTGAAAATAAATTAAACTTAATACATAATCATAAATCACTATAATATGCCACTAAGCGAGTTAATTAGCTTTAAACTTTATATGTAGAAATAAATGCATGTGGGTGAGATTTGAACATACATCTTACTAAATTATAACCGTAAATAATAACTTAGATATTACTCGTGCATTGCAAGAAAAGAATTAAGGATACTATAATTATATACTTTTTATATTTAATTTATTTTTAACCATAATATATGTATATCTATAAATATAATTATTTATTTATTTATTTGAATTTATGTATTTTATAAAAACTAAAAATTAATTATGTATAATATATAAATGTATTTTTTTAACCTAACGTAATTTTATATTTATTAATTAAATTGCATTTTTTATACCCTTATTTTTATAATATTAAATTTAATTCGATATTTAAGATAAATAGAGTACTATATATTAACTTTCTATTATTAATTATATTAATATTATTTTATTTAATTGATATCTATTTATTTTTTAAAAAATAAATATAATCTCTCTATAAAGTCAATTACTATTTTTAAGAAAGATATAGTATATTATAATTTATATTTTATTTTTAATTGAATAAAATATGGATAAATAAAATATAAAATATTATTTAATATAATAAATTAAAATATTAAAATAATATTAATGGAGACGATCCTGATAAAAATAAATTTGAAAAAAATTAATAAATCACAAAATTTTGAAAATAAATTTCATACAATAATCCTAAAGATTAAATTAAAATAATATTTATAGAGACGGTCCTAATGGAAATATAATTGAATGAAAAATTAAAATAAAGCACAAAACTTCGAAAATAAATTTCATTCATTAATCCAAAAGGATTCAATAAAAAATATATTTGATATGTGTTTTGAATCTTCAATTCTAAAATTTCTAAAATTAATTCTAAATTGTCCAAATTCATCACTCTAAACACTGGCGATTTTTTTTATGATTGAAGTTGCAAATAAGATCAAATAAAAATAAGAACAATAAGGTTTAAAAATTTTATAAAAATAAATTTTATAAAATATAAAGAAAATAATAAAAACGAAGAAAAAATCATAAATTATAAGATAAATGAATAAAATATAAAAGGAATAATTACTTGTAGGTACAAACTTCCTATGTATAATTATGTTAAGATACATCCATAAAAATAAATTATTATTAGGTACAATTTTTAGAGTTAAAATTCCAAATATATCCTTAATTAAAATATATCTCAATAATATCTCTTCCACTCTCAACGTATTTCACTTTAAGATTTCTTGACTTGCCATAATGAATTATAATTAATTCCCATGAATTCCTATTCATGTTGTTAGAATCCCTTGACTTGCCATAATGAATTATGATTAATTCCCATGAATTCCTATTCATGTTGTTAGAAACCCCCAAACAAATCTGCATTTCGTGCAGAAAAATATCATTAATTGCGAGAATTGGAAGATAAATATGCATTTCGTGTAATTTCGTGCAGAAAATTAACTACATAAAAAATCTGCATTTCATGCAGAAAATTAACTATTAAAACATCTGCATTTCGTGAAAAAAAAAATCAACTAAACCTCATTCAAATTGCATTTTTTTTAACCGGAATTTGCATTTCGTGAAAAAAAATCAACTTAACCCCAATCAAATTTGCATTTTTAACTAAAATCTACATTTCGTGCAGAAAAATCTGCATTTAAAATCTAAATTTGGATATTAGGGCAAAAAGGGAAATACATACATAAATTTTGTAGTTAGTAGTAAGAGTTAATTTAGAATGTATCTATCAGTTAATTACGCTTAGGGAGTGTAGTGGATAGTAACCAACCCAATATAAAAAGAATGATACATCAAAGGTGAATGATTAATATAAAAATAAAATCAACTAAAAATATAAAAGATAAAATAAATTAAAGTATAAAAATAAAGTTTATAAAATTATAAAGAAAACATTCTGAAATTAATTGCGGATTGTCCAAATTCATCACTCCAAACATTGATGAGTGTTTTTTAATGATGTAAATATCAAATAACATCGAATAAGAATAAAATCAACAAGATTAAAAAAATTATAAAAATTGGATTTATAGAATATGAAGAATATACAAAAGAAACGAAGATTAAAACATAAATCATAAGATAAACGAAAAATAAAAAAGAAGAATGATACCTCAAATGGAATGATTGAACCTGAAAATAAGATCAAATAAAAGTATATTGTATAAGATAAAATAAATTAAAGTATATAAATAAGATTTATAGAATTATTTATAAATAAAATATAAAAATCAAAGAGAAATGAAAATAAGATTTAAAAAAAATACTTCAAATGAGAATGATTGAACCCGCACATAAAATCAAGTACGAGAATAATTGAATATAAAAATAAGATCAAATAAAAGTATAAAAGATAAAATAAATTAAAGTATAGAAATAAGGTTTATAGAATTATAAATAAAATAAATAAATAGATGAGAAAAAAAATAAAAAGAAGAATGATACTTAGAGAATGAATAAACGAAAAATAAAAAAGAAGAATGATACCTCAAATGGAATGATTGAAACTGAAAATAAGATCAAATAAAAGTATATAAGATAAAATAAATTAAAGTATATAAATAAGGTTTATGGAATTATTATAAAGAAAATTCAAAAGTTGAACAAAAACAAAAATAAGATTTAAAAAAAATATACCTTAAATGAGAATGATTGAACATGCACATAAGATCAAGTATGAGAATGATTGAATAAAAAAAAAAGATCAAATAAAAGTTTAAAGATAAAAAAAATTAAAGTATATAAAAAGAGTTTATGGAATTATAAATAAAATAAATAAATAGATGAGAAAAAATAACAAAAAAATAAAAAAGAAGAATGATACATAGATAATGAATCTGCAAGATCAAATAAAAGTAAATATAAAAGATAAAACAAATGAAAGTATATTAGAAATAGTACGAAAATGAAATAGAAAAGAAAAAGAAGTAATAATTTGATTAGGTAAAATAATAATTTGATTAGGTGATGAAAATGTTTATATAGAATGGTTGAAATAATGAATGATCGTGATTAAAATCAATCAACGACGTAGGAAAAAAGTGAAAAATTATCAAAGATTGCATTGAAATATTTGATATTATATATAAATTAAATTAAAATATATTACTTGGTATATTGATTTAAAATTAGTATATTGATTGATAATAAGGAGTAGAATATATGTCAATAATATTTTTTTATATTTATTAAATTTATTTTTAATTTAAAAATAAATAAATATAAATATATGCCAATAATATTTTTTATATTTACCAAATTTATATTTCTCATTTAAAAATAAATAAATAAATATTTTCATATTAACAAAATTTATATTGTAAAATATAAAGTAAAATTTAAATAATAAAATTTATTATTAGTATAATTAAATTTATCATTAATTAATGGACGGTCAAAATTAAAATTGAATTATTTCTGAATAGAGTAAAATTTTAAAAATATTAATAAAAGTAGAAGTTTAAATTTGTTTTTATATATGTATAAATAGATGTCTAAAAGGGTATTATAAATCAAGGAATATCTCACTATTATATAATTATTTATTGTAGCATGATTCATCCCATGCAGCAACGATATATGTTGCTCTATGAAAAATATATACTATATACTAAAGGAGGGTTTTGGATTTATTGTATGGCATCATGTGAGTAATTTAGGTGATGTGTCATTTTTATAGATTTTTGAATTTTTTTTAATAATAAACTTGCTTAGGAAGGAAGATAATGTAGTTACTTTATTTTAAATAACCAATCAAAATATTTCATTTTTCTTTATCTTATTTAAAAATTTACCTAAAACTTTAAGTGTTTTAAATTTTTTATTTTTAAATAGAATTTATATAAAATTATATCAAATTAATTGTCTTTTCATGATCTTTAATTTGACATCCATATTACTAATAATATATGATTGGAGAAATAGATTTTTAAATTTAATAACAATTTTTATATTGTAAAATATTCTTTAATAAAATATATTAATAAATAAAATATTTTTAGAAGAGTAAGAAATTATTTAATAGATTTAATCTATTTATCCTTAGAATTTTAAGTTTAATAAATTTAGTTTATTATAGAATTCTAAATGAGGAATTTCATGAAAAAATAAATCTTAGTTGTTGGGAATGATGAATAAAGTGTAAAAAAGTAATTAAAGTTGTTGGGATTGTAAAAAGTATGTAATAAAATATTATGTATTTTTTCCAAAAATGGAATGGGTAAAAATACGTGGGACACCCCAAAATGGAAAGTGGGTAAAAATACGTGGGACGGAGGGAGTATTATTTTTAATAATTAATTTTAATTATACAATAATTTATAATTATTATATACATTTATTGATTTTATTTATTAAATGATAATAGTTAGGGATGATAATGAAATGGGCATTTTAAGTATCTATTATATCCAAATCTTAATAGGTCACGTATGGGTAATTGTAAACGGGTTTGAGACGAATACAAATAGTTGTGAAAATCACATTAGGGTTTGGAACGAGTACGGATAATACCGCAATACCCTCGGGTACTATAAAAAAAGATATTAAACCAATGATTGTGCTATTTTATGAACAACTTATGGTATAAATGACAGTGATAACAATTTATATCGAAATTAATAATATTTTATGGCGAAAGTGATAAGTATTATAAAAAGTGTAAAATGATTTCACGTGAAGCGGTTTCATGCCAGACCTATCATATTACATATTAATGAATAAAAGAATTTATAAAGTTTGTTAATAATTTTTTTCCAGATTTTTACTTAATTTTTTAATAAATTACTGAATATAAAAAAATATATACAAATGTATATACCCTAAACTCTAAAACCCTAAACCCTAAATTTAGGGTTTATGGTTTTAGAGTTTAGGGTTTAGGTGTAATACCCGGAAATTTTTTTATTTTATAATTTGTATTTTACGCATTTTTATAATTATGTGGTAATTATTTTTATATTTTATTTATATTTATATTCTATTTGAGACATCTGTGATAAAAATTATGACAATATATGCATATATATATATACGTGCATTAATTTGGATATATATAATTAAATTGTGTTACGTATATAAATATATTATTTCTTAATTATTGAGTATCACACGTGTTCTCGTATTAATAACAGTGGTAAGAAAATGTACACGTATGTTTGATATGGTTAAGTGTCAATGTCTAGCTTTTATTCTAATAATATAATAATAATATTAATATATATACTTTTGACTATGAATAGTAATTATTAAATATTGTGGGTGGTGGATAGTTACGTATGACTTCCACAAATTGTTATATTTTGCTTAATAAAATAAAAAAAATTTTAATTGGTGGATTTCCACCTACTCCCACATTATTGATATATATATATAGAGAGGGGACTGAGATTGGGATTGCTAGTCTCATATAGAAGAAACAGACGAAGAGAAAAAAAAAAGGGGGGAAAAAGGAAAGTTTGTAGGAACGGGAAGAAAGGAATTAATTACGGATTTTCACGGGTCTATAGTGTTATTATTATCGGAGTTCAAGTAAGTAGATGTCCAACTACAGTGCATAAACAGGCTGTTGTGTGATTTATTTGTGATTGTTATGTCATGAATTATTTGTGATCAAATGTTGATATGTTAAATGGGTTATGATGCATATTTAATTGCCCTGGTTGCATACCACGCATAGTCATGAAAAGTGTTTTCCCCAATATTAATAAGATACTAATGGTGTGTGCGGCCACTATATATGCATCTCTGTAGGGGTTCGGAAAAATCGTCCCCATTGAGCTCATTTGGGGTGCATATTATAAGTGTGTCGTGGGGATCCCGCAACGTGAACAGTTTTTAAAATAAAAGAGACCAATTAGTAGATTAGGAAATAAAACATTTTCATGCATTGTCATGCATGATTTCTATTTACTGAGATTTTTGTCTCATTAGTTTATGCATTGTAGGTGAGTTGCGCAGCGGAATCGTGGTTGGGTACCGTCAGATCCTGAGAGTTGTATACATGGATGACGACCTGTTGGCCGGGCCGGTGTAATGAACTTTTGTATTGTATAAAATCGAAGAAAAATTAATATTTATTATTGTCTATTATTGGTGGTGAAAAAGTGGGTCGTGACATTAGGGTTCTTAATAAATATTAAGAAATACATATATACATTAGTATTGAATAAAATTAATATAGATGGGTGTACGCGTGTATTCGAATGCATGAGATAATTCATTATTATTTTAAATATTCGTTTTGTCATTTTGATCTTTCCCATTACAAAGTACTATTAATTTCTTTTTATATAAATGAGATATATATACAAAATTATATTAAAGATATGTGTGCACAACATGTCCCGAGAACACACAAATTTTTGCCTTATTATAATCCTTATTCTACCAATAAAGTTAGATATTTTTATTAAGGTTAGGTCTTGCGTGAGACCATCTCAAATGAGGTCATTTTTCACTTTTTAAAATATTTATCATTCTCGCTATAAAACATTATCACTTTGGCTATAAAATGTTATCACTTTTTATTTATACTATAAACTGTTCATGAAATAGTATTATCACATTTCATTAGTTTACTATCACTTTCCTATATAAAAGTTATCAATTTCTCACCGTTTCACATAAGCCCTTATGTGAGACGGTCTCACGCAAATCTTTTTCTTTTATTAATATAAATTATAACTTTTAATATTTTTCAATTTCATTAATATGTTTTAAAATTAATAATTTAATAATCCCGCGTAACGTGTTACGCGGGTTTCGTACTAGTATATATATATATATATATATATAGGTTAATTCCAAAAAAATTTACCTTGGGGTTTTCAAATATATCACCACCTTTTATTTTTATCAATTCAATACAAAATCTTTTTAATATTCTCAATTCTATCAGTACCTTTTATTTTTTTTTAATTCAATACGTAATCTATTTAATATTTTCAATTCTATCAAAACTTTTATTTTTAATTTGATACACCACTTATTTTATATTTTTAATTCAATACATTATTATTATTATTAATTGTATATTTCTTGAATAATAATAATAACAACAACAATAAAATAATAATAATAAATATATTAATATTTTTAATATTTCAGTTTGCAACAGAAAAATAGCTAAAGATTAACAATTCTGACTTACAAAATTTTAATTTAACAAATTTAAAAAAATGACTTCCAAAAAATTAAATTAAATAAAATTTGTACTACAATATTAAGCGCACTCACAATTACTAAAAATAATTAAACAATTTAATAAATTTAACTGGCAAAATTTTAAAAATTAAACATAAAATAAAAAAATAAAAAAAAGGGTCGAACCTACTTTCTGAAACCTACTACTAGTCTACTACTACTACCACCACCATCATCATCATCATCATCATCATCGAATAATAATAATAATGATAAATTGAATTGAATTGAAAATATAAAATAAGTTGTGCATCAAATATTCAAATTGCAAAAATAAAAGTTGTGATATAATTGAAAATATTAAATAGATCTCGTATTGAATTGACAAAAATAAAAGGTCGTGATAAAATTAAAAATATTAAACAAATCGTGTATTGAATTGACAAAAATAAAAGTTCGTGATAAATTTGAAAACCCCCAATAAGGTGGTGAATTTTTAAAGAATTAACCCTAAAATAAAATAAATAATTTTAAATAGAAAAAAATCTATTAACTAATTAACACCACACCTAAGGATGTAATCGAACCGAACCGAGTCGAACACTATTAGGTTTGAGTATCGTTTGTTAAGGAATTATCGAACTCGAGCCCGAGCTCGAACTCGTCAAAAAAAAAATATCGAACTCGAGCTCGAACTGTTTTTTAAGGCTCACGAACGTGTTCACGAACAGATAAAGTAACTTGTTTATGAATATATTTTCATGGTCATTTAAATATTTTTGTTCGTAAGTATTAAAAGAACGTTTGATTTATAAACATCTATTCATAATATTAAATAAACAAACTAACAAAATATAATAATAAACGTTACAAAAATATTTAAATATTTAAATAATGACTTAAGTTATTATCATATTTATGGGTTTAATATAAAATATTTAATCATGGAATATAAATAAATAAATAATAATATATAATACTAAAAAATAATCATAAAATTTACAAATACGTTTACGAGTCATTAACGAACTCATTAACGAATATGTTTGCGAGCTTCCGAGCCGAACACCCTTAGACTTGAATTTGGTTTGATAGACTATTTGAACTCAAAATTTAAGTTTGGTTTGATTTGTTAAGGTTAACGAACGATCTCGATCAAATATTTTATCGTACTGAGATCCAAATAACTCGCGAACGATTTGATTAGGTTATATTCCTAACCACACCCTATCTCCTATGTGCATACATTCACATGTACATTCATTCACACCCTAAATTAAACCTATGCACACCCTATCTCCTATGTACATACATTCACACCCTAAATTAAACCTATGCACATACATTCACTAGATTCCAAGCTACAGTTAGTTCATTAATTACATATTATTAATTATTGTAGAATACTAGTACTAATTAATTTTCCAACTCCACCAACCATAGGGATAATGCTAATGAACTTGCAGCTAATCTACTTGGCCTAATTAATAATTATATCATCAATTAAGTTGAGTTAATTTGAAGGAACAAAGAACCTTCACCAAATTAATTTAATATTTTAAGTATCAAAAAAAACTATTTAATATTTAACGAACTACATTATAATAATAGATATAGTCATCACGTTCATTGTTAGGGTTAGTTACGAATCCACACTATAAATTAAACTAGTTTTTCATTATATATTTACTAATTTATTTGTGTGTTGCTAATCATTTTATCATGCTGGACTTTTGACTAGAAAGATGCTTTTTAAATTTTTTAGACGAAAAAGTTAAAAGTTATAATAAATTAGTGAGCTTCTTAACTTAATCAGCATATAATGTTTATATCTTAATTAATAATTATATTACTTAAATTAATGTTATTCCCATATTATTCTTAATACTCCCATATGATTTTTTTAGGATTCTTTAAATATAATTATTACTTTATAATGGGTACACTCTAAAGTGTTCATTCTGCCATGTTAGCACTTAGTTTCAATAGTGGGAGATTTGTGAGTTTGTTTCACGACAAGATTATTTTATATTTATATAATTAGTTATTATTATTTATTAAAAATATTATTCTTTTTTAAAAAAAAATTGTCATTGTTCATTTATACTATAAATTATTAATAAAATAATTTACAATACCATTATTATTTTTCATCCATTTAATATAACTTTTTATTATAATATTATTACTTCTTAATCGTTTATTTAGTGGGAAAATCTCACACAAAGCATTCGAGGGTCAGTGTAATCATTTTCTTTTTAGTGTCCCAAATAATTTACAATTTAATACTCCAATGAGAGTTCACAAAATCACCAACTTATCTTATTTATTTAAAAGTAAGAATAAAAATATAAAAGTGCATAAAAAACCACCTAGCTACCATACATACCATAATGCTCCTTGCTCTATCTATATATATATATATATAATTGAACAATCTCTCATAACTCACATTTTTCTATGTATACAACAACTTTTATTATTATTTTTATTTTTCAATCTTTACCTTATTAAGGTTTTCTATACAATACATATGGGGTACTCTTTCTTTGCAGATTTATACATGTACTTGGTGTGAGAGTATAGACCATGCATGTGTGCTGCATGCATGCTGCATGAGCATGTGTGTATGTTAAATGGGAGCTAGGAACATGCCACATGGAGGTCATGTATTGGTTGATTAAGTGATTAAAGGATTGTGTGTGTAGACCGTTAGATCAAGCCTTAGAGCTAGATGATTAGTGGAGACATAGCAGCAAGAAGCCTCGGTTGGTTGAGGTTGCAAAGATCAGGTAGTTGCAACTGATCCATCAGTTGGTTGCAACTGATCAAGGTGCGTGCATTTTGATTGGATGGGAAGGAATCTAGACGTTGAACACACATCTATATAAGTTGAAGGAACTGTCAGCTGATGAATCAATCATCTTCATCACATCTTCTACACACAATAGTTAGAAACAAGCATTAAGAATTTGGGTTTGTGAGTGTGCTTGTAAGCTTGTAACCTTCATCATTGTTTAGTGAATTCTTCTCTTAGGAAAGTAGATGAAGGCTTATGCCGAACCACTATACATCTTCGTGTTGATCTCTTTCATTTTATTTTTCGTTCATCAATCAATTCGTAAGTGAAACGTGAGGGATCAAACGTTTTGAGTGAGTGCAAGTTCTTGAGTGTTCTTCATCAAGTGTTTGCTTAAGTTTTACAAGATGTGGCGCCGTCTGTGGGAAGAAGAAGAAGCTGCCACAATATCATATCAGAAGGAAAGAATCATGGTTACAACCAAGTTTGATGTGGAGAAGTTTTCAGAGAAAGTTGATTTCAGTTTGTGGAGAATGAAGATGGAGGTTGTACTGATCCAGCAAGGCCTGGCTGATGCAATTAAACCACTACCAACAAATCAAGCAGCTGCTGTGGATGCTGGTGCATTAGCTGCAGATCAAGATCAACAATCAAAGGCTAGAAGTGCCATCATTCTGTGCTTAGGTAATAAAGCTTTAAGGGAAGTCTTAAAGGAAGCATCTGCAAGGGATATGTGGAAGAAGCTTGCTGATCTTTACATGGTGAAGACATTGGTAAACCAGCTGTACACCAAGCAGAAACTCTACTCCTTCAAAGTATCAGAAGATAAGTCCATTCTAAGTCAACTAGATGATTTCAATAAGATCATAGATGGCTTACAGAACATTGATGTAGCACTGTCAAGTGAAGATAAGGCTGTCATATTGATGTCAGCTCTTCCTAAGTCTTTTGAAGGGTTGAGAGACATATTGTTGTATGGAAATGTTGAATCAATCTCCCTAGAGCAAGTGATTCTAGCAATCAAAGCAAAGGTTCTCCATAAGACATCAGATAATGCAGTTGCAGGAGAAGGTCTTGTTGCCAAACAAAATAAGTGGAACAAGAATGACAAGAAAGCTGGTGCTGATAAGAAGAAACTTGATAGAAGTAATCAAGGTACATCAGCAGATGAAGAAAACAATAACTGCTTCCACTGCAACAAGCCTGGTCATTTCAAGAAGCAATGTCATAAGTGGAAAGCAATGGTGGCCAGGAAGATTGCTGAAAAAGGAGGAAATCAAAGAATCCATGCCAATCAGGTGACTGAAAATAGAGGTAACAAGGAGCAAGATTACATTGAAGCTTTGGTTGTTGTTTCTGGTCAAGTTTCAGATCAGTGGGTGTTAGATTCCGGTTGTACTTTTCATATGACATCAGTCAAGGATTGGTTTACTGATTTAAAACCATATAATGAGGGATCAGTCTTGTTAGGCAATGATCAAGCCATCAAGATTGAGGGTATTGGCTCTGTCAAATTCAGAATGTTTGATGGATCCATTAAGTTGCTCACAAATGTGAGGTATGTACCAGATTAAGAAGGAATCTGATATCATTAGGAATGTTAGACTCCTTGGGATGTGAGTACTATATGAAGAAAGGTGTACTCACCATCATAAAGGATAAGTTAGTTGTAATGAAAGGAGTTAAGAGCTCTGATCTTTATTTTCTTGAAGGATCAGTTGTCTCTGGACAGTTGAACACTTCTCAAGATCAAGAAAATGTTCAGTTGTGGCATGGAAGACTAGCTCATGTAAGTGAAAGAGGGTTACAAGAGCTAGTAAGACAGAAGCTACTAGATATAAGTTCAACATGTAAGATGGATCAATGTGAAGATTGCATTCTAAGCAAGGCAAAGAGGTTAAAATTTGGTTTAGGAGAACATACTTCATCAGAGAAGCTTCAGTATGTTCATACAGACCTATGGGGACTATCAAGAAATCCAACTATTGGAGGTGAAAGATATTTTATATCCTTCATAGATGACTATTCTAGGAAGCTATGGGTTAAGATCCTTAAAACAAAGGATCAAGCATTCACTGCATTTAAGGAATGGCTTGCTGAGGTAGAGAATCAGACAGGAAAGAAGTTGAAATGTTTGAGATCAGATAATGGGTTTGAGTTTGTTTCAGAAGAGTTCAATGCTTTCTGCAGAGAAAAGAGAATTAAGAGGCACAAGACTACACCTGGAACTCTACAACAAAATGGTGTTGCAGAAAGGATAAACCAGACATTGTTAGAAAGAGTAAGATGTATGCTGAGTAGTGGAGGATTTACAAAAGGGTTTTGGGGTGAACTTGTGACTACAGCAGCCTATCTAATCAACCTATGTCCATCAGCAGCTTTGAAATTCAAACCACCTGAAGAAGTGTGGTCTGGAAAGGCACCTAGTTACAGTCATCTGAGAGTAATAGGATGTCAGGCTTACTCTCATGTGAAGCAAGATAAGTTAAAACCTAGAGTAGTAAAATGTGTAATGGTTGGATACCCCAAAGAAGTAAAAGGATACAGATTGTGGTGTTATGAAGCTAACAAGTTTATTGTTAGCAGAGATGTCACATTCAGTGAAAGAAAGATATCATTGGTTGAAAGAAATTCTGTAGTATCAATTACTACAGACTTTGATGAGCCTCAGGTGGAGCAAGCAAGGAAAGAAGTCCAGCAGTGTAATGAAGAAAATAACAGTGCAGATCAGAATAAGGAAGATAGCTCTCCTAGCTCATCTAGCTCAAGGTATGATTTAAGTTCCTATCAACTTGTAAGGGATAGGTTAAGAAGACAGATTAAAGCTCCAGTAAGATACATGGAAGCTGATATAGTATCATATGCATTGTATGTTGCATCTGATATAGAAAACTATGAGCCAAGAACATATGATGAAGTTATATCAGAAAATGACAATAACAAGTGGATAGTTGCTATGGAAGAAGAGCTGTTATCACTACATAAGAATAAGACTTGGCAAATTGTTGACAGACCAAAGAACAAGAAGTTAGTAAGCTGTAAATGAATCTACAAGAAGAAGCCTGTTACAAGCAAAGAATGAGGTGTTAGGTACAAGGCAAGGCTTGTAGCAAGAGGTTTTTCACAGAAAGAAGGTGTTGATTATAATGAGATATTCTCACCTGTTGTTAAGCGTTGTTCTATTAGAATTCTGCTGGCATTAGTGACTCAGTTTGATCTTGAGTTACATCAGATGGATGTCACTACAACATTTTTGCATGGAAATCTTGAAGAGGATATCTACATGAAGATTCCTGATGATGTAAGCATTGAAGGGGCTGAAAATAAAGCTTGTTTACTTATGAAATCTTTGTACGGTCTGAAACAAAGTCCAAGGCAGTGGTATTTGAAGTTTGATGATTACATTGCATCAAATGGATTCAGCAGGAGCCTACATGACAGTTGTGTTTATGTTAGGTACAAAGAAGGGTGTTATACATACTTACTTTTGTATGTAGATGATATCCTTATAGCTTGTAAGGATCAAGCTAGTATAGATGAAGTAAAGGAGATACTTAAGCAGGAGTTTGATATGAAGGATCTAGGGGAAGCAAAGGTAATTCTTAGTATGCAGATTGAGAGAAATAGGTCAGCTGGTGAGCTGAAGTTGTTCCAAGAATTATACTTAGACAAAGTGTTAAAGAGATACAATATGAATCTCAGCAAAACAGTAACTATACCAGCAAAGCAAGGAGTGAGTCTGTCATTACTCCAAGCTCCTCAGACAGATCAAGAGAAGGCTAAAATGAGTAATGTTCCTTATGCTAGTACTGTTGGCAGTTTGATGTATGCAATGGTATGTTGCAGGCCAGATTTAGCTTATGTGATGAGTATGATTAGCAGGTTTATGAGTAATCCAGGTTTACTACATTGGAGTTCAGTGAAGTGGGCTCTCAGTTATGTGAAAGGAATCATCACAGCAGGCTTGAAGTTTCAGAAAATGGCAACATGGTATAAGGCAGTAGTTGGATATGTTGATGCTGATTATGCAACAAATCTTAACACTATGAAGTCACTTACTGGTTATGTATTTAACTTGTTTGGTACTGCACTAAGTTGGAAAGCAACTCATCAACATATAGTGGCCTTATCAACTACAGAGGCAGAATTTGTTGCACTTATAGAAGCAATCAAAGAGGGAGTGTGGCTGACAGGTATGCTGAGTGAGTTTGGGATTGAACAAGGATCAGTTGAAGTGCATTGTGATAATTAGAGTGCATTGCATCTCTCCAAGCATCAAGGATACCATGAAATGACCCAGCACATTGATGTGAGGCTATATTTCATAAGGGACATGATAGATAAGGGAGTAGTTAGTGTTAAGAAGATCAAAACTACTGAGAATCCAGCAGACATGTTCACAAAAGCCTTACCAGTTCATAAGTATGAGTTGTGTAAGCAATTAATTCAGTTGAATTAAGTAAGGAAGGAAGGTAGTTGGAACCTTAAAATGCAGCAAGGTGGAGAAGATGAAGCTAACATGATGATGCAAGGTCTAAGGTGGAGATTTGTGAGAGTATAGACCATGCATGTGTGCTGCATGCATGCTGCATGAGCATGTGTGTATGTTAAATGGGAGCTAGGAACATGTCACATGGAGGTCATGTATTGGTTGATTAAGTGATTAAAGGATTGCGTGTGTAGACCGTTAGATCAAGCCTTGGATCTAGATGATCAGTGGAGACATAGCAGCAAGAAGCCTCGGTTGGTTGAGGCTGCAAAGATCAGGTAGTTGCAACTGATCCATCAGTTGGTTGCAATTGATCAAGGTGCGTGCATTTTGATTGGATGGGAAGGAATCTAGACGTTGAACACACATCTATATAAGTTGAAGGAACTGTCAGCTGATGAATCAATCATCTTCATCACATCTTCTACACACAACAGTTAGAAACAAGCATTAAGAATTAGGGTTTGTGAGTGTGCTTGTAAGCTTGTAACCTTCATCATTGTTTAGTGAATTATTCTCTTAGGAAAGTGGATGTATGCTTATGCCGAACCACTATACATCTTCGTGTTGATCTCTTTCATTTCATTTTTCGTTCATCAATCAATTCGTGAGTGAAACATGAGGGATCAAACGTTTTGAGTGAGTGCAAGTTTTTGAGTGTTATTCATCAAGTGTTTGCTAAAGTTTCACCAGACTTGAATTTACAGAACAACTAAACTTATTAGGTATTGAAATATGATGGCCATAATTGGTTGTACTTTTAATAAATTTTAATTCTCACCCTCAACCCATTCTTTTTGCGACAAGTCGTATTCAGTCGTTGCGTGTCATCGGATTTATTATATATATATAAAACCCTTTAATTGTATTTGTAATAAGTGACACATTATATATGGACTATATTGGATTTTAAATCGTGAATCAACAATACTTAACTTTACACACTTTACACCTTTCATAAAAAAATCCATTTCAAATTTAAGATTTTACTTCTACATGAGGAAATATAATTTAATTAATATTTGCACAATACTCTATAAGCCACTTCATTTGATATCTTATAAACGTAGGTAAACAGTAACTCCACTTGATACACATTTTGCAATTTAATAGTGGGTACATCATCTTTGTTATCAATAAAATGCACTTTAAATTTTAGGTTTTTTTTTAATAAATAAAGTATAATATATATATATATATATATATATATGATGTTAGAGAAACTCTCTTGTGAAACATCTGTGAGAGGGGTTGACCCATCACTAAATTA
Organism: Pogostemon cablin; assembly: GCA_023678885.1. Taxonomy (NCBI): domain Eukaryota; kingdom Viridiplantae; phylum Streptophyta; class Magnoliopsida; order Lamiales; family Lamiaceae; genus Pogostemon; species Pogostemon cablin. Next base: position 19,823,472 of record CM042955.1, read on the forward strand.
TGTTTATTGTATAGTATATAAAATATGTTTATTTGTAGTTAAAGTATGTCAATAATAAATCATATTATAACATGCTAAAATTATATTTTAATACATAATCAAGCATACTTAGGAAAATATATTTTAATAACTATTAAACATATTTTATTTATATAATAAATATATCTAAAGTATGCTTATTGTATAGTATATAAAATATGTTTATTTGTAGTTAAAGTATGTCAATAATAAATCATATTATAAAATGCTAAAATTATATTTTAATACATAATCAAGCATACTTGGAAAAACATATTTTAACAACTATTAAATATATTTTATTTATATAATAAACATATTTTAACACGTCTTACAATCTCATGTAACTAACGTCGCACAAGAAACTTTGTCATGATGTTAATTGTATTAGGTGAGTTATTAAAAATTTTAAAATAAAATGTATTGAAAAATTAATTCTATTAAAAATATTTCCACTTTTAAGAATATAAGGAGGAAAAGTCAATTTTTATTGGAAGATAGGTGTATTTAATCATAACTCAGAGAAATACGTCAAATTTAAAAGGGAAATTTAGTACATATATTTATATGGAGTATTTTTCTTTCACATACATATAAATGGCAAATATAAAATACTCCCTCGTTCAAGTTATCTAATATTTATAATAAGGTATTGTTCGAATTTTATGGGCACTTATTAATATTATACTCAATACATATAATTGGATTATTGGATATGATATTTATAAGGCCAATAAAGACATACATATTGTTCAGAACATTATATTATTTCAAAATTTTGAATTAAAATTTAGAAATAAATAGTGCCTCTCGAACAATTATTATAACTACCTAACTTACAAATTATAAAGAAGAAATTCCAACTTTAAATTTGGAGTTGAAGAAAGGTGCGTTGGATTCTCATTTGGGTTGTACATTCCAATTTAATCTATTCAATATAAATTGATTTGTACAATTTCTTCACTTTTTATCATGTCCAATTATTTATTCGTAGGGTACAACTGATCGTATACATGATTGCTCACTTTCACTATTCTCAAATGTATGTAAATAATTGTTCACCTTTTCTTCCATTTGATTCAATATTTACATCCAAACCATCATCTTATATATTCAATAAAACTTAATTTTCACAAAATATATTATCATGACTAAGTGCCACAGAAAAAAAATATATAACATTAAATTATTTTTATGTAATTAGCTTGTAAAGTTTTACCAACTATATACTCCATATGATATTTAATTTTTTTATTTAAAAAAAAAGTTACAGCTTCACAAAAAAGTTATCATCTTGAATTAGCATAATTTATAATTTATACAAAATCTAGTTACAGTTCATTTATGTCTCAGTTTTTACTAATAAATAAACGTCTTTTATAATGAAATTCAAATCGCTTTCTTATAATATCTTTAATTAGTTATTGTAAAATTATAATTTGAATCTCTATCTCCCAATAATAATAAAAACTTGCATGTTAGAGTCAACAAGCTGCAAAACGACAATAAAACAAAAGACAATCACTTTTCCTATTGTAATATTTTTGGTTTGCCTTTTATACACTCGACAATTCTATTCTAATCATATTTTAACTTTACTATAATCTTTTCAAAATTTTTATAATCTATTTCCTCAATATATAAACTCTCATGCATTTTAATTTATATATATATATATATATATATATTTTTTTTTTTTTTAATCTTTATATTCTTTATAGGGTAGATGAATCCCATACAAAATAATTAATACTTCTTCCGTCTCACTCAAAGAGTAGTTTTTGCCGCACATAATTTAAGGAGTATTATTATTTAATATATAGTGGGTAGTTGTATTGGTGGGAGTGCGAGTCCATATTTTAATTATATTTGTGGGTGTGTGTAACTTTTATGTGTGTAAAAAATAAAAGATGAATTTTTGGGTAGAATGCCCTAATTAAAAAAAATGAACTTTTAAGTAGGATGGAGAAAGTATATTTATATGAGACTCGCACGCTACACTGATACTACCCGCTCTACATAGGAATGATTTTTAAATCTATGTATGAATTTTTTAAATCAAATTTTAATTTTTAAAATCGTTAACAAAAGACTAATGGAGGAATAAAGGGTGAAGTGTTTATCAAAGTCGGTGCCCCTTGTTAGTTAATAAAGCGTCGCTATTGTGGAACACGTTTTTCCTCCACAGTGTATTTTCAAATTGAAGTATAATCGGTTTCCAAAAACTGAAAAGCTACAAATAGTAACCGAAGAAAATGCGATCAAAAAAGCATCATTAAAAACAAAAAACAGAATAGTATAACTTAGAAAAAAATTAAAGTTTTATACTAATATTCTTTAAATTTCTCTCTAATTAATTAACGATTCAAACCACGATTCTTATCAAAATACGTCGTTTTATACACCGGTAGTTCTTCACAATACCTATGACCATTTTTCCCATACAACGACAAGTGGTCGAGCTCGAATAAATCCGAGCTCGACTCACTCAACGCATCCTCCTCCTCATCCTCGTTTTCGTTTCCGTGTTTAGGAAACACGGAAACGGAAACGTTGTACTTCCTTTGATCTCGAACTTTGAATGCGTTGGGTGGCAATGGAGGCCTTCCATACATACGATCATTACAAGTAGTATTTCTCTTACCACAGGGTTTAGAGTACTCTGTATTAACGATCAAACCAACAGGATCAAATCTAACACTCCTTTGAATCCCGTTCCTCATTTTGTCACTCTTGCTCAAACACGACGTGGTGGCCGGCGACGGAGCAGCTGGTTTTAGTTCTTGCAGCACTTTCTTCCTGTCCGATTTCTTACGATTGGTGAAGAATGAGTTGATCAGATTTGTAAGCTTCGCGCCTGGCGAAATCGGCTGCTTCAGTTTCTTCAAATTGGAGTAGAATTTCAGAGCCCTAGATTTCGATTCGATTACATCGTCATCGGATTTGTTCTCGTCGAACGAGAAACAGTCGTTGATTCGAGGAGATGCGGTGGTTCGGACAGGTTTGGGCCTTTTAATTTTAACCGTCGATGAAGCGAAGAACTCCGAATCGGACGATGAGAGGGCGACGGAACTGTCGGAAGAACTCGAATTCGAACTGAAGAACACCAGATCATTTTCCGATTTCTTACCGGCGAATCTGTCGTTCTCAATCCACCGGTCGATTTCTTCGTCTCGTACGCTGCTGCTCCTGGACCTGAAAACACTCGTAGGTTTCCTCAGTCCGTACGAATCAGGGGTTCCGCCATTGCCGTCGATTGAACGACAGATTTCATCCAGCAGGGTGGAGGAGAAGGAGGGCAGATTTCTGTGGGTTTTTTTGGATTTATGATGTTCGTGTTTGAGTGGATTGTCGTTGCAATACATATTGTGTGAATTTGATTGGAAGAAGAGGTGTGAAGTTTTAGTTTATTTGAAGATTGGAAGAATTTGGAGAGGTTTAGGTTGGATTGGAAGAACAGAACAGGGAAGGAAGGGAGGAAATAAGGAATGATATAAAGGAATCAGCAAAGGCATGTTTGGGAGGTGTTTATATATATAAATGAATTTCCAAAACTGTCCTCTCATTTGAAGCATTTTTTATTCGCGTTTTAGAAACAAAATTATTGGTTGGCGCTTCTACTTTAAAATTTAAAAGTAAAAATTACAAATAAATTTTAATTCACATTTTCTATTTTTCTCCGTCTCATAAACAAATTCACACCGCAAACTCCAAATTAATAATTCTGCAACACAATTTAATTTCAAAATTGTCACCTATTTACAACTCACATAACATATTTTATAATTTATTTATTACCTATAAATATCAAACGACCCTTAAAAATTAAGTAAAAAGTATTTTTTTCTTAAATTTCGTATATGTAGTAACCGTAAACTTTTTTTGGGATGGATCTAGTATTTTAGTAGATCAAAAGTTTTTTTTTTTATTATTAAAAAGGAAAGTGATAATCTAACTTGCTTTATGACTATGTAAGATATATGGGACAATCCATATAGCTATATGTGAAACTAAATACTCATTCTGTTCCGCATCACGGATGCATTTTGCTTTTTTGCACGTAGATTAATGAGTATTATTATTTAATGTATAGTGGGTAGTTGTATTAGTGGGAGGGTGAACCCTATGTTTTAATTGTATTAATGGGTGAGTGTAGGAGCCATGTGTATAAAAAAGGAAAAGGACCCCTTTGGATGGGATGACCAAAATGGAAAAAATAGACCCTCGGTGCGGGACGGAGGGAGTAGTATATTTTTAAAACATCATTTATTATATTTTAGTAAATATTCTTTAACCCCATCTATGTTTTATCTATATAATAATTTTAATATGTCTTAACAACTTATCTAGACAGTCTCGCAAGAGACTTATCGCCTAAAATTATAATTTTTGTAATATACAGTTTTAAATAAATTTTATTGTCAAGTATATGTATACATTTGTATCACCGAGGAAAGGAATAAGGATACATGCACCCAAGGACGGAGCCACCCAATGCCCCCCTCAACTTTCAAAATAATTAATATATATGTAATAAGTATAATCACAATTTATCGTAGTTAAAGTTGTTTGCGTCTCCTTTTTCCCTCTGACAGGTCAGAGTTCAAACCTCATACTCCACATCTTTCTTTTATTCCTTTATTTTTATTTTTCGCCTTTAAACTTCTGTCTACTATTCTTCAAGTTCAACCCATTCTTTTCTATTTTTTCATTCATAAAATACTGTAACTAATATTCTTGTCTTTTATGTTTTTTTTTCTTTTCTATAAAATATTGTGTTTTACTCTTTTTTTTTAATAAATATTTTTGTAGACTATATTTTTTCTATCTTTTTATATATTTATAATTTATTATTCTCTTATATTTTTATCTTTTTTTCTATTAAATTAATTATATTTCTTTCTTCCTATATATTATTACACATTATATATGTATTAAAATACCTGAGACATGACGAATAAAAAGAAAAATATAGATTAAAACAAAAGGTTTAACACTAATTATTAAGATGAGTGCTAATATTTTTTCTTATGTGTTTAAACTAATATACTTAGTAACATAAATATATTCACTCTATTCCGCCCAATGATTACGCTTCCTCTGTTAATAAAGGAAGCCTAATCACTAGGGAATGACCGAGAGAGTGTTATATTGGGAAAAAAAATTATACATGTTATTTGGGACTCCCTCGACAAAATTCCAAATCCGTCCCTGACTATAACGTTACTAATAAATTAGACCCCCCTAGACGGAATTCCTGGCTCCGTCCCTGTATGCACCCATCTTAGCTTGTGAAAATTATCTACAGTAACACTTTAGAAAAGTGTAGCTGCATGTCACTTCTAAATAAAAGATGATAGTGAGAACAAATTTTAAACTCTAGCTACCCTTAAAATGTATACATATTGCATGCAAAAACTTAGAACATAAATAATCTTAACAATCTAACACATTATTAAATCATTAACAATAATTATATACAACAAATATATATATATATATATATATCACAAAATATATTACAGATCATCTATCCCAATTTCATGGCACCATAGTATTATATATTTATAAGATAAGCTATAAGAATTAATTGATTTGACAAATGACAACGGAGCAAGTTAAGTACATAAGTATTTAAATGATTTTGGAAGTGGAAATTTAGTGGGAGGCAATCACGGAATAATGTGTACTTAGCGTACTAATTATTGTGATAATAAGCTAATTATAATCAAAGTCAATTAATATTTTTAATTATATCCATCTTTAAAACCACATTATAATTACGCTATGTGGTATATACAAGAAATTAGCGTAATAATTATTGTGATGATAAGCTAATTATAATCAAAGTCAATTAACGTTTTTAATTATATCCATCTTTAAAACCTCATTATAAATGGTGTACCCTATCATTAGGGGTCCCCAGCCCCTGCCCTGGGAATTGGTAGAGGAGGTAAATCGCAGGATGTGCCTCAAGTGCCTTATAAAGAAGGCTCACTGTTTAATTTGTGCTTGCAAGAGACCAAATCCATGCTAAATGCAAGATTCGAACCACCAATCTGCAGCAACCAAATTCAGTTAGAAGGTCTTTCCACCCTCCCCTCTACCCAATGGCGGAGCTAGCATAGGACCAGGGGGCGTTGGCCCCCCGACCAATCACGTTTTTATATATAGTATATATTAATATTACACTTTACATATGGTAGCCTAATGGTTTAATACGTGTTTTATTTTCCTGATGGTACAGGATTCGAATCCTGTTTAACAGCTTCTTCATTTTATTTGTTTTATGCTCTATTTAATTCTTATTTCTTTTTTTCATTTACATTTTAAATATATTTAATTTATCTTTAAAAATACAATTTAATCTATTGAATTTTTTCTCTTTATATTTAAAATTATATTATTTATTTGGTTCACTATTAGTGTATTAATTAATAATTTTTTACCTCATTATTTATTATCATTGTTATTATTATTTACATTATTATTCAAATATTTTTAATTTAATATTTTTGATCAAATTCTTTGTTTTTCTTAACTTTATTTTAAAATTATTTAGTTTAATTTTTTTAAAATTAAAATTAAGAATAAATAAGTTATGTATCTATTTAAAGTTTTTTTTCATAAAAAAATTATTTTACTATAATATTCGGGGAAGTAAATTAAATACCAATCATAAAATCAAAGTGTATTTTGGACCCTCCTAAGTCATTTTTCTGGTTTCGTCACTGCCTCTACCATTTGAGATATGCTCTGGAGGCTTTAAACCCCATTATAACTAGGCTACGTGGTATATATACACAAGGATGAAAATATCCCGGTATATCCACGATATATCCATTTTTTGAAAATACCGATATGGGAGAAAATGATATATCCTTTCTGATATCGAGGATATATAGGGAAATATCGGTAAGAATATTGATATAGAATTGCCACAGTTCAAATTTTTTCAGATATCGAGATATATCGAGGAAATATCGATATAATATCTACAAAAAATCGAGGATATATCGAAAATATCGAAAAATTATCTATAATTTTTTAAAAATAAAATAATTTTTTTATTTTTCTTTTACTAACAAAATACTTGTTTTTGTTATTAATATGTTCAATTTAAAAAAAATAAAATAAAAAATAAAGCAACACTTGCGTGAAACCATCTCATGGTGCCATTGTTTTACTTTTAATTTATTAATTATCACTTTTTATTAAAATTGTTATCACTTTTCGATGAGCTGGTACCAATATTATTTAAATCTAGATGGCATGACATGTTTTACATTTAAGCCTATTAGATCATCATTTTGGTATTATTTATTATGTATTAAACAACAAGTAGTAATTATTGTATGACTCCAAACTATTTAAATATGTTGTTATTGATTTGTTTATCATGTGTTATGAGTTTTATTGAGATTTTAAAGTGTATTTATATATTGAAATTAATTATAATATATTGAAAAGTTAATAAATTAATTTTCTTCTATTTTTTTGCAAGTTTCCGTGATTTTTAAATTTTTACCGATATCGATATATCCGTAAATTTGAAGTACTGATATTTTAACCGATATCGATATTTTCATCCTTGTATATACAAGAAAAAAATAGAAAACATACTAGATTTAATATTTAATGGGCGATATTTAATTGATGAAAAATAATAATGGTGCAGAGAATTATTTCATGAATAATTTATAATTAAAATAAAAGTAATAATTTAAAAAAATAATAATAATAATAACACTTAATAAAATTAAAATTATAATTAATTAAGAAAATATAAATTTTGTAAAACAATATCACCTGAAAACTACCTTAATCATGTTATTTAGAGGTATGAATTGCCATAAATCAAGAATGAAAAATCTTATCATGCGCTATAAAATTATTACATTAATATTCTTATTATTAATGAAAGCTATCTAGCTTTTGATATGTGAAAGAAAATAAATTAAGATTGTACGCTTTGTCGGTTTATAAAACTAGAATGAATTAGTTGAAAGTTTGGTGAAATATATTAATTAAGACTAAAAATTAATCATCGTGGATAATTTTTATTAATTAGGATAATTAATTACGAAAAAAAAACATTGACTCTTTACTTAATGCACCGATGCACTACTAGTAAAGCGTTGCACATGCATGTACCAACTTATTCACTTAATTATGTATTTATTTAGTCACACTTCCTTATTTATATAGCAAACTACCAAATCAAATGAAGAATATGCTCTCATTTTCTTTCACTTTACTTTTCTTTTGTTTTAATTCAATTTAATTTATTAAATCAGTCGTATCTTGTTAATTTAACAATATGGATTAGAAATAATATCGATGTACGTAGACTTAGACTTTAATTTAGGTCATATATATATATATATTTAATAATATCATTTCAATATACCAGCTATATGATACTAAAGATGAAGAAATTCGGAGAATTGTTAAGTTGAGATTTTTATTCTAGGACAGCATTTCGCGTATATAACCGTATGAGAAGTGTATTTATCATTTGATAAATTATTATTAAAACACATTTTAAATAATAAAATTTTATTCTTACAAAATTCATGATATAATAGAAAGTTAACACATTTTTAGGATGAATAATAAACTATATATTTTATAATTTTAATTTTAGGGAAGGTATTGTGTGAAATCGTCTCACATAAGTCATTACGTGAGACGGATAAAAAATTATAAAATTATTATCACTTTCACTATATGATATTTTCACTTTTTATTTATATTATAAATTGTTCATAAAATAGTTCAATGCACCATTATCACTTTTCATTCGATTGAGTATCACATTAATGATGTTATCACTTTATATCCGTATCACATAAGAATTTACGTGAGACGATCTCATACAAGTCTTTGCATTAATTTTAATGAGTTGGTCTCTTGAGTCCCCAGGTGCACAAAGTATGTAAGGATACAACATTTTGTTCTAAATGGTATACACTTTTATTAAATTTTTTATTTTTTTTCAGAAAATAAAAGGTACACGTTCTTATACTAAAGAGTATACAAATTAACATATATAAAAGGTATTGGGCACGGCGCCCCCAAGGCACACAAGTTTTAGCCAATTTTAATACTCTCTTTGTTACATAAAATTTTCACACTTTTTTTTATCCGTCCCACAAAAAAATTCACCTCCCATAATGGTAAAAAAGTCAAAAGAATTATCCTGACCTCTCATTCACTTTATATATAAAAAAATCATTCATACACAATACACCTTACATATTTTATCATTTACTTCCTCCGTCCCATCATAAGAGTTACATTTTACTAATTAGGGCGTTCCGCTACAAGAATTATATTTCCTTTTTCAGTAAATATGTAATATCCACTAATAATATATATATAGTAATATCTATAGTTATAATTATTATTATTATTATTATAATATATAAATATGATTAGTAAGAGATTCAGTGTATATTACTATATTATATATTTATATCCATCACATGTCTAATTAACTGGATAAGTCCAAACTAAACTGATGAGCTGGATGTATCCATACCAACATGGAGATAAGAATTACTTACCATGTATATGTATATATACACACTTTTATTTTTTATACTTTGGGATAGTAAGAGAGGGAGTGTTAAATTCAGAAGTCAGAGATAAATCCCCTCTCTCTTTTACACGTTATTTTTTTATTTATTTTATATATGCACACACATATACATACATCAACTCATAAATAAGCATATGTATATATATTAGTCTCACACACTGCCCATTTCAATTTTATTCATTTTGTTAATAAACTTTATCATGTTATATATGAAAATGATCGTCTCGATGCGTAGTTTCCATATATATAATTTTTTTGTAAAATGAATTTCTTATAAGTTAGAAAAGCTCCGACGAAGTTTTGACCTTTTAATGACATATTTTGTGTTGGTGTGAGTTAGCTTTGATATTATAGGACATTTTGAAGCCCTCCTCACGAGGATCACAAATATATAATTAGTTTTGAGTTTAGACGTGAAATGAAGAAGTTGTGAAGAGACCCACTTCGTGTCAAAATTTTGTCCCGTTTAAACTTCGTTATTTTCATGAAAATTTAGTATGCATGTGATCCTCACCTTGCGAGGACTCCATACGTACTTTCAGATTTTCAAATGGAGTTGTATAACTCAAGTTGAGTCATTTTGTAATAAGATTAAAGTTTAGGGTAAGTTTAAATAAGAATTTGATATAATGCAGTGACTTGATTGCAATTTATATATATATAAAAAAGAAAATTTTAACTTCAAAAATTCGAAACTCAGTTTCGAATTCTAACTGTGCAGGTGGGTGCGTGTGTGCGTATTATGTTAATTAATTTATCATTTATTTATTTACTTATTTATGTATTTGTTTATTTAATTATCTTATTATATTTATTTGTTTAATATATATGTATATAGTTATTATTTGATTTAATTTAATTTTTTTAATATTATATATAATTTTGTAACTATTATTATTTTAGGATTAGTATCTTTATTTAATATTTATTTATGTCATTTGTATCCATATTTTTAATAATATGAATCATTATTAAAGTTGTAATTTGTGATTTATAAATTATTAATCTTAAAATTTTAAAGAATGTATTTCTATTTATTATTATTTATATTTTCTTAAGATAGTAATTAGTTTATTTTTATAGTATAATATTAGAAATTTAACTTAAGTACTAGGAATTTTATTATTTGAAGTAGAATTCAATTTAGTATACCTTTGTAGACATACCAGAGAGCGAGCAAGCTTAGCAGTCCACTCTACATACTTTACCAAGTGCTACAATTTTATATCATGATTGCTATGTTAAGATGTGATATGTGTTACTTATATGTCATGTTATATGTCATGTGTGCTTTTAGTTCGATGATAAATATTTTTCTACTAACACTTATACGGGGTGACGACTCGGTACACATATACCAACTAACACAAGTTACTGGCTACGTCGGTTCAGTACTAAAATATATTACAAAGTGTGCTAACATCGTACTGGGATGACGGCTCGGTGCGCACAAACCAACTAACACAAGTTATCGGACGATGATTCGGTCTAAAATATTTTCAATGAGTTATCGAACGACAATGTGCAAATTATTTTATTAAATTGACATATGTTACATTTTATGGTATATTTGGTATACATATTTATTTTTAACTATGCAATCTTTAAGTTAACCCATTGAGTGTATTTTAGACACTCACCCCTTATTGATTTTCAGAAAGAAGTTTAGAAGATGAAGAGGCTCTTGCAGTTGTCTCAAGCCCTTAGAAGACTTTATATTATAACTTATATTTTAGTATTCTGTTAGAACTTTATTTCAGATATATCATCTGAATGTACTTATTTTGGATATCTCACTCTACTCGGGTGAGTAGATGCTAATATGTAATAATCTCTATGCAACTTTCATTTTATTATTGCTTTGGGGATTTATTTTTTATTTTATTTTCGCTGCGTTTTCTCGACCCCATTATTATATTGGGAATTGTATATCTAGTAGTGTCCCAACCCCATTGCGTAACCCGGGGTGTTACAAAATGAACCCACATAAATCAATCACTTTATCTTTCTGTGGCCCACACACAATACTAATACAACTACCAACTATATATTAAATTATTATATCTCTCAACCAATATACAATAAAATATTATAATATCTTAAGTGCAAACATGTTACTATTTTTATGGGACGGGAAAGTATTTATTACTTAAAATTTAAAAACATTATAATACCTTTAGGGGTCATTTGCTTGTGGGTATGAGATATAAAGGTATTGTGTATAATGGATTTATTTGACTTGTGATTAATTGTATTGTTGTTTGGTATTATGGAAAAATGGGATTATTGATAATTAGGTATTAATTATTTTATGTTTGTTATTGAGTATTAACAAATGAGATAATAAGTAAAATGTCATATTTACCCTTATTATTGTTGTTGTTGTTATTATTATTATTATTATTATTATTATTATTATAAAGTACTATTTTTATTAATAATTATTATTACTATTTTTATTAATAATAATTATATTATTTATTATTATTATTTATAATTATTATTATTACTAATAATATTATTAATTATTATTTTTAATATTATTATTTATTATTAATTATTATTATTAATAATACTTTTAATTATTAATTATTATTATTATATTAATATTATTTATTATCAATTATTATTAATTAATTATTATATTTATTATTATTATTATTGGATAAGGGTATAATAGTAAAATTATATTTAATACCTAGGTATTAAATGGTGGTGTTGTGCATCCCACCTATTGAGGTGGGATACACAATACCAAAGAAAATGGTATTATTAATATGGGGTAAAATTAATACATTTGACCAAGTATTATAAATACATCGAAACAAACGTGATATTACGAGGTAACGTGGATATCCCCTCCCACCTATTAAGGTGGGATACATAATACCAAAAGAAATGGTATTATTAATATGGGATAAAATTAATACATTTGACCAAGTATTATAAATATATCGAAACAAACGTGGTATTACGAGGTAACGCCCACCCCCACATTACCTACAAGCAAACAAAAGAAAATGTTATACTCCTCCTAATGTTCGTTTCCGTTAAAAATTGTAAGTTTTTAAAAAACGGGGTATATTTTATCCACGACTCCAATTCTATGAATTTTAAATCTAAAAAAGAAAAATGTGTAAGCCATCAATTCTAAATCCTAAAAAAAAAGAAAATATGAATTAAGTCAAATATAGTAGGGAATATACACACCAAAAAGAAAAAAGAAAAAATCGTTCGATCAGTTTATTAACCGATAAAACTGACCAAAATCATGGGCTCGATCATTTTATTAATTTTAAAATTTCAAAATACATTTGAATATAAAGAAAATTGAACCAATCGAAGTGTAGTATTAGTATAGTAAAATGTGGGAGACAGACAAGTCAAAGTCTTAAATAAGAAAACCCCATTGGAGAGACAAGAGTTCTTGAGAAATTGATGTTTCATTAAAAAATCACATTCGATGTCTGAATTGAATATGAATATGATCATCGTACGTCCAAACATGTAATATGGACAAAGATTTTCACAACTCGTTGCATATTACGTCTATATCAATCCTCACATCTGTTTTCAAATTATCCGAATACAGCCCTAGTTATTATTTTAATTTATTAAATATTAAGTAATGAAGGGTGAGGGTAATTGGTATTAAGGTACTAAGTCTAAATACTAATAACATGATAAGAATGATTTGAAACTAGCTATAGTACAACTTTAAGGAAATATAAAACATGAACACTTCATAAAACCTAATCATCAACCCGTTAATTAACATTACAATATGTATATGATATTTCTAAAAACTGTACTGATTTATGATTGTCATAATGTGTAGAGTTTATGACAGCAAATATGGTGGTATGTCACGTGCATCCACACACCCTCTTCACTGTCTTTGGTTTATATTGTCATAACATCACGTGCCTCCCTTTCTCCTGGCCTTGTGTCCAGATTTATTTTTTAAGTTTTGAATTTCTCAAATTCAATTGATTTTACTAGTATGTGTAAAAATTGTATTCGACATTAATCTTGTACTGCAAATGATTTTATAAAACTTTGTCTTAAAACCTATTTTACCATGTAACGATTAGTATTTGACAACATGAACCAAAACTTTACTAGTTTGTTTCTAGCTTTGAAAATCAATGTGGGCTTTAGTTTTATTCTCACAATCCACTCATCTTTTTTACATTATATGGCCTCAATTAATATCTATTAAAAATTGGACAAGGAAATATTGAACAGGGAATGAAATACAATTTCTTTTACAAAAATTGAAAGATATGAAACAGAACACATGGGATTTCGGGCAAGATGGTATATTATAAATGTAATATTGCAATGTGTAATAACAATGTCCCAGAAGAATAATTTTATGTTGTAAGGTTTTACTAATATAATATCATGATCGCAATTCACAAGCTCAGCTTCTGACACATTGGAGGGGTGGGGGGGGGGGGTGCGGGAGGGGGAGTAGGAGCTCAGTTCATAAGTTCATAAGAGGAGGTGGGGTGGGTGGGTGTCTTGGGGGGGGGGGGGGGGGGGGCTAATCTTGACTCATCCCAAATTGGATACTTGTCAATGTATGTTAGGCAGATGACATGATCAAACAAAAAACAAGAGCATTAAATGAGTTCATCATTAATATCCCGACACCAATCGCTTATCTTGTCCAAAAACCATTACATGTATACATAATATCGACATCCCAACATTGAACAAACTGCACAGGACTGAAGTCGCCTCATCACCCGGTCTCAGTATTATATTTATTGGTTCGACAGCTAATAAACTGTTCGTTGCGCTTAGTCGCGTAGCATCCTAACTGTTAATGTGTTTGCTCAGAACCCAACCTCTGAACGTCTACCACCTGATAGAGATCGCCTCGCCTTTGATTCTCCAACGGCATGTTCGTCCTGAACGCAGTGAAAAAGGGTCACCACTACAGTTAAAAAAATTAAGTGTGTTGCCTAATGTTTTAATGATGTCTGAATTAACTCACCTCCTGAGCTCGATCTGCGAATAGTCAATTTCAGCTATGATTATCGCCTCGTCGTGTTCGGTAGTAGCTAGTACTTCTCCAAACTGTTGACAGCACAAAAGTCAGTTATAAATGAATCCAACTCTGGTATAAACATAGACAAAATATAAACTAGTTTCATCTAATCTATCTTTTCCTCTAATTATATATCCCTCATTCGACTCTAACATTTCTCGATGAATCCAACTCTGGTTTAAACATAGACAAAATATAAACTAGTTTCATCTAATCTATCTTTTCCTCGAATTATATCTCCCTCCTTGTTCGACTCAAATATTTCACGATGATGAAGTCTCTTCATGCATCAACTTACGGGGCTGATGAGTGAGGAGTGACCCCATGCAACATATCCAGCATCAGCATCTCGAGCAGGTGAGCAAGTGGCTACGTACAGCTGTCAAGTATATTGTCAACAAACAAACCCCATAATTAAAACTAGTAGCAGTAAAGGGAATAAGGTAAAAGTTCGATCCAATTTTAACATTTTCACGTGTTTTTTGTCGTTTATAGAGATTTTAACGAAACAGCAGCAGTTCTTTTAAATGGTTCATGAAGATGACTTATGAAAAAACCAACCAACGCATCTAATTACCATCACTAGCTTCATTTGTTTTTTGTTTGGACTAGTTAAGATCATTAATGAATGACAATAAAATTCACACATCACCATGCTATCTGCCCCTAATTAATTGTATTGAAAAGCATTTAAGAGTCACTAGTCTGGTTTTGATAATGATCTATGGATTCAATGACAGTAATAAGGTATAATAAAAGATTGCAAAGGCATTCTTCAATTCAAGCTTATACAAGACATGAATAATACTGATGTCTACCCCAGTTTTTATGTCTAACAAGCAGAAGCATCCCAAAAACGAAATGAGTTTTGGCCGCACACCATAGAGTGTTGGATCTAGTGATATTAATTTTCTATGTTACTGTGCCCTAAAATGAGTGTTCTATGATAATCCCCCTTCTTCAGTTCTTCTCAGTCAATGCCGGATTACATTTGCAAAACTTATAATTTGTCTGCAGAAGTAGAATTTTATGCATCACAAGTAAATGATGATATGATTTGGTTTTTTATAAATTGTCAGTTCTAATATAATTTTAAGCTGTAAATTATACCAAAGACAGGCGCAACACAAGTTCCTTCACCAATGAAGTAAAAGGGAACAAGAAATGAATAAAGTTCTCCGAGATACCTGGTTGTCCATGGCCCTGCATAAAATTGCAGGATATCAGACCAAAAATTAGAGACGAAATCAGCAATAAACAAGGCAGAAACAAATTATTATTAAGATAACTGATGGCACCAACTCAGGAACACATCGCCTCTTACTTAATTTTTTAGACGAGGCCGGAACACATCAGTATTGAAATCAGGAACATTAGGTTTGCAGCTTTTGCTCAGTGAGTTTTGTATAACTATGTAAACAGACTCAGTTTTTTCTATTTTATGATGTCTAAGCACATCTGGCATACAAATTGGAACATTCTTACCCTTCACAAGTGCCATAAAACAAAAGTAACAACTCCTCTCTTTTTTTTTTCTGAAAATTCAGTGGGTGAGCACTAAGAATAAGCTTGTCTTGACAAGGAGTAAAACTAATGCATAAAGTAACATAAAAGAAAACTATCGGATAAATAACTCAGGATTACCTTGCTCTTTGCAATAATTCCCAGTGTAATGGTCCTGTAGTCATGTTGAAAGCTCCAGGATAACAAATCAATTGAGCACCTACCGAAAAAATTTCACCCACATTAGCAAGTAACAGAAATAAATACTGGGAATTCATCAGTTACCATGTACGGTGTACCATATGAAATGAAAGCTGACTATTGATCATGGTCCTGACGTGTACATATTTCCTTAATCGACAGTATGGTCTATGTGTATATACAAAACAACAACAAATAAGCCCTTTATCCAACTTCATGGGATCGAATCACGTCATAGTGCTTGACTGAATCTTGAAACACAGTTCTTCTCTGTTAGTAGTTTCTTTCACTTTTTTAATCTTCTCTCATCCCTAAAAGTCTTCCCCTTCCCATTCAGTGTTAATTTAATGATTCTCGACTTTCTAAAATCCATACTGGGGCATCTAAAGGCCTCGTGTGCATTTTATACCAACTTTAAAACACGCTTGTCAAGTTTACTCAACAATTAGGGCTACCCCCACTTTCTTTAAATGAATTAGTTTCTTATTATTTATATGTAAATTAGCGTGTCTGCATACCAATCTCCAGTCTCATTTGTGCAAACCTCATTTTTTTTGTTTCTACAACTCTGATCCATATTCCATGGTCATCTTATGATGGTTTTATAATTTCCCTCATTTTAGCGGTATTACACAATCACAAAGTTCAAAGGTACTCCATACAAACATAAACCCCATGTCCTACCAACTCCGCTTAAAGACGACTAAAAGTATAGTCAGGAAGTAAAAGAAGACAGGGAGGGAGGACAAATCATGTACAAGTCACATAAGAATCACAGGATTTATCCCTACTCATATGCAGCCTCAAGATGATCAACTCATCCATCCATATTTATAGACTTTCATTATCCAGAAAAATATTCAAACATTTTCAGAAAGTTGAAAAAAAGGCTTAACACTTAAATTTTATACTCCCCCGTCTCACTAAAAGCTTCACACGTCATACATTTGGGCGTCCCACTAAAAGCTTCACACTCCGTTTTTGGTAAAAGAGCTTAAACAAATGACTTCATAATACATTTTATTTTAAAAAATGTCATCCCTACCTAACACACATAACATACTTTTTACTTTATTAGTGTATATATTACCTAAAGAGTAAAGAGACTAATTACCCCCAAAAGGTAAAAAAGTAGCATTTCTTAAACTGTGTGTATATAGTGTCGGTGAAACATTTTCTATGATGGAGTAATAGATTAAAATTCATAATCTAAAGACTGTACATCCATGCCAAAAGAAGGACCAGGCAATCAAATATTAATGGAAGAAATGGAAATCAAGAAAATTATAAATAGATAAACCTCTTGCTGCGTACAGCACTGCCAGTTCCTGAAATCTAATGTCGTAGCAGATGCCTATTCCTATTCGGCCAACCTCTGCACAAACCAAATAATGTACATGTCAGATAAAAGGAAAGGTATGCAGTAGAACAGAGAATTTAATGAGGGCATTATGAAGGACCATCAGTTGACTTTGAAGACTCCTCAAGCTACATTACTATGGTAATCACATTTATAACCAGTTTCTGGACACTTAAAAAATGTATAAAATTCAGATAGTCATAAAAGTTTTGCATACTGAAGCATACATAACATATTTCAGCCCATAAACATCACTTGTCTATCCTTTAGAGGTATCAAATTGGATTGAGCAGATGCCAAAGGTTACCCATGCATAAAAAGCAGTAGCAGTGTGTGAAAAATTAAAATATTTCCAATTTCTTATATTATAACTGCCCTAGACAAAAGAATATAATACTTTTTTTTAAATGCATTTCGAAATTCTACTTGAAACTGCAGTTCAGGACAAATTCAAATTACTCAATCAACCCATTTTACAACAATAAATATCATTGGTGATAGAGAACTATCAACTATATAAAAATTTCTATCAATTTTTCATTTATTACATATATCATCCATGAAAAAAACCACGACATCTTTAGTTCCAAGAAGAAAGTATAAAATACTACTGGGGATAACTGAATATTCTACCCTAGATTGAGAGTTTAGGAACTCAATTTCTAATATGATTAAGATGGAAATGGGAAGTACAGAACCCACAAATCCAGTACTTACACCGTTGATAACGAATACCTGTGTCTACTACTGTGGGAGTCTCTCCAGCAGTAAGAGTATTAGACTCCTTGAAGATAATCTTACCAGGTATGTCAATATCAAAAAGGTGTATCTGTTATCAAATAGACAGATTGGAGAATTAGTTTGGAATTAAGTAATATTTATTCATCTCATACAATTCAGACTGTTGCAGAATTACTAACAGTCTAACAGAACATAAAACTCTATCCCCATATCAGTTAACTTTTAACAAATAATATGTCATTCTTAACACAAATGGTTGCTATCTTTCCTTGGGGAATTGACGTAATAATATATTATATGTTGATGAAATATATGATCCGTTAAGATATGGCTCTTCAATTTATTAATTAAAAAGGAAATATATTACTAGGGCACATTATTTTGACAAGCATCACAGACTTCAAACTTTGCCCACGCTATCTAGTGATATTTTCCAATATTAAGTATTAGATCCTGATTACGTATTATTTTAATCTGATAATGGAATGAAAATTGGAAAAGAAAGAAATATTAGAGAATAAAATAAACCACAGCACCAGGCTTGTATAAATAAAAAATATCTGTCCAGTTGTTTTATGGTGCTAAAAGTAACTAATAGAAAGTTGAATGCTTGAAATCACCTTACGATGTTTAGCTAAAAGCTTTCCGTCAGAACCAAAGACACAACATGTGTTGTACAATTTATCCCCACTTCGTTCTGGTATTGAACCTCCAATTATTGTGATGTTCAGTTGACGAGCAATTTCAGACAACATTGCTGTTGATGGAGATGCACCAAAACCGGCATCAATGTCCTCCGCATATACTGGAAAGCTATCATTTGAATATGGACTATTCCATATCTCCTGATGAAAGAAAAAACAAAAAATGTCGCAATTACACTGGTATGGGAAATCGAATCACCCAGCATGGATCACGGATGTATGACATTGACTACACCAAGTCATTTTAACTTTCCATTAGTTATGACATGTATCGTATAAAGGTAAAGAGAGAGAAACATTTATGAGCATGAGGTTAATGAAATGGACTATGAGTAAAATAAAATTTTACAAAATACTTGGAGACAGCTGACAATCTGACATCACAGAGATTACTCCTAGGATCGGGGAACCTACATGTTGAAGCCATGGAATGATTCCAGAGCAGGAAGCATACGTGTAAGGTCTTATTAGTTCCAGTGGAGATTACAAATTAAAAGGAGCAACCAGCATAATTTCAAAACTCACAAGTCCCACCACATATTACTTCTTCATATCATGTCTCATCTGTTTCCATCTACTGAAAACTGTGTATAGACACAACAAACTTTTCGTTCACGTAGAGAATCGGTTGCAAGTGATCAATTGCATTGCAAAAAAGAATCTTCACAACGCATTAGATTATTTAGGCTAATAGAAAGTGTATCACTTATACATATAAAGATGAGCATCAGACGGACAAGTTTCTCCCCAACACATCTCACAGATTCAAGCTTTCAAAACGAAATAAACTAACAAGCGGGCAACAAGAAACCAACAAAAAGAAAAACGAAGAAACGAACTTACCGGCAACACAATTAGCTTCGCACCATTATTAACAGCAGCCTCCACTGCTTTGCGAGCGTGAGAGATGTTCCTTTCCTTGTCATCAGTCACTTTGAATTGGCATAACCCAATCATAAACTATACAACATCAATCAAGAACGAATTCCACAAATAAGAAATCAATTTCAACCTAACTCCACAAAAACAAAATCCTACATTCAATATGTAACGTTAACCGATAACTAAAGACTCTACTATCACTTCAATCGAGAAAATTAAAAGCCTCAATCGGTATACACAATTCAACAATCAGACTCAAAATACATGATCAAAAAATTAGGGGAAATTGTAAAGAGCAACCTTGTTGATGGGAGGAGGCGGCGACTGCAAGGCTGGGGGCACTCTGGCTAACTCTGGGTGGAAAGACCGCGCCGCCATGGAGGAGAGTGTGGCCACAGCTGTAAGTGCTGTACGGTTTGACTCAGGGAGTTGACTGCGAGTACTTTTGGGGAGGAAGAGATGTCGTGGGTGGTGGGGATGGGTCGAAGGTGCAGGGGCGGTGAGGCGCGTCACAGACGATTGGAGAGTGAGAGAAGGGAGATTTGTAGAAAGCAGGGCCAGTGCTGCCCTCATTTGCATCCCCCTCATTTTTTTTTTTAAACGGCCACTGCTCCAATTATATCTGTTCTAATTTCTAATTTTAAGAGGTGTGTCATGGTGTACCCACCATTAGAGGTCTTATCGTCCTATCCTGTAGATTGGTGAAGGAAATAAATTATAGGATGTGCATCACTGTTAAACATGTGTATGTTTCATTGGGTTTATGGGTAGTGAGTGGGTTAATAAAGGTTTATTTATTGATTTTCACTATTGATTGCTTATTTTATTTAGGGTAGGTCTTGCGTGAGATAGTCTCACGTGAGATCATTTTTCACTTTTTAAAATAGTTCGCTATAAAATGCTATCATTTTCTCTATCTTATACAATGTTATCACTTTTTATTTATATTATAAGTTATTCATAAAATATTGTTATCATTTTTTATTAATTTATTTATTATCACTTTCCTTTACGAAAGTTATCACTTTCTGATTGTCTCACACAAGTCCTTGCCTTTTATTTATTAGAAATCAAAATTCCTCAAACATTTCATTGATTTAATTTAATAAATGTTTCCCAACTTTCAATCACTTTCAATTTTATTGGGCTTTAAAAAAAAAGTGTATTTATTAAAGAAATAACAAATGAAAAAATAAGTAACTTAGAAGGATACAGTGAGTATTCCACACTAAGAAATGAAGTATAAATACTAAAAGTAAATGGGCTTGAAGGGAGCCACAAGAATTGGGCTTAAATAATAGAAAACCACACACAATCTAGTTGCTACATGGGCTTGGAGTTGTAAAATAATTTAAGAATATAATTACGATAGTTCATTTTTTTTTAAATAAAAGATATGAAGTATTTAAAATATACTAATACTACTAACAACTCATAGCATAAACCCGCATATAATGTGGGAAATTGAATTGAATTAAATTTAAATTTAAATTATTTTATTTATAAATTATTTGTTTTAAATTATATAACAACTTTGTAATTATCACATGTAGTATAATATTATGTTCAAATTTTAGAGTTAGTCTCCCTGAATCGGGTTTATGGGGTAAATCATATGGTCCCCTTTAATTTAAATTCTAGCAATGGCAATACATTGAATATAATAGGATTGGAATGGGAACCACGATTTACACCGTAAAACGTGAATCCGATTTATACAAATATTTGTCTAAATTTTAATAAAATATTCTCATGATAATTTATACATGTTTTTGAGGGAAAAAATTCTTAAATCAAAAATATTATTTCATAAAAAATAACAAACATACAAGAGTGTATATTGAGTGCACCCGGGTGCAAAGGTGTACTCATATGTGTATGACTTTTTATTCTATTTTGTATGCATGTTATTCTATTTTGTCTAAGTGTTTTGTAATAATTTTATACTTTTTTCACACTAAATTTTTTATTAAAAAAACTAACATCCATATGTGTATAACTTTTTATTCAATAGTGTATATGTTTTTTAATAATTATATACTTTTTACACTCAAATTTTCATTAAAAAATAACAATTAAATTGTAAGTATACATTTTTGCTCATAATTATATATGTTTTTGTTTATATTTGTATATGGCTGCACCCTATCTTAGGGTGCACCCGGGTGCACACTATAGTTAGCCAACCTACAATATGATCCAATCAAATTCAATTAAATATCTTAAAATATTGCAGCAATTTTGGGTTTTATTATATATATATATATAAGAGTGACTAGGTAGGACCGGTCCTACCAAATTTGGTAGAACCGGATACCAATCACAGCAATAATCAATTCTCGCGGGTTTACGGGTCTGCTATCGAATCTCTTCTCTAAAGAAATTGCGTGAATCAGAATAGAATCTCCAGAACATAATCAGTATTATTCCATCTGGTTCGCTGACCGCACTCCACAGTACACCGCACAAGGCCGCCGGATTGGTCGTCAATCGTTGCCATCACTCACCTCTAGTTGATGTCTCCTTCGCCCACCCTGATGTCGATGACACCGCCAGTCGCAGTCGATTCGCCGACTTGTCGCCAGTCGTTGTCGATTCGCCACCATAAATCAATGCGAAGACAACCCCTCATAATTCTGAATTCTGCAGCTTTTGGCGTTCGAGAATCTTCCGTGAGCAACCAGAATGTTCGATTTCGGCTTGATAATTTTGGCCGTCAATCGGGGTCTCGGAAGAAGGCAAAGAGAAAGAGGAGTGGGCATGCCGCCAGGCAAGAGGAAGCTGTGGGTTTGGAATGAGGGGTCAGAAATTGAGTTCCAGGTGTTTAGAAGGGATTTGAAGTGGGGCAGAGGCCCCTCTATCAAAGGATTCCCATGTTGATGGGGATTGCTGGAGGTAACCAATTTCTTCTCTAGATTGTTAATTTTTATTGGATTAAATACTTGGTTACTCGAATCTAATTTTTCTGGTTCATTTTACGTTGTTAATATCCAACTAATTTACTAGTTCCCGATTTAGCGTGGATGTCGATATCCTGTAGTCATAAAGAGTTGATTGCACTGTTTTTGGTAAAGCAATTTCAATACAAAGATTAGTGATTGCTTGTTTATAATTATTGTGTTTAAAGTCTATCAGGATCATATCTAGGATGAGGCTTAGCTTGAGTTATGTTATCATGATTGATTTACGGAGGCCATTCGGCTTTTAGAATTCACATTTTGCTTTGTTATACTAAGAAGATTTCACTTGATGTTTGTTCATGATAATCTGCTGACTTTTCTTAAGTTAAGTTTCAATTACGTTTTGGTATAAGTTTTGTAAAGGTGCAAAAAGGTCAATTTTGTATTGTATACATTCTTACTACCCGTATGGAAGGAAGACAACTCTCAAAACCCAGCCCTTGTGGTGAAGTAGCATATTGAAAATGTCATCCTGATCATTAGGCTTACAGATTTCTTGATAAGAGTTGGAGGGAGCTTGTTAATCTGACAATCAACCATTTTACCTGGAAGATTCATTGGAATTTGATTATGGATAAGTCTAGCTTTTGTTTGATGATTTTGAAAGCATTGCTCTTGTATTATACATAGGAGTACTAATCAGTTGTCTCCTCTATTCTTGAAAATATTTACTTTTTCACTATGTTGTCTGTGTTTTCATTTTCCTGCATGTAAAGGATTCATGAAAATAAAATTAAGGTCAAATTTAAAAGCAATTGTCTTGCTAATTCTTATAATACTTTTGATATTCATCATTCTGGTTTCAAATATCCAGTCTTGTATTCTTATTTATGATTCTGAAATAATTCAATTCAAGTAGAGCTTGAAGATGATTTTCCTACACAGTAAAGCACAGCAACAATCAATGGAATAAAATATTCTACTTACATGGAATATAATATATCAACTTACAAATTGCATACAATTTAATTAATTTTACATCTATCAACTTACAGAATGCATGCAATTTAATTCTACATAATATATCACTTTAATTTCAGAAAATTAGAGTCTCAAATTAAAGAGTAATCTAATTATTTCTATAGAGTAGTCTATAAATTTATAAATTGTATACAATTTAATTCTTCACAATATAACTCAATTCATTAAAAAGAGTAATCTAATTAATAAGAAAGAGTAACCTAATTAATAAATAAGAAAGAATAATAAGAAAGAATAATTCAATTCATTAAAAAGAGTAATCTAATCAATAAGAAAGGAGTATCTCAATTCATTAAAAAGAGTAACTTAATAAGAAAGAGCAACCCAATTCATTAAAAAGAGTAACCTAAATCAACAACAAATTTTTCAAAATTTATTTTTAAAAAATTAGAGTAATCCAATTCATTATAAAAAGAAACCCGATTAATACTAAAGAGTAATCCAATTTATTATAAAGAGTAACCTAATAAATTTCAAAGAGTAATCTAATTATCTTTATAGGGTAGTCCAATTAATTTATTATAAAAAAGACTTTATTGTTAGAAAATCGGAGTCTTAAATGAAAGAGTAATCCAATTCATTGTAAAGGGTAATCCAATAATTCCAAAGAGTAACTTAAGTATTTTTATAGAGTTATCTAACATTTTTTCTATGAACTAACCTAATTCACTATAAAGAGTAACCCAATTAATAGGAAAGATTAACCTAATAGATGTTGACAAAAAGAATAATATAAAGTAATCTAAAAACTTGTTTATAGTAACTTAATTCATTATAAAGAGTAACTGAATTAATAAAAAATAATAACCTAAAAAAAGACTTTATTGTTAGAAAATCAAAGCTCAAATTAAAGAGTAATCAAATTTACTATAAAGAGTAACCCATTAAATTCCAAAGAGTAATCTAATTGTTTTTATAGAATAATCCAACTAGTTCATTATAAAAAAAAAACTTTATTGTTAAAAAATTAGAGTTTCAAATCGAAGAATAACCTAAATTAGAAAAGAGTAACCTAAAAATATTAACCAAACTGAACAACATATAAACAAATTAATATAAAGTAATTCAAAAACTTATTTATAATAACACAATTAATTACAAAAAGGAACGTTATGAATTAAAACAAAATTTTCAACATGGGAAGATGAGCCACCTCCCAAAACTGCCTTATGTTTCGTTGTTCAAACATCATCCGTCGACTCTAGCTTCTTTCACTGGAGAACTCAAGCAGATACTTATGGTGTCAAGGCTGATCAATAAGTTTGAAGAAAATACAAGTGTCGACTCATCGACGTTTTTCTTTGTTTCCTTCTTCGACTATTGAGTCAAAATCCGATGCATCCATGCAAAAACATCCGACTAATCTTAATTATTCAATAATCACCACTAAAAAATATTACCCTCACTACCCACTACCTAATGGGAGAAAGTTGGCAGTATTTTTTATTTTTGGAAAATTCTCTGTTTTCTTTTCTCTAATCTACTAGATGGAGTTGCATTTTCTTGTTAAAATCTTGTTTTAATGTGCAGAATTGGGAGACAGATATCTAGTACATAGAGAGAGGAGAGACAGATAAGTGATTTTTTTCTAGATTTGATGGAACCCTAAAGCGCAGATGGTTTATGTTGCTGCAGCTTGCATCTGTATCTTTGTACTAGAGCAATTTCATGCGGGGCCCTTTGCACTAGTTTCCTTAAACACTTACAAATCCATTCACACAATATTTCTTTCTTCTTCAACTCCCCTTGAATCTAACTTAATTATTATAATCATATTTAACTAAATCAACAAAAGTAATTAGATGGTTAGTGAAGGAGATCCGCAAACAAAAGTTGAAGCAGAAAGCCCAGATGTCCACAGTTTTACTGCATCTTCTTTTCACCTTAACAAATGTTCATTTAAAAGCTAGCTATCTCTCTCTCACACATATACTTTTGTATGTGAGATGTGAACGGAGGTTGGAGATCACCCACATTCTCACATCCTTACTTCTACTTGTATTTACTATCTTTACATCTCTCTCTCACACACACTCAGTGTGAACAAATGTTCACCTCCTCTGTCACCGTTATCCTCTTGCCACTCCTCTTCTTCTTATCCGCCACCGCCCTTCACCACCGACACATTCTTCACCAGCCCTTCTTCCCGCAGGATTCACAACCCCCTATACACTCCCCACCACCGCCCGGTCCCAAATACCCCTTTTCTACTTCTATACCTAACAATACTCCCTTCTTCCCCTCCTACCCCTCGCCGCCACCGCCCCCTTCCATCGCTTCCTTCGCTTCCTTTCCAACTAACCTCTCCTCCATTAATGTTCCTCAATCCAAATCCAAACTCGCGTCCTCTGAGCTCATGTAGCATAATTTCAAAGTGATTTTGAATTCCGCCTTATACGAGCCTTCACCGGAATTCAGAGATGTCTTTAGGGAAAAGTCCGATTAGGAGGACCTGGTAAAACGACGCCACAACTTAGATCCTCAACCGCTGCAAGGAGTAGATAATAGAAAGCTATTTTCAAGAGTGTGCCTCTTTGTGAAAAAGGGAGAGGAAAAGTAGGGGAGAAAGAGGTAGAAGACAAGAGAAGAAAGATGTGAGAAAGAGAGAGGGAAAGTCAGGGGGAGAAAGAGGATGAAGACGAGAAGAAAAACTTGGGCGGAGAAAAATTGGGTTGGATATTTGACTATTGACGTGGCATGATTTTGACCCAAATTTCAATTGGGATCGGTTGTACCATTTCTGAAGAAAAAACGGGCTTAGCAAGTCTTTATATATATATATATATACACGAGTACACATTTCCGCATAATACACGGATGAATTATTATTATTATTATTTATGTATATCTTCAAATTAAATACAACCTTTAATCATATTTTTTGATTGGTTAGTAATACTACTTTTATTTTTATTTTTATTGTTATTATCATTATATTATCCATGTATGTTAAAGATGATATTATACATAATTTAAATTACTTAAAAAGAAAAAGTGAATAAAGTTATTGGGAATGATGAATAAAGTGTAAAAAAGTAATTAAAGTTGTTGGGATTGTAAAAAGTAGGTAATAAAATATTATGATAAAATGGATAAAAATATGTAGGACACCCCAAAATGAAAAGTGTGTAAAAATACGTGGGACGGAGGGAATATATATATATATATATATATATATATATATATATATATATGTTACTTTTATCTCATTTTATGTGTTTAAGAAGGAAGGTATAATTGGGTCAAATACAGTGAGCTTTGTATATTATTTAAAGAAGTTATACAAGAATTGAATATTGCAGTGGATGATTGTCCTTTTATTTTTTTTTGCGTCGTATATTTTTAGCTTCCCTACATTCTTCTAGGCATTTATATTTTCTTTTATTAATGTTAGGCTGTTCACGCACGTCGTGTATGTGATTTGTACTGGTAGAGGCCATTAAATTCAGAGTAATTTATAAGGAAAGTGAATTATTGATTTACTACGATATATTTATGTCTGGTAGACAGTAGAGTAGTAGAGGGAAATATAACGTGCAAAAGTAAAACAAAAAACTACCGATAGGTATACACAAATAATGCACAAAAGAGAATGTAATAAGCATAAACGATGTAATGACGCAAGAAGGCAGCAGGTGCAGTGGGAGGCACCAAAGCTTGCTTCCCAATTTTTTATTAAATAAGCAAAATACAAAGTAGAGAAAGGATAAGGGGAAGCGCAAAACCTTGGTACCAGTGAGCAGCAGGAGTGAAACGTTCTAAATACACTATTGGTGACTACAATTGATTGCAACAGTGATGCGGCGTTGCGGTACGAATATCACGTTAACGTAAGATGATTGCAATTTCGTTTCTGTAATAAGTGGAATTTCTACTCAGTTTTGCTTACATGATCAATAAGAACGGTAATAGATTTTACAAGACTATTTGTAAGAGTATGGAAAAGTAATCATCCAAAAACATATATCACACAATTGAAAGCATAATGAAGTTTTGGTTTCCTAAGCATGCATCCGTACACATTGCCTTGATTTATGATGGACTAATTTAACATATTAATGCTAAGACCCAATGCATGTCAGAAATTGGTTTAATATACATGGAAAATAAACGGAGGGCTCACAAGAAAAATTAAAGTAAAGACACTCTTTTGACCAGAACACCGGCTGGAACATTATGAAGTAGTGCACTATTCAAGTTACCAAGGGAGGTACTATGACAGTTCAGTGTTTGTCGCTCACATATAATCATTGGATCTTTTTATATCAAGGTTGTTGGTTTCCATGGGTCAATGCTTAAATAAAAATCACAAATAAAAAATATTCAGGCATTGGCAAAAGAGATTCAACAATAAATAGCAAAAGCCTATGCTTGTGTAAAACTGAAAACTTTGGGTGCTAGGTTTACAGAATTCTGTATGAGTACGAGTACGAGTTTGATTGAATAAATAAATGTAGTTACCTTTAGAGTTTATCTTCCCGTGCGAACGATAGGATCATATAATTCTTTGGGGTTAACTCTGACAAAAAAAAAGTATAAAGGAAGTCTTCAATCACAGAAACTAAAGAGGACTCCAGTGGCTGCAAATATTTGAGAAAACTGTTTAGTCTGTGTTCCGCTCAAAACTTTGAAATTAAAGAGCTAAAATTCTAGATAGAGAAAGAATCACTAAGTAGGGCGAGAAGTTTGAATACCGTAAATTAAAGCAAGTACTCACTTAGACATTTCATGTAGAATGTCATACATATGGATTAAAATAAGCACGTCCTTCAGAAAGTGCAACAATGACAAATGACCATCTTCCCCAAGTCAGCCATTAGTTTTATGTTGGTAGTAGTACGCAAATGCAATTTGAATCAATAAGATTATTTGGATTGTTTTGATAGACTTTCTTATCATTCATAAAGGAATTTGCAGTATCTATTTTCTTTTAATAAAATTAAAAACTTTCTAATCATAATTAGTACTAAATTAGTAATGATTATTTTCTTTGAATTAGCTGTTAGCTTGAACATTCATGGTAAATTAATAAGTCATTTGAATTGTTTTTAGAAACTTTGTTATCATACATAAAAAAATATATAAACATGTAATGTCCATTATTCTCTAAAAAGCCAGAGAGTTATGAGTAATTATTAAATTAAAACAAATGCATGCTAAGACTTGTCAACAACTGTGTGCATAATAAGGAATTTTTTTAATATGTAACAATAATTGAAATTGTACAGAATCAATTTATGTTACAACTAAATCTTATATTTCTCATTTATATGTTTCATTGGGGGAGTGGGTGGGGTAGGGGTAGGGGTGGCTCAATTCATATGTAACTCTGAAATTAGATATAATAATGTGCAACAATAAATATGCAAATAAATATGGAATCTACAGTACTTGTAAAATGATTTGCAAATTGGTAATGGGTATTCTGATCATGGTACCTTATTACACAAATGATCACACAAAAAGATATATTGATTTTGTACTAATATCAAGGTTGTTGATTGCGATGTGCCAATGTTTGAATAAAAATCACAAATAAAAAAGTTCAGGTGTTGGCAAATAAGATACAGTAATATTTAGCAAAAAATTGTGCTTGTTTGTGTGAATCTGAAAACTTTGGCTGCCAATTTTACAAAATTTTGTAGGAATACGAGTACGATTGAGTAAATAAGTGTAATTACCTATAGAGTTCTATCTTCCTTTGCAAAGGGTGGGACCATATAACCTTTACGTTAACTCCAACAAAATAGTATAAATGAGGTCTCCGATTACAGAAACCAAAGAGGACTTGAGTGACTGCAAATATTTGAGAAAACTATTTAGTCTGTGTTCAGCCTACAACTTTGAAACTATAAAATTAAAATTTTAGATAAAGGATCACTGAGCAGGGCGATAAGTTTGAATACTGTAAATTAAAGCAACTACTCACTTAGACATTTCATGTAGTATGTTATACACATGAATCAAAACAAGCACATTCTTCAGAAAAGCACAGCAATGACATATGACCATCTCCTCCAAGTCAGCCATCACTTTAACGTTCGTAGCAGTACACAAATTTAATTTGAATGAATTGAGAAGATCATTTGGATTGTTTTGATAGACTTCATTATAATTGATAAGGTAATTTTCAATATTTTTTTATCCTTTAATAAAAGCAAAAATTTAATAAAGTATTCATCCATTTTCATATTTCAGAATTTAGAAATAGTATCTAGCTTTCCATGTTCTTTGAAGTAACAAAAAAAACCTATTATGTCGAACAAATGATTAATCATTTGGATAGTTCATTAAGTATCTCATGGGCGTGGGTTAAAATAGGCAAATCAGAGATCATAATAAATATTAATGGCTATTTTCTTTCAATCAGCAGTTAGCTTGAACATTCATAACACCATAAAACTCTAACTTTGATAAATTGATAAGTCATTTGAATTCTTTTTAGAAACTTTATTATCATTCATAAAGAAATATAAACGCTTAACATCTATTAGTCCCTGAGAAAAGCTAGAGAATTATGGCTTATGAGTCATCATTAAATTAAAACAGACGTCTGAAGAAGGCATGGGTTGAAATAAGAAATTACCATTTCCTGTAAATCAGCAATCACTTTACCCATTCATATCATCAATCAATTTAAACTTAAATGAACTCATAAACTTTCCAATCGTTTATAAATTTACTTGTACATGCATGAAGAAGCCAATGCTGAAGAAAAGTGAACCATAGGCTAAACAAGGGTTATACTTCGTCACAAGAAATTAGCAGGGTAGGGTCTTTATAGTTAGCAGAGAGGGAAGGACCAAAAAATAAACAAACAAGAAGTTCGATGCTTTCTAACTTAGTTCTGGTTGTACACCAGAAAGAAAATTGAAAAATCACCTAACCTCTGAAGGCCCGATTATGCAAATTCAAAAAAAGACCAGCAAATGAGTGTACGATAAAATTCATATAATACAAATCGATCCTCTTATACATTAAAGACATCAAATGACAACAAATACTTCTAAGGAGTTATCCATCCATCTGTGAAGAAGGTCATTCTAGGCATCATCAAAGAACATAAGTTTCAATTCCATACTCACCACATATGCCCCCTAATTCACATTCCAATTCCATGTTTCATTCCCAAATTAAGTATCACTCATATATATATGGACATCACAATTCCAGTGCATCAAGCCAAAAAACATAATTTCTAAACAATTTTTTATTTAAGCATTTCATCAAACATCTTGTATGCACAGTTAAAATTTGCTTATGGAATGTACTTATAGCATTGTAAGGCTAATTATTTTATGTACCAACGAAGGAATTTATAAGAATTGAAGATAAGAAGAAGCACGCATGAGAGAAATGAGAAATAAGACGGAGAGGGTGGAGCGAAAATATTTACGGCTAGAGCTACTCACCAAAAGAAAGCTCCGAAGGCTTCAACGGTAGCAATAATAGACGAATTGGCGATGACCGGGGAAGGGACGACGGCTTCTGGGACGCGTGAAAACAAACATTTGTGCACTACATTGGAATTATGGCCGACGAAATCCAGTGTAGCGGTAGGTGGCGCTGTTCTGGGCAATCACTGGTAGCACACTGACGAAGTAGATTTCACCCAGTGGAGACGTGGCTGTGAGGAAGAAAGAAGGCAGACCTACTACCGACGGGAACCTGGCCCGTTTACCGACTTTTCTCCTTTTATATATATACTAGGTGGGGGTGCACCTCATGTATGAGGTGCTTAACCCAGATTTCACCTGCACTATCTAATAATGTTTCTCTCACTTGAATTTTCCATACATGGAGGCACATATTTTAAAATTTAAATACAAAGAGGCAAATATTTAAAAACCTTATCATCAGTAAATAATTAAGAAATGGGATGACCTTGATCCAATTATTTGGAGGAAATAATGAAGAAATGGGATAACCTTGATCCCATAATTTGGTCAAAACTAAAGTCAAATAATACATGTCACATGATTAATGATGGAAGAGAAACTATTCAAAGGTTCAAGAAACAATCTAGTTATTTCAATTTAAGTATCAAAATAAATAGAAAGAGCCAATTTAAAATAGTATTGCAGCATGGAGCTCCCTATTGAAACAATTCATGCATAGCAGAAATATTCACTCATGGCTTGAGAGTCAGAACCAACCCAAACTTGGCTCTCTCATCAATTGACTTGGCATCCACCTCGGTTGACATGGTGGTGAGCGACTTATGATGCCACTCATGCTGGATCAGACCAAAGATGAACCTCCATATGTCAGTAAAGATCTAATCTTTCAAGAGATGATAGCCTAAGAAAGAGGAAACACACACAACAAACATCAGCAACAACAACATTGATAAAACTTTCACCATTTTCCATAGTCAATGAATATGAGCATTAATCATGAGTTGTGATAAAAGAAATCATAAAATTACAGTAAGGATTCATCAAACATATTCATACTAGATTCAGTGAGAGTAGTAACCACCATTTGCTTTACCTGTGCAAATTGAAAACCAATTATTCAACATGACAAAAACAATGTCTACCACATATATACAGTTGAGAAAACTAAGACAATAAATGAAAGCCAATTATCAATCATGCCAAAAACACAATCCACAGAAAAGTATTAAAGTATTTCAGATTGTCAACGGCAATTTTCCGCATTTTAGCAGCACTAATTATCAAAATAATGTTTCTTTAACATACTGCCTCACTTTTGTATTGTACTGTAGTGTAGTAAGGTAGTATGTGTCCCTTAAACGTAAAATTACAATGTCTCCACAGTTGGGAAACACGTGACAAATACTCCTGAATAACAAAGATCAGGATTTCGTATAATAGTATTGGATATAGCAACAAAGTATATGAATTTAAGCAGGAATGATTGGGGCCATCTCAAAGGGCTCTATAGAAAGCTATGTGCGCATGTAAGACAGGACAAAACTGCTGTTTAAGAAGCTAAGAGAAGGACCAGACATAACGCATTATAAATGTTGAAAGAAGCTTCTGCCGCATCAAAATATAATATTGAGAACAAAAAAATCAAGCATTTTCCTGAACAATAAAGAACATGTACATGTAAAAAGCATAGAGTCTATATATGCTGAGGAAGAAATGCAATTTTATGCATGTTGTAATAACTTCTACAACGGAACCTACATTCAGAGTGTAACTTACTGAAGTACTAATCATAAATATTTCACCGAACATCACATATTTAAATTAAACAAAAAGTTCTCTTCACCAAAATTCAAAAAGTAGCAGAAATTAGCACACCTGTAGGATCTAATCAGCAATTAGCACCCTCATATCATCTAGATACACAAAGCAACTTCAACAAATTTAAAAACTTAATCAACAAGACAATAAGCTGAATTAGTTAGGTTATTAAACTAAGACTCTTCGCAATGCGGTTAATCAAAATTTGATTTCAATCCATCCAATGAATTAATGCACCGAGTAACAATATATAAGCAATTACCGACCTGTTTAAGGAGATTATCAGCAATGCGATAGTAATTGTGTAATCCGGTTATCAACGTCGATCTTCCGATACACAGAGCTGAAATTGATCATAGAAGAAGAGTACAATGTATGCCTCATTTTTCGGTGAAGAATCACCAAGTTTCGGGTAGGTGTTGATCGCCAGGGAGACGCAGGGGGGCAAGAAAACGAAGCTGGAAATAGACATAGCCTAACAGCCCTGAGGTGGAAATTGACGAAACAGTTTATCGCTACACACATATATCTCTGAAAATGAAATTTAAAATACATTAAAAATTCACCAGCTCCCGTTACAAGAAGAATCTCCAATACAACCCCACAGTATACGCCACTTCAGGTAAAAACAAATACAATTAAGTTGTGCAAAATAACAGAAAGTACCATATAGCAATATTTACCTTCTTATGACTCCAAAAGCACGAATTCATCATCGAGTTCTCGTTCACTGACTCGCGGATCCAGATTTCCAACGCACTGCAAGAACTAGCAATTCAATTCTTGCTTCAGAGTTTAGCTTCTCTTATCCAGAGAGAGGTTCGAACGATTCGGGGTGTCCATAAGGAAATGGAAGATCTTAAACAATCTCTCACCTCCGTCCAGATGTTGCTGGAGGATGCAGAAACCAAACAATTTCAAAGCCAAGCCATTAAGAATTGGCTAAGCCGACTGAACGGCGTCGTCTTCGAGATCGAAGATATACTGGATGAGTACAACACACTGCTGGATCGCAAACGTGGCCACAAGAAAATTTGGTTCAAATACAAAATGGGAACAAGGATGAAGGAAGCTGCTAAAAAATTGAAAGCAGTTTATGAAGGCAGTCTCGGATTTCAATTGCAAGAAATTGTTGCACGACATGAGTCGAACCAGGTTGATCCGAGTCGTGATACCGGATACATTCTCTGCGAGCCGGATCACATCTATGGCAGGGACCAAGACAAGGAGGCAATTGTTGATGTTCTGGTGAACCAGGCTAAAGATTGCGAGAAACTCTCTGTGTTGCCCATTACTGGTTTTGGGGGCTTGGGTAAGACTACACTTGCCCAGCTTGTGTACAATGATGAGAGGGTTACCCACCATTTTGATGCTAAATTCTGGGTTTGCGTCTCCGATAATTTTGTCTTGAAAGTTATACTTGGAGCAATCGCAGAAGAAAAATCCAATTTGGAGGATATGAACTCTTTGCACTGCAGAGTGCAAGAAAAATTGAAGGGGAAGAGATACTTGCTGATATTGGACGACGTCTGGAATGAGAATCAACAAGATTGGGCTATATTGAAGAGCATTCTGGACTGTGGGTCGATGGGTTCTTCTATTGTTGTCACAACACGTCTTGGAACTGTTGCAGATATCATGAGAACCCATCAACCTCATTGTTTGAGTCAACTATTGGAAGAGCATTGCTGGCTCTTGTTTAAGTTAAGAGCGTTTGGTTCGGATCAAAATGACCAACATCCAAACTTGGAGACCATCGGAAGGAGAATCGTGAAGAAATGCTCTGGTGTACCGCTGGCTGCTAAGGCTCTTGGTGGCCTTTTGCGGTTTGAGAGGGAAGAGGAGGAATGGATACATGTAGAGGAAAGTCCCATATGGAATCTTCCGGAAGCTGATTCAATCATGCAAGTGCTTAGATTGAGTTACCGCCATCTGCCTGCTGTATTGAGAAGGTGTTTTGCTTATTGTGCGCTGTTTCCAAAAGATTATAGATTTGAGAAGATGGAATTGATCTTCCATTGGATGGCTCATGGATGCATATCATCGGATGGACAACGAGAAATGGAGGATGTTGGTGATCATGTATGGAATGAACTATCTTTGAGATCCTTCTTTCAACAAATTTATACCTCTGGAGAAAAAATCAGATTTAAAATGCACGATCTTGTTCACGATCTGGCTCTATTCATCATGGAGAACAAAGTTGATGGGGCAGAACCAAAGAACAGCTGCGCAGGTGCTTCCAATTCCAAAATACGGCAGGTAAGTTTGTCAAAATATCCCGAGACTAGTTCTTCCAGTATTGCATTAGAGGTGTTCCCAGTGATCCCCTTCATCAACTACAATCGTTTGAGAAGTCTAAAGCTTACTTACTTAAAAATGGAAGAGTTGCCTAGTGCAATAGTGAAGTTGAAACAATTGCGCTTCTTGGACTTGTCGCATTCTTCCATTCGTAGTCTGCCTCGTACCATTTGCCGCCTTTACAATTTGCAAATTCTACTGTTGGTACAATGTGAACACCTCAAGAGTTTGCCCAAGAATATTATATACATGAGTAGCCTGCGTCATATTGATCTACAAGGGTGCTCTGCCTTGAGTGGTATGCCCTATAAAATAGGGGAATTGGCTTCTCTGAAGACACTGTGTTTGTTCATAGTGGGCAATGAAAAAGGGAATCAAGTGGACGAATTGGAACAGCTGAATAATCTTGGAGGGACACTTGAAATTAAGCATTTGGAGCGCGTCAAGGATCATAGGATTGCGAAGAAAGCAAATCTTAAAGGGAAACCAAACCTTCGTCATTTAGTGTTGAAATGGAAAGGTGATACAAAGTCCTCTAAATCCACAAACATGATGGAAGCAAATCTTAAAGGGAAATCAAGACTTCGTCATCTGATGTTACGATGGGAAGGTGACACAACGTCCTCTGAATCCACAAAAATGAATGATGGAGAGAAGGTAATGGAAGCTCTCCAACCTCACTCAAATCTAATGACTTTGGAGATTAATGGGTTCAAATCTCGAAAATTGGCTTCTTGGATGAAGGAGATGAAAAAGTTAACTCGAATAACTCTAAAAAGTTGTCAAAATTGCACACAACTTCCACCACTTGGTCATCTTCCTCATCTCAAGTACTTGGAATTGAGGGAGTTAGATGAGTTGGAGAAGATAGTGGATGTAGAAGAAGAAATTGGATGTCCAAATTCATCAATATTCCCTTCACTGGAGGAGCTCAAATTGGAGAAGCTACCTAAGCTGAAAGGTTTGTTAATGAAAGAGGGAGCTGTGGAAGAAATGTTCCCAAATCTTAAAAAACTAGAGATCCTATGGTGTGGAAATTGCTTACAACTTGGAGCACTAGGGCATCTTCCTCTTCTCAAGTCCTTGATATTAATAAAGGTAGATTTGTTGGAGTATATTGATGTGGAGAAAGATGAAATTGGATGTCCAAATTCAGCCATATTCCCTTCACTGGAGGTGCTCAGCTTATGGTACTTACCCAATTTGAAAGGGTTGTTAAAGGATGAGGGAGCTCATGTGGGAAAAATGTTTCCATATCTTCAAAAACTAAGTATTCAAGGTTGTGGAAACTACTCACAACTTGGACCACTCCAATATCTTCCTCTTCTTAAGTCATTGGCATTACAAGGGGTAGATGCATTGGAGTATATTCATGTGGAGAAAGATGATATTGGATCTCTAAATTCATCAATATTCCCTTCACTGGAGAAGCTCGAATTGTACAGCTTGCCCAATCTTAGAGGGTTGTTTAAGGAGGAGGGAGGTGGGGGAGAAATGTTCCCGAATCTTCACAGCCTAACTATTAGGGGATGTGGAAACTGCACACAACTTGGACGTCTTCCCCTTCTCAAGTCCTTGGAATTGGTGGATCTAGAAGCGTTGGAGTATATTCATGTGGAGAAAGATGATATTGGATGTCCAAATTCGTCAATATTCCCTTCACTGGAGGAGCTCAAGTTACATGAACTACCCAATCTGAAAGGGTTGTCAAAGGAGAAGGGAGCTGTGGGAGAAATGTTCCCAAATCATGAAAAGCTACGTCCATCATTGATACTGACATCAAGTACCTTTGTCTCATCTAATCTAAAAAATCTCAAGGAATTGCATTGCGATGCCAAGATTCTGTCTTTAATTGGTTGTAAGTTAGAAAATCTTTCATCTCTTGATCTGCGTTTTGATGGAACAACAACAGCATGCAATAACATTCCATTGGAAGGCCTCTGTAATCTCAAGAGTTTGACAGTCTGGGGGGCATCAATTGGGAGTAGTTTTCCAAAGGGGTGGTTGCGCCACCTCTCAGCTCTTGAGTATCTATCGATAAATGATTGCACAGAGTTTGAAGCGACGGAAGAGGATGTTAAACAGCTTCATCTCCTTGAATCCCTCACACTTTTTAGTGTCAGAGACATGGTATCCTTACCACAAGCCTTGCGCCATCTCCCCTCTCTCCAATCTCTGACACTCTGGGATCTCAACAATCTGAGTTCACTGCCGGAGTGGTTGCCTCATCTCCACTCTCTCACTCGGTTGGTCATCTTTGAATGCCCACAGATTCCATCACTCCCCTCAGGCATCAAGGGAATGACAAATCTACAGTCTCTTTCTATTCAGGGATGCCCAAAACTGAAGAGGTGATGCCAGCAACCAAACTTTGCCCACATTCCCCATGTCGACATTTATTCTCTAATGCATAGGTATTGTAACCCACTCTCGCTTCATTATCTTCTTATTTTTATTATCACCATATACCTCTGCCTCTGGATTTTATCGCTTACCTAATCTTCATCATACACTACACTATCACATACCTGCCTATTTTATCGCTTACCTTCTGCACTGCTAATCTTCATCATTAATTAATGCAAACACTTCACTATTTTTCTTTCTTCTTTTTTCGTTTTTTAAACGTCAAATTGTGCTCATACTCAAGTACGTAAGAAAATACAACACAAAAAGAGAAGGAACCATGTATCAACACAGATACACCTATATCTTATTCCTTCCTTTACCAAACTAAAATGTAAATTGAATATAAAACTTAATAGAATTTCACACAGTTCCTCTTGTGAAATTCTTATATTTTAAAGAGGGAGTTGTCCTCTTGTCAGTTGTTTGATCTTCCCCCTCTTTTCACTTCTTCTTTTGCAATTTGTTCTTTAATCTCTCTGTTATATCATCGACTCTCCTAAAGACTCCATCTTTACTAACTTGATCAAATAATGTGACGAGTGCATAACAGGTAATTCAATACAACTTTATTTATCTGAGGCGTTTGTAAGCTAAGCTTAAATTGCCTTGTTAACTAGCCTTTCGAATAAACCATTATGTTATTGTGGAAATTGGAATACATTCTCCAACTACATATTGTCTAATTTCTTTTGAAATTACCACTACAACTGATCGTTGTCATTTTCACCTAGATTTTAGTGTCGTTATGTGTGTATTTTCGAATATTTTTATCCGTATTTGTGTTTCTTTTGGTGGAGTTATTGTTATTTTGAGGAATGTGGTATGGTTGGATAAGAATTGTGTAAATGAGCTTAAATATGTGTAAAACAGGTCAAGAAATGGACAAAAACGGAGTCGTGAGCGAAACAGAGTTGGAAAGACATGGTATGTTGGTACACGGGCCGTGTGCAGAACACGGCCCTGTAACCAATGGCCGTGTAATGTCATCAGAACTCGTTGCTCGCCCAGGAGGATGGCCGTGCGCTGGCGCACGGACCGTGCGTTGCTGCACGCCCCGTGTGCTGGGCACGACTCTGTAAGAAGAAGTCGTGTACTCACATCAGAAAACGCTACACGGCCATTACCAAGGCCGTGTATTGCAGCTCGAGACGTGTCCGGAAGCACGCACAATACGCCGAAGTAGGTATGCCCTACACGGGCCGTGTAGGTGCAAAAACCTGTGCAGATTTGAGAAAGTTTCGGAAGCTTCTAGAAGGTCCATTAGTGATATAAAAGGATGACTTGTGCGAAATTAAAGAGAGGAGATCAGATTACAAGCAGTTACACACACTAAAACGCCACATTTCCTCACACACTAGATCCATAATCCATCTCTACCATCTAGATCCATCCAATTTCCATTTGATCTTCACTTTCACTCCATAAATCCATCCTTCCACCATTTGAGAAGATTGAAGCATCAAGGAGTGAAGAATTTGATACATTGAAGAGGAGGAAAGGTCTTTCCATGCAAGGGAAGCCAATCTACTTTCCAATTGTTGAATTTCTTCTTATTATGGCTCAAATGGACCAAAACTTGATTTGTATTGAATTAATCACCATGTTTCGTGGCTAGTCCTATAGTAGGGCTAATCATATGAATGGTTGAAGTGAAGAGTTAGATATGTAAAACTTGATTAATAATTTGAATTGATTTGTGGATTTCCTTTTATGATATATCAATCATGTTTCATTTTAATGTTTGTGTGATTAAATCTTCTATTCATAGTATTAGGATGATCATTCCAATGTTGTGAGTGGATGTTTAATTGAATCATACATTGAATTGTGCATGCATGTTAGTATAAGGGGAGGTAAGCCATACCCTCCTTAGGCTTAGAACATTCATAGAGGGACACTTAAGAAATTGAGTGAAAAGAACCAACTTATGATCATAGTACCTTAAGGAAATTGAGATTAAGATCAATCTTAGGAGATTTAGGCTTGTAAAAGAGTCGAGAACCTAGTTGCCTTGGCCATAGGGATTAGGGGTAAAATTGTGATTGCTTTTAGTTCACAAGTTAATGAAAATTACCATCAAGAGTTTTGCATATCTAGCTCAAGTCTTAACCATAAGTATGATTAGCCTTGCTCTCTTCTCAAGTGAATTCTACATCCATTCCATTCATCATTTGCTTGTTGTTTGATCATATACTTTGTTAGTCTTAATTCTAGTTAATTGAATAGAGGATTAAGTAATTGTCTTAAATACAACTTCTTCAATCTATCATCCTTACAAAGCACAAATCAATGGAAAATCCGGATACAAACCTAAGTTTCATTTCACTTGGGACGATATTACTATAAACTTTGTACTTGGTCATGCGTTTACAACAACGATATAGTCTCTTACTCTTACACATTGAAAAATGCGATGAAGAACATGGCGCCGCTGCCGGGGAAATGTTAAACTTTAGGTTGTAACAAGTTTGAAGTTGATTAGTTTTGATAAGGATATTTCTTTTATTTGTTATTTTTCTTATTTGTCTCGGTTGTTTGTGGAGCTAATTTGGAAATTTATGTAGGTACATGCAAACTCGTTCAAGGTCTCAATCTATTGAGCCTTTGAACTTGGAACTGGAAGCTACTTTGAGAAGACAAAGAAGAGGAGTGTTAGAGCCTACGGAAGAAAATATGGAAGAAGTAAGGGATAATGCAAACATGGTTGATGAAGAAGGTAATTTGAGAAATTTTCAAGGTGGTGATAATGCTAGAGGAGGTTATGGTAATCAAGAATATGTGCCACAAGTTTATGCTCAACAAATGCACTTGCAAAACCAACAAATGCAAGCTATTATTCAAAACTTGTTGGCACAACAAGAAGCAAGGAATAATCCTCCGGTGGTGCAAAATCAACCCCGTGGAAATGGAAACAATGGAGTGGGAATGAATGTCCGTGATCATTTTCAACCGCAATATGGGAATTATGGTATGTGCCCGCCATTAAATGTGAATAATTTTGAGATCAAGACGGGGTTGATCAACATGGTGCAAGCAAATCAATTTGGTGGTGGTACTATGGAGGACCCAAATGCTCACTTAGCCCAATTTACGGAGTTAGCAAACATGATAAAGATAAATGGGGTAAGTGAGGATGTTGTGAAAATGAAGCTTTTCTCGTTTTTATTACGAGATAGAGCTAAGGCTTGGTATCATACTCTACCACCGGGATCATATACCACATGGAGAGAGTTGGCACAAAGATTTTTGAGCAAGTATTTTTCACCATCCAAGATGTTGCATCTTAAAGGGCAAAATTTTCAATTCAAGCAATTGCCACTTGAAATATTTAGTGAGGCATGTGACCGATTCAAAGAGATGCTAAGGAAGTGTCCCCAACACGGATTTCCCAAAAAGAAACAAATAGGATTTTTCTATGCCGGTTTGCATAGAAGTGAGAGGATGCCCATTGATGCTTCGGCGGGAGGTTCGATTTTGGAGCAAACTCCGAAAATAGCAATTGCTATATGTGAGGAAGTAGCTTTGAATACAGGTCAATGGACTATGGATCGTGCACCGGGGATGTATGAAAGGGAAAGAATTGCTAAGATGGAAGAAGTGTGCTTGCAACAAGTGAAAAAGGTAGAAATGCCTAAGGAAGATATGACCGACAAGTCAATCACGGAGATACTAAAGAGGATGAATGCTAATATGCAAATATCTTCGAATTCTACACCGGGTGTGAATCAACAAGTGTTTGCTAGCCCTCAACAAGGTATGTCATTGCCTTTGATGAATCAACAAGTGTGTTCTAATCCCCAACAAAGCAAGACTATGCCTAATTTGGGTCAATCTTCTCAAAGTTGTCAAATGCATACCTCTATGCCTCAACAAGGTATGTCCTCCAATTTTGGAATTCAAGATGCATGGTGTCCACCGGAGATGACTCTTGAGGAAGTTGCCTTTATGCAAGGAAGGAACTTCCAAGGAAATTATGGTGGTAATTTTGGAAATTATGGAGGAGGATATCCACAAAGACAAGGAGGATGGGGGCAAGGTAATTTTCAAGGGAATCTTAACCAACCCCGTAGGTATGAAAATTTATCGTATGAAAATCAAAGGAATGCCCTCACTCTTCCACCGGGCATTAATCCGGGGGAGAAAGCTCAAAATGGTGAAGGGAAGCCTACGGTGGAGGATCAAGTTGCTAAAATGTTTGAGTTTATGAAACAAGAAAAAGAAGTGAATGATAAAAGATTTGATTTCATGAAACAAGAGAAGGAGTTGAATGATAATCGATTAAAAGCTTTGGAGACACAAATAAGTCAAATGACAACCGAGTAAGGTGAAATACATCGTAAGGGTAAGTTTCCCTCCACTACCGTTACTAATCATAAGGAGTAATGTTTGTATGTTACCATGTGTAATATGAAAAGTAAGGTGGAGAAAGGGTTGGTGAAAGCAACAAACATTGTTTCAAAGGTTGAAGAAGTAGTTTGTGATGAAGTTGTGTAAAACGTGGAGGAGGAAATTATCATAGATGATTATTTGTCTTTTGATGATGAGAGGATCATTGATGAATTTTTGTCTTCATTTGTTGATGAAAGTAAGTGTGATAAAGAGTTGTGGTTGAAACAAGATCATGAAATAGTTGAAGTTGATGCTTCATTAAAGGTGGAAGACCCTGGTAAATTTGTGCTTACTTGTAAAATTGAAAATGTGAAATATTTTAATGCTATATGTGATCTTGGTTCAAGTATTAATGTGATGCCTTTGGAAATTTTTAAAAAACTTGGCATTGGGAGGTTAAAGGAAACGGATGTGGAAATCGGAATAATGGATAGTTCAATGATAAAGCCCCATGGAGTTGTGGAGGATATGCTTGTGAAAATAGAGGATTTTGTCTTTCCGGTGGATTTTATGATAGTTGAGAAGCAAGCGGATCCTTTGATCCCATTGATTTTTGGAAGGCCGTTTTTGGCAATCGGAATAGCAAAATTTGACATGGATAAGAAGAAACTCACACTCCGTTCAAATGAAAGAGAATTGGTGCTCTCAAGCAAGAATTTAAAAGGGGGAGATCTTCATTTGAAGCCACCCATTAAGCCTCCGGATGACCGAGATCGAGTGGTAAGTGAAATTTTAAAAGATGAAGATTTAACTAACTTCTTACTTGAATTTGCAGGAAATTTTTCTTCAAGGGGGAACAAGTTCGGGGGTAATCCACGTGTTGATTGGAAGATTGCTAAAGGGCCTCCGGGATTTAAAAATATGAGGAAAAGAGGCAATGAATTGAGTTCAAGTGTTAAAGGAGCAAGAAGTGTGGATAAGAAGGTTGTTAAGAAAATGTTTAAAGTGAAGATGAGGCCCGATGGGGTCTTGGATTTCTTCGATTATTAAGAGCTTAAATGCATCTAGCTCGACGACGTTAAATCGAGCGCTTGATGGAAGGCAACCCATTTTAGTAAGTTTTCTTATTTAGTTTTATTTTCTTGAATTTTTTGTATGTAGGTGGATTGTACTCATGAAGAAAAATACATATGGAGAAGACGAAATGTGTTCAATTTGGAATGAAGATGTATGTCACACCACTTTGTTCAAACTTAAATTTAACACTTGTGTTAATTTAAGTTTGGGGGGAGTGTGTGGTGGCCATACTTAC
Organism: Pogostemon cablin; assembly: GCA_023678885.1. NCBI lineage: Eukaryota > Viridiplantae > Streptophyta > Magnoliopsida > Lamiales > Lamiaceae > Pogostemon > Pogostemon cablin. The sequence goes on from CM042955.1 coordinate 19,867,054, forward strand.
TTGAATATTGGAAATGCACATACGTCGACACAAGGTAACTTCATGAAGATCATTGGAACCTACAAGGGTAAGTCCCACCACTTTTTGCAAACTTAATTCTCAACTCTTGTTTCGATTTAAGTTTGGGGAGAGAGTGCGTGGTGTGACTCACCACTTGAGTGTGTTATAGATCATGATTAATGATTGATTGAGGGTTACTTTGTGTAAAATTGGGTCAATTTTAAAATTTTCTCATGAGTTTGGTTATAATTTTGGTTTGTTTGGTTGTGCTGAAGTGCATGATAGTCCTTATTTTTATTGCAATTGTTGAGCTAATGGTTTTGATGAGTTATTGAGCATAAATGGAGTATAGTGGAAGCATGAATTGAGCCCGAAGATCAAATCGAGAAAACATTGTGGATGCAAGGCGGAAGCTCATGCTAACCATTTCTATTCTCAAATGTTTAAGGGAGTTTACTCTACATCTTATCACTTCTAATTGCTTGACATGAATTGATTTTGATTTGGATTGTATTGGATTAGCATGCTACTTCATATGTTATGTTTGTGGGAGGTTTACTTTCATAATCTAGAATTTTATTTTCAATTAAGGATGGGATGTTTGTTGAGCTTATTTGTTATGGATGATGAAGTGATATGCTTTGATTTCTAGTGATGGATGATTTGGTTTATGCATGTTATATGTTTTTGTATTGTTTGGTGATGTTTATTTGATCATTGTGGTATTTGTTGTTATTTTTATTCTTGTAGGGATGGTTTGGTGGTATGTTTTTGGGAAGGTGTTAAGTGTTTTTGAATGTGAGCTATGATGCATTGTTTGTGATGAGTGATGGCAAATATGTTAATGGTTTCTACTTATTGAAATTGTGACATGAATTACATAATTTGTTCAATTTTGAGAAGTATGAATGGTAATTATGTTTCTTTTGGTCCAAGCAAAAGCTTGTGAGACTTGAGCCTCAACCGTGCCTCCATGGTTAATTTTTGAAGAGAGGACCGGTTGAACTTAGACAAACTAGAACTTGCTCATGGACTATAGGAACGAAGCCCGAATGGTGAAAATTTGTGAAATGATCTTAGGCCATTCTTATTAAATGAAGTCATAGCCATAAAACTCCTTACCAAAAATATTATCCCTAGTGAACCACTTTGAGCCTATAAGTCTTTTTCTTTATGATTTGAGCACAATACAAGTCTTGATAATCCACTTGAGCCTTATATATAACCTATGTGTGGGTAATTGAGGATGATGATGGTTTACAAGGGAAGATGAAAAATGTACAAGTAAATGGAAGAAAGAGTGAATTAAGAATAAGGATGAAAGAGCTCAAGATAGAAGCAAGTGCAACTTCAACAAAAGTGAAAAAGGAGTAAAATCATAAAATATGCTCAAGGAATACAAAAGTCAAGGATAAGAAGTATGCCATTCAAAAGAAGCTCAAGGAATCCATGTATGTTGATATTTAGTGCTTTTGAATTGTTGACAAAGGGAGGAAGTTTGAAAGTGAAGAAATTGGAGAAAAGAATCATCTCTTTGATTATCTACACTTGAATAGTCACTATTATCCAAAGTTTCCTACCCTACCAAAGAGCCTAAACAATACATCCTAAGATAAAGACCTTTTTGATCACTTATTGAAACTAGGGTGGCTTGTGAACATAGTCTATGAGCAAGCCTATGGTGAGTCGGTTCTAACCGGTTGATGAGTAATGTTAAAAACCCTACTCCATAGAGTGTTGAGTGAATTTGATATCCTATGAGAGACTTGGATTGTAAGGGATTTGATTACACTTTTGTCATTCTTAAGATTGAACTTGTTAATCTTTCATGTTACAAGTTTGATGATGTAGGGATACTTAATGTGATTTTGTAGTCCTTATTACTTGTGATGTGTTGTGGTTTATGTTTGTTAAGTGTTTTCCTAGGTGAAAATTACTCCTCTTGGTTATCATTTTTCATTGTTCGAGGACGAACAATACCTTAAGTTTGGGGGGTTGATCGTTGTCATTTTTCACCTAGATTTTAGTGTCGTTATGTGTGTATTTTCGGATGTTTTTATCCGTATTTGTGTTGCTTTTGGTGGAGTTATTGTTGTTTTGAGGAATGTGGTATGGTTGGATAAGAATTGTGTAAATGACCTTAAATATGTGTAAAACAGGTCAAGAAATGGACAAAAATGGAGTCGGGAGCGAAACGGAGTCGAAAAGTCATGGTATGTTGGTACACGGGCCGTGTGCAGAACACGGCCCTGTAACCAATGGCCGTGTAATGTCATCAGAACTCGCTGCTCGCCCAGGAGGATGGTCGTGAGCTGGCGCACGGACTGTGCGTTGTTGCACGCCCCGTGTGCGGGACACGACACTGTAAGAAGAAGTCGTGTACTCACATCAGGAAATGCTACACGGCCATTATCAAGGCCGTGTATTACAGCTCGAGCCGTGTCCGGAAGCACGCACAATACGCCGAAGTAGGTGTGCCCTACACGGGCCGTGTGCTGCTACACGGGCCGTGTAGGTGCAAAAACCTGTGCAGATTTGAGAAAATTCCGGAAGCTTCTAGAAGGTCCATTAGTGATATAAAAGGATGACTTGTGCGAAATTAAAGGAGGAGATCAGATTACAAGCAGTTACACACACTAAAACACCACATTTCCTCACACACTAGATCCATAATCCATCTCTACCATCTAGATCCATCCAATTTCCATTTGATCTTCACTTTCACTCCATAAATCCATCCTTCCATCCATCATTTGAGAAGATTGAAGCATCAATGAGTGAAGAATTTGATACATTGAAGAGGAGTAGAGGTCTTTCCATGCAAGGGAAGTCAATCTACTTTCCAATTGTTGAATTTCTTCTTATTATGGCTCAAATGGAGCAAAGCTTGATTTGTATTGAATTAATCACCATATTTCGTGGCTAGTCCTATAGTAGGGCTAATCATATGAATGGTTGAGGTGAAGAGTTAGATATGTAAAACTTGAGTAATGATTTGAATTGATTTGTGGATTTTCTTTTATGATATATCAATCATCTTTCATTTTAATATTTGTGTGATTAAATCTTCTATTCATAGTATTAGGATGACCATTCCAATGTTGTGAGTGGATGTTTAATTGAATCATACATTGAATTGTGCATGCATGTTAGTATAAGGGGAGGTAAGCCATACCCTCCTTAGGCTTAGAACATTCATAGAGGGACACTTAAGAAATTGAGTGAAAAGAACCAACTTATGATCATAGTACCTTAAGGGAATTGAGATTAAGACCAATCTTAGGAGATTTAGGCTTGTAAAAGAGTTAGAACCTAGTTGCCTTGGCCATAGGGATTAGGGGTAAAATTGTGATTGCTTTTAGTTCACAAGTTAATGAAAATTACCACAAAGAGTTTTGCATATCTAGCTCAAGTCTTAACCATAAGTATGATTAGTCTTGCTCTATTCTCAAGTGAATTCTACATCCATTCCATTCATCATTTGATTGTTGTTTGATCATATACTTTGTTAGTCTTAATTCTAGTTAATTGATCAAAGGATTAAGTAATTGTCTTAAATACAACATTTTCAATCTATCATCCTTACAAAGCACAAATCAGTGAAAAATCTGGATACAAACCTAAGTTTCATTTCCCTTGGGACGATATTACTATAAATTTTGTACTTGATCATGCGTTTACAACAACGATAGTCTCTTACTCTTACACATTGAAAAATGCGATTAAGAACAACAACATAACTTGCATTATATAACACGTCAAAATTGTTATTTAATAGTAAAAATGTGTAACTGTAGACAATATATAATATTTTTTATGGTGCAATGTTTGTTCGTGCTGCTTATTGCATAAGACAACAATATTTTGAGCATTAATAACACTTTTCAAAAAATGTTACAATAGATAAAAAAAATTTATTTAACACTTTATGAATGTTACATTTGATATTCTTTTTATATAACACTATTTATAAGGAAAAAAAATGCACTACAAAGGTTTGAACCCTTGACATTCTTATTAGAAGGTGTGACTTCTACCACCTTGACTAAACTACAACCTTACTTTTATTTTGAGTTTTTATTGTATTATACACTTCAAAAAATTTTATTTAATTTTTTAAAATATCTTTTAAAACAATTTAATAGATTTAAACTTGAGTGTTACTATACTAACTAATTTTAAAAAATTAATTAATATTTTATATTATACGATATAATTTTATTCAAAATTATATTTATTTAAATAATTAAAAGTAATCAAATTATATGTAAAAAAAATCTATTATTATATAATAAATTTATATGAATTAAAATTATTTAAAAATAAATATAAATATTTTTTATACATTATTAATATTTTATATAATATAATAAATATTTTACATAATAAATATTTTATTTATATGAGTACACATTTTTTTTAACTCGTATAATATAAAAATGATTTAATAATGCTTAATAGTGTTTAGTTTATTTAATTATTTAAACTATTTAAAATATTACATTATTATTTATATAAATGTTATTTATTTAAAATATATTATGATAGTATTAAATATACTATAATGTTACATAAAATGTGTAACATATGAAAAATGATACTATTAAAATGTTACATATAAAAAAGTGTAATCTAAAAAATGTTACATTTACAAAAGTGTTATTTAAAAAGTGTTACTTTCATAAAAATGTTACATATAGATGTTATATATTAAACAAGTGTTATATATTATTAAAATTTGAATAATGTTAAAATTATGTTTTATATATAATAAAAATGTTACTATGAGGTGTAACATAAGGTCATTTATGTTGTAGTGCTTGGTTTCAATTTTGGTTTAAATTAATTTAGAGCAAGTGTACTCTATCGTGTGTAGCACGTAAGCGACCAAGTGCAAAATTTATAAGATATCAAACTCAAGGGCGAAAGTGGGTAGTCGTGTTTGAGAAGTGTTTCACTCTAGTAGGACGAATCTATAAAAGAGGGGTTGAATTATACTACAAACTAAGCTAGAAAGCAATTAAAGATAGAACATGTACAAATGTGATGGAAAATGGATGAAGGTGAACAATCTAAGAAGTATGTAAGACAAGCAACATTCATGGTAAGGTATATATAGATTCACACACACATATGCATTGATGGTTTTCATGTTATGATATTAAGGGCAATCACGTTTGTACCCCTAACCCCTATGGCCAAGGTGATTAGGTTCTCAACTCTTTTACAAGTTTAAATCTCCTAGGATTGTTCTTACTCTCAATTCCCATGAAGGTACTATGATCATAAGTTGGGTTCCCCTCACTAGTTCATCACTAATGTCCTATTATGAGGTTCTAAACACTTGAAGGGTATGACTTACCTCTCCTCATACTAACTAAGTCATCTCATGCAATCAATGATTCAATTAAACCACTAAGCATAATATTGGAATGACCATCCTAACACTATGAATAGAGAATTTAACCACACAAATCATACATAAAATGAGAATAATCATTCATGATAGAAAATATTCATAACAATCAATTCATCAAACATGTGGTGTGCAAAATCTACATAATACCTAACCAATCATATTGCTAGCCTCACATGAGGACTAGCCACTATAAATCATAATAGAATCAATACATTCCATTGCTTGCTCCAATTGAGCCAAATAATGAAGAAAATAACAAAATAAAGGTAAGTTGGCTCCCCTTTTATGGTGAACTCACTCCCCTTTGATCATGCTAAAATCTTCAATCAATGATGAATTCCTCTTCTTAGATTGGTGGATGGATGAATTTATAGATGGATTTGAGAAGATCAAGTGGATTGGATGGATGAAGTGAAGGGTGGAAGAGATGGAGATGAATGTGCGTGATTTAGGTGTTTAGTGTGTGTGGAAACTGATCCCAAATGATTCCTCCCGGATTTTGTGGTCAAAACATGTATTTATACCCCCATGGAAGCTTCTAGAACAAGTGGATATCATAGAACTGCCTTTTGCACTTACACGGGCCGTGTAGCAGAACACGGACCGTGTAGGGTCATCGCGTGCAGCGCAGTCTCACCGTTTCATGCATAACTTTCACATTCAAACCCCGATTTGAGTGATTCTTGCGCTCACGCGATCCTCTCTTCAGTGGCTTTCCAACCATATATCACATGTCTAGTTTTGAGCTCCAAAAGAATACAGAAAAATTACACAAGTTAGACTTGCGTTTTTCAGCATTTTGCTTTGGCTCGTTCTTCCTCATTTCAACTCCGAATTGAGTTTCGTTTTTTCCCACATCTTCTTTATCGTGTCTAGAATCTATTTTCACCTGAAATAACACAAATTACACCAATTTACCAATTCTCTAAACATTCACAAATATAGCACAATTTAAGGCACTTAATCATGAAAATCACACATTTATCATTTCAAAGCACAAATCTCCATATCTTCATATAACACCACCAAATGATATAAAAATGAATAAAAACACACAAAAATACATAATAAAAGACACTAAAATCTAGGTGAAAATGACACCGATCAAGTGTTACATATTTGTGTTTGTTATCATTTTACCTACGCCAATTGATTGTTTATGGGACAGGATACAAAACTTTTCTGAATGAATTAAAGACTCTTATGGAAATATTGATATAGTTTGTTATGAATTGGTTTAATCCATCTTATTTTTTTCTTTTTTAATGTGAATTCTTAGGATCTGATATGCAGCATGGTATATTACTTGGACTTTTGGTTGACTATGACTACAATATGGCTTGATATAACAGTCTCAAAAGCATATCTTTCTTATAATTAGTTCATGTACCATGGTTATATTATTTTGCAATCTGAGGATGTTGTGCCTTTATTGTGGGAAGTTTGCAATTCACAAGAACTTTCCATCTATTTGAAAAATTCAATTTGAAGTATAAACCCCGTGGTCAAAGTAGATTGAGATATTTATGAAGCAGGATAATCTTTATCAGGGTACATTCTATGTTCTTTGTTCTGCATCAAAGCTAAAGTCTCAAGACTATGTATGGTAAAATCAAGCAATACCATCAACAAATGTTTACCTAAATTAGGTATACCAATTATTGAGTTCTTAGATTCATTTGTCGTGCCCCATATTCTGGTTTAAAATTTAATCCACTTATCTTGGTATAGTCAATTTGATGACACTTTTTTCTACTGATTAACATATGGCTTCTTTTGTTTTGTTACCTTCAGGGAGTTCTCTTGCTGAACTTACGAAGCAAGTTTTTTCAGATCTGTCTGCAAGTAAATATCAAGTGAGTACATATAATCTATTGCTTGATTTTATGTGAAACTGTCTTAGTGGTTATGCATTTGGTAGACTTGTGACCATGTGTTTTTATTTTACATCATCTTCCTATTACTCATATTAAGTGCACCGAAGTTTTATATTTAACTTTTTTGTAGTTGCATGCTTTTGCTGATACTTTTTTGGTTTATCGTCTCCCTCTTTAGCGAATGATTCTTATATAATTAAAAAGTGGCACTGTGAAATAAGAAGTGGTTATCTGAATTGCTTCTGACACCATAAATTGTGTAGTGAATATTAATTTATGTAATATTTTTTGCAGAGACATGACTGGGAAATTTGCAAATTTTCGTTAAATCTTGAAATTTAGTTTAAGGTTTTTGTCTTGCTCTTGTGCAGATGGCTGAATACTAAATATATGGCAGAAAGATGAGTGAATGGGACCAGCTAGCAAGTTGGATAGTCAATAATGATTTATATGCCCAGAATGTGGCTGACTGATGCAGGTAGATAAATGGATTACATTTTAGCCAGAGTATAAACACGTAGTGCCATGTTCCAGTTTCTTTCTTTGTGATGCTATTGAGTTATCTCACGTTTTCTAAGCAAAATGTGGAATTTTATCATCTCCTCTTCTTGAACTCCCTGAAAATTTGCAAACTAGTTGTGGCATGCAATTTTAAATAATTTAAATTATAAATGCCAAGCAAAGCTGCGCACAAAACTCAAGTCCCTATTTAATCTGACATTTTCTCTAAGAACCTTAATCAGTTGGAATCCAATATTTGTTTAAATTTCTTATAGTTGCCTTAATTGCGGTGCAAGTTATTCCGAACATTTTGGATTAGTTAGGTTTTCGACCTGACCTGCTATTATCGACAATCTCAAATCTGACATTATAATAACTTCTGTCATAAATTCTTTAATCAAGATCACTTTCTTATTGAGAATATAATATATTAGTAGAACTTTTACTTTTAAAATTTTTAGCTTTTGAATATTTGCACATCAGTTTTTTTATACATGATTCTTTGTTCCCCACCAAAACTCAATGTACAAAATTTAAAATCTATTTCTATATAAAAGATGGAGTTCACCTAAAGAGGGATTTTGCCTATAGTGCCATGGTGAAATTAAAAATCCATTACTATATAAAATTAAATAAAATTATAGACAATATTTGGGAAAGTTTGATGAGTATTTCTAAGACTTCCAATCTGGCCTTTTCACCATGCAATTGATTAAAGTCAAATAATTAAATTGAGAAATTTAAGTGCTTTTTGTTCATGAACTTCTCGAGTTCAATAGCTTTGTCTTCCACAATCAACAGTACATTTCATACATTTAGGGCTATTAAACGAGTCGAGCGAGCTCGAGTATCACATACTTGAGCTCGGCTCGAGTAGTTATCGAGTCGAGCTCGATCTCGGCTCGATTAGAAAACGAGCTTATCACGAACTCGAGCTCGGCTCGGCTCGACTCGTTAAGCAAAATGAGTCGAGCTTTTCGAGTCTTATTGAGCCCTTATTTTATTAATTTATTATTATATTTAATAATAATTAATATAATATAATTAAATAATATTTATTATTAATAATAATATTAATTTATTATTATTATTATTACTGTCGAACTTTATCGAGTCGAGCTCGGCTCATTAACGAAACGAGCATAACGAGCTCGAGCTCGAGCTTGAGTAAGTACGAGCCAAGCCGACCTTTTGAGCTACTCCTTTGGTTTAAAAGTTTTAACACAAATTTATTCTCCACATTTCAGTGTATACATTGCCGGACTCCAACGTTTAGTGGGTCAATTTTAGTGAACTAAGGAGTGGGCCATTAAATTTCCATCTACAATTCCAATACAATAAAGCAGCAGCGGCCCAATTTCCATTTCATAGCCGCCCACCATTTGCAACTGCGACCGGCCCAATTGGAGTGCTTTATGGATGGGTTAAATTAAATTAAATTGAATTGAATTGGACGGATGCTCTTAGTCTTAAAGACTTAAGTAAAGTTATCCCAAGACTCGCACGGATGTAATGTTTTTGACTTTGACCAGACGACTGGCTCCTCTTGTCAGACGACGTCGTTGGAGGAGATGCTGATGTACCAAACGGAGAAACGGTAGGGCGACGTGGAGTTGGGGAGGAAGAGATCCGGTGGCGAAGACGGAGTTAGGCGAGAGGAGGAACGATTGAAGAAGGAGCGATTGTATGAGGATGAGTTTGAGATTTAATGGCTGATTTGGCGTTGAAACGTGGACTTCCATTGCTGGAATCTGCTCCAAAAATATCTGCCCAGTTTATTTAATTTTGTTGGTTATGATTGATTGGCGATGTGCAAGATATTCTTGGATTTTGTTTATTGTTGTTTTGCTCCAAAAATATTTGTTGAGTTTATTTAAGAGTTTCCTATACTGAGTGAAGTAGATAAGCATAAGAGGGATTCTTGTGAGGAAAGATTTTATTAGAAGCTTTCAAGATGATGTGTAACATGGAGAGTAAGTACGTCAGTTTGTAAAGATTGGTATTTTCTAATAAAATCAAAGGGAAGAGGGATTCTTCCTGTCTCCCAAGTTTGAAAAACATCTGGTTCTTGTATTCATCTATTTTAACAAATTTAATACTCTATTGCCAATTTATTTAATTTAATTTAATACTCTCTATATTTGGAAAAGGATGTTATGATAAATTCATTATGACAAAGTCTCTTGTTAGATTACACCGGATGTTCTGTGTCATTACCGTGCATCTCATCTCCTGTGTTTCAAGAGGGGAATAAATCCAAACATTGCTCCTAGGGTTTAAGGATTAGGATATAATTTCTCCCTTCTACGTGTCGTCCATCCAATGGTGTGGTATAGGAGATGATGTATCAAATGACATAGAGAATCCGAGCCGTTGTGAGATGTTATTTATATGAGATGGTTTGTGAGACGTATTAAAGTATGTCTTATATGAGATGGTTTGTGAGACGTATTAAAGTATGTCTATTATTTAGATAAAATATGTTTGATAGTTATTAAAGTATAGTATTTTCTAAAGTATGTTGGATTATGTTTTAAAGTATGATTTTAGCGTATTATAAAATGATTTATTATTAACATACTTTAACTATAAATAAACATACTCTGTTTATAAAATAAGCATACTTTAGTGATGGGTCGATATTTAGATAAAGTATGTTTGATAGTTACTAAAGTATATTTTCTAAAGCATGCTGAATTATGCATTAAAGTATAATTTTAGCGTATTATAAAATGATTTATTATTAATATACTTCAATTATAAATAAGCATACTTTATTTATACAATAAGCATACTTTAGTGATAGGTCGATATTTAGATAAAGTATGTTTGATAGTTATTAAAGTATATTTTCTAAAGTATACTGAATTATGCATTAAAGTATGATTTTAGCGTATTATAAAATAATTTATTATTAACATACTTAACTATAAATAAGCATACTTTGCTTATTGTTATTAACATACTTTAACTATAAATAAGCATACTTTGTTTATACAATAAGCATATTTTAGTGATGGATCGATCCGTCTCACAAATAACCCGTCTTACAAGAGAGTCACTCGTTGCTTAAATATGAACCTGCAAAGTAAACGAGGATACGCCATCTTTACCAAGGTGGCAACCCTAACTAAACCTTCAACTAAGGTTTAGTAACACTAACCCTAAGTAAACGGTTACAGTAAAGAGAAAATAATGTCGAACAGATTATCAATTGCTTTTGCATCTCCCTCACATGTCATCTTTCTTTTGCTCTGATTCACTCCCAAAACTGTTGTTGAGCTTCTAAAACCTCAAATTCACACTCAGTTATCTCCGCTCATGGCCGATCAGGCAGCAATTCAATTTTTGCTTCAGAATTTAACTTCTCTGATCCAGAGTGAGGTTCGAACGATGTGGGGTGTCAATAAGGAAATGGAGAAGCTTTCCAAATCTCTCACCTCTGTCCAGAAGTTGCTGGAGGATGCAGAAACCAAACAATTTCAAAGCCAAGCCATTAAGAATTGGCTAAGCCAGTTGAACGGCGTCGTTTTCGAGATTGAAGATACACTGGATGAGTACAACACGTTGCTGGATCGCAAAAGTGGCCTCAAGAAAATTTGGTTCAAGTACAAAATGGGAAGAAGGATGAAGGAAGCTGCTGAAAAATTGAACGAAGTTAAAAGCAATCGCGATTTCCCATTGGATGAAATTGTCGCACGACATGAGTCGAACCAGGTTGATCCGAGTCGTGATACCGGATACATTCTCTGCGAGCCGGATCACATCTATGGCAGGGACCAAGACAAGGAGGAGATTGTAAATGTTCTGGTGAACCAAGTTAAAGATTGCGAGAAACTCTCCGTGTTGGCTGTTACTGGTATTGGGGGCTTGGGTAAGACTACACTTGCCCAACTTGTTTACAACGATGAGAGGGTCACTCATCATTTTGATGCTAAATTCTGGGTATGCGTGTCCGATAATTTTGTCTTGAAGTCTATACTGGGAGCAATCGTTGGAGAAAGATCCAATTTGGAGGATATGAACTCTTTGCAGCGAAGAGTTCAAGAAGAATTGAAGGGGAAGAGATACTTGCTGATATTGGACGACGTCTGGAATGAGAATCAAGAAGATTAGGCAAAATTGAAGAGCATTCTGGACTGTGGGTCGATGGGTTCTTCTATTGTTGTCACAACACGTCTTGGAACTGTTGCAGATATCATGAGAACCCATCAACCTCATTGTCTGAGTCAACTATTGGAAGAGCATTGCTGGCTCTTGTTTAAGTTAAGAGCGTTTGGTACGGATCAAAATGAGCAACATCCATTGGAGACTATCGGAAGGAGAATCGTGAAGAAATGCTCTGGTGTACCGCTGGCTGCTAAGGCTCTTGGTGGCCTTTTGCGGTTTGAGAGGGAAGAGAAGGAATGGATACATGTAGAAGAAAGTCCCATATGGAATCTTCCGGAAGCTGATTCAATCATGCAAGTGCTTAGATTGAGTTACCGCCATCTGCCTTCTATACTAAGAAGGTGTTTTGCTTATTGTGCGCTCTTTCCAAAGGATCATGAATTTGATAAGATGTAATTGATCTTCCATTGGATGGCCCATGGATGCATATCATCGGATGGACAACGACAAGTGGAGGATGTTGTTGATCATGTATGGAATGAGTTAGCTTTAAGATCCTTCTTTCAAGATATTAAATGGGAGGGGAATATCATAGTATTTAAAATGCACGATCTTGTTCACGATCTGGCTCTATTCATTATGGAGAACAAAGTTGATGGGGCAGAAGCAGAGAGCAGCCGCAGAGGTGCTTCTAATTCCAAAATACGGCAGGTAAGTTTGACAGAATATCCCGAGACTAGTTGTTCCAGTATTGCATTAGAGGTGTCCTCAGTGATCCCCTTTATCAACTACAATCGTTTGAGAAGTCTTAAGCTAAGGGAGTTAGAGATGCAAGTGTTGCCTAGTGCCATAGTGAAGTTGAAACAATTGCGCTTCTTGGACTTGTCGTATTCTTCCATTCGCAGTCTGCCTCATACCTTTTGCCACCTTTACAATTTGCAAATTCTACTATTGGTGTGGTGTAAACTCCTCAAGAGTTTGCCCAAGAACATTTTATGCATGAGTAGCCTTCGTCATATTGATTTAGAAGGATGTGAGTCGTTGACTGATAAAATAGGGAATCAAATTGTTGAGTTGGAACACTTGAATAATGTTGGAGGGAGACTTGAAATTTTGCATTTGGAGCACGTCAAGGACCATATGACTGCAAAAAGAGCAAATCTGAAAGGGAAATCAAGGCTTCGCCATCTGGTGTTACGCTGGGAAGGTGATACAACGTCCTCTGAATCCAAAGAAATGAAGGAGGGTGAGAAGGTACTGGAAGCTCTCCAACCTCACTCAAATCTAACGACTTTGGAGATACAAGGGTTTGAATCTCGAAAATTGGCTTCTTGGATGAAAGTGATGAAAAATTTAACTCGAATAACTATAGAAAGTTGTCGAAAGTGCCGACAACTTCCACCAGTGGGTCATCTTCCTCATCTCAAGTACTTGGAATTGAGGGAGTTAGAAGAGTTGGAGAAGATAGTGGATGTAGAAGAAGTAATTGGATGTCCAAATTCATCAATATTCCCTTCAGTGGAGGAGCTCAAATTGGAGAAGCTACCTAACCTGAAAGGTTTGTTAATGAAACAGGGAGCTGAGATAGAAATGTTCCCAAATCTTAAAAAACTAGAGATCCTATGGTGTGGAAATTGCGCACAACTTGGAGCGTTAGGGCATCTTCCTCTTCTCAAGTCCTTGAAATTAATAGAGGTAGATTTGTTGGAGTATATTCATGTGGAGAAAGCTGAAATTGGATGTCCAAATTCAGCCATATTCCCTTCACTGGAGGAGCTCGAATTACTCCGCTTACCCAATTTGAAAGGGTTGTTTAAAGATGAGGGAGCTGTGGGAAAAATGTTTCCACATCTTCAAAAACTAACTATTCAAGTTTGTGGAAACTACTCACAACTTGGACCACTCCAACATCTTCCTCTTCTTAAGTTCTTGTTATTAGATGGGGTAGATGCATTGGAGTATATTTATGTGGAAGTAGATGATATTGGATCTCTAAATTCATCAATATTCCCTTCACTGGAGGAGCTCACATTGTTGTGGTTACCCAATCTTAGAGGGTTGTCTGAGGAGGAGGGAGCTGGGGGAGGAATGTTCCCGAATCTTCTCAAGCTAACTATTACTGGATGTCGAAATTGCACACAACTTGGACCACTTGGACGTCTTCCCCTTCTCGAGTCCTTGGAATTGGAGGTGCTAGATGCGTTGGAGTATATTTATGTGGAGAAAGATGGTATTGGATGTCCAAATTCATCAATATTCCCTTCACTGGAGAGGCTCAAATTATATGACCTACCCACTCTGAAAGGGTTGTCAAAGCTACATACCGAGAGGTGTCCATCATTAATACTGACATCAACCTTTGTCTCATCTGATCTAAAAAATCTCAAGGATTTGCTTTGCGATGCCAAGATTCTGCCTTTATTTGTTGGTTGTAAGGTTGAAAATCTTTCATCTCTTCATCTGCATTTTGATGGAACAACAACATGCAATAACATTCCATTGGAAGGCCTCTGTAATCTCAAGAGTTTGAGTGTTCGGGGGCATCAATTGGGAGTTGTTTTCCAAAGGGTTGGTTGCGCCACCTCTCAGCTCTCAAGCATCTATCGATATATGAGTGCACAGAGTTTGAAGTGACGGAAGAGGAGGTTAAACAGCTTCTTCTCCTTCAAACCCTCACACTTTGGAAAGTCCCAGACTTGGTATCCTTACCACAACCCTTACACCATCTCCCCTCCCTCCAATATCTACGACTACAAGGTCTCGACAATCTGAGTTCACTGCCGGAGTGGTTGCCTCATCTCCACTCTCTCACTCGGTTGGACATCTCCAACTGCCCACACATTCCATCGCTCCCCTCAGGCATCGACGGACTGACAAATCTCAACTTTGTTTACATTAAGGGATGCCCAAAACTGGAGAGGCGATGCCAGCAACCAAATGGTCAGGATTGGCCCAAGATTGCTCACATTCCCCAAGTCCTAATTGTTCACTAATGCACAGTGTTGGAATGTAGGCACTTGCGTGCTTACATGTGGACGTTGGGATCGGCTGTGCACATGTGTAGGATGAAGATTGGTTGATCAGCATCAAGATCGAAGGCTAGGATCTGTTGGTGTAAGTATGAACCGCTGAGATCAATTATGGTGTGAGCTGGATGATGGATGGCTTGTAGGGAGTTAAGAGTTGGTTGAGCAGTTGGTTTGTTAACTAATAACCATTTCTCCAGCTGGATTAAGTTTGGAGCTGCTTCTCGATTGTGATAATCTTACTTTATATTATCGTACGTGTTTGATTTTGTTTAATTTATACCTTGTTTATACTTTATTTTAGTTAATATTGTAATATAGGATATTTTTTCATGTTATGATGGTGCCATATATAATTATATTCGTAATTATGATAAATTCATGGTATTTCTTGTAATATACTCAAGTTTAAGATTAAATGACTCATTATAATAAAAAAAAAAGTTATTAAATTAAAACATTTAACGTAGAAATACATGGTTTGTCTTAAAACCATTCTGCCAAAAATATTAAAGCTAAAATTGTTTTGAGTATTGAAATTTCGGTTTGATTTTCAAATTCCGTATAAGTTTTAAAAAACACTCATAAATGAATTGTTAGTACGGTAGGAAGAGTTCATGTTTCTCTGTTCTAAAAGTCATAGATAGTCATAGCAAGTCCATTTCAACTCCTAGTGGAGACTTGTCTCCTTTTGTGGAAAAATGAAACCAATACATATTCACTTTATATTCTCCCTGGAATGTCATCACCAATTGTAACACCCCACTAATTTTAACTAATTAATTAAATTAAATTAAATAAAAGAAAATGCTTTACTATATAGAATAATGTAGAAACACTAGTAACCCTTCAAATTTCTACTAAAATGTGCACAAGTTAAGAGCTTATGTGACCATTCAAATTTCTCACATGTGAGCTTAACTCACAAGTTTCCACTACCCATGATCTACAATTAAATAGGGTAATTATTAGGATAGCATTTATGTTTATTTAGTGCTTAAACCTTTCACTAGCTCACAAACCCCTATATAAACCCCAAGCCCCAAGCTCACTACACACACCACAACATTTCACTCTAAAGCAAGTTCTCAAGAGTTTCAAGTATCAAGCAAGTTAAGTTCAAGAGTCCAAGACTAAGGTGTGGGAATTTTTATGTGTTTTCCTATATGAATATGCATGTTTCTAAATGTTCATGACATGAATCTATGAATGCATACATGATATATGAAAGCAAATTTTGTACTTAATTGTACCATGAAAGTTAGCCAGGGTCCCTTAGGGGCCGGGATTGTATAAAGATCCCCGAGGTATACTCGCCGTGCTCATGATATTATCGATCGATCAAGCAACTTAAAACTATTTTATGCTAAGTTGATGAATACATGATGTTGAAGCATGTCATTATTTATATTTGAATATGCATATGGTTCCCCACTGAGCAAGTTGGAATGCTCACCCCAAACACTGAATATTTTCAGATTATGAAGGTTGATGCAAGGCTTGGTGGGAGGTGTAATTGGCTTGGACAACCATATCTCAATTGTTATGGACTCTATTTTTTTAAGTTTTATGCGTTATGAACTTATATTCCTCTATTTAACTAGAGGCAAAACACTATGTATTTTCATCATGAACTACTTTTTAATAACTCTTTTATCAATTATGAAATGTGCATGACTTATTTGTTTGTGTGCCCTAATTTCCCTATTTTTAAATTAATTAACATCCTATTTTTATAAAAATATTTTATAAAAACCTGGGATGTTACAGTTGGTATCAGAGCCCTTGCGGTTCTGTAGACTACAAAAATAAAAATATTTTTCGCTGCCCATAAATTCATTTTTCGTGAGATGTGTTTAAAATTCTGCATGTGTATTTCATACACTTAAAAAGTTCATAATTTAAAGTTCTATATAAATCATTCGAAAAAAATAAAAATAAAAAAATCTGCTCCTTAATAAAATTCTGCATAAAAAAAAAAATATGTCCTATTCTTTTGAAATATTCAGCATGTGCATTTTTTTGTAAAAAGGATTTCTACATACAAAATACCGCATATACATTACCTAATTCCATATATGTGTATGTATTGGCATGACATGACATTACACACCTAGTCCAAACAATTACACACTCGCCAAGCCGCGTCAACCACAAGGTAATACTCTAAACCTTAGACACAAATGTACTAGTGTTTATGACTAATGTGAGACAATTTAGATGGCATCAATAAAAGTCATTGCAAGAAAATCTATCCATGTCGACCCTCTTCGTCAAATGAGACTACATGCCTTCCGCCACTATCCAAGGAATGAGGACCACGATGTAGCTCAACATCTCCATGCTTTGTATAGTTTGTGGAAAGCATCATATGGGGCGGTTACAAGTTACGTGGCAGCCCAAAAGACAATCCAAAGCCTACCTTGTGAATGGACTACCAAAGCGGAGAGGTTGTATCGCAAGCAAGTCGTCGAGAGCGTTATGATAGACGCACCCCTAATCGACTATGCAGCGTTTATGGGTGATTTGACTAAATGGTGGATGACCGGGGAGGAGCCCGAGTGTCTATGGGAGATCAATGAGGATATGGAGATGGGTAGAGAAACCGACCCCGAAGAGGACCCTATAGACATAGAAGATTAATCATAATCACTAGTTTTCCTTCCTTAAGTTATATGTTTTACTTGTCCTCCAAAGTATCTACCAATTAAATGAAGCTTCACCTATTTACTTAGTATCTATAATGAAAAAAAAAAATTAATAATAATAATAAAAAAATATATATATATATAAATATATATATATGAAAAAAAAAAGTTTATATATATATATTTCATAAATAAATAGAATACTTATTTGACATAATGATTTATATAAAAAAAAATAATAATAAAAAAAAACTGTAAATTTTATTAGTTACTCTGAATGACTTTGATTTTTTTTTCTAAATTTAGAAAGTATGTTCATATTTCTCTTTTATCATGTTATACTATTTATGTGTTCAAAAAAAAATTTAAAACACATAAGATATATATAAATAATAATAATAATAATAATAATAATAATAATAATAATAATAATAATAATAATAATAATAATAATAATAATAATAATAATAATAATTTCTTTTGTTTTATCTAAAGTTTAAAAACTTTTTAACTATACATATATATAAGACACAAATAATACAAAGTATAATGAAGACATTAAATAGTCATTACCACCAATAAATAACCAAATCATTAAAGACAGTGGTTACAATGTGTGAGTTTCTTTCTCAAACATTAATATACAATAGTAAACATTAATTAAAATTTTGATGATTAACAATAATAACAATAATAATAAAAATAATAATAATAATGATAATTATAAATAAATTTTTAATAAACCAATAAATAAATACAAATCTATTGAGTAGGACGAGGACTTGGAGGATACAAATCTATTGAGTAGGACGAGGACTTGGAGGACGAATAGTGACCATACTTGAATTAGGAAATTACGTTGCTAGACCAAAAACAACCTAGGCAATTAAGTGATCATACCAAACAGAATGATTGTAGCAAATGCTAAAGGGAACATACGTACTTCTTAGAAAAATGCCACCAAGAAGAGAGCCACGTGGAATCAACGTGAATGGACCGCAACAAGACGACAATGTTGATAATGCTGGAAATGGTGAGAATCCACAACAAGAGGTTGCACCGGAGAACAATCAATTCCAGATGTTTATGAATGCGTTCATGGCTCAACAAGGAGGAAACAATCAAGCTAAGACTGTGGAGTTGTTCCATCGACATAGACCACCTACTTTTAATGGACGTCAAGGACCTGAGGCAGTTGAGGAATGGCTCGATACGTTAGAGCGGATTCTAAATCTAATGAAATGTACGGAGGTGCAACGGGTTACCTGCGCAGCTTTTCAGCTGAAAGAGGATGCGTACTATTGGTGGGTCGGTTATTGGAGATCAAGAACCGAAGAGGAACGGAACAACTTGACATGGAATGGGTTCAAGAACATAGTGATGGAGAAGTACTATCCTAGCACTTATCGCACGCGTATGGAAACAGAATTTTTGAACCTGAAACAGGGTGAGATGTCAGTGACGGATTACGAAAGGAAGTTTAATCAGATGTGTCGCTTTGCCACGCATTTGGTTGACACTGATCTCAAGAAGGCTCAAAGGTTTAAGGGAGGATTGAGGGCTGAGATACGAACACCGCTCGCAGGACAAGGGGAATTGACTTATGCAGAATCCCACCGTCGAGCGGAAGAGGTAGCTGCAAGCATTGAGATAGATCGGCCGAAGCAAAGGCCAATAGAGAATAGCACTGGGAAGAGAAAGTGGCAAGACCTCAACTCGTTTAAGGCGAGACCTCAAAATCAGGATCCTCACCCTAACAAACAAGGAAAAACTGGAGGAGTGGAGAACCCTATGTGCACCACTTGTGGTAAGAATCATCGTGGAGAGTGCTTGATAGGACAAAATAAGTGCTATCGATGCAAGCAACCTGGACACACAGTTTGGAATTGTCCAGGAAATGGAGTAACTCCAGAGGTGAAGGGCCGAACTTCCGGATCAGGTGGACCTGCTCGAATGTATGCTTTAACTCAGGAGGAGGCTGAAAACGAGCCCAACACCATGTCAGGTATGCTGTCAGTACAAGGTATTCCTGCGTTAGTGCTATTTGACACGGGTGCCACGCACTCATTTATCTCTGCCAAATTTCACTCTCTAATTGGAAGTAAGAGTGTTGGAATACAAGAAGGGTTAGAAATTAGCATACCATCTGGAAGGACAATACTTGCAAACTCTGTAGCTAAGAATATACAAGTAAAGGTGGACGAAAATAGCTTAAATGCTGACTTGTACATATTGGCCATGAAAGATTTCGATGTGATTCTTGGGATGGATTGGCTTAGTAAGTATCATGCGGACATTAAGTGTCATGAGAAGGAAATCACCCTACGTTTACCTACTGAGGGACACATAAAATTTTGTGGAGAAAAGACTAGAGCAATGCCAAGGGTGGTGACGGCTATGAAAGCTGTAAAGATGTTAACAAAAAGACACAATCAAGGTTATTTGGTCAAGATGGTTGGATTGCCAGAAACTGGAACAAGCATAGACAATGTCCCAGTGGTGCGAGAATTTTTGGATGTTTTTCCGGATGACTTGCCGGGAATTGCTCCTGAACGCCAAGTGGAGTTCACTATTGATCTAATGCCAGGAGCTGCACCAATCTCTAAAGCTCCTTACCGAATGGCACCAAAAGAGTTGGAAGAGTTGAAGACCCAAATACAAGAATTACTAAATATGGGTTTTATCCGACCTAGTGTTTCACCTTGGGGTGCGCCGGTGCTATTTGTAAAGAAAAAGGATGGGACGATGAGAATGTGTATCGATTATAGAGAGATAAATCGAATCACAATCAAAAATAAATATCCACTACCAAGGATAGAGGACCTATTCGATCAATTGAAAGGAGCTGGAACATTTTCCAAGATTGATTTAAGGTCAGGATATCACCAGTTGAGGGTGAAACCAACTGACATACCAAAGACAGCATTTCGAACCAGATATGGACATTTTGAATTTGTAGTTATGCCATTTGGGCTAACCAATGCACCTGCTGTATTCATGGACTTGATGAATCGTGTGTTTCATCCTTATTTGGATCGATTCGTAATCGTGTTTATAGACGATATTTTGATATATTCAAAGGATGAGAAACAACATGAGGAACACCTCAGAGAAGTGTTGGAGACACTGCGAAGAGAGAAATTATATGCAAAGTTTAAAAAATGCGAGTTTTGGATAAACCAAGTCGTATTCCTTGGACATGTGATAACAGCCCAGGGAATCGAGATAGATCCAGCAAAGGTGGAAGCTGTGAACCAATGGAGTGTTCCCACCAATGCCCACGAAGTGCGTAGTTTCTTGGGATTAGCTGGTTATTACCGACGGTTTATAGAAGGATTTTCGAAGCTCGCAGCACCGATGACAGGGTTAACAAAGAAAGGAATAAAATTCCTGTGGGATGAGAAGTGCGAGAAGAGTTTTCGAGAACTTAAGAAAAGGCTTACGTCAGCGCCTGTATTAACAATTCCAGATCCAACCAAGGAATTTGTAATATACAGTGATGCTTCAAAACAAGGAATCAGATGTGTTTTGATGCAAGAAGGGAAGGTAATTGCTTATGCTTCAAGGCAATTGAGGACTCACGAGGTGAATTACCCAACATATGATTTGGAGTTGGCTGCGGTAGTCCATGCCTTAAAGATTTGGCGTCACTACTTGTATGGGGGAAAGTGTGAAATTTACTCCGATCATAAGAGTCTAAAGTATTTGTTCACACAGAAAGAATTAAACATGAGGCAAAGGCGATGGCTAGAATTGGTGAAGGACTATGATTGTACCATACACTATCATCCAGGAAAGGCCAATGTTGTCGCAGACGCCTTAAGTCGGAAAACAAATAAGCAATTGGCATGTCTATACACTGAACAACAACGGTTGGTGGAAGAATTTGAGAAAATGAAGATTGAGGTAATAGTTCCGCCAAAAGACACAAAATCAGTGTTAGCAGCATTGGTTGTACAACCCACTTTAAGAGAAAGGATCAT
This sequence comes from Pogostemon cablin, assembly GCA_023678885.1. Classification (NCBI taxonomy): domain Eukaryota; kingdom Viridiplantae; phylum Streptophyta; class Magnoliopsida; order Lamiales; family Lamiaceae; genus Pogostemon; species Pogostemon cablin. The sequence goes on from CM042955.1 coordinate 19,888,618, forward strand.
ATTGGCGCAAGCTGAAGATTTCCTTTTGAGAAATATGAGGCAGAAAGCAGGGTCGGGGACATACCAAGGATTTAATGTAAAGGATGATAACGCCGTGTACTACGAAAACAGAATTTGTGTTCCTTATAATGAATAAATGAGAAGAGAGATATTGGAAGAAGCACATAATACACCGTACACCGCGCATCCGGGGGGTACCAAAATGTACCACGACTTGAAAGAAGTATTTTGGTGGAGAAGTATGAAACGGAATATTAGAAAATTTGTGGAAAGATGCTTGACTTGCCAACAAGTCAAAGCAGAGCACCAAAGGCCAGCTGGGAAATTGAAACCACTGGAAATTCCTGAATGGAAGTGGGAACAAATATCGATGGATTTTGTGGTAGGGTTTCCGAAAACGGTGAAGGGAAATCACGCTGTATGGGTTATAATAGATCGATTGACAAAGTCTGCTCACTTTCTACCAGTGAAGATGAACCTCAAAATGGAACAGTACGCACAATTGTACATCAAGGAAATTGTGAGGTTGCATGGCGTTCCGAACTCAATAGTGTCTGATAGGGATACACGATTTACCTCAAGATTTTGGGAGAGTTTACATAGAGCAATGGGAACGAAGTTGACATTTAGTACTGCTTATCACCCTCAGACGGACGGGCAGTCTGAGAGGACGATTCAGGTATTGGAAGACATGCTACGGGCATGTGCACTCGATTTAAGTGGAGATTGGGAGGAACATCTTCCGTTGGTAGAATTCGCATATAACAACAGTTATCAATCCACTATCAAGATGGCACCGTATGAGGCCTTGTATGGAAGAAAATGTCGTTCGCCCTTATATTGGGATGAGGTAGGAGAGCGAGAGGTATTAGGCCCAGATGTCATAGAAAGGACCGAGAGTAAAGTGGAGAAAATTAAGGAAAGTATTAAGGCAGCCCAAGATAGACAGAAATCTTATGCGGATAATCGAAGGAGAGAACTAGAATTCGTTGTGGGAGACAAGGTTTTCTTGAAGGTATCACCAACCAGAGGAGTGGCTCGTTTTGGGAAGAAAGGGAAGTTAAAACCAAGATTTATTGGTCCTTTTGAAATTTTGGAAAGAGTAGGCGAGTTAGCTTACAGATTAGCATTGCCTCCAAAGTTTTCATCGATACATAACGTTTTCCATGTATCGATGCTTAGGAAATATGTCCATGACCCTAGCCACGTTATAAGTTATGCAAACTTGGAAGTTAACCGCGACTTAACCTATGAGGAAGAACCAGAAGCTATACTAGATCGAGAAATCCGGAAGTTGAAGAAACGACATGTGTTATACGTTAAGGTTTTATGGAAAGGTCATGGTGAGGACGCGGCTACGTGGGAACGAGAGGAAGAAATTCGCGCTAATTTTCCTAAGTTTCCTGAAGTGGGTATGTCACTGTATTTCGAGGACGAAATAAAAATTTAGGAGGGTAGAATGTAACACCCCACTAATTTTAACTAATTAATTAAATTAAATTAAATAAAAGAAAAGGCTTTACTATATAGAATAATGTAGAAACACTAGTAACCCTTCAAATTCCTACTAAAATGTGCACAAGTTAAGAGCTTATGTGACCATTCAAATTTCTCACATGTGAGCTTAACTCACAAGTTTCCACTACCCATGATCTACAATTAAATAGGGTAATTATTAGGATAGCATTTATGTTTATTTAGTGCTTAAACTTTTCACTAGCTCACAAACCCCTATATAAACCCCAAGCCCCAAGCTCACTACACACACCACAACATTTCACTCTAAAGCAAGTTCTCAAGAGTTTCAAGTATCAAACAAGTTAAGTTCAAGAGTCCAAGACTAAGGTGTGGGAATTTTTATGTGTTTTCCTATATGAATATGCATGTTTCTAAATGTTCATGACATGAATCTATGAATGCATACATGATATATGAAAGCAAATTTTGTACTTAATTGTACCATGAAAGTTAGCCAGGGTCCCTTAGGGGCCGGGATTGTATAAAGATCCCCGAGGTATACTCGCCGTGCTCATGATATTATCGATCGATCAAGCAACTTAAAACTATTTTATGCTAAGTTGATGAATACATGATGTTGAAGCATATCATTATTTATATTTGAATATGCATATGGTTCCCCACTGAGCAAGTTGGAATGCTCACCCCAAACACTGAATATTTTCAGATTATGAAGGTTGATGCAAGGCTTGGTGGGAGGTGTAATTGGCTTGGACAACCATATCTCAATTGCTATGGACTCTATTTTTTTAAGTTTTTTGCGTTATGAACTTATATTCCTCTATTTAACTAGAGACAAAACACTATGTATTTTCATCATGAACTACTTTTTAATAACTCTTTTATCAATTATGAAATGTGACTTATTTGTTTGTGTGCCCTAATTTCCCTATTTTTAAATTAATTAACATCCTATTTTTATAAAAATATTTTATAAAAACCTGGGATGTTACACCAATAATCACTTCTTTTTAATTCGAATGATGATGAGTGCCTCAAATCCTCTAACCCATGCAGCTCTGCTTTCCCTCCTTATTCTGTTGATCATTTCTTTTTTCAAATTAAGCTTTTCTATTGGAAATACTCCCCTTTTTTACCCAGAAATAGGGAAAAAGTCCCTCTTTAGGCTTCAAGAAATTTTTGTACGATCCAAGCGGTTTTCTGTCTTCATGGGATGGTGAGGTGAATTGTTGCAAGTGGAAAGGTGTGATTTGCAACAATTTGACGGGCCACTGTCTACTACGGGGGTAGGTAGGTTATACCTTATACCTTTTCATCACTCTGTAGTGTTTAGTTTCCAAAAATCTCAAGTCTTTAATACTGTCTTTTCAGCTGGTTACACACAACTCCCAGATGTGTTCAACTATGGATTCATCGTGGGGACATTCTGATGAAACTCTACTAACTTGGCAAGTTTGTAAAACTAAAACTAACATCCATGCTTTCAATAGAGAGAGAGATAAAAGCCAGTTGGAACTAGGAAGGTGTTGCATGGAATATACCCTTTGATTAGTTTGATGGAGCTCCACCAATTGTATGGATTCTTGAAGCTTGTTTGTGTGAATGAAAGTGGTGATTGATGGGAAATTGATTGGTGTTGTGCAGAGGTGTATGTGGAATTTGTTGTTGTGGATGACGAGTCCTTTGGCTAATTCAAGAAAGGGAAAGATATGGCCATGAGCTATAGCCATGGAAACATTAAAATTGTGAAGGAAGTGCTCCTTTCTGGTTCAATTAGCAGAGCTTAAGGTTGCAAGAACGTATGTATGATTATTGGTGGCGGTGTCAAATTCACATAGAGAGAGAGAGATGATGATGTGAGCTAGATGTATTTCTATGGTTTTCTTGTCTCAGTTGATTTCATGTTTTAATTGCCGTGGGTATCCAACTGAATTTGCTTCTTACTTCCATTACTGTCGTTCACTTAGATTTGAAGACAAACCAGATTATGCTTATCTGGAAAGAATGTTTCGTGACATTTTTATTCGTGAAGGTATTAATATATTCCTTGGTTTTGAACACATTCTTCTTTATATAACTAATTCACTTCCTACCGCCCCCATTTCCGGTTTGCATAAGTCCATTTTCTTTGTCCTGGCAGGTTTTCAATTTGACTATGTATTCTATTGGACCATTTTGAAATATTAGCAGGCACAGCTTGCTAATCCTCCGTCTCATGCCTTATTAAGCAACTTCAATTTTCCCTTTACCTGTGCTAGCCCTGAGCTGCAGCCTAATGAATCTTGGGACAGGGTGTCAAGGATACAACATCAAGCATCAAGAACTTGAACAAGCTGAGTGAACTGGTGTATAGAAATACAAAGTTGAGTAATTTACTTGACAATGGCCCAAGTTATTTAATGTGACAAAGAAATGTTAGGTTTTGTGGTTTGATTCTGAAACTGTGTCCATGTCCATCTCACAATTTTTCCAGGTACTACTTTGTCAGAGTCAAGAATTTCATTTCTGTTGAAATCATATTTTTGTTCCAAATTAGTAAATTTCTGCTCTGAGTTTGACAAGTTGCCTTGTGGCTGTAATTTATATCTCTTCGTTTCTTGTTTAAAACAAGTAATCTTCCACCTAAGGAAATTATTTGTTCTGTATAATGATTATCATAGTAGTGAGAAATTCAATGTTAATGAAGACCTGGTCAGCCACTTGCTGCCCACATCTTTCCAAGACATGATTGTCAGAGTTTACTCCAAGAAACCACACCTGGTAAGAAAATAAACAAATTTTCTTATCCAAGATACTTCAATTTATTCCTTTGATTTTATTTTTCTCCTTAAATAACGAACAGGTGGAAGCTGCATCGAAGGCCTTTGAAAATTTCCAGCTGAAGACGTGGAAGAAAACGCAAGTCAATGAAACTCCTGACAAGAAAAAAAGAAAGCAATTGAAGTACGACTTTTTTTTTAATATTACATAATTAATACTCTCCCCCTCCCAAATTTAAGTTTACTGTAGGTATAGAATTTAAGAAAAATAATTTTTTGATTTACTTTGGGAAATATGATATTTTTGGGTAATAAATAAATGATAAAGTATGTTATGTGTGTTAAAAAAGTAGTGACAAATTTGAAATTAAAGTAGGTTACAAGGATATTAGTTGGGTTAGAAGCTAATGCCGTGAGTGGCAAAACAAGGAGAGCACGATCGCAGCGTTTTAGTACTTAGTCCATGGACGTAGGGAAAATCGAGCTTCTGTTCAATACTAACTGTAGGGAATGAAGATCTCTTGAATTGGTTGATCCAATGAGTTCGGTCGGCCAGGAGTTGTGTTTTTCATTTTATAAGGCCTTTGAAAATTTCCAGCTGAAGACGTGGAAGAAAACGCAAGTCCATGAAACTCCTGACAAGAAAAAAAGAAAGCAATTGAAGTACGACTTTTTTTTAATATTACATTTACATAATTAATATATGATGCTTTTTTAACCATTATTATTCACTTTTTTTTTTATTAATATATAATGCTTTAATGTTTATGTTGGAGATTATTTGGATATTCATTTATTTTGTATTAGACTATAAATTAGGTTTATACTTATAATGATATTTTGATATTTATGTTAAAAATATTTAGGTAAATTAAGTTTTAAGTACATGTTATATTTTTAGAAAAAAGAAAAAAAAATATTATTTACCCAATGAGCTTTTCAAATTGATTTAAAATAAAAATTATTATTTTTAAATTTAACAATATAATAAATTTACCAACGGGGAATTATTATGAATGAATTAACAAAAAAAAATAAATTTATCAACAGATTACCAAAGAAATTATTACCAACGCATTAGCAATTACCAACGGAATTTAATTTTGGTTGCTAATCCATTAATAACACTATTTAGCAACAGAATTAGCGCATTTACCAACGGAATATTCAGTTGATAAAAAATTATTTTTTTATTGTTTCATGGCCGACGAGGATGAACCCTCTCCTAAATTCGTGAAGGATTTGGATTTTCCTTTGTAAAATCTTGATATACCCCTCATGTTTAATTTGAGAGAATGATCGATGATGCACATGCTTAAAATATTAATTCTCACATAATAAGCTTTTGAGTTAAGATATTATCCTAGTTTTAAGTATAGTGGGAAAAAGGAAATTTCATTTATTTGGGTATGAGATTTACTTCAAAGTTTACAAAAATAAATTCATCAAATAAAGTGATCCAAAACTCACAAAATATGCTACATAAAACTTATGCTAAATAATCTATAGAATTTTCACTCCACAAATAGAAATTAGCATAATTTTTCAACCCTCCCTTTTTCAACTTCCACCAACACACCATGTATGTGCTTTTATTTCCTTTAAAGCTTTCTGTTGATTCCAACTACCCGAATTAAAAACAATATGATTTCTAGCTTTTCATACTATCAAAATAGAACAAAGCAATACATCTAAAACAAGCTTATTTTTGTTCCTATGACCAAGTGAATTTCCAAATTGAGTAAGACTTACTTTTAGATTTTCGGCACCTGAATTCTTAACCATCCATTGCATTTTCCTAGTTTTAAGTATTATGGCAAGATAATTTGAAGAAAATACTAATGGATGTATGTACAGTCTATTTATTAGTTTGTTATTAGAAAAGTAATGTTTATTGTTTAAAAGGGTCTAGTTTTTTAAATAAGGATGTAATAACTTATTTTGCTCCGATATATTATATACATAAATATTAAAATATGTCTTTAAGAAAATTGGTTTACTTATTTCATGACATTTATTTGAAAAATATTATAAACCAAAATACATGTTTGTTATTTCTACTTAAGTAAAATTGCAAACGATTTTTTTTCAATATCTCTAATATACTAGAAATGGCATGTCTTTAAGTATAGAAAACAATAAGCAATTAAGCATTTCCTATTTTATATTAGTGATATTTCATCATGGCAAAAACTCCTGTGCGCCCGTGGACACGGAAAGATGCTCCGTGTCCCCATGTGAACACAACTCTTCCCTCCAATCCTATTTAAACCTATGTATTGCTAGGGGTTTAAATTGTAAAAGGGCATGAAAATTGTAAAGGCGCACGGAATGGAATGTATTCCGTGCACCCGGGTGCACAAGAGCCTCAATCTTTCATCATATCTATTTGGCTTTATGAATTTCTCCCATGCACAGGATCACTTATTTTCATAGAATTCTCTGAAAGATCACTGTTCTTACTAGTGGAGGATGTTAAAACATAAAAATAAATGATCCTCAAAATCACTTATTTTCTTCTAAAATCATGCACAAATCATGTCAGTTATGTTACACACACATTTAGAGAATTGAATAGTAGATAAAAAAATTATGGTTAACAAATTCCTTTGTGAACAAATACAAGCGATTGACAACGAGGATGAAAAGAAACAAGAAGCAAAATAATTTAAGAAAATGTAAAATTTAGATAAAATAGAGAAGGTAAGAAAACCTAATTGGCAAAACATCCTCCAAGGATTCCAAGGAAAATGAGCTCTGAACCTCTTCAGCATCACCAGATTTGTCCATAGAATTCTCAGAAAGATCACTGTTCTTACCAATGGATGATGATGATCCATCTGAACAAGTTTGATTTCATGAATTCTTCTTTTTTTCTCTCCACATTCTTGAAACCAATCATTTTTCCCATCTCATCATCTCCTTCGTAATTCCCACAATTTTTCACAACTCTAGTGGGCATTTTGCTTTCAACTTTGAGGGGAGAAGACTGCAACCCCAAGAAGAAAAAATAAACAAAATTCAAATTTAATTTAATCCAAGAAAAACAGAGCACATTGCATTAATTTTCGAGAAAAAGATGAAAAGGGCCGAATGATCATATATGAAGAAGAGAGAAAGAGATAGATAAGGGTTCATGATGATGTGGCGATGATGATCCAAAATTTCGCCATAAATAAGAGATCTTGCAAATAAAGAGAAGAAAATCTTGTTATTATGGAAAAACAGGGATAGAGGTGATTAACTCAGGACAAGTAGGAATGTGTGGAAGAACTTTTTTATTTGGTTATGTTGGTGGAAACCACAAGAGAGTGGAGAGAATGAATTTAGTAGAATTAAATTCCATATATTTAGATAAAGTTTGGTCTTATCCTTAAATCCTTATTGGAATTTAGATAAAGTTTGGTCTTATCCTTAAATCCTTATCCATTGGTGGTTATAATTGGACAATAAGTCAAGGTAAATACTTTCTGTTTCCGAGAAAAGATACTATAGTGCACGCAGGTTAATAGGTAAAAAAATACATGTAGGTTAATGGGTAAAAAATAGAGGTAGTGGGTAGTTATTTAAAAAAAAATTAATTATTTTATTTTATTTGATAGTGGAGATCAAATTAAAATATAATTTAACGATCAAAGTCGTTCAGGTGCACTGGATGCACAATAATTGGACTTACAATTTATTTTGGAGTTCATAATTTTTGATTGGTGTATTAGGAATCCGGTATCTTTATCTTTATAATAATATTGGAGAGTTTTTGAGATGATGATGTGACATTCTGTTCTTAGCCTCATTTTTAGGTAAAATGATATAGAGTAAGAGAACTATATCGTTGTTGTAAACGTAGTGACCAAGTAACAAAATTTATTGAATACCGTCCCAAGGGAAAATAAAATTAAGGTGTATCAGGATTTGCCTTTAATTATACTTTGTAAAAGTGATAGAATTTGAGTTTTGGTTTTATACTAACAATTATGCTAAGCAATTAACTAGAAAAGCAAGTAATGACTATGATTATCAAAGAAAGGATGAAATGGAATGTGAATGAAATAGATCTTAAAAAGAATGCAAGGCTAACCACAATAAAAAACAAGGTATTATCCTAGGCAGTGACGGACCCAGGAATTTTGTTCAGGAGGGCCCGAATGTTACTTTCTCCCGTTTCATAAAACAGTTTATGTTCGGACATTTTTTACAATAACTTTGTTTTTATTAGTAAAAAAAATGTAAACTATGTTATGTATGTAAAAGGAGAGTATTAGTTTTAGAATTAAAGTTTTTTGAGGTTATTGAATAAAAGATGCTTGTAAGGATTTTAAAGAATTAAATTAATTTTAAAAGGGAAAAAAATGTACATTAGGTTATGTATGTCAAATGAGAGTATTAATTTTAAAATGAAAGTTCTTTGAGGTTATTGCATAAAAATTGTTTTTAAGGAGTTTAAGAACTAAATTAATATTAATAGAAATAAATAAATTAAATTAAAAGTAAGATAAAAGAAATAAAATTAAATAAATAAAAGAGAAAAAAAGACATAATTACAATGAAAATAAGAGAGAATAAAATTGAGTCATGAAAAGAGAAAAAAGAAATATAACTAAAATAAAAACAAAAGAGTTTTTTTTTTTAAATACGTAAAATGAAATCAAGAAAGTAGAAAAAATAAATAAGTAAAATGAAAAAACAAAATGGTGTTTTGCGAGTATCGAACACACAATCACCCTGCACTTTCTGTCAAACCACTACGCTATTAGTATGACATGAATGTGATTGTAATATATATACTAAATAATTTTAGAAGTTCAATGGGGCCTAGTGCCCCCTAGACCCTACATGGGTCCCTCCCTAATCCTAGGCTTGTAAGAATTTAGTAGAAAACTTTATCAACAATGGACTAGAAGCAATCACAATTTTACCCCTAATCCCTATGACCAATGTGACTAGGTTCTCATTCCTTTTACAAGATTAAATCCTCTTAGATTGGTTTATTATCAATTCCCATGAAGATACTATGACTTTAAGTTTAGTCCTTCTCATTCAATTACTCAAATGTCCTCTTATAAGTGTTATAAGCATTCAAAGGGTATGACTTACCTCTCCTCATACTAACATGCATGTTCATTTCACTAATTGATTCAATTCACCTCTAACATATAACAGATTAAATCCCCTTAGATTGGTCTTATTATCAATTCCCATGAAGGTACCATGACTCTAAGTTTGGTCATTCTTATTCAATTACTCAAATGTCTTCTTATAAGTGTTCTAAGCATTCAAAGGATATGTCTTACCTCTCCTCATACTAACATGCATGTTCATTTCACTAATTGATTCAATTCACCTCGAACATATAACATCGGAATGACCATCCTAACATCATGTGTATAGAAATCAATCACACAATTAATAAAATGAAACATGAATCACAATTTATAAGAAGAAATCCATCATCAATTCAATTTACTACTAAAAATCCTACAAATCTAGTTTAACCTCAATTCATCATGTGGCTAGCCTCACAAGAGGTCTAGCCACCAATAATCATCTTACAAACTTTACAAAGTTCATAAAATGCCATTGCTAACTTCAAATCAAAGAAAATGCAAAAAGAAAAATAGAAGTTCTTCTCTTGCGAGTGAGAGTTGATCTCCTTCCTTCATAAGCTTTTCACTCTTATAAACCTCAAATTCTCTCTAAGAATGGATTGAGTGAAGGATGTATGGAATGAATTATGAATTCAAAGTGTAGAAATAAATGAATTTGGTGGATTTGAATGTAGGATCTCGACTCGAGTTGGCCCCCTGTTTCTCGCGTGTTTCTGTGTGTTGACGAAGCTCGACCCATGTGCTGCGCACGTCCTCGGCATGGGCGAGTAGCTGTTTCTGATGCTGGCGCACGGCCACTTCAGACAGGCCCGTGCACGACTCGAGCTCGAGTACTCAACTCGACTCGAGTGTCGAGTCATGTCCTCCTTCTTCGTTTTAGCTCACGACTTCATTTTACTCCGTTTTTGACCTGTTTTATATACATTTAAGTTCATTTCCACACATTTATCAATCTGCACACACTTCTCCTAATTAACATGAAACTCCACCAAATGTTATACAAATACAGATAAAAACATCCAAAAATCCACAAATAAATACACTAAAATCAAGGTGAAAATGACGACAATCACACCCCTCAAAAGCTTCCATGCTGATGTGTCGTTTACACAATTTTTTGATTATTTTTTTTATATATTTATATTTTTTTATTTTATCTTTTTGTCCAAACTTCCTCTTTTTATCCCACACTCTCCATTGATTAATTATGATTAATGATTAATAAGTTTGACTTTCACTATAGTTTTTATTAATCTTTATAATTTGACTTTGTCTCACATTCCTCTCATTCATACAATTATTTATTATTTATAATTTATGAAATTATTATTTTTTCCTTTTTTAGAATATTTAATTTTTTAGTGTCATTAATTTATTATTTAGTATTATGATCTATGAATTTAACTTTTTTTCTTTTCAGATTTTTTTTGAGATTATTAATAATCTTCAATAAGAATTGCACCCTCCCAAATTTTCTTATTATATTATTTTTTTTAAATCATTAACTATTATCAATAAGAACTACACCCTTATATTTGCACCAATTAAATGACATAAACTTTATGATTTGATCAATTTATAATCAATTTGCTTTAATTGAACCTAAAATGATAAACATTAATTATGCTATTTTAATGAATTATCTTTAAATAGTGGTCTTTATGATTTGATCAATTTATATTCAATTTGCTTTAGTTAAGCAAATTAGAGTATGTATGTAGGGGTGGACGAAAATACCGAAATATCGGTATACCGCATATATCGTACCGTAAAATACCGAACTTATCGAAAATTTCGGTACGGTATCGGTAAGATATTTCTAAAAAATCGATATACCGATATATTATATATATATATATATTAATTTATATAAAATTATTATTAATATTAATTTAATAAATAGTTTGGTATACCGGTATATACCGAAATACCGATAATATATCGGTATTTCGGTATATACCGGTATACCAAACTATTTATTAAATTAATATTAATAATAATTTTATATAAATTAATATATATATATATATATATATATATATATATATATATATATATATATATATATATATATATATATATCTGTGAAAGTGTAATACATTAAATTTACTTCCCCACAATTTACCCCCAACAGAACCCTAGCCTCCTCCACCCTCTTGTCTCGTCCCCGCCTCCAAGCCTCACTTCCAAGCCTCACTTCCATTTTCCATCCCCACTCCATCTGGACCATCCCCACCCTGCTGCCACCTCTAGTCTCCCTCTTCTCCATCCTGATCATCCCCTCTCTTTTCTGTCCCTGTCGCCGCCATCGCTTCCCCCGCCGTGCCCCCGCCGTTAGCCCACTCTTCTCCTTTCAAAATCATACATAGTAAAGAGAAGCTCGAAGGTCAAGAACTTGCAATCCAAGGTCGTTCGAAAAATTAAAATTGTAAATTTTCTCTAAATAGTATCGATTTGGGGCTTTGAGTTGTTTTGTTTGATTTTTGAAGGCTATTAATTGTTTAGGAGTTTGTTGGAATGTTGCTATAGCAACTTTATTTATTTATTTGTATGAACCTGTATGAATCTGTATACATGGGTTTAAAGAGATTTCGGTATGAATCGATACACATGGGTTTGAAGAAATTTCGGTATTCGGTAAAAAGCGGTATTGAGTATTAGCGTACCGAATGTTTCGGTATACCTAATTTTCGGTACGGTATCGGTATATAAATTTTCATGCCGAAAATTTCGGTACGGTATACGGTATGCTTAATTATTTTCGGTATACCGTACCGTCCACCCCTATATGTATGTACATATATGATTCAAATTTTACTATAATTTATTTATTTTCATTTTAATATAAATTTAATTTAATTTGTGTCTAAAATTCTGAGGTGCATATGTATATGTGGGGATAATATGGTAAAAGTTAAGGTATAATGAAAAGTTATTTTTAAAATTATTTTATTTAATTTTGTGGTGAGATTTAAATAAAAAATTGCATTAATTTTCGAGAAAAGGATGAAATGGGTCGAATGATATATATATATATATAGAAAGAGATAGATAAGGGTTCATGATGATGTGGCGATGATGATCCAAATTTTCGCCATAAATAAGAGATCTTGCAAATAAAGAGAAGAAAATCTTGTTATGGAAAAACAGGGATAGAGGTGATTAATTCAGGACAAGTAGGAATGTGTGCAAGAACTTTTTTATTTGGTTATGTCGGTGGAAACCACAAGAGAGTGTTGAGCGTGAATTTAGTAGAATTAAATTCCATATATTTAGATAAAGATTTGTCTTATCCATAATTCCTTATCCATTGGTGGTTATTCTTGGACGATAAGTCAAGGTAAATGATTTCTGTTTTCGAGAAAATATACAATTTAAGTGTTATTTTATGGTGAACTTTGGTATGGGGTAGTTATATTTTTAAAAAAAAATTAATTATTTTATTTTATTTGATTTGGAGATCGAATTATAATTTAATTTAACGATCAAAATCAAAATCGTTCAAATGCATTGATGCACCGGGTGCACAATAGTTGATCTCATAATTTAATATATGGAGTTCATAAGTTTTTGATTGGTGTACTAGAAATTCGGTATATAAAATATATGAGAGTATAATATTTTTGACAAAGATTTATTTGGTGAAACAAACAAAAAATAAAAATTTATTAATTAATGTGAAAAATGATAATGGTGTAAAACTATTTCATTAATAATTTTTAAATAGTGCTTTATTAACCATGTAAGAAATTATAGACAATATTTGGGGCAAGTGTGAAGAGTGTTTTTTATGACTTCCAATCTGGCCTTTTCACCATGTATTCTGCAATTAATCAATTGATTAAAATTAAATAATTAAATTGAGAAATTTAAGTGCTTCTTTCTCATGAACTTATTTCTTGAGTCCAATAGCTTTCGCTAGTAAAAATATTTGGCATGTTCTCCCCACTCAATCAACAGTACATTTCCTACATTCAGCACAAATTAATTCTCCGCATTTTTATAAGCAATCATGATTGAAAGGAAAAAAAGGATAAAAATACAAAGTTGGAATGAAGGGTGAATTTGTGCAACATGCAAAAAAATAGAGAACTATATTCCGTAATTTTTCTGTACACGTGTAGAAGTCTAAACTAGACATATGATATATGTTTAGAAAGCTACGTAAAGAGGGTCGTGTGGGCGCAAGAATCAGCTAAATCGGAATTTAGATGAAGAAGTTATGCTCAAAACCGTGAGATCGCGCAGCTACCAGCGAAAATTCCGAAAATTCACGAAAATTACCCTTTGTTTCTTATTTTCTTGGTGGTCAAGTTATTTCCTAATTTCACATCCCTCCATATCTTCCATAATTATATTTTTTCTAATTTTTCAAGATCCACATCCTTTTACTCCTTATCTTATTCCATTCTCACACCTATATATACCTCATTCTCATCACCACATAAAGGTGTGGAGAACCCGCCTAATCTACCACCACCAGGGTTTTAAACCCTCATCCACAATATCCGTCTTTCATCTTCTACCCATCATCCGCCATCCACAATCTGAAGAGGATTCAAGATAGTATTCGTCTACTTGATCGGAGACGGGAATTCTGGAGCTAAAATGGATTTAAGAGAGTATTGGTCTATCTGAAGAGAATTCAAGAGAGTATTCGTCTGCTTGATTGGAGACGGGAATTCTGGAGCTGAAGTGGATTCAAGAGAGTATTGGTCTACTTGATCGGAGACGGGAATTCTGGAGAGGACGGAGTTGAAGAAGGAGAACTGAACAAATAAGTTTTCTTTTCTTTACTTTATCCTCTCTAGTTTTTAGACTCATGGGTAAGTTTTCTACCATAGACATGGTTGCTGCTTGTAACACCATGGGCTAAGTATCTTTTTGGTTATGTTGGGGCTTTAGACAGTTTTGACTATGTGATTTGATTGCCATAAACTTGGATTTCTTATACTATAGATTATTTATTTCCTTATTGAAGATGATATTTTGAGACTTCATATTATTGTGTTTAGATTTGGATTTCTTATACTATAGATTATTTATTTATTTATTGAAGAGGATATTTTGAGATTTCATATTATTGTGTTTTGAGTTTTGACTCCTTACTTGACGGTATCACTGATTGATAATTAATAGGATTCCTTATTTCTGCATAATAATTGTTGTTTCCTGTGACAATTTTAAGGGATCGGCCTGTAAATCATAAATCCTAAGAGTGTTAGACAATCAATTTGGAATATTAATTACTTAGTAAAACATCATTATTAGATCATTTGTAAGGAGATAAAAGGGAAGTCTAGTACTCTAACCTTTAATGAAATTTAGCATGAAGTACCTATAGTGGGAGAAAGAGTTAATTCCTTATCGATCATAGGATTTGCAGCTCATTATAAGTGTTAGATTCTACCTGATCAAGGAGATGTAACTAGGTTTAGTGATCATCTTATAAATATTTGTAGGTAAGTAATTTGGGTTTAAAATAATCTGTAACATGGTTAAGTTGGATTGTCCTTAGCATTATCAGTCTCTTATCTTGGAATACTTGATTATTTTCTTGTCAGCATAACCTATCTTATATTATTTTATTATTTAATTGTCTTAAATAGAAATAATCATATTAGATTTATTTGTCACTCTGACACTATCCCGTGGGTTCGACATTTTATTTTATTATTTAATTGTCTTAAATAGAAATAATCATATTAGATTTATTTGTCACTCTGACACTATCCCGTGGGTTCGACATTTAACTTGGTCACACACACACTACAATTGATCCCCTACACTTGAGGGTGATATTCATATTTTCAAAAAAAATAGCGATCATATATATATTGCTGGGCTCCAACGTTTAGTGGGTCAATTAAAATGGAGTGGGCCATTAAATTTCTCGCCACAACTCTAATACAATAAAGTTGCAGCGGCGCAATTTCCAATTCATAGCCGCCCACCATTTGCAACTGCGGCCCATTGTAACCGATTTTAAAATATATCAATTAACCCGTTATTTAACAAAACATACTAAGGGAGGTGTTTTTTTTTTTTTTTTTTTTTTTTTTTTTTTTTTGTATAAAACAACTCAATATACCTAAAATTTCTACACTATTACACAACCCAAACACCGACCCAATTCAAACATATTATCAAAATATTCCAATTAAACAACCCAGACACCAGCCCAATTCAAACATATTATCAAAATATTCCAATTAAACAACCCAGACACCAGCCCAATTCAATCATACACATTATCAAAATATTCTAATTAACATGTCATTTAACAAAACCTTACTTTTGGCTACAATTTAGGGAGGTGATAATTTAATATAAAATCATTACACCTAACATTTCTACAAGATTCAAGCATTCCTTTGAATTCAATGAAGGTAACATCGTTATTGGAATTGGTGATCCCCTGTCCAGACACCTTCCTTTAACTCCATTACTTTGCAACAATAATAAGTGTAAGAAGGCTCATTAGAATGAACTCGAATAATAATTGAAGTGTAAGAAAGCGTGTGAGAATGAACTCAAATAATAACTGAAGTGTTAGAGGACATGTAAAGGTAAATTGATTAAATATTAATTAATACTTATCTCTAATAATTTAAGAGTCACATCTAGATAATATGAACAGTTAGATTAGATTCTTGTTTAATTCTTGTAAGTGTGCGTGGGTGAAAAACCAACCTATCAGTCAGGTGTCGTTCCAAATGCTGCAACACTCTGAATAACACTGAGAGCAGACCACATATATAGCAGCGGAAAAAATAATGAGACAAGAAATAACTCTTTGTTAGAGTGACTCGATTAAATATTAAATGATTCAACTCTCTATCAGCTTAAGCTTTTAGATGAGGTGGTCATTTAACATGGTATCAAAGCCCATGGTTAACAACAAAAGTCCAGGGTTCGAACCTCACTGCCACCCATTTATGAGAAAATTCCACATGCAAGGCTTGAGGCAAAATTCCTCGCCTGCATGTGAGGGGGCGTGTTAGAGTGACTCGATTAAATATTAAATGGTTCAACTCTCTATCAGCTTAAACTTTTAGATGAGGTGGCTAAAACTTCGCTAAACTTGAAAAAATAGTGAATACAAAAGTCCTCAAGGATACACTCTAAATCTCTAGAATATACCCTATCTAACTTGCAAAGGTAGACCTATTACAAGATCTAAAAACGTGATACGGAATCACCCTATCTAACTCGCAAAGGTAGACCTATTACAAGATCTAAAAAACTCGATTAAATATTAAATGGTTCAACTTTTTATCAGCTTAAGCTTTTAGATGAGGTGGTCGTTTAACACGTTTGTGGAGGCCCCATGGCTAAAACTTCGCTAAACTTGGAAAAATAGTGAATACAAAAGTCCTCAAGGATACACTCTAACTCTCTAGAATATACCCTATCTAACTCGCAAATACTATTGTGCAATAGTTTTTAAGGTGCAATTGGGTCAATTTTGACCCTGACCCGAATATTTATACTCCAATCAAGTCAAATGGGTCATTCCTGCGCTCTCTCTCCCTATCTTCCGCTCTTTCTCTCTCAACCCATTCTAACATTCACTCTCTGTCCTCTCTCTCTCTCAACCTATTCCAACCTTCACAATCTACCGTCCGACACCGCATCCACAGAGATGACAAATATGTGATTAACTTTCTGGGATGCAGTGGATAATTCATCTCAAACATCAACACCTTTACCGGCCGATTCCAAAATTATCAATTTTACTGATTTCAAAGTAATATTCACCTTCATTCTCACCCAATCAGATCTGAACAAGATTTGGAAATAAAATCTCATCCACATATCCTCCTTCATCGTCTCCACATATCCTCCTTCATCGTCACGGTGTCCTACACATAAAATCCAGCGAGAAGATTCCAATTCAACTGGCGAACGAGGAAGAGAGGTTATACGTGTGAATAGATTCACAGTGCTTATGAACTATTTCGAAAACTGATTAGGTGACAAAATTGTGATACTTGAGCACGAAAAATTAGTGATGGAATATGGATTTGTGTATGCGATGGAATCCATCGCGGATACAATCGAGAAGGATGAATTGAGGGATGAAGAAGGATGAATTGAGGGATGAAGAATTGGATAGAAAGTTTCGATAGTATATACGTTTCATCAAATAAGTGTATTATTTTTTGAACTTAGATGTATCATTAATTTGTATACGAAAAAGTTGAACTTATATATTTTATTTTATTTCTTTTTCATAATTAAATGGGAGGATGTAATTATGTATATGTTTTTTAATAAATATATAAACACACAAATTTTAATATTAAAGTGTATACGTTATAACTCAATAACGTATAAACTTTTGTTAATAAGTGTATATTTCTTATTTTTTTTTAATATTTAGCTGTAATTAGTAAATTGATATATATATATATATATATATATACTATTACATATTTTAATATCAAAGTGTATAAGTTATAAGTCAATAATGTATAAACTTTTCTTAATAAGTGTATAGTTTTTTTAATTCACTGATATTATACTTTAATATAAAAAGTATAATACATTTATAAATGAAAACATATACATTAATAAAGTAAAATTAATACAGTTATTAAAAGAAAATTTTAATTCATTCCTTTTTGATTGTGATTGTACACCGACTATAGTTCATCATCAGTGGATGATATCATTCCTAAGTTGTAATTCTAATTACATCAATTCAAAATCGATATCACCATCTCCTACACATTTAATTGAGATGTGACGAAGGCTGCGTAGAGATTGAGATCTCAAGAGATGCGGCGCGGTGGTTGAAATATCAGGAGATGGAGGCGGTGTGGAGCTAGATCTGAGGGATGGAGGTTGAGATCTAAAGGAACAGAGGCGATGTGAAGATGGAACATTTCTGAGGGATGGAGGCGGCGGCGCATTGCTCAGATCGGATGAAAACTTCGGCCATCGAGAGAGATGCAGGAAAAAATATCTTTGAACATCATCAAAATTAATGTATGCGGCAGAAGAACATGTGGATGAGAGAAAACAGGTAACCGTCGGCGGGCGATGGCGATTACAAATGAGAGAAATAAGAGATTCGCATGAGAGAAAGTAGAGATCCGCTGCAACGGAAGGAATAAATGCCTTACTTATATTGATCCATTTTGTAATGGGTCGATCCGATTAATCCTGTTGTTACCGTACAATAGAGGCACATTAGATCAACTCTTATACTAATATCACATCATTTATTATCAATTTAATTTAAAAATAAGGGAAAAAATACAATTAAAATGCATTCACTCCGCTTTAAATTTTAAATAAAATTAAAACGTATTCACTCCGCTTTAAATTTTACTCCCTTCACTAATTTTTTTTCTCTATCTTATATTACAAAGTAAGTATAAATTTCATTTTTTAGTGAGTGGAATTTCACACAAATGACCAATATTCATGAAAGTTCAAAAATACTAATGTACATTATGTCTTTAGTTTAATTTTTTTTAATTTAACTTACAGGGTAAAAAAGTAAAAGCACGTTCAAAATAGAAAGTAAAAAAAAAAGCTTACAGGGTAAAAAAGTAAAATCACGTTTAAAATAGAAAATAAAAATAAAATCACAAAAAAGCTTACAGGTAAAAAGTAAAATCACGTTTATAACATAAAATAAAAATAAAATCACAAAAAACCTTCACTAATTTTTTCTCTCTATCTTATATTACAAAGTAAGTATAAATTTCATTTTTTAGTGAGTGGAATTTCACACAAATGACCAATATTCATGAAAGTTCAAAAATACTAGTGTACA
Organism: Pogostemon cablin; assembly: GCA_023678885.1. Classification (NCBI taxonomy): domain Eukaryota; kingdom Viridiplantae; phylum Streptophyta; class Magnoliopsida; order Lamiales; family Lamiaceae; genus Pogostemon; species Pogostemon cablin. The sequence goes on from CM042955.1 coordinate 19,907,751, forward strand.
TTATGTCTTTAGTTTAAATTTTTTTAATTTAACTTACAGGGTAAAGAAAATAAAAGTACGTTCAAAATAGAAAGTAAAAAAAAAAGCTTACAGGTAAAAAAGTACTATCACGTTTAAAATAGAAAATAAAAATAAAATCACAAAAAAGCTTACAGAGTAAAAAAAAGCTTACAGGGTAAAAAAGTAAAATCACGTTTAAAATAAAAAATAAAAATAAAATCACAAAAAAACTTACACGGTAAAAAAGTAAAATAAAAAATTAAATAAAATCGTCGCCTGAGAGATTCGAACTCTCGCGGGGAAACCCCATGTACTTAGCAGGCACACGCCTTAACCACTCGGCCAAAGCGACTTGTTGTTCAAAATAATCAAATTGTTATTTTTAACTTGTTTATCAGTAAACCTACTTTCACAAATTTCCTCTCCTCTGTTTCCTTACTTGAGAAGAATGTTAAAGCTCCAGAATCCGGAGAGTGGCATACATGAAAATGTTTCTCAGTTCTGATTCGCAAGTTTCGTAGAGTGAATCGAGCGATTTATGTAATGGCGACGGTGCCGGCAGTTTCTGGGAGCTTAACGGCGACGGAACGGGGAGTTTTGACGGCTATTAACGCCGGCGCCTCCAGCCTCTCCCTCGTTGGTTCTAGTTTCATAGTCCTGTGCTACTTCCTTTTCAAAGAGCTCCGCAAGTTTTCCTTCAAACTTGTATTCTTCCTCGCCCTCTCTGTAAGTTCTCGATTGTGTTGCTTTTATTAACGGTTTTTGTAGCATTGTGTTTTATTTTCCTCCAATTCGGTCCCTAGTTACTTGTTCCGCACTTGCATCGAAACCCTAATTCACTGATGATGTTAACGTATGCGATAGTTCCGGTTATGTGGTGAGTTGGCATTGCTGGTGGCTGTCAGATTTACTTTGAATATGATTAGTTGTTTGCAGTTGTGCATATTAGAGTCTACTAATTCGTGCACTAAGTGAATTTATTTCAGATATATCTTAATTCGTCATAAATATTAATTGAACTAGTAGTCTAGTCCAAACTTATTTTGCTATTTCTTTGTAATTGTTGCACCACTTGTACAGGTGAATACTGGGCTTTTATTATGTGCATTACTTGTGATTGGTAATCTGGTTTGACACACTTTACTGAGATCTGATGTTAACTTGCTGTTATCTTAGATATTGTCGTTTTCAGTACCGTATGTGTGTAGCTGTTTCAATTTTATTCATTAGTCCATGCACTGAAATTTATGATAGTACTTTTTTTTTGTGTGTTTTCTTATGTTCCCTCGGCATTTTTGTCTGTAATACGCAAAATGTGGAATTATAAATTCAATTTTTGGTCCAGGACATGTTCTGCAGTTTCTTCAGCATCATAGGGTAAGCTCATCTTTGAGGCAGTCAGATGTTTTTTGCCACCTTCTCTAGATGATTGAAACTCCTACACTAGGAATTTTTTTTTATCTAAATTGAATGTGTTGTGTGCAGGGATCCTTCGAAAGGATACTTTTGTTATGCTCAAGGCTACACAACACATTTTTTTTGTGTAGCTTCTTTTCTTTGGACAACTACCATTGCTTTCACCCTACACCGAACAGTTGTCCGTCATAAAACTGATGTGGAGGATTTAGAGCCAATGTTTCACTTATATGTGTGGGGTATGATTTTAATTTTATGAAACTTTGACTTCTTTTACTCTTTCACTACTCAGGCTATAGGAGCTCTATGATTTTGATTAGTTTTCCTGGTCTAATTGGATAATTGTGTTGCAGGAACTTCAGTTGTTATGACAGTAATACGTTCAATAGGCAATGACCATGGTCATATAAGCCGTATTGGTGCGTGGTGTTGGGCACAAACCGGACGTACTGGAAAGGTAAGTAGGAAGAGGCTTTCTTTTCGATTTTTTTTCCCCTCAAAACTAAAGTTTTGTGGTTGGTATGCTTCTTATTATTCCTTACTGATGCATCTTTCCTTATTCTGATTATATATAACGTATATCTGGACCATATGCTGAAACAATGAATGGAATTTTATTTTTTTTGATGTTATACATATTATATTCTTATTGTTTTACTTAAACGTTATTGTTGGCTAAAAGATGATTAAATAGTCTTATTACTGGAAACAGTAATGTATCAACATGTAACAACGTTCTAGCTGAAAGATGAGGGAATTAGCTTTGTTAGTTCTTTATCATCCTCCATTTCCTAAACTCTGTTTTTCAAATTTAAAAAAATAAAAAATCTGGGATGGTCAAAACTGGGTTTGAGGCTTTTGACCTAGAATAATCTCTTATGTACGATTTGATTCTGGCTTGAAATTATGAAGATCCATAAGCATTGGAAATTCTATGCAACTACTTTTAGAAGTACAAAAAATTACTACTTGATAAAAAAATCTAAGCATATAATTAGTGAGTGTTATTTTATATATGTACCACTATATCTATTTTTTTATTTTATATTCAATGCATGATAACTTATAATTACGAAACTTATATCTGATCTCAATGTAGTTCTTGTGTATATATGTGTGGATACTTTTTACAACATTTTTTCATATTCCATTTTGCAACTTTTTTTTCTCCTTGTACAATTACATTCTCATTTCCACAGCCATGTCACATCAATTATAATCATTAATCTCCCTCCCTTACTTTTTTGTCTCATTCATCATACAAAAAAATTAATCACTCTTCTTCATATGACAATTGGAAAATGAAAAATTTCCAACAAGACATATTACCTTAAGAGTTTTATCAATCTAATGGTAGATCATGACTTGGTTTAGAAAATGCAAAATTTAGATTCTTACTGTTATTCTTATTTGTTAATGCAGGTGGTTCATTTTATAACATTTTATGCGCCTCTGTGGGGTGCAATTCTTTTCAACGGGTTCACCTATTTCCAAGTGATACGCATGTTAAATAATGCCACTCGTGTATGTAGTCATCTGTCTATTTTCCCGGATATTATTTATGAGCTTGTGGATTGGGACTGAGGCATACATGTGTGTTTGTTTGGCGGATTAAATCCATGGTGCTATAATTTGTTTACAGATGGCAGTGGGAATGTCAGAACGGGGGTATCAATCAGCTGCACGGTCAGATGTGAAGGTGGATTTTCTTCTCTATCCACATTGACTGTCCAAAATCTGAGACATTAATATGCATCCTTATTCACCAAATCAGTTAGTCCACTTTCTGCCTCTCTCTGGTTCAAGCCTATTGGTGGCATGGATACATACCACTAATTTCTCAGCAAATCATGCTTCAGTCCTATAGGAGTATTTGATATTGAATGTTTGATTGAAAAATGCCTGTGAATTTCAATTCTCTATACCATATCTCTAAACTTCTTGGGTTCTGGCAGAGTTGCATACATTTTATGCGTGGCTCTTTACTTATTGTTGAAAATTCTGTCTGTTACTGATTAGGCTCAATTTTTCCCTCTTCATAGGAGATCTGATGGTTTATCATCATATGTCTTTAATTAGACAGAGCTGCAGTTCCGATTGATTTGTTTGCTGAGTCGTACTTACACTAAGTCATTGCTACTCCTGGAATATACAATTTCATTTAATTTTCTTCATTCTACTTGTGCTTCCTTGACAGGCCCTGAATCGATGGGGTTACTATCCACTCATTCTAATTGGGTCATGGTTCTTCGGAACAATCAATCGCATACATGACTTCATCGAACCAGGTCAAAAAATCTTTTGGCTTTCTGTTCTTGATGTTGGCATGGCTGCACTTATGGTAAGTCTGATACTTTTATCAACTCTGTTTACTGAGATTCTGCTGTCTCCCACCCCCCCCCCCCCCCCCCCCCCCACACACACACACATCATTATAATTTTTCTACATCTTGTGCATTTTAAGGGACTCTTCAACTCAATAGCATATGGTCTCAACTCTTCGGTGCGCATGGCCATTTATGAGAGATTGGATCTGTAAGTCATCAGATTGAGTTATTATCATTAGGCAAAAGCTCCTGTGCGCCCGGGGACACGGAAAGATGCTCCGTGTCCCCATGTGAACACAACCCTCCCCTCCAATCCTATTTAAACCTATGTATTGCTAGGGGTTTAAATTGTAAAGGGGCATGAAAATTGTAAAGGCGCACGGAACACGCACGGAATGTGTTCCGTGCGCCCGGGTGCACAAGAGCCTCACTCTTATCATTATCCATCCATGAGGCGTACTTCCTGTTTCTTTATCTTATTTTCTAGTACAATTTTTCGACCTTATAATTTGTAAAACTACTACTACAGCTTTTCCAATAGAGTAAAAACTAAACTATATCCTCATCTCAACTCAAATTTAATGACATTATCAGTTGAATTAAGTTTTTCTTTACAAAACTCTGCCTTTTTTTTAAGTGTGATATTTGTACTGAATAATTACTTTTTCGTTGCAGGTTACCAGAGAGGTTTAGAAGATGGTTTCCCAAGAGTTTGAGGTCAAGAGGACAGCAGCAGGAGAGTGAACTAGTTTCACTTAAGATTGGGGACATTCAATAGCTGTTGACTTATTAATCCTTGGTGTTTGCTAAAAATAGTTGACCAGGAACAATCTATGTGAAGGGGGATACTTGCTCTCCGTACGTTTGAGCTATCGGTGATGAACAGGTATGAATATGATACTGGGCACTATTTGATTGCCCCAATTCTTCCGTCGAACATTGAATTGTTTGCTGTGTTGCTCTGATCAATCGCCTTTAAAATGGTGATGGGGATGGTTGTTTCTATACATTCTGGAATTAGTTTCTTTAAAAAAAATCGTAATGATCTTTATTTTGATGGTGTATTATCATGTTAGTACATTGAATCAGTTGTTGAGTTCTGATGTATTTTTGTTCAAAAAAAAAAAAAAGTTAAATGCTTAAACATTAAACCTAAGGCTAGGTTTGTTTTAAGTTTTTTTATTCCAAATTTAGAATTATGTATTAAATTCTTTGTTCTAGTTGATTTTTAGCAAATTCAAATTACATAAACCACACATAACTCATTGAAAATTTACCTTATTTAAATGGCAAAAGCTCCTGTGCGCCCGGGGACACGGAAAGATGCTCCGTGTCCCCGTGTGAACACAGCCTCTCCTCCAATCATATTTAAACCTATGTATTGCTAGGGGTTTAAATTGTAAAGGGGCATGAAAATTGTAAAGGCGCACGGAATTTGCTCCGTGCGCCCGGGTGCACAGGAGCCTCACTCTATTTAAATTTCTAAAACTATATATATTAACATTATTTATTAAAATTATGAAATTCTTAAACCCTAAATTTGAATTGTTATTTCAACTTAAAGTCAAAAGGTTAACGTAATGTTTAAAATTGCATAAATCTATTTATTCATAGGGATTAAGGGCGAGGCATAATTCACACCATTGACTTACTATCTAAATAACGGCTTTAATTTATTAAGGATAATTGATTAGTTAATTGTGTGTTATGATTTTATACGCAAGTAATAAAAGTAGAAAAGAAACAATATGTGAAACAGATGGCGCCACTCTGACCTTTTCCAGTAGTTTACTTATAGTTGGTAGGTGTTTGTCTTTGTCTGAAATTGGTAATTGGTTAACTAAAAAGATTGTATTACAGTATTACACCCTATTACATTTATATTTTATTCGTTTATGCATATTATATCTCTCCAGGTTAATGGAGTCCAATTCTCTATTCACAGGATTTCAATTTATATTTTAAATCGTGTTTTTTATTAGAATATTATATTAAAAAAATATAATTGAACCTTGGACAATTGTCTTGACATTGCTGATCTTTCATTCTTATGATTGAGTAATTTTTAGAGTATAATTGTAATTAATCACAAACTTACTTTTTTTTTTATAACTTATTTTAGGGTAATTATGGAATGCATCTGATGCATTATGCACTACTAGACTCCATATTTTATTCTTATAGTAATTCATAAAATTTTCATGGATTTAATTATTTTCTCAACTCAAAATTAAAGAGTGTGTACGTAAAAAGAGACAAATAAAAGAAGTTAATATATCATTATTTTTGTTTCGACTGAAAAAAAGGTAATTGAAAAAAAAACTCGTATTTTTAACAAACAAATAACCCTTTCAAGAACAAGTTGCATCTCAATTTGATGGATAATTTGAATGGAGGAAAACAAATTGTGTGGACAATAAATATAAGTAGAAATGAAAAATATTTTACGTTTTAAAATTATTTCTTACAAAGCATTTTATGCATGGACTGGCATTACAAGCAATGTTTGGCGTCAAAATTTGATTAAATAATTTTATAAAATGTATAAATGGATGGTTAATATAGACGTAAAAAAAAGTAGAAAAATTTAAGTCAAAATATGATTAAATAAATTTTATAAAATGAATAAATGGATGGTTAATATAGACGTAAAAAGAAGTACAAAAATTTAAGGTTAATATTGTTTTATTATATTTTATATGATGATATTATCCCAATTTATAAGAATATGAAGAAAATTTATTTACGTTTGTATCCTTTATTCTATCCGTACAAAGAGTATAAATATTAGGATTTTGTATGTACTAATATTCAATATGCCGTTAATAAAAAATTTTGTTACTCTCTCCTTCTACATTTTTCTTTTCTTCTGGATGTTTCTTTTACTAAATAGTCACATCAAATACTTTACAATAAATACTTCAATTTTACTGTCTTTTACATCTATATATTTATAAATAGAAGTTAAAAATATACATAAAACCAACTCTATGAGAAAACTAACTACTACTTTTTATTAGCCAGAATGCTAATAATTCATGTATTCATTACACAAAATTGTCAAACCAAATCACTTGAACTAGTAACTTTCATTGTGTCAAAAGTTAGTTCAACTTGATTCAATAAAAGATTAAATAGACTTGTAACGTTAAAAATAATTTAATCTTAAATCATGTTGGTTAGTTAACATGATTGTGTTTAATTAATTAAAGCTTATTTAAAACGTTGCTTAAATGAAAATGCAACCGATTTATTTAGCTCAAACTCAAAATGATATGGTCCAATGAACTTAATGGCATATAGTTTGTTTAGATCAACTTGATTAGTTTGATATTGATATTAATTGTTTGATATTCAACATTATTAAAGTTCGTAATTATTAGCTAGTTAATATTTAATTAATGTGAATTCTAGATAAATATCAATGGACTCAACTAATTTAATCGGATAATTAAATTTCAAATTATGTCTTCATTGTATCACTTTTATTCTAATTAATTAAGCAAACACCACAAGAATTGTTTTCTATAGTCTTATTTAGTTTATTTTTCACTGTCCAACTAAACAAAATTACAAAGATTGATTGCTGTATTTTATTAACTCAAGGCTAGGTCCAAGTCATTTGTTTTGCAAATACAAAATGAATAACTTACAGGCACGTAATATTAAATTGAGGAAACAAATGCTTATTTATCTGAAAAAATAAATAATATTGGTATATATTACAAATTTCTTTAGATCTGAGATCCCTAATTTCATACTCCCTCCGTCCCATACTTATCTTCACACTTTCCGTTTTCGTCTGTCCCACACTTATGTTCACCACCCAAAAAATGAAATTTCACGTTAACCCACAACCTCAAAAGTTATCTTAATTTCAAAAATATCACTCTCACCTAACACATATAACATACTTTATAATTTATTTATTTATTACCTAAAAATACCACAATACCCCTTAAAAGTCAATAAAATTGATAAAAAAAATAAATTTTCTTAAACTCCGTATCTACAGTGTCGATGAACTTAACTCCGGGACGGAGGGAGTATTATTTTGTCCACCAACATGTGATATGTCACATAAAAATACAAAATTATCACACGATGGGAATATCTGTAAATTATTATATTTTTTTTAAATGCTATTTTTCCACCAATTAATATAGTATACCATATATTCTCTTAGTCTCATTTCATTTCAGATGTCACACTTTTCATTTTGGGTTGTTCCACAAAAAATTGCACCTTCTTAAAAAACAAAAAGTCAAATACAATCACTCTTCCTCAAACACTTTATTTACCAAAAAAATCATCTTTACCTAATACACCTAACATATTTTATCATTTACTCCGTATTTATTACCAAAAATATCATAATACCTCTAAAGTTATTATTTTTCTTAATACTATATACGTGCATAAAGTAGTGTGCGAATATTTGTGGGGGGAGAGAAAGTATATAAATATAGAGTGGGTGTGATGAACTCCATTTTTGTAATTATTTTTGAATAGATGAATTGTTATTCTTTTAAATAAAAAATTATTATTTTTTTCTCAACAAGAATAAAAAAATCACATATTAATATTTGAAGATCATAATTTCATTCAGAAGAGGTATAATTTATCTTTATTAAGAGTAGTTTGTCATGTATTAAGTGTAATCACTAAATTAAAATGAAAGAATCTGAAAAATAGTATTTTAATTAAAAAATAATAAATCATAATCTACTTAAGAGTAATCTTTTTATATAGTAATATAAATAGATAAAATCAGGATTTACACCGTGAAGTATTTGACATAAGTATAAAGTGGGAAATTAAAATACAATATAAGAATCGTAATTAGTATAAATATAATTTATTGATATGTACATTTTATTAATTAATAACATTAATATGTTTGAATGAACAGATTATTTATTATTACACGTGTTTGTCGATGATATAAAAAAACACATTGCTAATATTTTTTCCTTATGGTTTTCACACTATGCATTAATTAAATAATTCAATGAAACAAACATCAAAATCACAGTTGTGATCATAATCTCATTGTCAGCCCCACAAATGAGACAAGATATTTTCAGACCATTTCTTTTCCACATTTCGTATTTGCAATCGTGTCGTATACATAGCGTTTTTTACTAATTAAAAGTCGGCAATAGATCAACAAGATCAGATAATTAGTAAATTAGGTAAGAATATTAATACAAACTGAATAACTTAATCAAATAAATTCTAAAAATCTAAACACATAACATGACTCCAAACTCAACAAGCAAAAAAAAATAACATAAAAAAAATCAATTCTCGTTAAACTTATCAAGAATCCGAGAAGAGAAGCAGTTCTCTGATTGGATCAGCCCGGTCTTTTTGACCGGGCTGGATCGGGGCGAGTCCAAGCTCTTGAACAGCAACTGTTTGACAGCAGAGATGAGTTCTTCAGTAGGGTTCAAATTCAAATTCTTGAACTTTCTGCAGAAATTCATGTGCTGATTCAAAGCTTCCTCATTTCCAATCCTGTCCTCCGATCTGACCAGCTCATCCTTCACAGCCTCGCCGCAAAGCCCGCAAACCCACCGGCCCGAATAACGATCACGAACACGCTTTATGTACTCCTGAGTGCACTCTTCGGTCAGCCCACAACACTCGCATTTTGCAAACGCGAGATCAGTTGACTTCAGTACCGTTGGCTGCTGCTGCTGTGTGAGCTCCATTTTGTTGAGGGGGAAGAATGGCTTGATTGAATGGATATATATATTTGTATGCAGATTGAATTTGAGGGTGTAACGGAAACTGAATTTAATTTTTTGAAATTTAAATGTGATAATAAATGAATCGATGGCAATAATATGTTGAGGGAAGTGTAAATTTTTACCTGCTGTATTTATTGTGAGTGATGAATCTTGAATTTATATATACAATTGTTTTTTCTCTGTCTTTCTTGATGGAGCTTCTTATTTCTCTCTCTCTCTCCTACTCACTCTCTTCTTCAACAGTAATTCTTTGATGATCAGATGCTTGAATATTGTGTACATTTGAGAGACCCTTTTTTGGCTGGTTTCTTCTTCTGGCCAGAATTGAGTAGAAAAATTAGAGAAGGTTCGTGAACTTCCTCTTCTCCATTTGCAAGTGGGAATGGGAAATCTGTGTCTGTATGTGAGTTTGTCTGTGTGAAGATGGATGTATAAAGGGAGAGAGAGAGGGGTATATATATTTGTATGTGTATAGTTGATGTGTGAAATATACGTATGTTCTTGAAAAGATTAACCAGTGTGAGTTTAACGAAAGTCATGTGGACAAAAGCTGCTGTCAACAATGATTGGCTGCAAAGCAGTAATTTTTATTTTTATTCTAGTGATTTTTTTATTTACTTTTACGATGCCTTCGAAAGTTCGAAACGATCTTCCACCCCAGGAGTTTAATGACTAGCATAAGTATTAATTAAATAATCAAAGACTCAATAATACAATCTCACGGAATAGTTTACATTGTAATTGTAAATAATAATTAATATAATAAATATTAATTATAAATCCACATATGAAAGTAAAGTGGATAAGAGAGAAAGAGGAAGTTAAAAGTAGTTTTTAACTTCTCCTTGAAGATTTTATTTGATTCTGCGTAAGCAGTTATCAGAACATGCATTCAGAACAAGCAGAACGAAGAACGTAGAGAATAGTCTTCTCTCTCGTTTTCTCTCCCGATTTCACATCACAAATCCAGTTAACATATTCCGGATTAGTACCATATCGTGGAATACAATCTTTCAACCCCGTGTTGGAGATTTGATCTAGAGATCACGGTTTAACGACGTGAGTACCAACAGGTTCGTACTTTCTTCTTCCGCTGCAACGAGAACTCAAAGGAGAAAGGTATGGTTTCTCCCTGTGTATGAAAGTGAGTTTTCCAACATTGGTATCAGAGTCAATTGTTGGTACTCCGTGTTTATGTTTATCTCTGAATTTTCATGTTTTAAATTTTCTGCCTTCATGATTTAAATGTTCTCACATAAATTTTTATTTGATGTTATATGATTGCTGTATTGTATGACATTAATGGGTTGCATATGTGAGTATGAGGCAGATTATGGTTTATCCCAGTGAACATGTGTTTTTTGACGTTGAAATTCACCATGAATGATTAAGGGTGTTATTTTTCGTCATTTTTTCATGCAAGTAAAAGCATGTTTTATTTAATCTACTGGATAGGGCTCGTCGAGAGGAGTCCGGCAGTATTTTTTGTGCATTTTTTGGCCTTCTAAAACTCAAGATATGATTTTTGAAGTTTTTTTTCGTTCTTGGGGCTAAACTGCAAAAGTTCAGAAACTTCAGGGGTTGATTTTTGAAAATTCGATAAAGTTTAGGGACTTGATCATAATTTTGAAAAACCTGAAGGCGGACCGGGTCAATCAGACGGATCCGGGTCAGACCCAGCAGAACCGGGTCGGCCCAGTGGGTCAACCCGTAACCGGAACCGCCGGTGAACAGGTCGGCAGGTGGTGGCGCGTGTAGTTCACGCTCCGTCAACGGCAAATCGGTGGTGGCGCGTGAATCCCACGCGCCGGTAAATGGCAGAGGCGCGTGTGTTACACGCGCCGGCAGCCACCATCTCCGGTGGAGGCGCGTGTGTTGCACGCGCCGGAACTCAGGCTGCTTCCAGCCGCGCGTGGTGGCGTGTGCGGGCGTTTGTCGGCTGTTGCCGGCGCGTGGGAGCGCGTGCCGGCGCGTTGGATGTTTATGTCAGCGCGTTGGGGCGCGTGCGGGCGCGTGCAATCGTTTTCCAGCCACTGTTTGATATTTCCGACGTGTTTTCGATGCATTGAGTCCGATGGTGATGTTTCCGAGAACGTTGGACGTCATCTTTAAGTGTGTATATGTGGTTTTACTTCATTTTATGACATATTTGTTGAATACGAACCTATGAGGTGGCTATTTGGTTGCGATTTTCGGTAATATTGCACCTTAATATGTCATTTAATTCTAAATTCATGGTGTTAGTATTGTTATAATTGTTCAAACTCCTGTAGCCTATGAAAGTGGGAGCCAAAGTGAGTTGGACTGATACACTTGTGAATATGCCTATTGCATATTGGAAAAGTTGTTTCCATATGCATTATATTGAGAGGAAGTTCATGTGATATAGTTTGACTAACACTGGTGTGTTTGATATTTGGTTGCTCGTTTTTTCTCAGAGGCATGTCAGGATCGGGAACAATTACAGAAGAAGACATTAGGACTAAAGAGGAGGTCCTCCATGAATTCTTGAATTATAAAATGAAGCCTACACACAACATAAGGGATCACGCAATTGAATTGATTGAACTCTACAACCGATTGCTGCCTTTAATTTATAGCAATGCAATTCCACATGATAAGTATTTCGAAGTTTCCAGTCCTGAGACCTGGGCGAACACTTTGTCTTCTTACCTACAAAAGGATTTTTGGGTTCAGTGGGAGACTTATAAATTGAAACCTAATGGTCGTCAAATTATGCAAGATTTGGCTGATGCTTCTGAAGCAGAATATAGGACACAGGCACTAAGATCCGCCTGCTTAAGGATGGGAAGGATTCGACGTTCTGATTCTTTAAGACTAAGTAGTCGAGAGAAGCATCAGATAAAGAATCCTCACATAGATCCTTTAGGGCAAGCTATTTATAGTGTGGGGACTAAGAAATTTGATTATGAGCATCGATGGAAATCTAGTAATGATAAATTAGGGAGATTAATCCGTAGATTTCCTTAATTCATTTCCATTGTATTTCTAATTGGAAACTCAGGGAGTTCATTAGAATTTTATGTTCATGACTTGTCAGACTTAGTGTTTTCGCTATTGTGGATGGTTGTTTAAAGTTAAATTTATAAGTGGCTGTTCAATATTATTGTTGATTACTTGAACAATGTGTTTTATGTTTTGAAACAAGAATCTAATATTGTGACACTTGATGAGATTGATGATTAATAGTCTCCGAGCTATTTTTCGAGATCAAGTCTTGTGTTATTTATTGAGATGTCTATGTTTGGCATAACGTAAAACTTAATAAAACATTAATAACATACTGAATCACTATTATCTCTATCAAATAAATGAACATCGAAATCTATTGTCGTTGAGTTGCACAAAGGTGAGAAACTCAATAGTGACAATTATGACACAGACATCATAAAATTTGGTACATATTGTATGAACAAGATGCATTGGATGCTATAAACCAAGTGATGGCTGATCCAGGCGTGGGTATTGGAAACCAAAGGAGGTGTGAACAAGGAGCGTACCATGCATGGAAACGGAAATTCCATTGCACGAGGTATTCTTGTAAGCTCAGTAATCGATGCAATGATCCATGAATGTGAGCAACAACCCACCAAACATGATGTCTGGGTGTATCTGCGTGAGAAGTATGGTGATACATCGATTACAAGGCTTAGGCAGTTGACTACTATGTTCGATACTTCAAAAAGAAACCTGATCATAAAATTAGACAAAATCTCAGGGAGATGTCTAATATGATAATCGAACTTAAGACTGCTGGTCATATACTCTCTGATGAACAGTAAATCTAAGTCCTGTTCAGCTCTTTACCTGATCGTTGGACACGTCTCAAAGTCAACTTGATGCATTATAAAAGAATTGAACTTTCAATGATACTTCTTGTCATGTTGAGTTAGAAGATGAGAGGCTCGGAGCCTCAAAGCTTTCTTCTGGGACCTTTTATGCCAGTTCTACTTCTAAAGGAGCTTCAAGCTTCAAAAGGAAAAGGAATTGGAAGAAGGGAAAGAAGAAAAGACGATCTAACGGTAATGGTGGTAAGCCTGGGGATAATCCAACAACTAAAACTGATGAACGGAAAAAGGAAAAGAAACGTGACAAAAAGAATAAGAGAGATAAAAGCAAGATGCCATATTACAATTATAGTAAGCTTGGTTATTATGCTCATGAATGCCCTGAGCCCAGGAGGGACAAGGTGTATTGATCTTATTCTATTTTGTGTGAAATTAATGTCTCGAGTACTATCTTGCTTCCTGATTCTTATCCTTTGAGGATTATAGACTCAAGAGCAACAGACCATGTGACAAGAGACAGTGGGAGTTTTTTGTACATTTCCGTCGTATTCCGATGGGGACTAGGTGGATATATGTAGGAATCAATGCACGAGTCGAAGTCAGAGGACTTGAGACTAGCAAATTGGATCTTGACAATAGTCAGACCTTTATCCTACATGATGTTCTATATGCTCCGGAGACCACGCGAAATCTAATTTCAGTTACAGTTCTACTTAATTGGGTTATGATGTATTATTTACTGTGGTAATTAGCATTAATGATACTTGTTATGCATCTGGACATATAACTGATGGCTTTATGGTTTTAAATTGTATAAGAATGACGTTTAGTTATTATGATGATTATTCATATTCGCTAAATGCTCGATCTTCTAGTAATGCAAATGTGAATGATGTTTGGCATGCTAGATTAGGTCATATGGGGCAAGATAGGATGAATAGACTTGTGAAAGAAGGATTGTTGAGTCTTTCTTCTAAAGTCGAATTATCCAAATGCGAACATTATCTTGCTGGAAAAATGACTTGAAAACCTTTTGGTAAAGCTATTTGGTCTGAATCTTCATTAGAAGTAATCCATTCCGATATATGTGATTCTGTAAATGTGAGAGCACGACATGGAGCTCACTATTTCATTACGTTAATTGATGATTATTCACGTTTTGGATGTCTATTTGATATCTCATAAGTCTGAAGCATTGGATTGTTTTAGACGATACTTGAGTGAAGTTGAAAATCAAAAGACAAGTCTATCAAAGTTCTAAAGAACTGATAGAGGACGTGAATATCTATCAGAACAATTCAAGGAATTTTATAATGAAATGGTATAACCCGACAATTAACTGTTTCTTATACACCTCAACAAAATGGTGTCACTGGAAGAAGGAATAGGATTTTGTTGGAGATGGTTAGATCCATGATGGCACAAGCTAATCTAACGAGATGCGTTGCTTACGGCAGCTTATGTGCTTAATCGCGTGCATTCTAAGTCAGTTGCTTCGACTCCATATGAACTTTGGACGGGTAGAAAACCTGAATTAACCTTAGAGCTTGGGGATCAGCAGCTTAGTATATGATTCATCGAGTCAGTACGGAAAGTTGGGTCCTAGAGGCAAAAAAAAGTGTATCTTCATAAGATACTTCATACATGCTAAGGGTTACGTGTTCATAGGAGATCACGATGGAAGCTTAACTGAGACAGAATAACATAATGTTCATTTTCTGGAAACTGAATTTTCTAGTAAAGGGGCATCAGGGATGCCGGATCTATTTTCGAGATAGTAGAAAACCAATACCTATAAGATCCAAGTGGGAGTAATAAGCTGATGGTGTGCATCTTGATAGTTGATGGTGTGGGTCTTGATAGATATTTGCCAATTGAGAATCAGGTGATTCCCAATAAGAGCATTTTGTCTAACAGAAGACAATCAGCAGTTATCTCATCTCGAAAAGTTCTAGGAAACATATGCCCAAAAGGCATTATGACATTGAAGGACAAGCCTTCTTAGTTTCACCAGAAAATGGAGATGATTCTCTTGTTGACAAGGAAGAGCCCTTAAACGTTACAGAAGCTCTAACTTGTCCGGCAAAGGAGAAATGGATGAAAGAGGAGATGGAGTCTATGAAGTCAAATCAAGTCTGGGGACTTGTAGAACTTCCAGAGGGACAAAAGGAAATGGGGAATAAATGGATTCTCAAAATCAAAAGAACTGTTGATGGCTCAATAGAGAGGTAGAAAGCTCGCTTGGTGGCAAAAGGTTATACTCAACAAGGGTATAGAGTACGTAGAAACCTTTTCACTTATAGTGAGGATTGCCTTGATTTGTCTACTGTTGGCTATGGTGGCTAGTATGGATTTAGAATTACAACAAATGGATGTTAAGACCGCATTTCTCAATGGAGAATTAGAAGAAGAGATCTACATGCAACAGCCTGTAGGATTTATTCTTTGAGGTCGAGAGGATAAAATTTGTAGATTATAGAAGTCGTTCTATAGACTCAAACAATCCTCCAGACAGTGGTATTTGAGATTTCAAACTACGGTCATCTCATAAGACTACTGTGTTTACATTAAACGATCCAATAGTTGTTTTGTGATTCTATCCTTGCATGTGGATGACATTTTTCTAGCTTGAAATAGCAAAGAGTATCTTGAAAACATAAAAGGATGGTTGCCTTCGAATTTCGAAATGAAAGATATGGGTAATGCAGAGTACATACTTGATGTGAAGATCCATAGGGATCGTTCAAATAAGTTATTGGGTTTGTCTCAAGAGACTTACATCAAGAATCTTTTAGAACGATTCAAGATGGACAGCTGCAAACCTATAGATACTCCTATTATAGAAGGCGAATCATTGAGTCAGAAAATGTGTCCCAAGACTCAAGATGGAAAGAATAAAATGGCCAGAGTACCATATGCCAATGTGATTGACTGCAGATTATTCTCTCTGTTATCAAGGGAATAACAGTACACTGAATGAGTATTCAGAAGCTGACTGGAGTGGTGACTTAGATAAATTTAAATCAACTCTCGGTTTTTGTCTTCTTGCTCAACAATGGAGCAATCTCATAGTGTAGCAAGAAACAGACTTGAATATCACTGTCCACTATGGAAGCCGAATTTGTGGCATGTGCGTCTGTAGTTCAAGAGGCTATTTGGTTGAGAAGATTCATGAAATATTTGGAGGTCTCAAACACTCCAGTGGGAGCTGTTTTAATTAATTGTGATAATCAGGTGGTTATTGCTTACACAAAAGACCCCAAATTTTATGGATAGACCTAACACATTGACATGAAGTTCAACTTTGTTAGAGATATTGTAGATAAGAAGAAAAGTGATTCTTAATTACATTTCTACTCGTTTGAGTCTGCGAAGGATTTAAAACGATGTATTGAATATGTATATGTATGTTAATGGAATAGTTAATGGCTTAACTATTCATGTATGTTTTATAAATTATATGTGATGGTTCATATATAATAGAATGTCGGCAAGTTTTGATTAGCTCTCTCATACGAGCAATCACCTCTGGCTCAGTGGGAGTGCAGAGATGAGATTACGATAGCTAATGTAATCGGGATAGAATTCGCCACGAATCTGATCCAACTTGTTATAAAGCTAAATCAACGGAGATCCTATATGTTGGAGGGAGGATGTTCGGGTTAAGTGTATAGGACACACTTGAACTCTGATTTACACGATGTCTAAATTAGAAGAAATACGACATACGCTTTCTTAGAAGGAAGTTAAAGACATTGTGACATGTGTTTAGGAAAACGACATGTGCTAAGCTGACCCCAACAGGATTGAGAAAATAATCCCTATTTTCTCAAAAGTATGAGTCCTTATCTATTGGTTACCCTTATGACTTTCTACTATATTCTAAGTCTTCACTTTGGTGTTGCTACTTTAGCATGTTACCAAAAGAGCTATGGTTAATAACGACGATGCGGTACATATCTAGGAAAGCAGCTACAGTGGGAGACTGTAGATAATTAGTGAGATGGAAAGAACGTCTTAATTTAACATATACTATTGTGATTCATTGACTAGTCAATCAAGTAGGGTCTTGATTATGAATACATAGTAATTTGCAAAAAGGTTGAATATGCTCTGATAAGTCCAGGGATTGAAATAGAGATATGTCAACTTATGTTAAATGTTCAAGAGTTCTGGGGTATAGCGAGCCTGTTGAGTTTCATTTATAAACTGGTTGAGTTGCTATATATCTCTAACAAGTGTATCGCGATTAAAACTCATATCTCGTGGGTCACACGATGTATTAATCTGTGTCAGAATATGTTTTTTGAAGAAATTGAGTCAGGCGACTTATGACTTCATATGTGAGTGGGAGATGTAAATAATAATTAATATAATAAATATTAATTATAAATCCACATATGAAAGTAAAGTGGATAAGAGAGAAAGAGGAAGTTAAAAGTAGTTTTAACTTCTCCTTGAAGATTTTATTTGATTCTGCGTAAGCAGTTATCAGAACATGCATTCAGAACAAGCAGAACGAAGAACGTAGAGAATAGTCTTCTCTCTCGTTTTCTCTCCCGATTTCACATCACAAATCCAGTTAACATATTCCGGATTAGTACCATATCGTGGAATACAATCTTTCAACCCCGTGTTGGAGATTTGATCTAGAGATCACGGTTTAACGACGTGAGTACCAACAGGTTCGTACTTTCTTCTTCCGCTGCAACGAGAACTCAAAGGAGAAAGGTATGGTTTCTCCCTGTGTATGAAAGTGAGTTTTCCAACAGTAATTAAGGATAAAATGCAATAATATTTTTTTTTAAAAATGATATTCAATTGGTGAAAAGTGATAATGATATGTAAATTATTTTATGATTAAACTATACTTCTTTTGTTCATTTTAAAAGAGACTCGTTTACTTTTTGCACATAAATTAATGAATAATATTATTTAATGTATAATAGATAATTATATTAGTGAACTCTATAATTTAATTGTACTAGTGGATGTGTGTGGGTCTCATGTATGTATAAAGAGAAACGAGACCTTTATTGATAGACACCAAAATGAAAAAATAAGTTTCTTTTAAGTGGACGAAGAGAATAGTATAAATAAAACTAACAAACATTTTTAATAAAAAATTATAATAATTAAAAAATATAAACTAATATAACCGTGAGAGATTTCACTCAACACTATTCATAAAAAAATGGTGCACCCTCACCCTTAATGACCCCACCACATCACCTGTTTAGAATCGGTGAAGATGATAAATAACATTATATAATGACTTATAGGAGTCACAAATATGGCTTGATTAGTCTATTTAATAAACTCTACTAGATGAAAAGTATATAATGAAAGTATATTCATAATTCGACACCCAAAATTTACATCTCATGGCTCATACGTCAAAATTACTAAATACACTCAACTAACTTGCTAATCTCATCCAGCTAAATTACTAACCTCAGACAATTTAAATGCTCAGCACACCTTTTAGGTACATTTGGAATAGAACAAGAAATTCAATGAGTTAAACCCTATTTTGATCATTTAGTAGATTAATTCGTTTCATAATTAGAGTCTAGAGGTAATAATCCAATGTTAATCTAAGTTTTCTCTACTTTTAACGGCCATTAAAAAATCGTGTTTTGAGCTCGTTTCTTTTTAATCTTCCCTCAAAAAAGATTACAGAAAATTGGGTGTTCGATCTTGGTCAATCGAACAGAACTACCTAAAGTGTTTAAAGTGAGTTTCTTTGGTTAATATTTTTATGGAGTAATAATATATTTAGAGTGAAAAATGGATCTGGAAAATTATATGTTGGCTATTAATATTGATTATATTTTGGCTATTGATAAGTGAGTGTCATTATGAATAATGGAATGATATTGATGCGTGTATAACCAATTTTGGGCCAATAATGTGGCTAGTGGGCTCAGTATTAAATGTCACTAGGTCCACTAATATGTATTTCTTATGAACAATTAAAAATGATATACTTACAAAATTCGTTTAATTTAATACGATACGATGAATTTAAGGATTTATTGGTAGGAGAAAACACCTTACAATCTAATTACACTTAAATACTACATTGAAAAAAAATTACTTCATCTGTCCCAACACAATTTTCACATCTCTTTTGTAAATTACAAAGGAGGTGTGAAGACGGAAGGAGTACATAAATTCTTAGGAAAGACACAAAATTACTCATAGGTTGCACTTTTGTTTTTCGATATTGAATTGTTGTAGATCAATAAAGTTTTATATGACATAAAATTGTATAGAAAAAATGTGAAAAAAAATGTGCACCCTTTGAATTTAATTATAACATATTATATTATAGTTATGTAGTTGATAGTAATAATATTTTATGATTGTATTTTAAATAATGGTGAATTATATTATGTACCTCATAATTATTATTTTTTTAAATTTTTTATATTATGGAACATCGAAACACAAATTTTGGGATAGGATCGATTGATTTTGTTTTTTTTTTTGTTTTTCGTCCCAATTCAACCCACACAATTTTGTTATCCACTCATTTAAACAGATTGTTGTTAAATTTAGGTTGAACAAGGTTATTAATGGATTATTGTTTAAGTTATGATTATCTAAACAAGTATTTGTATCAATTAATTAAAGAAAAGATTTAGTTGACTATAATTGGAGTCGATGCTACTTGGTAGCCTATTTATTCCCTCAGCAGTCAGCACATAGTATAAGATGTATTTATTGAGTAGGATTAAGATTAGACATTACAAAGCTAAGTGGTGATATTTATTACCACAATGGGTAGCCTATGTACTATACATTTCCCACATAGCCCAACATTTTTGTTGTTGTTTGATTGGAAGAATATATTTATCTCCCCCTTTTTAGAAGAAAAAAAAAAGGTTATCTCGATTTTAATTTTTTAATACATTGATTTCTGTATTTTGGAAAAGGAAAATTTATATAGTAAAATTTATGTTCTTTTATTTTACTTTTATTGTTCCTTTATATTTTCGAAATTGAGTTTCATCTGCAGCTCCTTAAACTTTTATTTTATACACATTTTACCTTTAAAGTAAACAAAATACTTTATTACTTAAACTTTGTATTATGTTGTGGGGATAATATTTGTTCATGCACAAGGTAACTCTTATTATGCATAAGAGTAATATTTTAGAATCCAATTTCACATTAAATCAATTTTATAAAAATCTCTAATGCATGTAAATTGATTTTAAAAAATTACTAAAAAAGAAAAACATTAATATACTTTAAAGAGGCTTTTCAAGAATTGCTAGTAAAAAATCAAAATGGCTAGACCTAACATTTTAAGTAAACATAACACTGCCACACAAAAAGCTAGGTTAAGTTCTATAAGACCACAAATACTTTAAATGGGCTCAAACTTTACCATATGAAAACTTGATCTGAGCTGTTTACAACCTAATGAGTAATGTGTTGGTTTGAATCTAAAAATTATATTTCAAACCCCTACTACACTTTTCCTTTTTCTTATCATTTTTGTGGCGTACCCACCATCAAACCCTCATCTCCCATATTTTGGGGATTGATGAAGGAATTAAAACGTAAAATGAACTTAAGTGACTTATGTTAGAAGGTTTACTGTTTAATTATATATTTATAAAAGAGTTAAATTTCATGTTTAATTGGCATAATTTGAACCATACTCTGCAACTATCACATTATTTATTCACATTATTATACGTAAGGTTTGAGAATGGTCCCTTTTCTGTGTTCATGATAAAGTATGTGATAATCTGTTGACCTTGGTTAGAATTAGCCCAATAAAGAGGTGGTAATTTGCTATGATTGACAACTGTTTGTTGATTAATGAAATGGTATTTAATGTATTTAATTATTCTACAAAACACATATATGCCTTAAAATACAGCATGCACAACTCTTATATTATAAAGGAAATTTGCAATAAGAATATTGTTTTATGACTTTGGATTATATTAGTAAGCACGTCACAGGACTGTTTCAAGTACAATTTGATTATTTCCTGATGCATATTTTATGAAATAAAATTTATTAGTCGGTTCAGAGTATTCAAATATAAAATATTTTATTCTAGATCTAATATATATATATATATATATATATATATATATATATATATATATATATATATATATATATATATATATATATATATATATATACTAGCGTTTGAACCGTGCGTTGTACGGAACAAAGGTATTCTGATGTTATTTAACCCGAAAAAGAAGTTTAAATCATGTCTTTTACAGATTTTCAGCAACTGTATCATCAAATTGTTGAGCATATCGATCAAAGTATTGAGCAAGGGAATGCACGAAATGTGAGCATATCAATCGAAGTATTGAGCGAGTGAATACACGGATTGATGAAATGGCTAAAGATATTGCAGAAATGAAGAAATACTTGAATGATGGGTGGAGCTTGAATCTAATGGTACATCGCCTTTAACACGAATTTTGAAACAATTCACAAATGCTAAACTCCTGCCGATAAATATTAAACCCTTGAGGGACATTATGCCTTAAATCACTGGAAAAATGTATTCCATAAATTACAGGGATAAAGTCGTCATTTCACTGCTGATAAAAAATTAAATCATACAATTTTATGTAATATCATATTAGGCAGTTGTATATTTAAAAAAATTAATAGACCGTTCACTTAAATTTGTTATTATATTTTGAAAAATGAAAACCTTCTCTCATATATTTTTATGAATCTTCTAAAAACTATATTTAAATCTAGGTATAATTTGATTATAGACATTTCAATTAATTATATATTATAAGAGGGCATCCTATAACCTTTTATATATATTTTTCATAAATTAGTTGTAATCAAACCAATGATTAATTTCTCAAGTATTTGTTATACCTAGTAATCAAAACAAATATTAAAGAATATACTATTGTAATATATATTAGTTTGAGAAATATAATATTTTAATGTAGAATCGGTAGTTGTTAGGGATTATAGCGGGTATGATATCCACTATAGGGGTATCCGTACGTACTTAAATCCATTTAATTATAAACTACTCATTTTCGTACCAGTTTCATTAAAAAAATATATTATGATACTCATACCCATCCCAAACTCGTTTATCAATACTTGTAGATTACACATACCCATTTAATACTAATTTATTTTAGAAAAATATTTATATTTAAAATAAATATGATTAAATAAAAATTATAATTAGTAATATATATTAATGTATTAATTAATTTATATGCATATATATAGTTTTTGTGTTAAAATTAATATTTTAATAAAAATTATATTATTGTTAATTAATTTTGAATTAAATATTATATGAATTTTATTATTTTTAATATGATCAAATAAAATTTATATCTATTAATTAATTATATAATTATATTATGGTTCATATTATTTTTAATATAATCAAATAAAATTTGTAATTATTAATTAATTATATAATTATTTCATAACATATTATATAATAATATAGATAAAATATTTTGTATAATTTTAATATTTGTGGATACCTAATTCATACACGTACACAATTCATATTCTAATGATTTTTTTGTACTACTCATGAAAATTATAATTATTAATATATATTTATAATGTATTTATATGCTTATGACTAAAAATCGATGTCTATCAGCGTCTACTTTTAACATTAGTGGCTTCAACATTCACTGACTAGTGAAATAAACATCAATCAACATGTTTATCATAGTGCATATTGAATACAAAAATATTATAATTTTTTATTTTAATTTCAAATTTTAATGATATTTTTTTGAACTACTCGTACTCGTTTTTTAGGGTGTTTATTAATTATGTAAGATACTTCTTATTTCGTAATATTCATACCCGTGTATAAAAAAATATCATTTAAAAATTAATATTTTAAAGTTCATTATAATATTTGTATCCGTCCCAAAATCTTTTAGTGGACGATGGGTTCTGACCTCCCCCGGATTAGTCGGTCTATGGATCGGATACCGGTGCATCAAAAAATATTCGTAAATTTCTCATACCATTTAATACTATTTTTTTAAATATTTTTTATTGATTAAAATTAAGATTTTAAATGATCTTATACTATTACTGATTAAATATAAAATAAATACTCCATAATATAATTCTATTACAAAAATATGACATAAACCCTAATTTTATAAGTTATTATAATAATAATTGAATAATATTACAATAAACTCTAAACCCTAAAACCATATCCCTAAACCCTAAATCAATATAATGTATTTAAATTAATTTTATAATTTATTATAATAATTAAATAATATTACTCTAAACCCTAAACCATATAATTAAAAATTAATTCAAATTGTTTAGGAATAATTAACATAATTTGAAAAAATTAATTCAAATTGTTTAGAAATAATTAACATTATAATTTGAAATAATTAAAATTAGTAGTAGTTATGTATTATATTTAATGAAAAAATAATATTAAGCACACATATAAGGAATCATTTTAAATAAGGCATTTTTTAAAATTAAAAATAGGGTATCATTATTAGGACCAATAAATTAATGGCCAAAATATAATATCATAATTGTGATGAATGGATGAGATTGAATAATGTGATGAACGGATAAGATTAAAAAAGGTTTAGTAATCAAAATCAATGGTATATATTAAAAGTTGGTTCAATTTTGACTTTTAAAGTATGTTTTATACATTTTTATGAATCTCCTAAAAACTATATTTAAACCTAGGCATAATTTGATTATAGGCATTTCAATTAATTATATATTATAAGAGGGCTTTTATAACCTTTTATATATATTTCTCATAAATTTGTTGTAATCAAACCAATGATTAATTTCTCAAACCAAGTATTTGTTATACCAAATAATCAAATCAAATATTAAAGAATATACTATTGTAATATATATTAGTTTGAGAAATATAATATTTTAATGTATAATCGGTAGTTGTGATGAGTGATATTTTCACCTAAATTTTAGTGTCTTTTTATGTGTGTTTTTATATATTTTTATCCGTATTTATGTGCTATTTGGTGGAGTTATGTGTTTTTTATGGAATTGAGTGTGAATGAACTTAATCGTATGTAAAACAGGTAAATTAAAGCGAAAATGGAGAAGGGAGACGAAAGAAGGAAGAAGAAAACAAGGCAGCAAGAACACGGCTAGCTATTTCAAGTACACGAGTCGTGTCGTGCTACATGAGCCGTGTACTGCAAACGGGCCTATAAGAAATGACAGTGCGACAACATCAGAACGCACAACACGACCATCCCTTGGTCGTGTTGCAGCACACGAGTCGTGTTGCTGCAGGATCAGTAAAAAAATTAAATTTCTTCTAGAAGCTTCCCAAGGGGTATAAATACCCAATACTTCAATATTTGATGAGATAATTCGGTGGGTTTCACCCATGCACACACATCACATACCATTTCCTCCAATTCACACCATCATCTTCATCCATTCACCATATATTGGATCTATCTTCATCCCACCATCAAAAACTTCATCTAATTGAGGAAAAGAAGTAAGGAAGAGAGGAAGATTGCAAGGGGAAGAAGAAGATCACCATTGGAGGCATCCAAGTGAGTTTTCATCCAACTTTTGTATTGAAACCTTATTGTTCATCATGCTTTGTAAGGATCTTAGTGTCTATGTTAATTTCCTTGTTAATATGGTAGGCTAATCTCCCTTGTGAGATTAGCAACATGAGAGTTGTTGGATAATTTTAGGAGTTGTGTATTCGAATTCATATGTTGATTGGTCTATGATTTTCTATCATTGATTATTAATTTCTTGATTTGTATTGTTGATTTGTGTGGTTAATTGTCATGAACATGTGATTAGATTGAGAAATCAATTATATGTTTAGGATAGTTCATTGAATCATTTCATCAAACACTTCATGTGCATTATAAATTGTAAAGAGATTAAGAAATCCTTTAGAATTTAGAACCCTTTGATAGAACATGTGATTGGTTTGATCGAGAGGTTGATTAATTATGTGAAGAGACTCTCATTTCAAGCTTAGTACCTAGTTGAAATTGTTTGAGTGAGAACCAATCTATTGAGCTAATTGAGATTCATATCCTATCCATCTCGAGAGGAAGCTTAGGTGAACTTAGTGTTGGTCCTTATTCTTCAATCCATGATTCATATGAATTCGATGCATTTATCCTAGGATTTCCACTTTTTAATTATTGTTAATCTCATTTTTGCTTAATTTGGAAAACCACTCTTTATCTATCTATCTTGTTTGTTGATCATTGCATGCTTGATTGCTTTGATTGATTTCATTTACTTGTTTGATCACCAACCCCTTTGATGATTTGTCTCTATAAAATTACAAAAAATGTGAGATCGCTTAAGTACTAGTACCTACCTTCCTGTGGTTCGATAAATTATTCTAATTGGTCATCCCTACTACAAAATGGATAATCAAATGGTGCCGTTGCCGGGGAGGTAACAGTTGCTAGTAGCTTGAAGAAAGATCATTTTGAGTAATCTTACTAGAGATTTTTTTTATTTGTTTACTTGTATTTGCTTTGAAAATCTTGTTCTAACTTCTCTCATTTTTGAAGGTATATGCAAACAAGATCCAAGGGTAAACAAGTAGAACCTATTGATTGAGAGATTAAGCATACTTTAAGAAGAAGGAGAAATGAGAACAAAACCAAATATAGTAATTCAATGGAGAATTTTCAAGGAGATGATCGTGTGGATATAGAGCATAATAGGGGAGGTGGACAAAGTGTGCAAGACAACGCACCTCAATTTAATGTCAACCCTCCTCAACATGCCTACCAAAATCATGGAGCTTTCAATAACCAAGCATTGCTTCAACGAATGGTG
Organism: Pogostemon cablin; assembly: GCA_023678885.1. Taxonomy (NCBI): domain Eukaryota; kingdom Viridiplantae; phylum Streptophyta; class Magnoliopsida; order Lamiales; family Lamiaceae; genus Pogostemon; species Pogostemon cablin. The sequence goes on from CM042955.1 coordinate 19,933,914, forward strand.
CAATAAGCTTTAATGCAACAAGGATTTCCACAAGCTTATGCCCATCAACAATAAGTATATGTGCCACCAACACCACCTCCGGTGCAACATGTAGTTCACAATGATCAAAGGGTGATCCGGGATTTCTTTATGCCAATGGCAATGCCACAAATAATGGGTCCACTAATCAATGCCAACAACTTTGAATTTAAAGCGGGCTTGATTTTTATGGTGAGAGAACAACAATTTAGTGAAACCCCAAATGAAGATCCCAATGCTCATCTAGCTCAATTAATTGAGATTGCAAATACCGTGAAGATGAATGGGGTGAGTGAGGATTGTATAAGAATGAGGTTGTTTCCGTTCTCGTTGAGGGATAGAGCTCGAACATGGCTTTCCACCATTACTCCGGGTACATGCAATACATGGGATGAGCTTACACAAATATTTTTGAACAAATATTTTCCACCTTCTAAGACGCTTCAAATGAAGAGTTTGATCATTCAATTCAATCAAATGCCTCAAGAAAGTTTTATGAAGCGTGTGAAAGATTTAAAGATATGTTTCGCAAGTGTCCACAACACGGTTTCCTGGAGAATCAATAAGTTGAATTTTTCTACCAAGGGTTAGTGAATGGGCAAAGAGTGCTTGTTGATGCTTCGGCGGGTGGATCCATACTTTGAGTGACTCCGGAAAGGATTATAAGGATTTTTGATGAGATTGCTACAAATGTTTACCTATGGCCATCGGAGAGAGTTAATGGATGCTATGGTTTTGAGAATTTTGATCAAGGACAACAGTTTAATGTCAAAAGTGTGAATGTTGAGCCACAAACGCCAAGGTTGAGGTGATAGCGGCTGAAGTGTTGAGGCAATGAGTTTAAATCAAAGTGTGAGCCAAGGAGTCAATATGGTTGAAGGGCTACAAGTTGAGCAAGGTGTGCCTCCTCCGAATATTGTGAGTGGAGAACAATGGACTAACTCTATGCCACGTGTGAAAGATGTGTTATACATGCAAGGAAAAAACTACCAAGGGAATTACCAAAATAATTTCCAAGGGAGTTTCAACCAAAGTCAAGAAAACTACCCACCGAGGCAAGGAGGCTTTAATAGTCAAGGTAGTGGAAACTCATACCCACAACAACAAAGACAATATAACTTTTTCTACTCCAACCCGAGCAATGCGGTTGCTCATCCTCTGGGATACTGTCCGGGGGCTAAGGCACCAAACAATGAGGGAAGAGTATCGATTGATGAGCTACTTGAACAATTGATCGTGTCAAACAAAGTTCGAGATGAAGCATGGAAAAAAGCCGAAGAAGCAAATGAAAAGAGGTTTAAAACTTTGGAGTATAATGTTGGACAAATTCAAGTGCTTTGAGTACTCAACAAAAAAGAAAGTTTCCGGCCACAACTGAGGTTAATCCGAAAGCTTAATGTTTGTTGGTTGAAATGAAAGAGGAAAGAAATAATGAAGAAGGATTGGTAGAAAGCAAGGTTTTTGGAGAAATGAAAGAAGAGAAAAAGCCTAAATGGATACCTAAGTTGAAAAGGGTGCAAGAGGAAAAGAAAGTGGAGGAGAAGATGAAAGAAGAGGAGTACAAGTGTGACTATTGGGGTATTCCGATCACTCCATTCCCCATTCCCTATCCATAAATATTTGTTAAGGAGGTGAAGAAAAAGGAGTTTGAGGAACATGCGAAGAATATAAAGAAGAAGTATGAGGAGAAACGAAAAGAAGAGCAACCCGAAGTAAGTGAATCGATACAAAAAGGGGGACCTATAAAAGTTGGTGATCCGGAAAAATTCATTATTCCTTGTGATTTTGAAGGGAAAGGCACTCCTGATGTATTGTGTGACTTGGAGGCAAGCATCAACGTGATGTCTCATGCCACGCTCAAAGACCTTAAAATTAGAGAGCTAAAGCCTACTACTATACGTCTTGAAGTAGTAAATGAAGAGGTTGTGAAGCCACTTGGGATTGTTGAAGACATAGAGGTAAAAGTGAAAGGGCTAACTTTTCCGGTTGATTTCATGGTGTTAGAAGTGAAGGCGGACCCTCGAGTTTCACTCATTTTGGGAAGGCCATTTCTAGCGATGGGAAGAGCGAAAATTGATGTTGGTAGAGAAGAGTTATCCTTGAGCTCAAAAGGAAAAAGTGTCACATTCTTTTGCAATAAGAAAAAAGGAGCCAAGTCTCATTTGAAGCCTCCGGATGATCTTATGGATCATGACTCTATTCTCTTTGACAACTTAAACTCATTTCTTCATGATTATATGAAAATGTCAAATTCTAACTTATCTTCTTGTGATGTTAATAGGATGAAAGCATCGAAGCTTAACGAAGGAGAAAGAGGAAATCCACTAGAATCGCTCCTTGAAGATAACTTGATGCTTGTGAGCAAGAATGGTGAAGTTAAGTTAGTAGACAAAGAGAAGGCCAAGCAAATATTTAAAGTGAGGATGCGAGGAGAAAGTGTGATGGACCACCATTTGGTCCAATGATCGTAAAATTCCATCCGGCTTGAAGACGTTAAACTTAGCGCTAAATGGGAGACAACCCATTCTTTTCATTTTTGTGATGCTTGTTTTGTTGTTTGGTCTTGTAGGTGGATTGTGCTTGTGAGAAAATTCATAGTGAAGAAAAGAGAAGTGCTCCATGAATTTGAGTATACATGTCACACCATTTGTTGCAAACTTAATTCTCGACTTTTGTCTCGAGTTAAGTTTGGGGGGCTAGTGCGTGGTGGACATTCCTAAATTCGTTGGATGCGTTTACTTCTCCACAAGGAGATCATCAATGGAAACTACAAGGGTAAGTCTCACCACTTTTTGCATACTTAAGTCTCAACTTGTTTCGATTTAAGTTTGGGGGGAGAGTGCATGGTGTGACTCACCACTTGAGATTAGGGGTGTTAATACGGGCAGAGCCCGCCGGCCCGGACCGTTTAAACCTGAAAATTTTAGGTTCCTACATATAGTGGACCGTTTAATACCGGTCCTTTCTGGCCCGGACCGGCAAGCCCGTGGTCTAAATGGTCTAGCCCGCCGGTTTTCCGGGCCAGCCCGCCAGCTCTTTACTATATTTTTTAATTACTATTACAAATCACACATGGTAGATTTTCTTTCCCAAGCCAAGGCCCAGGCCCAATTAAAATTAGGTTTATAACCTGTAGATGTTTTCTTGTATCTCTGCGTCTCCTCATCCCACAAAATGAAAATCTGCGCTGCTACTTGCTAGCCTTTTCATCGCTTGCTCTCTTGCATTGGTTCTTCTTCTCTTGCTCTCCTATCGTCGATTCCTTTTCAATTTTAGGTATTACCTGATCTTCTTTTTTTTAATATGCGTGAGATTGGGTTTTTAATTTTTATATTCCAAATGGGTTATTTCGTAGATGTGTAAAGAAATGAGAAGAACAGAGAATCCATTTTGTTTGATGTAGTTTTTTTTTTTTTTTGCTTTAGTTAAATGTTGTGTTCACTAACATAATTGATTAATCTCCTGTAAATCTGTCTTAGATTCCAAAAGCATAATTAATGCTAATTTTGTTTTGTCATCTAATATTTCTATACCAGTTGAATTATTCCTTCATCTTAGAAAAATATTATAAAAAAATTATATTATTATTAAAAAATATACTCCATATATTATTGAATAACTCTTTTCAGTTTTCTAGTTTGGAAAGCCTCATTAAAAATATTTGGAACAAATATTCTATTTGAATATTTTTAAAATCAATTGAATTGTACCGTGTATCTATTCTATTCATAATTATTGGATAGTTGGCTGGATTATTATCCCATAATTTTGCTTAGCAGATTCAAAAGACTAAATTAAGTCAAATATAGCTCAATTAAGTTTTAATTATTTATTTAAAAGTTAGATATAGATTGCCCTAAACATATATTTCAAAATTAGTTTAATTACACTAGTGTAATAAATGAGTACTAATACTGCAATATTTTAGAAAAGTCAATGCTTGTGATAGTTGTTGCCTATATAAAAAAAACTATAATACTCTTATCATTATCAGAGAAGAGAGATGTCGGCTATCAAGCTTATGACTTCACTTTAATTATTTTTTGCTTACAAGTTAATTAATGTTAAAATCTGTTTTCTCAATTTTTGCTCAATTGCTTGAGTTATATTTAATTTTTTTGCAGCATGGATTCTGAAAGTCAAGTTGGTAATGATGATGATGTGGAGATCATGGACTCTAAGGTCACACAAGAAAATACAAGTGCTCATGATAGTTCTGATAAATCTTCAAAACGGTGTAGAGAATTCACTTCTCCGGTATGGAATATTTTTTCTAAACCTCTAGATGGAAAAGTGATTTGTAAAAGGTGTCATAAGGAGTATACTTGGCTTAATTCCAATTATGGAACTTCAACACTAGGTCGCCATATGACAGATTGCATGAAAAAGCCTGTTTATGGAAATGTTGGTTTGATGTTAGATGGTGAAGGGAAATTAAGATCTAGGAAGATTGATCAAAAGCATGTTCGTAAAATGATTAGCATGGCAATTATTTCACATGATCTTCCACTTTCCTTTGTTGAATACAAATGGGTTAGAGAATTGCTCAAGTATCTAAATCCTGATGTCAAAAGTTTTGGTAGATTAACAGCTACTACTGACGTTTTGAAGTTGTATGATGTTGAAAAGGAAAAACTAAAATCTGTGATGATTGATAGTCCTGGAAGGATTTGTTTAACTTCTGATTGTTGGACTGCATGTACTGGTGAAGGTTATATTTCTTTGACTGCACATTTCGTAGATTGTGATTGGAAGTTAAATAGCAAAATAATTAACTTTTGTAAAATGGAGCCACCACATTCAGGATTTGAATTAGCAAATAAAGTGTTTGCTTGTTTGAAAGAATGGAAAATTGAGAAAAAAGTGTTCTCTCTTACTTTGGATAATGCTTCTGCCAATGATAATATGCAAGTAAAATTGAAAGAAAAGCTTGTTTTACAAAACAGTCTTTTATGTAAGGGTGAGTTTTTTCATGTGAGATGTTGTGCTCATATCTTGAATATTATTGTTCAAGAAGGCTTGAAAGTAGCTAGTGTAGCTATAAAAAAAATAAGATCAAGTATCAAATATGTGAAGGCTTCGGAAGGGAGAATGAAGAGTTTTAATGAGTGTGTGGCACAAGTTGGTGGCATTGATACTAAAGCAGGTTTGCGTCTGGATGTGGTCACCAGATGGAATTCTACTTATGCAATGCTTGAGAGTGCAATTAAATATAAGCGTGCTTTTAGTTTACTTCAGACGAATGATGAAGGGTTCACATTTGCTCCAACAGATGATGAGTGGATTAGAGGGGAGAAAATGTGTCAGTTCTTACGCCCATTTTACACAATCACAAATCTGATTTCTGGTTCGTCTTATCCTACTTCCAACTTGTATTTTATGCAAGTGTGGAAGATTGAATGTCTCTTGAAATCAAATGTGTTGAGTGATGATGAAGACATTAAGAGTATGACTTTGAGAATGCAAGAAAAATTTGAGAAATATTGGAGTGAGTACAGTAATGTGCTTGCATTTGGTGCAGTGCTTGATCCTAGAGCAAAATTAGGAATGATAAAGTATTGTTATTCTCAACTTGATCCAGCTTCAGCTCAAGCAAAGGTTGATCTTATTAGAAGTAAATTGCAAATGCTTTTTGGTGAGTATGAGAAATATATATCATTGAATGAACCACATGGAAATTGCTCTCAAAGCACTTCAAACTTATCATCTTTCTCTACACCAGCAGCAAGTGGAAAAGGAAAAGAGCAAGCAGATATCAATTTATTTGATGTAAGTCTTTATCTTATCTTCTTTAAGAAATCATCTTTTTTACTTATTTTAGTTACATTATGTTATTTTATTTTATTTTATATAGGTTATGGAAGATTGGCAGAATACATCCACAAATTCTCAAAATGAAAAATCCACATTAGATCTATATTTGGATGAGGCGCCTTTTGAATTGAAATACCATCCAAATTTGGATGTTTTAGAGTTTTGGAAAAATTATAAGAATCGGTGTCCAGCATTATCTACCATGGCTTGTGATATTCTTAGTATTCCGATCACCACTGTGGCTTCTGAATCAGCTTTTAGCATTGGGGCACATGTACTCAACAAATATAGGAGTCGACTGCTCGGACAACATGTTGAAGCACTTATTTGTACTCGGAGTTGGCTAAAAGGCTTTGTTGATGGTAATACTTTTATTACAATTTACATGTTTTAAATTGTGGTATGCTTTTCATACCGTTTCTTAAATTTCTTATATTACTAATTATATGCTCTTGTAATATTTAGATGATGGCGAATTGGAAGATGGCGATATCTATTTGTCCAAGGAAACACCAAATGCTAAAGAAGGAACAAATATTTAAATTTAATGTTGGAGTGGGAATGCATGAAGTTTGGATTTACTTTTTTATATTCGATCTTTTAAGTTAATGTTTGATTGTTATGTATTTGGATGAATTTTATGAATCATACTTTGAATTTAAGTTTGAATTTTGTTTTGTGTTTTTTTTTAGTTTCTTTTTTAGTGGCCCGTTAGTAGCCCGTTTAGCCCGCAAACCGTTAGGGTTAGGTTTAGGTCCGGACTATTAGCAAACCGTTTAAAGTGGACCGCATAAACCGTGGCCCGTTTAGCCCGTGGACCTATAGGTCTAGACCTGTAGATTTAGGGTTGGCCCGTTCAACACCCCTACTTGAGATATTCTTGTAAAATTGGGTCAATTTTAAAAATTTTCACATGAGTTTGGTTGGATTTTGGTCCGTTTGGTGGTGATTGAAGTGCATGATAGTCCATATTTTTAACGAAATTGTTGAGCTAATGGTTTTGTTGAGCATGTATGAAGGGTATCAGACGTACAAATTGAGCTCGGAGCTAACAACTTTTACTACCAAATACGTATTGAGGGAGTTCATTCTATACCCTACCACTTATATGTGCTTAGCATAATTTGATTTGATTTGGATTGTTGTGATTAGCATGTTACTTCATATGTTATGTTTTGGGAGGTTTACTTTTCAATCAAGGTTGGGATGTTTGTGAGCTTAATTGTCATGGATGATATGAATGCGTGTTTCATTATTTATTGATGGTGATTTTTGTTTTTGCATGTTATGTGTTTTTGTTTGTTTCTTGTTTGTTGAGTCCTTATTTTATGTTTTGTGTGTTTTCTTATTCTTGTTTTGGTTTGATTTGGTGGTTTGTTTTTGGAATGTCGTGAGTCATTTTTGAATGTGAGTGGTGATATATTGTTGTGGTAAGTGATGACAAGTTATGATTAAGAATCTCTACACTTTCGAATTGTGACATGTTTTACTTAACTTGTTCAATTTTGAGATGAATGTGGTATAATAAGTCTTTAAGGTCCGAGCACAAATTTGTGAGCGTTTGAGCCTTAACCGTGCATACATGGTATGTTTCTTCATGAGTGGATTGGTTGTATTTGATAAGCTAGAACTTTCTCAAGGACTATAGGAACGAGCCCGATTAGTGGAGATTAGTGAAATGATCTAAGGTCACCCTTATTATTTATAATCATTGCCATATATTTTCCTACCATGAACATCATCCCTAGTCAACCACTTTGAGCCTATAAACCTATTTCTTGTGAACTTAGCACATTACAAGTCTTTATTACCCAAATGAGCCTAATATATTTGCTCTTTTGTGTGAGTGATTGAAGAGATGGTAGCTAGGAAGTTTTGATAAGGAAAAAAAATAAGAAAAGAAAATGGTAAAAGAAAAGAAAGAAAAAAGGATGAAAAGAGCATAAGCAAAAATGAATATGTAATCTCATAACAAGAAAATGAGCAACAACAATATGCTCAAAAATTTAAAAGTTCGAAGAAGGAAGCATGCATTGAAAGAAGCTCAATTCAAGGAAAGTTGATTGATAGTGCTTGTAATCAAGTAAGATAAGAAAGAAAAAAGGAAAAATGAAGAAGTTGAGGAAGTTGATCATCTCTTCGATTACTTACACTTGTTTAGTCGCTATTACCTATAATCTTCATACCCTATCAAAGAGTCTATCATTTCATCCTTAATGAAAGACCTTTTTAATCACTAATTGAAACTTTGGAGGTTTGTGAATGTAGTTCACGAGCAAGCTTATAGCGAGTCGAGCCAATCGGTTAATGAGTGTTGATTTACCTTACCTTAAAAGAGTGTTGAGTGAAATTGATATCTGATGAGAGGCTTGCACTAAAAAGGGACTATATTACACTTTTATTCTCTTGTAATTGAACTTGTTAATATTTTTTGCATGTTATGATTCTAATATTGTAGGATGCCTTAGCATAGTTTGTATAATTCTGTGGGTTTTACCCATGCACACATATCACACACCATTTCTTCCAATTCACACCATCATCTTCATTCATTCACCATCCATTGGATCTACATTCATCCCACCATCAAAAACTTCATCTAATTGAGGAAAAGAAGAAAGGAAGAGAGGAAGATTACAAGGGGGAGAAGAAGATCACCATTAGAGGCATCCAATGGAGTTTTCATCCAATTTTTGTATTGAAACCTTATTGTTCATCATGTTTTGTAAGGATCTTAATGTCTATGTTAATTTTCTTATTAATATGGTAGACTAATCTCCCTTGTGAGATTAGCAACATGAGAGTTAGATAATTTTAGGAGTTGTGTATTTGAATTCATATGTTGATTGGATCTATGATTTTCTATCATTGATTATTAATTATTTGATTTGTATTGTTGGTTTGTGTGGTTAATTGTCATGAACATGAGATTAGATTGAGAAATCAATTTTATGTTTTTGATAGTTCATTAAATTATTTCATCAAACACTTCATTTGCATTATAAATTGTAAAGAGATTAAGAAATCCTTTAAAATTTAGAACCCTTTGACAGAACATGTGATTGGTTTGATCGAGAGGTTGATTAATTATGTGAAGGGACTCTCATTTCAAGCTTAGTTGGAATTGTTTGAGTGAGAACCAATCCGTTGAGCTAATTGAGATTCATATCCTATCCATCTCGAGAGGGAGCTTAGGCGAACTTAGTGCTGGCCCTTAGTCTTCAATCCATGATTCATATGAATTCGATGCATTTATCCTAGAATTTTCACTTCTTAATTGTTGTTAATCTCACTTTTGCTTAATTTGGAAAATCACTCTTCATCTATCTATCTTGTTTGTTGATCATTGCATGCTTGATTGCTTTGATTGATTTTATTTACTTGTTTGATCACCAACCCCTTTGATGATTCGTCTCTATAAAATTACAAGAAACGTGAGATCGCTTAAGCACTAGTACCTACCTCCCTGTGGTTCGATAAATTATTTTAATTGGTCATCACTACTACAAAATAGATAATCAAGTTGTTAGGGATTATAGAGGGTACGATATCCACTATAGGGGTATTCGTACGTACTTGCATCCATTTAATTATGAACTACTCATTTTTGTGCCAATTTCATTAAAAAAATATATTATGATACTCATACTTATCCCAAACTCGTTTATTAATACCTGTAGATCATACCCATTTAATACTAATTTATTTTAGAAAAATATTTATATTTAAAATAAATAAGATTAAATAAAAATTATAATTAGTAATATATATTTATAATATATTTATATTTTTAGTGTTTAGATTAATGTATTAATTTATATATATATATATATATATATATATATATATATATATATATATATATATATATATATATATATATAGTTTTTGTGTTAAAATTTATATTTTAATAAAGAATATATTATTGTTAATTAATTATGAATTAAATATAATATGAACTTTATTATTTTTAAGGGTCACTTACTATTGGATACATAAAATAATGCATAATTACTGTAAACTACATGACTCAAAGTACTATTACTCATAACTGCACAATTATGATTGTGATACCATAAATACCCCTATGTATTTGCACAATTTGTTTGCACAATTTGATTTTACACAATTTGGTTTTGCACAATTTGATTTTGCACAATTTGTGTTTGCACAATTTTGTTTTTGCACGTTTTGTTTGCACATTTTAAATTCCGACAGCAGGCAGCGGCGGTAAATGGCTGTCCGACCGGTGGTCAACGCCGGTCAATGGCTGTCCGACCGGCGGTCAACGCCGGTCCGACGAGTGGGTGGGTGAGGGGTAGGATTGGTGGTTTAAAAGTGTATGAGATTATAATGTTATATTTGGTATTTTACTTTAATATTTTGTATGTGAGAGTAATTATTTGAATTTCTTGTATCTCATATTAATTTAGATTAAAAGTATGTATCTATTAGTGATTTTTCTTATTTTTAATATGATCAAATAAAATTTATAACTATTAATTAATTATATAATTATGATTCATAATTATTTTTAATATGATCAAATAAAGTTTGCAATTATTAATTAATTATATAATTATTTCATAACATATTATATAATAATATAGATAAAATATTGTGTATAATTTTAATATTTGTGGATACCTAATTCATACACGTACACAATTCATATTCTAATGATATTTTTTGAACTACCCATGAAAATTATAATTATTAATATATATTTATAATGTATTTATATGCTTATGACTAAAAATCGATGTCTATCAGCGCATACTTTTAACATTAGTGGCTTCAACATCCACTGGCTGGTGAAATAGACATCAATCAGCATGTTTATCATAGTGCATATTGAATACAAAAATATTATAAATTTTTATTTTAATTTCAAATTCTAATGATATTTTTTTGAACTACTCGTACTCGTTTTTTTAGGGTGTTTATTAATTATATAAGATACTTTCTTATTTTGTAATACTCATACCCGTATATAAATAAATATCATTTAAAAATTAATATTTTAAAAGTTCATTACAATATTTGTATTAGTCCCAAAATCTTAATATTTTAAAAGTTCATTACAATATTTGTATCAGTCCCAAAATCTTTTAGTGGACGATGGATTTTGGCCTCCCCCGGATTAGTCGGTCTATGGATCGGATACCGGTGCATCAAAAAATATTAGTAAATTGCTCATACCCATTTAATACTATTTTTTTTAAAATATTTTTTATGATTAAAATTAAGATTTTAAATGAACTTATACTATTACTAATTAAATATAAAATAAATATTTATACTATTACTGATTAAATATAAAATAAATATAATATAATTTTATTACAAAAAATATGACCTAAACCCTAATTTTATAAGTTATTATAATAATAATTGAATAATATTACAATAAACCCTAAACCCTAAAACCATATCCCTAAACCCTAAAAATCAATATATAATAATTAAATAATATTACTCTAAACCCTAAACCATATAATTAAAAATTAATTTAAATTATTTAGGAATAATTAACATAATTTGAAAAATTAATTTAGGAATAATTAACATTATAATTGGAAATAATTAAAATTAGTAGTAGTTATGTATTATATATTTAATGAAAAAATAATATTAAGCCCACATATAAGGAATTATTTTAAATAAGGTATTATTTTAAATTAATTAGGGTATCATTATTATGACCAATAAATCAATGACCAAAATCTAATATGATAATTGTAATATTATATTTTTTTTATTTTTATTTCAAATTCTATTGATATTTTTTTTACTCTTACTCGTTTTTTATGTGTTTATTAATTATGTAAGGTACTTTTTTATTTCGTAATTCTCATACCCGTGTATAAATAAATATCATTTAAAAATTAATATTTTAAAAATTCATTACAATATTTGTATCCGTTCCAAAATCTTTTAGTGGACGATGAGTTTTAGTCTCCCTCGGATTAGTCGGTCTATGAATCGGATACCGGTGCATCAAAAAATATTCGTAAACTACTCATACCCATTTAATACTATTTTTAAAAAATATAAGGCATCATTTTAAATTAAATAGGGTATCATTATTATGATCAATAAATCAATGGCCAAAATTTAATATCATAATTTTGATGAATGTATGAGATTGAATAATGTGATGAACGGATGAGATTTAAAAAAGATTTAGTAATCAAAATCAATGGTATAGATTAAAAGTTGGTTCAATTTAGACTTTTAAAGTGTGTGTTATTATATATATATATATATATATATATATATATATATATGTATATAAAAAATATTATTATTTCAATGAAATTTTTGGTGAAATATGAAGATAATTAAAGTTTAATTGAAAGATTTTTTTTAAATCAAATGTATAAATTTTTATATTAAAGGGTATAGTTGGTCTCTTGTGTCCTTGGGTGTACAAATTATATAATAATATTTTGTTCTAAAGGGTATACATTATATACTTTAATTAATAAGGGTATGAATAGTATAAATGTTTGATTATAAATAATTAAGTTTTTTCTCAAAAAATTAAGGTTATAAGTTTTTATATTATATATTATAGGATTAATTACTAATAGGTACACACTTTGTACCCCTAATTACTACTAGATACATTGATTTAAAATAATTATTATTTAATGCAAAATATTAAAGTAAAATATAAATTATAACCCTAAACCCATACATTTTTAAACCACAAACCCTAACACCCCATCCACCGACGGACCATCGGCAGCCGACCGTCGAAAAACTGCTACCGGCGCTCGATTGCCGAAAAACTGCCGCGCCTCCACTGCCGGAATTCTGCCGCCTCCTGAGCTCCTGCGGTCGATCATCGGAAAATTCCGTACCGCCACCGGAGCTTCGTCGGACCACCACACTTTTTTGCTGCACACACTTTTTTTACTGCACACACTTTTGTTACTGCACATACTTTGTTGCACACAATATTTATGTGCAACACATTGTAGGAGTAATATTGGAATATCACTATATATTTTTGTAGTTAGTAGTAATAGTTTTGTATGTTTGTATCTCATAGTAATTAAGAATTTTTTTGTGTACCTAGTAGTAATCCTCCCTATTATATATATATATATATATATATATATATATATATATATATATATATATATATATATATATATATATATTTTTTTTTTGTCATAAAAGAATATTATAATTTTAATGAAAATTTTGGTGAAATATGAAGATAATTAAAGTTTAATTGAAAGATTTTTTTAAATCAAATGTATAATTTTTTATATTAAAGGGTATAGTTGGTCTCTTGTGTCATTGGGTGTACAAATTGTATAATAACATTTTATTTTAAAGGGTATATATTATATATTTTAATTAATAAGGGTATGAATAATATAAATGTTTGATTAAAATAATTAAGCTTTTTTCTCAAAAAATTAAAATTATAAGTTTTTATATTAAAGGATATAATATTTAATATTAAAAGATATAAACTTTAAAAAATGCAGAATTGGAGGGTACAGTATCCTTGAGACATGCAAATTTTAGTCAAAAAGATATAAGATTTTATACTATAGGGTATGTAATTGGATATAGACAAAATTATATATATACTAGGTAAAAGCAGCACCTCACTTCGTGAGGTGCTTTCCCATGTGCTTCAGGTTTTGAAATTTTAGATGTACGAGGAGGAAATGCTGAAGATTATATGCAGTAGTTATGTTGCACTGAAGTTCACAAGCATTCTAAGGGAGCAGAGTTGAGCAATGATGTCATAAAGATGGCCAAAAGATAGCCAATAGCACAAAATAATACCACTAAAGGAAAATAATATTCAAAAACTGATTATTACATATAAATACTGAATAGTGGACTGAGGAAGAAAAACATGGACATAGTCACAAACCCAAGTCAACATCTCTCTCAATCCTATACTCAAGAACAAAACCATGACAAGCATCAAGAGTAGCTCAACCAACCTCATGAAAGAAAACTGCAAAACTTTTTTGCTTGAGAGGATATATTTTGATAGCAGCATGTCAGATGTGTTCAAGGACAGCACCATATTTATTCATTGTATTGAGTCTCATGATTCTGAACTTTGTCTCGTGGATCCACTTATTCTAATATAAGCACATTAGCCTCTTTAACATCTCCAGTAGAAGATTATTCTATTTGATAATCTCCTCTCTAATCTAAAATCATCAGGCAAAAAGAGAAATACTTTTGGAAATCAAGAGATCAATACTTGCAAGCATCCACAGTTTGATTAGGTTTTGATAGTCTCCTTTCTATCTAAAACCATTAATTAAAAAGAGAAATACTCTATTGGAAGCCAAGAATATCCATACTTACAAGCATCCACAAATTGATAAGATTAGGTGCTTAGCGCCACATATATGCAGCAAACTTCGTACTAATAACAATACTATCCTGCGCCTGCTTATTTCTTTACATACATGAAACAAAAATACCTAATCAACAACATGAAAATAATCTATTTCATTCTGCTAAGGTACAACTATCATATAGTGAAAATTCACAAAATTCTTGGATAAACTTCCCAAAAAGCTACTCACTTTGTCTATTCAACTTCCCATACCATAAGAATCAGTTGTATCAAACACAATTTCTCAAATCTCAACTGCAAGATTAAATTTAATGATGTTTATTTTTCTTTCCATAGTGTTGTAGCCACCACACTCTTCGCCATACATTATTCATATTATAGTTTCATTTCTAAGCAGAAGAGAGATGTACATGAACCACACTTAAATTTTACAAAAAAAAAATAACGGATCTCAATATCATTAGTTCAAGAGGACAAGATTTTCGTTGAAGCTCATACCTTGAAACTTGTCTTTAATGTCGGAAGGTGATATTGGTGCCAGCAGCTAAAGCTGTGCTCTATAATAGACATAACATACATTGAGTCGAACAAAATTAGAACAGCGCAGACTAAACATATCTTAAAATGAGCTTAATAAATTATAAAAGCCAGACTAAAATTTAGTCCATCTCAGTTGTTCATATTTAAATTTAAACTAAATAAGTTAATATCCGTAAAAGTTGGTCAATCTTAAAATTCCCAAAGGTTTAAGAAAAAATGGCAATCTAATAATACCGCAAAACAAGTTTCCATGAGCCCACTTTTCACCACTACGGAGCAGTGCACCCAAGAACAAGAACAGAGGTTAAGAGAAAATTCTACCATCTACTGAAAAGATAAAATATATTCATACTGATAAAGATAATAGCATGACAGGTTGTTCCACATGTACAAAATGTAATAATATACTAAATGGCCAAATACTTTCGAACACCAATCCATTAACATAGTCACATAACTGCATAGATAAAAATATACTTTGTTAAATACCTTAAATGAGACTGTATCGATGTAACTGTTACAAAATCTGCAAAACTAACAAGATAAAGATGATATCACGCCTTGAACTGCAAGTTTCTTTATGAAAATAAAAAACGTGCCATAACATATTCAAGAAATACTCTGTTAAGAAAGAAAAAATCTGACAAGAAATGCCTGGTACAAGAAAACTTGTGTTTATTTGGCAAGCAACAATTTACAGTTTCAATATTTACTGTAATTGAGACAGACACCAACAAGTCCTCAGTGGTTTTACTGCCATATGGAAAAAAATATATATCAGTGCTTATTGTACAAATGGCACTCTAGAGAGCACAGTTTTTCTGGACAAGTAGGGAAATTTTTTTTTGAGTAGTAAGCACTGAAGAAGTATATCGTGAAAGCAATACCTTTGTGAAGACACCTGTATATATGAGTATGCACAACTCCTTTAGGCTTCCTAGTAGTGCCACTGGTATATATGATCACTGAAGATTCATCTCCTAAATAAAAACATGACGATATTAATTGCGAATATTATCACTAAGCAAAAAATAGTAGGTAAAAAAAAATACTCTATGAGTATGATGGAAACCCACCACTTATGTCATGGGAACTTTTGATTTCATGAGAGCATCCACTTTCATCAAATTCTACATTAATTGAGTGATCAACTTCAATGGACTAAATTTAGGTTAGGAATGGTGATTGAGCTGAAGTGTTTGCCGCAACAAGTGGTGTCCTACATCAACATGAGATCCAAATTACTAAAGCAAGCACGTTACATATATTGTCTCTGTTTACTGTTTGACGACAAGCGCAATCAAAGACCACTGATCAAAAAACCTATGAAAATATTGTATTAAACAGTTCAGTGAAAGTACTTTGGGGAAAGTGTAAATATAAAAGAACACAGTCCCCACAATTTTATGCCTGAGAACCATTTTCCAATAAAGAGTTCGTCGAAGTTGGTAGGTAGCACAAAAAATAAGTAATTTTTTTTTGTAGGAAAATATGTGAATTTATCATAATGAAAAGTGTGCACCAAATAGTAGGCCTGATAGAGTATACAGGACGCTGTTAAACAAATAGAAGCATTTACCACATGGAGTAGCTCTGCTTCGGGGTAACTGGGCATGACCAGGACTGCAACACTTAAGCAGCAAATTAGGGGAGAAGGTTTAGCAACAATCCCACCCCTAGCTCTTGGAAGATGTTTGGCAATACCATTGATCTGTAATAAAGCACTAACTCATTATTCTTGGTATAGTACTTGTTTTACTAAACAGACACAAATTCAAAATTGTACATCTACAACAGCAGAAGATGTAGATATTGTAAGATACTGATAGTAGGTCTCAAACTGTACTTAAAGGGGAAAAAGATGTACTTCTGCCTGGGGACCATTAATACATCCAGCATATTTACCATCTCAAGTCACCTTTTTTACATTGGCATTGAACAAGTCAGATATCTTCTTAAGAGGTGAGATTAGCTAATGATAAGTACGAACTTTTTGATCACTTCGTATAACATTACTCATGAGTTTGGAGTAAAGATATTAAATTTTCCAAGCATCAGTGCATGTTTTTTAAAGCTCTCAATCTCCCATTCTCCCATGAGATCTAGGAATTCTACTTAATTCAATTGTAAAGAAAAAGAATATATAACATGAATAAGAAACTGAAAATTTAATTGCCAGAAAACCTATGACATTTTGACATGAACAATGGGTCAAAATTACTTGAGATACAAAAACAATAGAATTACGTCCAGGTAAGACTGGAATACTAACTTCGGTGTCTAGACAAAATTTTTGACAAACAACTAAAATAAAAAAAAATTATCTGCACTTTCTTATCTAAATTAAACATGTTTGGTATTTATTCAACAATAGTAGGCATCTTTGCTTTAGTATTAAACCTGATGTTACCTCACCAGCTTTTTCATAAGAGCCTTATGCACCTTAAATTGAAAGCCAAAATAGTACATCTCACTTTTTCTATCAATCATCTAATTAGATAGAGGAAGTTCATTTTCGTAAGCCACGGGGGGAGAACAATTTGTGTTGGTGGAAACTTAAGTTCAGCATGGAAATAAGCAACCTGATAGATGCTGCAGATGTTAGGACATCACTCTTATGCCATTATTGCTGCATAGAATTATAAAAAGGCACTATTACTATATATTACTAAATACATGACTCTTACTAAACCGCACGTTTTTAGGATGCTTTCATTAAGAATCTCACTGAATCTTACAATAACAACAAAAAACCGAATAGGTTATCAAATTAAATACTTCCAACAAATTAAGTTTAAGGCTGAACTTTCAGAACTAAATGCATTAATTAGACTCAATTAAAGGTTGCTATTTTCACATCTAATAGGAAAACAATGTCACATCTAAATATATTTACAACTAAAAATTAAAAATCATCAAGAACTATACCTTGAAATCATTGTTGTTAGTAGTCCAATTGTTACTTCATCCCTAACCAAATCTAAAACAAAGAACACAAAACATAAAAATTACATCACCCTAAACATTTAATATAAAATGATTACGAATTCATTTGAAGGCAACAACAATACTCAGCAATAAATTTCAATATGTATTGAAAAGTCCAGCAAAAGGAAAGAAATCACATGCAGGGGGAAAAAGTATAAACACTAATGAAATCATAATTTCATACCTCGGTGTCAAAGCTGAAGCTGTGGTGATGGTGGTGGTGGTGCGTCTGTGATTGAATGGAAAATTGATCACCAAAGCAAAAAAAAAAACCGTGAGAACTTCACAATCTGAATTTGGGTTAGGAATTAGGGCTCAAGATATACCTTTGTGTAATTTTTATAAAAGCAAGCAATTCAGGATAACGTTAGACTAAAAGAATATATCGCGGCGAAAGGAAGACTCAAACGATGGATATAAAGTAAATGGGTGTCTTTTGAATCAAAGCATTAACTTTGATAAGAACCCTAGAAAATCAGATTCACAGTACAAACAAAATTCAATTCTGATGCAATTTTGGCAATCAATCAAGGGTGTAACAGATGACGGCGAGCAAGCAATGAAGACGCGGATTATAAACAAAAATCTCGTTCCTTTAATAACCAAAGTAACAGTCAACAAAAGTGCAGTAAATAGACTGGAAAAATTATTCAGATGTGGACAGAAGCACACATAAATTATTTAATTCAAATACTGAATGAGTCAGAAACAAGAATAGAGGCCAGTTTAAAAATTGCAAGATAAAATAGGCTGCATGAGCGAGAACATCAATAGAACCCAGCTCAAGAACTACAAGATAATACAGGCTCATTTTCATTCAAAAATAGAAGATCAATATGGCTTACATTAATCAGTCGTCCCAAGCCAATAGACACTAATTATTTCCCCAACTTTTGAGATAGTAGTTCTCCCACAAAACAAATTAAATGGCAATGAATGAAAACTTGCCCTAGATGACTAACATTTGCATGTCACATATTCATTTCAATTTTATGAGAACTATAGTATTAACTGGACATATGAACTTGCTCCATAAAATTTAAATTCAAGATCAAATTATGAATTTTGAGTCATTGTCATGTGCTCACTTCTGCACCTCCATAATATGAAAGTGATGAACAGAAAATAAAGTAAATAAACAAAATTCAGTATGCGTGATTTAAAAGACAACAATTATTATTTGATAGAAATGATGGCAGTGAATGAAGTCCAAAAAAAGGAAAAAAAATCACATGCAGAAAAAGAGGGGAAAAAAAGTGATGCAATACAAATAGAAAAAAGTAACATTAATGAAACCTAATTACCTGACTGCCGAGCTGAAGGTGTGGTGGTGGCGGCGACCTCTGTGACTGACGAGCCTCCGGCGACGGCGTCTCATGAAGAGGTCAAAGGTCTAAGCGCAGGAATCTCATAAAATCACAGTAGAAATCCAGATTCGAATGGAAATTTGATCACAAAGCAAAAACCGATGAGAATTTCGCACTCAAAATTAGGTCGGTAAATTAAAACGGAGAGAAGATCCTGCGACGAAAGGAACCGAACGGTGTTAGAGAAAAGCAATACAGAACCTAAAAAGAAAGAGAAAATATACGTGTATAATAAGTGACCAAAACTAAATTACATGTAGCGTTCTTCACTTTTACCGGCAACTTACATGAAACTGGCCACGAAACCGTTCAAGCCTCATTTATAATAGTAATATATATATATATATATATATATATTTTAGGATGCGTTGAGACATTATTATAATGGAAGAATAGTAAAAAGTAATAATATTCTAAATATAATAATGTTTGATCCATGAAAGTGATGTATGTCTATTTGATAAACAATTTTAAATATAAATAAAAGTGATAATATTAATAAATATATTTCTTAAAATATTGTAACTAATTAAGAAAAATGTAATACAATCTTACCTTGAGACGATTTAAACAAGTGAATGTTTAAAGTGTTGGTTTCTCGTGCTTTTGGAGGCTTAAAGTGTTCAAAGGAGACATAGACTTTAATTAATAAGACTCACTACTGTTTCAAACAAGTGAATGTTTAAAGTGTTGGTTTCTTGTGCTTTAGGAGGCTTAAAGTGTTCAAGGGAGACATAGACTTTAATTAATAAGAATATTATTTTTTTCATTGAATAGTCGTTAAAATATAAAGAATATTAATGTTTGACACTTTTTTTAAAAAAAAAATCAAGAGTATAAGTTTTATTAAATGATACTAAAATAATTTATGCTAAAAGTTATAAAATTTTATTTGGGACACAAACTACGTTAGTGCACGCAACACTTTGCCAAATTTAGCGTTGATTTTTTGTGCCCAGTGCACACAATGCATTTCGTGTACCATTAGAATATTGTGATAAATTGTATAAATTTTAGTATAAAAATGTATACCCTTTATTTTATAAGGTAAAAACTTGTGTATGCCCAGACGCACGGAAGCATACTCTATGTGCCTTTAGAATTTTGTGTTAAATTGTATATCCTTTAGTATAAAGATATGTACCCTTTATTTTCTGAATAAAAATAAAAAATATAATGAAAAGTGTATATCCTTTAAAATAAGATGGTATACCCTTATTCATAATACTAAATTCTAAAGGCGCATGGTGTGCGGCCGGACGCACGCAAACCTCACCCAAGATAACATGTGTATTCACTTTAATTTAAAGTGTATTATTTCTATAATGAAAAAATCAATTAAAATTTGAAATATGTTAATATTTAAATAACAATTAATTTATATATATAAATACATATATTTATATTTATACATTAATATATCTGTATCTTTTAAGTATTTTATAACTTGAATTGCTCGAATTTAGTCGTTCCCATTTATATAAATTGTAATGTACTGTTGATCTTTTCAGTAGTCTTAGCATGAATTGCTGTGTATTCTTAGCATAAGCTTCTTCAGGTTCAAAAGTTTTAGAGTTACTTTTAATATAAATTATTTACTTAATATTAAATATTTATTATTGTAGACATTTAAATTTTCTTTTTGAAGTTCTAAACAAAATTGATGGTCGATAGTTTTCTTCTACAAGAAGAATAAGAATTTATTTTAATATTCTAAAAATAAAATAAAATTATATATTAATTTAAATATTTAATCATATATAATAGGTCATCCCTCGCCAGAGGAGAGAGAGAGGTGGACAAAAGAGTGTGACCTTAATTATACAAACCTACATCTTGTGGTCTAAAATCTAAAAAATAAATTGCTGGAAGAAAAAATAAAAACCTGAAAAAGAAGGGGCAATATGGGAATAAAATAAGAGGAAGAGAAGAGGAGAGGGATGAAAAGCCTGAAATAGAGATAGAAAGATAGACAGAAGAAAATATACACCCACCTTTTCCCCTGGCTAACTTCACAACCCCAATACCCCCAACACACAACACCAAGAACAAGGAACAATCCACTCTTCCTCCCAAATTTTCTCTATTCAGCAACTCACTCTTTTCCCTATTTTTTACTCTTTCTAGTTTCGAATCTTTCTTCCCCTTCTGTGTTTCTGTCTGCTTATGGATGCATTTGACATGGGTTGTTTCATCACCGGCCTTCGCAAAGGTATAAGAATCCAGATCTTTCTTTATCCATTTGTTCTGTTTCACACTGTTTCTCTTGCTTCTTTTTACTGTTCGGCTCAGATTTCAAGAGATCTATTGAGATAAGTTTCGTGATTGAACTTCTGAAGTGTCGCTTTTGCGTTTCTTGTCGTTTATCTTTACTTGATCTTGTTTTATTCTGGGTTGTTGAATTTTAGGGTCTTACTGGAATTTTAGCACAATTTTGTTTGTTATGGGTTGCTTTTCTTTCTTTTCGACTGTATGGGTGGTTGTAACTGATGATCAATGTGTGTTTTGTTTGCAGGTGTTGAGGAGTTGGGAGTTTGTTACTGCTGATCTTTTAATGATGTCTTAATTGTTGTAAAAATTTGTGGATTTTGTTTTGTGTTATTGTTGTCTTTCTTGTATGGTTCTTTTTGTGTGTTTGACATATTGTTCTTTATCTCATGTATATTCTAATTATAGAAATTCAAGGTCGAATCATTGCTATGATTGGGATAAATACTGACTTAAAGATTTCACCTGAACTGGAAATTTGAGTTGAAGTATACTGGTTTGCCATTTAATGCTACCATATGACTGCATAATCTGTAGGTTTCCTTTTACAGATTCTGAGAATCATACAATTTATTGATTGTCATTAATTTGGTTAGAAGTCCAAATGCAAGATTAGTCTCTTCCATCGCGTAATGTGGTTGGAAATGTAATTCTAAAATCATCTTGTTTGCGATCATTGATTTTCCAAGTTTTTGTTCAATTTACTTGTGATGTATTCTCTCAATGTATGCAAGTATGAAGTTGTTAATTTTTTTTCTCCCTTCATCATTCTAACGTAGAAAAATTTGCTCATATGCAGGGTTTGGCTGACCCGAACTGGTTATTACGAATTCATTTTTCCATTTCCAAAGTAGTTTTTAGTGTAGTCTCATTCTCTTACCTTTTTAAATACGTAAAAGGGAATTGAAAGAATCATGTACTTGTCGTCGGGAAAAGGAGCTTCTTCTGGTGACAGAAAGCTTGGTGCTGCCAAAGCAACTTTGAATCCCAACGCCACAGAATTTGTTCCTTTTTCACTCAGATCACCATCAGCAGGTACCACCAGCGTGGAAACATCCTCAAAATTTGCAATCTCCACAACCTCCACTCCAGGGAAAGGTATATTAGATAGATCAGAGTCGTCAATTTCCAATAACTCTGATGATGAAGCTCAGCAATTTTGGCGCAATCAGCTCCCAGATGACATTACTCCCGATTTTAAGGTCATGGGGATAGATGATACTCAGACTCAAGGCATCAACAACTTACCATTTTCTAGCTTATCCTTAACTGATATTAATGAAGGTTCAAGATATTCTGCTTCAACAGGCAGTGGTTTTATGTTGAAGGAGCAGCAAGGAATGTCTCCTCGCCCTGTTAACGGTAACAGTCATTCTGAACAGCTAAGATATCCTGTCTCATCCTATGGAGAATACCCATCGCCCACGGGTTTCCATCCTTCCCTCGTTAAACCTTGGGACCAACAGTTTGTCAGCAATGATCAGATTCTTGTGAGAGATGGAACTGACAGTGGAAATCAAAGACATAGTATTCTGGCTGATATGTCAAGCGAGCAATTATTGATGGATGGTGCAGATGTGAGCCCCCTTGAGTTTTTGGCGTCACAATTTCCTGGTTTTGCAGCTGAAAGTCTTGCGGAGGTGTATTTTGCTAATGGAGGGGATTTAAACATAACAATTGAGATGCTTACTCAGCTTGAGGTAGTGTTCTTTGTCAATATTGGAATTGTTGGAATCACCTTGATCTTTTTCCAGTCAGGTGCTGTGTTTGATGTGTATTTTAGATTCTTGTTTTGTGTGAATCTTTTACTTAATAACCTGGTGTAAATCTCAAGGCTCAACTGAAGTAAATCTGGTATGTCTCAAAGAAACAGCATTTTCCATGCCTCCTTTTCATTTATCTTGCAGCTTATGAATTTGTCAAACAGTTCCTACTTGAAAAACCCCATATCCTCTTTGGTAAAGAGATTGTAAACTTTTAGTTTTCATATGATTTATTCTCTTCTTAAAATATCTTCAACTTTTGTGTTACTTTTGGCTTTTGTAGTTTTTAGTGTTCTCATGTTTGGCTGATATTTCTATACTTCATTTTCTTTACACCTTACTTTATATACTGGCTGTATGATAGCTTGAATGGCTATTTTCTTGTTTTATGCGATTGTAAATTCATCAAGGTTGTTACTTGGTGTCATACCATGTATGATTTGTATAATTTACCTCATACTTGTTCTTCGACAATACCTTCTATGAAGGCATTGTCCACAAAATGAAGGCTACGAAGTGTTCTACTACATTGCACGCCATCCAGGTCGAATGTTGTCTACTCCAGAGAATTCTTGGACCATTATAATGATGCATTGATTACTACTCTGCAGTTTTCTTTAAGAATTTCAATGCACTTATTTTTTTCAGCTTCAAGTTGATGGAGGCTTAAACCCCACTCTGAATTCAAAAGCCATGTCTTCTCCAAATCTTAATTCCATGGATTTTCCTGCTCTTTCTGTGAGAGATAGTCCAAACGATTTAGCAAAATTTGCTGCTGACGGTCTCCATCAAAATGGACCTGGTAGTCCGTATCGGTCTTCAGATAAGCAAGGCACATTATTATTCAGATCCAATTCCTATATTCCATCAAGAGGTGCTACAGATTTTGCTTCAGCTGTAAGAAAAATGGCACCCCAAGATTCTAGCATGTGGAAATATGATAGAAATGGCTCTTCAGATGCAAGCATTGGTTCAAGCAGAAGTTCTCAAGTCCTTGCTAGCTCATATAACAGCAACCAGGGCAGAGGCATCTATGGTGATCGGTTGCAAAGCCGTGGATCGACTCGTGCAGCTCCTATATGGCTTGAAACTGGAGAAGCTGTTGGTAATAATTATAGACTAATAAATTAATTTTAACTTGCTCTCTACGAGTTTGATTTTGGAATATCAATTATGCAAGTATATGTGCTTACTTTTTTGAGCTGGCAGCAAATATGTACTCTGAGATGAGAGAGGAAGCACGCGACCATGCACGTGTTCGCAATGTGTACTTTGAGCAGGTATATTTTTTGCGGATATATGTCTAGAAGGTTGAAAATGGATATAATTGATAGTTTGGACTAACATTTGTTTTTACAAAGTATATACTTTATTGAAATATGCCAACTCTACTGTTCATTTTACCTTTATGTGCTAATTCAGTGAGCAGTGAGCTCTTCGGGCTATTATGTTCTGTATTCACTTGTTGAAACTTTAGATGATAATGATAAACTTTCTGATGGCATGTTATGATATTACTTTTTTTTATCAAGAATTTAGTTTTAAAGGTTGATCTGGTCTTCAATTATTTTATTTAAGCCGTGCTTTATGACACCACTTTCCGGAGAAATAATGAAAACCAAAACTAGCTCTTTATGCCCCTATCTATATGCATGTCTGTATATCTTGGAATTTTTATTTTCTCAACTTTATTTATTCACTATTTTCCCATTGGCTTCACCAAATCATTTGGTTTTTTTTTAAAGAACCGTCAATGTTGAACTGACTCGACTTCTGGGGATAACAGCTCATGCTGTGGGGGATTGACATTTTGCCTTAAATATTTTATTGTAATATCCACTTGTTATGGCGATCCACATTAAAATTCCTTCGTTTTTTCTTGTCAAATATCCCATGAGTGTAGGCAAGACAGGCCTACCTTGTTGGTAACAAGGCCTTAGCTAAGGAGTTGAGCATTAAAGGACAGCTACACAACATGCAGATGAAAGCAGCTCATGGGAAGGCACAAGAAACTATCTTTCGTCAGAGGTTTGTTGTTTTTTGATCCATGAAATCAACTTAAAACTTTTTCGCACTTTATTTCACCCATTCAGCCGTGAGAATATCATAGATATTTAGTGTGATGATGATCTCGCTCCCCCCTTTACTGTTGCATTCTTTTGGTACCATCTCCATTTGTTACGTTGTGCAGATCTTTGTTAAATTTGCAGGAATTCAGACATCGAGTCAAGTGGGAGAGAACGTATGATCGATCTGCATGGTCTGCATGTGAGTGAAGCTATCCATGTGCTGAAGCGAGAGCTGGCCGTGATGAAGAATGCAGCGAGAACAATGGACCAACGGCTACTCGTCTACATATGTGTGGGAACTGGCCATCACACGAGGGGTTCACGCACACCAGCTCGACTCCCCACTGCTGTTCAGCGCTACCTGCTGGAGGAGGAAGGTCTCGACTTCTCCGAACCACAGCCAGGGCTGCTTCGTGTTGTTGTATACTGAGTCAGGAAGGTATAGGTGATTTTTGACACACTGCATTACTCAGGAAATCAGTCAAGAAAATGCATGAAAAATGAAAACTCTGGTGTATCTGTAAATGGGGAAAAAAAATGGTAGGATACTTCTGCAGAAGGGAACAGGTAAAAGAAGAAAAATAAAAATGTAATGATGTCGAAATGTACGAGGAAGGCGTATTTTCTGTATGATTACTGTGTAGTTGGCCGAAGTTTAGATATTGTTTTTGTAGTCGTCAGTGATTTTAATCGGCCTCTTCTTGTTACTTTTGTGTACCTTTTTTTGTTACAATTTTTTCTTCTTTTGATATTCAGATGCAACTGATAGAAATCTTTCTCAAAAATTCTCCTGTTGGAGTATTCTCGCAGCTTTACGTTTTACTTTTCTGTGGTTTGCAACTCACAAATCATTTCAGGCTTTTCAGGTTCTTAACAAGTGTCAATTGCAGTGTTTCCATTCCGTTAAAAGATTTGAGTGATTCAACAGATCACAGTATGATGCTCGATAATAGAGAGCAAGATCATGAACTGAATTCAATGCAAACTATAAGATGTAAAACAAACATTTAAGATTCTTAAAATGCCTCTTTAAATCTAAGATGAATGCACATGATATTGTCACGTAAGAAATGAGACCATTAACAATGGTTTCACCACCTCAAGTGGGAAGATCTTAGCAGCAATCAACTGTGAAGATGTTACATGGATAGATGTGCTGCACACGCGCTGAAAACTAGTCATAGATGTTCGAATCATTAAAGGTGCCATTCTAGCATACTGGCTGTAAAAACATCATGCATGAAGACATTAACTTGGACTCAGGACACTTCAATGTGCATAACTTTTTATGACAAATTGTAAAACCTTAACAGCATACAGTTTTAATCTTTAAGATCAACATATTTCTCAACTTCATAATCGACAATCCGCCGAATTATTATCTCTGAAACAAGTAGCATGAAGTCAGATTATAGTTATTCAAAGAACTCAAAACTAGTTAAGATGATTTTCCACACATTCTCTTATCACATGACACATGCTGAAGTAACTTGAAATAGAAGATTGTAAACTTGAAACAGAGACAAAGCTTATCAAACTACACTCAAACAAGTTAATCAAACAAAATTTACCCAATAAGAATCTCTACTCTTCAATATAAACATTGACATTGTTTCTCCGAGGCTTCTTATTAACTTATAGAGGATATAAGTTCTATTATATACTCCCTCCGTCCCGGAAAAGTTTGCGCCCCTCTTTTCGGCACGGAGATTAAGAAAGTGATGACTTTTAGGGATATAATGATATTTTTTTTGTAATAAATAAATGACAAAGTAGTTAGGTAGAGATGTTTTTTTTTGTAAATAAAAGTGTATGGGGGAAGGGTAATTGTTTTTTACTTTTTGCTTTTTTTGGAATGTGCAAACTTTTGTGGGACAACCCAAAATGGAAAGTGTGTCATTTGAAAGAAAACGGAGGGAGTATATATTTTTTGTATCTTCCTCTTGAATGGTGCCTGAAAAGGAGCGCCTGAAAAAAGATGCAGAATTTTTTGCATTGGATATTCGCCATGGCAGATTGTGAGAAAGCTTAGGACTTTCCAAATTTAGAAAGTCATTCTTTGATTCTTGAATCTAGGATGTCGGGTAGTCCAAGTGTGCGCTTTTAACTCTTTAATCAAAAGTCGTGCTTGGTTCTGTAAAAACGCTTTTACATGAACCTCATATTTAGCGGGGAAAGAATAATAAGAAAATAAGGAAGAGAAAAATGGCAACATCTCTTCGTGCATCCGTTTCACTTCAGACTGCAGGTTCCAACAAAGAACCCTTCTTCGTAGGCGCTTCTCCTTCTCGAATCACTTTCACCAATTGTTTCCTGCCACGTCGCCCGCCATCGCGTTCCGCCAGCCTCATCTGCTCCGGCCGCCGTCGAGGGAGCGGGAAACCCGCCGTCACTTCCAAGAAGAGTAACAAGGTGAGAAGTTTTTAGAATTAGGGTTTTCCCCATATTTTGCAAAGATTTTGTACTTGACAAAAAGGGCCAATTGTGAATACTCTTGGTTTCTAATTATCTGGGGAAGATGAATCCATTTTGTGTTTTATATTAATTTCTGCTGGTTTATTCAACTTGGATTGATATTTGTGTAATTGTGATGGTATTATATCTGGATATGTTGTTCCAAAATTGGTTTGCCAAATGTGGTGTTTATGTATTTATTGTGGTGGAGTTCAGATGGTATTAGGTTCAACAATTGGTTGTTTATCTCTGTGTAGAAAAAAGTTGAACAAGAAAATGTGGGAGTAGATGAGGATATAGATGAAGATGCTTTCGAAGCGCTTTTCCTTCAGCTTGAAGAAGATTTGAAGAATGATGAACTATTTGGTAGTGATGATGAAGGAGATGATGATATAAGTGAGGAAGATCTTGCAAAACTTGAGCAGGAATTAGTTGAGGCTCTAGAAGATGTCGATTTATTGGGGAAATTGGACTCTGAAGATACGGAGAATGAAGATGAAGAAGAGGATGACGGTGTTGTGGATGTTGAGAATGGATCTGTAACTGATGATGATGATGAAGAAGAGGAAATGCCAGTAAAGCTTAAGAATTGGCAGCTCAGGAGGCTGGCCAACGCGTTGAAAAAGGGACGTCGCAAGACTTGTGTGAGTATGAATCTATGAGTGCTTCTTGGTATAGTTTTGTATCACATTACTCATTATATGGTGTTGTTTTGTAGATCAAGAATCTAGCTGCTGATCTGTGTTTGGATAGGGCTGTTGTTCTGAAATTACTTCGCGACCCTCCTCCTAATCTTCTAATGTTGAGTGCTACTTTGCCTAATGAACCTGAGACTGCAATCTTAGCTCCTGTGGAGAAACAGGTGGAAATTGTTCCAGAGGAGACGATGAAGAAGCCTGAAGTTAAGGTTGACGCGCCCATTCATGTCATGCATGGTGATTGGTCTGCTCGAAAGAGGTTGAAGAAAGTGCAAATTGAAACTCTTGAGCAAGTCTACAGACGAACGAAGCGCCCAACTGTGAGTACCTAAATGGCTCAAACTTAACCTTATATCACGACAGTTCTCTAATATAATTTATAACTTTCTAGTGGCTCTGTAAATTGATTTCAAGTAGAATTATAATCTGGGGAACATTAATATATATATCAGCACAGTAGCTTTCTGTCATTAACGAGTTCATAGTCTAGGCTCAGATGCCACAAGATTATCTAAATTATTGTTGTGAGAAGGAAAGAAAAATGTAAACTTGGTTGTTTAATTGAAACCTTTAAAAAGTCACAATCAAGCATCTGTGGAGGCAAAACCAAGAGGGTATTGAGATTGTACTATATTCGAACATCTTTCATCGTAAATTGTTTGGTATAGAAATACTTGTTGTTCATAGACTTGTGCTCATGTGCACTAAATTCATATAAACAGTTGGATTCCCTAAACTGCTATTGTGAAATGGATAGAATAGTCGATGGTATCTAATTAGTTTTCTGCACAATTTTTCGCCCTAGCTCAATGACCTTTTCGTTTGCTTTCTTGAAGCATTGCTACTACGCAAGATCTTGTTCAAATCAGTATATGAATGCAATAAATTGTCTCCATCCTATTGTTTTTTCATTCACTCCATCTCTGTATCCAAGTCATTAACCGTACATTGTCTGTGCTACCTCGACTATGCAGAATGCCATGATCAGTAGCATTGTTCATGTGACAAATCTGCCTCGTAAAAGAGTAGTGAAGTGGTTTGAAGACAAAAGATCTGAAGAAGGCGTACCTGAGCTTCGTGTTCCATATCAACGATCTACTCCTGAATCTGCGTTTACCAGCTAGAGCATCCTGGTAATATCCAGCCTCCAATGCAGTGTATGTAAGTCCTTTATTCAGGGTGTAGCTTTGGTGTACTTTGCATTGTTCAAGAAGTCCCCAACGAGGCCCCGTCTAGGCACTACTCTGAGCTCGTCCAGACGATGGGCCTCTATATTGTTCTAGTCAGCCCTTAACGCCTTCTAGAATATTGCTACTTCTTAGAAATGCTTGTAGTATGTAGTCACGTGTATGTCCAATTGAAATAATTCATAAGCAATGCAAGTAATATTATCTTTTCTGAAAAGTGACATCTAATCTAATAAAAATAATAAATGCAACGATCTCACATTGTGATAATTTAGGGTTGCTCTTTATTCATTTGTTAAAACTGGTAAAAGTCTATAAATGAAAAATAAATTATAAAATCCTGACAATATCAATCAAGACAATTAACTAACCTAAGAAATTATGCAAACAAATCAGCCTAAACGTGTGGCTAAAAGCCAAATGACTCGATTGGTGGCTCAAGTATCAAATTCAAAGCCTAATAATAGGGTTAACAATCCCTAACTTATCCAGAAAGGGCATACAACTCCATCAATAAGGGGCATCATTTCGTAATAATGGAAGTATCCTTATCTATAAAATCCTAGTATAATACAGTTTGTAGAAAAAAGGATTAATATATATATATATAAACCTTTTTTTTTCTTCTGATAAGAGTATCCTTCCTATTTTAGGACTTATCTCTAGAGTTCATTCTGGGCTGAATTTTTATAAATGTTCGGATTTGGCTGAATTCTTATAAGTGTCGCATGGTTTGACATTTTTTATGTCATAAAGTTAGATAGAATACGTGTAGAAATGGATGACGCATATGAGAAAATAAAGAGTTATTCTTTAAAATATACTCCGGCCCTTATAACGTATACATTTTACTATTTCTGGCGTCCGCTTAAAAGATATCAATTTCTTTTATTTAGTAAAGAAGACACACAATATGACCCACCACTTCCCTCTAATACAACTACCCACTTTACCTATAATAATAATACTCCTTAATCCAAGTGCAAAAAACAAATAAAGACCTTAGAACTGTTCACGTGCAAAAAACAAACGATTACCTTTCAAGTGGCCGGAGGGATTACAAAGTACACATTCAATTGTTAGATTTTATTTTCTACATATTAATCATATAATAACTAGTGAACCAAAAGATGTTCTTTAATATATTAGTACTCCCTCCGTCCATTCTTAAGAGGGCTATTTGCTTTTTGGTACGTAGATTAAGGAGTATTATTATTTAATGTGTAGTGGATAGTTGTATTAGTAGGAGTGTGGGTCCTAACATTTAATTGTATTAGAGGGGATATGTGGATCCCATGTGTATAAAAAATAAAAGGGGACTCTTTAGGTGAGACAACCAAAATGAAAATATGACCCTCTTAACCTGGAACGGAGGGAGTATATATTAATCTTAAAAAAACATTAAATTGTACTTCTTGTATAATCAATTGATAATTGTGATATAATTTTAAGTGTTAATTACGTTAAAATACACAATCTTTTCATTTGTCTTAATTTAATCATAAAGTATCTTTTTATCAATTAAATACACAATCTTTTTTTTTTTTAATTTAATCATGAACTTTATTTTATTTTATAATAATTAAGTCATGATTTTTTTGAATTATTTTATTATATATATATATATATATATATATATATATATATATATATATGAGTCACTTACTATTGAATACATAAAATAATGCATAATTACTATAAACTACATCAATCAAAGCACTAATATTCATAACTACACCATTATTATTGTGATACCATAAATACCCCTATGTGTTTGCACAATTTATTTTTGCACACTTTAAATTTCGACGGAGGTCCGACGAATTTTTTTTGCACAATTTGTTTGCACAATTTGTTTTTGCACAATTTTTTTGCACATTTTAAGTTCCGATGAAGGTTCGGCAACCGGCGACGGAGGTCAGGCGGCAGTCCGGCGAATTTTTTTGCACAATTTATTTTTGCACATTTTAAGTTCTGGTTGAGGTCCGACAGCCCGCGGCGGAGGTCAGGCGGCGGTCCAACAAATTTTTTTTGCACAATTTTTTTTGTACTATTTCTTTTTTTTTTTAATTTTATTGCACATTTTCATTTTTTACAATTTAATTTTATTGCACTATTTCTTTTTTTTTTTGCATAAACAATCGGCCTTGTAAAATACCAACTTTCTTGATTGAGAGAGAAAGTGTGTGTAAAAGCAGCAGATGCCTTAAATACTATTTTAGGCTTGGGGAAGAGAGAGAAAGTGCGTGTATGTCAGCGTGAGAAAGAGATAGAGGGAAGCTGTATCATATGAAACACAAAGAAAAATGCAAGTTAGAACAAATTTGGCCGTTCATTATAATGTTTAAAAAAATAATTTTATCATCAATTTTCTTAATAAAAAGAATTCATTATATTGGTTTAAAAAATAATTTTATCATCAAATTTTCTTTTCTAAAATTAAACGGAATATACTACCTCTATTCCATCTTAAGATGAGCGGATAATCATTTTGGCCATTCCATAATGATACAATTATAACTTTATTCTATTACTCTCTCCATCTACAAATATAAACCCATTTTATTATTAGTGTGTCCTTTACATTTCCTTTTTATTAGATTGGACTAAAAAAATAATTAATGGGAGTATATATATTTATTGAATAAACACAACACTATTAAAACTATATATTATACATTAAAATATTTTAACTTACACATTAAAAATTCTCCATTTCAGAGGAGCTAACATATTTTTTATATAGAGAATAATGAATATAATAATTTAATTTATAATAGATTGAGAATATAATATTTAATATGCAGTAATTAGTTACTCCCTCCGTCTCTAAAAAGTTGGCACACTTTCCATTTTGGGCTGTCCCACAAAAGTTTGCACATCCCAAAAAAAGCAAAAAGTAAAAAACAATCACCCTTCCCGATACATTTTAATTACAAAAAAACCATCTCTACCTACCATACTTTATCATTTATATATTACATAAAAATATCATTATACCCCTAAAAGTTATCACTTTCTTAATCTCCGTGCCGAAAAGAGGTGTGCAAACTTTTTAGAGATGGAGGGAGTATATAAGTTGTGGATGTGGGGCCATAAAAAAATATTATTTGTCACGTGTGAATCCTTTGTACAAATAAAAAAAAGTCAACTTTTAAGAGAAAAAAAGAAATAGAAAAAAGAGATAGGTCAACTTCAGTGAATATATTCTTTAAACTGAGTTAGACGGAAGGATTATATCTTAAATCTATTACTTCAAATTAAAAGAGGCAGTATTGTATGAGGTTATTTCATGGTTATATCAATTTACACTTTTTTTTTTTAATCGGTTATTATTTTTATTTAAGATGTTACTCCCTCCGTCCAATTTTAAGGTATTTATTTGCTTTTTGCACGTGAATTAAGGATTATTATTATTATTATTATTATTATTATTATTATATATAAAGTGTTGTATTAGAGGGAAGTGATGTGCTATATTATGTACTTTTTTACTAAATAGGAAAAATGGATACCTTTGAAGCAGACACCAAAAATAATAAAATGAATACCTTAGAAGTGGACGAAGATAGTATTATTTTTTTTAAAAAAATATTATTATTTTTGACTCATATTATAAATTATTCTTGAAATAATTTATTTCAATATTATTATTTTTTACTGATTAAATATCACTTACATATTTCTATATTAAATATTACTTCTATTTATATGATTAGAGCAAGTGTTTATCAAATTAAAATCTTTTTAACAATAGAAATATAATGAAGCCTTTCTAGAAATATCAACTCCATATGTAATGCAGAGAGTAAATAATATAGCCCATCTATGGGAAATAAATATCAAGGTAAATAGCATATCCCCCACCCAGCACAGCACGTAGCAAAGGTGGTCCCGATTTCACCGCACCTACTCTAACCCGCATTACCGTCGGATCACATTATGATCTAAAGGATGATATTAGTCCACGGTACTGATTCATCCGCCTTTGATTAATTTACCACGTTATGGCTCAAAACACTGCCACGATCATCAATCCATCGCCATCCGATCAGAATTCATCCAACGGATGCTGTAGCCCAGAGCTCCTCCCTTTCCTTCTATCTCACTCTGCTTTCGGTAACATTTACGTCCCGCCCCTTTTCTCTCTCAGACACCTAAATTATCCCATTCGACATTCTCTCTCTATACCGGATTCTCTTTCTCCCTCTCTCTCATCCACATTCTTCTGTCTTCGGCTTTTTTCTTTATTTTAAGTGGAAATGCAGGATCAAGCCACGAGTTCCGTTGCTGCTAGCTCTCTCCCATCTAGTAGCGAGAGATCTTCGAGCTCTGCTCTTCAAGCTGAAGTCAAAGAAGGTCACTTTCTAATCCTTGTATTTTTGGACTTTTTTTTTTGGATCCTTGGAAGTCGAATTTTGTTGTGATTTTGTTCCAAGAATAGTTTTTTACTGCATTTTTCTGGTGGGTTCAAATCATGCTGTGTGGTTTTCCTGAAGTGGAGTCAAAGAAGGTTACTTTAAACGGTTGTGTTTTATATCCTGAATTTATCTTTATGTTTTTAATTTTGAATTAAAGTTCCCTTTTTTCACACTTTGAGATGATTATTTGTTAATTTATTTAGCTGGCTGTAAATCAAGAATCTATTTTTAATATGATCGTAGCTTATGGAAATATCTCTGCTCTTCATTTAACTTGGGATATCCATGTTTAAAAAAAAAAAAATTGTCATGTAAATTCTGGAGAATGTGAGTTTTCTTCTTCTAGATTCACGGCATTTTAATACTTCTGAAAGATGCTCCATCAGGCTATAGGGAAACTTATAATGAATCGTTGTAATAAATTACATGTTTTGATGTATCTGTCTTGATCTTGGTGAAGGCATGGAGAGTGATGATGAGATAAGGAGAGTGCCGGAAATAGGAGGTGATGCCGCCGGGCCGACGATTTCCGGCCGGCGCAGCCAGACGAATGCGGGGCCGGCGCAGCCGTCTGCCGCCAATTCAAAGAGGAGAGGTAGAAGCCCAGCTGACAAAGAAAACAAGAGGTTAAAACGGTAATTCATTTCATAGGTTTAACCTTATCCTATAATATCCAGCCACGTCATTGTAGGTCCGGTGATATTCTTTGGGTCCCCTGTAAAGTTGCACGATTACATGCATGTGTGATGTGTCTTGGAAAACATGTCATGAATTTGGGCTGTTTTTTGATGGTAGCATTGGAGAATAATTAAGGGTTGGTGGTCTTATGTGAGGGGCACTTTTGTAATTCTGTGTGTTTCTTGTTTTTTGTTGTGTGTGGTATAAGGTTGTTGAGGAATAGAGTTTCAGCACAGCAAGCAAGGGAGAGGAAGAAGGCTTACTTGATTGATTTGGAAGCTAGGCTGAAAGAGGTAGAAGCTAAGAATGCTGAGCTGGAAGAAAGGATTTCCACCTTGCAGAATGAGAATCAAATGCTCAGACAGGTAGAATTCTCCGGGCTGTACTCGATTTTACTACTTATATATACCATCTTGTCTCAAGACAGTCGTAATCTGTGGGTGCTTATTGAACTTGAGCTCATTAGTTCATTCTTGCTGTAGTAGAACTTAGTGCTTTGTGTTTTACGCTGGTAGCTAGCTCCGTTTATCGAAGTATTTCTTGCTCATCAGTGCATTCTTTCTAATTAATGTTATTAGTCCAATACATGATGGGATTTTAGTATTTATGAAAACAATTGAAGTTAGCCATAAAACGTTGGTATAATGTGGATGGATAAACATGCTTTCACCTGCAATTTATTTTACTTGTAATTAGTTCAGCTCAAATGTGATGCAGACATGCAGTGGTTTATGTCCTATTATACCCCTGGGTTTAACCTTTGTTCTTAAGGTCTTAACATATTTAAGGGTATACACATGAAACAGGGTCATAGGAGATTCTCTCATCTTTTAATAATCATCTACATCTGCCTCCATTAACTGCATTTTTTATGGCTATACTAGATGACAAATTAATGGCATTTTCGGGCCCCTTTTTCTTGGAGAGAATGCATGCTAAGAGTTTCTGAGTGAAGTTCTTTGTTTGTGGAACCTAAGCTTGTTGAACATTTAAGCTTTCTTTTTTCTCTGGTTACAGTATTTAGAAGTGGGGAACCTCCATTACATCCTTGTATAAGGGTAGAATTCTATTATCATATTCTTAATTATCTTCATTGTTCATCAATAGAGCTGATGTATGTTATGGTCTCTCAAACTACTTCTAACATTGATAATTTTTCTTCTTTATTAACAAGTTTGTGGGATGAGGCTATTCATAGAATGTGAACATAGGATGTCGATTTTTGTAAATAACAATCCTATCTAAAAACTTAAGCTTTTATAAAGAACTACTCTCATTTATTATGTAATTTATATTGCCGATCAGAATCAGTTTGTTGCCCAACCAGTCTGTTCCATGATTTGCAGATACTGAAGAACACTACAGCAGGATCCCAAGATGGAAGAAAATAACCCAGAATTGTTACAGTTCTGGATTTTTAAACACGAGGCCTAGACAAGAGGCTTCGTTCGAGTATATATCCGATTAATGCCACGATCTTCTTTCTACTGCTTGATGCCACGCAGTGAATATTATAAGGTAAGTTAGGTGGTGATGAGTGGTTGATTAGTTTAAAATGGTGTAAAAAGAAGTTTGGTTTAGGATGGAGATTATTAGATTATGTTTCCATAGAGGTGTTTAATGTTTGAGGCACTTAACCTATTATATCATTCATTATATTTCACACACCCACGTGGGTGTGTGATTGTTACGTGGATGACGTTTCAGCATTAATTTAACTGATATGAGCAAAATAATCCTATTTCTAGAATCAGTGGGCTGGAAATTTTGGATGAATACTGAAATGAGCTGAACATATATGTCCTTTAAACTCATAAAAATTTGGAAGACCATTGAAGTTAGCTATGAAGCCTTGGTATTGTGTGGATGGATAAACAAGCAATCTTCTGCAATTTTCCCATACAACTCGCATAACATAAATTATACATTTTTTTTTGAATCACTTTAAAAACTATATTATCTTCAAGAAGTAAATAATAAGTTAACAAAGTTAGTCTGAGAGTAATAGGTCTATTTATCTTATGATGATAAATAAGTAAATGTTCCTCATTTCTCAATTTTCTTAAGACAGAGGGATTACTATATTTTATATGATTATTATTTTGTACAAAACTAAAAATCTAAAATATAGTCATTTAGGTTCATTCAAATTTCAGTAATGTATATTTAATGAAAGAGTGAGGGTTGATTGTGTCCGTGCACACGCCATGCACCTTTAGAATGTAATATTATGAATAAGGGTATATTATTTTGTTGTAAAGGATATAAGCTTTAATTAATAAGGGTATACCATTTTGTTTTAAAGGATATACACTTTTCATTATATTTTTTATTTTTTTCAGAAAATAAAGGGTATACATCTTTATACTAAGGGTTATACAATTTAATACAAAATTCTAAAAGCACACGGAGCGTGCTTCCGTTCGCCCGGACGCACACAAGTTTTTGCCTTAATGAAAAAGAACAAAAAAAATCTGAAATATAAAACGGTCTAGAAGGAAAATGGTTCGATTCAAGGGAATAGAGAAATTATTATTTTGAGATTTTATTGAATTGAAAGTATTGGATATTTCTTTATTTAGTGTATGTACCAATTAAGATATGTCGAAATCGACAATAGCCAATGATTAAATAATTGGGTAAAGTGGGAGATGAATGTGGCCTTTAATCATGGGAATTTATTTTTGGAAATCAGATAAGAATTTTGAAGTAGCAATGTGTAGATTGAAGTGGTGATTGATGGGATGTTTTGTTTTGTCTTTAATATATGGAATCGACATGAAATTAAATGGGAAATTAACAAGTCAATATCAAGTAAATAAGGTAAATTATTAGAAAAATCCTATTTATGAAAATTTATTAGGTTCTAACATTATCAGTGCTTTTTTAGATAGAGAAGTTTGTAAACTTTTTAATATATAATCATAGTCGTTTTTAACTATGTCACCATGTCACCATGGCCGACTAGACTTTTAATTTTCTACTTGACTTTTAATTTGATTAATTTTTAGTAATTATTTTAATCATTTAAATAATTTTGCCAATCTGCATATTCCCCCCTCCCCATTGTAATTTATCAAAATATTACTCCAATTTGTTCAAACAAATGACTCATAGATGTATATGGATTGTAATCTCATAGATGTATATGGATTGTAATTAGGCTATGCTGATGTAATATTAAACTACTATTCTCTCTAATAAGTTGAGAAAATAATTTTTTCGATGCACAAACTCGTCCCATAAAAAATTTCACTTAAAAAAAAAGTTAAAATAACTAACTTTTCTATGTTTTATTTTTTTAAAAAAACATCATATCTAACACAATTAGCATAATTTATTATTTAGCACAATAATATACCCTTTAAATGACATTTTTCTTAATATACATGCAAAATTAAAGATGAAAAATTTTATGACAAAGAGGAAGTAATATTTAATATATGTAAAGCAACACAAGTAATTGTTGAGATAAATGAAAATTTAATAAAGTATTTAATAAAGCGTGATAAATAATAATTAAGAAAAAGTAAACCGATCGTGAATAGATCGAATACGAGAATCTCTCTGACATAAGAGCATAAGTTAACAAATGACTTGTTAACATTTCATTCCAATAGCAAATCAGGGATGATGATGGCCGTACAAAGAAATCACACACAGATCAGTTCTCATCTCATAAATCCATGATTCTACATAACATTCTAGCAAAATTCTCTAATAATTAAAAAAAAAAAAAAAAAACTGTTCTTTCATCTGTGTATAGTCTGTAGATGTAGTTAGACCATAGTGGAATTTATTCAGGATGTGGTTCTTCCTATTCACAACCTTCTTTCTCTACCAAAATTTTTTTACATGCTTCATAACACATGAAAGATATCCCTGCAGCAGGGACCAACTTCACACAGCTCGGACCGAGCCCTTTGTACAAACCTCCGATCCCTTCTCGTTTGAGGATGCTAGCAAGTGCGTGAAGCACGTTCTTGTACACGTGCCTCCCGCTCACAGCTCCAACCTGCATGTGCTTACGAGCCACCTCCAGAGGGAACGTAGCTGTACTAGAAATGGCACCAGCTAATGATCCTATCAGGAGAGTTTCGATATTTCCTATCTTCTCTTGTTTGAATATTTTCCTGTAGGCTTTTCGTAAAGTGTCGTATGCACAATAGTTGGTGGCAGCGTATGGGATGACTCCAATGAGACTTGGAGCTAAGCCTCTGTAGAGTTCTCCCGGCCCTCCATCTTGTAGTATTTTCACAAATGCGTCGAGCAATCCGTCATAAACTCCTATCTGTTTTTTAAAATCGACCAATGAGCATAAATTGTCGGGAAATTAGGTAGACTTCCGGATATGCAATGTAGCAAGCTACCTGTATGGTGAGTCGAGTCTTCACTAACTCGAGAGGGTATGTCGCCAATGTCGAGCTGACTCCAGCAGATGCTCCCGCGATTAAAGATGGAGGAATAGGCAATTTGGCCTGTTCACCAGGTTTAGATGACAAATTTTTGTTGACAGTATCATAAACAAACAACTGCAAAGAAACAGAAAAGTTTTGAGTAACTCAGCATAAATGTTATCCTACATATCACCGCGAGAAATTGGAGAAAAACAATAAAAAGACAGTTAGTTTATGATGCTCAATCATCAGCAGGAAGTTTAGTGTGAAACCTTAAAGAGGTGGAATTAATCTCATTGGTAGAGTATGATCAAAAAGTTTGCTAACAGATTGATAAACCTATTTATAGTCTTACAAGTCTAATATAATATTCTTCCCTGTAATTTAAAACAACGATCTATAGACCACAACAGTAATTCCACTTCACGCATGGTGTATTGATAGTAACCTTACAGATCATATAGAGAATATATCAGCAAGTAATCCCTAATGAATTCCAAGGCGTTCCTATTCGTTAATTCCTGTTTAATTCTAAGTTCCACTCGCTTAGGAAAAGATCTGATGTGAACTGGGAACAAATGATTGCCTGGACTCTTCTCCAATTTAGCATTTCAAACATTTGAAACAAGTTCAAAAAATCAAAGCAGCACACTAAAGGATTACATTAACACATTAACAATTCGAAGACAATCATGTGATGGAAAAGATTCAAGTTCAAATGAAGTGCTATAAGACAAGGAAAGACCCGAGCACATCTCAACAATAAACCTAACCTGATGTTGGCTGCTATTATACATCCAGCAGGAGATGCAGAAGAGGAGCCTTAAGAAGGAATAAGAAATACATAACTGAGATTATAATTCACATGACAATTGGCAATCAACAGACCATCTCAAAATCAAAACACAAACAAAAACAAAACAATGAAAATATCTGAAATCTGGAGGTTGTTGGGCATCACCCAGCCCACTTCCTAACACCTTCCTTGATAAGTTGACAGATTCAGGTAAGTATAAATTTATAATGGTAAAAATTAAGATTATAACATTATGTTTCACAAATGAATATATTTGTTTACACAACTTCACCCTCCTCTTCACTCTTACTGTGGCCTTATTGCATATATCATAAATTCAAAACATAAAGTTAACACCCTAAAATTCATGATAAAACTCCATAGGAGAAACATCTTCAAGTTATCATTTAACAGCCATTATGAGTCTCAACTCTCAAGCTATGTTCTGTAATAGCAGAACTAAAACAGATAGATGATAATTATGAAAATAAAAAAGGATAAAATTCAACCAATTTCTATGAACTTCATCTTACCTCTATGGCTTTGCTTGGTGTGACACGAATCACATTAACAAAATTCCCCCTAAACAGTCCTTTCCATCCATCAGTTTTCATGATACTATGGAAAACCTCAGTAGTTGAATGCCCACTGCTCCCCACCATCAAATGAGTCCTAATTGTCTCCAATGGAGCAACCGCAGTTCTAGAAATGGCCCCTGCAATCCCACCGCTAATCAGCCTTCTTAATGACGGATTAGAGACCTTAATCTTCAGCTTAAGCCCACTTTTATTCTTCTTATCAATCAAACCCTTATCCCCCTCTGCAATACCAAAAATCTTAAACCCTTCAGGCAATGAAACATACTTCACCAGCAAATCCGAATAAGGTAATTTCAGGCCGCCATTTTCGTTGTTACCAACTTGCAGAGAAGCAAACAAGCCACCACCCGGATAAATATTGCAATCTTGGTGGCTCCATTGAAGGCCCATGAGAGAATTGGATGAAATTACATCACTCTTAGAGGTCAAAGAATTCATTCCTACTTTGCTACCCATAGTTCAAGATTTCGATAAACCCCAAAGAGAACCTCTGTTCAAGGTCACTCTCTTTCTCTCTCAGCAGAATCCAAACAAGGCTAAATTTACAGAACTCTTCATGGTTCCACGCAACTAGATGAAAGTAAAGGAGCAAAAGATTCGATTTTGGGGTAAATGGGAGGGCAGAAACTCCATTCTTGACAAGTGGGGTGGGTGGGAGAATATCAGCTGAATGATGGTATAGTTCTCTTCCAAAAGATTAAAAGCAAGTTGGGCTATGAGGAATAAATATAATTAATTTTCAGAGTAAAGTTACAACAATAATGATATTTTCTCTTGTTATTAAACAAGAAGCCATGATTGAAGAATCAAAGAACGAGGGGCTGAGGTTTATGGAGGCGGAGAAAACAAGAAAAGTGTTTCTTTCGTTTGCGGAGAGGAAATGAAAGGTGGGACTCTGTTTTGTACCTTCTTCACAATCAGCAGTTACGAGGCAAAATATTTATACGTGTACATATAATATGGGCTGCGCAATATCAAGCACGCACTTATATTTGAATTATATATTATATATGACCTGCGCTGTGATGCAGCCACTTATATTTTAATTTATATAATTTGGAAATAATAAAATAGTTTAAATTTAAATTACTGTATTTAATAAGAGTGTTTTGGATATGTTTAATGTTGGGTAGATACTGTCCAAACACTGCGCCTACTTTTAATAAAATACTCACGCAAAACTTTACATTAATTTTTTTTAATTTATACTAATATTTTGATATGTAATAAATGTAATATTAAAATATAAAATAAAATAGTATACTTTATTATTAGGGGTTTTTACTGTCTCCACTCTAAAAGATGGGTGGAGGAGGGGTGATTGATAAGAGGGCAAATGTTTTGGGGGCAATATAATATTTTAGGGTGTATATTGGGTGCATTCGGTGCAAGGGTGTACCTATATGTGTATACCTTTTTATTTTATTTTGTATATATATTATTCTAGTTTGTATACGTGTTTTGTAATAATTGTATGCTTTTTCACATTAATTTTTCATTAAAAAATTAACATTCATATGTGTATAACATTTTATTGAATATTATATACAATTTTTCATTAAAAAAATTAACAATTAAATTGTATACATTTATACTCTTAATTGTATATGTTTTTGTTTATATTTGTATGTAGGTGCACCCTATCTTTAGGTGCACCCGGGTGCACACTATAAATTGCCAATATTTTAATATTCTCTCCATCGATTTAAAAAATCTTTTTTTATTTTTTCATGTAAATTAAAAAATATTATCATTTAATATATATATATATATATATATATATATATATATATATTTAGCGGGTAGTTATATTATTAGCTATGTGGACTCTATATTTTAATTGTATTAGTAAGGGTGTATGGGTCCCATACGTCTAAAAAGGGCAGTGGTGGATCTAGAAATTTTTTTGGGGTACGACATGTAGTTATAAAAATATTACTCCTTTCGTCTCCATAACATAAATAATACAGTATATTTGTGTGTGGATATTAAGAAAAACTAAATTTTATGTTTAAAGAAGTGTAAATTAGTTGATGGATGTGCGTAAAAAGTAAATATTTAGATAATTTAATGAAAAATATGGGGATAAAAACTAATTTTATCCCACAACTTCGCCCATGGTCTCTTTTAGTCCCAGAAAAGTTAATATTGCTAAAATAGTCCCGTAACTCTATGAATTTGAGCCGAAATGTTCCTTTTTGCTAAAAAAGACAGAATTTGCTATATCCAAGCCAAGTTTTAACAACACCCTTTCAACAACGCACCTTTCACAGCACAGCCTCTATACTTCAATTTTCCTTTCAAATTCCATTATATTTTCACGCTTCAAAATGGTATCAAAGTCCTAGGTTTATTTATTTAGTAATGAAAAAATTGTTATAAACTTATATCACTTAATGAGAGAAGAGTTTCAAAAATTTATGGATCCGAACGAAAGTTCGACATCCAAGAATGATAGGACTATTAGCCCTGTTCAAAACTGGAGCAACAATGCCTTCTGGCCCGTTGAATATGACGAGACATGCAGCTCTATATAATAATACTATAATGTGTTGTATAGACAATGCACAGAGAAAGAATATGAGGATGCCAACCGATATTGGGAAGGTGTAAACCAAAGGAGGGAGTTGGCAAATATTCGTGCCAACCATACCAAGGAAGAGCATCTGGAGGAACTACGCCAGATGCAGATAAGATACTCCAAGGAAGTATAAAAAAATATCATGGAAATTTGAAATTTCACCGAGATCCATGGATGTGTCCCCAAACACAAACAATGGAGGAGACGATCCAACCAGGGTCCAAGAGAGATCTGCAAGTCTTACCACTTTTCACATTGAACGGAATGACAGAGTGAAAAGAGATCGAGACAGATAACTCTAAGATGAACCAAGATCTTAGAGAATTACAAAAGACGGTAAAATTCTTTGGAGGATATTGCCAAAATATGTCCAAAATGGTCTTTGAGAT
This sequence comes from Pogostemon cablin, assembly GCA_023678885.1. NCBI lineage: Eukaryota > Viridiplantae > Streptophyta > Magnoliopsida > Lamiales > Lamiaceae > Pogostemon > Pogostemon cablin. The sequence goes on from CM042955.1 coordinate 19,977,291, forward strand.
CAACCTCAAGATGGATAAGGTGGAAGCGTAGCAAAGCAAACAACTCGACTACATCAAGAAACTGATAATTGCAAGTAGAGTCCCTTGAAACTAAGGTTGCGGGGAGAAGGCTAGGCGGAAGGTTGCCACCAACCTTCGGAATAGAGCCCTTTTTATACCAAAAGGAGAAGACGACAGAGGTCACAAGGTCAAAGTCCGAAAGCGAGACGATGATTTCTATCCTTCGAAGAGAATCCACATCCCTTGATGGAAAGAGCAAATCTTGAAGATCTACAAGATCTATATGAGTCCTTCCAAGGACTATCAATTGTAGATCTAAAAATGAATGTGGGAGAAACATAAAACTCTCAACAGCAGTCTCAGGCTCCTCAATAGGATCGGAGCCAAAATGAAGGAACTTCTGGAATACATGGAGTCCATGAAGCTAGACAAGAAGAGACATCCTATAACCAAGGAAATTTCAAGATAGAAGCAATAGGATTGTCAACAGGAGCAAGCCGAGTTCGAGGATCTAATCTACACAACACCCCATATGGTCGGTCTCATCTTGAACCGATAAATCCATACAGGTTAATCCTAAATCTTGATACTCTCAACTTCAAAAATAGAGAAACCTTGATCGACGAGTGGACAAATACAATGAAGATTGCAGGAGGTGCACTAGAGCAGGATAAAGAAGGGTTTATAAGATTCCTAACTATGAGCCTAGAAGGATCAGTAAAATGTGTCTGGGAGTTACTCTCAGACGAAATCAAGAAAGAGGCCATGAAAGATGAAGACCTAGGCTATTGTTGATCATATGGCCAAGATCTTTAAGATCCACTTCATCAAAATTGGTTACTTCGAAGGGATGAAGGAAGAAAAGAAGAAGAAGTATAGGAATGCCCTATACAGCCTAGAGCTACTAGACATCTGTCACGTAGATGAATACATCAAGCTCTTAACAGAGTATAGATGGAAATCAAAGATCAAAGAAGATGAAGTATTCCACCTATTCTTTGCCAAGATTCCAAACCCATGGAGGAAAATACTGATCAAAGAGTATGTACCATGCGAGCTGGATTCAATAGCAAGGAGAATGTCTTTCCTCTAAGCCAAGATTGCAGAGTGGTGTCATCAAGCATCACTACACAAGAATTACAAGAGATTAAGAGGAATCAACAAAATGGTATCCCTATGTTGCGAGAATAACGATCTTCTAACTATCATTGGAAGAAGCCCAAGGAAGTATAGAAGGATGAAGACAAATCATCCTTACACACAAAGGAGTGGGGGATGGAGGTCCAGAAAATCAAGATCCTTTTGGTCTAAACAAAAGGCCCGAAGCTATAAATCAGGGCAGAGATCTGGACTATCAAGATGGAGTTCAAGAAATCAAGCCTCATCCTCAGAATCAAACCAGAGGAGTACAGGAAGAACTCCCATAAGAAAGACATTCCGAAGGGCGCGCACATGAGTCAATGAAAGATTCAAGGATTGTAACTGCTACACGTGTGGAACAAGAGGGCATATCTCACCAGATTGCCCAAAAAATAGAAAAGAGGAGTACAACAGTTTGAAACAACTCCAGAAATAGAGGAAGTTGTTTACTTCCAAGATCTAGTACAGGTATATCAATTCAAAGATATACCCTCAGACAAAAACATCTACGAAGAAGAATACCTCAGTCTAGACGAATCTTCTGAAGATGAGTCAGAGTAGAGAAGAAGACTTCAGACAGGAGATACAAGAGGACATGTCGAGGTTCTTTTACCAGACATTCATTTCTCATAAGACCCTTATGAGAATCATAAAGGAGAATCCAAGACTTAATCTATGCGATGGATTTACCGTGGGATGAATAGAACGGTTTCTCAGCTTCAAGAAGAGAAAGCATAACATCATATATAAGGTGACCGAAGCGGAAATTGTCATCCCAATAGAGCTCACGAGTAATGTGATGAAAATGCAACTAGTTCCTGTTGATGAAATCAAGAGGGAGCGATGGACGTTTTCTCAACACACAAAATTAATCCTCAAGTATAAGGATATCAATTATAGTTTCGATAGGTGACCAAATGATTATCATACCCAAGAGACGAATTATTATCAGTTTGATTATGTTCTAATTTACTAAGGTTATATTTGGCAAATTGGTTTTAAATTGGTACGAAATTAAATAGCAATTGACTTAAATAGCAAATTAAATAAATAAACAAGTAATAGAAAATACGATTGTGATCAACTAATAAATTAAGTAGTTCTTCGGGCATCCAGTTTTACTTATTAATTTCCTTTCCATACATTATTGTCCAATTCTGTCTTGTGGTTTTATGAACGCATCACTAAACCATGCAAGTTCACCCTATAGACACAAGTAAACATGTATATGACACGTGTGAATATCCTTGGAGCAAGAGATATACTTCACCCCCTTTTTAGGTACTATCAGTATCAATTATTTTAGCCCGCACCACCAGGCGAAAGTGACGGGTAGGCCTAGTGGATCGCCAGCTTGGGAAGGCAAGAATCATGATAGTGGTCATGGTACCCTCAGAGATCCCGGCTTAGGCCTACCAGTCGAGGCGATGAGAGTGTAAAAACTACACTTTTCATTTTCAACTTCTGAATTGAAAGATTTGGTTTTGATGGAACGAGCAAAGCTGCTCTTTCCATCAAAACTTGACACTACCCTTATTCTGACTCTTTGCATGACAAATGGCAGCCTGAGGCAGGAGCTGCTGTTCCAAAATTTGGAGCGTGGGACGAGATGGATCCCCAATCAGCAGAAAACTTCACGCACATTTTCAACAAAGTGCGTGAGGAGAGGAATACCGGATCAGGAAATGTGTCCGGTACGCCTAAGCATCCATCCTACACAACGAATGACCATCGAAGCAACCAACCTAAGGTTTATCATGCATCATTATTAATCCATTTCATCATATATCACTCATATACGGGCTAATGTTCATTGTTTTTGTCGTACAAACACAGAAACGCTGCTGCTGGTTGTTTTAGAAGACGACGAGCGGTAGCGTTGGAGGTCTGAAGGGCTGTTTCTGATGCAAAGATGGTAGGGTTTCGATGGTGGATGGATGATGAATGATGTGTGTCTCACTTTTCTCCTGCGAAAGCTCTTATTTTATACTGGTGGAACCTCCTTACCTGCTTAGGATGGGCTTTTTCTTGAAGCACATGTCAAATTTGGTAAAAGACATCCAGAATTACCATAAATAGAAGCAGCGAGAATCCGTTCAACCAAGCCTGGATTGGTCGAGAAAGGCCTCCAACTCGAGCAATGGTCGAGCAAGCTCTCTGTAAATTTTTGCACATTTTGTTCGACTTCACTCATCTGCTTGACCAAGATGATTCTGGTCGAGCAACCTCTCAAAGTCGAGCAAGCTCTCTGGATGAATCTGCGTATTCTGCTCGATTTGGCCACCTTGTTCGACCAAAGTGATAATTGTCGAACAAGGTCTTGAGGTCGAACAGCCTTCGAAAATCACTCCAAAAATCATATCTTCTAATTCCGAGCCCTTTCTAGCTATTTTCCTGTACAAATATGCTCAAAAAGCCCTTGTACCATCTGATTTGTGACTTTTCCATAAACGTACCAATTCGTCTCACTAAAAGACTCAATCGTACTCAATTTTTACGCAAATCAGAGCCCAAAAATATGTGAATTTATACTCTCATCAAACCCCCAAACTTACATGTTGCTCGTCCCGAAGCAACGATAATCAAAACAAATCAGAGAGTGTAATTACGAGATCAAGCACAACTTATTCTAACACATGTAATTATATCAATTTAAGTCATGCAATCCATCATACCTTTCATTCAAATAAAAACGTCAATCAATCTCAATACTTTTAAGAGTGCTAAGTCATCTAACTCACTGATAAGTGTTCACTCACTCTCTCAAGTGTAAAAGATGTACACTTTATGGTTAGTATCAACACTTAATTTTAATTCATATACTCGCGTAACCATAAGCTTGACAAGGGTCTCAAAAATCCATCTATAACTACTTCAATACTAGGATCACAAAGGACTTGCAATTAGGTTATAATGTTGGCTCTTTGGTAAAGGTAGGAGAATATAGATAAGTAACTAAATTACTAGCAAAGAAGTACCTTGGAGATTCACTCTTCAACAGCTTCCTTCTTCTCTGCTTCATCTTTCTTATGATCACTTCAATACATACTTCCTCCATCTTTACTTGTATCAATTTTTTTTTCGTAGTAGAATACCAATTCAGGTGTTCTTCAAGAATAATGGTACCAGTTTCGGGCACTACCCTTCCTAGCATCAGGGATATCAATGTTAGGCACTATCCCTTGTAAGATTTAACCTCTTGTTCTTCGATTCTTATTTCACCAATCCCGTCCATCCCTTTCCTCTTTAAACTTCATATAGCATTCATTTACCTTCACTTTTACTAGTAATAGGTGTTCAAGGCTCAAGAAGGTAAATGACTATTTATCAACGGCTTGCCAAAGAAAAAGTTTAAAGTCTCAAAAGGGCTTCCAATGATAATTATATAAAAGGGTAGGATAAATTTGGCTAAGTAACTCACTTGACAACAATGACCTAAGATCATTTCCTAGCATCTATCAATTATCAATTTCAAACAAGACTCCAAGTCAAGTTCTAGAATACGAGTATACAAACGACTCTCAAGAATAAACTATCATGCGTATAACATGATCAAAATGCTCAAATCCTCACATGGGTCATAGAATCCTAAGCACTCTTCAAAGCATGCAATCAATATCAATTTCCTATGAACTACAAGTAAAATAGAACATGCTTGTAATCAACAAATCAACATGTATCAAAATAAGAGAACATGCATAACATGAATAATCCTCATCACTAAACAATCCCAAGCACACAACTTCCAACAATCAGTCAATCATCATCACTATCAAATACAAGCCACTCACACATAAATCACAAACTACACCCACAGCAATCAAGTCTCCACCTGTAAAGTGTAAAAGAGAATGGGGATGAGAAGAATCAGAAAAGATAAAAGACCTGGTAGCTCTACTCCTCCGGAGCATCACCATCATCCTCCTCATCGTCATCATCACTCCTTTCCGCTCGCCACTGATCAATTACTCTATGGAGATCACTGATATTTCGAGCCATCAAGCGCTCACGGTCTTGCATCTGCCTCAATCGATCATCCATCGCATCATAGCGTGCATTGAGTGCGGCGTAGTTAGTATTCACAAGCGCCAGGTGCCTGTTTGTTTTTTGCTGGTTCACATTGAGTGTGGCGAAGTGCTCGTGCATCAATAGGAATTACTCTTAAGTATTTATTGAGAGGGAAATATTTGTTGAGAAACTTATTTGCTAAGTCCTCCCAAGTAGCACAACAGCCCGCGGGTAAGTTTTTATACCACTCCTTGGCTTTTCCTGTCAGTGACAATGGAAAAAGCCTCATCCTAACTGCATCTTCAGGAACTCCTCGCTGATTTTATGTCCTAGCATACTCATCAAAGAGCTGGAAATGTTCAGAGGGATTTTTTAGTGGTCTCCCACTGAACTGCTGTCTCTCCACCATCCGGATTAGTACGAATGACAACTCAAAATTCTCTGCAGTGATTGCAGGTCCATATAATCCAGCGTTAGTGGTATGCTTCAACTTGTACTGGTCCCGCATGGAAGTCTGGGACTGATCGTCAGCCATCTTAGCTAATTTTACCTGTGCTCACGCAGCTGATTAGAATAGTTTGAATTTAAATAAAAATAAAAATAACAATAAAAATAAAAATAAATTAAAAATTTAACGTCCTAAATTAAAATAAATCACAAAAGAATTAAATAGCAAAGCCTAGGGAATTATCCGCGGCAACGACGCCATTTGCTTGTTCACCTTTTTGCGTGTCCCCAAGTGTAGGGAATCAATTGTAGCTCAGCATGTGACCAAGTAAAAATATCGAACCCAAAGGATAATTCTAGGCTTACTATCTAATCTATATATGACAATTCTAATTTAAGACAAATCTGGTTATTTTAGGAAAATTAATTAACTAAATATACAGAAAATAGTTACTAAAAATAATAAAATAACAACTAAATTAATTATGAAAGTGTTCAAGAGAGAAGATAGATAGCATTAGGAAATCCAGTTAAATTTGTCAAATTAAATCACTAGACGATTCGGTTAGAATTCCTGCAGATATTATGAAAGCAATCACTTAATTATGTTAAATCTCTTCGGTGAAGTAAACTTAACACATAAACCTAGTTTAAACCCTCAGATGCAGAAGAATAATTCATACTCCATTTCTAGGTACTTCATGCAAAATTCCTAATAGGCTAGAGCACTAGATTTCCCTTTATAGGTACTTAAGAATTAATCCTCAATTCCCACCTAACAATCTAAGATATCAAATCCTATAGAATGGTAATTAATAGATATATTAAGTGTCCAATGTTAATTATTCTAATGAATAAAGGTTATATGGTTAGATCCTCTTTACCCAAAATAGGTTGACAAATATAATTCTTATATAACATAAATAACAAGCATAAATATGCATAAGACAATGACTTATACATGCATGAGGACAGATCATATAAGACAAAAATATAAGTCAAAATTCAAAGCATTAATAATGGAATAAGTATACTGCAGGTATCCAACATATTCTAGATCATCAATTCAAACAAATTCAACCTTCAATACCTAGCACTATCCAAGAAGTACTAGCCCATGGTGTTACAGGCAACACACAAGGTTAGGTATGAAAGCATAGCCATAGGTCTATAATTCAAAAGTTTAGAAGAAAGAATAAGAAAAACCCTAGATGTGGCGTGATTCTCCGTTCTTTCCTCCATGATTCTGAATCTTCTTGTTCTCCTTCTCAAGTAAGCAACACTGATGAACTCCCCGTGATGGGTGAATGGGATGGTGCGGTGAGGGTATGAAAAAGTACGTATGGATGTGGAGAGTTATGGAGAGTTAGGGTTTGGAACACCCCAAGGGGTCCTTTTATAGTTGAAGGCAGGAAAATTTTGAATTCTCTCTCAAAAGTGGGCTTTTTCACGTCAAAAACACAAACAGGCCAAAAAACACTCTTCAGACATGCTGGGGCTTAGCACTAGTCATGCCAGGCATGGCACGAGTTGTGCCACCCACTAGTGCCGCAGTTCCTTATGGGTCGTGCCACCCGTCAGCAGTCTACGCGACCTCATGGTTTTGCTCATAACATCTTCATCTGATCTCCGATTAAGGTGATTTTTACGCTCACATGATCTTCTCTTTGTTGGCTTTCCAAATATATAAAGAACTCCTGAAAATTCATCTATTTGAGTGTGGCACAAGTCATGATAAGTAGTGGCACAAGTAGTGCTCCTTCGGGGCGTGCTGGGCGGTCTCGGCGCTCGTCCGAGATGTGCTGGGCGGTCGTGCTGATCTTGGCTAACACGAGAGCTTTATGTGGCCGGCACAATCCGGCCAAGGCTAGCACGAGTCGTGCAGGGTCGGCACAGCTTGCAAGACTTTACCGTTTTGATCATAACTCTCTCGTTTGAGCTCCAATTGAGGTGTTTCTTGGGCCTAAATGACCTTCTCTTCTGTAGCTTTCAAACCATATATCACATGATCAATTTGTACTTGTACACAAATATAGAATTATGCAAATTGGACATGCATTTTTTAGCATTCTTTCACGATTTCACTCTTCATTCCAACTTTGCACTTTAATCTGTTTCCACCTAAAAATACGAAATAACACCTCAAATGCACCAATATCTTAAATATATGAATATTAATCATTTAGTGCTAAAATACGAACATAAATTTCATAAAATGGTGCTAAATCAGACCCTAAAACATGCAAATTTTCACACTAAATAATAATTATAAATTGCGTCTCTACAAAAGATGCATGGAAAATTTTACAAGAATATTGTGAGGGTTTTGAGAGTGTTCGAAAGTCTAAAATGAGATATCTCATAACCATGTTTGAAAATCTTCGCATGGATGAAGATGAATCAATATCTTCATACAATGAAAAGATTTTCGATATTGCAAATGAGGCTCAAATTTTGGGAGATCCGATTAGCAATGAATGACTTGTCAGTAAAGTCTTGCGATCACTTTCAGAGATATTTTATATTAAGGTCTCTGCTATTAAAGAAGCTAGAGATACTGCAACTCTCCCTCTAGGAGAATTGATGAGTATCTTTAATACCTATGAACTCAACTTTGGGCATAAACATGTTCAGCTTAATTCTCCATACACGTTTCATACAGGTAAGAATCTTGCTCTACAGACTGAACCTTACACACCTGTGAAAGAAGAAAGTTTCATAGAAGGAGAAGTCGATGAGATAGAGTTGTTGGATGAAAGATGCGAATGTTGTGTTGCTGACGAAAAAGTTTAACAAAATCATCAAGAAGATGAATAAATAAAATCGCAGCAGCGTAAAATCGCGCATCCAAATTAACAACTCTCCTCAAGTGTCTTCAGTACCTCCTGCACCACATCAGACGAAGAGGTATACACCGATGAGAGGTCTGCAGAAGTCACAATCTTACCCTGGTTGTTCAAGAAGGACAAGCTGGTATCCTCCAAGTAGTCAAATTGAAATGAATGACATGGATTCAATTCAATGTAGAGCTTGTCATGGATTTAGGCATTTTGCAAAAGAATGCGCAAATACTATTAGGAGAAGGAAGATGAATCTGAATACCACCTGGAGTGATGATGATGGATTCGAACCTGAGAATTTTGATTAGATCGTACTTTTTTCCACCATCGATGAGAGTATCAGTTCTGATAAAGATAGTAGCGATGTCGTAACATCTGTCACGACATCAGACAGGTATTTTTATAAAAAATTTAATCATATGAACTGTTTTAACTCATTTGTTATTTCTGAGACATAAAATACATTTGAGGTGAATGATGAAGCCCTGCAAGTTATCCATGAACTCAAAGTTCTATACGATGAACTTCTTGGAAAATGGAAGGATCAATGCAAAATCATTGATTCAATTTCAAAGGAGAATGATGAACTTAAAGTGGTGACCACTCGTCTGGAAGTTTCACTTACTAAGAAGGACATGGAATTGAGCATTGTGAAAAAGAAGCTTGTATAAGCTACTCAAACCTTTGACAGATTGAATAAAGGTAAGTATACTCTAACTGAAGCGTTATCTTTTGGTCAAACTAGTAAGGCAGGTTTAGGTTACAGTTCTGAAAAAGTATTTCCTAACTTATATGTTGATGGGAGTAAACCTGTGAATTTTGTCAAACCTGATATGTTATCTGATATTCAAAAGAAAGATACTACTCCAAAAAGAAAAGAGTTAGAAAAAGTCATTACGTCTATCATTACTGCTTTGTTAGAGGTCATATCCATCATTTTTGCTATAAAATGAAAGAAGATATGCAATATGATAAAATGTCATCTCCAGTGTCTTCACATTCTGCTCCACACCCTAAGGCTAAACTCAAATGGATTCGTAAATCTGATGTTACATGCAATGTCGTTTATACTTCCTTGAGTAGTAGCATTGCAGGATCTTGGTACTTCGATAGTGGGTGTTCTCGCCACATGACAGGTATTAAAGAAAATTTGATTGATTTCGAAGAATTTGATGGAGGTAAGGTTACCTATGGAGGCGGAGAAAAAGGTAAAATCACTGGAAAAGATATTTTGAATCTTGAAGGTTTTTTAAAATTGCATAATGTCTTTCTAGTTGAAGGTTTACGTGCAAATTTGATTTGTATTAGTCAACTGTGTGATGATAATTTGCGTGTCCAGTTTAATAAAGATTCATGTGAAGTTTTTGATGATTCTAATTCTTGTGTCATGACAGGTAAGAGATCTATCGATAACTGTTATTTGGTTGAAACCAAATTTATCACATACAATGTGCATGTTGATGACACTTTTTATGGCATCAAAAATTTGGTCATGTTAATTTAAAAAATATTTTGAAACTTGCAAAGTTTGATATTGTTCGTGGTCTACCTTCTTTGAGTCAAAATAATAATGTGGTGTGTGGTACATGTCAAAAGGGAAAATAAACTCGAGTATCACATAAAATGTCTCAACATTCTGGAACATCAAAGTGTTTTGAACTTGTCTTTATGGAACTTATGAAACCTATTGCAGTTGAAAGTCTTGTTAGGAAAAGGTCAAGTGGTGAATGTGTCTTCCTTGGAAATAATTTGGTGTCATGGCATAGTAGAAACTGAATTGTGTTTCTTTATCCACTGCAGAAGCTGAATATGTAGCCACTGGAAGCTGTTGTACTCAACTCCTCTGGCTAAAGCAAATGATTGCAGACTATGAGTACGCATCTGACACTTCTACTATTTTATGTGATAATACAAGTGCGATAGATATCTAAAAAACTCAATACAACATAGTCGTACAAAGCACATAAGTATTAGACACATTTTATTCGGGATTTAGTTGAGAAAAATATAATTAGATTACATTCACACTGAGCACCAACTTGCAGATATATTTACTAAGGTATTAGATTTTCAGAGGCTTTTAAATCTTCAAAAATCTCTTGCCCTTTGTAAAATTTGAGTCTCTTCAATCTCGATATTTTTTTTTCCTTTTTCTGTGTTTTTTAAAAAATTTATATCTTTGGTTCTTATCAGTTGTTAATCTTGATAAAATTATCTTTTAAATTTATATTTTCTTGCGTTGATTACCCAACCCTAAAAGAAATCGATGTATTAGAAATAAAATACAAAGTCGAAAAGGTGATTGCTAATTAATAAGGAAAGGAATTGGTGTATAAATTAGTAACCAAGTGCACGGCGGTGGCTACGACGATGCATTCTTTTCAAAAGGTGATGAGAGAGTACACCTATATTCGTTTATCACTGAGTAACTAGGGGCATGGCGGTTGCTACGACAATACTTTCTTTTCAAAAGTTGATGAATTGGATATTTTAAAAATTCCAAAAAAAAAAATCGGATAAAATAAAATTTGGGTGTCATCGTTGAAATTTAAAAATTTTAAGATAATTTAGTCATGGTTTATATATATTCTGTGATTTAATTATTCTTCTCTTCCTTTAAAATAAAAATCTATGTGGTGGTTTAAGAATCAAGTGCTTTGATACTTATACTAATTTTTAGAATATTATTGATATTGTTAAGATATTTTTGGTATTTATCCACTTGAATTAATATATTTAAATAGATATAGAGTTTTTTTCTTCACTTTTCATGTGAGCATACGCCGTTCCAAAACCTTTTTTTTTCCATTCCATTCCTCCATTATAACAACGATTCGGCTCCATTGCTTAGTCTGTCATTTTATCTTTTTAATTTGGAATGTTCTGACATCTCAAATTTTTCATCTCTCTAATTTAGAATGTCCCGACATCTCAATATTTTTATCATCTTTGATTTGGAATGTCTTTGACATCCAAATGTTTCATCCAAACTCTCAATATAAGCTTTTATCTATTGAGTAGTTTGAGGTTTCGCCATCTTTGCTGAAAATAGATCATTTATACCATATTAATCTTCTTCAGACATGTGTTGTTTCTTCGCCAACAACTTCTACGAGTTTGTTACGTAAGAATCATGGGGGAGATGGTGTTGTTTATGTCTGATCCTAGTAAAAAAAACATGGAGATGAATTTTAATGTTGATAGAGATGCCAAGTGGTTCTGATGTTGACAAAAATATTGTGGACATGTGGTTTTGATCGTTTTGATGTTAAGACTGATGCTGAGAACATATCTGATGTTCATTAATATCCCGTTAAGTGTGTGAATTTTTGTTTTGATTTTAGTTACGTAATTTTATTATGGGGGAGAATGTGTTTTGTGTTGTGAAAAGTTTATCTTCATGAATTTTAATTCTTTTTTAGGAAATGCAAAATGGGGGAGATTGTTGAAAATTTATTTATTCAAATTTTCTATTGTTAATTGTTTTGCTTTTTTCTAATTTTTAGTTAATTTATTTAACGTGAATTATCTTGTTGGATTGAGTTAGTTCCTATTTATTAGGAAAGAAAAAGTTTTTTGGTTTTTTTTTCCTGCAGGAGAGAAGAACGTGGAATACAGGTGTTAAGAACATGGGAAGCAGCATCGTGGACATCAAGGAAAAAGTGAAGAACGTGGATAAAAGAGTTGGACTTGATCTCCAAGAAATGCAGAACGTGGGATAAACCTGCTTTGCAGAGCAAGAATTTTTTACTTATATAAAAGGATCATTGTCTTCTCACTTTTGAGAGACAGATGAAGAATACCGAGATTTAGAGATTACACATTGAGAGTTTTATTTTTTTATATTCTTTGTGTTGGATATCATTCTTGATATTCCTTCTGTGAATCCTATGTCTAAGGATTTAGAATATGATTTCTTTTCGTATTTGATTTTCGTGGTTTGTTTTTGTAATCGTCTTAAGGTTTTAATAAGAAAGTTTTTCGCCGGTGAAGACATCACAAGTCTACGACTTGTGAGAATATTAATTCTGATTTCTTCTTTTAATTTCGCTGTGCATCGTGTTATATTTTGTGTCTCGACATCCTTTATGTTAAGACATCCTTTATTGCTTTTTTTCCAAAGGATTGTGAATATGACAAGAACGACTTAGATCTTCACCAGATGGCTCAGGGATGCATATCATTAAAGACAAGAAGTAGAGTATGTTATGTTGGTGATCAAATATGGAACCAGTTAGCTCTGACATCCTTTCCAAGAAGTTGATACAAGTGGACTTTTGAAATGTACAAATGCACAAATTTATATACCCCACCTTGGAAACCGTTTTTATTTTTGGATGTCCTCTAAATGGGATGCAATCCTTCTTTATTTGAAGTGTCTAAATAAATATTATTATCATATAATAAACTACACTTTTAATTTCACATTTGTATATTTTACAATTTATTTATTTATTACTAAAACAAGCTATATATATTACCTTTATATAAAATTTAAAATAAAATTTCTTTAAACCTGTGGAAAAAATAATTGTTTCGGAATGGAGGGATTATATAATTCGGATGACTTATTTAAACCCCAAATAATTTCCTTAGACTGGGTCCAAAACTTCCTATTCGCAAGAGCAACATTTTCTAGTCTTAAATGACAAACGTAATTACTACGTTAAGGGTTTAAATTAAAGGGAAAAAGAGAATTCATACCATATACCCAATTCACAAGAGATTAACTCTAAATAATAATATTTTTAAATTTACGTACAAAAAACAAATAAGTTTCTTTGAACCGGACGGAGGGAGTAATGAATATGTGAAATGGGTTGTACGTTAGATCATTTATCAAAATATGTTATGCTCCTTCGTCTCAGTTTAACAGGGACAATTACCTAATATTGTTACAAGGTATTATTCACATTTTACTGGGACAAAGGTAGTATAATTCATAATTTAACATCTTAAAATCATATTTTAATTTATTATTCATTATTATATTTTAAAAAAATACTTATTAACCACCAACAAAAATATTTTAACATACTTTAATAATTATAATAATCAGCACTATGGACATGTACAATAGAAGTTAAACTAATCTATCGCATAAACCACTAAACCAGGACGTGAGGAACAAATGAATCACAAAGGCCCATAATTTTTGTTCATAGCAAAATGGCAAAATACCCGTCAGACTATTCGGAGAGAAGTTAAAACTTCAACATAGTGAAGACTCAATTGAAGAAGCTGATTATCTGAAAACAATATAGAGAAAAAATAATAAATAAAACAGATCAAAATACATTTATATCACGTCTAGAAAAACTAATAGGTGAGATAGTTTTTGAAGCAAGAGTGAGTTGGCTAGGTTTGTATCAACCGAATGTCCAGGTGGGAGATATATATGATGTGGAAATCCTCATCCATCATACTGAAAGGGACTGAAGGCAGAATCATGGAAATATATGCAACCTACTTGTTGGGAAAATATGCAGAAATTTGTCGAGATCCGTCCACGCCTTATGCAGAGGAATTCTGCCAGGACTTACATTAAAACCTCTTCTGCTCATCTTTTCAAGGCTTTAATTTAATCACTCTTAGTGTGCCCCCATCAGATAATCCCAACATATATAAAACTTGATCAAAATAATTACATAAGGATTAATTGATATAAGAAATATGAGAAAATAATTACATAAGGATAGTTTTGGAAGCAAGTTGGTGTAGTAGAGGTACCTACTGAAAGTGGAGGTGGGGGATGTGGGCTATGATGTGGAAATCTTCACCATTTTGCTTGCGGTCGTATCGCCTTGAGAGCTGCGGGCAATTCACAATCCTAAGCGAGCGGAGATTTTTCATTTGTTGTATGGTTGATGGCAGTGATGGAATGACTAAGCCTTCAATTTTCAAGTCGGTGAGAGAGTGAAGATGAGGCAACCAATCCGGCAAACTAGTTAGTTGACGGAGCCTATTGAGGGTCAGAGATTGGAGTGAGGGGAGACTCTGTAAGGCTTGTGGTATGGATTCTATTTCATCCATATGTGCCATATACAGTTTTTTAAGGCCACGGAGGTGTATCATCTCTTCTGCCACATCGCCCAACTCACTGCAATTCTGTATCCATAGTGTCTCCAGAGCAGTGAAGTGGCGCAACCACCCCTTCCCGAAACAACTCCCTATCTTGCAGTCAAATAAATTCAACTTTGTAACACTACTACAAAAACCTCTTAACCATTTCTCTGGAACACGCTGATTCTTTGTACCCCAAACGCTCAATTCTCTGAGATTACAGAGGCCTTCCTGTGCAATATTATTCCATGTTTCTGTTCCATCATCCATCCCCCTAAAACTCAGATAAAGAGACCATAAATTGGGAAGCTTGAAAGGGAACGAAGGCGGAATCATGCCATAGCAAGCAACTCGTTTCAGATTTGGAAAATAGGTAACTCCCACTTGCTCCTCTTTTAACAAGCCTTTCAGACTTGCCAAACCATCCAATTGAAGATACTTCAAAGACGGAAACTTTGTCCTTACCCAATTCGCACCCTCTTCCTCATCAATGTACTCCAACCCATCTATATCTTTCAACTTCAACGACTTGAGAAGAGGAAGATCCCCGAGTGGAACAAGAACCCTGCAGTTTCTACAATTTTCTATAACAATTCTGGTTAGATTTTTCATGTTATTCATCCAATTTGGAAACTCAACACCTTTGAACCCGTTTATCTCCAATGTTTCCAGATGTATGTGAGGCTCCAGAGCTTCCAGTACACTCTCATCATCCTTCATTTTCATTGGATCGGAGGATGTGCCATCACCTTCCCAATGTAGCACCAAATCCTTGAGGTTTGATTTCCCAACAAGATTTGCTTTCTTAGCACTCATATGGCTGTGGACCCTCTCCAAATGCTTGATTTCAATCCTGCCTCCGAGATCCAAGTGCTCCAATTCATCAACTTGATTGCCCTTTTTATCTCCCACTATGAACAAACTCAATGACTTTAGACAAGTCAGTTCCCCCATTCCACGGGGCATATCTTTCAACGAATAACATCCATCTAATAAAATATGACGGAGACTGCTCATGTATCTAATGTTCTTGGGCAAACTCTCGAGTATAAAACATTCACTCAAAATTAAAACTTGCAGATTATAGAGGGAGCAGAATGTACGAGGAAGAGTACGAAGATAGTAACAATGTTTCAGGTTTAAGCACCGCAACTGTTTCAACTTGCCTATTGCACTAGGCAACTCTTCCATCTGTAACTCCCATAGGTTTAGCTTTAGACTTCTCAAGCGATAGAAGTTGATAATGGTGGTTAATGAGGACACCTCTACTGCAATACTTGAACAACTTGTCTCAATTATATTTTCATTAAAACAAACCTGCCGTATTCTGCTCTCGTTCTCTGCCCCATGAGCTCTGTTCTCCATGATGGATAGTGCAAGATCGTGAACAAGATCGTGCATTTTAAATCTGATTTCTCTTCCACTCGTGTCAATTTCTTGAAAGAAGGATCTCAATGCCAATTCATTCCATGCGTAATCTCCAACTTCCTCCACTTGTCGCTTTACGTCCGATGAAATGCATCCATGAGCCATCCAGTGAAACATCAATTCCGTCTTCCCAAATCGATAATCCTTTGGGAAGAGCGCACAATGGATAAAACACCTCTTCAATATAAAAGGCAGATTTCGGTAACTCAATCTCAACACTGCCAAGATTGAATCTTCTGCTCCTGAAATATTCCACATCTGACTCTTTTCTAAGAGAACCCATTCCTTATCTTCTTTTTGAAACCGCAGAAGACCTCCGAGAGCCTTAGCAGCCAGAGGAACACCATAGCATTTCTTCACGATTCGCCTTCCTATGATTTCCAAGTTACCAGGACATTGCTCGCTCTCTTTCCCAAAGGCTCTAAGCTTAAACATGAGCCAGCAATCCTCATCGGACAACTTAGACAAACAATGAGGAGAAAGTGTTCCCATGATATCAGCCACATTTTCTTGACGAGTGGTGACCACAATGGAAGCCCCCATTGAGCCACATTCCAGGATGCTTTTTAACAGACACCACTCTTCTTGATTGTCATTCCACACATCATCTAATATCAACAAGTACTTTTTTCCACTCAATTCTTGACGGAGGCGTAGCTGCAAAGAATTCAAACCCTCCAAATTAGATTTGTCTTGTATGATAGCTCTGAGAATGGCCTTCAAGTCATAATGATCAGACACACAAACCCATAACTTGGTATCAAAGTTCTGGTCCACCCTCTTGTCATCGTACACCAATTGGGCAAGTGTAGTCTTGCCCATTCCCCCAATACTAACAATAGGCAGCACAGAGAGATGCTCACAATCTTTGACTTGGTTGACCAGCACATCAACAATCTTCTCTCTGTCTTCCTCCCTGCCATAGATGTGATCGGGCTCCTTCAAAACAAATCCAGTCTCACGCCAATCCACCCGATTCGACTGTCTCAAAACAGTCTCATCCAAATGAAACTTGCGATTTTCGGCCACAGCATCCAATTTCTCAACAGCGTCCTTAATCCTTCTTGCGATCTTGTACTTGAACAGAACTTTCTTGGGGTTGAATTTGCCACCTTTTCGCTTCAGCCGCAGCACCTCGGTGTTGCAGTCGTCCAGTATGTCTTCAACCTCATAGGCGATGTCGTTCAGCTCTCTAAGCCAATTCTTAATTGTCTGGTTTTGAAATTGCTGGTCTTCAGCATCTTCCAACACCTTTTGGATAGTGGTGAGAGTCTTGGAAAGCTTCCTCATTTCCTTATCCACGCCAATGATCGACCCGATTTTTTCTTGGATCAGAGAAGTTAAATTCTCAATTACAACTTGGAAAATTGCTTCTGCCATTAATCAAAGAAGTTTAGAAACAGATGAAGAGTTGGGGAAGTGAATAGAAAGTTTAGAAAGTGAAAGAATATGAGTATCGTATTGTGAGGCAAATTTAGATGCTTTATTTCTCTTCTCTATTATTAAATTATTATTATAATAATTTCCTTTTTGTTTTGCACGAAAATTCCCAAATTCGCAAAAGAAAGTTGAGGGAAGGTGCTTATAGAGTCCCTACATTCTGAGTATTCACATTTCACGTCTTTTCCAGGAAAGATGGTGGTGGCAGACGTTGTTATTGCTCCGTAGCATTCTTTCTTTTTTCTTTTTCCTCTTTTTTTTTATAATTTTTTTTATGTAGATTAATTAATAAAATGTAGGCAAACATGCCAAACGGGATGAGCTGTGTTAACTCATCCATTCTATGTTGCCGATTACTCTTATACATTAAAAAAAATATATTAATTTTCAAATTCTTGCATTAATTTATTAATTACTGTTTATATTTTAATTATTTATATTTTTGTTGGGAAGAGTAATGTTTGTTATTTAAAAGAAAATATTTTATTTTATCCATTTAAAGAGTAATCCCTCCTTCTCATAAATATTAATTTTTAAATTCTTGCATTGATAAATCAATTGTTGTTTAGTAAATGAAAAATGTATACTTATCTATTTAAAGAGTAATCCATCCGTCTCATAAATATTGTTAGATTTATTCTTTGCATGAAGATTAGTCTATATTGTATTTTAATGTATAGTAGAAGACATATAATAAATGTATTGTATTTGGTTGTATTAGTGTTGTATTGAACCCATAAATATATAGTAATTATTTTTTAATTATTTTGTGTGAGCCCCAATTCTCTAAAAGGAAATGTAACAATATTTGGAGTAATTTTTTATGTACTTGAATTGATTAGTAATTTTTCAAAAATGGGTTCACCTGTGAAAATACTTCACAACTAAAAGACAAAGATTTGTGTGACGAATAAAAATTGATAGCATCATTAATGAAAAGTGATACTTAATGTGCAATAAATTATTTCATGAACAATTTATAGTATAAATAAAAAATGATAACATTTTATAGCGAAGTGATAATATTTAATAGCAAATAATTTTATCATTTTTTATTTGTCTTACGTTCTTATGTAAGGCGCTTTCATACAAAACCTACCCCAACTAAAATTAGATTTGTGATTGAAGTAAAGGTTATGGTTTTTAAAGCAATTAATCCTAGTTTATTGAGTTGATATCCTGTGCACCCGTACTTGTATAAATTTTTAATCATCAATAGTGTATATATATGTTTCTTAATAATTGTATAATGTTTACATTCAATTTTTTTATTAAAAATACTAACAAAAAATTCGCTAACAAAATATATAGAGTATATTTTTATTAGTGTATAGTATATTTTTATTTTATAAGTCTATAAGTTTCTAAAAATATATTCACAATGCACAGGATACACCGAAATTATGATGATAGTATTAAATGTACATGCTATAAATTATGTGTAAAGTTATGATGAGTTTTAATATTTTTATTGATCTAGTTCACTCTATGCTTAACAACAATCTTGTCTCGACAAATTATATACAAATAATTTAAGAAAAATCACTTTGAGGATAATTTGATATTTTTAAGTAATATAAATATATTATTATGTATTTAAAGGAGTTGTAATTCTGAATTTAAATGTGTACTGTGGAGATAAGAGCTAAGTTTTGTTTTTTTATAGAAGTATGAAATTATAATTGAGGTAAAGAAATTAAATAAAGTGTGAAATTAAAGTTGGGAATGATTATTATTTGTGCATAAATAATTGGGTTGGTACGTTCTTTCTTTGCTCTATCATGCAATTATTGGGAGCGTCTCATTTTCTTCTCTTTTTTCATATGTGAAAAATGCCACCACCTACTTAGTATTTGGGACCACTCCTTTTTTCTTCTCTGTTTTAATCATATGCGATGAACCCCACCACTTGCACATCACAATTACGTTCATCCAATTATTTGGCCACCCATTTTCATCGCGTTCACGTGACAACTTGCAAGACAATTATGGCCTAGTGACAATAATAATAAATATATATAAGATATTTATTATGATCAAATATCTTAAATAATGATATGCTTTAAATAAATAATATATATGAGATAAATAAGGTCATATATATTTATGGATAACAATCACATTGATAGAATGTGATTTGATAAAGATTTAATATCGACACAGTTTTATTAATTCTCTATCACATTAAGTCTTACGTACTGTGGAATAAAGAAAGGGTGAAGAGAGAGAAACTAGTTCCCGGCGTAATTGACTGGAACGTATCGTTGGAGGACCGCCATTAGTGGCGTCTCAAGGTAAGTCTTCTAATTGTGTTTATGTGGTGTGAAAATCATGAAGATCTAAGATCCATGTCAATTAATAAATTAATTGTTTATGAAATTATGCTTACATGTGGTATCAAATCATGGTTTTGGATCTCATGATTTTTCATCGAATAATTATCATTAAATTTGGATGTAGTAATAAATTTGGATGTAGTAAATTCACGTATTACGTTCTTTGATTGGATGTGAGATGTATTCTATAACCAAATTATCTCAATTTTAATTTACACTTTATTATCAATATATTATGATGTGTGAATATTATGTTTTATGTATCATGTATTAAAGTTATGTGAAAAAGTAATTATAATGAGTTGATTCACGTTAAAAATTTACATGATTATTAAATTGATATATTGAAATCTTATGACTCATGCGAAAATTATAGTGATATGATTTCCATATTAAGAAAATGTCAACTGCCCTATTTAGTTTTTGGGACTGAACAATTAAAGATTGATTATGTAAGTTAATTATGTCAGCATAAGATATGAAAGTTAATTATGTCATGAGATTTTAATATAAAATTACATGACTCCTTATAATTTTGGGGAGTATAATGACTGATTAAGAATAATGACAACTAATTACAATCAATAAATCAACATGCCTTATTCATAAAATGGCTTGAATATCACACTTTAATGCCAGTTATTAACATAATTATAATAATAAAGTGACTCATGTATTCCTCAAACTTTCCAATTAAAGTGATTTAATAATGTTAATGAAATCGATCCATCACTAACGTTTATGACTTATATTATTATTGATAATAATTAAAGATTATGTTATTATTGATACTAATTTATTGGAATTAAAATATCTCACTTATGTTATGTATGTTTGATTGCTCATGGCATTTATAATGTTAAGAAGCCAAATTTATTATAATATGAATACAAATTATACATGATATCTTTATTAATGTGATATATATGGATATATTATGTGTATATATGATGACAGTCTTAAGATTTTAATTAATGATATTGGCTGTGATTTATGAATATTTATGAAATAATGATTTGATTATTACTCACTTTCCTATTGAGTATAATCTAAGAGTCTTCGATAAGATTAATAATGATTTGATTATTACTTACTTTCCTTGAGTATAATCTATTATGATAATCTTTGATAAGATTATAATTAATGAATTTATGATTTAAATTTATTTAATGTTGGTCTGTTAATCATCAAAGTGGTCTGATCTGAAAGAATAATAAAACTAAATCGTATAGTTAAATTTTAATTTCCTATATTTAAGTGATGCTTGAATAAAGAGAATTATTATATGGGTTATTAAAAATTTCACAAGACTTTAAATTCACCCAAAGATGATGGCTAGTCTTTATAATTCATGAATATGAAGATAAATTGATAATTAATATATTATGACAAACTGTTTTCTTGGATCAGAGAAGTTAAATTCTCAATTACAACTTGGAAAATTGCTTAAAGAAGTTTAGAAACAGATGAAGAGTAGGGGAATTGAATAGAAAGTTTAGAAAGTGAAAGAAGATGAGCATCGTATTTTGAGGCAAATTTAGGTGCTTTATTTCTCTTCTCTATTATTAAATTATTATTATAATAATTTCCTTTTTGTTTTGCACGAAAATTCCCAAATTCTCAAAAGAAAGTTGAGGGAAGGTGCTTATAGAGTCCCTACATTCTGAGTATTCACATTTCACGTCTTTTCCAGGAAAGATGGTGGTGGCAGACATTGTTATTGCTCCGTAGCATTCTTTCTTTTTTCTTTTTCCTCTTTTTTTTTTATAATTTTTTTTATGTAGATTAATTAATAAAATGTAGGCAAACATGCCAAACGGGATGACCTGTGTTAACTCATCAATTCTATGTTGCCGATTACTCTTATACATTAAAAAAAATATATTAATTTTCAAATTCTTGCGTTAATTTATTAATTACTGTTTAGTAAATGAAAATTTTAATTGCTTACAGTGTTACTTTTCAAATTATGATATATTTTAATTATTTATATTTCTGTTGGAAAGAGTAATGTTTGTTATTTAAAAGAAAATATTTTATTTTATCCATTTAAAGAGTAATCCCTCCATCTCATAAACATTAATTTTTAAATTCTTGCATTGATAAATCAATTGTTGTTTAGTAAATGAAAAATGTATACTTATCTATTTAAAGAGTAATCCATCCGTCTCATAAATATTGTTAGATTTATTCTTTGCATGAAGATTATTGTATATTGTATTTTAATGTATAGTAGAGACATATAATAAATGTATTGTATTTGGTTGTATTAGTGTTGTATGTGAACCCCATAAATATATAGTAATTATTTTTTAATTATTTTGTGTGAGCCCCAACTATCTAAAAGGAAATGTAACAATATTTGGAGTAATTTTTTATATACTTGAATTGATTAGTAATTTTTCAAAAATGGGTTCACGTGTGAAACTACTTCACAACTAAAAGGCAAAGATTTGTGTGACGAATAAAAAGTGATAGCATTATTAACGAAAAGTGATAACATTTAATAGCAAATAATTTTATCATTTTTTTATCTGTCTTACATAAGGACTTATGTGAGACGCTTCCATACAAAACCTACCCCAACTAAAATTAGATAGATTTTTTTTTCTTTTAATACTCCGTCCTATTATCCTTTTTTTCAAGTGAATTAATAAATATAATTATTTTATGTTTGGAAACCAATTATATTAGATATATGTGTAGGTTCTCTTTTCAAGAAGAGAAAATAAATATTTTGAGTAAATATTTGTGAGATGAATAAAAATTAATAATATTTTAATAAAAAATGATATATGATTGATGAAAAGTAATAGTGGAGCAATAAATAATTTTATAAATAATTAGTAGTATATATAAAAAGTGACTAATATTTTTAATACAAAAGTTATAATAAAAGAGTGATAGCTAATTAAATAAAAATCTCATTGTTTGACGCTCTCACGCAAGTATTATCCAATATTTTGTAATATTAATCGCGAATATCTAACTAGTGTTATCCAATATCTTATAATGATTGCCAAAATAATAAAATGAATATCTAATTAAGATTAATGGAGGTAGAGATGAAGCTAATTATAAAGAATGCTGTATGTTTTTCGTGAGAGTATTGAAGAATTCATTATTTTGACATCGATTCTAAAAAATATGAAAATTTTGAGTGGACAAATTAAAAAAAAAAAAATGTAACAAATGAGCATATTTTTCATGTTTAAGCACAATCTTCCAGGTTTAAGCTATTGGGCAAGAGTTGTCTTCCCCTGCCTCCAATACCAACTATGGACAACACAGAGAGTTTCTGATAAGCAACTTGTTCGACCGGCGTATCCTCGATCTTGTCTCGATCATCGTCCCTGCCGTACACGTATCAATCCAATCTCTCTCCCGATTAGAGAACTTAATTGCTCTTGAATTGCAGCCTCTTCCATGGCTGGAAATAATCAATCAATGGTGTAGGAATCAAGATGTTTATTTAGAATTAGATGCTCAGAATAAGCAGCTACCAAAACTGAATAAGCAAAGATAGAGAATGTGAGGGAGATGTGGAGAGAAAATTGCAATACTGGTCCTACCCGTCACGGTCCTATTTGGGTTTGATCCCAATAGTCTTGGATTCAGTCCCAAAGGTTTTTTTACATGCAGTTTTGATCCTGCACGTTCTTTTTTCTGCATTTGTAGTCCCCCGTGCTGTCAAAACTAACGGCCCTCGATCACGTGAGTATCACATGGCCGTTAGCTATGTTATTGATCAAAATAAACAGGAGTTTTCACTCCAGAGGCTCAGCCCTAATTTTTCCCACAAATCCGCTCTCCCTGATTTCCAATTTTCCCCAAATCTGCTCTCCCTGATTTTCAATAATTCACAGTCCTAATTTTTCCCCCAAATCTCCTATGCCCTGATTTCCAACCACACCATCATCCTCGATAAGATGAAAGTCCTCCAACGCGCCGGCAAGTTTTACTGGAGACGCTAGCCGAACGCCGCCATTGTCGCCATCGCTGACGATGCTGAGTTCTGCCACCAGTCAGGCTGCCGATTCGCTACCTGCCACAACAATGCCGCTGGAAGTTCCAATGTCTCCATCACCTTCGAAATAGCCATTTCGTCGCCAATATTCACCATCTAATCTCAATCGCGCCACCTATCGCTGCTTCTCGCTGGATCTACCCGTGAACTACCACAGCGCTGCTGCCGCCAGAGAGCCACCGCGCGCGGTTGTTACCGTTGGTACTACGGTTGTTGTCATCACTTGTGCGCACTATGATTGTTGCCATCACTGCTTCTATTGTCTTCTCTCCATCTTCTCATGCAGGAAGAAGCTAGTAGTAATGGAGGGTGGCAGCTCACACATGAATTTCCCAGCTGGTGCATAATACATCTCTTTAAAAATTATTCATGAATTGCATGATATTGAAGTGAGAATGAATGTTTGAAGATGAGGTAGGAAGAAGGTAGAGAGTGTACGAGGAGAAGGAAACAAGAATGGAAGAGCTGGAGGGAAAAAGAAAGGCATGATGGTGAAATTGGAAGCGAAGGAGAATCCGGAGATGATGATCTAGCTTCGACGAGTTAAGCAGGGCATATGGCAATAAGAAACATGAACTCGTCTCTGCTTTCTTGAATAAAACTCCCAAGCATGAATATTAGCTGCTTTATTTAATTCTACTATTGAATTATCTGCACTCTTCCTAATTACTATATTGTTTAGTTAATTGCTAGTTGTTGGTATTTGAAAGTACTTTGAAAGTGTTAGATGGGTGAGTGGCGTGAGGTGAATTATTAATGTGGGATATTCTCTAAGTAGTGAGAGAGGTTGATGGTGGTAGTGGGATATCTATCAATTTAAGTATGCTCTTTCTATCATTATTTCACTACCTTCAATTATAGATTTTGTGATCAAGTTAATGTTTCTTCTCATTTGTTAAAACTGAATACAATCACATTTGTTAACATTCTTTCAGCATGTGCTAATGCTAGGTTAGTTGAAGAAGGTTTTTACATATTTCAGTCGATGTTAGTAGGAACAATGCTTGGAGAGGAACACTTTGCGTGGTAGATTTATTGGGAAGAGCAGGGAGAGTCGAAGAAGCAGCAAATTTCATCCACAGGATGCCAATGAAACCCGAGACTGATGCTTGGGGGACGTTGTTGAGTGCATCTGTGGTGGCAGAGAACGTGAGCATAGCCGAGAAAGCAGCAAAAGAGTTAGTAGCTTTAGAACTAAACAACAACATTTGGAGAGTTGGGAGAATGATCCATTGCATCTGTTTATGATTAATTTGGAAAGTTAACAACATTTTTCAAAAGCATTAGAAGAATGATCCATTATTTTAGAAGTTTGCAATTTTGGTCCTTATATTTAAGGTTAAATCCGGTGGGACCAAAATTGCTAACGGAAAACTTGAGGTGGGACCATTATTGCTGAAAAAAAACATTTGTGGCTGAAGTCAAGACTATTGGGACCAAACTCAAATGGGACCGTGACGGGTGGGACTAATTTTGCAATTTTCTCAAGATGTGGAAGCACAATTTTTTTGCAAATGTCTTGTTTCATCTCTTATTCGGCAGATTAGATATTTCGTATGTATCATGATCAATACCTAAATTATCTTCACGTGTACAGTATTTTAGTAGAAAGCAAGTGAGACATACAAAGCGGAACACTATTATGAAATAGGGATAGGGATAGGATTTTTAAAGAAAATTTTCAAAATGTATTTGGAGGCGCGCCACGGGATCCGTCGTGAGTGAGCCAGATCACGTGTACGGCAGAGACGATGATCGAGACAAGATCGTGGATATGCTGGTGGGCGGAGTTGCTGATCGGAAACTTGCCCATAGTTGGTATTGGAGGCTGATAAAAGTTGATGCACATCCACTAGAAAAATCTGGAAGCCCACTAATCTTACGTCCTAAGAAATACAGATTTAAGTATCAATGCTTCTAGAAAATATATACTCCCTCCATCCCAAATTCAAGTTCACGTTTACTGTAGATACGGAGTTTAAGAAAAATCACTTTTTGACTTACTTTTGAGGATAGTATGGTATTTTTGGGTAATAAATAAATGATAAAGTATGTTATGTGTGTTAAAAAGGTGATGACAAATTTGAAATTAAAGTATGTTAGAGGGATATTAATTTATTGCTTTTTTCCTTTTATGGAAGTGTGAAGTTGAATTTGAGGCGGACCAAAATGAAAAGTGTGAAGTTAAAGTTGGGACGGAGGAAGTAATAAATAATTTAAATACTAGAATAATTGAGAGTAATCATAGTCGGTGGACTATCACCACTTGTTGCCTATAAATAGGAGGGAACATGAGTCAACAAAAATGAAACTAAGACTCCCATCAATCCAATAAAGCTTTTATTCTACATTAACTATACATTCCACTATCTCTCTCCTAAAAACCAAGAAACCCACAAATCTAATATACTCCCTCCGTCCCATAGTTATGTTCACCATTATTGTAGATATGAAGTTTAAGAAAAATTACTTTTTGACCAATTTTATTGACTTTTTAGGGGTATTGTGGTATTTTTAGGTAATAAATAAATTATAAAGTAAGTTATGTGTGTTAGGTGTGAGTGATATTTTTGAAATTAAGATAACTTTTGAGATTGTTGGTTAATGTGAAATTTTTATTTTTGGGTGGTGAACATAAGTGTGGGACGGACGAAAATGGAAAATGTGAACATAAGTATGGGACGGAGGGAGTACTATTTAGCAATTATCTTGCTCCACTTTAACAAATCTATTTCTATTCATTGTCAACATTATTTTACACCTAATCACTCTCTACAAATTACTCACGCCACCCAATCACCCTTTCACTTTTAATCTTAAATACCAACAGTGACATTAGAGCTCAACTAGATTATTAACTGGGTTAAAATAAGCTTCCACATTCTACTACCCAAACTATTTCTACGTCTTAAAAAAATGTCCTCTCTACCCAATACCCACCAAATCTCAATCCCAGCCTTTTTAGGTGAAGGATACAACTATTGGGCCATCAAAATGAAGACATATTTTATATCTCAAGGCCTATGGGAGATCGTCAATAAGGGGTACACTATCCCCACAGATATATCATTTTTGTCTAGTACAAACAAAGAAAAATTAGACAAAAACACGAAGAAGGACAACTTGGCGCTTTACATTCTACAGATGGCTGTGGCGGAGTCTCTATTTCCGAGGATTAGTGGAGCGAAGACATCCACGGAAGCCTGGGATATACTAAAGGAGGAGTACCAAGGAAGTGACAAGGTACGAAATCTAAAACTCCAAACTCTTATGAGAGATTTCGTGAATATGAAAATGAAAGAATTTAAAACCGTAAAAGATTACTACACTCAATTAAGAGAAGTAGTTAATCAACTAAAATCTTATGGGGAAGATATTACTGATAAGAAAATAGTGGAAAAGATTCTAATATCTCTCCCTACTAAATACAACCTAATAGTCACTACTATAGAAGAGACTAAAGATATAGAAAAACTAGCAGTGACAGTTTATTGGGTTCACTAGAAGGTTATGAGAAAAAACTAAGCATTAGTGAAGATGAAAATGTAGAAAATGCATTTCAGTCTAAACTAAAAATACGGTCTCAAAATTCTAAAATTGGGGGGAGAAAAATTGGAGAAAATAACAATAATAGGAAAGAAAAATATTCCCCATATGGAGTTTGTAAAAGGACCAATCATCTTGAAAAAGATTGTTGGTACCGAGGTAAACCACAATGCAAAAGTTGTGGGAGATTTGGACATTTGGAGAAAAATTATCGCTCCAAGAAAGGTCACCAGGCCAACTACTCTGAAGAAAAAAAAAGATGGAGATAATCTCTTTTATGCGAACTATGTCGCATCAGAAGTGAAAAACGATATGTGATATGTAGATAGTGGGTGCAGCAACCACATGACTGGAGATGAGAAGATCTTTCAAAACGTTGACAAAAATATCAAATCTTAAGTGAAGCTGGGCAACGGAGACCTGATGGAAGTTGAAGGAAAAGGCACATTAGCTGTCAACACAAGAAGAGGTATGCGGTACATCCATGATGTGATATTGGTACCAAAACTACGCACTAATCTACTCAGCGTGGGTCAAATGATGGAGAAATGATATTCTCTACTATTCAAAGGCGACTCATGCACCATCTATGACAAGACGAACAAAAATCAAGTGATAGCTGTAGTCAAAATGCAGCACCAAAGAAATTTTCTCATCCAATGGAACTATGTGGAGACAGCACTAAAAGCCCAATAAGACTAATCCTGGCTATGGCACCGGAGGTTCGGGCACTTCAACTTCTACGGTCTAAAACTACTCCAACAGAAGAATATGATGAGAGATCTTCCACCAATCCAACCAAAAGAGGATGTATGCGAAAATGCATGGAAGACAAGCAACACATGAAGCCATTCCCATCAGGACAAGCATGGAGAGCAAAACAAGCTTTGGAGCTGGTTCACACCGATGTATGCGGGCCAATGAGGACTCCAACATTCGAGAAGAACAGGTACTTCATTCTCTTCATTGACGATTACACAAGAATGACTTTGGTGTACTTTATGAAAGAAAGATCAGAAATCTTCTCTATCTTCAAGAAGTTCAAGAATCTAGTGGAGAATCAAAGTGGACAAAAAATCAAAGTCCTACGGAGTGATAGAGGGATGGAGTACACATATAAGGAGTTCAACAAATTCTATGAAGAAGAATGAGTCAACCATCAACTAACAGTCGGCTACGCTCCAGAATAGAATGGAGTCTCAAAGAGAAAGAATAGGACTGTAATGGAGATGGCCAGAACTATGCTAGCAGAGAAAGGCATGCCCAAGGTATTCTGGGCAGAAGCTGTCTAAACTGCAGTCTACTTGCTGAATAGGTGTCCAACGAAGGCAGTACAAAATAAAACACCAATCGAAGCCTGGAGTGGACGAAAGTCATCAGCAAAACATCTAATAATTTTTGGGAGCATCTGCTATGCACACATCCCAAAAGAGAAGAGACATAAACTATAAGAGAACACGGAGAAGTGCATATTTCTCGGATATAGCACTCAGTCCAAAGGCTATCTACTCTATAGTCTCAAGACAGAGAAACTCATCATCAGTCGAGATGTCGAGTTCGATGAAAACGCCTCATGGAACTGGAATGAAGAAAAAGTTGAGAAGAAAAATATCATGATGCCACAAATACGAGGACCAAGTGAGCATCAAGAAGTTCAAGAAGAATAACCAAAAATTCCAGAAGAATCTCACTACAAGAAACAGTCGAAATACCGATGGATTTATCGGCGGACAAAAAATCATCGGTAATTATCGACGGTTTACCGACGAATTATCGACGGTTTATTAATTTAATAAAATTTATTTTTAAAAAATCATCAATAAAAATTTCCGACGGTTTTTGCGACGGATTACCGACGGAATTAGTGACGAATTTTTTTTTCGTTGGTAAATCCGTTGGTAATTTGGAGAGAATAAATCCAAGAAGATTACCGACGGATTAAATTCGTCAGTAAATAAATTAATTTTTATTTAAAGAAAATTACTTTAGTTTTTTTCTTTACCGACGGATTTATCCGTCGGCAAATATATTAAATTTTATTTTTTAAAAAATAATTTTAATCTTTAAATTACCGACGGATATTTTTCGTCGGTAAATATATAAAATTTTATTTTTTAGAAAATTAATTTTAGTCTTTAATTTACCGACGGATTTATTCCGTCGGTAAATATATAAAATTTTTATTTAAAGAAAATTAATTTTAGTTTTTTACTTTACCGATGGATTTATCCGTCGGTAAATATATTAAATTTTATTTTTAAAAAAATAGTTTTAATCTTTAATTTACCGACGGATTTTTCCGTCGGTAAATATATTAAATTTTATTTTTAGAAAAATAATTTTAGTCTTTAATTTATCGACGGATTTAATCTGTCGGTAAATATATAAAATTATTATTTAAAGAAAATTAATTTTAGTTTTTTACTTTACCGACGGATTTATCCGTCGGTAAATATATTAAATTTTATTTTCAAAAAATAATTTTAATCTTTAATGTACCGACGGAATTTTTCCGTCGGTAAATATATTAAATTTTATTTTTTAGAAAATTAATTTTAGTCTTTAATCTTCCGACGGAATAATCCGTCGGTAAATATATAAAGTTTTAGTTGAATTTAGTTGAAAAGAGTAGAAATAGTTTATACAATAAAAAAATAAATTTAATTATTTTTCTCACCTGCTTAGTGTAAGAATACTTTATATTTATCTTTTATTAATTAATTTATATATGTCAGCGATGAATATTTGTTTTCCTAGTTAAAATTAGCTACTAATTTAAAAAATGCATCGCAAAGGTTGGCGAGGGATTTTAAATTTCATTGCAAATGTTAGCGACGAATATTTAAATTTGATCGCAAACGTAAATAAAATTAAAAAAAAATTGAAGGTAAAAAATTTGGGTTTTAAGAGGCGCAGCCCGCAGTTCTTCAGAATTCAAGGGTTTTCAAAATTTTCGAATCCCGCTTGGCCAAATTGAAGAATCCACCACCCCTCTCGTCGCCGGCCAATCGAAGAACCCGCCACCCCTCTCGTCGCCGGCCGAATCGAAGAATCCGCCACCCATCTCGTTGCCTGCCAAATCGAAAAACCCGCCGCCCCTTTTCTCCGCTGACCGTACTCCCGCTTCTCGCTCGCGAAGTCAGCCACCCGTTCGTGACGCCAAAACCCCCTCCCCTCCCGGTTCGCAACAACGCATGTGCCTCCAGGTCTTCGCCGGACCTGCCACTCTGGGTCACCTGCTCGAGACAGCTTGACCTTCCCGATATTTGGACGAGCAATTGAGGTTCTCCACTCTTTCTCCTTTTTTTTTTACTTAATTGTTCTAGAATTTTAATAAGGGTTTTGAGCTATGATTTTGATGAATAATTTCCTCCATTGATGAACTCTTTTTCAAAAATACCTGTCGATCCTAGTCTTGAGCTTGAAAAATAATTTGTGTTTGTAGTGAATTGCATGTTTTTTAAGCAATGAATATGATTCAACTTTCATCAGAAAGTGTGAGGAAGAGCCTTGTCCAATTTCTGCTTTTTTATTAAGCTTTTATTGTACAGTTTGTCTAAAAATTTCAAATTAATTTCAAGTGTGAAAGATTAAGTACTCGAAATGTACATTTGTTAAATACACTTCACATGTGAAGTGTTCATAGATTTGTCTTCTTGGTTTTTCTGCTACATGTCCTTTAGTATTTGTTGGGCAGAATTATTTTATATGATCTTGCATGAAAGTTGAAATAATGTTCATACTGTAAATAATCGACAATGTGCTATCATCTAATTCTTAATTAGACTCTGCTATGTGTGTGAGTGTAAATATGATAAATCTATGGTGAAATCTTCTCGTAAGTTGCTGAGGGAAATTTCACATGAATGAATATTTAAATTTGCTAAACTTCTAGCATATTTCTTTTTATTGAAGTTATCTTCTTTTTCTAGTTACAAGGTTTATTTTGTGGATCTTTTTATGAGAGCTTCTATTAGCCTACCATCAAGATGCAGAAGAAGGTATTGCAGATAACTTAGATTGAGTTTATGCATGATCTTATTGCTTTATACAACCTGTTAGAATCATTGTTTTCTTTTGGTTCAGTTGGGCTTGTTGTTTATAGACATGTACTTCAATGTTACTCTGGTTGGGTGAGTTGCTAAACAATATTACTTTAAAAGTAGATTGTTTCATTTCTTTAATTCTATATTTGATTGCCAACTTCGAAGTTTTTCCTCGTCTTTTAGATGTGCACAAGGCTTTATCGACATATATTGATTGCAAACGATAAATATCTCCAAGTATAAGGTGATTCTGAATTATCTCTTGTTTAGATATGGGTTGGGTGAGTTGCTAAATCGGGCTTTCAGGAGGATAAGTTTGTGGATCCATAGGTCTTTACTGATACTTTATTAGTCTTATTGCAGTGATAATGTCATGGGAACTGAAGCCTCTTGTTTTCTGCCTCAATTTCTTTCTCTCACGCATACAAATATGCCTTTCATATGCTCCTCTGTGTGATTTGCTTAATTATTTTTGCTTGCATACAATAATTCATCAGTCTTGCAGATATGAACAACGGTATATGGAAGAAGTTAAGCTTAAAGATGCTGAGAAGGCAAAAGATATTGAGGTGAAGGAAGTTCCATCAGGAGAAACATCTTCTAAAACAGCGGACGAGATTTCAAAACAAAAAAGCAATAATTCGAAGCCAAAATCTTCTGAACAAGATTTGGATGCATTTCTTCTTAGAGATATTGAAGATGGCGATGATGGTCCAGGTAAGCAAAACATTATCATTCTGCTACTAAATGGCTCTTTTTAACAAACTCATCTTTTAGTTTGATTGCCAATCTTCTTATCCTTTATGTTTGTTTGTGTTTAGCATGCATATTAGATTATTAGTTGTAGATAATTGGGTTGAATTTAAGAAGATTCATTAAAATAGATAAATTCTTGGTGTGGTTATGGTTAATTAATTGCTTTATGATTGTGGTATTGGGAGCTACTTTTTTTTGGATGGTAATAGTGCATTGTGTGTGTAGTGTGTGATGGCAAAGTATCAAGAAATAAGGGGTCGTTTGGTTTATTAGGAGGAATCAGAATGAGAATAATAGTGATAGTGGTAAGGAATAGGAATGGGTTTGTGTTGTATAATTATGTTGTTTGGTCAATAGTAAAGAATCACTATCATAGTTATTGATTTTGTTTGGTATGATCAAATTTTATAATAATTTTTTTTCATAATTTTTTATGGTGAAGAGTTCAGTGAAATGCATTGCGTGGTCTTACTTGTGAAGTAAGTGGTCTTTATATTGACTCTTGAGTGGGATAAGTTTGTGGTTTCTCAACACTTCATGATTGCAGGTCTGTGGTGGTTTCAGCTGCTCTCCTCAGGATATTTGGAAAGGATGTTGCTGAACGTCCTCTAGTGGCTACTAATAAAGAAAATCAGGGAAAAGTAAGAACCCAAGTTGTCTTTGCACCTAGAAAAATATGATGAAATTTCTTGGTGTAAATAAGTTGTTTCTGACATATATATTAGATATTTTGTTTTAAGGATTTGGTAGAATTTGATATTTTGTGGCGAATTTGGATTTTTATTTAAAGTTGTGGAGATTTTATATTAAGTTTTGATTTGAAGGTTTATTTAATTACAATTTTTATTTATTTATCAGGTATTAATATTAATTTAAAATATATAATACAAATATAATAATATTTTAATGACGGAATATATTGGTCATTAAATCTCACTTTCTACATTTCTGTCAGCAAATCCATTGCTAAATTATATTTTATATGAAAATACATTTTATTTATCGACGGAAAAATCCGTCGGTATAATATTTCGTCGGTAATTCCGTCGCTAAAAGAAGTTTTCATAATTCAGTATTTTGTATTTACCGACGGAAAAATCCATCGGTATAATATTACGTCGGTAATTCCGTCGCTAAAAGAAGTTTTTATAATTCCATATTTTGTATTTAATGACGGATTTTTCTGTCGGTAATTTATTCCGTCGGTAATTCCGTTGCTAAAGGAAGTACTATTTGACACAATATTTTGTGCTTAGCGACGGATATTTTCGTCGGTAATTCCGTCGCTATGTTTTTGGTTTCCGACGAATTTGAGTTGCATAATTACCGACTGATATTTTTATTTATCGACGAAAAATTCCGTTGGTATTTACCGACGGATTTAAAAATCTGTCGGTAAATAATTACCGACGCTCGATATAGAGACCATTCGATTTCCATCGGTAATCTGTCGGTAAACTGATTAGCGACGGATTTTTCTAACATTAGCGACGAAAATTTCCGTCGCTAATCTCACAGTTTCTTGTAGTGTCTCCACTACCTCCAAGTCCTGAGACTCCAGCACCTCAAGTTCAAGAAGGATCTGCCTCAGATGAAACACCGAGAAAAGTGAAGTCACTAAGAGAAATTTACGAGACATGCAACCATGCAACTATGGAGCCTGAAAATTTCAAAGCTATCACTAATAAACAGTCATGGAGAAAAAGAGCAAAGTTCAAGACCAGAAAAGTTCGAGATCATCTGAATGCATATCAAGGGGGGAGTGATAAAAGTTGATGCACATCACTAGAAAAATCTGAAAGCCAACTAATCTTACAGATTATCATTGCTTCTAGAAAATATATAATAAATAATTTAAATACTAGAATAATTGAGAGTAATCAGAGTCGGTGGACTATCACCACATGTTGCCTATAAATATTTGGATGACTAATCTAATCCTAATTTGAATTCCTTGTGTAAAATTATTGGATGGATGAAAAGTAAAAAAAATATATATATTTTAAAAAGGAAAATATAATCCTCTGGAATTTCTTCTCTTAACAATCATTCATACAATTAGTATGATCTAAACCAAATCATTTCCTTAGACTCTGTCCAAAACATCCTATTCACAGGTGAAAATTTTTCTGCTCTTGAAAGACAAATGTAATTACGATGGATGTCTGCTACCCACAGTTTACGTAGAAAATTCCTGAGGTGGGTAAGTCACCCACCACCTTCCTTCAAATTTCTTCCAAATTTTGAAAATTTATTGAGTATTAAAAATAATAATTACTGAGTGAGAGAAAAAATTAACTATCATTCGAAGGCGGAAATT
Source organism: Pogostemon cablin (assembly GCA_023678885.1). Lineage (NCBI taxonomy): Eukaryota > Viridiplantae > Streptophyta > Magnoliopsida > Lamiales > Lamiaceae > Pogostemon > Pogostemon cablin. The sequence continues at coordinate 20,011,688 of CM042955.1, forward strand.
TGCTTCTGTATTTTCCTTACAGTACTCATCTTCTTCAATTTCTAAACTTCCGTTCACTTTTGCAACTGTTCTTCGAGTTTCTGTAGACTTCCTCCCATCTTTTTCATATCATGGCAGAAGCAATTTTCAAAGTTTTAATTGATAATTTAACTTCTCTGATTCGAGAAAAGGTTGGATTGTTGATGGGCGTGGATAAGGAAATGAAGAAGCTTTCCAGCACTCTCACCACTATCCAAACTGTACTGGAAGATGCTGAAGACAAGCAATTTGAAAACAAAACGATAAAGAATTGGGTGGGCGAGCTTAACGGCATCGCCTGTGAGATTGAAGACATACTGGACGACTGCAACACGGAGATGTTGAGGCTGAAGCGCAAAGGAGGCAGATTCAACCTCAAGAAAGTGCTATTCAAGTACAACATCGGAAGAAGGATCAAGGAAGCTGCTGAGAAATTGGAGTTTGTCGCCCAAAGCCGCAGGTTTCATTTGGATGAGACTGTTTTGCGACAGTCGAAGTTGGTGGATTGGAGACGTGAGACTGGATTCGTTCTAAATGACCCTGATCACATCTATGGAAGGGACGATGACAGAGAGAAGATTGTTGATGTGCTGGTCAACCAAGTCAAAGATTGTGAGCAACTCTCTGTGCTGCCTATTGTTGGCATTGGGGGCATGGGTAAGACCACGCTTGCGCAATTTGTGTACAATGATGAGAGGGTGAGCCTGCGTTTTGATACCAAGTTATGGGTTTGTGTGTCTGATGATTTTGACTTGAAGGCCATTCTCAGAGCTATCATACAAGATAAATCTAATTTGGAGGATTTGAACTCTTTGCAGCTCCGTCTCCGTCAAGAATTGAGTGGGAAAAAATACTTGTTGATATTAGATGATGTGTGGAATGACAATCAAGAAGATTGGTTTAAGTTAAAAAGCATCCTGGCATGTGGCTCAATGGGTGCTTCCATTGTGGTCACCACTCGTCTAAAAAAAGTGGCGGATATCATGGGAACTCTTCCCTCTCATTGCTTGTCTCAGTTGTCCGATGAAGATTGTTGGCTCTTGTTTAAGCTTAGAGCGTTCGGACAAGAGAGCGAGCAATGTGTTGCTAACTTGGAAAGCATAGGAAGGCGAATCGTGAAGAAATGCTATGGTGTTCCTCTGGCGGCTAAGGCTCTTGGAGGTCTTCTGCGGTTTAATAAAGACGGGAAGGAATGGGTTCGTGTAGAGGAGAGTCAGATGTGGAATCTTTCAGAAGCAGAAAGTTCAATCTTGGCAGTGTTGAGATTGAGTTACCGCAATCTGCCTTTTATGCTGAAGAGTTGTTTTATTCACTGTGCCCTCTTTCCAAAGGATTATGTATTTGGGAAGACAGAGCTGATGTTTCATTGGATAGCTCATGGATGCATTTCATCAGACGGAGAGCGAGAAGTGGAGGAAGTTGGTGATCACGTATGGAATGAGTTGGCTTTGAGATCATTCTTTCAAGAAATCGATGGGAGTGCAGGTGAAATCACTTTTAAAATGCACGATCTTGTCCATGATCTTGCACAATCCATCATGGAGAACAGAGTTCATGGGGCAGAGACAAAGAGCAGAAACAAAAGTTCTGCTTCTGCTTCTAATTCCAAAATACGGCAGGTACGTTGGATCACACGTTATTCTAAGACTAGATATTCAAGTATTGCAGCAGAGGTGTCCACATTAACCACCATTATCAACTACCATCGCTTGAGAAGTCTAAACCTATTGGGGTTAAAGATGGAAGAGTTGCCTGATTCAATAGGCAAGTTGAAACAATTGAGGTACTTGGACTTGTCTTTTTCTTCCATTCGTAGTCTACCTCGTACCTTTTGCCGCCTTTACAATTTGCAAATTCTTAAGTTGGGGCGGTGTAGACATCTCAAGAGCTTGCCTAAGAACATTATATACATGAGTAGCCTCAACTATATGGATTTAAGAGAATGTGACTCGTTGATTGGTATGCCGTATAGAATAGGGAAATTAGTTTCTCTAAAGACACTGAATTTGTTCATAGTAGGTGATAAGAAAGGGAATCAACTTGATGAGTTGGAAGAGTTGAATCTTGGAGGGAGACTTGAAATTAAGCATTTGGAGCGTGTCAAGGAACATACAAATGCGAAGAAAGCAAATCTTAAAGGAAAACCAAACCTTCGTGATTTAGTGTTCCAATGGGAAGATAATGAGGAGTCATCTGAAATGATGGATGGTGAGAAGGTACTTGAAGCTCTCGAACCGGATCACTTAAATCTGACAACTTTGAAGATAATTGGGTTCAAATCTCGAAATTTTGCTTCTTGGATAAAAGATATGAGGAATTTAACTAAGATAGTTATAATGAGTTGTCGAAACTGTATACAACTTCCACCGCTGGGTCATCTTCCTCTTCTCAAGTTGTTAATATTGGAGGAGCTAGATGCGTTGGAGTATATTGATGTGGAGATGGATGCTATCGGATGTCCGATATTCCCTTCAATGGAGAAGCTCATATTGAGTAAATTACCCAATCTGAAAGGGTTGTTAAATGAGAAAGGAGCAGGAGATGTTGGAGAAATGTACCCAAATCTTCAAAGATTAAAGATTAAGGATTGTCCATCATCAACCTTTGTCTCATCTGGTCTAAAAAGTCTCAAGGAATTGAGCTGCTTTGCAAGGATTCTGTCTTCATTTAATTGGAAGTTTAGAAATTTGTCATCTCTTGAAGTTGATTTTGAAGTTGATTTTGGGGAGACATATGGAACAAGAGCATGCAATTATCTTCCATTGGAAGGCCTCTGTAATCTCAAGAAGTTGAGTGTCCAGCGTGCATCACTGGGGAGTGTTTTTCGAGAGGGGTGGTCGAGGCACCTTCCTGCTCTCAAGGAATTAAGGATAGAGCAGTGCCAAGAGTTCGAAGCAGTGATGGCGGAGGAGCTTAAACATCTGCATCTCCTCAAAACCCTGTATTTGTTTCGTGTCCCAGACATAGTATCCTTACCACAAGCATTACGCCATCTCCCCTCTCTCCAATGTCTACAGCTACATAGTCTTCGACAACTAACTTCACTGCCCGAATGGTTGCCTGAACTTAAGTCTCTCACTCAGCTGCACATCACATTCTGCCCCAACATTCCATCACTCCCTCCAGCTATGAAGGAATTCACAAGTCTCAAGTCTCTATGGATTCAGGGATGCCCAAAACTGGAGAGGCTATGTGAGGAACCAAATGGTGAGGATTGGCCTAACATTGCACACATCCCCTACCTCCACATTGCTCCTTGATGCAAAAGGTATTATAGCTTCCTTATTTTTTGTTACAAGTAATTAACTTAAGCATATATATGTCATCCGGATTTTCATTACTAATTAATGGAAACACTTAGTTTTTCTTTTACTAACATTATTAACTCTAGAATGATTGTGATTGATTGAACCTGTGTTCTAACATGGTGTGACAGAGAATCGATGAGTGGAATTATGGTAACTTGAAATCTATAGGAAGGTGAATTGTGAAGAAATGTGTTGGCGTTCGTTCCTCTGCAGCTAAGGCTCACATGTGAGATCTTATTGTGCTTTTTTTCTGAATATGACAAGAATGACTTAGATCTTCACCTTCAATTTTCCTTGGAGTATTAAACATAATAATTTTATTGAGTGAAAGAAATATTTTAACTATTATTTGCCTCACAATACTCATCGTTACTAAACTTCTTCTCTCTTTTGCAACTGTTCTTTGAGTTTCTAAAAGACTTCCTCCCATAATTTTTCAAATCATGGCAGACGCAATTTTCATAGTTTTAATTGAGAATTTAACGTCTCTGATTCGAGATAAAATAGGATTGATGATGGGCGTGGATAAGGAAATGAAGAAGCTTTCCAGCACTCTCACCACCATCCAAACAGTATTGGAAGATGGGAGATTGAAGACATACTGGACGACTGCAACACCCAGGTTCTGAGGCTGAAGCACAAAGGTGCCAAATTCAACCCCAAGAAACTTTTATTCAAGTACAAAATCGGAAAAAGGATGAAAGAAGCTGTTGAGAAATTGGAGTTTGTCTCCCAAAGTCGCAGGTTTCATTTGAATAGGAGGGGTAGATGCTTTGGAGTATATTGATGTGGAGAAAGATGGAATAGGATGTCCAAATTCACCCATATTCCCTTCACTAGAGGTTCTCGGCTTGAGTAAATTACCCAAAGCTGTTAAAGGAGGGAGGAGGTGTTTCCAAATCTTGAAAAACTTGATATCAGCGAGTGTCCATCATCAGCCTTTGTCTCATCTGGTCTAACAAATCTCAAGCAATTGAGTTGCGTTGTCCGGATTCTGGCTTCATTTAGTTGTACATTCCATCACTCCCCTCCGCTATCAAGGAAATGACAAATCTCAAGTATTTTACCATTCGGGAATGCCCAAAACTGGTGAAGCTATGTGACGAACCAAATGGTCATCCAAATTAATTAGCAAAGGTATAGATAGTACCCTCATTTCTTATTATTTTTTGCTATAAGTAAACATTACATCCCCATTTCATTGCTGGAAACACTTAACTACTACTTTCTATTTTGCTAACATTTACTTTTAAAGGTGCTAATAAACATTTTAAAAAATAATAATAATAAAATAAAAATAAACATTTAACCTTGAGGTGTAATAGCACATAAACCACTAAATGCTAAATCAGTTCCATAGAATATATACTTTGCCCTATTTTTAACTCATGAATTTTATTTTTTCATTGAATATATATATATATATATGTGTGTGTGTGTGAAGGAGAATTTTTTTTTTTTTTAGAAATATGTGAAGGAGAATTGAATAGCTAAGATTTTAAATTAAATCAAAGCAATGTAATATTATCTCACACTATATTTTTTGTGAAATTTTAGAAATTCTATGCATTTATTTATGAAAACCATTCTCTACTGGACTTGGCATCTTATCTATTCTTTTCAGAAAACCCAATATATATATATATATATATATATATATATATATATCGTAGTTAATAACCCTCATCCCAGTTAGGGTGTGATATTTTAATATTCAAGTTAATTAAGGAATGTGATATTTTAGTCTGATAGGTTTTAGTTGTCCTTTTATTTTTAGCAAAAAAACTTGTATGGGATTGTTTCACCTATGTAAGATGATTAAGAAGTGATAACATTCAAATAAAAAATAATAATTTGATTAATGTGCATATCAACATCACACTCACACGGAGGAATTCCTTCAATAAATCATAGAGTATTAGTTATAAAATGGGGTATATGATTTCATTCACACAGCCATGAAACTATAGCTGAGCCCCGGCTATACCTTTATGCAGTCAGCGTGCATCCGATAATCAGTTTTCTATCTAACACTCGGAAACAGCTCAGAAAAATGAGAATGATGTCGAATATTTATCAGGTGATGGATGCAATGCACTAAATACAACACTAGAGAAGGAATGGTGTTAGCAACAACGATCACCTGTCATCTTTTACTCCTGGAAATAAGGATGAATGCGGCGAACGCCTTCAAGGTATAATGGTGTTTGCATTTCAATCAAACGAGAAGCCTGCACAATTCAGCTAGTTTAGATAGGAAGCCAGGAAGTGGAATTGCAGGTCCAAATGCTTATGCAACGATCATCAGTCCAATGGGAAGTAACAGAGCATCCCAGGGGTAAATTCTAAAGATAAGCACGTAGAAGTATAGGTACCAAATAAGGTATTATGCGTTTATTATACAAGCATCGGTAAGGGCTATATGATGATTTCATTAAAAGAGATTAATAGAGTTCATCAACGGAAAGTGAGATAAATATGCGACTGAAGAGGAAATGAAATACTCACAGCTCTTTGAAATGCAAACTTCTCCTCTTGACCAGACATAAGGGAAATAATTCCTTTAGGTGATCCACCTGAGCTCACGTTGCCCTCTGACAGAACGTCTCGTCTGAGTTTAGCATCTTCTGTCTCTGTTTCAAACTGGACACTGAAATATGAGAACAAAAAGATCAGTTTTTGCACTCTAGAAATTTTGCATTTGTGTTACATATGTCCAAAAAAAAAATCATTTGAAAACCTGTGTTGTACATGATAAATAAAATGCACGTATTTTTCTTTTTCCAGAAATACACTCATTTCACTTAAGTGTATCACTGGAGACATCGGGAAAAATCTTGTAAACTCGAAGCCAATAAAAGCGAACATGTCTTTATCGTTACTCATGTCCCTTATCATTAACGAGCCAATATTCTTAGATCCACTTTACAGTTGAAGCCACACAACATTCACTATACGAAGGTGCAGTAAACTATTCAAGAATCAAGATACCTGCCTCTCTAAATCAAATAATGTACCCTCTTCAGTTCCCTGAAATAGATCATCGATAGAAGCAGCAGCGGAACAATATAGGCAGCAATGATGGTTGTACAATTCATCGATGAGGGTGATAAACCTCCTAGCCTGAGAAAAGAGAAAATCTGTCACTAACCAAATCACTGTCACGGAAACAACAAAATTATGACTTACGAACGAATTGAAACAAGTAATCAAGCATAAAATTTTAATTCAATCCCCTCAAGAGTTTATACTAATCAACGCAATACAAAAATTAAACTTTGGAGGGACTTCAGGTTTTAACGCAATAAAATAGGGTTACCATTCAGGTTATATGAAAATTGATGGCATTAGCAGTAAAATTTATGAGAAGTATATTCATTCCTTCATAATCCTGGGATTTGACAAATTCTAGAAGCAAATTACTTTTAGATATAATAATCACATAAACCTTCATTCAAGTTTGGTATATATACTAACACAGGGGTGCTATGTATCACCCTATTTGAATATCAACACTCGTACAAAATGCATTTATAATAACATGAGTATTGTTCTCAACAAAACTCAGCTTAGCCTCAAGTGTATGAAAGTGATAACTGATAAGCTGTGTGAAAGCAATTCACCTTATCTCGGATACGCATACTCATGACAGGAATATCTGATATGAAGACTGTATGGTAGGTTTTGGCAATAGCAATATAATCAGCAGCCCCAATCTGTTTGATATAGAGTAACAGACAAGGAGAAAATAAAAAAGAAATGATTAACAAAGAACTTAGGAAGAGAAGTCAATCAACAAGCTTCTACTTGGAAAACTAGCAAGCTGTCATTGTTCATTAATATGAAATTCCAAACATTATATTCTTTTTTCAACTTAATTACAAGGATAATTGTAGATAAATATAATCATTACTATTTTTCATCATAGAACCGAAAGAATTAGTATATATGCATGTGTATACATATATTAATATTTTCTTCCACCATAGGAGATTCTCCTAACTTGAGTTATCTATACTATAAACTAAATTGTTGATGGTTCTTTTAAAAATATTCCGAGCTAAAGATTTGACTCACGGCCTAAAACACACAAAATTCCTTACAGTGAACTTTATAAACACCTTACCATGTAATAAATACATCAATTGGCTTCAAGAAGAGGAATCAAAGAGATTACTATATGATAATAATGCAGTTAAACATAAATTAGTCTATATCCAAAAGTCAGAACATACCGGCTGACCACATAAATATTCAAATGTAAACCGTGCCACCCCATCACAGCATTGAGGGACTTCCAGTGATCTGGTCATAAATGAACACATGCATCATAACAAAAGCTACAACACACATCTTATTAGTTCTTATTCACTGACCTTCCAAACATCACTGGAAGAGTTTGAGAAGCAACCCTCTGCCCAGACTGTCCCACTATCTTGTCCCAATTATTTTCGTACTCCATAGTTTTGGTGCTATCTAGAGGCCAAAAGTAATGAGTCTGCAGATGCACAAAAGAAATCCATCAAATCATCTACTTGCTCTTAACTCTTAAATACCAAAGATAAACAGCATGAAATAGAAGTAATAAAAACTGAAATGAATATTTAATAAGACCACTAATGTCCCTTTCTGCAGTATACTGAGCTATAGATATCTACATTACGAAATGAAAATAAACAGATTTACAGTAATTACAGACAAAGAAGTACTTGCAGACAATATACAAGAATTGGAAAAGACACGTCAGGTAAAGAGTATGATGCATTTAGGGTAATTTCATGGAGCTATAATATTCCAACAAAAGAAACCAGTGAAAGAAGTATTGAGGAGAAGAATTTGTAACAATATCTTCTGGAGATACAACATTAGTGTCATTTGAAGATAATCTATAAGTTCAACAGTCACTTCCTCACCAAGTATTTTATTTCAAATAAGATCTGCTTAATACTAATCGACTTCATATAGCTGAAATCCCCATCAGATTTTTCAGATGAAAAATAAACTGAATTTTCCAGGTACTTGCAGTCTTGCCTGATCAATTGAGCTTTGTCCTATGTAACGACGGTAATCAATTTCACTTCCAATAAGAACATTTGCACAGTGCTCATCTAGTCTGTCCAGTAACTCTTGAAAAATCTCTTTTTGCATTCCATCCTAAATTGGTGAAGGAAATAATTTGTGGGCATGAAATGAAACCATTGTAGGAGGAAAAGATAATGAGCTGATGCTAGATGAAAAAAGATTCTCATTTGGCAAATTTTTCTTGATACACACCTGATTTAAATCCCTTGGCGCCCGATTACTTGTAGCCACAAGAACAGTTCCTGTACTCAATAATCTGCTTAAAATTCCAGATAAGGCCACAATAGCAAATACATCAACTGTCTGCAAAAAAAGTACGATGTTCATTTATTCTACCCACAAGAACCAAGAATATGTGTGAGACCTCTCAAGACAACTATACAAGATAAACAAACATTAGTTATTCTAATTGCATGAGCCTGCAATAGAAACATGGACAGGCTAACTAACTCAACCTACATCAGCGAATAGATGGTTTAATGACACTGGTTTTATGATACAGTAACCATAACTTGACGTAGTACCAAGACAAATTCACTGAAGAGAGCTCAGATACATAAATACCAAACCTGTATCTCATCAAAGCAAAGAACACTAGCCCCTCTATGAAGTCCTTGTCCATCAGCAAGAAACTTGTCAGCAACAGCTGGAAGAATGTTCTTCATATTAATTTCTTGCTTGTATCTTTCTTCTTCAACTAGCCATTCCTTAATTTTAGTATCAAATGGAAGATTCATAACCCAGTTGGAAATGCTAGATTGAAGAGAGTCATCTGTCTTTTGACTCTTCCACACTTTATGCATGACATCATGTATTTGAAGCATAGCCTGACAATCATAATTGAACAAAGTGTAGATCAGAAATAAGTACATGATGAAATGATATGATTACAGATAAAAATAGACCATCTGATGCCTCTTAAGCACATTTAGAACATCAAGATCTTTATATAATATAAAAGTTCTTTCTCAGATTCTCTGAAACTTGTTCTGTTTTACCACACACTGAATTCAATTTCCACAGTGTTCAACTTTTATATGCATACTAGATTTTCAATAAGAAAGACATGAAACGTGTCAGAATTCAGACAAATCACGGACATCCAGTATTGTGTCAACTGATCACCAACCTGAACTCTTCTAGGAGGTTGGTTTAAAATATCTAATATCTGTTTATGGGATTTATGATGCTAAAGAACTCTAAAAAATACAAAAATTACTTTGAAAACTTTCTTCAATATCTCAATATAATGATCATCGAGTACACCATTTTCAATACGAGTATATCATGAAATGAAAAGTGGAATTGAGCACTTGCCTCATGAAAGTGAAGCCGCCTCCGGTGTCGAACAATTCCTTCTGTGGCACTATAAAACATGTCCATGAGCATTGTCTTCCCTAAATAAGGCACAGCACAATGATTTTAGTTTCCCACTAACCTAGAAACAACTATAAAACCCAACTTGCAAGAATCTACTGGGTAAGCAAATATACCAGGCAGCAATAAAATTCTTCAATCGAAGATAGGAAGGATGTTATAACACAATGAAGTAAATTAAATATAATAAAAATCATGCGACATAGTTAAGAGAAAGGGGAAAATTTGAGTAAGATGCAGCAGCAAACCAATTCCAACATTTCCGTATATGTACAGTCCTTTTGGAGCTGGAGGAGCAGTGGGACGCTGACCAACCAGCAAATCTAGTTTCTTTTCTCTATTAAGATATGACACCCATTTTCCCACACCAGGTTCAACATTATCAGATTTTCTGATGAATCAAGACAAGTCTATCATTAGAGGAAGGAATTAAAGTGGCAGAAAAGAAACAAGTAGCAGTTGATCTTTCAGGTGTCCATGCCATTAATCATTAACCATAAAGTTTTCCAAAATATGAACCTACCTACTAAGTCATTCAATCCATTAATATCAATCTTAACTACCTATGGATCCAAAAGAAAACTCGACCTTTTCTTGTTTAACTTAGATGAATAAAGATAAGACATATATCCCAACATGCTGAATCCTGCTACATCCATTTTTATCAAAAGCATACTGCATTCCACGACATTAAGCACCTAGACTCACCTCATTTTAACTAAAGGTTATAGAGACATTTCTGTATTTCATAGGTTCATCCTCTAAAGATAATTTACCATGAATAGCTAGCGCAAGAAAGATAAGCAAGATTATCACCAAAAAGATCCAAGTGGAAATTTTGAGAGAGGCTACTTTTAATTATATACCATTTATGTTTATGGAAAAGTGGCACAATATTACAGTAATTATAAAATTAATTTTATGTAAAGAACAAAAATTTAGTAATATTTAGGGTGAAAATAAGTTTATATCTTATTATAACCATTGGCTTATTATTACATTTCAGCGAAGAATTATCGCTAGATTTCAAAAGCCTTAAACACCAACAATATGTCATAAGATTATGTAAAAGATTCATATGTGAAAATTTATTTTGTTATTAATGTCTTCAAGTTTAACACATTATGAATTAGATTGTGAAAAATGTTACATAATCATTACAACTTCATAATATATTATAGACTATATTGAAATGTTATTGACATACTTATAAAAGTAATTTATTATTTAATTTATATTTTTTTATTTGTTCAGCATTTTCTAAGACAGATGTTACTCACCTAATTACAAGATATATTCATTAAATTGGTAGATGAATACTTAAAAACAAACACAATGAAGAAACAAAATCAAAACGCTGAAATAGTTAGTCTCCAGTTCTGTTACAGGCATAGTGGTATGAGGCAAGCAAACAGAACCTGATCAGAACATACTAGACTTATAAGGAGAATGCAAAGTTTTTTCCTCACCTTAACATCCAATTTGGGAAAATGTTACGACGCTTTTTCACAGATGGTGATGCATCTCCCTGTTGCTTTGCCTTGGCTTCCTCCAACATAAGCCTCCTCCGCTCATTTTCCCGTTTCTCATCCCATTTAGCAAGGTTCGCCTGTGAAATGACATTATGTAAACATAAGCAAAGCATGTGCATAAACCAAATTGTAAGCATCATCTCAAATTTAAACCCGACATGATATTCCTCCATATCTCTCTCATATTGGTCCAGCCTCCCAAGCAAATTATCCAGTTCAAAAGCAACCTTTTCCTGGTAAGAATCATGCTTCAGCTTCCCTTGATTAACGAGACTTTTATAATAAGCAAGTGGCCCTGGAATAGAAAATGAGAATCAAAGCAAAACCAAAGGAAGACTCTTAAATGAAAGTAAACCATTGAAAAACCACACATTTGAACTACTAAGTTCTTAAGAATAGGGAAGTTTAAATCTTGATTTGGGTAGGAATAACTGGAGTTCTAGTTCTGAGTCTAACTTCCTTGTTATTGAACACCAAAAATTTCGTAGAACCAACAGAGTAAACAATATGTGACATAATTTCAATTCATGATGCTGGTTTTTCTTCTCTGTATGCTCACGACTTCTCGGTATCTTGTATATGCTTGCACCAACCAAAACACTAGAAAGTCGAAATTGAAGCTTGACATACTGACATACATGTAATAAAGAAACACATAATCCAAACGATCATTCCCTAAAAATCAATTATAGAGGACCCATCTTCATAGGAACAAGAAAATGAACCAGTGAACACAACACACGTCTCAAACAGGATAGAGAACGCTCAAAAAAGGGGGGAAAAGCGCATTCAAGAACCAAGAAATGAAAAAACAGGCGCATGTGTTCTTTTACAAACATACACTAACCGGGGCGCCTCGAGAGTGAAGAATGTGGGCGATCACAGTAAACCCGAAATTGGGTGATGGGAAATTTCAAGGGTTGATCGGAGAATCTAGAAGACGCAAAAAACATGAGCTTTTTCATGTTCGTCTTTGATTTCTCTTTTTCTTGTTTATCTGCTTGATTCTCCTCTTTCTGTCTCACTTCTGATATCAACTGTAATCTTCAAGAAAGAATTTTATGAAAGTTCCTTTTGTTCGACAGAGGTTAGTTATAATTAGGCGCTGATGTTCGTATTTAGTATTTGTGACGTGGCTCAGCTTCATCCAACCACTTTACAAATTACTATATTTCTCTAATTATTTCTCTGTCTAGTTGAGCAATTTAGAAGTTAAATTAAATCTATAAAAAAAAAACCTCGCACTTTTTTTTTTTTGGTGTATGTGTGTATATTTTAGTTATGATTTGGAGTATGTATTAACGCTGAATAAATTGTTTCAACTTGATAAACTGGAGAATAGTTCTTATGAATAAATGCAAGTTTGAGCTCTACTTTGAACAACTTCACACACACACTATCGTACTCTCTCTTATCCTCATGTATTGATTCAACTGAAAACGGAAATGAAACGAAGAAGAAAGACAAGGATATATAGTGGTTCGATCTTGAAGATCTACATCCACTTCTTAAGAAGAGAAATTATTATATGATTGAAAACAGGTTACAACATGAAGATGATGATGAACTAAGCTTCTAAGAAACCCTAAATTTGCTAAACTAATTGATATGATGATGATGATCGACTTCTACCCTTCTCTGCACATGGAATACCCCCTTTTATACCACACTGATGTGATCTAGCATGCACCAGCAAGTACAGCTCCTTCCATGTGATCAGTTGAGTTCAGTTACAATCGTCTACCATGCCATTCAACTCCTCAACAACAGCACACCTTCCTGATCCTACGGCTAGCCATCATTCTGCCTACATTGTGTTGTTTGTATTGAATCTTCACCATCAATGTTGCATCTCACATTCTTGAAACCAGCTGGACAAACAGTTATGTAACTACTAACTGCCTCAACCAACTTAGATCATTGCCAAGACATCAAACCATCAGCTCATCATTCTTCTGATCTTTCAGCTTATTTTTGATCCTATGACTTCACATTGCTCACCTTATGCAGCCTGTTGAGCTTAGCTTCTCAACCAACTTGCTGCTAACCAATCATCACCTTCCACATGTACATTTGTTGATATATATCACACATACACACAAGCATGCATGCATGGTCTATATATACAACAATAGTATTACCTCTAAGCATGATTCTAATGGAGGATAGTGCAATTCTTCTTTTATTCATCTCTATGAATAAATATCAGGTCTTAATCAGACGCTGCAACAGTTTATCTTCAGACAACCTATTCCTCCCTTTCAAACTAATGACAGACAGAGAATTCCATGTACAGTAACTAATGACAGACAGAGAATTCCTCCACCTTCTAGTTTATTCTACACAATCTCAAACCTTCTAGCATATCATATATTATTCTTGAAGCTTCTATAACTTCTCTAAATCAAGTTTATTATTTCTAACACCCCCTCTTAAACTTGATTTTGCATTCCAAGCATACTCCGTAATCTTGCGAAATCTTCATACTTGAGCGGCTTTGTAAAGATGTCGGCTACTTGGTCTTGTGATTTGACGTACTCCACTTGAACTTCTTTCTTTGCAATGCATTCTCTGATGTAGTGGAAGCGAGTGTCTATGTGCTTGCTCCGATTATGAAATATCGGATTTTTTGCCAATGCAATCGCTGACTTATTGTCCACACGAATCCTCGTAGGATTCTCTTGTGTCCATCCGAGCTCTCGTAACAAACTCCTAAGCCATATAGCATGGCAAACACTGGATGTGGCGGCTACATACTCGGCTTCACATGTAGATAATGTGACTATTGGTTGCTTCTTCGACATCCAAGTGAAAGCGGTGTCTCCCAAGAAGAACACAAATCCACTTGTACTCTTTCGATCATCATTATCTCCAGCTCAATCACTATCACTATAGCCCACAAGCTCATAGTTATTAGTATTTGAATAAAGTAGGCCATAGTTGAGCGTACCTTTGAGATATCGAAGAATTCTCTTTGCCGCCTTCAAGTGCGTTGTGATTGGATTCTCCATAAATCTACTCACAAGCCCTGTTGCGTAGAGTATATCTGGCCTTGTGCAAGTTAAGTACCTTAGGCTTCCAACCAAACTTTTGAAGAGCGTCGAATCCACTTTTTCTCCATCTTCATGCTTGGATAGTTTACTTCCACACTCCACTGGGGTGTTGATTGCCTTGCAATCTTCCATTTTGAACTTCTTGAGGATCTCCTTCGTATAACCTTCTTGTGTGATGAAGATTCCTTCCTCAAGCTGCTTAACTTCAACTCCAAGATAATATGCCATGAGCCCAATATCCGTCATCTCAAACTCTTTAGTCATGGCCTTCTTGAACTCCTCAAACATCTTTGTGTTGTTTCCTGTGAATATAAGATCATCCACATACAAGCACACAATTAAGACATCATCACCTTTGATTTTGACGTAGAGGGCATGTTCATGTGGGCACTTGGAGAAACCATTCTCCTCCAAGTACTTGTCAATCCTGCTATTCCATGCCCTTGGTGCTTGTTTTAATCCATATAGGGCCTTCTTCAACTTCAACACCTTTTCTTCTTGCCCTTTCACCTCGTAGCCTGGTGGTTGCTTGATGTAGACTTCTTTATCAAGAACACCATTCAAGAAGGCTGACTTCACGTCCATCTGATAGATTTTCCATCTATTTTAGGTTGTAAGAGAAATGATTAGTCTGATAGTTTCTAGTCGGGCGACAGGAGCGAATACCTCGTCATAGTCAATTCCGGCTCTTTGACTATATCCTTTCGCAACAAGTCTTGCTTTGTATCTCTCTACTTCACCCTTGGAGTTATTCTTTGCTTTATACACCCACTTAACTCCAATGGCCTTGTGATCTTTTGGCAATGTTGCAAGCTCCCACGTATCATTCTTCTCAATAGCCTTAATTTCCTCGTCCATTGCATTTCTCCATCTCTTGCTTTGTGTAGCTTCTTCAAAAGTTACTGGCTCGCAATCAGCAAATAAACAAAGTAAGGTGAGATCCTCTAACCTTTCAGTGTCTTCATAGATCTCATCCAAGCTCCTCACTCTTGATGTTCTTCTTTCATTTAAGAAAGATGGTGGCGAGTCTCCAACTTCTCTTGCTGGTGAGGCGGGTGGAGTCACTGTCTCTTCACTTTCACCTGCTTGCTCTATTTCCTCTTCATCTTCAAATTGTGGAGTTACAAAGTTGTGATCATTGATGTCGGAACCGAAATCCCAAGCATCTTCTCGTCGAACTCCACATCTCGACTTATCACGCTTTTCTTTGTGAGGGGATTATATAACTTGTAACCTTTAGAGTTAGAGTCATACCCGATGAATATGTATGGCTCACTCTTGTCGTCGAGCTTTCTTCTTATCTCGTCTGCTACGTGAGCATATGCTTTGCTCCCGAATACTCTTAGATGAGTGATTCTAGGCTTTCTCCCACTCCATGCTTCTTGTGGAGTCTTTCCCCATACACTCCGAGTTGGAGAACGATTGGACAGGTACACCGCGCACGCCACTGCTTCTGCCCAAAATTCTTTTGGAAGATTCTTCGTCTTTAACATGATGCGCGCCATCTCCACTATGGTTCTATTCTTTCTCTCCGCCACACCATTTTGTTGAGGAGATCTTGGAACAGTGAGAGGCCTCTAGATCCCGTTTGCTTCGCAATACGCCATGAACTCCTTGGATGTGAATTCACCACCTCGATCGGTTCTCATGGATTTGATTTCTAGCCCGCTCGCCTTTTCAACGGCAACTTTAAATTTCTTGAAGGCTTCAAATACTTCTGATTTCTGCTTCAAGAAATACACCCACGTTTTTTTAGAAAAATCATCAATGAAAAGTAAGAAATAATTGTTGTTACCAAGAGAACTCGGCTTGATCGGCCCACAAATATCGGCATGGATTAACTCCAACGACTTCTTTGCTCACGAGATTGACTCCTTTGGGAATGGCCTTCTAGCTTGCTTCCCGAGTATACATCCTTCGCATAATTGGTCGGGATGCTTGATGGATGGTAATCCTCTTACCATTTCCTTCCTTGATAACAACTCCAATCCTCCGAAATTTAAGTGCCCAAACCATAGGTGTCATAACCAAGACTTATCCTTAAAGCAAGCTTTAAGGCATTTTGCCACATCATTCCGAATATTTAGTAGAAACATTCTATTCTTTGACATTGGCACCCTTGCTATCAAATTATTTTCCTTATCTCTTATTGAAAGGTTATAATCCTTCAAGTGAATATCATAACTTTTCTCTAAGAGTTGTCCCAAACTCAAAATATTATTTTTCATGTTGGGCACATAATAAACATTCGAGATAAAATCATGACCTCCATTTTTTAAGCTAATCAAAAATTTTCCTTTTCCTTTCACCTGAATTTTAGATTCATCACCAAATGAGACATTGCCACTTACCGATTCATCCAGCTCCACGAACATGCTCCTTTTGCCACACATGTGGTTGCTCGCTCCCGTATCGAGGTACCAAGTATCATCTTGTCTTTCATTTTCTCCTTTGTACGCCAAGAGCACACTTGTATTTTCTTCCTTCTTGCTCTCAACAAAGTTGGCCTTCTCTTGAACCTTTTGTTTTGCTTTCCAACACTCGGAAGCATAATGCCCAAATCTATCACAATTATAGCATTTTATAGTAGAATTATCGTACCTCGATTTTTGGTTGCTCCTTCCTCGACCAAATGCTTTTCTCTCTCCATGATTTCCATAGCCTCCTCTTCCACGTCCACGACCTCGACCTTGTCCTTGGCCACGAATTTGACCGCTACTTGGGCCTTCGTCTTTCTCCTTTGCACTCACTTGCAATTTTAACAATTGCTCCACCATATCTTGCTTTCTTTTTTGTTTCTCTTCATAAGCTTGTAACGACCCCATTAAGAGATCAATTGTCATCTCCTCCAAATTTTAAGTCTCCTCAATAGTCACCACAATATGTTCAAATTTGGGAGTCAACGAACGTAATATTTTCTCCATTATTCTAACATCCTCCAATTTTTCACCATTTCTTTTCATTTGATTAGAGACCGCCAAAACTCTTGTAAAATAGTCCAAAATAGATTCAGACTCTTTCATATGTAGGGACTCAAATTCACCTCTTAAAGTTTGAAGGCGTACCTTTTTAACTTGATCGGCTCCTTTGCATGACACTTGGAGCTTATCCCATGCTTCCTTGGCGGTAGTTGCACTCGAGATTTTCTCGAAATCATCATCTCCCAAAGCTCGGTAGATGAGGAAGAAAGCCTTCTTGTCCCTCTTTCTTGAATCTCTCAACTTATCCTTTAGTTGTTGAGATAGTGCCGCCTCGTCTTCCGGTTGCTCGTATCCTTTCTCTACAATCTCCCAAACATCATGAGCACCTAGGAGTGCCTTCATCTTGATACTCCAATTATCAAAGTTGCTCTTGTTGAGCAACGGGACTTGAAAGGATTGAAGGTTATTGGGCATTTCTCACAGGAGGATCTTATGGCTCGGATACCACTTTGTAGGAGTTAAAAGGTTGGAGGGATATGTATAGGTTTGTGGACGGGTGTAGGGATTAGTGAGTTGGATGAATAAAGGGTGATAGAAGGAGTTTTGAAGGAAAGAACAAGGTTTGGAATAAAACACACTTTATTAGATTTTTGGTTGGGTACATCTCAAAATGCTACACCATCCACCTATTTATACTATCCAATGGTGGATTCTCAAGCATTCTAGAGAATTCTATATTAATTTTCATCCTAATAGTCTAGATAATTCATCTATTTAATCACATGTCATATTCTAGATCATTCTTATAATTAATTAATAGATTCCTCCACCTTCTAGTTTATTCTACACAATCTCAAACCTTCTAGCATATCATATATTATTCTTGAAGCTTCTATAACTTCTCTAAATCAAGTTTATTATTTCTAACAGGCAGAACCCTCTGATTAAACCATTAAAAGTTGATGCAACAGGGAAGAAACGGAGACTTATCATCTCATTCATGAGCTCAACTGCTTCCTTCATGCACCCATTTTTGCAGTATTGTTGAATCAGACTTGCATAAACGGGAGCACTTGGGACTTCTCCACCTTTCATCATATCAAGAATTTGCCTCGCTTCATCTACATTGCCCTCTTCAGATGATCTTAGAATCATCAAGCTACGAGTTGAAGCACGAGGGAACCAGTTTTTCATGTAGTTAAGGAACTCGAGTGCTTTATAAGGACAACTATCCTTGTATAAACCGTATAGAATGCTGTTGTAAGGAGTAATTCGGCCATCACAACCTCTTTTATCCTCTTGCATTAATTCAAAGATTTTGAGTCCATCCCGAGTCATTCCAGCCGAGCACATTCCATGTATTAGTGTTTCAAACGTAACAGAGTTCCATAAAACACCAACCCTTTTCATTTCATGGGACAGATCAAGAGCTGAATCCAACATACGAGCCTCACAAAAACCTTTGATCAGAACATTGTATGTCCCCGTGTTTGGGAGACATCCCCTCATCTCCATTTCCTTGAGAAAACCGCGTCCTGCTTTTATTTTTCCTGCTTCAGCAAACCCTCTCAACAAAGTATTGTAAACTACAACATCATGAGTCCCTCCCTTCACCTCAACTCTGTTCAATACCTCAACTGCCTCTGAGATTCGCCCTGCATTGCATAGGAGTTCTATTATCTTAGTTAAAGCAACGACATCAGGCACAAATCCGTTGCTAAAACATTTTTCGATCATCACCAAAGCCTGCACTATATTGCTCTCATTACAGTACGCTGATATCATAGTATTGAATGTCACATCACTAAATTTCTCCATTTCATTCATTAAGCTTCTGGCTCTACCGACCTTTCCATTCTTACAAAGAGCATGAATTAATGTATTGTATACAGCAACATTTACCTTGACATTATGATTCTTCATAACTTGAAGAAGCTTAAAGCCATCAGCGATCCTATTCGTTAAGCAAAATCCTTTCATCAGAATCCCATAAGTGTAATCATCAGCTTCCACACCACTCCCCATCATTTTCTTCCTGTAGAATTCCCTAGCAATATCGATATCTTCCTTCACCAGAACATCAAGAATTGTATTAAACAGTTTCAAATAAGGAGCAGCTTTCCCAAACTTGGGTACCATATCAAGCACTCTGATCACTTCCCTGATCATTCTAGCCCGTGCAAAGCCACGTACAACAGTGATGAAAATGTCTTCATCTGGGAACAAACCAATTGTCTTAGGCATTTCATCGAGCAGCTGTTCGACAATCTGAAATTGTCTAAAAGTACTGAGCTTGTGGATCAAAGCTCGGTATGTGGACACAGTGTGTGTGAAACTGGGGATCTTCGAGGCCCATTCGAAGGTTTGTAGAGCTTCATTTGCTGATTTCTGCTCTAAATTGAGATGAGCTATTTGCTGTTGGTTAGGTACCAGAACAGAGTTGGCTACAGTGGCTGAGATGAATCGCGATTGAATGTTGGAGAAAGGTAAGAACCCCCTTATATCAATTCTTCGCGTTAAGAGTTTCGAGAGTTTGAAAATATTAGACATAGGATTACCAACTTCAGTCAATCCTCTACAAGCAAAAAGAATTTAGCTTTCGAACTTCTCTTGACATTCTCGCCTCATATACAATCCTGTCAGCGTACTCCTAGAAAAGGAATAGTTTTTAGGCATTTCATCAAACAGTTCCTCTCCAAACTTACTACCGTTTTCATTATCGCGGAATACTGAACTGGTCTGCTGAGAGAAATAAACACACAATTTAATCTCGAGAAAGATAATGAGAGTACACTAGCTAAGTACTCTGCAATTGAGATTCTGAGAAAGAGCAGAAAGTGAATATCGAAACCTTAACTTCTCCGTAGCAGTAGCCCACTTACTTGTGAGTTCTTCTTTTAATTTTTGGGGGGTGTTGGTGGGTACGAACATTAGTAAAGCGATGTAAGGTATTGATTTCTTTTATAATGAGCAAAAGAGCAGCGGAGCAAACCTGCCTCTCACTCCTTCAACTCTGCAACTCCTTCATCAAGCTCGCTCAGATTCAAGCAAGAATTCTAAAGCTTGGCCTCCAAATCAACCCTTTAGTCCTCACAAAATTCACCTCCATTTCTGCAGGCCTTAATGCAATCAATTACGCTACTTCTTTTATTTTCTCTCCAGAATCAGAGCCCCATTACTATGACACTTTCCTTTGCAATACTGTTATTGAATCTTATGCAGAGACTATTAATTTCAAGCGCACTGCTGTACCTCATTACAACAAAATGCTTACTCTTGGGATTAGACCTAACAACTACACCTACTCATTTCTATTCAAGGCTTGTGCTGGCATTCAGGACCTCAATCTAGGCCAAACGGTTCACGGGTCGGTTTCCAAACTTGGGTTTTGTGATGACATGCATGTTCAGCACTCCATGATTCATATGTACTGCAGTTGTGAAAATGGGATTATGTTTGCAGAGAAGGTGTTTGATAAAATGTCCAAGACAAATTCGGTTTCTTGGACCACTATGATGGGTGGGTATGTGAAGCAGAAAATGTCAAGTGAAGCTGTAGAACTGTTCAGAAGAATGCAGATAGCAGACGTGAGGCCTGATGAGATTACCATGGTGATGGTTTTGTCAGCATGTGCTGATGTTGGTGCCCTCGAACTAGGGAGGTGGATGGTGTCCTACATTGAAACGGAGAAGTTTGAGATGAGGACCAAGCTGTGCAACGCGTTAATAGACATGTATGCAAAATGTGGCGATGTTGACAACGCACTGAGGTTGTTTAGGACCATGTCATGCAGTAAGAGAACCATTGTTTCTTGGACTTCGGTTATTTTTGGTATGGCGTTGCATGGACGTGGTTTGGAGGCAGTGTCACTCTTTGAGGAGATGAAACTTGCTGGGGTCGTTCCTGATGATGTTGCATTCATCGGTTTACTCACTGCTTGTAGCCATTCTGGTCTAGTTAAGGAAGGAAAACAATATTTTGGTTCAATGTTGAATGATTATGGTATTGCACCTAGGATAGAGCATTATGGATGCATGGTGGATATGTTAAGCAGGGCCGGATTAGTTGAGGAGGCTATGGAGTTCGTAGACACAATGCCTATAACGCCAAATCCTGTGATTTGGAGAGCTTTAATTGCTGCTTCTCGTGATCATGGTCATGATCTGAATCTTGATGAACGAATATCGAAGAATCTGATCAAGAACGAGCCAACGGATGAGTCCAATTATGTGCTTCTTTCTAACATATATGCCAAAAGGTTGGACTGGGAAAAGAAATCCACATTTAGAGAAGCAATGGAGAAGAAAGGGATTAAAAAGATCTCTGGAAGCACCATGATTGAGCTTGATGATGGGATTTACGAGTGAATTTGCAAAGATTACGCGGTAGTGGATGAGATGGAGAAGAGTAACGTGACAAAGTTCTTTAGATTTTAAGATTTCAAAGGTTGAAGGAACTATGATGTGCATCAGATGAAAGACTATTTTTCTGTAAACCTCATGAATCCAGATGATGATCCTCTTATTTTCTTTTAAATTTCTTTGCAAAATTCATAGATCAGAATGTTTATCAAATGTTTGGATGTCTTTTCAAGTTAAAGTAAATATATCAATAGATCTTCTCATGACCGAAGTAAGGTATAATATAAACAGGGCTACAAGAAATTGCTCTTAATATTATGGAAGTCTCTGTTTTACACCAAAAATTTGTGTGAAATTATCTTACAATTAGATGAGCAAGTATTATTTTCTCTTAATATGCATGGTAGTAGTATTACTTTTTTTCTTTTTTAATATATAGAATTCTATCACTTTAATTTGAAAAGCAAATTTAAATATACAGGATGAAGAGAGTAACTTTTTTTTTTTTTTAATATTAGGTTTATAGCAAGATATAATTGCATAGGAGTCTACATTACTCATCATCTACTGATATTAGTGTTGGCCTTTTATTAAAACTCTTGAAATGCACAATTTCTCGAGCAATCCCCACACCAAGGTCAACTACAAAACGACAGTGCCAACTGTGACCTAATTTAACCGAGAAAAATTAACCCCATAGCCTCACCGACATTTACATAGATTGCATCGAATACACCTGAATTGAGTGAAATATGCTCACCTAGTAATGTATTTCCACAATCACGGGGTGGGGACAACGTAAAGTGTAAGTATCATCCACACGACACGTGCTACACCATGATAAAGATAGATCCATCAAAATTCAATGCTTCAAAGTACTTGCTCTATTTTATGGTACCAAAATAAATAAATAACACTGAATTCAACAACTCTACATCAGCTTCTCCCATCCCCATATACCACCCAACTTAGAAACGATGAAATCTTGCAAGACCACATGAGAGAGTATCTAAAATACATATGAACTGCTGAAGAATAGAAGAAGAATTATAATCTTCAAAAACACTAACAAACATGAACAACCATGATCTAGATAGAAAAAACTACTCAATCTAATAATTGAACACCCCAAATTTCTCTCAGTAAAAATTGATTAATTTCTTTTAACATCCTAATTAAGCTTCTGCATCTCTCTCCTCTCTCTCTATATCATGATTCAACAGCTTCCCTCCCGCCTCATCCGCCATTAACGACTTCTTCTGAGCTTCCTTCGCCTTCAAAGCCTGCAATTTCGAGTGATTATAATACCCTACTCCCAGAAAAGCCAACCCGTACCCGAACAGATTCAACAGGGTCACTGTATCCTTAATCACCGACCAAGAGAAAGCAATCAACACCCAATCTTTCACCACCCCAGCCACATTCATCGTCAAAGCCGAAGTCTTTCCGACCAGCAAGAACACAGCCAAGTTCAACGCGAAAGCACACACAGAATTTGTCCCGAAAATCAAGAAATCGAACTGAAACCCAGAGCTCTGCTGTCTCAACAGGGGAAACTCCACGAACAGCCATGGAATCGCAAGAAAAATCAAACAGCTTGGAGCGACGTAGTAGAGTGAAGTTATGGGGTTCAAATTAATCCCCTTCGAAGTCAACAGAATCTGAATCAACACCAACCTCGTAGCCTCGAACACGACAGCTCCCAATTGCAGAAACACCCCCCAAGAATCGAACATGGCTTCGCCGTAAGCAGCAACGGCCACCCCCAGAGAAATCGCCACCATGTTCGACATCGTACTGTTGCTGTAAGTTTCTTTACTGAGCAGAATTCCGATGGAGTAAACGGCGACGGGCATTAAGGCTTTCAGCATTTGGATGAAGGAAACAGAGAGGTAGATGTAGGCAGAGTTGGAGAGCCAGAGGGAGAGGGAGTAGAGAGCGGCGATGGGCACGACGGAGGTGAGGTAGAGGCGGCGGGTGAGGGCGGCGGGCTCGACGAGGTTGAAGAGGCGGACGGCGGCGAAAGCGAGGGAGGAGCAGAAGGCCATGTGGATCATGGTGAGGGAGATGGGGAATGGCCAGTTGTAGAGCTTCTTGTCGAGGATGTATTTGTTGTAGACGATTACGGTGAAGGAGAGGAAGATCCATATGGCCACGTAGGTGTAGGAGAGGATGATGTTCTTCACCACCCCATCGGACACGGCGGAGCCTTTCCCCATTGGCGGCGGCGGGACGGGGGTGATGAGTGGCCCGTCAATATCTGGTGGCGGACTTATTTAACTAGAGTAGGGAAGTGAAAATATAGTAGTGTGTGTTTGGATTTTCTTACCTATATGTATAAAAACCGTTAATTTCTTTTTAATGAAAAAAAAAGTTGTTTTAGTAATTCACTGGTATTTACTTTTTACATACTCCCTCCCTCAAATGGATATTGAATGTTCTATTACGTTACATATCTTATTACACGTTAATTCATGAGTGACACATGTAAAAGTAAAAAAATCTCAATAATTGCTCCCAGTTTAAGCTTTCCTTTAAGAGATTATAAGTATGTTTAATTATATTCTACGTGTCAATCATCCAACAGTACGCAACAGGAGATGTAACATCAAAATATAACAAAAGAACAAAACCGCCTCAAATATGATTATTTTTATTTTACGTGAATTTTAGAATGTTATTATTCAATGTATAGAGAGTGGTGCATGATCCATATGTGAAATTATTTTTGTAAAGGAGAAAATGGTAAATGTACACGTTTGGGATAGACGAAGGGATCTTGGATGTCATGTTACTTTTTGGTATTACATCTCCTGTTACGAACCATTGGATAATTGACACGTACGATAAATTAATCTATAACCTAACAATCAATCATAAGGGAAAAGGTTGAGATTTTCCTCTCCACATACGTGTCATTCACATCCGTGGGATGATTGACACGTAGGATAAATTAATCTATACCCTAACAATCAACCCTAAGGCAAAAGGTTGAGATTTTCATTTCCGCATACGTTTCACTTACCTAACTCATATAACATGAGATGTAACACTAAAATATAACAGGAAATCCTAACCTAACGAAGGGAGTATAATACAACTTCGGCCCCACAAATTTTTTTCCCTTTGACTGAGCGAGGAGATTAAGAAAATTCTAACTTTTTCTTTTTATATTTGGGTATTATGGTACCTGCCAGTGGGGAATCCGATCCCTGATCATTCCTCTGCTTTTTCTTTTTTATTTTTTTTCCTCAAGGAAATAATAAAATTTGTTAAGTGTGTGATATGATTTTTTTTTTAAAAATTAAGTGTATGGGAGAAGATTTTTGTTTTGACTTTTTTTTAAAGGTGAAAATCTTTATGGGATGAATGAAAACAAAAATGGTAAAAACTTTTATAGGGAGGAGAGAGTATTATTTACTCCCTCCGTCCCACAATAAGAGTAGAGAAATTTTTTTGCACGTAGATTAAGGGATATAATATTTAATGGGTAGTTGAGGTTAGAGAAATAATATTTTAATGTATAGTGAGTATGTTTATTAGTGTGAAGTGTAGGGTTATGGAGAGAGAAAAAATTAATTTGTGTGGGTCCCTTTTACCAAAAAATGAAATGCACCTCTTGTGTTGGGACAGACGAAAATAGTAAAATGCACTCCTTATTGTGGGACGGAGGGAGTAATAGAGTATGAAAATGAAAAGATGAGTTATATACAATACTACTATTTTAAATAAGATATAATACTCATTATTTAGACAAAGCCTCCCGTGAAATTGTGACTGGATGGGTCATGAGATGTAACAATGTCGTAAGATAGATCAATTCATTATTAAAACATATTTATTATATAAATAATTAAAGTATATCATTGAGTAGTTAAAACAAATTTTACTAAAATTATTTAAAATTAGTTATGTGAATTAAAATAAGACGAATAATTCAATATTAAAGTACTTAAAATATTTAAAAATATTCATAATTTCTTGCTACATATTTTTTATTTGTGTGAAAAATATATAATTACTACTACATTCTAATACTCTTTACTCTTTATAAGAACCATGATATAAATTGGCAAAAATATTGAATTAGTTTCCTGTGTATTAATACATTGTAAGTACGTAATATGATTTTAATACATTGTACCTACATAATAGGATTGGAAGAGGAATCATAAAATTTATAACGTAAACATGATTTACACACGTATTTGTCAAATATTATAGGTTCCGCGGATAAAAACATCATACCACGTCGTACATGTGATTCTTAAATATGGTGTAACAGTATTACATGTACCGATATACTTCAATATGGTGAGTATTACATGTACCGATATATTGATAAGGTTGATGATAATTTTCATGGATTTTTCATGCTATGTAATGTGCACTGTGCACACATATTTCTTTTTATAAATATATTTTTTGTAATTTACATAATAAGTTTCTTACATAAATGCAGTTGACATTGATAATTGTTCAAAATAAAATCAGCACGTAATTCAGTATAGAATACAAGATTAGATAGGAACGGACAGCTCTAGATCCTTAATCGAAATCGAGAAACTTATAATTAATTCCTAATGTTTCACCCCTTAGTGTTAAATGTAATAATTATTAAAAAATGAAACTGAACGCTTCCTTACCATAGTCCTACCCTAAACAAATTCATGATAGTCGAAAGTACACAAATGCAGTTAATGTTCCTCCTGTATATATGTACCATAGCTAATGTTTATTTTTGGTTCAATTGAGTAGTGATTAGTTCATGCTTTCGGATTTTTATAGGATAGATTTTAATTTTTGTCATATTATTATGGAATCAGGGCCGGATCTAGAAATTCACGATGTGGTGGGCTAAGTTTATTAAAAAAAAAGAAAATATATATATATATATATATATATATATATATATATATATATATATATATATATATATATATATATATATAATATATTTATACACACACAATCACCTTTTCAATTAAAGGTGGATGGAGAATAGACTAAATTTTAATATTTACGGTAATTGGTGGGCTTAAAAATAATTTTGAGTTTCTTTAGAGTATGCTTAAAATATTTTTGAATTGGGTTAAACTTCAAAAATACAAATTATTTATATATATTATAATGTGCTCTTGGTGGGCAGCTCTAGACTTAAGCCTGGAGCTGCCCCATGTAGATCCGGCTCTATATGTAACTAGGTGTTGTTATTAGGAGGGATTGGAGATAGGGTTGTATGAGTGCTTGGTGTAACTATAAATAAATAAATAAATAGATAAACTAGACATGCACCAAAAAATCAGAACCGGCGGTTCGAACCTGGAAACCGCCGATTTTAACCGGAATCGCCGATTTCCGAAATCGGCTAAGGAAGGTTCGGTTCTGGTTCCTCATATTTGGGAAAAAATCGGCGGCTCCGGTTCCGAATCGACTGTTCCGGTTCGAACCGCCGGTTTTTCAATTTTTTTTTACTTTTTACGCTTAAAACCCAAAAAATAAATAAATAAATAAAACCAAAACCGGAACCGGCGGTTTCGAACCGGAATCGAAACCGTCGGTTCCGGAACCAAAACCTTCGTACCCCGATTCGGTTTCGATTCCCCCTACCTTGGAACCGGAACCAGCGGTTCCGAACCGGGGTGCATGTCTAAGATAAACTATGTAACAAGGTATTAATTTGTAGAATACAACTAGCATACAACTAATTTGCACGTATCTTATTTAAAATACATGTTGTTGTCCCTCTCTAATTAATTTGTCACGCCCCGACCGTAGACAGAACGCGACAACCGCCACGTTAACCATAAATTTCACGGAATGGGTGCACTCCACTCCGAAAATTTATAGAAAACGTAAGGCTTGCTATCAAATACCTGTAGGACAGAACAACTGATGATAACGAGTACTACCCGAGGACATCATTTTTATAACATACCACCAAAGATTTACAAAGGAACAAAATTCAATGATGTAACTCGGTCTGAAGAAAATATATACAAGCGATATAACATCGCGAAAGTAAAAAAAACATCAAGGGGTACCAGATATGAACTATACAATCTCGCCAATGGATCCGCCAATTTATACACAAAAAGAAGAGTACCCAAGCACTGATCGGATGACGAGCAAAAGATAGGCAAACCTCCAACCAAAAGATATCAACCGCCTGAAAAGGAAAGGAATGGTGGGGGGTGAGCAAAACCACAAGCTCAGTGAGGTGATAAGCCGATCACGCCAACCCTTATACGAAGTATGTACTCACGTTCAAGACTTATAACTTAAAATCCAACATTTGCGTTCCACATCAAGTATTTCTTACACAATATACAAATTAATGAAAATAAAACCTCTATACGCATTTAAAAAATAACACATTTAGTTCAAACAACATGTTAACACATAAAAGACGCGTGGGTAGCCAATATCCTCCTCGAACTGAGCTCTCCGTCGAGAGTCAGTCCGAGCCCGTCACCGTTACTCTAGACAAAATGAAGGTTAATGCTCTTTCTCAACATATACCAAGTACCACAATTTAATATCAATGAGATCCTTTAAATGATAAAACATGTAAACATATATAACATGCGTGTCCCACACCGGTGACGTTGATTGAGCCTATAATAGGCTGATCCATTTAAAGATCACCTTCCAGAGTATCAATATTTGGCAAATGGACAGGTGCCTCGTTAGATCTAACTCACCCAGGTTTGCCAAGCCACGGGCGATTAGTTTGTCACTCTAACTCACCCGAACCGCGACTATTCGGGCTACTTAATCAATGTCGCTCCAACTCACCCGAACCGTGACCAATTCGGGCTACTTAACCTTGGTACTAGGTATGCATATAAATCATCAAATGCATAACAACTCAAGTCACAAGATTATCAATAGATTAATCCTCAAATACTTCACAACAAATGATATCATATATCGAGCCAGCAAGGCTCTATAAATTAAAACAAATAATACCCTTAATACATGGCTGACAGGACTCTATATGAAATAATATAAGATAATCAATAGACCATATCATGCCAATCAGGCTCAACCTAGAGCAATTGAGCCAATCAGCCTTTTTACCACATAACACATCACCAAGTAATTTTCTTATCAAGTAAGTAAAGAAAATGAATGCAAACTTGTCAAGGGTCCACACTTCCCACAAGAGAAGGCATTCCCGAATTATCAACTCATAAGAAAATTATTAACTCTCTCCGAAATCTGAAGTTATTCCCTTGCCCTTCGACGATTGATCTTTACCTAAAAAGTAGATAAGCAAATGAATACAAATCAATATACATAGGAGTTGATATTAAATAAAGGGCAGCTCGTAACTCCTCAACACCAACTCCGAGTCTCACATAACCCGGTTCATATCATTTCTCAAACGAAACGATAGGAAATAAATTTGAATTTGACATAACAAATTCTGAAATTTTCCAGCCTGCGGCAGTTCACGAAAAAAGTCATAACTAATTGTATATAACTCGTTTCAAGTGGCTACGGAAAGATAACAAACTCAGCTACATACAGAAATTGAGTTTGCAAATCTCTGAGGGCAATAGATATGCCAAAATCAGTTCGGACAGTGGCTGCGAATCACCTAGAGGCAGTTTACGAAAAAAATTCATAACTAATTGTAGAAAAATCGGATTGAGGTGTTTCAAGTGGCTACGGAAAGCTAATGAATCCAGCTACGTATAGAAATTAAGTTTGCAACTTTCTAAGATCAATAGCTATGTCAAAAGTAGGTCGAACAGAAGTATACGAATTTCCCTTTACTATGAAGAAACCCAACAAAATCACAAAATCATGGAAAAAGGAAGCTTAATTGACATATTACTTACCTTAACATACTTATACACCAACTAAAATGAGAGTTGTATGGGAGAATTTGATCACAAGGGTTTCTCCTCTTCCTTTCTCTTCTTTCCCCCTCTTGGATGTTCTAGAAGCCCTTTCTTATTTCTTATCTTCCTTTCTCCTTTTTATTCTATTTTTGACATATATTGTTGGGCTATTGATGGGCTGGGCTTATTAATAGATTAAGCCATTTAAGTGAGTTAGACTTTGGGCCAAAAATAAATATATAGATTTTGGGCTCTAAAAGCAAATTCTAGTTGGGCTAATAATAATTAAATAGATTTTTGGCTCTAAAAACAAATTCTAGTTTGGGGCTGATATATTATAAGGTTTGGGCCAAAGATAAATAAATTATTTTGGGCTTTTAAAAGTTGAGGCAAGACATTATATAATTAAACTGCGGTCTCCCCAATCAATTAATTACCCAACTTCAATATTAATGATTTTCCTTTTTTTTATAAATTTTATTATATTTAAAATATCATTATACCTCAAAACCCTAAATTTTATTTGTAAATATGTCTTAAACCAAAACAAAATTATAATTATACCCTTTAAAATAAATTCTAAACCCCTAAATTCTAGGAGGTAAAATATGTCATAAATCATAAAGTTAAAATTACAATTATATTCTTAGAATTATATAAATTTTAGGAATAAAATATACCTTTATAACAAAATAAAATTATAATTATACATTTAACTTAAAACTATGAGTTGATATTATGTGCACTCAGGTGCAACGATGCACCCATATGTGTATAATTTTTTATTCTATTTCGTATACAAATTATTCTATTTTGTATACGTATTTTTTAATAATTATATATTTTTTTCATACTAAATTTTTTTATAAAAAAAAAATAGCATACATATGTGTATAATTTTTTATTCAATAGTGTACACATGTTTTTTAATAATTATATTTTTTTTACACTCAATTTTTTATTAAAAAAACTAACAATTAAATTGTATGCATTTTTGTTCATATTTATATACGTTTTTTAGAATGGATGCACCCTATTAGGGTGCATTGTAATTAGCCAAAAACTATAGAAATAAAATATACCATGTAAATTACAATAAAAAAAATGCTTGACACACCATCGTTGATTATATGAAGAGATGCCACCATAAAAACCTTGTTTAATATAATGGAGATAGAGATTTTGATATCCTATTTTAAAAATGAAAAAAAGACAGAAGACATACACATTAACAAATTTGTAGTTTTGTAGTATAATTACGGGAGCCGTTTCGGTTTTGCTTCGACATATTCCCCAATTTACTCGTCGGTCTATAATTTCGTCTACTAAACTAATTCCAATGCTTGTCTTTTATCAGTTTTTGAGAAAAAAAAAAGAAAAAAAAAGGGAGTTGTTGGGCAAGAAGTATTAGTTTGAACCGAACGCAAAAAATGATAAAATGAACACCTTAGAAGCGGATGAAGGGAGACTTTATTCGTCCGCAAGACAATTATACATTTTGTCATTTTGGGCGTTCACACCAAATATTTATATTTTTCATTTTAATCACATGTGACTCACACACATCACTAATACAATCAATACTCTACACACCTCACTAATACAACTACTCACTATATATTAAATAATAATACTCCTTAATTCACATAGAAAAGACAAATGTATATCTAGTCGGCAAACAGAGGGAATATAAAGGGTAAAAAAAGAAAATTATTTAAATCACTTATAAAGTTTTCAATCCGTATGTATTACAAAAATTTTGGATACAAGTTTTAACCATTAAAGCAGACGGTATTCATGTCAAAGAATTGTGCATGCATGGTGGGAGGAGAAGCAGAGGAAGTACGGCAATCCAGATTCAATTGACCCATAAGCAAGGTTTGATGAAAACTTTTTTACATTGCTCGAACGAATCAAATAATTTCTAAGTTTGTCGGGAAGCAGAATGCTCTGTAATTGAAGCTAAAGATATAAAGTCCGCTAAGGGAGAAAGATTTGAAACCTACCATTTGGGCTTAGATACCAGGGAGAAAAGAGAGTCAATTCATTAGTTGAATTATTGAAAATGGTTTGATCCCCTTTCGCAACCCATTTCTTTTTCAGAAAGACTGGCTCGAGTCGAATTCGTGACAGAACTACCACAAACCTGCTTTCTTGGTTTTGGATTTCACTTTGGAGTTAGACTCGTTTACCAGCCTTCTCTTATACAAAGTTTCCCATCTCATGTTAGCTTATTAACTCTAAAACCTTAGCCAATTTCCTTATTGCGAGACCTCGTTTTGCCAGGCCTATAGTTGTTAGGGAAAGAATCCATGTTTATTGAAGCTTTGATTCAAGCGGCATGACTAAACTAGGAACTGGTGATTGCCGTTGCACAAGGGGCAACCGTGCCAAACGAGTTTACATCAAATTTACAATCTCTGTGAAGGAAAAAAAGAAAAAAAAGATATATATATATATATATATATATATATATATATATATATATATATATATATATATATATATATATATATATATATATACTATTTATTAAAATTACCAAGAACACTTGTGTAAATCGAATTTACAGTGTAAATTATATGGTCCCCTTCCAATCTTGTACTCCCTCCGCCCGGTTCTAAGATATCATTTGCTTTTTGCACGTGGATTAAGGAGTATTATTATATGTAAAGTGGGTAGTTGTATTAGAGGGAAGTGTTTGACCATATTGTGTACTTTTTTTACGAAATATGGAAAATAGATACATTTGAAGCGGATCGAAGTCAACTGACTCACATGGAATAGGGGTGAGTTTTCACCGAGCTGGTCGTTTGAGTCTATAGGCTACCTCTCCTATCCGCTTTTCTACAAGGTCTACTTCCAGAATATTTCAGTTTATGTTCCTACCTATTATCTGGATATACCAAGAAAGATGTACGGTCTAATGAGGCTACTATGAAATATTTACTCATAGGTGGGGCAAGCTCTTCTATTCTGGTTCATAGTTTCTCTTGGCTATATGGTTTATCCGGGGGAGAGACCGAGCTTAAAAAAATAGTGAATGGTCTTACCGACTCCTCAAAATTTGGTAACTTCAACTCCATTATTATTGATTTTGATCTTTTAGAGTTGGATTTCAAGTTAGTAACTTATATTTTCTCCTTCCTTTCTTTTTCTTCATTTCGAATCAAAATAGAAGAGTTGAGTAAATCAAAAATACAAAGGAGGTTCATGGCTAAGAGGAAAGATGCGCGGGTAACGGTGATTTTGGAATGCACCAGTTGTACGACCTGTCCTTAATAGAACCGATCTAATTCTCTGAACAATCAGAATTTTGTACTTCTTTCGGATCCTCCCTATGTCCTGATCGAGCTTGTGTACCAAAAATAGTAAAATAGATACCTTAGGAAGTGTACTGAGAGAATATATCCTATGTATTGATATATGATATTTAAATTGGACCACATAAATGATAAATAAACTTAATTTAAACTAATTCTAAAATTAATGTAAACTTAATTATTGTTAAATAATTATGGGAAAATAGATTTTTTCGTCCGCTAACTTTCATTCATTTTGAAATTAGTCCATTAACTTTTTTAATTTTGAAATTAGTCCGTTAATTTTATAACAATTTTGAAATTAGTCCATTAACTTCATAAAATTCAACATTTTGGTCCTTTGACCTGCTATGGTAGGCCATTTGAATATTTTCACCCCAATTAATCTATATCATATTTTTATTTAACCAATTTTATCTCACTTTTCATTATTCACTTCCGTATACCAAACAAACAATATTAATTTCATTACTAAAGTGGAGCAAATTTGACTAAATACTGATACTTCCTCCATCCACTCGAAAGAGTGTATTTTTTCCATTTTGGTCGTCCGTTCCAAAGATGGTCACTTCCTTTTTTACACACATGAGATCCACACACACCCACTAATACAATTAAAATATGGAATCCACACTCCCACTAATACAACTACCCACTACACATTAAATAACAATACTTCTTAATCAACGTGCACAAAAGCAAAATGCCCTCTTTCGGGCGGACGAAGAGAGTATAATATAAATTCTTAGTGGATGCTATTTTTTTAAAATAGTATATATATATATATATCTATATATATATTACTTTTTTTTTTTAGAATAACCTGCTAATGATCTGTTGAAACGGACGATTTTGTTGAACTTGGTAAACATGATGAATGATTTTCAAAAATTTCAAATATAATAGACGATTTTCAAAATTCTGCAAATATAATGGACGATTTTCAAAAAGTGAAAAACTTATGGACTAAATTCAAAATTGAGCAAAGTTAGCAGACAAAAAAATCTATTTTTCCAATAATTACTATAGAAAATATACAAATAAATAAAACACTTATTTTAAAAATAAACCAAACATCATCATAATGTTCGTTCACTCGATAACAAATCTAGAGGTCAACTATACTAATTTACGCCCATTATAGAAACAAAATTGAAAACCCTAGCTCAAAAAAGGGGGTCTTTACAACTTCAGAACTACGTATCTTTCTAATTAACTCTGTAAAATTAGACGTACGTATCGCTGTGAATTTCAATCAAGGGTTCATATCTATAAACAAACTTGTGCTCTCTTTCTCCATAAAAAAAATGATAAGATCCATGTCTCGGGAGAGGGCCAAGAGGATCACACTAGCTCCTGCTCAAGAGGTAGTGCTCTGATGATTATTCTCCTTTAATCTCTGCATATTTATGACAAAATCTTCTGCTTCTACAATTGTTATTGTTGTATAATAGCTCATTTGCTTTCGATTTGCCATTTTTTCAATATATTTTGTGCTGTTGGGCATCAGATTAGATCTTTGTTACAAGTTCTTTCTTTTAAGTATTTTATAATGTATAATTGTTTGGTAAATCTCTTTTGCTGCTTTTATATTTCTTAACCCTCTAGTGCAGAACATTTCGAAGATTAAGAAAGTTGTGGAGGAAGGGAATTACTATGGCGCCCAACAAATGTATAAATCTTTTGGTGCAAGGTATTCACATGTTTTCTTTAGGGAGACTATGCCATGTGCGCATTGCGTATCTGTTCACTCAAATTCTGCCAGTTAATCATGTTTCTTTTGATTGATTACAGATATGCTTCAGCCGATAGGTTTCAGGAAGCCTTGGATATTCTTCACTCAGGCGCTTGCACACAATTAGAGAATGGACAGGTCAGACTTTTGTAATTGCAATGTAATTTTGTAGCACGTGTCTTACTTTATCTGGTTCAAAACCTCACGTGACAACAAGGTTAATTTCTAGTTCTATAACTTTGATTGGGTGTCTATAAATTGTCTTTCAAACGAGTTCTACGTAATTTTATGGTATATAATGATCTTGGCACAAGATTTTTGTTATTATGGACGGTTGGTAAATGCTCCCAATCAACTATAGGCGTTTATTAAGGTGCCTGCTAGCTCCTACTGTTTTCATTTTCTTTGGGGAGAGTATAATTTTCAATCAACTACTGCATAGAAGTGCAGCTCATCAACTGTCAGCACATTAATCGATATGCTGAGCTATTTAGAACCTTGATCACCGACGCAAGTTTAAATTATATTGGAAATTGGACTTTACAGTTTTGTATATTTGAGAAAAAAGAGAATATATGAAGTAATTTAAGTATCTTAATTTAATTTTCCTTTCAACTCAATTCAGGTTACATGTGGGACTGAACTTGCTGTCTTGTTTGTGGAAACACTTGTTAAAGGGAAAATTCCTTATGACAATGGAACTCTTGGTCAGTTTAATCCCTTTCGAGTCCATATTGTTTCATCCATGACACTTGTTTTCTGCATTAATACATACTAGAAAAGGACACCATTTTGTGATTTCCCACCTTTATTCTCTTTTACTGTGTTCTCACTTCTTAATGATGTTTCGTCTACTTTTTATTCCCCATTTAAATCTAACTTAGGCACCGTTTCAAGCTTCATCAGTTGATGTGGACCATCTTTTGCAGATAGATTTTCACCTTGGTACTCATCCTTGGGTCTGTTTAATTTAGATTTGAATATGATTAGGATTTGTATTTACTGAAGTCTTTGTTGCCAAAAGTGTTTACATGTCTTTTCTCTTGATAAATATATAATTATGTCTCTACAGAACCAGGGAAAGTACTACTCCCTCCGTCCCCGAACATCGTTCACCTTTATTGTTTCATGTTGGTTAAGAAAAAATTAATTTTTGACTAACTTTATTGACTTGGGGGGGGGGGGGTATAAGTATTTTTAGGTAATAAATAAAGTTAATGTATATAATGTTGTAAAAAGTGTTGGCATTTTTAAAATTAAAGTGTATGTTTGAGGTGTTTAAAATGGTATTTCTTTTTTGAGGGGGTGAACTATTTTATGGGACAACCAAATGAGGAAAAAGTGAATGATATTCAGGGATAGAGGGAGTATTAAAATATTTTCTGTTGTAATGAATGTGTTACTCTAGAGACCCCCAACTTAACCTAATATCACGGTGAAGCTAAAGGACTGGGCTTATATGCCCTCTCACACTTTCTTGTGGAGTCAATGGGGTATTGTAACAAGTTTTCATAATTTATTCATTTCTCATTCTGTCTTATTTAGTATGTCTGCAAATCCATCTTAACTTGCAAAGTTGTGGAGAGTTAGGAAGCAACGTGGATCAAATTTCCATTTGTAGAATGACTAATGAAGCTATATGTTTTTGGATACCAAATCCAAATCCCCATAGATGATTAATGATAGGGTCCATGCTCCAACAAGCTCATTCTAGAGGGGAGATTTGGCGGATATGCCACTAAGCATATGATATTAAGGAGAGAGGAAAGAAGATTGGACAAATAATTCTCTCTTCAATTATTATGCCTAGGATGTGTTATAAGTTCAAGTATGACTGTGGGTCTATAGTTCTGATTTAAGTCCATAAAATGTAACTCTGTTTCATCTAAATGAATGTCTGGAGGTTTGCTGTTACTGGAATAATCCTTCTCAGGTGTTGGTGAAATTATTACCAACAAGGCAACAATTAATCAGACAAGTGTTTGTATTTTACCAGTGCTCTAACAGACCTTCATTATATTTGATGTCAAAATTTATCTGACATAAATTCTGAGACTTCCATTCAGATAGACTTGGGCAAATATACGAGAAGTTTCCTCGAATGTCTGTGCCGCAACATTTGGAATTAGCTGATGATGATGATATGCAGCAACTTTCGGAAGCTCTCAGTGCTGCAAAAACACGTGAAGAGGGTTGCTCATCATTTTTGAAAGCAGCTATCAGGTGAGATATATGATTCGTTTTTATATTTTGGCAAGTAATGACTCAACTTCGTGTTTTCAAGCAATATAGATATGCGTTTGAAAACATTTCTTCTAAAAGTTAAGCTGGAGCTCTCTGGCATCCCAGCAACTTAAACACTAAAACTTGTGCAATTGAGAATGTAGGTGGATGATGAGAAATCCCCTAATAAATGCGAGACATTGCATTGTCCAGCCATCTCTTCTTCATTTTCATTGCTTTTTAGATTGTTAATTGAAAATATGTTTGTTGATAGGTTTATGCATCTGTTATTATTTTGATAATAATGATTGGCCAAGAATAATACTCCTTCCGTCTCAATCTCAAGTTCACATTTACTGTTTGCAGAAATATAACTCCCTCTGACACTTTAATTTTCACCATTCCCATTTTGGGCATCCCCAAAAGTTTTCACCTCTGTAAAAAGGCAAAAAATTCAAAACTATCACCCTCCCCCACACTTTATTTGCAAAAAGCCACCCCTACCTAACACACTTTATCATTTACTATGTATTACCAAAAAATACCATAATACCCCTAAAAGTTACTCCCTCCGTCCCATAAACAAATTCACACTTTCTATTTTTGTTCGTCCCATAAACAAGTTCACACCCTCAAAAAAGGAAATACACACAAATCAATAACCACACAACATACTTTAATTTCAAAATTGCCACCCCTTTACAACTCACATAACTTACTTTATAATTTATTTATTACCTAAAAATACCAAACTACCCCTAAAAGTAAAGCAAAAAGTAACTTTTTCTTAAACTCCGTATCTACAGTAACCGGAAACTTGTCTTTGGGACGGAGGGAGTATCACTTTTCTTAATCTTTGTGCCAAAAGGGAGGTGAAAACCAATGTGAGATAGAGGAAGTAGTATGTCACTTTTTGACTTACATATTGGGTTGGGCATAATTTGGTCTTTTTAAGAAATAAATAAATTGTGAAATGCATTGTGTGCTAGGTGAGGATGAAAATTTTGAAATTAAAGTGTGTTGAGAGGTTATTGGTTAAGTGACATTTCCTTTACAGGGGTGCTAACTTGAGTTGGCAACAGACGAAAATGGATAGTGTGAACTTGAGTCCGGGATGAAGGGGGCCTTTGTTTTACCTGAAAATAATTTTGTTTAAATATATTTTTCTATGTATTTGTGATATCCTAGGAATCATAATATTCTTAAGGTCTTTAATGTTTTTGCGTATTATTAATTGGCCTAGAATGCACTGACATATTTCTTCTCTTCTCAACAGGTGGTCTATTGAATCTGGAGCGCATAGGAATGGATCCCCTGAGCTTCATGATATGCTAGCAGATTATCTTTATACCGAGTCTCCTGAGTTGGTATATGCTATTACAATATTTATGCTAGAGAAGCACTTTTTGAATAAAATTCCTTTTAACCCTTAAAAACCTGTATACCTCTTTTATAAACTTATAGTTTCCAGGATGCTATGTATTGGAGTGTCTTGCTTCTGAATATTTTCTTATAATTTAAAAAGAAATCAAGCATCTTATTGCACTTATCTTCTTCATAGGACGCGGTTATGTTTCCTGGATAACCCCTACAAAAAATTGCGAAATAGGATGCTTGGAAATGTAAAATGTACAATTAAGCACGTAGACGGCCTTTTACTTGACGATGCTGCTATTTACTCATTGTTTTCACAAAGACAGTTTCATATTTAAATTGTAATGTTAAATTGTCTAAGATTTGATAAGTTCTATTCATAGTTTGAAAGTTAAATATTCTCAATGCAAATGACTTAAAAATACATGCCATGGTTGAAATTCTAGGAAATAAGGAGTGAAATGCTCTTATTCAGGATGTTTGTGTCTCTGGATGATTTCTCAATTTGAGACATTGTTTGTCATGCTGTATTTTATATGTTTAAATATGCTAAACTTTATGCGCTCTTTTGCAATATATTAAGCAAAGCAGTATGATATTTTATATTAATTGTTTTTATAAGTTGTTTATTAATACAGGATATGGCCAAAGTGTCATACCATTTTGTTCGAGGGAAGAACCCAAAGAAGTTTGCTTCGACTCTGGTTAATTTCATGGGCAAGGTCTGCTCTCCCTTTTAATTCTCACTTCAACACAATATTAGTAAATTGAAATTTGAAATTAAATTAACTTTTTAAGGGCGTTAGCTGATGAATTGCAGTGATAAATTACTTTGACGTACTTATGTCAGATACAATTTTATATTGTTTAGCCTTTCAAATGTGTATCATCTCTTCATTAATTATTTGATAGCGTTCGATTGCAGTGTTACCCAGGTGAAGGCGATCTAGCAGTTGCACGTGCAGTTTTTATGTAAGTATTTTTAGAATCAGGAAAATGGTGCACAATTTCTGTTAAAAGTAGTAATGAGCTCTATTTTTTTACTAGAAATCTTGGTGGTGTATACCTTTACATGTAGTCTGACTTCATACTCTGTCATTTCTATGATGGCTTGCTTTTCAATGTGTTCAACTAATCTATACTTTCAGTTTCTAGTCGGTCACATAACGCATCAGGTTATGTATACGTGGAATGATCCTTCAATTAACACACTCCTGAGTATGTCTGCGAGTGTATTAAGATTTTGTTGGTGGTCTGTTAGGTCAAATTAATTTTGTTGGATTTGAGTAGATGTCCTGTTTATTCTATAAATTGAACTTCTTGAAATGCACTTTTGACATACAGAATAATTATAGTTGAATTTAGAGAAATGTCTTGTGGCCATGGGTGCTCTTGACAGTTTTATTTCAGTCGTTCCTTAGAAAGCGAAGATCCTTGCATGTTTTTAGAGAACGTATTAATTCTTTGGACAATCTGCTTTGTAGGTGTTGAATTACCATAGGGGTGTTCTCAAGAGCTTTTAAGTGATTATAATCTTAGTTTTTGCTTTTAAAAGATTTTTTTTTTTAAAATATAAATATATGTTGCTTCTTCCTAAAATAATCAGTCTTAATCTAAAATTTAAAAGACGCAGAGGGGTGCTTCTAGCTAACTCTACTTCAACGTTAATAGTTTTCAAGTACAAAATGTCGCGTGAATGCATAACATAGTTGAGAGTCTAAAGAAATTGGTGTATTATTCCAAAGAGATTACCCATTTACACAAATTTCAATCCCAAAGAGGCTACCTATATACACAATTTTCTACTAGACATAAGGTAAGAATAAAAAATGTGTAGCTTCTTGGGCTAATGATAAAAATTTTAAGATACACAGGGAACGCAATAGGAGTCTTAATGCAAATCTGAAAGCATGGCTGTGTTCTTTGTGAGGGGTCTATTTTGTAGCCTAGAAAATGGCTAATAATATTTAAAAATGAACTACAGTTTGATTTGAGATGTACTCCTAATATATATTAAAGTTGTGTCTTTGTTTGCTAAAGTCCAAAGTTTTTCTTTCTCCACTTAGTCAATTCGCAATCGACCCTAATAAATATCAGTATTCTAACACAAATATCTTACAAATACTCTACACATGCTTTACATAAAATTTACAAACACTAGTATTGTCCATTTTTGCTTTTAGCAACTTTTTTCACATTTTTGCATTTTTATTTTCTGCTCCCTGTTTAACAGCAAGCTCTGCATGAGGACCTGAGCCTCATGCTCTATGGTTTGGCGGGTATACATGTATACAACCTTCAAGCATTATGTACTCTTATAGAATACCATGAGAGCTACAATGTTGCTGTCATGGAAGTAGCCTCACGCTACCTAGTTTGTTTTTTTTTTTCTTGTTTATCTTTTATGTGCGATATGAAATACTCCTATTATGAATTGTCACATAATTGTGTAATATTATGAATGTTTATCTGTTCGATGTGTTTCCTGCAAGTACTTCATTTACCTAACTCAACTCCCCATTTCTTAGGTATTTAGCTCTAGGAAATTTAAGAGATGCTAATGTACTTGTGGATGAAATTAAGAAGCAAGTGCAATTTCGAGATGGTGATTTTCCTCGATCAGAATTAATGCAGCTCATCAGTTATATTCTGAGAACGTAGGTTGCCTTAATTTTTATAGCTTAATTTACTACAAATTACTCTGTTATACTACTTGCAGAAAGATTAGATTGTAGTTATGAGTAGAAAGATTAGAAAAGTTTAAGCATTTATTTTACAATGTGATACAGGTTGCAGAGAGATGCCTTACCTCTTTTCAATATGTTGAGGGAACGTTACAAGTCGAGCATTGACAGGGAACCTATCTTTAACGAAGTACGCATTTTGATTCTTAACCTAAAATATTTTTACACTTTAAATAGCTGAAAAAGATTAATAGCGTTTCTGTTGTCTGTATATGGATTAGTTGCTTGATGAAGTGGCAGAAAAGTTTTATGGAGTACGACGTAAAAACAACATGCCAGGAATGTTTGGTGAGATTTTTAAGGTAATACCTACTGCTAAATTGATCTGTTTTTTGTTTCCACTTATTCTTATTATCAAATTCTTCTTTTATGGAGGTTTCGAATATGTTTGTAAAAAATATATCCTATTTTGCAGATGATGTCAGGAGGAGATTAATGCATTATGATCTGCAAGACGATTGTCATCGACCACCTTTGTTGTTCTCGCAACTGTTTAATCTTTTAGATGAGAGCTTGTTAAGATTTCCGCTTCCATAATAAGTCTTTGCCTTTTAAGGGACACTAGGAAGACTCATCTATTCTCTTCATTGAGGAAAACCTCCTAGTTCTCTTAACATGTAGGACACTACTCTTAACAATGTCCATCAACTTCCATAACCATGGATTCTTCTCCTTCATTCTCTAAGTAGACTTGTCAAAAGGAGTTACTGGTGTGTTTATCCACAACTCACAAGAACCTACTATTTGGTGGGCGTGTTGCTGATATGCAGATTATTCATAGATTAATATTGAGTACACAATGTGAGCTCTATATATGACCAATGATTTTATGATATCAAATTTATGTGGGTTATCGGCGGGGTGCATAATTTAAGGGTATAACTAATAAATTACCAGGCTTTTGCATGTAGCTTAGAGTAACATCACTCTGGAGGGTTCCATCGCCTCAATAAATTTTGTACTTTCTATTTCATTTTCATTAGATCCAGAATTTTGATCACATTTTATAAATGCTATTACTGCATAACATTAATGACCTTGCAATTCCACAGGACTATAAACATATCACCCACTTTTAACAACTTATTAACTCAAACACAACTTTATACATTTTTCATTAAATCACTCGAGTTACCCCTTTCTATATTATATCATGCTAAAAAAAATCTTATCCTAATCTCCACATAAAAAATACATGCATAACATAGAACAAAGAGAGTAATTT
This sequence comes from Pogostemon cablin, assembly GCA_023678885.1. NCBI lineage: Eukaryota > Viridiplantae > Streptophyta > Magnoliopsida > Lamiales > Lamiaceae > Pogostemon > Pogostemon cablin. The sequence continues at coordinate 20,053,817 of CM042955.1, forward strand.
ATGTATTATTCAAAAGCCGCTTGAATTAAATTTTATAATGAAATAATTGTGGGGCAGTTATTACTTGTATCCTTTTCTTACCAAAAAAATATATCTTAATACTCACAAAAGTCAAGACTTTTTCTTATTTTTCTTGCCAAATCTGAAAACTATTACAGGACAAAGAGTATTAAGATAAATTAAATTTAATTGATATACTTCACAAGTCGAGAATCAACATCATAGTAGTCTACTCTCACAACCACTTGAGATCGCATGCACAGACCTCATGCTTAAATATGATCACCTTGTATAGATAAATTCTTGCAACATACTAGCTTCAAGAGCTTACGAGTTGAAAGTAACGCACAAATCAGGGGAGAAAATAACTATTCTTAAACAGTAAAAAATTAGCTCCTGATGTGTGATAAATAGCTACTTTTGAATAGTTTCCAACAACCTGACTTAGATCATAAATCTTGGAGCAATAAAATACAAATGAGATCAAGAGCATACATATATGGAATATATCTAATTAGGCATCCACTGCCAAAATGGTCTCAGGTAAAACAGTACAACCATATGATATGGTATAGGAGAAAACCATCAACTCCTGAATAACTGGATACTACAATGAAAGGCTGAAATCAAGGATAAAGACTACCCTCCACAACAACGTGCAATTCCTTCCCGCCCTCTCGTCCAAGAACAGTTTTGGAAACAAGGCATGACAAACTACTCTATGAAGGCACTGCATAACATCAAATTATTGTTAGTTGACATTATGAAATGAGTTAACAGTTACAAAAAATTTGGAAATGTCAAAAGCTCAAGAACACAAGTGGAACACAGGAGCATTGCATGATTAAAATACTGCTACAAGAAACCACAAGCTTAGTATTGAGGAACAAAAATGCAAAACCTATTAAAAAAAAAAACTCATTTTCATAGATTAAATACTTACATATATAATGAAGTATATTAAATAAAATGGTTGATAGGTATTTCTATAGCATAAAAAAGGTTTAAGAATTATCAATTATAAGAAGTCAACCTCATATAATTGGTATGCAAGCATATATCAAGACATACAAATGTAAGTAGCTATACTTAATCCAGCTAGGAGAAAAATACATCTGACACAAGTCAAACTTCCATTAAGGTCCTAAATAAGCAGAAAAGGCATTGCACTAGTAATAAGTAAAGGATAGACTTACTGTATGTGGAAGTGTCGATCTGCTCAGGTAGTTCTTTGATATCAACTTCAAACCTCTCTTGTACCTGTATTACATCGTGGAAGAAAATCACATAACACAACTTCGAGATGAGAGTTCAACAAAAACATAATAATTCACAGTATCAACCTGATTAAGGACGTCCGAATCAGAAGCAGAGGAGACAAATGTGATCGCAAGCCCTTTGGTACCAAACCTCCCAGCTCTACCCACCTAGTGTACGGAGACAAGGGAAAAAAGAAAAGAAGATAATCAGGAAAAAATTCCTGTTCCAAAAACCCAAATTAGAAAGAAAATTTAAGAACAATTTATACCCTGTGCAGATAAGTGTCAGCAGAATCTGGCATATCATAATTGATCACAATGTTCACTCGCTCTATATCGATTCCCCGGCCAACCAAATCAGTCGCTACAAGAATTCTCTTATGGCCCTCCTTAAATCCCTTGTACCGAGTCAATCTGAAATTCCAAACAGCTCAGTATAAACAAGCAAATAATACCAACCTATATTCAATTAATATCAAAACATCAATCAGAAATTAACAAAATAGCCGAAGTTCTGGATCTTATTCATCGACTAGTGAAGCTTCACTTACAACCCATTAAATGAGATGTCAATTATAATGAATTGGGAGGCGCAGTTATGTTGGACAAACCTTTCTTCTTGAGACATGCCAGAGTGAATGCAAATAGATGGAAAATTACACTCCACGAGCAACTTGTTGAGTTCAGCAGCTCTGCTAACACTTTTTACAAAGATAACAACTTGATTGAAGTCCAATGCATCTAGCAGATCATTCAGCTTCCGGTTTTTCTCCAGCTCACTCAATTTGATGTAGTGCTGTCATTAGGTACACCCATCAATGAGAAATAATACATAAATCTTATAGGCCGAATGACATTTGAAGTTTCAAAATCAGACCTGTACAAGACCATGAAGGGTCAACTTTGCCTCGTCGTCCACATAGATCTCCATAGGCTGTAAGGAAGAAATGTCATAGTAAAGCATATTAGGTGGTATCCAGTATGAAATGAATTCAACATGGGCCCGAGTTGAGGTCCTGGCTTGGTCCATCTGAATCAACTCCTTCCAGAGACTTTGACACTCAGACCAACTAGAGTCCTCACCACTGCTAAAAAGTAAATACTTATCCAACTAGACTGAGAACCCCACTTCCCATTCAAAACCCCTCTCTAAAACAATTTAGAAGAAGAAAGATAAAATGACTAATTGCGGGAACAACATTTATATGAGCAACAGCCAACTATTGCAGCAACTGCAACACAACTAAGAACTACAAGATCCCCCTGCCAACCCATTTCAAACGAATCATCAGATGTCAGATGTCAGATGGATAGATGAGTATGACATGGCAAGCATACAGTGCGTCAACCACTGCATTCTTGACATACATGTCACTTGCAGAAAGCTGGAATAATGGAAACATTGAAGACTTCAAAATTCAAGTAGGACTGGCCACAGGACATTACATCTTGCATGAATTTCTTGCAAACAGGCCGGATCTCTTTGCTGAGTGTAGCTGAAAACATCATAACCTGCTTGTCATGAGGTGTCATTTTGAATATCTCCTGTACATCTCTCCTCATATCTGGCCGGACAAAAATAATAGTATTATTCAAGCTGCTGAAGACAGAAAAATTACTTTACTAAAAGCTTGATAATTAATATGAGAGCATACCAAGAGACTCGAGCATCTTGTCACACTCATCCAAGATAAAATGCCTCACATTTCTTAGAGAAAGGTCTTTTTCTCTTGCTAGAGCAAGTATCCTCCCAGGTGTACCCACGACAATGTGAGGGCATTCATTCTTCAGAAGATCTTTATGGCTTTTAATGTTGACACCACCATAGAAAACAGCAACTTTAATGTCCGGCAAATAGGTGCTGAACCTCTCAAATTCATGACAAATCTGAAAATTTTGGATTCAGATTAAGAGACATCAGTGAATTAGCAACCAACAAAATAAACAAAGCAGCATGCATATAAATATTACCATACTCATTGTATTTTGGGTGTGGAGTAGTTGTAGGGATTAGTTATTAATTAAAAATTCAAATCCCTAGACAAATGGTAGAAGAAAATGAAATCATTGGTCTTTCCCTAGTAGAAGTGGAGGTCATGTACCAACTTCCACAAGGAGAGTCAGTAGAGGTTATCAGGATTATGATTGCACAATTCACCGTCCCAAATTTTAAATATATGATTTAAATATAAAAGAGAATTAGAAGTAGGAATCCTGCCTGATAAGCCAGCTCCCTCGTATGACATAGAACAAGCGCCGCAACTTGACCTGCAACGGGTTCAATCTGCTGCATTGTTGAAAGAACAAACACAGCAGTTTTCCCCATACCAGACTTGGCTTGGCAAATTACATCCATTCCCAAAATTGCTTGAGGAATGCACTCGTGTTGAACTGATGAAGAACCAAACAAATTTGATCCAAGGAAGCCTCAGTTTCTATTAATAAAGGTTTTACCATTCAACTTCTCCAAGGTATAGTGATATTAGTGATTTACCTGAGAAACAAATACATTTTTGTAAGTCAAAGGCATCTTTCGCCAAAATGCAAGGACCAAGAAGATACCTATGTGGCTTCAGTAACTACTGCAAAGCCTTGACAAATGACACTATAAGTATTAAAGAAATGGTTCCAGTAATATCTTTCATGTATTGCAGCTTCCACTAGGCTACAAGATACCTATGTGGCTCAGTAACTACTGTAGAGCCTTGACAGATGACACTGTAAGCATTTGAGAAATGGCTCCAGTAGTAACTCTTAAACTTGCCACATTATTGTCACATTACTTGTAATCTTGTATGACTTATCTTCTTTCAAAGATTACTCTCTATTATGTATACCTCATATCACAATCAAAAGTTGTAACCTATGAATAAAAAAGGTAATTTTCACATGTAGAAAAGTGAAAATACTGTCTTTCCACCTTATTAAACTCCAGATTAGAATATTTTACTATTAACTTTTAATAATACTGAAATACAATCTATTAATTTTATGCAATTAGACTAGGCTTATTAGAGTACTTGAAGGGTTAAATCAATATATTTAAGAAAACGCACAAAAATAACAACTTCCCTGTCATATTTATAAAACAAAATTAAAATTAAGCCCTCTAAAAGACTGATTTGCCCAGCCTGGGAAAGTGGATGTGAAAATATATTTGCAATAGACAGATAATCAAGTAAAATTTAAATTCAAACAACACAATATATCATGTTCCTTTCAGTCCAGGGGTAAAGTGATACGCACAAAACTAGTGCTTATTTTAGTTAGAAACAACTATAAACAAGAACTACCTCAGGCAAGAAGATAATAAAACAAAAAAATATATATATTATCTTGCCTTCAGATGGATGTTCAAATCCTGAATCCACAATCGCTCTCAGAAGCTCTGGTTTCAAGAGGAAGTCTCTAAATCCTGAACTGTGTATCCCTACATAGCCCCTGTACAAGAGAAGATACAAAACAACTGAGTATTTGTCAAACAAAGACAGTGAGCACAACCGAAGACTACAGATGACGCATAAACACCATACAGATCAGAACATAATTGCATTCCTTCTCCAATCAAACCATGGGAACTCACTAAACAAAACTTTAATCCCTACTTCACTAAGTAAAGCAGGGTAAAACTACAGATCATGTCGATTAGCCCTACTTATGTACAAATATTAAATCTAATTGCATCACATAATAAACTTTGAACAATATACAAGCACAAAATCGCAAACAAAAAAGGAATACAAAACATTATCTGGAAACCCTAAATCAAGAAAAAGTTCTAGAGGCAAAAATTCGAAGATCTAAGAAAGATAGAATGCTTTCAAGACCAGTCGATAAACTCACTTCTTCCCCGACTCGCCGTTGACTCTGGCGTTGACCGAGTCAGAGTTTTTCTCGTCTTCTTCCTCGTAGTCGAGAAGCTCCTCCTCGTAAGCTTCGTTGTCCTTTGCGTCTCCCATTTACCTAATTGCAACACGAAACAATAAATCGATAATCAAAATTCGATCTTTAACAATTTAAACTAAAATCAAATTCCACAAAACATCCAACAATTATGAGCGAATCCCGAGTTTTTCTGTAATTACCTGTTGAATCCGAACGGAAGGATAAAGATTCGGCAATGATTGTGCTAGGGTTTCGAAAGTCTGCAGATGAAAACGTCAAGAAAATATAAAAAAGGGTAAAATTCTGAGGTGGGGTGGGGGGTGGTGAAGAGCGGCAGGTTTTGAGATAGGGATTGTACTTTATTATTGATTGGCCAGTGTCATCGAGTTGACTTTACCATAATACCCTCATTATAGTAGGATATTTTCAAATATATATATATATTATTTTTTTAGTCAGACAATATTTTATTAATTTAGGGTTTTCTAGTTTCGTTTATGCTGATTTTTTATTATTATTAATTTTTTTTGGGCGGATGCATCAGCAAATAAATTGACAGGCTTACCCTTGAAAGTACTAGTACTTGCTCTTATAGGACTTCTCACTTGAAAAAATGAAAATCTACTTTTATATGTTTACAATTTAATACTATAAACTAAAGCTATTTGTGATTATAAAGTTAAATTTATACTATATTAAAAAATACAAGTTATTCTTTGCCATATTCACATAATTTATAACACTGTGTCTCCCAATAATAACATATTTAAAATCTTTTAAAATGATAAAATATTTTTATCTAACTAAAGGAAAGTTTTCCTTTTGCTTATGTGCCGACTTGAGAGTGTTTTAAGGATGAGGTGTAATTTTCCTATAATATTTAATCTTTTCTTATAAAATTTGTTTCCTTGTGGTCTGGTGTCATTAAAGTTATATTAAAAGAGTTTAAGGACCTAATAACTATTTATAATTTTCGTAACAGTAGATTGGTTGGGCACCTCCCATTTCTCTCTCCAACTCATGTGCTTCCATTTAAGTTATTAAAAAAGTTTAATGAAGTAATAGCCATTTTACAACTTTTATAACAGTAGATGGGGTCTTGCGATTTCTCTCTCCAACTCATCGGCTACCACAATTTCTTTATCTGTGATGATTATTTAAGTTCCAATTCAACATTCATTGCCATATCTGCTCTTTATTTTCTGAGATTAATGCTCCACTATGCATCTTATGCCTCTGTTCAAATGGATGTTGCGCGTTAATAATATATGTTCTGAAAAATGTATGAGTCGGATATTGGCAATAACAGTTGCCAAATGATAGTCTTATTATTTATCTTATTTCTGAGTTCTACTATCAGCCTCTACTTCTAATCCTATGTGTAATTATAGAAGATGGGCTTTTGATGGAGATGATGTTTATACGCCTTTCACTTCCCCTCAGATGGGTTTGTTTTTATTTAAATTTGAGATGAGAGATTTCCAACAATCATATCGTTATGCCAACATAATTGTGTGTGTTTACTTTGTACATATTATGTCCTTATGATGGGTTATAGTGGCAATATAAATTTCGTTGAAGGGTGATCATGCTACACTGCACAAGGCATAGAATATGGTTCACAAAAATGAACACGATTACATCTCATTTCCATTGTACTCATCTTGGTATTCTTTCTCTGGAATATTTAGACCAATATTGTCCATTCTGTTTTCCATTTTTCCTTCCATTCGTCATTTTGCAATTGAAGAATCAGCTATCAAGCCAAGGTTAGATAACTGGCATTCCATTCTTAATGTAATCTTAGCATGTGAAGATCACAAATATAAGTGCGTTTTCAGTATTCTATCAGAGTATGGAGTTTATGGATTTCCTATTTTGACTCTTCTAAATGTTAAAAGTGTTAATTTGCAATCATGCATGAACCTTCATCAGACTGTTGGATTCAAGGCTTGATTCTTTGAGTCAAAATCTTGGAAGTGCCAAGTTATTAATTATTGTTGAATGATCTCTTGTATTCTCTTATTCTAGATTCATCCATTGATCACTATAAATAGTGGTCACATTGTAATCTCTATTTTTAATCCAAGTAATACAAATATTGAGTGAGCAGTAGCTACTCAACCCAAAATTCCAGCCTCTACCAAATATTCTAGCCTATCTAGCTTCCGCACCCAACAAATTTGGTATCTAGAGCCACCTTAAATTCATACAACACAATCCAATCTACCTCATGGCTTCTACATTATTCACGTATTCACCAAGTCAAGTGCCCATATTTGAAGGAGAGCACTACGGTTATTAGAGCAGCCAAATGCAAACGTTTTTCATCTCTTTGGATCTTTGGGATGTGATTGATGAGAAAGAAGAAACAGCGGCAAATGACAAACAGAAACTTCGCAAGTAAATTCTAAGAATGATGAAAAGGAGTTCATAAAAAATGATGCAATGGCGCTGCGTTATATTCAACAAGGAGTCGGTAAATCTATTTTTTCTCGAATCTTTGGTGTGCAGTCGGCCAAAGATGCTTGGAAAACTTTGAAGCAGGAATTCCAAGGAACAGAGAAGACTATCTCATTGAAGCTACAATCCTTGTGGAGAGATTTTGATAATCTCAAAATGGAAGATAGAGAATCAGTTCGTGATTTTTCCTCCCGAGTCTCGGAGATCGTGAATCAAATCAAAAGTTGTGGAGATACGATCACTGATAAACGAGTTGTCGAAAAGGTTCTATGTTGCCTTCCTCCAAAGTTCGATCATGTCGCTGCTGCAATTGAAGAGTCAAAAGATTTGTCAAAGATGACAATGTTTGAGTTGACGGGATCGCTTCTTGCTCATGAGCAAAGGATCAACCGATCAGCAAATACATCAAGTGAGCAAGCTTTTCAGTCAAGACAAGAATCGAAGCAGAATTTCAGCAATAGAGTGGATGCCAAGAAATCTCAGAATCAGCCCAACAAATGGAGGCAAAGTGAAAAGAAGAGCAATTGGAAGGGGAAACAACAACAAAATTCTGGTAACAATTCTGGTTGTTTTATGTGCAAGAAGACTAATCATGAGTCTAAAGATTGTTTCTTCAAATGCAAAAGATGCAAAATCCCTAATCATTCTCAACGGGATTGTTGGTTTCAAAATAAGGAGAAAAATGAAGAAAAAAAAGATGCAAAGTTTTTGAACTCCTCTAAAGATGAAACGTTGTTCTATACTAGTAATAATCGTGAGCAAAATAATGTGTGGTATTTGGATAGTGGATGCAGCAATCACATGACGGGTAATCGAGATTTCTTTGTTGATCTTGATCCGAACGTAACTTCTCAAATCATTCTTGGAGATGGCTCGCAAAGAAGTGCAAAGGGAAGAGGAACTATTGTTGTCCACACAAAAGAAGGTAGCCGAAAACTTATCACTGATGTTCTTTATGTTCCGAATCTTTCTCACAATTTACTTAGTGTTGGTCAGCTTATCCAAAAAGATTTCTCTGTACATTTTGATGATGGGAAGTGTAAAATTCTTGACAAAAAGAGGAATGTTGTCATTGCAACTATTGAGATGAACAACAAAATGTTCCCTCTAAATATGCCTCTTAAAGATAACCATGCTCTTAGAGTTGATGATGTGGATTTGTCTCATACTTGGCATCTACGGTATGGTCATCTTAACTGCAAAGGGCTTCTCTTGCTCAAAGAGAAAAACATGGTGAGTGGACTTCCCTCTATTCAAAGATCAACTGATGTGTGTGAAGGCTGCATATTTGGGAAAATGCATAAGCTTCCATTCCCGAAGACATCATGGAGAGCAAAAGAATCATTGGAGCTCATCCATTCTGATATTTGTGAGCCAATGCAAACTCCAACACCTGGAAACAAGAGGTATTTTATTCTGTTTGTTGATGACTATACAAGGATGATGTGAATTTACTTCCTTAATCAAAAGTCAGAAGCATTTTCCATCTTCTTGCAATTCAAATCTCTTGTAGAAAAAGAAAGTGGTTTTCTTATTAAAACCTTGAGAACAGATCGTGGAGGTGAATTTCTCTACAATCCATTCATGGAATATTGCAAGAATAATAGAATTAAAAGGCAGCTTACGGTGAGTAGAACACCGCAGCAAAATGGTGTCGCCGAAAGGAAAAATCGCACTATTGTTGAGATGGCGAGGAGCATGTTGAAAGGGAAAGGAGTTCCAAACTTGTATTGGGTAGAGGCTGTACATACAACAATTTACATTTTAATTCGCTCACCTACGAAGGCGGTCCGAAACAAAACTCCTTTCGAAGCTTGGTATAAAAGGAAACCTGTTGTAAATCACTTGAAAATATTTGGCAGCATTGCATATGCTCTCATTCCATCTCAAGGTCGTGGAAAGTTTGATGAAAAAGGGCAAAAACTACTCTTTATTGGCTATAGTGAAGAATATAAAGGGTATCGCTTACTTGATCCTTCTTCCAATAAAATAATTATTTCACGTGATGTGATTTTTGATGAAGGTGCAGCATGGGATTGGAAACAAAAGCAGGTTGTGGAATCCATGAGTTTCGATGATCCTGTAGCAACTCAAAGTGGTCCTTCCCAAATGCAAAATGATGAAATTCAAAGAAGTACAGTGGAAGAAGTGAGTGATGAAAGCCCTCCAAGAAGGACTCGTCTTCTCAGTGACATATATGAATCTTATGAGTTCGGATTGTTCTCCCCTGAACCCCAGTCCTTTGAGGAGGCGTCAAAAGATGAGCATTGGAAAAAAGCCATGAATGAAGAAATGTCCACCATTGAGAAGAATAAAACTTGGGAGCTCGTTGATCTGCCAACAGGACAGAAAACCATTGGAGTGAAGTGGGTTTTCAAAATAAAGTTTGATGAAGATGGAAAAATTCAAAAATACAAAGCTAGACTCGTGGCAAAAGGGTATTCTCAGCAACCTGGAATCGACTTCACTGAAACTTATGCTCCAGTTGCTAGAATCGAAACAATTCGAACTGTTCTTGCCTTGGCAGCTCATTTGGAGTTGCATGTCTTTCAACTTGATGTAAAATCAGCTTTTCTCAATGGAGAAATTGAAGACGAAGTTTATGTCGAGCAGCCTGAAGGTTTCAAAGTTAAAGGAAATGAAGAGAAAGTTTGTCGCTTGAAGAAAGCATTGTACGGTTTGAAGCAAGCTCCTCGAGCTTGGAATAGCAAGATCAACAGCTATTTCCTTGAAAATGGCTTCAAACGCAGCTCAAGTGAATCATCTTTATATGTGAAAAATATTAATGATGATTTTATTGTGGTATGTCTTTATGTAGATGATCTTATCTACTTCGGGATAAATCCAAGCATGGTGGCTGATTTCAAAAAGAAGATGATGGAGAGGTTCGAGATGACGGACTTAGGCCTCATGCGATATTTTTTGGGAATTCAAGTCAAGCAAAGCCCGGGAAGAATTTTCCTATATCAAGAAAAGTATATTGATGTTCTTCTAAAGAAATTCAACATGAGCCAGTGCAAGCCAATCTCTACTCCTATAGCGTTAAATGAAAAGTTCCAAGTTCATGACGATTCCGAAAAGGCAGATGAGACTCTTTACAGAAAGTTGATAGGCTCATTGCTCTATCTCAACACACGTCCGGATATTGCTCATTCTGTGAGTCTTCTCTCCAGGTTCATGAATGAACCAAGTAAAATCCATTTTGCAGCAGCAAAACGAATTCTGAGGTACTTGAAGGGTACAAAGAATCAAGGCATAGAGTTCAAGAAGGAGGATAATTCAAAGCTTGTTGGATACACCGATAGTGATTGGGCTGGATCGGTCGACGATCGAAAGAGCACGTCTGGCTATCTCTTTTGCCTTGGAACTAATGTGATCTCATGGAGTTCAAGAAAGCAAAAATCAGTTGCTTTATCATCTGCCGAAGCTGAATATATTGCAACAACTGATGCAGCTTGTGAGGCAGTTTGGCTAAGGAGAATTCTTGAAGAGTTGAATTTCAAGCAAGGTGGAAGAACTACGATTCATTGCGACAACATGTCTGCAATTGCCATGACAAAGAATCCTGTTTTTCATGCAAGATCGAAACACATTGAGCTTCGTCATCATTTCATCAGAGAGTTGGTTAATCAAGGAGAAGTTTGCTTGGAGTTTATAAACACCAATGATCAACCTGCTGACATTCTTACAAAGGCTGTTACGTTGGAGAAGTTTGAGAAATTTAAGAAGCAGGTCAAGATTACAAATTAAGGAGGGGTGTTAAAAGTGTTAATTTGCAATCATGCATGAACCTTCATCAGACTGTTGGATTCAAGGCTTGATTCTTTGAGTCAAAATCTTGGAAGTGCCAAGTTATTAATTATTGTTGAATGATCTCTTGTATTCTCTTATTCTAGATTCATCCATTGATCACTATAAATAGTGGTCACATTGTAATCTCTATTTTTAATCCAAGTAATACAAATATTGAGTGAGCAGTAGCTACTCAACCCATAATTCCAGCCTCTACCAAATATTCTAGCCTATCTAGCTTCCGCACCCAACACTAAACTCTACAATGTGCAGGTGATATTAGAGTTCTTACACTCCCGATTCCTTAATATCTATCCACAGCGATGACTGGTAAGTTAATGTGGTTGAAAAATCTTGTTGGTTGTTGTTAGAGTTTTAAGGTATTTAAAGTATAAATTATATCATTATTTATTACTTCTGCAAAGATACTGATTTCCTTAGAGCACAGTTTTTGGTGTAGGGAAATGATAATGGTTAAAATGCAGTCATCTAATTTTTTTAGGATGATTTGTTATTTTGATTTGATAATTATGTTTAGCACACCATTAGCCATTTATTTTTAGTAAGTCTCCATGATTTGAAGCTGGTGTGGCAGCTTCTCAACGCGTTGCCTTTTTTTGTCCGTTTTGAAAGTCATTGTTGGCTTAGAGAATCTGCAAAAATTCCATAATGATCAGGCAATGATTAACTGAACTGGTGTAAATTGTACGGCACGGGATGTCCTGTGACACTTTGGTGTGACATCTCTTAATAGAATGACACGTGGCAGGTTGAATAAATCCTTACCCCTAAGGGTTTATTGGTTAGTGTATAATATCTCTCATCTCTCCTACGTGTCGCTCATTTAATGGAGTGACACAAGAAATGTCACACCAAAGTGTCACAGAAGATCCGGACCCCAATTATACACCCCAAAGGGGATTTCTGGTTTAGATTGGTTTCCTTAATCTATCACCATTCACGTCGAATTAAGGGATCTGTTGAGGTTAGACAATATTGTTATCTGCAATGTCATTTGCATGGTACTGAAAAGATGTACCCTCCATGAAGCTGGAGCAAAAGATTTGGTTTTTTTTGGAGTCTCGCTGATTAACTAGACGATATAATCACAGATTTCTTCTGTGCTATATATGATTGACTTTGCTAGAAATGTCAACTTGGAAGATCTGCTTGAATAGGAACACCGGAAGAATGGTTGTTATAATTGTCTTCAGTATATTAATTGCATAGATTGTTGGTGATTTTAAATTACCTAAGCCTCAATTGGGAATTAAAAGGTAGTTAACTACCACATGAAACATAACAGGTTCATTTAAGATTCTGCAATTCTTTAGCACATACCACATGGATGCATAATTTATGTTATCTTAGTTTATATGTTTTTCAAGATGATGCTGATGTCTAGAGTATTTTAAACCAATTCCTGACATTGAAGTACTATGACAATTCGGTGTCTATATGGTCCATTTAACCTACAGATATATTCAAATGTTTGAATTTTTTTATATTATTTGTATTGTCTTTTGGCAAGTATTTATATAACTACTCACCAGCAGAAAAATAAAGTTAAAGGGTTATTGTAATATAATATAATGTTAAGTTAGCAATTAATATTAATTAATATCATAAGTGGTTAGGCTTTGCAATATACTGCTTGCCTTTTGTCCTGTTATTTTGCTTCTTGATTTCTTCTTACTGTTTGATACTCCCTCCGTTCACCAATAACGTGCTTATTTGCTTTTTACACGTGAATTAAAGAGTATTATTTTATATAAAGTAAGTAGTTGTATTAGTAGTGGGTGGTTGGTATGATGTGGGACCCTTTTGCTTAAAGGAGAAAATGAATACCTTTAAAACAGACGACCAAAATACCAAAATGAATATCTTATCAATGGATGGATGGAGTATTTTCTTACTTATCGGCTGCATAAAAATCCATTAAGCTGTACAAAGTTTATACATTGCTATGTACTAAGGATATCATTTACTCCGAATGATAGCACTATGGTTTAATTCAACAAAAGACAGTAGTGAGTTTATAAATCGTTCATGTACTAAAAATGTTATTTTCTCCTTACGAATGATAAAACTGCGGTTAAACTCAACAAAAACATTTTTGGGTGGCAGTGTATTTTACAATGACAATAAATAAAAGTAAAATAAGTCTCTTGAATCTTTATTAATAACACATGGTCAACTATATGTAGTCTTATGCAAAAATTTACACGTCTCAAATAAATTAACATACTTTTCTTTTAAGACTGTCTCCTAAAAATTGACAAATTTTCTTTTTAAGTACATGAGATTCACACAAAAATAATTATTATTGAAATCCACACAAAAACAATTACTATATATATATATATATATATATATATATATATATATATATATATATATATATATATATATATATATATATATATATATATATATATATATGGGCCCACACACATTACATATACACATCACTAATACAAGTACTCACTACACATTAATATATTATATCTTCAATTCACTACCTTCAAAATATTATACTCCCTCCATCGACTGTCAATCTATCCATTTTACCATTTTGGATCGTCCACTCTTAATCTATCCATTTTCCATTTTAGACACATGTGACTCACCCACACACTAATACAATTAAAATATGAGACTCACACACTCCACTAATACAACTACTCACTATACATAAAATAATAATACTCTTTAATCCACGTGAAAAAACAAATGAATACATTAAGGATGAATGGAAGAATATTTCTTAATCCCCGTAAAAAAAGGTCAAAATAGTTTGAACGAAAGGAGTAGTAATTTGAAAATTATATATTTATGAAAATGATATTGTGTCGAAATGTTGTTTGCAGTGAGGTTTTCATAATTTTGTTTCTACGTGGGTTTTTATCAATTATTTGAAATTACACTCATTATATTAAATATTGTTTGAATTTAGTTTTATACTCTTTTTATTGATATAAGCTATGATAAAGTCCTTTGTGAGATGATGCTTATATGAAATGAATTGTGATATATGTTAGTATATGATTATTATATAATAAAAGTATATTTTTTATAGTTAAGGTATTTTATTCTAAAGTATGATAAATAATGTATTAAAATATGATTTTTATGTGTTATAATATGATTGTCTATAAACATTTCACTCCGTATATTTTATTTATATAATAAGCATGATATAATAATAGATTGATCCGTTTTACATATACATATCTCACAAGAGAGTGCCACTATCACTATCGATAATCTTTTATTCTTTTCTATTGTAAATAATAAATATATTTAAAATAACTTTTTAATATTTAATTAACATTATTATTTTAATAAATAAAAATTTAATGATCCCGCCTTATACGCGGGTTACATGCTAGTTACACTAACAAATGACCAGCTACTTTTCGTATTGAAATGCTCCTCCATGGAGTACTATTTTTGTAGAGAGGAGTTGGTCTTATGTGACCGGACACACAAATTTTTGCCTGTAGAGAGTATTAGTTTATCATTAAAAGAGTTAGTTAAATAATAAATATTTTATTATTTTAAAAGAGTAAAATTTAATTGTAGTATATCTTGAATTTTTATATCTCTATTGATATAAATAATAGTTGAAAAAAAGTCAAGAATAACTTTATATCTTAGTTCATCTTTTAAGCTTGTGTAATTTGTTATTATTTAAAAGAATAAAATTCAATCATACAGAACAACTAGTTCATATTACACTAGCTTAAAAAATAATAATATGTGGATGGTTCTGTCGACTAAAATTTATGACAATGACAAAATACATATTACTCCCCTGCCTCGTGCAAATTAAAAATACTTTTTTTATTTTTCTTAAAATTTTCAAAATAGTTTATTATTTTTAGTAGTGAAATGAGTGCTATTATGTAGTTATAGATGATAATTTTGAAATAAAAAAGTATTGTGATGGTAACGTGTTGATATTTTTATTATTTTTCACAATAATGTATTAGAATTGATGGAAACAAAAAAGTAAAAAATTTAAAATGTACATACTGTGTTAAAAATGAAGAAAGTATTAATGAGATGTGATTAGGGGTGGAACTAGATCAGTCTGCCCGATAGAAACCTACGGCTTAGCCTACTAAAAGTTTGGTTTGAGTCGGTCTAAATGGACCATTAAGTCTATAGATTTATGCTTTGATAAAACTATACGAAGTCTAATAGACCGGCCTATTTTAAATTTTATATGTAATTATACCTAAAATTTATATGTACATATAAATAACGATATTTTTTTAAAATTTGTAAATATAATAATAATAAAAATTTTATTAATATTTAAATAAAATATATTTTGAGTTGTAAAAATAAATAAATTAAGAGTGAGGCTTGTGTGCGCCCATAGAGCTCAACTTTCTTCGGTACCAAAGGCTGGATCCCTGCCCTGGATTCAAGATGCCGGGGTAACAATAAAGAGGCCTACTCCTTGGAGCTACTATCAGAATGCAGTGACATCTAGCTGTGAGCCTTTTGAGTCTGTCATTTTGAATTTGTTTGTAGGAGTGCAGGTGTTCATATTAACTGCTCTGCTCTACAGATACCTTTGCATGGTGGGATTGTTTAGAATTTAATATTATAGATAAAGGTACATTATTTTGTTCTAAAGGGTATACACTTTAATTAATAAGGGTATGCCATTTTATTTTAGAGGGTATACACTTTTCATTGATATTTTTTTTCTTCAAAAAATAAAGGTACACATCTTTATACTAAAGGATATACAATTTAACACAAAATTCTAAAGGCACACATAATATTTTTCCATGCGCCCGGACGCACATAAGTTTTTACTTGGGTACACATCTATATACTAAAAGGTATACAATTTAACACAAAATTTTAAAATTTTTTCGTTTGCCCGAGCACACACAAGTTTTTGCCATAAATTAATTAAATAATATCTTGGCTATTTGCTTAAAAGGCTCAAGCCTCTTAAAAAGTCTGCCACATATAAAATGCTTAGGCTAAAGCCTATTGATATCTAAATAAGTTTAGGCTTTTTTACATAAGGTCTGGCCTTGCTTATTTCCAATCCTAGATGTGATGGACTAAGTTAAATTTTGATAAAATAGAACAAACCAATTGCATCGAAGTGAAGCTAACTCAATTAGATTATTTTTCTCTGAAAGTAAAAAAAATCAAACAAACTAAATACGATCAGGCTTAATAGTATTTTACAAGTCATTACTTATCATCTTCAAAACTAATTTGATGTCACTGGAGTCGCCCATTTTTATGTTTGATTTTCGATTTTTGAAACGAAACTTGGTATCTGCTGTGCATTCTATGATATGTTTTCTGTAAATCAGCATGAACTCTGCTTTTACATAGTCTGAAGAGATGCTTTGTTGTTGTCTACCAATTTACAAATGCTAAAGAACAGCATATTAGCTCCTAGTATGATTCTAGAACACAAACACTACCCAACCAAAACTTTCTTGCTTTCACAACATCTGCTACATATATATATATATATATATATTGTTCTATAGCACATTTTTAATGTATCTAAAGAATCTAGAAAAGGCTACAAGCAAAGCAGCCAGCTTAATAATCTTTAAGGGCTGATTAACGATACAACTGCTATTCACTTCTCAGGATCGTCCAAGTCGTTCACTTGCATCGGGGGCAATGAGAACATGTTTACAGTTGAACTTCCACTTCTGATTTCCTTCAGTGTCCGTAAAGCTGATATTGTAAGTTTTAAGTACATGTTCTCCATGCATTTTATTTCAGCAAGTTCCTCGGGAACTTTGAGTTTCTCCGTCTCTTCATCAGCCGCTGTCTGATCAATATCTTCTGGTGGAGCTAACTGCTCGTGCCTCAGGAAAATGCGAGAAATCATTATCTCACACTCCTTGACTAGTTTGTTTATAACTTCAGTCCTGAAGAATGGTTCGTGTAGAACCTTTTGGATGAAAGGCAACCGAATTAGATCACCACTTCTCTTATCATACTTCTTCAGAATCTTCAGCAGGCCTGATCCGAGAAAAATAAAGGTCAAGATTGACTAATTTTGGCTTGCAAAATTTAAAGAGATTAGATGACAGTAAATACAATGACGATGTGAGTAGCAGTATTGCAAAACTAAATTCTATGTCCACGTGTGTGAGTGAGCACTTCTCTAACAAGCAAAGACCTTGTACAAATAATATATAAGTCTTTAACAATTATGGGAGCAATACATTTACAATTACTTATAAAGAACAAAATTTCCAGCTTGCAAGCATAAATCCGTCATTGCTCATTCTTTTCGCAATCCTAATATCTTTCTGTAGATTTTTCATGTATTGCTAACAGAGTCTGGACTGTAGCATCGCCTGTTTACGTTCTGTTGCCACTATATTTAAGACAGATCATATAGCCTCTGGAAGAGTAGCATTAGCCTTATTATATTCCTCGCATATGCTCTGCAGGAACTTGTACATGTTTTGTGACAAACTGACAATGGGTTTTGATCTAAACAAGATTTGTAGTAGCAAGTACCTTAAAAGCAGTCTGTACATGGCCAAAAGCGAAAAAATAACCTCAAGCGTTGATTCCACATTGCAGAAAAATAGAATATTCATTCATCAAATGATTCACTCTATATTCATTATAGCCAATAAATCTTTCTTTTTAAAGGACGAGAATAAATATAGTGACCCATTCTACATTTCAATACCGGCAAGAACGAAATCTATAGTAAGAGGAGATCTGTCGACTTTAAAGATGTGAGGGTTTAAGTCCCCGCTATCCCCAAAAAAACCCTTTTTCTTTTAACTCCTAAAATAGCTATTAGGGGTTCCAAATTTCTTTTTCTGATTCTTTGACTTTCATATTTGGGCTTAAATGACTACCACAACCACTTCTAAAACTTGTATTTAATATTACACAGCTTATTTATAGTTTTATGCTAAATATAATCATGGCAAAGAATCCGGTTAAGGAAAGAAGTTAAATATATTACATAAGAAGAAAATCATGGCAATATGGCAGTAAACAAAACTGCTTTTATGGTGTTAAAGTACATTGGCAAGGTAGAAAAGTTTTCAGAGTAAAAACCTGTGTAGTTAAGAGCACTGTAGTTTTCCAACAAAATCATCTCGCCATGAAAATCTACAAGCTTTCTCCCTACTTTCATGAGATCTTCTTTTGCCACAGCAACCTCATCTTTCAGCATCTATTTTCAACAAAAACATAACAGAAGTAAAATCAGAGAGACATAAGAGAAACTCAACAAGCAAATTTCCAACTATGATTCTCTATCATCATTTTGTGACTTTGTTTAAAAAGCAGAAAAAACTACATAATGTCATTATTTTGAAGTGCCAAATAATGTGCCTAAGTTATATTCCCACACCAGAGGTGTACTCAAAGACTGCTGCTCAACACTCATTATATCAATGAAATCTTGAAAAATAAAAACAGGATGAGCAAATAAAGGCTCCCACATTTTGAAATTTGAATAATGTAGCACTTTGGATTCATATAAATTTTTCCATCAAAAAGCAATTCAAGAGCTATAAGGCCAACAATCCACCCTCCGATTATTTTATAGAGTTTTACTACCTTTTTATCTATCATCAATAATTGATAGAAATTCCTGATTATCTTTAGTTTCATACGATTACATGTGATCTTTGCCAACTTAATTTCATTCATATCCACTTAAAAAATATCTAACTACATTTCAAAGAATCAAAGGAAGATACCCATTAAAAAAAGTGAAATTGCACGAATAGGTAATTCAACCTAAATAACCCTAAAATATAAAACTCAAAATCAGAAGAAATCAATCCATACCTTAAATCTGATAATATATTCTTCCTCTTTATCCATGAAGAACAAATTAAATTTCTTGATCTCTCCATCCAGGAGCAACACAAATTCCTTCATCTCTTTCGTAACCTCTTTCCCATCTTCATCGATTTGATCATCGCTCAATCGGGGCCGTTTCTTGGTCCTCTCATCATCATCATCATCATCCTCGAGATCCCTCGACGGTGAGATCAATTTCAGCTGCTGCTTCAAATCCTTGTAAGAAATAAACTTGTCCTGCCAATCCGGAAAAATCTCATCAAGCAGCTTTCGCAGAATCTTCCAGAACTTCATCTCGATTGCGAAAAAAAAAGCAGATTATTGGAGGAGGAGGGGGGGGTGGAAGTGTGAAATTTCACATATATATTTACATAATCTGAGTGTACGTATATGAGAAAAATGGAATCGATGAAATGGGAGTATAGAATATTCGATAGTTTGATGAAGAAGGCGGGAATATGCGCATATCCAAGAGAATATTATTCCTCGAGTTAAATGTTCTTGGTTTGACCTTTAGAGCTGTTGGTAGTTATTTATTTCCGATTATTTGCATTTAGGTCCCTAAATCTTGTACAAATTGTCCATTACCTCATTGCCTATCTCTTTTTGAAACCTAATTAAGAAACGATTTTAATTAATTTAACAAGATTAAGAAGGTGATCAAGAAGTGCAGGTTTGGGTCGGTATATTGAAATGATTTTCAGTACGTTATTGCTAATTGCTATTGGAAAAAAAGACTAAAAAATGTTTCTTAGTGATTCCATAAAATAATTTGTGTCCAATATTTATATACACACATGTCATGAAAACGAAATACTTGGCGCATTTTTTGAAATTCTGTTCCATTTTTCACTTTTATTAACCTTTGAATATATTCTAAAACCACAATATATATATTAAAAAGAAAAAACGAAAAAAAGCAAGCAAAGTCAAGGGCATCTTCTGCTCTACCGCAGTGGTTAGTTGTTTTCTATAAACTGATATCGTTTTCTCAACTGATGATTAGTTGTTTTCCATAGCATGGAATTTAAGATAAGGATACCAAGAATCTCAACTCAACAAAATATATGTAGCACCTATAAAATTGAAGTGCAATTTAAGGTTACACCTTTAGTTGCAGTCGTAGTCGCATTAGATATTGCATGAAAATTGTGTATGAGATTGTAGACCTAGTTGCAGTAATAGCAGGAGCAGCAAATTAAAGATAATCATATTCAATTTTTATTATTTTTTAACAATAGCATTTTTTTCGAAAAATTATTGTAAATTGACATTTTTTTTCAAAATAAAATATTAAAATTGACAATATTTTTAATGATTCTTTGATTTTGAGAAGCATTTACAGATAATTGCCAATATGCATATGTGGTAAATGAAATACAATGATGTCCATTTGCCAAAATTTAGTAAAGACAAATTATTTCTTGTATCCGGATTTGTGTACTTTGAGAATCTTACTTTTAGTATATAAAGAACTTATTTTTCAGTATAATGAACTATTCTTTTAACATTGAAATATATACTTATAGTAAAAGAAAAAAAAAACTTAAGTATCACAAGTATATATTAATAAAACATTGAAATATTACTTATTTTATTAATAAAACTTTTATTTACCGAAAAAAAAATTACTCATAGTTTTGTGAATTATAGTTATATTTTTTATTTAAAAAAAAGTAATACAGTATCTCAAGTATCTAATTAGGGGTAGGTATTGTGTGAGATCGTCTCACATAAGTCTTTATGTGAGACGATAAAAAATGATAACATTATTATCAATTTCGCTATAAAATACTATAAAATGTCATCACTTTTTATTTATACTATAAATTGTTCATAAAATAGTTCACTGCGCTATTATCACTTTTTATCGATTGAGTATTACTTTTCGTTAATAATGTTATCACTTTTTTCCATATCACATAAGGACTTACGTGAGACGGTCTCACACAAGTCTTTCTAATTAGTATTGGGGAATTTAATTGGTTAGTAAAGATTAATTAATAAATTAATCACCAATTAAATAATAATTAAAGTGAGTGAAATTAGTCTCTCATATGGAAAGAATTAAATATAATAAATTAGGGGTGTTTGAGCCCTGAGCCTAGCCCAACAGTCTATTTAATTTTGGGCATAAAACGGGCCGTGATTGGAAGCCCATGAAGCCCAGATCCTCTCCAACAAATACAACATGTGTGTACATTGCGATCAATGGTTATGTGTGAACAGAATCAAAGACAATTTGTGTGTGTACAAAATCAATGACAATATTTTGTGTTGAACACAAATCCTACCATATGAGAGTGGTCCCTGGAGCCTATAAATAGAGTCATTCTGCATTCATTCTAAACATACAAAAAAACACAAAGTATTTGCATCTATTGGTGATCCATACTTAGTTCGCAGGGCCGGAGTTCCTGCGATAGCGGTGCTGCTTCGCCGGAAACGAGAAGTCGTTCAATATTTAGGAAAGATACGACCCTAGATCTGTAAGTAGAGAAAGAAAATCCTCGACCCTAGATCTCTAAGTAGAGATAGAAGATCCTCTGCTTCTGCTCTCTCTATTTCTTGTATTTTTATTTTTGTATTATCCCTTCGACATTTCTACCCTCAATTATTGCAATAGTGTTGTAATAGTGATTGATGTACATATAAACTAATAATTAGTAATAATTAATTTTTCATTTATGCGTTATATATAAAATAAATTTTGAATTTACTGTATGAGTTCACACAAGACAAACTCTTCAATTGAATAAAATAAAATGCGTTCTGTTAAATACTATTTTATAATCATATAATTTTTTTATATATGTTCAATAAAAAATAAAATAAAATGTGTTGTTACATACTATTTTATCATCATTTTATTTTACTTTATACACCCTCCATCCCGCGTTAATGTTTCTGTTTGTATTTTTACGTAAATTAAGTGATATAATATTTTAACGTATACTGAAGTGAGAGATATAATATTTAATGTAAAGTGCATAGTTGTATTAGTATTTTTAATGGACCCTATATGAATTCCAATCTTTGACCTTGGGTCCTACATGTTACATGTTTTGTAATAATGAGGAGGGTTGAGTGGACAATCACAGTTCCATATTGGTTAGAAAATAGAGATGAGTATGAGTTTATAAAAGTGGACAAGAGTTCTCTTAGCATGAAGTTTTTTGGGTGATTAATGTTGGAAATTTATTAATTTTTATTATAATCTAATTGTGGGCAATATATTATTATGCAATTATATTGACTATTCAATTATTTTATGGACTTAATAAGTGATCCAATTAAAGTTAAAAGTCCATGGGCTATAATAATATTTGATATGGGCCAATTGAGTAGATACCCAATACTACATAATTAGGTGATAATGGGTGGCCTAATTAAAGTAGTATATAAGGTTACCCGGTTATGGTCCCCAATATACTAAGCCGCACATCGTCTTCCCTTCTCCCCATCGGGAGGGATTACTACGGTCCCCATAAGGAATAAGGAGGCTTAGTTGAGGAAGGTCATAAAATCATGGATTTCGAGTTCGTGTTCAGCCTCAAGGACTTATTGGATCAGGTACGCTTCCGCTTTACGGTTTAAATCTCGTTAATCATAATAGGGTTAAGGTTTCATGGATTAATTTCCAACAAGTGGTATCAGAGCCACCCTATTTATGATTCTCTGAGATTTGAAAGAATTGTGTTGAAGTTCCAAATATTTATATTTGAATTGCACGAAATCACAATTTTACGGGGATCATCTATTTGTTTGATGTTATAATATTATACACTGAATTATTTCGATAATGCATTCGGATTCTGATTTTATACACTCCTTGCATAATTTAATTTTCATTGTGTATTTTGAATACATGTGTTATATTCACGTCAGTGTATGAATGGACATTATTCTATCGTCATCCTAGAATTCAGATCTATTACTTTAAAGATGACATATAAATTTATGGTTTGACTAGTATGTCTTTCATGTACTTTAATTAGATTAGCTTTGGGGTGGTGATTATGATTAATGAAAACATTTGTGTTCAGTGATATTGATGCACAGTCGATATATTTTTTTTGGTCATGTTGACTACTATTATTGAATTGGTAGTAAATAATGGTATAATTGACATCCTTGTGGATTGTAATTCTAATTTCATTAATTTGATAACTGAAATTAGAATTAATATGGTACATCATTATTTATTTATATAAGGATATTTGCCTAATTTGATTTCATCTAAATTAGGATATGGAATAATTAAATTAAGAAATCTTTCATTATGGTATGAATCATCTAAAGTTTTCATTTAATTTATTGAATTAAATTAATAAAATTGGGGAGACATTATTTTTTAATGTCGTTCAATTAAACGTAATATTTTTTTTAAATATTTGTTTAATTGGTCTAGTAATTTTTCAATCTAATCAATCAAAGCCTCATGTTGCCACAGCAGCCTCTGTGTGTGAAGTGCGACTTTATTGAAATTACATAGATGGGTGTGTAATTATTCATGTGTTCTGTGTTCGGCCCACAGGTAGGCACAGTTTAACAGAATAATAACATACATGTGATAATAAGTATGTGATAATTATTTGGATTGTTCATGTGAACATTAGTCGGTCCACAGATAGACTCTTGTTTGACAGAACTTATTGTCAATACTTGATTATTACACCAAGATTACCCTTGCAATTAATTTTTGTCCACAGACGAGGTTAATGTTGCACAAGGTGTCTTGTGATGGGTCCCCAATTAATAATGTTGTATGAGTGTATCTTCATGCGGGTATTGATCGGCCCACATATATATTAATATTTGGCAGAAATACACAAGTACCTGTGGTGGTAAATACGTGACAATTATTTGGTTTGACATGTGAGTAATAAGTCGGCCCACAGGAAGGCTATTGCTTGACAGTTTTATTGTCAGTATTTGACTACTGCATGAGAGCATCATTTAAATTAGTATTTTTTGTCCAAAGATTTGATACTAATATTGTGCTCGAATCTTCAAGATGATTCTAATTTAGTTAAATTTTGAAAGGCTATAAAGTTTTTTGAAAGATTATAAAGTTTAATGCGAGAATGAAAAATTATTTTGCATTAATTCTCTGTATAATTAAGAAGTCTGCTAATTAAGTTTTCCATATATCAACAACAAAATCATACTTGATGAGAAAACTTCCACAATAAGGATGAGACTAATAAGTCAAACTTAATCTCAATAAAGTATAAGGGCAATACAAGAAATCTCATTAAGAAAGCTGCTAAAGACAACTAAAGTATAACCTTTTGTTTTCTCCTAAAGGCCTGTGGAATTGTCTTATAATACAATGCATTAAATTATTCAGTATGCATGGTGCAGTTAAAAGACATAATTGAACTCCACAACATATGGTCACTAATGTGAGAAATACTTAAGATTGCAACTTATGGTCTCAATAAATTTTTAACCAAAGTAGTTGTGAGAACTCTTTGAGTTTCACATATGGTGATGTCCAGCTAAAGATAGATCATTGGGATCTACTAAAGAAATTGGACTCAAATAAATGTAAGCTACTTTATTGGTTATGAATAAAAATAAAAGTTTATGATCCAATTAATCGGATCATATTTGAGACGGGTAATACGATATTCTGTGAGGATGTTGGGGAAGAATAATATTAGAGACATCGTCTTTGAGGGGGAGTCAATACGGTCCCTACTTAAACTTTTAGAAATTATGTAAATTCAGAATATCAATGGGACAATGTCAATAATATTTAAGGTATAATAAAATCAACAACCTCAAGAATTAATGTCACTAAGAAAACCACTAGAGTTGGGAGAAAATCAATTCGGATAATTATGTAATTTTCTCCTAAATAAAGAGGACACTATGGAATTAATGGTAGAACATTCAAACAATGTTCATCAAACCATGCAAGGTCCAAATACTCGAAAGTGGGTTAATGCCATAAGTTATGAGTATAAATCAATACAAGATTATTAGGTTTGCATCTTGATAAAAGATTATACTCTAAAGGGAAGGAAGGCATTGTTTTGAGATAATCGTGATATTATTAGTACATTTTAATCTTGAATCATTTAGATGGATGTAAAGATAAAGTTCCTTGATGGCAACATGATACGATATTATAAGTTTAAGAACCAAAAGAAAATCCATCTATGCATTCAAGAAAGCTTTTCCGTAAAGGAATCACAAGTATCATCATGAATTAATTGTCTCATTTGGTTTTGAGACAAATGTAGATAATTATGTGATTCAGTGGGAGAATGTTTAAACTAAGGGAGACAAGTGGAGTCTCAATAAGGTGCCCTAAAGTTAAATTAAAGATTTAAGAAATGTATAAACATTCTATATGTTTTGATTGTTGGAAGTTATTGTATGATGAGGTCTCTACAAGACTTAATTTGGCTTCTGTTGTTGGTGTATTAAGTAGACATTTAAGTAACTCTAGTATGGATCTTTACAGAGAACTAAGGATAACATGCTTTAACATTAGAGATAATCAGATTAGTAGGAGATCATAAAGTAGTCTGATTATGAGTTTGTTGGATGCCAATACGATATAAGATCCACTTCAGGCTACATCTTCTGTTGGTCTGGAGAGCTATACAAGTAAAAGTATTAAGCAAACACTTTAGCTCATTAACCATGACAACAGAATCAGTAGCACACTAAGGGGCATTCAAACATGAAATAAAAGTTGCGAAGTTTAGTCACATAAAGTTAATTGTGACAGTTAGTTCGCAGTAAAGTATTAGCAATAAGAGTTCTTATAAGTCAAGCATATTGACATAGAATTCTTGGTTGTTAAAGAAAGTGTTCTTATGGATAAATTTTGGTAGAGCATACTATGATAGACTCTAAATACGGATCCGCCAATCATGTATTCAACGCCCTGTAATTTTATGAGCTAGCTACTCATGTGGGTGTTATATGATTTTAGAATACATTGGTTCAGTGGGAGTCTATTTATTGCTCTTTAAAGTTTTAAGACACTTTGATTTTAGATAATTCGGTTTTCTGCAGAATTGAGTTGATGGATTTGAATTCATTGTGAATTCACTTAAGTTAATTTTTCATTTTGTAATATTTTACATTATGAATTGATCTCACTAAGGATTAAAGTAGGACCAGTTGGAAATAGACATGATGTTGATCATATTTTTCATGTAATTTCCATGCTACTCACCATATTTGATCTATGTCATTGAGTATATTGATATTGGTGATTGTCGGGGTTTAATCACGATTTATAATGTGGTGAAGGCCGCGGTAGTTCCATATTAGTATGTGAGATGGACCAGATTGTTAAGTATAGCCTGAAGATGAATAGCATAAAGTTGCGCAACTAAGGACTCTTGATATAATTGCTTTGGGAAAATATATAGCCCAAGTGGGAGATTGTTGGAAATTTATTAATTTTCATTATAATCTAATTGTGGGCAATATATTATTATGCAATTATATTGGCTATTCAATTAGATTATAATGAAAATTAATAAATTTCCAACAATTAATGGTTAAGAGCAAAATCGTATGGATTTGTAGTGATCAAAACAAACAATATCATGCTATTGTATCGTGCTTCAATTCGTGGCTACCAATCTCTCCTTAAAACCATAAACCCAACAAGCAATAAGAAGTTAATTCAAAACTAATATTAATTAAGTCATGATTCAAAAACTATATCATTTACGGGACGATGGAGGGAGTGTAGAATGGTTCACCTTTTTACGGGACGATGGAGGGAGTGTAGAATCAGTAAAACAAAAAAAAATGAAATAAGTGACTTTATTTTAATTTAGAATATTACATATGATTATGTAAATATTAGAATACGAACATAAGTTTTGAAAGAAAACCAAAAGGCTTCATATATGCTCGATCATCTGTACAAGATGCAAGTTATTCCATGACAACAATCCTCCATTAATTCCAACCCTTCTCAACTGGATTTCTTGCAATGTCTAATTCATTCAATTCCAAGTTATTACATAGTCTTTACTTTTAAGAAAGGTAGTAATGATTCCTCTAATATCAATAATGTTACATAACTTCTACATGCCTACTAGTATTTATGTATATGGTCACTTGTAAATAAATTTTATAATATCATCTAACAAACACATCATGTAATAATTATTACTCATATAGCATATATATATTTCTTTACATTGAACAATTGAGACCACCTTAAAAAGATATTTCTTTCTTCATCATAAGGTCACACTTCAAAGATTTATTTATACAGGGGTATATGTACTCTTTGCCCAATTTAATCCTCAACCAATTGTTTCTCCATTAATCATTATCTGGTATGAATTCTTACCACTTTCAACTTCATAAAAGAACTGTAAAAATGAGAATTTTCCTTTTTAAAGATCTCATGCAATGCGTGTGTTTTCGCTGTTTCTTAACAAGATGATTAAATTCTTTATTCTGATTTAATATTTCATCTCGAATTTATTGTCTTAAACATATGCATATATACAATACATTGCCTGTTAAATCATAAATTAGGAGTAATAGTTATATCTATAATGTTATTTGATGTATTTATTTCAAGAGTTTTAAGGTAAAAGATGACTACTCCACGTTTGCTTCATGGGACGATTTTTGCTACCATTTTTGAGGCTGAAAGTTTGCAGGGTGGATTCAGCTTCGATAATTTATGTGGAAGGGTATGCTTTTATTTTCCTTATCTTATAATATTAATTAGGATAATAAAGTGAAAATGAAAATTAAGTGGAAAGATAGTACATCCACATCCAAACATTCATATTTTAAATACACAAATTCAATATTTCATTTTTCGTTTTTGGTAACAAATTTTCCATGTCAATCACATAGAAGTGTGACACAGAAAATGATTATCAAAATGGCGTAGAAGATCACGTAAATAAATAACTTACACGTTTCTAAGTCTTTGAAATCTTCTGTTATATTTTGGATATTATATATTCTATTTTAAACCGCTAAATCATCTCATATCGGAAAAAAAGTATGTCTTTCAAAAGATAATCCCTAAAAAGTAGATGTATATTATGTACTCCAACTAATAGTTTTTGGGCAGCCTTTTGATGACAAATTAATGGAAAATAAAATGGTAATTAAAAAAAAAATCCTTTCTTTTACTGTGTTGTATTTTTTCTTAATTAAATGGCTATTGATGTTTGAAGAGTGGGAATCCAGAGAGAAAAACAAAAAAATTCTTTGCAAGTGTCAAGAGATTCATACTATGCCACCCTGAGGTACGTATGTACGAACTTACATAAATACATACATTCTTAGACAACATTTTCGGACAGGAATCCTTAATCTATACACATTCTTTGATCTGCAGGTTGTTGGTTCCAAGCTCTATGCCACCATTGATTTGGAAAGGGCCAGGGTCGCGCGGACTAGAATGCTCGAAAACGAGCCTTCTAATCCGCGTTGGTCCAACACTTTCCACATCTACTGCGCCCACGATGTTTCCAACATAGTTTTCACTGTCAAGGAAGCTAATCCTGTTGGAGCAACCTTAATTGGCAGAGCTTATTTATCTGTTGAGGAGATCATGAATGGTCATATGGTGGACAGATGGATTCAAATCTTGGATGAAGACAAACATCCTATTCATGGAGATTCAAGAATCCATGTCAAGTTACAGTTTTATCCTGTCACTCAAGAGAGCAACTGGTCTCAAGGTCTTAAAGATCCTGGTTTTGGAGGGGTGCCCTTCACATTCTTCCAACAGAGACGGGGCTGTCGCGTTTCGCTCTATCCGGATGCACACGTCTCCGAGGACAGCATCACGCAGTTTCTCCGGTTGGAGGGGTACTACGAGCCTCAAAGATGCTGGGAAGACATATTTGATGCGATCAGCAATGCTAAACACTTGATTTACATAACAGGTTGGTCTGTTTACACGAAGATCACGTTGGTGAGGGACCCTAGCAGGCTGAAACCCGGGGGAGAGATGATCTTAGGCGAACTGCTGAAGAAAAAGGCAAATGAGGGCGTTCGAGTTCTGATGCTCGTGTGGGATGACAGGACTTCTGTACAAGAGTTTAAGAGGGATGGCCTAATGGCAACTCATGATCAAGAAACAAAAGACTATTTCCAGGGAACAAACGTGCAATGCGTGTTATGCCCTTGCAATCCTGACGGTGGGAGGAGCATTTTTCAGGGGATTCAGGTGTCGACAATGTTCACACACCATATCATTGTTGACTCTGAATCCCCTGGAAGTGCTCAGAAGAGACGGATTGTCAGTTTTGTCGGTGGGATTGATCTCTGTGATGGGAGATACGACACGAGGAGTCATTCCCTCTTCAGGACATTGGATTCGGTTCACCGGGATGACTTCCACCAGCCTAACTTTCCAGGTTCTTCGATCAAGAAAAGTGGCCCGAGGGAGCCCTGGCACGACATCCACTGTCGACTCGAAGGGCCCGTTGCTTGGGATGTGCTATACAACTTCGAGCAGAGATGGAGGAAACAGGTGGGGAATCAGTCCATATTTCCAATCAACGAGCTGGATAAGGTCATCCTTCCTCCAACAGAAGTCACTTCATCAGATGATCCTGAGACATGGAATGTTCAGCTCTTCAGATCAATAGACAGCGGTGCTGCTGTCGGGTTTCCTCAGAAACCAGACGAGCAGACAGACCTAGGCCTTCTCAACGGGAAGGACAACGTGATCGAGAGAAGCATTCAAGAGGCCTACATCAAAGCCATCCGTAGAGCCAAAAACTTCATCTACATTGAGAACCAGTACTTCCTTGGGAGCTCATATGACTGGAAAAGGACTGGGGATGTCGTGATCGAGGACATAAACGCGTTGAATCTCATCCCAAAAGAGCTGTCATTGAAAATAGTAAGCAAGATTACAGCTGGTGAGAGTTTCAGAGTGTACATTGTGATCCCAATGTGGCCAGAGGGCATACCAGAGAGTGCTTCTTGTTCAAGCCGTTCTTGATTGGCAGAGAAGAACAATGGAAATGATGTATACAGATATAGCCAAAGCTTGCTTTAACAGCTAAAGAAATCCACAATGTTGATCTCAGAGATTACTTGTCCTTCTTCTGCCTTGGCAATAGGGAAGTCAAGAGCGGAGTCGAGACGATTCATGATCTACGTGCACTCCAAAATGATGATAGGTAATCAAAACAAAGTCCTTTCCACATATTACTTGTATATTCTGCAAAGCAGAAGATTCAAGTCTCATGAAGTAAAATGACCAAGATTAATTTTCAGTTGACGAGGAATGCATAATCGTTGGATCAGCTAACATCAACGAAATATCAATGGACGGGGGACGAGACACAGAGATAGCAATGGGAGCATTCCAACCACATCACCTGGCAACCAGGGAGCCACCAAGTGGGCAGATATTTGGGCTGAGAATGGCGTTGTGGTGCCAACACCTGCTGCGCATCCTGGAATGTGTAAGGAATGTGAATGCAAATGCAGACGAGAAGCGAAACGATCGACAAAGATCTTCCAGGACATCTACTAAGCTACCCGATTAGTATAACATCAAATGACTTCCTGGATTTGAATTCTTCCCTGATACAAAAGCTAGAGTTCTTGGAACAATATCAGAATACATCCCACCTATTCTTACTACTTTGAAATTATTTTAGTATTTGTTTAATGTACATATGCATTCATTCTAGTAACTTGATTACTGTGCAATTATTTGGTACTGTAACAATAAGTATTGTATTTATAATAAAATAAACACAAGAGAATTACAATGATAATCCAGACGGATTGAACTTGATAATTTAGAAAACAATCTCTATCAATCCTCTGATTCTTCTTTCGAACCAACTTGGCTTTGACTTTGACTTGACTTGGGACTTTGAATTTAACTTGACTTGTTGACTTTGAATTTAACTTTGACTTGTTGACTTGACCGCGTGTGTTGAGTCGGATCTTCAGTTGAAGCTTGTCCGAACTCGGATTTGGGATCTTATAACGTTAATCCAGAGGCGTCGAGCCTTTGTTTGGATTAAACGTACTCAATCCGAAGAACACTCGATCTGGGGGGCTTAGCACCTTAATCCCGGGTCGTATGCTGTTCTTGGCGCGAAGAACACCGAAGAACTCAGTATATGAAGAACGCTTGATTTGGGGGGCTCCGCACCTTAATCCCGAATCGCTTGCCGTTCTTGACTTGAAGATGCTTGAAGATCTCAAGGGAGCGCTGCTCGTGTTCTTGATCTCTTCAAAGCGTTTATGTCTTCAAGTATTTGAGTCTGTCTGGAATGAATGGAGGAGGACTCCTTATATAGGTGAGGAATGAGCATGCCCCATAAATAACTCGCAGCCTGATTGGCCAGTTTTGACCTAATTATGCGGGCTTGGGCCTTTCACTTTCTTAGGCTTTAAGTCAGACTTATTTGACTGGATCTTACCCAATTATAAATTATTTACTCATTTATTTTAGGAATTTATTTATTTAAATCCCTTTATCACGTCGGGCTTGGGCCTTTAAAAATTTATAAGTGCACTTTTCACGTCGGGTTCACCAAAAATTTGTAACAACAAATATTGTATTTATAATAAAATAACCACAAAAGAATTACAATAATAATCCAGACGGATTGAACTTGAAAATTTAGGAAACAATCTCTATCAATCCTCTGATTCTTCTCTCGAACCAATTTGGCTTTGACTTTGACTTGTTGACTTGTGTATTGAGTCGGATCTTCAGTTGAAACTTGTCCGAACTCGGATTTGGATTTTATAATGTTAATCCAGAGGCGTCGAGCCTTTGTTTGGATTAAACGTACTCAATCCGAAGAACACTCGATCTGGGGGGCTTAGCACCTTAATCCCGGGTCGTATGCTGTTCTTGATCTCTTCAGAGCGTTTATGTCTTCAAGTATTTGAGTGTGTGTCTGGAATGAATGGAAGAGGACTCCTTATATAAGTGAGGAATGAGCATGCCCCATAAATAACTTGCAATCTGATTGGTCCATGACAGATTTGACCCGATTCTGCGGGCTTGGGCCGTTCCAAATATAACACAACTTGAATGGTCATTGCTTAATTTGACCTGATTCTGGAACCTTCCAGACTTTATTTGACTTGGGAGTCAAGTTTTACTTAATTTAAACCCTACTTAATTTGTTGGGTTTTAAATTAATTATCAATTATTTATTTATCTATTTTAAAAATTTATTTATTTAAATCCCTTAATAAATAAATAATTAATTGATAATTATTGCATTAATTTGCCACATATTTTCCTTTAATAGGCAATAAAATTCAAGTGCTTACAAATGCCCCCTCGCATTTTGTTCACGGACGCCTTTGTGTTGAAGTGAACAAATTGCGATAATCCATTCTTGATCAACATGATTGAATTTTATTGCTTGTTTTACCAACTTGATATGAATAGCCTGAATTATGACTGAACTTAGTGAAGTGCTAAGCTGCCTACGTACCTCTTTGAAGAGGATCAAGTCATAACGTAGTTCAAAGAGACATGATTTGATTTGAATGGGGGGGTGCCGTACACATTTTATACTCATGCGGGCCAGGAGTAACATGCAGTTTAGGCTCGTGCGTCGAGGAGCGTTGGATTTGAATTTGCTGACAGTTTATACTCGTGTCAATGAGTCTTGAATTTGAACTTGTAGACAGTTTATACTCGTGTCAAGGAGCCTTGTGTGGACATTTTTCACTCATGTCGAGGAGTATTGTATGAACAGTTTTTGCTCGTGCCGAGGAGCTTTATGTGTAGAGAGTTTATTCTCTTCCCAAGGAGATTTGATTTGATGTGTAGATAGTTTATACTCATATCAAGGAGTATCGAACATGTAGAGAATTTTCTCTTCTCAAGGAGATATGATTTGATCTGTGGACAGTTTATACTCATATCAAGGAGTATAGTGTGGATAGTTTTCACTCGTATCGAGGAGCCTTGAATTTAATTTGTGTTAGATAGTTTAGGCTCGTATCAAGGAGCATGACTTGAGGATTTTAGATAGTTTAAGCTCATATCAAGGAGCATGACTTGTAGATAGTTTTAGCTCGTGTCAAGGAGCGTGATGTAGACAATTTCACTCTTGTCAGGGAGATTTGACTTGAAAGATTTTAGATAGTTTAAGCTCGTATCAAGGAGCGTAATACAGACAGTTTTAGCTCATGTCAAGGAAATTTGAATTGAAAGATTTTAGATAGTTTAAGCTCGTATCAAGGAGCGTAATGCAGACAGTTTTAGCTCATGTCAAGGAGATTTGACTTGAAAGATTTTAGATAGTTTAAGCTCGTATCAAGGAGCGTAATGCGGACAGTTTTAGCTCATGTCAAGGAGATTTGAATTGAAAGATTTTAGATAGTTTAAGCTCGTATCAAGGAGCGTAATGCAGATAGTTTTAGCTCATGTCAAGGAGCATGATTTGTCTTGATTTATCAACAGTTTATTGCCCCCAATCTTGGGATGCACTATTTTCTCTTGCTTCAACTTCATTTCTATTAATCTTTATAGAAACTGCAGCCTTTGTTTGTGGTTCCTCTTCCAAGGGCTCATTGAATGACATGTATTCAAACTCAAAAGAGTCTTGAATAGAGGGCCATTCGATGTCATTTGATGTCAGGCTTAACTCCATGTCGTGAGCTCTTGAAGCCAACTCTTCAAAAGTTTTAAGTCGAATTCCTTGGAGTATGTAGCTAAGATTCCATTGCATCCCTTGAATGCACATTTCTATAGCTGAAGTTTTTGATAGCCTTTCTTTGCAATTGAGGCTTAGACTCCTCCATCTATTGATGTAGTCGATGATATATTCTTCATCCCTTTGACGAGTATTTGTTAGCTCCATCATGCTAACAATTCTTCGTGTGCTATAGAAGCGGTTGAGGAATACTTTTTCCATTTGCCCCCAACTGTCAATGGAGTTGGCTTCCAAGTCGATGTACCAATCAAAGGCATTTTTTCTTAAAGATCGGATGAATTGTCTCACCATGTGATCTCCGTTGGTCCCAACATTATTGCATGTCTCGACGAAGTGCGCCACATGTTGTCTCGGATTGCCTTTGCCGTCAAATTGTTGAAACTTGGGAGGTTGGTAGTCAGTTGGCATCCTCAAGTTGTCAATCCTCTTTGTATATGGCTTGGCGTATCTTGAAGAAGATTTTGAGCTTCCTTCAAACTTGTCTTTTATCGTCTCTAAAACGATGTTCTTCAGTTGGTTCACAGGAAGCATTCCCTCAGTTGAAACTTGTATCGTATCCTCAGCTGACTTTTCTTCAGATAGATGATGCTTCGTTGAGTCTTCCTCCCCGTGTTCATCCTCAACTTGTTTCTCATTTGTACGATTTGTCTCCACATTCTCCATTTTCTTCATAAGTACAGAGATTTTTACGTCTTGAGCTTCCATATGCTTCGTGAGTCCTTCAATGGCTCTCATCATACTTGCTAGTTGTTCCTCAATGGTCATAGCATTTGTTGTCATCACTGCAGCTGCAGCTGAGGTAGATGGTGAGCTTGGTATTGAGTGAGGAGTTGAGTAGGTAGAATCATCTTCACTATTTTTGTCTCCGTGCAATGGCTTGTTAAAAGCAATCCCAACCACATGGTTTGTCTTTGAGGAGGCTTCAGACATACTTCTTGTAATGAGTTCAGCATTTTCAATTTGCAACTCTTGAGGCTTTGATGCAGTTTGCCTTCGTATCGCAATCTTTAGCGGAGTCATAACTTGCATCTTCGCAGCTTGTAGCTCTAAAGGCTTTGAGGTAGATGACCTTTTTATCGCAATCCTAAGAGGAGTCATACTTTGTATCTTCGAGCTTGTTGAGAGAAGAGATAAGAGGTAGAGACTGTCCCACTGGGCGTGCCAAAATTTGTAACAACAAATATTGTATTTATAATGAAATAAACACAGGAGAATTACAATGATAATCCAGAAGGATTAAACTTGAAAATTTAGAAAACAATCTCTATCAATCCTCTGATTCTTCTCTCGAACCAATTTGGCTTGACTTTGACTTTGACTTTGACTGCGTTGATCGCGTTGACTGTGTGTGTGTTGAGTCGGATCTTCAGTTGAAGCTTGTCCGAACTCGGATTTGGATTTTATAACGTTAATCCAGAGGCGTCAAGCCTTTGTTTGGATTAAACGTACTTGATCCGAAGAACACTCGATCTGGGGGGCTTAGCACCTTAATCCCAGGTCGTATGCTGTTCTTGGCGCGAAGAACACCGAAGAACTCAGTTTATAAAGAACGCTTGATTTGGGGGGCTCCGCACCTTAATCCCGAATCGTTTGCCGTTCTTGACTTGAAGATGCTTGAAGATCTCAAGGGAGCGCTGCTCGTGTTCTTGATCTCTTCAGAGAAAAAAAGTGGGAGGACTCCAGCTCTGGAGGGAACAACAACAACAAACAGCCAAGGGCCAACACTAGTCCGCCCCCAGATGCCCAGAACACAAAACCGCTTTGCCCGAAATGTGAGAAGAGACACGATGGTGAATGCCTTAGAGGTCAAGGAAGATGCTTCAGATGTCACGAGGTCGGGCATAGAATTCAAGATTGCACCAAACCACGTAACTATGTGCCGGACCGAAGGGGATCGCCTGCAAGAGAAAATCAAAGGCAAACTACCAGAGGTCAAGGAAGAATCTTTGTCATGAACCAGAATGAAGAGGATAAGGAACAATGAGTCACTACATGTACTTTATCAGTGAGTAACTCCCAAGCTTTCACATTGTTTGATACTGGTGCATCACATTCCTTCATATCTGCTAAGTAGTGTCGTAAGATTTATGTCTTTACGATTAGAATTTCGAGGACGAAATTTTTATTAGAAGGGTAGGATGTAACATCCCGCAAGTGCCCACATATTTTCTATCATGGCCCAATCATCAAAACCTACAAATTCCAACTCCTTAAAAGTCCATTATTATCAATCCAGCCCATACATGTTTAAGACACCGTAAGTGGAAAATAGAAACAGAAGTTAGATTTCTTATTTTCCAAGAAATCAAACGTAATCTTCATTATTCATTAAAAAGAGATGTATCTTCTATCCTTTTATCCTCTTATCAGCTCCCTTATTTTAGGAAAAGTTTGTTAAAACCCTTTGAAGGGATACGCACTGTTAATTCCATCAGCCGTAACAAATAAGATCCATTCTACACTCACTCTTTC
Organism: Pogostemon cablin; assembly: GCA_023678885.1. Lineage (NCBI taxonomy): Eukaryota > Viridiplantae > Streptophyta > Magnoliopsida > Lamiales > Lamiaceae > Pogostemon > Pogostemon cablin. The sequence continues at coordinate 20,090,217 of CM042955.1, forward strand.
AAAATTTTTTCGCTTCACGTATTCAGCAAACACCGAGAAAGGTTTCGAAGGTGACGAGAAACTCGACGTTTAGTATACACGTATAAATTTCGCTAGTGTTTAAGGTGGGATTTATTATGTGTTGTTTATGTATTTAAAACCCTACATGATGTGATTATGTATGAACATGCTATGTTATCCATGAATTATTAAGTACAAGTCAAGGGTATTGAATCGCGATGCTTGCCAACAAGGGTATTGAACCGAAAGGTGCTTACCAACATGGGTATTGAACCGAAAGGTGCTTACCAACATGATATGAAATTTCAAGTTACAAGTGTAAGAATTTCAGTTTCACTCGTAGTAGCGTTTGAATGATAAATGGTGCGTAATTTATTTCACTGAGCTGTGGTTTGCTCACCCCCCAATTACCCCCTTTTCAGGTTAAGCGTGGCGGTAGCGTACGAGCGGAGGGTGTGGTGACAAGAGAGTTGAATAAACTTAATAATGCAAATTTATATTTTCACGATTTAATTCTTGCCATGAATTCAAATGTCTGAGATTCTGTTTTATTTCATTCTTGAATAAAAAAAAATGCTTTATGTAGTTCATATGGGATGAGGTTTTTGAGAGATGCTTTCATACGGGTGAATGTTGTGTGAAAGTATATGTGTTGTGGTTGTTTCGGTAAGGGTGTAGTCGAAATTTGATTTCAAACGCAATATTATAAATTGGTCTTTCGAACTGATTGTGTGTGTTAACTGTTTAATTATGATCGATGAGCCCATGTTGCAATAGGAATTTAGTATTGCTAAGTGTTATCGAATTAAGTAATTGTGGTGGTGCTTAGTTAGTGTTGATGATATAAATAAATAATTAATTTTGTTGTGATAGGTAGTTGTCAGAAGATGTGCTAATCTTGCTGAATGTTTCAGTTTTTGATAAATAGTAAGACAATTTGGAGTATGAATTGATAATTGAGGTGTATTGGAGGTACAACCTCAAATATGCATGCAACTTTAATAAGTTTAATGTTGTGGTAGTTTGATGTTAATTTATATATTTTATTATGCTCAAGGTCGGGTTAAATCTTTATAAAAGTTAATTACAGTGTGTCTAATGTGATGAGTTTAAACCATTCAAATTTTCATTTATTTGTTTTAAAAAGTAATATGTATGTCCTGTATGTTTTTCTTTTGCAAGTTTGGAATACTTTGTTAATTTTAATTACCTTGAAAATTTTGCAGAAACTTATGGGACTTGTCCCCTATTTTAAATCCTTTATCTTTGGATGCTCATTTATTTATTTATTCAATAACTAAAGCGTTTTTTTTATCACGCCCTATTTAATGCTCTATTTATGAAATAAAATGGGAATTTCTTTATTATGAAAATTGGGGTGTGACAGATTGGTATCAGAGCTCTGGAGGACTCCAGCTCTGGAGGGAACAACAACAACAAACAATAATTGTTAGGAAACGGGCCCTTGACCAAGCCTGCCTAGCCCACCTAGCCTGGCCGGCCCAAGTTACCCGGACCAGGACGCTGCGGGTCGCTGCAGATCGCTGCCCCGGCCCGCCCCTAACAAGGCCTGCAGGCCATGCACCCCAACCTTCAAGCACAGGGGTGATCAGTCCATATGCCTGCAGGATGTTGCCAGGGGGAATCGAACCCCTGACCTTTAGGTATAAAGGAGTACTTATGTCTCCTTATACCACCAGTTGATCTGGCAATCTCCTGCAGGCATATGGACTGATCACCCCTGTGCTTGAAGGTTGGGGTGCATGGCCCGCAGGCCTTGTTAGGGGCGGGCCGGGGCAGCGATCTGCAGCGACCCGCAGCGTCCTGGTCCGGGTAACTTGGGCCGGCCAGGCTAGGTGATCTACAGATCAACTGGTGGTATAAGGAGACATAAGTGCTCCTTTATACCAAAAGGTCAGGGGTTCGATTCCCCCTGGCAACATCCTGCAGGCATATGGACTGATCACCCCTGTTCTTGAAGGTTGGGGTGCATGGCCTGCAGGCCTTGTTAGGGGCGGGCCGGGGCAGCGATCTGCAGCGACCCGCAGCGTCCTGGTCCGGGTAACTTGGGCCGGCCAGGCTAGGTGGGCTAGGCAGGCTTGGTCAAGGGCCCGTTTCCTAACAATAAAAGTAATTAATTGATAACTATTGCATTAATTTGCCACATATTTTCCTTTAATAGGCAATAAAATTCAAGTGCCTACAGGTACATTTGAAATAGAGATGAAACTGGAACTATTTCACTATATGATATTTGGGAGCAACGGAGAGAGTTTCAAGAGTAAATATTAATCGTACTCCCTCCCTCTATCCCACGTATTTTTACCCACTTTCCATTTTAGGGTGTCCCACGTATTTTTATCCATTCTATTTTTGGCAAAAATACATAATATTTTATTACCTACTTTTTACAATCCCAACAACTTTAATTACTTTTTTACACTCTATCCATCATTCCCAATAACTTTATTTACTTTTTCTTTTTAAATTATTAATTTATCCCTACTTTCTCTTACATTATATATTAAAAAAATAAAACGTCTTAATCTCCGTGCCCGTACAAACGGGTAAAAATATCCGGGACGGAGGGAGTATTATAATTTTTTAATAAAAACTACATAAATAATTAATTATTTCACCTAACCATACTGATATTTTTAAGAAAATAATCAAAAGTAACACACAAATTGCATTTTGTATTATTTTTGTACCATATTGGCCGAAGCTTAAAAAAAACTATTATTAGTATTATTTATTCTTTGGTCGAATAGTTAAAAGAAAAAAAAATTACATGAATTCAAAATGAGTTAATGGCAAAAAAACCACGAATTTTACCTATATTACAAATTAATCCACATTTTTTAGAAATTGCAAAAAAAAAAAAAAAAAAAAAAACCACCACCTTCAAGTATTGTTGCAAAATGAACCCAATTTGTGACTAAAAGTATGATTTTTTAGTGCGTTTTGCAACAATATTTTAAGGTATTGGTTTTCTTTGCAATATTTTAAAATTGAGAATTAATTTGCAATAAGAGTAAAATTCGTGATTTTTTTTGCAATTATCCCATTCAAAATTTCAAACTCTTGTATCTTGAATCTACACACAGATATATCCGGTAAGATTAAACTTTAATTTAATTTTCACCCTTAAATTAAATTAAATTAAATAATTAAATAATAATAATTACCCAATATCCTATTTAAAACATGGAGTATTAATTAACCCTAGGGTCCACATGTATATCCCAAACTCACCAATGTTAGTAATAAACATAATATACTCTATATATTATTTATATATAAAAAAATATTAAATTACTCTTAAAAATAAAACTAATTCAAAATAATTTTTTTTCTTAAATGACTATGCGTATGATCTGAACCTTTATCTTAAATCAGAATCACATGTATTATGCGGTGACACAAAATAAACATGTGGAAAATGAGATGAAAACTTGAAAATGGAATAATACTTTTATAATGAGGCTGCTGCATCCAAAAGCAGAAAGACGATGGGAACCTTCATCAAACTTGAAAATGTACAGAAAACAAATTATATTGTTTACCTAAATAAACATGTGAACTATGTTATGAACTCTAATTTATCAATTTACTTATTTTTTATAAGAATGAATTATTCTATTAGATATAATTTACCTATAAAAAAAATCCAAAACATACATACATCATCGTTAATTAGGTTTTTAAAATTAAAATGTAATTTTCAAAACCTTAACCAAACATTACTTTTCTTTAAATTCTGATGTATGGTAATTTTTATATTCTTTGTTGAGTCAAAATAATATTTTTCATTTACAAAGATTGCCGAATTTTATTCTTCAATAATAGTGTACTAATGTGGCTGTTTAGAGTAATAGGAGGGTTATCCATACCAATCTAACATAATGATTTTAGTAGAGGGAGGGAGAATGCTCGCGGGTTCCCTCCAGGCGATCTTGTGCCTTTTGGAGGTGAATATTGTTGTGTTATTCATTAGGGGTATGCCCTATATATTGAGTGGCCTGACGTCATCCAAATCTCCGGATATATCGTCGAGTCATATCACAATAAATGCATACACTGTGAGCATTAAATGTTATAGCCTCATGCGGCTATTTTATGATTCGTTTTAGGATATCCCCTATGCCAAAATCCTAGGGGATATCTGCATAGCTCCCAAGCTAAGGGGAGCAAGTGGCCAAGTGGGGGGAGGCGACCGACTCGTTCTTGCCGAGAGAGTGGAGAGAACGCGCCCTGATGTCTTCGGATTGGGAGCTTACAATATTGGGCTTTAACGATGTCCAGGAAGGGTGTATCTTTCCTAGGCCCTACTGCAAGCGGCCCATGTCTTATTTCCGAGGGCTCAATCTCCTAAGCCCTATCACAAGAGTGATAATTCATCTATCTAAAAATAATTTTAAAGATATTTTGCATGGGTGTGAACAAGAGACTTTCTAAAGTTTATTAGTATTTCCTACATCTCAACAAAATTTTCACCCTTTCCATAATTTTGGACCGTCATACAAATTTTCATCTTCTAAAAGAAGTTAAAAATAAAATAACTCTCTTTCATACACTTTATTTTGAAAAAAAAAATATCCATACCTAACACGCCTATTATGCTCTATCATTTATTTATTATAAAAAAATACCAATATTTTTCAAAAGTTATACTTTTCTTAATTTCTGTATCCAATCGAAGGTGAATATTTCAGAAAAAATGGAAGTATATTTATTAGAGGCTTTATTTATTCATTTAAAAATTAAATTTGTCAATTAAGATGTATGAATGATAAATATATTGTCAAAGAATTGTGTGAGAGTGTTTCACGTAAGAGTTTAAGTGAGACGAATAAAAAAGTGATAATTTCTATAATATAAAGTGATACTCAATTAGTGAAAATTGATGGTGTTATTTAATGAACAATTTATAATATAAATAAAAAGTGATAACATTTTATAATAAAAATGATCACTAATTTAAAAAATGTTAAATGATCTCACGTGTAACGGTTCCAAATAAAATTTACCCAAACATATTTTATCCCTACTGTTTCTCTTCTTAAAACTATTAACATCAATTCAATTAAAATTAAATAGGTGAATTCAGAAAATCAAATAAAATTAAATGGGTCAATTCAGATATACGGAGCTATGACCCGCAAACTACCATGTATAATGAACTCGCTATAATATTTTTACGTGGATAATTATATAATGTGGTATTACCTTTTTATAATTATGAAAATGATTTGTTGAATTATTTAACCACCAAAAAAAAAGGTTAGATTATAAGCAAGCTTTTGCGGGTTGGAGTTGATTGCCCAAACCCGCTTTAACCCATCCATTATCGACGTCTAAATAATCCATCCAAATGATATATGATAGTATTAATTAATACATGGTCCAACTTTTCAATATCACAAAATAGTCCTCAATTCCTAATATTTTGCGGTTTAGACCAAATATACCAAAACATAAATAACCAGAAAATAATCTCTCTCGAATTGGTGCAGCAAAGACATATATTAGCATTTGCATTATTAAGGTTGTCCCACGTGTAATTAAACAAAGACAACATGCAACATTTGTTTTATTACCTAAATTAAATTAAATTATTAAGGTACCCACTTGACCACACTCTTGGAATTATGGTTCATCCTCTTTATTGTTAGTTGTAAAATGATTATTTAAAAGGTTGATCAACTTTGCATTAGAATAATTACAAGTTGGGATTTGTTTAGACAACTATGTTATATAGTAAGTAGTTAATCATCATAGAATCTAATAGATGCATAAATGCATTATAAAATTAGGTGTCATGCATTGTATGAGTTGTCAACATGAGTGGAAGGAAATGCTATCTATTAATATTATGCAATACTTTTTCTTTCAAATAAAATTTTACATAGAAGATTTAAGATCTATGTAAATCGATCTTACACATTTTGTGTAAAAATTATACTCCATAAATTTCTTATCCTAAATAATATACATATGCAAAATAAAAATTAAAGTTTGTTGGTGAGTTTTAGTTAAAATGTGAGTTTATCCATAAAAATCAATAGTATTCTTTGTTCCACTTATTTCTTCTCACTTGCTATTATTTGTCCAATTTATTACACACATTTTAAAAATAGCGACATTATACAATATTGTTTATTTTAATCTATATACACTCAAATATGTGAAAAAATATCTCAAGAGTGAGTATTTCTTTGGAGCTTATAATATGGGTATACATAAATTAATGTGTATATATTCATTGAATGCGAACAAAAAAAAAAGATGAGGTGGGAAACCATTGGTGAGGTTGGATTACAAAATAGTCCCAAGTAGAGAGTAATTTTTTATACATCCACTTGGATTCTATAATTTTGTGATCTGTACCTTTTCCATCTATTCATGATATAAATATTCTTCCTGATCCGGTGCATCCTCTTCTCCCACTAACCCTAAATTCTCTGTTGGATGCTGTTAAATACACACCTATTTTTATTAAGTACACTTTTTTATGAAATACACTCTTTTTAATTTTGTATTTTTTAATTTTATTGTATGCACACCTCTTAAAATATCATTAATACTGGACCTTTCAAAATTAAAATAAGAATTACTCATCCTATTTAAATCCCTATTAATGACGTCACATTACTAAAATGGATTAAGATTTTCCACGCGAAACAATGTCCAGGAATCAATCTTTCATCGTCTCTCTGTCCACCTTTTCTTACTTAATCCTTCGTTAATTTTTTTTTTTCTGTTTCTTGTGAATGTGACTGAAATCTAACTTCAATTTGATCTCACTTGCACACTCTCTTTGCTTCACTTATCTCACACGTATTGAATCAAACAAGTATGAAACAAAACTAGAAAGAACACAAGGAAGTATAGTGGTTCGATCTTAAAGATCTACATCCACTTTGAGGAGAACTGAATCACTTATAATGAGATGGTTACAAACTTAAGGAGATGATGAAGAATTGAAACTTAAGCTTCTAAAACCCTAATCTTTCTTGCTGAACCTAAAGGAAGAAGTGGTTAATTATAGAGGCCTTTCCTTCTCTTATATATAGCATGCACCAGCTGATAACTTCCATGTGTGTGTTTTAACGTGATTAACCAGCTTCCAAGAAACGGTTGCAACTGATCAACCACCTAACTTCCAATCAGCTCAAACTATCAAGCAGCATCGTTGGTTCGACCTGGGTGTCAACTCGAACCCAGGTCGAACTGCATCAACTGAATATTCTGTTTCAGTTTATCATTTGGTTCGACCATGACACTTATGGTTCGACCAAGCCTACTGGTTGAACCTAGGTCGAACCCTGCCATGTTTTTGGATTCTCATTGGTTCGACCCCGTCACTCATGGTTCGACCTTACCTTTTGGTCGAACCTTGGTCGAACCGAAGGCTGTTTCAAAATTCTTATTGATACGACCACGACACTTGTGGTTCGACCATATCAACTGGTCGAACCTTGGTCGAATCAAAGTCCACAAACCATGCAAGCTTGTGCATGTATGAAAACACCCCGCAATCTTATCCATGCATGATCTATACTTAACAAATCTCCACCTTAGACCATGCATCATCACAAGTAATACACTCCACCTTGCTGCAATTATAGGCTGCAGCCCACCTTTCTTCCTCCATCTTTAGGAAATACCAATAAGACTCTTACACAATTCAAACTTTTGAATAGGTAGAGCCTTGGTAAACATATTAGCAGGATTCTCAGTTGTCTTAATCTTCTTGACAGTAACTAGCTTCTCATCTATCATATCTCTTATGAAATAGAGTCTCACATTAATGTGTTTAGTTCTCTCATGATACCCCTGATGTTTTGAGAGATGTACAGCACTTTGGTTATCACAATACACTTCAACAGTCTCTTGCTGAACACCAAATTCTCCCAAAATTCCAACTAGCCAAACACCTTCCTTGATTGCTTCTGTGAGAACAACAAATTCTGCCTCTGTGGTAGAAAGAGCTACAATATGTTGATGTGTAGCCTTCCAACTTATTGTTGTACCAAATAAATTGAACACATAGCCTGTTATGGACTTCCTTGTATCAAGATTTGCTGCATAATCAGCATCCACATAGCCTATAGCAGCTCTGTCCAAGTACTTTGTTTCTGAAACTTCAAACCAACTGATATAGTTCCCTTGATGTATCTGAGTGCCCACTTTACTGCATCCCAATGTATAGAGCCAGGATTGCTCATAAACATACTGATCATACTCATAACATAAGCCAAATCTGGCCTGCAACATACCATTGCATACATTAGACTACCAACAGTACTTGCATATGGTATATTGCTCATTTCTGCCCTTTCCTTATCTGTTTGAGATCCTTGAGCTAATGACAGACTCAATCCTTGCTTAACTGGTATTGAAACATCCTTACAGAGATTCATGTTATACCTTTTGAGAACCTTATCCAAGTAAGACTCTTGAAACAATGTTAGATGACCAGCTGATCTGTCCCTTTCAATTTGCATGCCAAGTATCATTCTTGCTTCACCAAGATCTTTCATGTCAAACTCCTGTCTCAAAGTATCCTTCACTGTATTAACTCCTCTCATATCCTTGCATGCTATCAAAATATCATCTACATACAGTAGTAGATAAGTGTAGCATCCATCCTTGTATCTTATGTATACACAGCTATCATACTTGCTTCTGACAAAACCATTTGATGTAATGTAATCATCAAACCTGAGGTACCATTGTCTTGGACTTTGCTTCAGTCCATACAATGATTTGAGCAGCAAGCAAGCCTTTGAATCTGCACCTTTCAAACTAACACCTTCAGGAATCTTCATGTAGATCTTTTCCTCTAAATTTCCATGTAGAAAAGCTGTTGTTACATCCATCTGATGTAACTCCAAATCAAATTGAGTAACCAATGACAACAGGATCCTTATTGAGCAATGTTTCACTACTGGTGAGAAGATCTCATTATAATCAACTCCTTCTTGCTGTGAAAAACCCCTTGCTACAAGTCTTGCCTTATACCTTATTCCTCATTCTTTGTTTGTCACTGGTTTCTTCTTGTAAATCCACTTACAACTTACAAGCTTCTGATTTGCAGGCTTGTCAACAATTACCCAAGTATTGTTCTTCTTTAATGACAACAACTCTTCTTCCATTGCATCCAACCACTTGACACTGTCCTTTCCTGATATTGCCTCTGAATATGTTTTTGGCTCATAGATGCCTATGTCTGAAGCTACATAGAGAGCATATGATACAGTGTCAGCCTCTATGTATCTGACAGGTGTCCTGATTTGTCTCCTCAACCTGTCTCTAACTAATTGATAGCTGCTCAAGGTTCTTCTTTCACTTGAGCTAGATCCCACAGCTCTCTCTTCTTCAGCATTTACTTTATGCTCATCATTATTCTCCTGATTCTGATCTTGCTGTACTGCTGTCTGATTATCAAGCTCCACCTCAAATTCACACTTATCTGTAATGGTGGATTTCTCAGCACCTCTGTCGAACAATGACATCTTATCTTCATTGAATGTTACATCTCTGCTAACAATAAACTTGTTAGTTTCATAACACCATAGTCTATAACTTTTTACCTCTTTTGGATAGCCAACAAGCACACACTTGACAGCCCTTAGATCAAGTTTATCTTGCTTCTGATGTGAGTACACCTGGCAACCTATCACCCTTAAATGACTATAATCAGGTACCCTACCAGCCCATACTTGTTCAGGTGGCTTAAATTTAAGAGTTGTACATGGAGATAGGTTGATCAGGTAAGCTGCAGTTGACACCAATTCTCCCCAGAAGCCTTTTGAGAAACCTCCACTACTCATCATACATCTAACCCTTGCAAGAAGTGTCTGATTCATCCTTTCAGCCACTCCATTTTGTTGTGGAGTTCTTGGTACAATTTTGTGCCTCTTAATACCCTTTTCTTGACAAAACTTGTTGAATTCATTTGACACAAACTCAAGTCCATTGTCTGTCCTTAAGCACTTAACCTTATCTCCTGTCTGAAGTTCTACTTCTGTCAACCAAACTTTAAAGACTGATAATGCTTCATCCTTGGTCTTCAAAATTCTTATGCATACCTTTCTTGAATAGTCATCAATGATTGATATGAAGTATCTTCCACCCCCAATAGTTGAGGTCTTGGAAGGCCCCCACAGGTCAGAATGAATATATTCCAATCTGGCTTTGGTATTATGCTCAGCTGCACCAAATTTCAACCTCTTTGACTTGCCTAATATGCAGGCTTCACACTGATCTAACTTGCAGGTTGAACTGATCTCAAGCAGCTTCTGTCTTGCAAGTTCTTGCAAGCCTCTTTCACTTATGTGACCAAGCCTTCCATGTCAAACTTTAACACTATTATCATCCTTAGTTGTATTAATCTGTCCAACCATCACAGAACCATTTAAGAAGTACAAATCAGACTTCTTAAAACCTTTAACAACTACTGACTTTCCTTTTATGATAGTAAGTGTTTCTCCCTTTAAATGGTACTCAAAACCTTGAGAAACTAACATTCCAAGAGATATTAGATTTCTTCTCAGACTTGGTACATATCAGACATTGGTTAATAATCTGATTTTCCCATCAAACATTTTAAGTTTGACAGAACCTATTCCTTCAATCTTGCAGGTGTGATCATCACCTAGCATGACTGATCCTTCATCTTGTGATCTTAATTCAGTAAACTAATCTTTTCTTGAAGTCATGTGAAATGTGCATCCTGAATCCATGACCCACTATTCTGATACTGAACTAGAACACACTGACATAGCTTCAGTGAAATCAGAATCTGAACCAACTTGATTAGTTGTTACCTTATTTGCATGAGGCCTCTTATTTCCCCTCTTTTCAGCTAACTTCTTTGCTACCATTGCTTTCCATTTGAAACACTGCTTCTTGAAGTGTCCAGGCTTATTGCAATGAAAGCAATTATTGTTCTCTTCTTCTTCTGATGGAGCACCTTGATTCTTTTCTGGCTTCCTTTTGTCAGCATTATTATTATTGTTGTTATTCTTGTTCCACTGATTCTGTTTCTTTGCTAATAAACCCTCTGCAACAGCCTGTTGATCTGGATTCTTCTTATGAAGAACCTTTGCCTTAACTGCAAGCAATACTTGCTCAAGTGTAATTGCTTCAGCATTAGCAAACAAGAGGGTATCTCTTAACCCTTCAAAGGACTTAGGAAGAGCTGACATGAGGATGACAGCTTTGTCTTCAGATGACAGAGCCACATCAATGTTTTCAAGATCATCAATGATCTTGTTAAACTCATCTAATTGACCAATGATTGATTTATCTTCTGATACCTTGAAGGAATACAGTTTCTGCTTCATGTACAAACGGTTGGCCAAACTTTTAACCATGTATAGCTCCTCCAATTTCCTCCATACTCCTCTGGCAGTTGCTTCCTTTGAGATTTCCCTTAGAGCTTTGTCTCCAAGGCACAGAATCAGTGCACTTCTAGCCTTTGATTGTTGTTCTTGATCTGCTGCAAGTGCAACAGCATCAACTGCACTAGCTTGGTTCTCAGGAAGTGGTTTGATTGCATCTGATAGACCTTGCTGGATCAAGATCGCCTCCATCTTCATCCTCCACAGAGTGAAGTCTGCCTTCTCTGAAAACTTCTCAATATCAAACTTAGTAGTCACCATCTGATCTTCTTCTCCACTGAACTTCTTCTTCTTGGCTTTCCCACAGACGGCGCCAATTCTTGTGAATGTGACTGAAATCTAACTTCAATTTGATCTCACTTGCACACTCTCTTTGCTTCACTTATCTCACACGAATTGAATCAAACAAGTATGAAACAAAACTAGAAAGAACACAAGGAAGTATAGTGGTTCGATCTTAAAGATCTACATCCACTTTGAGGAGAACTGAATCACTTATGATGAGATGGTTACAAACTTAAGGAGATGATGAAGAATTAAAACTTAAGCTTCTAAAACCCTAATCTTTCTTGCTGAACCTAAAGAAAGAAGTGATTAATTATAGAGGTCTTTTCTTCTCTTATATATAGCATGCACCAGCTGATAACTTCCATGTGTGTGTTTCAACGTGATTAACCAGCTTCCAAGAAACGGTTGCAACTGATCAACCACCTAACTTCCAATCAGCTCAAACTGTCATGCAGCATCGTTGGTTCGACCTGGGTGTCAAGTCGAACCCAGGTCGAACTGCATCAACTGAATATTCTGTTTCAGTTTATCATTTGGTTCGACCACGACACTTATGGTTCGACCAAGTCTACTGGTCGAACCTAGGTCGAACCCTGCCATGTTTTTGGATTCTCATTGGTTCGACCCCGTCACTCATGGTTCGACCTTATCTTTTGGTCGAACCTTGGTCGAACCGAAGGCTGTTTCAAAATTCTTATTGATTCGACCACGACACTTGTGGTTCGACCATATCAACTGGTCGAACCTTGGTCGAATCAAAGTCCACAAACCATCCAAGCTTGTGCATGTATGAAAACACCCCGCAATCTTATCCATGCATGATCTATACTTAACACTGTTCATCATTTTTTTACAATCTCCAATCTCTCTCATCGTTTTATCTGGAAATTTTAAATTTGAAATGGCTTTAGAACCATCTTCAACCTAGCTACCATCCTTCATCGATATGAAACGCCTGATAAATTCAAGAAACAAGGATATCTCTTTCTTCTTACCTTTCTTCTTAGGCTTAAACTCTGCAACCAATAAAAAGAAACGAAAAAATTAATGCTGCCCACGTGACTTAATTACTGGATTGGGTCATTTTCATCAACCCGTTTATTAAAGATAGGGTGTAACAATAGTGCGGACAGCAATTGTAAATTCTTTACGGGCTTTAACTCTTTGTTCAATGACTTGTTGTCAATCAAAGATGGTCGCCGTTCAGCAATGAAACCTTCAATAGCAATGAAACCTTCAATAGAAGACATGGAGAGTGTAGATATTGAAAGAGGTGAAATGGTGGTGAGCAAAGAATCAAATTTCAGGAATCACTTATCCATGAAATCAGGAAAAAGAAAAGAAGCACTCAGAATTCCTTTCTCACGATCCATTACGAAATGAGAAAGCGAGGAAGATGAGGGATTAATAAATTTATGGGTGTGTATTAATGAATTAGGGTAATTTAGATTTTTTATAAATATATAATTAAATTATATAATTAAGGGTGTGTATTTAATAAAATAGGGGTGTACATTTAGTTGACCCTTCTCTGTTTTTCATTCTTATCATTAATTATTCTACCTCTCAATCTAAATAAAAAACAATATGATTCTTTTCACCAAATAATTAATAATACCACTTGAAATTTGGTTTGTATTAATTAAACAAAAATACTAAATGAATTTCCTTGCTTTTATCGGACAATATTAGGAATTTACATTATTCCTCCCTTTAAATTAACATGGGTCAAACAATTTTCATAATACTATCAATATTTTCTATCTGTTTTTTCTTTTTAAAAAAATTATATATTACATGGTTCATCCATCCCACAATTATTTTTACATTTTACATTTCATTCCTCACACTATAATTTTACACCACCCATGCGTTTAAAAAAAAATTACTACATCATGATCAATTTAATAATTAAATACACTTTTATTTAAAAAAAATATCACGTCTACTTTACATACATAACTCGTATTTATAGCGTTGATACAAATAATTTCAAAATGGGGATTAGATAATTTGGTCTCAAACCATCTTGGAATAATTTTTTTTAATTAAATGTTACATCTTATATTTCACTTTTAAAAAGTATTATAATATTTTTTTTAATTAATGCCAAATGCATGCCTTAATGTTCTACTATTGGTAAGAAGTATCATTTTTTATGCTATAAGATTAGCAATAAAATATGGAATGGGTAATTTAAGTGAACTATATATAGCCACTTGCTAAAAGGGTAAAGATTACACATTACATTGATTATTTTTTCAATAAATAAATATTTGTGACTACGTTTAATTACTTGAGAAATACGAGAACGATAAAGTATAATGTTAAATAAAATTTAATTATCACCCTCGACTTAAATAAATTAATGCGTTGATAGCTAAATGAAAAATAATAATAAAAAAATTGTTTCATCCTATTGGATTTGGAATCACTTGAAAGATGGGTTTGAAAATAGCCAACATTTCTTAGTTTGTAAACAATGAACAACATCCATGGAGTTGGGTTCATTGCATGTATTCGTTAATTCGTACGTGGTAAGAAAACGAAACATCCTATTTAATTAATTAAAAATTATTAAAATAACCACCACTTGAACAAAATAAATAAATTAAAAATTTTATAAAATAACCACCGCTGAAACTACACACACCACACACACTTCCGGTGTACAAATATACACACTCATAACTCGTGCCCATATTGTAACCTACGCCTGCCCTACTTTTTTTCTTTCTTTCCTTCATTTTCCCTCTTTTTTGCCCTAATCTGTAGGGTTCCTTCGATGATCTCGTGCCTTTGATTTCGATTCCATTCGTCTGATGCATTTAGTTCTTCTCCTGGTCCTGTTGATCGTGTCTTTCTTGCTTGATTTGGTAGTTTTTGCTCTCGCCAGAGGGTTTCCAGGGGTTTTCTCACTGTCCCCATGTCTAAAGTCTTTGATTTCAGCGGTATGTTCTCGGTCTTTATCTTATTTTACATGGGGTTGAAGAAATTTAGGATTTAATTGTTTGGGTTTGATGAATTTATGCTTTGATTTTGTGAATTTGGGTTAGTCGCGTGATTTTGAATATGTCGCCTTCAAATCCTTATATTGATCTGAGTTCTTTTCTCCTTGATCTTGCTTTTTATATCACATCGCACGAAAGTCATAGTATACTGATATATTCTATTCTTGTCATTTTTGTTATGGAATTTTATTTGCCAGCAGTATCTTGTTACACATATGTGTTGGTGGTTGATGTTATGTAACTATGTTGCATCGTTTCTGGGGTTTTTGATGAATATCTTGGTTGTTATTTGAAATCCTAACATATTGGTGTGGCAAACACAATCTATGTATGCATAATTTGCTCAAAAGTTTTGTAATTCATATCTGCTGTAAGTTATCAGATTATCTGCTCTCGCTCATTACTTAACTGGTTGATCAGGAAGAGAGTGCACTTTTATGATGTATTATGATATATCTGAGCTTTATTGGACTTAGAGTGGTCAATTGATTATCCTTTTTGTAAAGATATCTGATGCAAATTTCAATACCTTTTACAGGTGCTGACATGTTTTGCTCAGCTGCGTTTCTTCCCAACCCAAAAGACTCGAGTCTATTTTTATCCCCTGAGAGCCATGTGGATGTGTATTTTTTGCCTCGCAAAAGATCTCGCATCAGTGCTCCATTCGTTGTGTCTGGAGAAGAAAAACAGAAGCCATCAATTGAAGTACTGCCCGATGAGTGCCTCTTTGAGGTCTTCAGACGACTTCCTGGAGGCCAAGAGAGGAGTGCTTGTGCCTGTGTGTCGAAGCGATGGCTCATGCTTCTGAGCAGCATTCAGAGAGATGAATTATGTGCTACCATCACTCAATCTGTGGAGCCGGAGATCCAATCCAATCCTCAGAAGGCAGATGATGCTACAGAGCCTAAGGAGAAGTCTGGATCTGATGATTCTTATGGAGTTAAATCTGATGATGAAGTATGCCAAGAAACTGATTCTCATGGTTTTCTTTCTAGACATCTTGAAGGCAAAAAAGCAACAGATGTGAGACTTGCTGCCATTGCTGTTGGAACTGCAAGCCGTGGAGGTTTGGGCAAGCTTTCCGTTCGAGGCAGTGCTTCTACACATGGGGTGACAAACCTTGGGCTCAAGGCTATATCCCGTGGTTGCCCTTCCTTGCGAGCTCTGTCTCTTTGGAACTTATCATCTATTGGTGATGATGGACTATATGATATTGCTAAGGGGATTAATTCTCTCGAGAAGCTTGACCTCTGCCGTTGCCCTGCTATCACGGATAAAGGGTTAGTTGCCATTGCGATGAACAATCCGAATCTGATATCAGTTACAGTTGAATCTTGTTCAAACATTGGTGATGAAAGTTTACAAGCTTTCGGCTGTTTTTGCCCCAATCTGAAGTACATTACTGTTAAGAACTGCCCACTTGTTGGTGACAGGGGAATTTCGAGTCTTTTTTCATCTGCTGGTCATGTTCTGACGAAAGCAAGGTTTGAGGTGCTCAATGTTGGTGATGCATCCCTTGCTGTTATTGGACACTATGGAAGAGCATTGACTGATCTCACACTTGTTAGCCTACAAAATGTGAATGAGAGAGGTTTCTGGGTAATGGGTAAGGGTCAAGGTTTACAGAAGCTGAAATCTTTATCAATAACAGCTTGCCAGGGAGCCTCTGATGCGGGGATTGGAGCTGTCGCTGAAGGTTGCCCAGATCTCAAGCTGTTTAACTTAAAAAAATGTCCCCGGGTTTCTGACCAGGGAGTTGTGTCATTTGCCAAAGGTGCTGGGTCACTTGAAAGCTTTCAAATAGAAGAGTGCCACAGGATCACCCAATGTGGGGTTTTCGGTATTCTTGCAAACTGCGGTGGGAAATTGAAGGCCCTTGCATTGGTTAATTGCTTTGGCATTCGAGACTTTGATGTTGCATTTTCGTTTACGTCTCCTTGCCATTCCCTCAGATCATTGACCATCCGTAACTGCCCCGGATTTGGTGATGTTAACTTGGGCATGTTGGGTGCGCTCTGCCCCAAGCTGGCTCATGTGGATTTTACTGGCCTTCAAAGCATAACTGACAGTGGGATTCGACCTCTTGTTGAAAGCGCAGAAGCTGGTTTAGTGAAGGTGAACCTGAGTGGATGTTCTAACCTGACAGACGATGCAATCACAACCATTACTCAGCGTCATGGTGAAACACTCGAGCTTCTGAACCTGTATGGTTGCAGATTGATCACTGATTTGAGCTTGATGGAAATTGCAAGAAACTGCACATCCCTGAGTGAACTGGATGTCTCCCAATGTGGAATAACAGATGCTGGAACCGCTGTCTTGGCATCAGCTGAGCAGATCAGTTTGCAAATATTTTCCATCTCCGGTTGCTCTTTGGTAACTGATAAAAGCCTACCCTTCCTGGCTGTGTTGGGCAAGACTTTGTTGGGTTTAAACATCCAGAAATGCAGTGGAATAAGTTATCGCACGATTGATCTGCTTCTAGATCAACTTTGGAGGTGCGATATACTTTCTTAAGCAGCCAACAAGTTCAAGAACCCCACTGAAGTACTGAATTTAAAGCCACTGACATTGGGGTTCATCAGTAATTTCTACTCGTACATGTTGCAGTTAATCGTCGTAGTTTTTTGGTCCATTTGGAGGGTCTTCGAACTCAGTCCTCGAGTGCACATTTTTTTCCAGCTAAGTTTTTTCCACCCTTTACACCACACTTAGCTGAGAACTCACAGTGGGCTGAGGATCTATAGATCCATTCAAATGGCCGTATCCCAGTTAATATATTAGCTTCTGGCTGGTTGGTAATCGTTATCGACTTAATTGTTTTGGATCGTTTAAGTTTTACAGTGTCTGTGTCGTCTGCTGTTTGCGTCCGTTGAATCTGCTAGGATTGTTTCAGGGTTGCTTTTTGACAGTTTACGATTGTTGCCTTGCGTTCGTGGGCTTTGGCCGTGGCGGTTCGATCAGCCATGACAATCTCAGGATTGTTTTTTGTTTTTCCAAGCCCTAGTGTTGCAGGCTTCTGCTACTGTCAACTTTACCATGCAACCTTCTTGTTAATGTAAGATTGTACTTTGCTTTGTACCTCTTGTCGATGAAATAAAAGTTGCTGTATTGTTGTGTGAAATTCTTTAGTAAGTTATGATCATATCTTTTATATATTCGCGTTACCATTATTCAACTATAAGAACTTCACTTTATGACTAAATTCATAAAGCAGCATGTAATGTGGTTGGAATTTTGATTCCAAGCATTATAAATACATTCAGTTTAAGACTGGGTGTAATCGAGTTGAATCTAATCATGGTTAATATATAAAATTTTATTCTAAGCTTACTTTTAGGATTCGAGGTTTTTATTATTATCTTTTTTAGTATAATTGTATTTTCATTTTTTGAATTATGTAATTGTTTTTTGGAAGCCCTTAGAACACATTGTGAATTTCTGGGTCTCATTTTCATCTTTCATATTTAGACAATTTTAAAATTAAAATACGTTAAAGTGATTCATATTATTTATGTATATATTTTTTTAAATGAAAGTGTAAAGTTGAAAATAAGAAAAATTAAAAAAAAAAGGAAAAAAGGAAAATGTAAAGTTGAAGTTGGAAAAGGAGAGGTTTAATAAATCAATGGTTTACTGAAGGGCACACAATGAATTTTAGCCCTAAAACTTGAGGGATGACTGCCTTGAAAAGGAGGAACAAAAAAAACCCCTTCAACAACGCATTTAACACTGTTACACTTCCTTTGTAGTTACATTTTCTTTGTAAATTATAAAGCAAGTGTAAATTTTTGCGAGATTTTTGTAAATTATAAAGCAAGTGAAAATTTTTTGCGGGACGGAGGAAGTACACACAACCCTTTAATGATATATATTATGATTTCATTTTAAATAGTACTAGTTATTAATATTTTTATGATAGACATTTTAATCTCAACATTTCACTCCCACCAAATATTCATAATATACTTTATACTTTATTTATTATTTTTCCGTCATCTCAAAATATATTTATTTATTTTGTACACGTAGATTACATAATATTATTATTATTTAATAAATAGTGAATAGTTGTGATAGCAAAATAGTGGATAGTTGTGATAGTAAAATATATACTTCATATTTTAATTATATTAATGGTGTGTATAAATCTTATATACTTAAAATAAGAAATGAAAACTTTATAACATTACGGACAAAAACAACTAAATGGATGCATTCAGATAGAACACAGGAAGTATTTAAGTATACCAAATCATTAAAAAAAATCAATAAATTTAGGAGCTCATTTGCGGTGCAATTGAGTGATCTTAACGTTAAATTACTTTTAATTTAATCTTCATCATTAAATAAATTAATATAATTAATATCTTTTTACAAAATAACTATCAATTACCCTACTTTAACTTATAAATACTGGGGGTGCATGGTATATCAGCTGCACCCCAAATCACCCTAAATTTAGAGGTTTTTTAAACTCCATGAAAAAACAAGTTTAAAGGTCTTGGAGGGAAGGAAGGAGTTTATTCAAACTTTATTTTTTTAATATAATAATAATCTAAAAAGCATCATTATCTTTTCTTTACACAAGAAACATACTCTGGTTATACACCATACCTTCTAAGTTTAAATATAGTTTATATCCATGATTAACCAGACTTGGAGGCTAACTATAGTGAATGAGAATACATATAAAATATACATATACATAAAAAAAAAAAAAAAAAGCCAATTAAGGGTAAACTATAAAGCAACAATTATAAAGAACTTTTAGCCCCAAAAACATGCGGAGCTACAATACCAAGCTCAAACTTAAACTTGTAAGAATTCAAGTAATGAAGAATTCTAAAAAACATAGCAAATCCAATCAAGTAATAGCAAGACTACATATTCAAACAGCCTTTGGATGATGGGATAGTGAATCATTTCAAGACAGTTTTCTCCAAAATTTGAACAAGTGATTTGGGTGACAATCATACGCCTAAACATAAATTAGGACAACAAATCCACCATATTCAGCAAACTTTAAAGAAATGCACATTTAAACAACCAAATATCTTCGCTGACTATGGGCAAAATGACACCTCGACACTTACTATGCCCTCCAAAGCCTTCATTCTTGGTCTGAGTCGAGACTTATTCAAACATCTTCGACATTTTATATTGGTGATCGTATTGAAGGCTAACTTAAGAGATATATATAACCTGTGCAACTGCTTTTAGTTGTACACTCACACCAATGTAGTTTGTGCCTGTGCTTCCTGAGATGCTTCTTGGCTCTCGTTCGACACAACAGTAGGCCCCTCTTCTTCCTTTTGTTCTTCGCTCGTTTCCCTGGATGAGTTCTTTGGGTGATCCATAGATTCTCCGGCTTCCTTGTGAGTGATCTTGTGAGAGGTGGCTTTTTTCTTTTCACAGGATAAGCTAGTGTTTTCAGAGGGCAACTTGGGGTGAGATTTCCTTTGTGGCTTCTTAACATGGACAACTGGTGGTGCTTTCGTGGTGTTGCTTCTAGATACTTTCTCGTCCAAGCTAAGTCTAACTGGATGAACACTAGCAGCACCATTTTCCTCGGAGTCAGCAGCAGACGGACTCTTTTTTCGACCAAGCTTGGGAGATTTGGCTCTAGTAGTAGGTATCTACATCAAGAAAAAGAGATTAGGAAAGGGATTCATCGAAGTAACATCTACTACACATAAGTTTACACACCATCATCATATAAAGAGCTGGATCACAGGACATCATGTAGCATATGTAAAACACATGTTTACGTATAAAAATCACTGCATCCAGCAAAAAGAAAAAAACCAACAGCACAGCAGTATATTTGTTGACATTGAGGACACAACCAACAATGGCAATGAATAAAGAAAAAAATCGAATTAGCAGAATTGACTGAAATTATCACTTAAAAAATCCATCTTCGTATTGGTTGTTCACAAGCCTAATAAGTTCTTGGTACTAACCAAGCACAATTTTTGTCCAACTACCATACAACAGCAAACTAAAACATCAAGCCATCTGTTAAATGGAAAATACCTTGTCATCCTATAAACTAAGACATATGTTCACACTTTCTTATTCAAGTCACCTTTACTATCATGATCAAATTAAAACAGTTTCCAAATTTTAGGGCCAAGGGGAAATTATTATAGCAAGCTTAAACTACAATGTGATTTTTTTTATTGTATAATCCCTTTTCCGTTAACACTAAACATGCAGAAATATATCAGATTAATGAGAAAACTTCTCAGTACGAGTGTGCAGCTCTACCAAGAAATTAGACAAAGATATCTAAATGAAGGGAAAATAAAGACAGAAAATTCAGCAATGAGGAGGTTCAATAAAAAGAGTCAAATTTTCGCAATAAAAATGTTTAATAATGAAATTATTACATACAGTAAATAAAGATTCACAACTTCACCTGTAATAAATTTATGTTACCTTCTTTAGTTCCACCTTTGGAGGTGTGGGTTCCTGATAGAAGCTTGGCATTGGTGTTGCCTTGAATTTCAAACTCTTTCTCAGCATTTTAATCTCAGCTTCCTGTGATTCCTGTGTTACAAAATAAGAAAAAAGTAGTTATCAAAGTCCTCCAGCTAATGCCTTTAATTTTTTGTGACACTGAAATCACACCTTGGTTTTGGCTTGCAGGTTAACCTTCTCCACTTCTTTAGCATGAATCTTTTCCTCAAGTTTTGAATAAAACTAACAAACAAAATATAGCAAAATCATTGACGTGTTGAATGCAAGAAAATGTGAATTTATGATAGAATTTTCGCTAACTTACCTCTCTTCTCTTCTCAGCTCTCTCATCACACCTAAAGCTGAAATCATAGGCAGGAAGAGAGCCCAATTTGCGAGGTTTCGCATCTTCAGCAGTTGATCTTTAACAAAGCACTTAAGGATAAACATAACACAGCTTGTACATCACATTGTCGATAACAAATAGTATACACTTTCAATATCTTAGGAATAATATACAATGCAAAAGGATACGCGGATGACTGTGAGATCTCTCCAGCTTTACAGGCTGTGCCTTTATTATGGGCCTTCAGTTTTGTCTCATCACTGAAATCAGAAAATCAGAGCATGCAATCCATTATCGAAGGATTCAGGAAGTATGTTAACTTAATGGCAAGTGTATAAACAAAAGAAAGGAGATGAAATTTCAATATTTCGACTCAAGATCTTCGTTCAGGTCATCTCGGACAGTGAAAAGTAGATTCTTTCAGTTTTAGAATTTATGGTGGTCATAATAGGCAAGGGAATTAAACAATCAGAAAGAACAGCATACATAAGTTCTTCAGATGGTGCTCCACTCGTGGAAGATGATGTAGCATCAGGATGTCTACTCCGCTAATTGAGATGACAGATGAATTATGTTTGGTAATCAAAAGCTAATAAAAGAAAATATAGAGTCCATGGAAATTTCATACAGCTATGCCACCACTACCTCAGAATTATTTCTATTATCGTGAACAGATTTTGGTTTCGAGTTGTTCGCTGCTTGCTTCTCATTGAATGATCTACTTTTTGTTCTAAGAGCTGAAGTCTTTCCAGGGAGTGATTCGGAGAGAACTGTGCCATTAGAAGCAACAGAAGGTTTAGGCACCTCTCTCCCAACTTTGCCCTTGCTTAAACCAGGCAATGCAACGTCTTTTGGGCTTAAAGGTTTCCCATTCTTGACCCTCCCTGAACTCTTTTGTGGTTTAGAATTCTTAGAATCATCAGACTCTTTAACTCCGAGTGCCTACACAAATACAAAGATCTTGACATGAATTTAAAAAGGAAATATTAAGAAAGGATGATAGAGAATAAATTCACGAATCTCGTACATTTGAATGGCTTTGTGGTTGCAAAGCAGCTTCCTCCGCAGTTTCTTTGTCAGAGACCAAAGAATGATCTCTCAGCTTCATGCTATCTTCAAAATTATCACTTAATTCTTCGACCCCCAAAATGCCATTCAAATCCCCATTTGTCTTTTCAGAGGAGATAGGGAGTGAATCATGAACACCATTTTCAATCTCCATCACAGGAATAATGCTCTCAGCAGCCATCATTCTAATTTACCTAACACAAAACATAGCATACATTATAAGCCTTATTACGAACCAAACTGCATGCTAATGTACTGGTGGTAATATCATAACACCGGCAGGGCAAAGCAGCAAAAGATAAAGGCTATCTTAAAATGCAAAGCACAACGTTGTGTTCAGCATCAATAGGAACTCCAAAACACCCACATCCAGTGGAGCTATGATAAAATTACACCTCTACCTACCAATCAATGAACACTTAACTCTTTAACCTAGGAAATCTGAACTTCAAGCTTGACATTCACATTCCTCCCACACCCACCCCTCATTATCCTAGAACACCACATAAACAACAAAATCTAACAAGAAAGAAAAAAAACTTGTCTCAATGTAATACAGCAATCCATTAGCAGCAGTATTAGAAGTGTACACACTAAACATTTAGATATACAGATGTAAAACAACAGAAATTTAAATTAAGAAAGAAACCTAGAGGAAAAAGACAAAATACAGAAAGTAGTAGAACATCGCAGCAAAAATTACAGTAGATCTCCAAAACCGTCAAAAGATCCAAACATTTAACCCCTCACCAGATTTAGATTCATGAACTCATTTTCAGTGCGCAAACAAGAGCTCAACACATCTACACACAGGCCCACATTCTCACTGGCGCAAATTCATCAGAATGACAAACAATGAAACGGAATGCTCAAGAAAAAGTTACCTTTTAAAGCATTTGAAACAAGTAAACCGCAAGGCCGATAAATCAGCAAGAGCTTGAAAAGATCCGAGTGATTGTTTAATGGGTCGGGTCTGTTCTAGTCTGGTTTCCTGTCTACCCTTTGAAATGATCTTGAAGTTTTGAAGTGCTCTCCCTCTCTATCTCTCGCACTGTCTCACTCTCTCTCTCTCTACTTTCTCTCTCTGTTGGGGGAGGGGTGTAAAAATTTATATTTTCTTTTTATTGTATGGATGGATACTGCTTGCTATTGAAAATTGAATTGGAATGTCACTCATCTCTCTCTCTCTCTCTCTCTCTCTCTCTCTCTCAAATTGAGAAAACATAGGGGCAATGTGTTTGTTTCTCGTGGTTTGCCAGCTCTACACTTTTCTACTAATAATGAAAGAGGCATGGAAGAACAAATCAAAGATTAATATACTATCTATATATATAATATACTATGCTTGAACAAAGCAAGAAAAAAAATAAGTAGTTTATTGATTGAACTAGGAAATGTTTTCTTGGTAGAAAATACTCCATTTTAAGTGATAATTTTAGGGATATTATGACTTTTTTATAATAATAAATAAATAATAAAATATATTAAGTGTGATAGAATATGAGTGGTTCTATCACTCTTTTTGTAAATATAGGTATTAGAAAGAGTAATTGTGCTTGACTTTTTATTTTATTAAGGAGTTGCAAATTTTTGTTGAACAATTCAAAATAAAAAGTTTGTTATCTGAAAGAAGACGAAAGAAGTAGAAGATTTTTTTTGAGGGATACTAAAAAACACACAAAGTTATACTCCCTCCTCTCGCTAATATCATTAGATATTACTATATTATATTATGCAAATTAAAAAATATAATATTTTAATGTATAATTGATTAAAAGAGATGTTATTTTAATGTATAATAGCTAATTGTATTAGTATTCTGTGTAGGGGTGGGGAAAAATATCGAAAACTCGGTATACCGAACTTGTCGTATCGAAAATTACCAAAAAATGTTGAAATTGTTGTAAAGTAAATGATAAGAAGGATAAGAGAACATAGAGAAGATGAAAAGAATACGAAGAAACACGAAGAAAGAGAGATTTTATTAATGGCGATGATATCAATGTGTACAAAACTATATTATTCTCACTCTTTATATAGAGAAGAGAAATGGTACAATGGTAAATAAATTCTCTTCCTATTCTAATGATATAATGAGTAATGTCCATACAAAATATTTCACAACACTCCCCCTTGGACATTACGACGTTACAACGGCATATGCATGTCTCGTTAAAAACCTCGCTAGAAACCCCTTTAGAAAAAATCAGTCGAGGAAAAGAGTACATGTCTTATCATTTAATATTTCATATTAGCTGCCTCATTAAAAAACTTTCAACCAAGGAAACCTCATAGGAAAAAACTTAGTTAAAGAAAATGAGTACAACTTGGTCTTCAGGACCAATCTTCAAGATTATTTAGAAGTTGTTTCTTCCCCAAGACATTTAGCTTGCATGTCTCATTAAAAACCTTAGACTAAGAAAACCAAATGGGAAAAACTTAGTAAAGGGAAAAAGAGTACAACTATTTATCTTCAGGATTTAATCTTCTGGATTGTTTAGATATTACTGCTCCCCCTGAAAATAGGGATACATTATAATATAATTGCTGATCTTAAAGATCGAAAATTTGAAATTTACTTGGAATCGTCACTCCCCCTGAAGATGACAATCTTCTGGATCTAGATAATACAATACTACAAGGACATATTAAAATATAATTTGGGAGTAAACGAAATAATGATAAATAATTTACATGAGCAAATGCTATTTGTAATACTCATTGCTCTTCTAGAGCATATAAATTGTCATGTCTCGCATAATATATTAATTGATCATCCATACAACACATAATTTATTGCCTTATAAAAGATTGGGGAAATTAGTCTTTCATCATGCCCCATGGGCTATATATTTATTATATCAACAATCTTATTACACCAGTTTGAAACTTTAACATTATGGGGATCACTTAATTAACATTCAAATCAATATACCAATATCATTTTGGTTTCTTATAAATAAACCAATATATTATTTTGTATCTACGGGATACATGAGGATATGATTAATTTCATATAATTTCTCTTTGTTCGAGAGACATAAAATCTTGCTAGCAAGTTCATCATAAGTGCATATCAGGCCTGATACAATTATGAGAAAACATGTGCTTTAAAAGCACTGAATGGATGGACTTCTAGTCCAAAATATCCTCATTATATACTTCAAGTATATAAACATTAGTTTTTCACTTCGAGGGATAAAAACAACAATTGGCATACCACATAAATAGATATATCAAAAATTCATCTAAAGCAATCATCAAGTAAATTAACTGGTATTTAAAATATTTTCAACTGCAGGTTGAGACAACTCTCTGGATTTGTTCAAGTTCTTTCATTTCGAAAAATCTATCATCTTGGCATGAGTTAACTTATATAAATTTATCTACATTCAAATCTTAAATCATTCATATACACACAATTTACATTCTTCTTCAGGAAGACATAGCAAACTAAAATATAGCATATGCATATTAACTGTTTCAAGGTCTTTCAATGACTAATATTGTAGCTATATGTTGTGATAATTTATTCTCATCTAAATTGATAAGATTTAATTCTTCGTGGATTTTCATGTAAATCATATAATGATGTATATTTACTGCATATCTAAATATACTGAAACTGTCATATAAATTAAGTAGGAAACGTAATATAATGGGAGAGTATGTATCATTTATATATTGGGCCTCTGCAAGAACCCTATAACCTTTAACTACACCAGTTTATCATTCATATGTCCTCCGGAGACAAATATTTATATCATTTCAGATAATATTCAAATAAATATTTAACGAGTTAAGCTCAACTTCAATGCTTTATTCTGTCTTACCAAATATTTGTGCTTCTGGCACTTTGATATCAAGTATAAGTTTTGGATCCAGATTATTATTTAAGACAGTAAAAGCAATCAAAGAGGCAATGTTGTCGACAACTTTCTATTTCAATTAATATTCTTTTCCCAACTTTTATAATGTTTTCTATATTTATATAACTAAATCCTCGTCATTTCCCAATACATATGGATCTAGCCGTTTCGCATACCAAGTATTTTCGGTACGGTATGGTTGTCGTACCGAAAATTTTAGTATGGTATCGGTAACATATTTAAAAATTTTTGGTATTTCGTTATACCAAAAAATATTTTTCGGTATTCGGTATCAGTATACTGTACCATGAATACCGAAAATTTTCATATTTATTTTAAATTTTTTTAATTATATATAATATTTTTTAGTACATTTCTTATTCTTAAAATTTATATATCTAGCTTTAAAAACAAATGACCTATATATATTTTTTAATTTTTTATTTAAATACATTTTTATCTTATAATAACATATGGAGTAAATTTTATTATTAAATATATGTGTAATTATACAACACATTTATTCATATATATATTTTATTAAGTATATTTGTAATCATACAACACATTTATCATGTCCATTCATTGTAATATAAAATGTGTCAGAATATATTTTATTTTTATTTTTTAATTAAAATTTTAAAAAAAATCGGTATAACTCGGTATATTGATTTTTTCGGTATACCGATATTTCGATATGAAACGGTATGCCAAATTTTTGGTATAAATCAATATTTATCGAAAATTAATAAAAAATAATATCGGTACAGTATCGGTATGGGAATAAATTTTACCAAAATTTCGGCATAACCCACTAAAAACGACCATCAACATACCCTTATGAATAATTCTCATTATCATTACCATATGAATTTTTTAACCAAGTGACTCATAAATTATGAAATTTTTGTACTTCCTCCATCCCTTTATAAGTTCTCATTTATTTTTTGTACGTGAATTAAGAAGTATATTATTTTATGTGTAGTGAATATTTGTATTAGTTATGAGTGGTGGTCATATGTGAGACACTTTTACTAAAATAAGAAAATAAAAAATAATAAAAATTCAGTATCGGTATGGAAAAATTTATACCGATATTTTCGGCACGGTATCGGTATTTTTGGTATACCGATTTTACCCACCCCTAATTGTGTGTGAGTTTCATGAAAATATATTAATTATTTTTTGTAAATTTTATTTACTAAAATGAAAATATAATATTATTAGGGGAGGCTTAAACTGAATAAATATAACAATATTAGTGAGACATCAAAATTAGAGCCATCGAAACGGGCCGACGGGGTGGGGCAGGCCAAAACCCACCTCAACTCGCCTTTTGACGGGTTTAGATGGGGCGGGCCTAGGCGGGTACGGGCTAGAATTGCTAGGCCCAACCCATTTAAAGGCGGGTGGCGGGTTATGGCGGGCCAACCCGCCTCTTTTTTTTAACGATGTTATTATAATTATCATTATTTAAAAATAAAATATAAAAATAATGGACGGTTGCAAAATTATAATTATCATTATCATTATTTGAAAATAAAATATGTAAATGATGGACGCTCTTACAAAATCTATAATATCAATTAGATAATTGAAATATAAATATAGATTTTACAAAATAGCTCCATGAACAATTAAACAAAAATAAAGATCATTAATCAAACAACATAAAGTTTACTAATTATATACTACCTACGTCCCACAACTAGGTATACATTTTCCATTTTGGTCTGTCCCAAAACAAAATATACATTTTTCTTTTTGGTATATGGGACCCACACAAAATAATTATTATATCCACCTATTACACTAATACAACTATCCACTATATATTAAAATATTATTT
The DNA here is from genome assembly GCA_023678885.1 of Pogostemon cablin. Taxonomy (NCBI): domain Eukaryota; kingdom Viridiplantae; phylum Streptophyta; class Magnoliopsida; order Lamiales; family Lamiaceae; genus Pogostemon; species Pogostemon cablin. The sequence goes on from CM042955.1 coordinate 20,118,524, forward strand.
TCTCACTTCATTACACATTTAAATATTATACTCCTTAATCTACGTGCAAAAAGCAAATGTATACCTTGTTCCGGGACGGAGGGAGTATTTCTTAAGAATCTCAAATAAAATAATGTAAGTCTAATTATCCTCAAATAACACAAATTAAATCACAAAAATTTTATTAGTTCTAAATGCCAATCACAAAGCTCAAAACATAATTATAAAGTCTATTCAAAACTCATCCATCATAACATCATAATATAGACATCTCAATCTTCATGTTGATCAATTATATGATTATATCCTTGTTAATCTTCAAATGATTAGATATTTTAAAGGTTTATAATTTGCATTTGCGTTTAAATTTGCTTCTAATCCACATATATATATATATATATATATATATATATATATATATATATATATATATATATATATATATATATATATATATATATATATATATTAAAATTTCAAAAATTAAAAATAATTCAAAATCAAGCAAAATAGGATTTTAAATTATTTTACATATTTTGTATACTAATTTATGGTACAAAATGTTTAGATTTTAGAATATTCATGTTATGATTTAATTCATTATTTTAAAAAATATTTAACAAAGGAACAACAAATATTTGGAATATTAAACACTTGACCATTCGTAAAAAAAATGGCGGTCCCAAACGGGCCAACCGCCCCCGTTTGGCTTGAGCCCCTGCCCGCCTAGGCCTGCTCCCGTTTGGCCCCAGCCCGTTTAGGCCCGCCTCCAAACGGGCTGTAAATTTTACGGCCCAACCCACATTTTTTTAGAGGCGGGGGCAAACCGGCCCGTAGGCCCAACACATTTTGACAGCTCTAATCAAAATGAACAAATGTAACAAGAGGCCAAAATGGGTTAATGTAATAATATTAGCTGGGACGAAATTAATAATATAAATAATGGAGTATTTTTTTGCATTTTCACATTAACAATTACAATTATAAAGTATTTCCATCCCATGATTCTTGAGACAGTGAAGTATAATTTTTCCCCCCAAATATTTCAAGATAACACAATTACTTATACTTAATCCATTTTGGGGATGGAGCATGAATATTCAAAAGCCCAAACCTTATTAGTGCTAAATCTATATTAATTTTAAGCTCATTGGGATTATAGTTCTTACCTACCATCACCCCTTTAAACATTTTTTTTTTTGTAAAGACGAACTTAACATCACCCCTTCAAATTTAATTGACATCGAGATTGTAAAATGAGCTGCCTCCATTATACATTGTAGGCCGAGATCAATGCTACGGTTGTTTCCCTAATTCCAAAGAAGATGCATGAGCCGAGAGTCCAGGATTTTAGGCCAATCTCCTGTTGCAACACTGTATACAAGATTATCTCTAAAATTTTGGCATCTTGTCTTAGATTTTGTCTTCCTTCCTTTATAAGTCCGTCGCAGTTTAGATTTATAAAAGGAAAAAAATTGAGGGATTGTGTTATGCTAGCAGAGGAGATATTCCGAGGATATGGAAGGAGGGAGGGGAATATCGCCCCTAAGATGGCAGTCAAAGTTGACATTTCCTAAGCCTTTGACTCCATTAGTTGGAAATTTCTCTATGATTTGCTTACAGGGTTAGGTTTCCCATCTAAATTTTGTAGGTGGATTAAGCAGTATGCTACTACCACTTCCTACTCACTACTTATCAATGACAAACCAGAAGGATTATTCAAAGGTAAAAGAGGTCTTCGTCAAGGTGATCCACTCTCTTTCCTTCTCTTCATCATCTGCATGAAGTATCTTAGTAGATTGATGACGCGAGTTGTGGACCTACATGAGTAAGCGTGTAGACGTCTCACACCTGATCTTCGCTGATGATCTACTGATTTTGACAAGCCCGGCCCTTGGGATGTCCATGTGGGCCTTGGCCATGGGCTCCAAATTTAAGGAGGCCCCATTTTTTTAATTCCCAAATATATGTATTACTGTTATTTAATTGAATTTAGGCCAAAGTTAATTAATGAATTATGTTTTAATATTATTAATGGTTCATCAACTAACTAATTTAATATTAAAAATAATTTCTTGAGAGGATCAATTCATAAACCAGTAAATGAGAGTAAAAAGTTTATTCTTTCCACAGACACTAAAAACGAACAGCCACACCGCCTTTTTTTATTTTCTTCCTCAAGAAGCCATGAAAAAGCACACCCAATTATCATACTTGGATCTCCATTTTCGCATCCTTACTATGCAATTCTCATCTTGCTCTCCATTTTATTACTATCTATTCCATATAAATAATCAAATTCTCAAACATTTTAAGGTAAATTATTTCTTATTTTTTATGTCATACTCTGATTTTTTTTCTTCTTCTCCTTTTCATTCTACAAGTTATATTTTGGGGTGTAAATTGTATATAATTTATGTAAATATCAATAGTTTTTTATATTTAATTTGTTGTGAATATTAATTTTGTAGATTGAGTCTTAAATAAAAAAATAATAAAGTTGATGGTGGGTGTCGAAACCAACAAATAATAAACCTATTAGAAATACTACTTGTGATAGTGATGAGTAGGGTCGTATCCACAGAGATTGGTAAAACAAGTTAATTTATTATCAAAAATAAATAAACAAAGATTGGGAGGGTTTAAGTTTTGTACTTAAACTAAAGTTGCAGAAGATTAAAAATAAAGTAAAACGAGGTGATTAAATAAGATGAAATATCTAGCCAAGACAATCTTCGATATGGTTCAACAAATACGATCACGGATGCAATAATTACTCTTTCACTTTTTATCAAATTGGTTATAGTCATTGGTACCACCTAACAACCTAATCTTTCCATACTTAATCGATAATTAGGGTACCACCTCTAATTACTTCTCTAGCCAAATAAACAACCCTAGATACCATCGTAGGATTTAATTTACCGACTGCATTCAACCTAGAAAGACCCAATTCTAGCCAACAAACACACATGTAGGTTCATTTAGACTAGGTTGCATATCCACTATAGTAATAACCGAAAGTGAGATTCGGACGATTATGCTACTTGCCACTTATATTAGAGACGACTAAACAATTACGTATTTAATGTCATAATTGGCCCTTATTATTTTCACAAATTGATTAATTGATCAGGTTAAACAACTTGCCAAATAATATAATTAAGAACATGGATTATGCAAATGTGACAACGTGAAAGAGAATTAAAATCAGTTAGATCTCACATGATTAGTTGAACCACGCCTTCAATTATCCGGTTAGACAAAAGATTTAGCAATCCATAAGGAGATGTAGATAAAAGCAGAAAGTAATCTCCATTAGAGTTCTTACAGAGTCTTAAACGTAAAAGTACAAAAAAGATAATGTGATAATGAAGATGGGAGTTTATGAGAGTTTATCTCCTCTTAAAACCAATCCTAAAAACTACCTGGAAACTAACTAAAACTACTAAGATAATTTGAAATACTAAATACATATTTAAAATCAGTTCAGGGGATAAGGGATTCTTAAATTATAGGAGGAGATGAGATTTGAATATGAGACTTGAGATTTGGGCGCTAAAGTTGATAATTCCCATCCAGGTCCTTAGGCGTGCCCACGCCTTAACAACAAAATCGCTACTATATTTTTTTCTCCACTTCCAGGTTTCTGTCAACAACTAAGGCGTGACCACGCCTTACAGTAAATCAGCTTTTCTCTTTGTAGCTCCATTTCATCATCTTCCAAAAGTAGTTCAATTAGCCCTTTGCATCAATTAAATTATTTTCATGCCTAGAAAATATAAAACTTGATCAAAATAAATATTTAAGGATTAATTGACATCTAAACATGGAAAAATATGATATCAAAGTATGACATTTTTGCAACTTATCAGTTGATTGATTTGGTGACCAATTTTTTTTGTTGGAGTAATATCACATAATAGATTTTATTATTCTTTAAATATTAACATTACTATTGTGTTATTTATTGTTACTTATCTTAATTGATTGTAATTTTTATTTATAAATTTAATTTTTTAGTTAAGCATGTTAATAAGAAAATATGAATATGAAAAAAAAGAAAAAAATAGATGAGATGATTGAATCTTTATTCATAAATTATTTGGTATTAGTGTATTACTTTATTTTTGAAAATATTTTTGTACAAGTTCATTAGTATAAAAGAATTATATTATAGGGCCTACTTTTTTTACTTTGCCATGGCCCCTAAATTGTCAGGACAGGCCCTGGATTTTGGGATATTGAGACGTCGCCACAGCTACCTATATTGATTAGATTCTGAAATGTTTTGCAAATGTCTCGGGGTTAGTCGTGAATCCTCAAAAATCCAATCTCATCACTTCAGGGATTCTGAACCAAATTCGAGAACAACTAGCTCAAATTCTTCCATTCAATAGAGGTACCATTCCTTTTAAATATTTAGGTATTTCAATTTGTAGCAAAAGGATAGGAGTGGCAGGTTTTACACCTCTCTTGAATGATGTCAACAGTATGATTCAATCCGGGTCTTCTAAATTGCTTTCATTCACGAGTCGTTTAGAGCTAAGCACTTTAGGAATCTATGGTATCCTATATTTTTGGTGTGGCATTGTTAAAATTCTTATTATGGTAATATATAGAGTGGAGGCATTGATTCGTAGATTCTTGTGGGGCACAAAGGTGTATCCGGTGAGCTAGAGTCTAGAGAGATATATTACAACCTAAAAATTTAGGTGGATTGGGGTTGAGGGATATTGCTACTTTGAACAAATCCTTACTCTCAGCTTCACTTTGGGATGTGTACAAGGAGGCCTCCTCACTTTGGGTAAAATGGATCCACTCTGTCTATCTTACTTTTTCACACTGGACAATGATCTCCTCCGGAGCTAATTCCACATATTTATGGAGAACACTGATCAGCATCTGTAATACAATTGGGCATGAAACGGAAGGGGATGAAAGAGTAGATCAAATCATGGAGAGTTGTTGTGAAAATTGAGTTTTCAAAGCTAGTCAAATGTACATTTGAAGAACAACTAAACAGCAGACTCTAGCTTTGTATTCAAACAATTTGTATTCAAACAAATATGGCCCAAATGGATGCTGAGGAAGTATAACTTTAGGCTTTGGTTGGTACATAGAGAGCGATTGGCAACAAAGGATACGATTTGGTGCACTCGAGAGGATGGACGATGTGGGTTTTTGTTTCGAATTAGAAATAGTCCCACATCTATTCTTTCATTGTCCTTATACAAACAACATATGGGAGGAAGTCAGAAGATGGATAGGATGGAGGAGAGGAAGACTTACATCCATGATGGATGCTTTCCGAAAGATCATAGCGGACACACGAAGAAACATAAAAGTACAAAAACTTCTTTACATCACTTTTGCTACCTTTGTATATCATACATGGATGGAAAGGAATGCTCTTCATTTTGGATTGAGGATACTATCTCCGAGACATATATTGGATAGAATCAAAATGCAGATTGCATCTTTGTATTTAAATTATTGAAATAATTTTGTTGTATTCACCCTAAGCTCTCGCTTAGGTAGATTGGATAGGTTGGTTTGACTTGTAATCGCAAGTACGTAAGTACATTGTAAACATTTCCAGTGAAATACTCCCTCTGTCCGCTTTCAAAGGTATCATTTTTCCATTTTGGACGTCCGCCCCCAAGGGTTTCATTTCTTTTTTTATCCACCCACACCCACTAATACAACTAAAAAAATGGACTCACACTTCCACTAGTACAACTACCCACTACACATTAAATAACAATACTCCTTTATCTCTATGCCCAAAAGCAAATGACACCCTTGAATCTGAACGGAGAGGGTACATTTACCAATTTCACCCATTATACATTGTAATTCTCATGTTCTTACACATTTGTAGTAATTTATATACTCAATCCATCCGCAATTTAAGGCATCAATTCGTCAATTTAAGCGTTTGGTTTAAAAGATTTCATTTTTCCTTTTTTTTTTTTAAGAAAAAGATCCATCCATAATCTATCACAATCTATTAATACAAATTTTTACTACATATAAAATAATAATATTTCTTAATCCACATACAAATAAATGAGATTTTTTGGATCTACCGAAAAGAATATTAAATTCAAGATATCAACATATAAATTTATTAAAATTTGATTAAATTGATCAATTTAATTTGTTAAAATCAAAATCTGGAGTCAAAATCAATCTTGTTATTACAACCTATGTAATCATTTTAGCAATTGAATCTGAAAAAACTGGTTTAAAAATGAATAGAATCTATTAAATTGATCAAAATCATCAGCCTTTTTTATTTCATTGTCATTCATTTATTTAGGATGGTGGTTTTTTAAAAAAAAATGACTTAAGAATTGAACAAAGACATGAATGGATATGATTATATTCATTTTAAAAATAATTTTTAAATATTGAAATCTATTATGTATGTGGTGTATTGAGTCGGATGATATTTGTTTTGGGTATAAACAGAATTTGAAAACCTAATAATAGTGATAAGTTTAATTGGATTAATCCGCCTTACAAGAAATTATACCTTTTAAAATTAAAATACTTATCACTTCTACTATAAAATATCACTTTCGATATAAAATATTACCACTTTTCATTTATACTATAAATTATTCATAAAATAACATTATCACTTTTCATTAATTTAGTAGTATCACTTTTTATTGTAAAAGTTATCACTTTCTGACCATCTCACATAAGCCTCTACGTGAGACGATTTCACACAAGTCTTACCAAATTAGAATTTGGATAAAAACTAATATGAAAGTCTTTTTGTGTTGAAGCTTGCAGTGGGTACTCATAAATAACCCTATACTAGTTTGGTTTTTTCCTGAGTCATGATTTTATTTCTTCAGCTCTTTTTCTTTTCTTTTTCATACATATATTTACCCAATTTAAAAAGATTAAAAATAAATAAATAAATAAACACTACATATTTTAACGAGGAGAGAGAACATCTACTTTGGTTACCTAGCTTCAATGATTAGCAGTGTAAACACAATACTAGTGGGGATATTTGTTCCTGGTTTTAAAACCCTGGAATTTGAATTGTTCTATACTCAAATTTTAAAAAAATCATCAATACATTCTCTCTTCTCAATTAGTACACTTTCTCTCTTTATCTCTTCTCTCTCATCTACTTTCTTTTTTAAAAAAATCATCAATACATTCTCTCTTCTCAATTAGTACACTTTCTCTCTTTATCTCTTCTCTCTCATCTACTTTCTTACATAAATTAATATTTTCTTATACATTGATTTGACATAAAGTTAAAACTTATCCTATTAAAAACTCAAAACAAACAGAACATCAATATTCATGATTTTCAAACTCTCCAAAACCTCAAAACAAACATCACCGTACTGTTTTATTTTGCATGGTGCTTGATTGGATGATAGGATTATTAATTCTTCTAGTATTAAATTTCATTTCGTCTATTTTATATCTATTAAATTGAATTATTCAAAAGAGTAACGTATAATCAAATTCAAATCTTAAAAATATATTTTAATTATAAATTTATTACTCTCACTTAATTCCCAGAGTATATTTTATAATATACTAATTATTTAAAAACACTATATTATTCATAAAAAGTTAAAAATCCATTTCATAGGTTTTCAAAATACTCATAAGTTCATTATGACTCAACAAATCAGTATTCCTATCTTCTTCTATAGCACATACCTTGTCATTAAATTTTCTAGGAAGCGTATGAAGAGTTTTGTTGACTAACCTGACATTGGAGATAGGATCTCCATGAGATTGCAGCTCATTCACCACTTCATACAGCCGTTCATTGTAAGAAGATATTGTTTTATCATCTCTCGTGAGACGGGTTATTTGTGAGACGGGCATGAGATGGGTCAATCCATCACTAAAGTATGCTTATTATATGGATAAAGTATGCTTATTTGTAGTTAAAGTATGTCAATAATAAATCATGTTATAACACGCTAAAACCATATTTTAATGCATAATCCAACATATTTTAGAAAACATAATTTAACAACTATTAAACATACTTCATCTAAATAATAGGCATACTTTAACACGTGTCACAAACTGTTTCATGTATATAACGTCTCACAAGAGACTTTGTCAAGTTAATAAATTAGGTCAAAAAGTAATTTTTTTATCAAGTATATTTTAACACTAAATCTAATGCTTAATCATAATAGTTATTAAATTGTTAAATGTACAAATATACTGTATTTTGTTTTTACTCGCCCACATGTATTTTATCTAATAATGACAAAGTCTCACATTATTTAAATGAGACGATTTGTGAGACTTGTTAACTAAAGTATGCTGAATTATGCATTAAAGTATTTTAGTGTGTTATAACATGATTTATTATTGACAACTTTAACTACAAATAAACATACTGTCAGGAACGAAGATCACACTCTAAGTGTTTGATGTAGTTACTTAGAGAATTAACAAACAAGAATCGAAGAGAACTCTAACTTGACGAAGGATGATGAACAAGAAGTGTGTGTGTGTGAGTGTAAAGCTATAGAATGCAAACGATGTAGAGTGGTTCAGTTCCAGAAGGAACCTACGTCCACTATAGTGATGAGAGTTTATTGCTGGCTTGTGAATGATCAGATTACACCTTACAATGAACTACACATATGCTCATAACTGAAAGATATAGGACTAGTGTGATCAATACTCTTTCCAGCTGATTTCTAGTTATCAAAACGGTTATCACTTGAGCTGATGTAACCTCCATAACGCAGCTGACGTGTGATACTTTACATCCAAGTCACTAACTGCTGATAACCAATCTGTACAGCTGCTGAAAATATCTCCATAATCACCCTTGTCACACATACCCCGGTGCATGTATGCATACTTCATATGACCTATTTATCTCACGTTGCAAGCTTCCACTCATGATTTCTGACCAATCATGAGCTAAGAATATGAACATACTAATCTAATACAATTGAGATGAAGTTTACATCACAATTCTCTACCTTAAACTCATTCAATTCTACCAACCCCTCATCCATATTCCACTGTCTTGTAACAAGTGCAGCAAACTTCACACTGCTTTGAAGAGAGCAGCAAAACTCAACACTATTCTTTAACGAGTATAGAAAACTCCATTTCCTGATTTAAGGACCAGCAACCTTACCACTGTTCTTAAGGGAATATCAACCTTATTGATATGATTTAGAATACACCAACACAACTTCTACATAGCTCATTGATTAGAGCTATTTTCACCTATATTTTAGTGTCTTTTTATATGTGTTTTCGTATTATTTTATCCGTATTTTATGTGTTATTTGGTTGTGTTTTGTGTTTTTATTGAAATGTGTGTGAATGAGCTTAAACTTAAGATTTTCACTTTATATTTGATGCTAAACATGATAAGGAAGATGTAGGAAAAAACGGATCTCAATTCGGAGTTGAAACGAGGGAGAACGAGCCAAAACGGAAGTAGGGCAGCAAGAACACGGGCCATGTACAGCGCACGGCCCTGTAAGAAGTGGCCGTGCGCTGACGCTCGAAACACCAACTCGGCCACGCCTGTGGCCGAGTACCGAACATGCCCCGTGCTGAGTACAGAAACACGGCCCGTGCACCGCGCACGGGCCTGTCGAGAAAGCCGTGCGCGAACGTCAGAAAACACAACACGGCCACCCCTGTGGCCGTGTGCTGCGCACGAGGCGTGCGCTGTGTTAGAACACGGGTCGTGCGGCGGAGCTCGAGCCGTGTTGGTGCAAAAACGCAGGAAATTGCTGGAATCTTTTAGAAGGCCCACATGGGGTATAAATAACCCCATTTCAATACTTTGTAGATCAGAATCCGAAATCCTATCATCTACACACATCACACACCTTTTCTTCCATTTTCCACCATCATCTTCATCCATCTTCATCCATCTTCATCCACCCATCATATCTTCCATTTTTGGTGCTAAAGACTTCAAATCAAGAGCTAGAGGTGGAGATCAAGAAGAATAGAAGATTCTCTTCAAGAAATTGATAGGGAAGAATCCATTCATTTTGTATTTCTTTAGATCTAAGACTATGTGTATTTGTAATGAATCATTTATTTGTTTTATTACTTTTATCATGTTAGGCTAATTCCTCTAGTGGGATTATGAATATGAAGAGCATATTAGATTTATATTATCATGTGGATTAAATTGGTTTTTGATTTAATTGATGTTGATTTCTATTCATGGAGTTTAATTCTCTTGATGTTGTGATGGCATGATTTGTTATTCATGAATGTTTATTGGTTTAATGGATTGTTGATCAATGGATTATTTGTGGTAATTAAATGCTATCATGATGTTCATGTATGTATTGCTTGGAGTGAGACGGAAACGACCCTCTATAGTATTAGGAAAGCATGAATAGACATTGAGTTTGGGTTTGACCGAAAGGATATTTGAATTCAATGAGGGGAACCAATCCATTCGTTGGCCTTAGTACACAAAAAGGGAGAGTTTAATCTAACTAGTACCTAGATGGAAGGGGTTAATGTTGGGCTTTGATCTTAAGTGCTTTTGGGAGTCTAAAATGGATCAACAACCTTTGTAACCCGAAAGGGAGCTTAGGATACAATCGTGATCACCCTTAGTCTACATCAATTGAGTTGAATTCCGTTTGCATGATAATATGAATCGAGTGTGCTTGGATGTTTCTAATCCCATGTTTTTCACACTTGAACTTTAGCACCCATTTTCTTTACTTGTCATTTATCTTATTTGCTATCTTATTTACTTGCTCCTTGCTTTAGTTGTTAATCAATCTCCAAACCCCCGATCATCTTTACAAAAACAACAATGAACATGAGCTCACGTATTTTGCTAGTACGAATATAACTCCTTATTGGATTGATAATTTTTCTTGGAATATACTACTACAACGATCGAGTATTCTTGCTCGTAAGTGCTAAAAATAGGCAAACAAGAAAATGGTGCCGTTGCCAAAGGGGAGTTTGACGGACTAGTCGAGTACTGTGTTATTGTTTTAGTTGTTCTTGATAAGGATTTTTTTATTTTATTTACTATTTGTGTTTGTGGTCTCACTCTTGGCCTTTTCGTAGGTGTTTTATGATCACAAGATCAAAGGGAAATCAATCGATCATTCCTTTGAATTTGGAGATTGAAAAGACCGCACGACAAAGGAAGCGAGAGAGACGTAAAGCTAGAAAAGAAAAGATGGAAAATCAACATGGAGATCATGTCAATCATAATTTACCCCATGATCCATTACAAGATCAAAGAGGGGTACAAGAAGGAGTACAAGAGAATCAAGCGGAGATAATGAGGAATTTCTTTGCTCAAAATCAAGAATATATGCAATTGCTTGCCAATCAAGAAGCTCAAAGGATACTCCAACAACAAGAGGCACAACCATATGTTCGTAGAAATGTCCAAGAGATGGTTAATATGTTCAATAACCAAGCAATGCAAGGAAATGTGCAAATACCTCAAGAGAGGCCAAGGCCTAGAGCAATCCGGGATTACTTCCAACCGAGAGCCGTACACAACATGGTTCCTCCGGTTCAAGCCAACAATTTAGAAATCAAGACCGGATTGATCAACATGGTCAAAGAAAATCAGTTTGGGGGAGGTCCTCTTGAGGATCCAAACATGCATCTAGCTAGCTTCTTGGAGGTTGCAAATACCATTAAGATGAATGGAGTATCGGAAGATGCTATTCGGATGAGGTTGTTTTCTTTGTCTTTAAGAGACAAGGCTAAGGCATGGTATAATGCAATTCCTTTGGGAAGTTGTAATACATGGGAAGATCTTGAGCAAAGGTTCCTAAATAAGTACTTTCCTCCTTCAAAGACACTCCAATTGAAGAGCCTTATCACTCAGTTTAAGCAACTTCCGGATGAAAGCTTTTATGAAGCATGGGAACGCTACAAGGAGATGCTAAGAAAGTGCCCTCAACATGACTTTCATGAGAATCAACAAGTAGCTTTCTTCTATCAAGGGTTGAGTCAACAACATCGGATGCATGTAGATGCCTCATCCGGAGGATCTATATTTGGAGTGGATGCGATGAAAGCTATGGAAATTTTTGAAGATATTGCAATGAATGCTTATCAATGGCCGTCCGAGAGGATATTGGGAGGTTATGCATACGGAAAGGTGGCTCAAGTGGAAAGTGTGCATAAAGTGAAGAACGATGTGTTTCAAGGCCAAGGCATGAAAGAATTTAATGAAAGCATCAATGCTTTAACTAAACAATTGAATTTGATCACTCAAGGAGTGAGTCAAGGGGGAAGCACAAGTGCTACTGTGAATGATGAGAGCCATGTTACGCAAAATGTAGAGGATGTTGCCTATTTAGATGGGAGAAATTACCAAGGAAATTTTCAACGTCAAGGGAATTTTCAAGGTAACTATCATTCTAACCAAGGTAATTATCAAGGAGGATATCAAGGGCAAGCTCGGGTGAGTAATTTCAATCAATCAAGTGGATGTTATCAAGCGCCAAGGAAGTATGAAAATTTCTCTTACTCTAATACTCAAGCCGCCGTGTCATTTCCTCCGGGATTCGATCCAAGTGCCAAACCATCGAATGGAGAGGGTAAAGCATCGGTGGAAGAGACATTGCTAGCATTTATGAAAAAGATGGAGGCTAGAATGGAGAAAAATGAGAAGAAGTCCGACAATAGGATGAGAGCTTTTGAACATCAAATGGGACAAATTGCTTCCTCCGTTGGATCTCAACACCAACAAGGAAAGTTCCCCTCTACCACGGTAACTAATCCTAAGGAGCAATGTTCGTATGTTACCGTGTGCAACATGGAAAGTAAGGTGGAGAAAGGGTTGGTGGAAACAACAAACATTGTTTCTAAGGTTGAAGAAGTAGTTTGTGATGAAGTGGTGTCAAAAATTGAGGAGGAGATTATCATTGATGAAGAGTTGTCTTTGGATGAAGAGAATATAATTGATGAATTCTTGTTTTTGTTGGATGAGGAAAGTAAGTGTGATGAAGAGATGATGTTGAAACAAGATCATGACATTGTTGAAGTTGATGCTTCATTAAAGGTGGAAGACCCCGGTAAATTCATTCTTACTTGTAAAATTGGAAATGGGGAACACTTTAATGCTATATGTGATCTTGGTTCAAGCATTAATGTAATGCCTTTGGAGATTTTTGAAAAACTTGGCATTGGGAGGTTAAAGGAAACGGATGTGGAAATCGGAATAATGGATGGTTCAATGATAAAGCCCCATGGAGTTGTGGAGGATACGCTTGTGCAAATAGAGGATTTTGTATTTCCGGTGGATTTTATGATAGTTGAGAAGCAAGCGGATCCTTGGATTCCATTAATTTTTTGAAGGCCGCTTTTGGCAACCGCAAAAGCAAAATTTGACATGGATAAGAAGGAACTCACACTCCGATCACATGAAAGAGAATTGGTGTTATCAAGCAAGAATTTAATAGGGCGAAATCTTCATTTGAACCCACCCATTAAGCCTCCGGATATTCGAGATGAAGTGGTAAGTGCAATTTTAAAAGATGAAGAATTAACTAACTTTATGCTTGAAATTGCAGGAAATTTTTCTTCAAAAAGAAATACGCTTGGGGGAGATCCACATGTTGATTTGAAGATTGATAAAGGGCCTCCGGAATTTAAGAATGTGAGAAAAGAGGAAACGAAGTGAGCTCAAGTGTTAAAGGAGCACAAAGTGTGGATAAAAAGGTTGCTAAAGAGATGTTTAAAGTGAAGATGCGGCCCGATGGGGTCTTGGATTTCTCCGACTGTTAAGAGCTTACATTCGTCCGGCTTGAAGACGTTAAACTTAGCGCTAAATGGGAGGCAACCCATTCTTTTTATCTTTTGTTGCTTGTTTGTTTTGGCCTTGTAGGTTGATTGTGCTCATGGAGAAAAATGCACATTGAAGAAAAGAGAAATGCTTCATGGATTCAAGCCAACATGTTCCACCATTTGTTGCAAACTTAATTCGTGACTCTTGTCTCGAGTTAAGTTTGGGGGGTGCTAGTGCGTGGTGGATATGGCTTGAGTCGTGTGGATGCGGTTACTTCTCTACAAGAAGATCATCAATGGAAACTACAAGGGTAAGTCTCACCACTTTTTGCAAACTTAAGTCTCAACTCTTGTTTCGATTTAAGTTTGGGGGGAGAGTGTGTGGTGTGACTCACCACTTGAGTATGATTCTTGTAAAATTGGACAAATTTTAAAAATTTTCTCATGAGTTTGGGTTGATTTTGGTATGATTGGTGGTGTTGAAGTGCATGATAGTCCATATTTATAATGAAATTGTTGAAATAATGGTGTTTGTTGAGTGTTTGAGCATGAATGAGAGGTATTGGAAGCATGATGGAGCTTGGAGCTAACGCTTTCCTTACCAAATGCCTATCGAGGGAGTACTCTACACCTTATCATTTTACAACTTGAAATGAATTGAGTTTGATTTGGATTGTTGTGACTAGCATGATACTTCATGTGTTATGTTTATGGGAGGTTTACTTTCGTATATTAGGATTTCCTTTTCAATAAAGGTTGGGATGAATGTGTGCTTAATTTTCTTATGGATGATGGTATTTTGTGTTTTTGCATGTTTTGTATTTTTGTTGTGTCTTGTTTGTTGAGTCCTTATTTGTATATTTTGTGTATTTTCATTCTTGTCTTAGGATGTTTGGTGGTTTGTTTTGGGATGTCGTGAATCATTTTTGAATGTGAGTGATGATAGGTTGTGGTGATAAGTGATGACAAATTATGATTAAGAATCTCTACACTTTCAAATTGTGACATGTTTTACTTAACTTGTTCAATTGTGAGATGAATGTGGTGTAATAAGTTCCTTAAGGTCCGAGCACAAGCTTGTGAGCATTTGAGCCTCAACCATGCATACATGGTATTTCTTCATGAGTGGATCGGTTGTGTTTGATAAGTTAGAACTTGCTCAAGGACTATAGGAACGAGCCCGATTAGTGGAGATTGGTGAAATGATCTAAGGCCATCCTTATTATTATAGTCATTGCCATATATGTTCCCTACCATGAACATCATCCTTAGTCAACCACTTTGAACCTATAAACCTATTTCTTGTGAATTTAGCACATTACAAGCCTTAATTACCCATTCAAGCTTATATATACCTTTGTGTGGGTGATTGAGGAGATGGTAGCTAGAAATGATTGATTGATTAGCAAAAGAAGAAAAAGGACATGGTAAATAAGCAAGAAAAAGGATGAAAAGAGCAAAACAAGAATGCACATGCAACCTCAAAGTAAGAAAAGAGTAAAACAACATCAAAATGCTCAAGTAAATAAAATTCAAAGATAGGAAGCATGCATAAAAAGAAACTCAATCCTAGGGAAGTTAATGAATAATGCTTGAGATTTGTAAAGATAAGCAAGGAAGAAAAGAAAGTGAAGAAGTTGAGGAAATTGGTCATCTCTTTGATTACTTACACATGATTAGTCACTCTTATCCATATACTTCCTACCCTACCAAAGAGCCTATCATTACATCCTAATTAAAGACCTTTTTGATCATTAATTAAAACTTTGGTGGTTTGTGAATATAGTCCGCGAGCAAGTTTATAGTGAGTCGAGCCAATCGATTAATGAGTGTGATCTACCCTATTTCAAAAGAGTGTTGAGAGACATTAATATCCATTGTGAGGCTTGGACTTAAAAGGAACTATATTACACTTTAGTCTCTTTTGATTGAACTTGTTAATTTCTCATGTCATGATTTTAATGTTGTAGGATGACTTAGCATAGTTTGTTGTTATTATTGCTAACGATATGTTATTGCTTATGTTCATTTAGTCTTTTTCTAGGTGAAAATTTCTCTTTTTGGTTTGTCATTTTCGTTGCTCGGGGACGAGCAACACCTTAAGTTTGGGGGGTTGATTAGAGCTATTTTCACCTATATTTTAGTGTCTTTTTATATGTGTTTTCGTATTATTTTATCCGTATTTTATGTGTTATTTGATTGTGTTTTGTGTTTTTATTGAAATGTGTGTGAATGAGCTTAAACTTAATAGGGCAGCAAGAACACGGGCCGTGTACAGCGCACGGCCCTGTAAGAAGTGGCCGTGCGCTGACGCTCGAAACACCAACTCGGCCACGCCTGTGGCCGAGCACCGAACATGCCCCGTGCTGAGTACAGAAACACGGCCCGTGCACCACGCACGGGCCTGTCGAGAAAGCCGTGCGCGAACGTCAGAAAACACAACACGGCCACCCCTGTGGCCGTGTGCTGCGCACGAGGCGTGCGCTGTGTTAGAACACGGGTCGTGCGGCGGAGCTCGAGCCGTGTTGGTGCAAAAACGCAGAAAATTGCTGGAATCTTCTAGAAGGCCCACATGGGGTATAAATAGACCCCATTTCAATACTTTGTAGATCAGAATCCGAAATCCTATCATCTACACACACATCACACACCTTTTCTTCCATTTTCCACCATCATCTTCATCTATCTTCATCCATCTTCATCCACCCATCATATCTTCCATTTTTGGTGCTAAAGACTTCAAATCAAGAGCTAGAGGTGGAGATCAAGAAGAATAGAAGATTCTCTTCAAGAAATTGATAGGGAAGAATCCATTCATTTTGTATTTCTTTAGATCTAAGACTATGTGTATTTGTAATGAATCATTTATTTGTTTTATTACTTTTATCATGTTAGGCTAATCCCTCTAGTGGGATTAGAAATATGAAGAGCATATTAGATTTATATTATCATGTGAATTAAATTGGTTTTTGATTTAATTGATGTTGATTTCTATTCATGGAGTTTAATTATCTTGATGTTGTGATGGCATGGTTTGTTATTCATGAATGTTTATTGGTTTAATGGATTGTTGATCAATGGATTATTTGTGGTAATTAAATGCTATCATGATGTTCATGTATGTATTGCTTGGAGTGAGACGGAAACGACCCTCTAGAGTATTAGGAAGGCATGAATAGACATTGAGTTTGGGTTTGACCGAAAGGATATTTGAATTCAATGAGGGGAACCAATCCATTCGTTGGCCTTAGTACACAAAAAGGGAGAGTTTAATCTAACTAGTACCTAGATGGAAGGGGTTAATGTTGGGCTTTGATCTTAAGTGCTTTTGGGAGTCTAAAATGGATCAACAACCTTTGTAACCCGAAAGGGAGCTTAGGATACCATCGTGATCACCCTTAGTCTACATCAATTGAGTTGAATTCCGTTTGCATGATAATATGAATCGAGTGTGCTTGGATGTTTCTAATCCCATGTTTTTCACACTTGAACTTTAGCACCCATTTTCTTTACTTGTCATTTATCTTATTTGCTATCTTATTTACTTGCTCCTTGCTTTAGTTGTTAATCAATCTCCAAACCCCCGATCATCTTTACAAAAACAACAATGAACATGAGCTCACGTATTTTGCTAGTACGAATATAACTCCTTATTGGATTGATAATTTTTCTTGGAATATACTACTACAACGATCAAGTATTCTTGTTCGTAAGTGCTAAAAATAGGCAAACACTCATGTATTGAACTAGGTAGAAACTTAGCAATATAATTGATCAAACTCTTAAAATTAAATCTGCTTGTTGCAACTTGACCACTGTCCTTCCATTCGATGGCTTCACCACAACTCTGAGCATGATAAAACTCCACCTCAAGTGCTACTTCATCATCAACCGAAGTATGCTTCCTATCCTTCATTCCTCCGAATGCATAATCCTTCTTATTGCAGCACATCGGCTTTTGTAACCCTCTGAACTCGTTAGTCTCCACCTCATAAACAGTAGACACCTCAGTAAGCTTCTTTCCCGATCCATGAACTCCACCTTGAGCTCGATCAACTTGTTTCTTTCCCGTAGAACTCTGATCACTCTGACTTATTTTTCCATCAGATTTGAAACTTACCAAATTTTGTTTGGACAGTTCTTGCACTCCTCTTGAACTTGTTTGTGCAGTTTTTCGACGACATATCTGTGTCTTACCAGCACGTTTAGTGACATTATTTCCTGGATTTATTTGCTTACCATTCAAAACATACAAGCCATTCTTCTTAACACCTTGAAGAGCTTATCTTCCCCCATTAAAGACCTTAAGAACTCCACCTCGAGACTGAAATTCATAATCGAGAGAGTCCAACATTCCAAGGAAAATTAGATTCCTTCTTAGTTGAGGAACATACCTCACATTTGACAGCAACTTAACAGAACTATCAGGTAACTTGAACATGACAGAACCTATACCATTAATGCTGCAAACTTGATTGTTACCTAGAAAGATAGAGCCACCTTCCATCTGTTTGAAATCTACAAGCCAATCCTTCATACGTGTCATATGATAGGTGCATCCAGAATCAAGAATCCAATTAGATGAGTTCCTAGATGCTGCAACAGACAAGACCTCCACACAATCAAAATCAGCAACTCCATGTCTATCCATAACTTGATTTGCTTGATTATTATGACCTCCTCTTGCATTTTCAGACCTCCTAGCCTTCACAGCCTTTAACTTTGAACAATTTCTCTTGAAATGACCAGGCTCATGACAGTAGTAACATCTCCCAACCTCAGATTCTTCCTGCGAATCACTATCTTCATCATCTTGCTTCTTTGAACTCGAATTCCTCTTCTTGTGATCAGCACCTCTCCCTTTATTGAACTTCTTGTTCTGATTTTGGCCTCCCTTTGCAAACAACCCTTCTCCACATGAATTTGTAATGTTGTTAGCCTCCATCTCTAAATCTTTGGACCTAAGAGCTGATAGAACATCTTCTAATTGAATGGTGCCCTTTTTTTCATAGAGTAGTGAACCCTTGAAATGCCTATGAGATCTTGGCAATGCTGATAACAACATAACTGCCTTATCTTCACTCGTCAGTTTGAAATCCACAATCTCAAGCTCATCTGTAATCTTGCAAAACTCATCAGCTTGATCCATCAAGGGCCTTTCATCATTCATCTTGAATGCATGAAGTTTTTGCCTCAAATGTAACCTATTTGCAATCGACTTTGCCATGAACAAGGATTATAGTTTTTTCCATACTCCAATGGCGGTTGTTTCATTCTGAACCTCTCTGAGTACTTTATCACCAAGGCATAGAAAGATAACACTTAGAGCCTTTTCTTGAAGCTCCACTTCAGCCGCTGCAGCTTGAGCATCAACCTCTGCAGCTTCATTGGCTGGAGTTTCTTTGATGGCTGTACCGAGACCTTGCTGTACCAAGATGGATCTCATCTTGATTTTTCACAGCCCGAAATCTGATTTCTCAGTAAACCGCTCGATATCGAACTTGGTGACCGCCATGATGTTTCATGTCTTCACTCACCTTCCTGCTTCTCCTCCTTTCTTGATTGATCTTCAATCACCTTCTCTGATTTCTTGGTCTATGGCGATTCCCACAGACGGTGACAATTGTTAGAAACGAAGATCACACTCTAAGTGTTTGATGTAGTTACTTAGAGAATTAACAAACAAGAATCGAAGAGAACTCTAACTTGACGAAGGATGATGAACAAGAAGTGTGTGTGAGTGTAAAGCTATAGAATGCAAACGATGTAGAGTGGTTCAGTTCCAGAAGGAACCTACGTCCACTATAGTGATGAGAGTTTATTGCTGGCTTGTGAATGATCACATTACACCTTACAATGAACTACAGATCATCTATATATACACACATATGCTCATAACTGAAAGATATAGGACTAGTGTGATCAACACTCTTTCCAGCTGATTTCCAGTTATCAAAACAGTTATCACTTGAGCTGATGTAAACTCCATAACGCAGCTGACGTGTGATACTTTACATCCAAGTCACTAACTGCTGATTAGCAACCTGTACAGCTGCTGAAAATATCTCCATAACCACCCTTGTCACACATACCCCCGGTGCATGTATGAATACTTCATATGACCTGTTTATCTCACGTTGCAAGCTTCCACTCATGATTTCTGACCAATCATGAGCTAAGAATATGAACATACTAATCTAATACAATTGAGATGAAGTTTACATCACACATATTTTATTTATACAATAAGCATACTTTAGTGATGGGCCAACCCGTCTCACGCCCATCTCACAAATAACCCGTCTCACAAGAGATTTACTCTTTAATAATTGACCTTATTTGGCCATTTCGGCTCATTGCAATTATATATAACAACAACCTAGAGTATAAACATTTTTAACAAAGTAAATAGTTTGTGATATATATATATATATATATATATATAGGTGGATATCTTTTGCATGTGTGTATTTATATGTGTATTACTTTTAATTCAAGAATATATACTTCCTCCAGCCGGTTACAAGGTAATTGTTTGATTTTTACGCGTAAATTAATGAGTATTATTATTATATATTATTATATGTGTAGTAGGTAGTTGTATTAGAGGAAGTAGTGAGCCATGTGGTGTACCTTTTTACTAAATAGGGAATATGGATACTTTTGAAGTGAACGCTCAAAATGATAAAATGAATACATTTGGACTTGCCGGAGGAAGTATGTATTTTTAATAATTGCATATTTTTTTACATTTATTTTTTTAATAAAAAAAACTAATAGAAAATTTGTTAATAATGTGTATAGGTTTTAATTTATCGATATAAATATTTTTATACATTAATGTATATTCCTATTTTTAAAGGTGGGTACACAGTGACAGAATAATTTACTTTTATATAGATAGTATATATTCTTTATTTAATCTCATATTTATTTAAATTTAAAAGTGGCTATATTTTTACAAAAACATGGAGTATTATAAAAAATAAGAAATTGGGTGAAAAATATTACTAAAATTCAAAAATAACATCACAAGAATAAATTATTTAGAAAAAGTGCATCTCATTATAGAAGATAATAGTTAAATAATTATTCAACATTATGGAGTACGTACTAATAATGATAATATAATAGTAATTAAACAGGATTATTGAAAGGTGATGGTGATGTGTGAACTGGAAAAAAAGAGAGAGAGAAATACATAGGATATGTGAATGGCGACCAAACAATTCCGAGCAAAATAAACATAGGACAAATTCAAGAGTAGATAAAACTTCATTTCATTTTGTGCTTCTGTCTGTCTAATATAATACTACGTACTACATTCCTCTCTTCTCTCTATTCCTATATTTCTCTCATATATATATCATCTATTGCACAATCTAGGTTACTCAAACTATTCATCTAATTCTCTTGTACGGCCCATAAAATTGATTAAACAGTGAAATGACAGACTCTATAAACTCCGACCCAAAACCATTCTTAATCCATCAATTGAACATGATTCCTAAAAAAAAAAAGAGGTTGACCAATATCAGTAATGCGAACAAAAACAACCTCTAAATGGAATGGAGGTCCATGTTTGATAAACATAAAGAAAATCTAGGAAAAAGAACAATCCAAAGCACACATAGTAAAATTCAGCAGAGAAGAAACTTCAAAACTTGCTTACCAATAACTAACACTTATTCTCTTCAAAAGATACTCCTAGCAATTCTTATATGCGACAATAAAGTATGGAAAATAAAAGAAACACAATATATATGAATTTCAAATTAATCAAATTATGCAAAAGGTTATATTCACAATCACCGAGGGAGAGTAAAATTTTCGAAAACTTGTAATCCACAAATACTCTTCACAGTGACTTGGGATCTCTAATGTATTCTACTAAACAAATGGCTGTTTCAGGACACCAGATATAAATAGTATAACCATCAATATGAGTAAAGAACACCTTTTAAATAAAAAAGTATTGCATACCAAGGCAAGTTAGAATCATCAATATCCACTTGATCACATGACCACTCATACTGATGTTGCATGCTATATGCAGCTTCAGGTAAGGCAGAAATGCACCAAAAAAAAAAAAATTAAGAGGCCTCTCTGACTAGGTATTCATTTAAGTAGTAGCTCCACACAATGCACCAGTAAGTTACCAGCAAATAAAATTAACACTCCATTATAATAATAAAACTTACATAAGACAGGTTCCACCCTCAAACTATGCTGAGATTATAGAAGCTGCAAAGGGAAAGTAATGCAGCTTGATTCGCTGATTCAAGATTTTCAGTGATGATTCGGGGGTATGTTCCAGGGTTACGAGCATAAAGATTTGACAAAGATGCAACCAGGAATTGCTTTGGGTCTTTGATTTCTGGTAGGGGGTCCTCTCTCCTCCCTGCATTGTACAATTTGATAAATGTGGCATTATAACCAAAAGTTTCACCAAAATCTGGAATATCAGGCTCCTCTTCCACTCTACCCTCCTCAGGCCGTGAAATAAGAATTAACAATGCTGTCGAGCATTTTTCCCCACAGCTTTGAATCTGATGGTGACAGACACTCACATAACAGTCTAGTCGAAGCCACAGAAGTTAACTTGAGCTCCGTTGAACCTGTGATCAGCTTGAGATTAGGTATCCAAAACTGCTCCAAAATTGTGCGAAGAATATCTGGCTGAACAGCATTCATTGAGCCAGCAAAGTTTTCAAGGCCATGCTTCACAAGGAAAAGAGACATGAATATAACAAGAGATTTGATGAACTTCAAATTTCTGCTAGCATGCAAACGTTTAAACAAAGCAACCCATATGGGGTTGATATAGGGAGAGATCACATCATAACCAAGATTTTCAATCACAGTGTTGAGCACATAAAATCCTTGTTCATCAGTACTGGGAGATGTGACTAGCATGTTGAATATTCCAAGGGTACTAGCTACTCAACCTTGCAGATTTGGCTCATGTGGAGCCTTCCTAATGAAGGCCTGGAGCAAACGCACAAGGGCTGGAACATTTGCACTTTTCCCATGATTCAGGGAGAAGAAGTATTTTAAAAACATCCATATAATTCCCTGGCAAAGGAGATCGGTTCAAGTCAACAAGTTGCGCGAGAAGCTGGAATGCATAAGGGGAGAACTCGCTAACATCTCTTGATAAGATTATCCGTAGAATGGGTAGGAGGCTTGCTTCAAAAGCTGAAATAATAGATGGGTCCTGCTCACAAGCCCGTCTGATTAGTACAGCAACAGATTCAAACAGATAATGGTTAAAAACTGTATTCTTTGGATTCTCACAAACCCTGTTAAGAACAGATGCCAAGCCGCTGATGCAATGTACGGCAACATCATGTGACACATTTGCAACCCCAAAAACGCACATGATGCACTTCATTACATACTGGTTCTCCTCAGATTCTGGCTTTTGCAAGGCAAGAAAAAGATTGTTCATCAACGAAAGCAGAAAAGTACTAATATTTGCAGCTGAGTATCTTGATCTCCCTCCTTCATCCTTAACCAGAAGGAGCTTCTCAATGCAGCTAGCCGCGTATGAATGGACCACATTTGACTCAGATGACAGTAACCGCACCACATTAGGGAGCAAGGGATCAGCAACAACTTTTGAGATCTGATTTCTAAACATGGTGAAGAACTTCAATGCACCAGCTTTTAACATTAACATTGGTAATTCATTAATATCTTGACTTCCCAGCTCTGGAACAATAACAGAACGAAAGAAGTTATCAACATCGACAAGATCCGTGGAAACTGAAGTGCCACCAGCTTCCTTTGTGGCAAGGGAGACAACCAAATAAATGGCGCAATCTTTGTGTTTCCAGTTTACAGCTGGGTTCTGTGAGAAGGAGGCTAGAAGACTCTGTATCTGGGCGGAAACCTTTTCATCAACCCTCTCCTCATAATTCATAGCAATTCCCTTAAGGAGTTCACATGCAATTCTCCTCCTAGTGTCAAGGTTACTGCCTTCCATGTCTCTCCTTATGAACTCTACATAATTATTCTCAAAAAGCCCCTCATCTTCATCCCTCAACATCACATTAGGAATTATTACACTCTGACAAATCTGTTGCAAAATATCCTCCCCTGCAAGCAAAGTATGATAAACACTCGTGCTAACTATAGTCAAAAACTTAATGGCAGTTACAGTCAGCCTCTCCCTTGTGGAAGAGCTTGAAACAACCACCAAAAGTCCCCACACTGCCTCCACAAACCCACCCAAATACTTCTGAAATGTCTCCTCCTCTTTCTTCATATATAGGCTAATATTCTCACAAACAGCAACTCGCAATTCATCAACCAAAGCAAGCCCATCATTCCCACTATCTTCCAAAGCAGAATATCTAACAGTCAAATATTTCTTGAATTCAATCATCCATTCATCCATATGATCCTCAAAGAACTCTGGCAACTCCATAAAATTGAGTGAATAGAAAATCCTACAACAAAGCCTCTGCGATTCAATATAACCCTTGAGAGTACTAGCATTGGCTCCAAAATCCACAGCGTGGTCGATATATGCTGCAGTCCGTTTAAAAACTTTCAATAATGGCTCGGCGAAGTTATCAAGACAGTATTTCAAATCAAGCAACAGGTATTTTGTCTTATATTGGTACCTAAATTTCTTAAACAAGGAATCTATAGTTGCCAAAAGCCCATTCACTGAAACATAATCGTTTGCCTGACTCAATTCATCCAGCGTTACAACTAATTCAGGCAACAAACCCGGCCACGCTTTAGGGAAATCGTGCTTCCCGATAATGGTTAGAGCTTCACTAAGCTGAGCTTGAATTCTAGGTGACGTGCTGACCATGAGATTAACAATTAATGATTTAATCTGCTCCTTCTCCGGGTCCGGCACTATAACCCAGTGAGCTTTGAGGTGGTTTTTGAAATTAACAGCAGCTGATTCACGGATCTGCTCATCGACTAAGGGCTCTGCGACAACTCGGAGAACCGCCAGGCCATAGTTAGCACGACCGGCAGCCTCCGAGAGAGCGGCCTCAGCGTGGCGGCGGGGATCAGGGGGCGGGGATAGAGTGTTATGGAAGCTAGGGGTGTGCGGATCGGGATTCGGTACGGATTTTAAAAAAATCCGTTCCAAATTTTCGGTACGGATTTTTTTTAAAAAAAATCCGATATTGAATCCATAAATAAAAAATCCAATATTGAATCCGTACCAAATTTCGGTTCGGTTCGGAATGGATTTTCGGGAAAACGGATTTTGACGGATCGAAGCGGATCAGATCAAATTTCTCATGATAAATTGATTTTTGCACACATAAATATTTAGAAAAATATCAATTAAACAAAAAAAAACTAAATTTCCCAAATCCAAATAAGAATAAATACACAACCAAAATATTCATCAAACAAATTCGAAGTTTTAATATTTGAATAAAAATTGACTTTAAGAATAAATTCACATTAAGAATTTCACTTTCATGAGACATATAAGAAGAGATAATATTTGAATAAAAATTTATACTCGAATTGATGAAAAACGAGAGTGATGCATTGCATTATTTCATAAACAATTCATATTATAAATAAAGAATGATAAAGTTTTAATAAAAAGTAAAAATATATTTAATAAAAATTGATAATTATTTAAAAAATGTAAATAGTCTTACATAAGACGACCTCATGTGTTCCCTAAAAAAATAATAGTCTAAGATTAAAAAAACTTAATAATTTTAATTTTTTTCTTTAAACCTTTAACTTTAAATTTAATGTTTATTTCAATTAAAGTCCATCTAATAATATTTTAAATACAAATATGGATTATCATTTAAATTTTGCATTTTATCTTCATTAAATAAATATAAACTATGATAACTATTTATTAAGTGTACAATTGAATTTACACTTTAGAGATACCATTTACTTTTATTTATTATGTTCTTTTAAATAATAATTTGAACTTTGAACATATTATTTTATTTATTTTCTATTTTTTTAGAAATTCATTTTACTTTATGAAATATATATTTTTTAATATATAGTAACAAATAAATATTTAGAGAATTAGATATAATTTTAAATTATTGTTTATAATTATATTATAATTAATTATTATAATATAATGTAATCGTAATTAATAAATTAAAATTAATTAATTCATGACTTATAAAGTATAAACTATAAATAATAAGATAAATATATTATATATAATTTTAATGCATAATTTCAATTCGGTTTTTCGGTACGGTTCGGTTCGGTTCGGTACGGTTCGGTTCGGTTATATCCAATGTTCGGTACGGGAAAATAGAAAAAATCCAAGTCCATACCAAACGAAAAATCGGTTCGGTTCGGAAAAAGTCAAAAAGTCAACGGTTTTTTTCGGTTCGGGATTAATTCGGTGCGGTTTCGGTTCGATTTCGGTTAAATCCAATATCCGTGCACACCCCTAATGGAAGCACTGGGAGAGAAATTGCAGGGTTTCGGGGTTCCACTCCATAAGTTGTATATGTTGCATGAGGTTTAGCGCAGAATCCAGAAGCCAATAACACTAAAAAAAACAAAAAAAAAAACAAAAAAACTCAATTTTAGCAACACGATTATCAACAAAAATTATATATTTTTTAATTAACGAAATTATTAGCAATAATTAACAACTAAATTATTTATCAACGAAATTGAATTTTAATTACTAAAAATTTACCAACTATCACTAAGTAACAACTGATTTAGTTGTTAATCGTGCGTGAACAACTTAACGATGGAATTGAGCAGTTTTTTTAGTGTAAATTCCTCAACGCAGATTAAAGATTCATAAATGCAGAGAGAGTAAGATCTTACCTGTGGGAGAGAGATGTATCGATTGAGGGGATTGGATTTTTGAAAGGAGGTGAGGGCGAGAGCGAGATGGAGGGAAGGGGTTGTGAATTGAGTGATTTTATTTATAGGTAAACATAAAATCTCTTTTTTTTAATTGTTCGTGGGCCTTCCTTGGACATACATGGGCTTCACCTATATTTGGGTTTCATAATACAAACCAATTTCTTTCTAAAGCCCAATACACCTCATTACTCGTTTGGTAAATGTATCAATTATAAGCCTGTGCATATTTTCATCTAAAGTCGAAAATCATGGGTTCAAATTTTGCTTGTTTACAAGAAATATTTTAAAAAAAAAAGGCAAACAATGTATTGTTATAATGGATGATTGAGTGGCATATTTCAGTTACACTGTTAAAAAAAGACAAACAGTGTATAATCACCTATTTTTTTCGGTTTAAGATTAATTTCTAAGGGTATAATTATAATGTCTCTTTTGTAGTTTATGACATATTTCACTCATATGGTTTGAGGTATAATGATCTTTTAAACATAATAATTAAAAACAAAAGGAAAAGGAAAAGAATAGGAGAAAAAAATATATCATCGAGTTAGAATCGGTTCTATTAGGAGTCGTACTCTTGCTGGGTAGTACAATTATTAAGTCCAGAGCTAATTTAAAATTAAAATCCAAATATGAGTAAGAGTATTATATTGGACACTAATACATCTCTTTTTCTGTATAAATGTATAATAATGAATTTATACTGGGCACTAATACATCTCTTTTCATAATCTCTTTTTATAATGAATTATTACTTTTTCACGGTATAAACTCTGTAAACAATTTTTTATTTTATTATACCCTATATCAAAAACTTTTGCTCACTCTGTTATTGTCACTTTTGTGTGTATTGATGGTTAGTGACATATTTATGTTAATTATTTACTGACTCTCTCCATTTTAAAAAGATAAACTCTATTTTTCTTTTCGATAATATAGGCACAATTTCACTTTTAATACATTAATTAAGTGTAACTTAAAGACTCTTTTCAATCCTTATTGTTTTTAACACAAATTTAATCTATATTTGAGCATAAAGGTAAAATATGAAGATTTAAGGTAAACTCACAATACAAACAACAGTAAATGTGTATTTTTAGTAAAATCTGTATGAAAAATTTGATCAATATCATCTTTTCTGAAAGATAAAGAGTATTTATTTATTTGCAATTTCGTATTTTATATTTCTTGAATATATAAAGAAAAAAAAGTAATCAATGGTTAAAAAAGGCAAATTAAGTAAAGGTGAATATGAAAAATTTAAAGTAAACAATGGCAATACAGCCTGGAATTCGTATTCAGTCTTCTTGCCAGCATACAATCAAATTAAACTAGAATAATTTTGTCTTCTTGCAAGCATACAATCAAGTTAAACTAGAATAATTTTGTAACTAGGAGTTGGGATTTTTTTTGGCAAAAGTTCCTGCGTCCCGGGACCTACCGTGTCCCATGTGAACACAAATCTCCCTCTCCATATTCTATTTAAACCTATGTATTGCTAGGAATTTAAATTGCGAAGGGGCACGGTATACCAGTACACAAGAGTCTCACTCTTTTGTTTAATCTCCATTTCGTGTAGATGAAGTCCCTAGTGGGCATAATGTTAGGAAATTTTGGATTAACAGTGAAATGAAATACTTCCGATTAGTTACACACTTAGAATTTATAATAATCACTTTAAGATACATCTATGTAATAAAAATACTGAAAGATACTGTAACAACAAATTTTGTATTTATAATAAAATAAATACAAGTTAATTATAATAATAATCCAGAAGGATTAAACTTGATAATTAAGGAAGCGATCTCTATCAATCCTCTGATTCTTCTCTCGAACCAACGTGGACTTTGACTTTGACTGGTTGTGTTGACAGCACTGACTGTGTTGACTGCGCTGACTTTGACTTTGTTGACTGGAGTGTACGCTGACTGTGTTGACAGTGTGTGTGGAGCCGGATCTTCAATTGAAGCTTGTCCGAGCTCGAATTTGGGACTTTGTAACGTTTATCCAGAGGCGTCGAGCCTTTGTTTGGATTAAACGTATTTGATGTGAAAACGCTCGATCTGGGGGGGCTCAGCACCTTAATTCCGGGTCGTTTGCCGTTCTTGTCTCGAAGAACACTGAAGAACTTAGTTTATGAAGAACGCTCGATTTGGGGGGCTTAGCACCTTAATCCCGGGTCGTATATCGTTCTTCGCCTTGAAGATCTTGAGGAGCGTTGCTCGTGTTTTAATCTCTTCAGAGTGTCTGTGTCTTCAGATACTTCAGTGTGTCTGAGTGAAGGGAGGAGACCCCTTTATATAGGTGAGAGGTGAAGACCCCCTCATAAATGCCTTGCATTCTGATTGGTCCACTCTATTTGGGCCACATCCTGCGGGCTTGGGCCTCCACTTGTTTGGGCTGCAATCAGACCTATTTTATTTGGGCCTGATTTAATTTGTCTGGTCTTGTTTGACTTAAGTCATGCCTCATTTAATTTAAGCACCATTTAATTTGTTGGGCTCAAATTATTTATTAATTTACTTTAGGAATTAATTTATTTAAATTCCAAAATAAATTAACATTTAATAAATAAAAATCCACGTGTCGCCATTTAATTGGACCGTAAATTTTAACTGCTTACAAATGCCCCTTTGCAATTTGTTCACGGACGCCACGTCTTGATGTGAAGGAATCGCAAAAGTTCCTTTCTTTTCTTTTTTTTTCAACCCTTGTAATGTGGGCTCTTATAATTGAGATATTACTTTTTTCAAGTAATAATTTTTCTTGGCCCAACCTTTTATTTCTCAAGTGGCCCAATTCATCCTCTTAGGCCCAAATCAACTTCCTTCCCTGCTTAATTACAAGCAGATACGGGAGACATGAAATAAGAACAGATTTAATTCTTGCTCATCAAGATGCCATATTTTTGCTCAAAATAAAAGAGATCTCTTGAGATCTTGAGAGATTTCAATCATACAAATTTTCCATAATTTGCTGCAGCCTCTCTACTATATAAGAAGGCCCAAGGTCTTCGATTTTTTTCACCAATCGACTGTAAGACATTTACAGTTCTGATTTTCTTTTCTTTTCTTCAATTTTTTTTTGAAGAGCACCGATCTCCTTTGCCTTGCAGATTTCTTCATCAAGCATTGCCTACTATCAGTGTAAGCCTCAATCTTTTTAAATCTACTTCTTTATTTCTTTATTATGTGAGCAATAAATCTGCTTCTTTATTTCTTATTATGTGAGCAATTTAGCAATAATTGCATCGTTTACTGTACTTTCACATCCTTGTTCTGTTTCTTATCACTGTACACTTTTTTTTCTTTTTTTTTCTTTTTTTTCTTCGATTCCTTGTGTAAACCCCAAGGTGGAGCTATATATTTGCAATTTTTTTTAACCTCGCCATTCTTCTATTCGAAGAAATCGATGGCGAGCCTCGTCCTTGCCCATCTTCCTTTTCAAAGGAATCGACGGCGAGCCCTGTCCCTTAACGGTTGCCCCTTAGCATTTGTCCCTCGGTTGTTACTTTATGGATTTAACCACTGTCCCTCGGCACCCTCGGCAACAGTTGTGTGTGAATGTGGCTGCTCTTGAGTTTTCCATCAAAGTTCTTGGTGTTTTCACAATTCCGGGGCATCAATCGCAGTGGCCCAAACAGCGGCGAGGGTCGTGAGTATCGATGGTTGGAGTCTGATTCTGGTGGCGATATTGCGTGCGATGGCACGGCAATTGGTTCTCGATGGCGGCGCTGGCGGCATATGATCGACTAGCTCTGGATTGTTTGGCGTTTGCGACAAAACTAGTAATTGCTTGGTGGTTAACGATGAGCAATTCCGTGAAGGTGGAGATGAGCAGCGGCTGTTGCCTCGTCCCTTAACGGTTGCCCTTTTCAGTTGCTCCTTTTATGAAATTAAGGTTTGTCCCTTTATGAAATTAAGGATTGTCCCTCGATTGCTCCTCAATAACAGTTGTCCCTCGGTTTTCCCTTGGTAACAGTTGTGTCCCTCTTCGGATCGGTCTTCAATCCATCTCTGATCAACGTCAGAACAAACTGAAACTCCGCATTATCGGTCGAACTCGGGTCAAGCAACTTTCCAGACTTCTCAAATTCCTCTTCAGCCTTCGCACGAATCAACAGAGTAGCATCACCTCCATCGTCCACGATCAAATCGGGCCGACCATCAGGGCCCCAATCGAATACTCCTGCAGAGTCTCTCCCTTCCATGCGAACACAGCAGCGTTGTCGTGGGAATGGCGGCGGCGTGGTCCTGAGTGGAGAATATGTTGCAGGAGCACCATCTGACCTCGGTGCCGAGTGCGGTGAGGTTTCGATCAACACGGCGGTTTGGATAGTCATGTGAAGACTTCCGGTGATCCTGGCACCCTTGAAAGGCTGTGAGGGCCCGAACTAGGCCCGGCAGGACATCAATCCAGGCATTTTGACCTCCGCGGGTTCAATTTCGAGACGGCCGAAATCAGCCTGGGACATATCCTTTACTTTGTACTCACGGCCGGAGGTGGTTTTCTCCACTACAAGAGCCATGGCTACTGCGGATCGGGTCGGATGGATCCGGATCTGGGATTTGGGTTTTGCTTTGTTCTTCCTTGGGAGGTTTATGGAAGAAAGAGAGTGCATTAGTGGTGGGGTTTGCGAGAGATCCGGTGGACGGTGGCAGCGCGCAATAGCGCGGCGATCTCCCGGCGGCAGCAGCGCGTGCGATCTCCCGGCGACAGCAGCGCGTGCGATGGCGCTGGGGTCGAGAGGGGTGGCTGTTGGCGGTGGTGTGGATCTACGATCTCCAGCGGACGTTGACGAGGCAAGGGAAGCAATTTGGGATGGTGACTCGGAGCTCGTGATCTCCGGCAACAACGCGACGGGCGCGGTGGTCGAGGGTTCGGTTGCTGAGGTGCTGGAGTGCCTCCGACGGCGATTTTCGGTGACTGTTGGCGAGACAACCGGCGCGGCTGGACGGCAGGCGGTCGTCGGACACAGCGAGATCCTGCTGCGTGTCCTATTACAGAAGACAATTCAAGGAGACAATTGTCCATAATTCAAGGAGAAATGGCCGACACAACTGTCCATAATTCAAGGAGATAGTGGACCATAATTTAAGGAAATAATTGTGGGATTTGTATTAATTTTATTACCGTTCATTCTTTTATAATCTGTATATATATATATACATCTTGAATAAATAAAATAATAAGAGACAACAGCAAGCAATCTCTTATATGGTATCAGAGCTCTACGATCCATTTCTTCGAACAGCAAACTTCTTCTCATCACACAATCATGTCTATTACACCCACTTCATCCTCCAACACCAATACTGAATCAAACACACCACATATCATACCTATCAACTCTAACTAAAGTCTCCCAATCAAACTCACTGCCTTTAATTTCCCGGCATGGCGTGCCCACTTAACGGCCCTTCTAAATGGGCTTGGTCTCATTTCACATCTAGATGCTAAATCTATTCCAGCAAAAGATGTTGTTACCTACTCCTCATGGTTCCAGCAAGATCAATTGCTGCTTGCAGCCATTCTTGGATCTCTTTCATCAGAGATTCACTCTCTGGTAGCCTCGTCTGAAAACTCTGCTGAGGCATATACTACTTTATCCCGAACTTATGCAAGTTCGTCGAGATCGCGAGTTTTCCAATTGAAAAAGGATCTCGCAAAAATTCAACTTGGCTCTCAAACAGCCGCTGAGTTCTTACAACAAATCAAATCTAAAGTTGATGAGCTCGCTGTAATTGATCGTCGTCTTCCTGATGATGATGTTGCCTTCTACATTTTAGATGGGCTTGGCCCAAACTACCGTGAATTAGCCTCCTTCATTCAGGCTCGTGACAATCCAATCACATTCTCTGAACTATACCACAAGGTCATCGCACATGAAAGTTATCTCAAGCAAATTGATCTCCAAACTACTAATCTAGTAGCCACTGCAAACGTTGCTAACGGAGGACACTTTTCACCAAGACCATATACTGGCAATCAAGGAGGACAACATCTCTATAGGGGTGGCAGAAACAACAATTCCCGTGGCGGAACTACTCACAACAATGGTCGAGCTTACACCATCAACAGAAATTCAAACGCCCGCGGGGGATCATCCCCGGGTGGAGGCCACCATCATCGTGGGCCAATAGTTTGCCAACTATGTGGATACCCAGGACATACAGCTCCATTCTGTCGCAGGTTTAATGCGTCTGCCAATGTTGTCCGCTCACCTACATCGACACTACCATCTCAACCTTGGCTTGTTGACTCTGGAGCATCCCATAATCTCACCGCAGATATTAATAACCTTACCATTCACTCAGAATACGACGGCACTTAGGAAGTTCGTCTTGCTGATGGATCTGGCCTTCCCATTCAAAATACGGGTATCTCGTTTTTAAAATTTCCTAATCGAAATTTCAAGTTATCAAACGTTTTACACGTTCCTACTGCTACCCAAAATTTACTATCTGTTCATCAATTTACTAGAGACAATAATGTTTCCTTAGAATTTTATCCATCTTATTTTCTCGTAAAGGATCAGGTCACGGGGGCGCCACTAGTACGAGGGCGATGCACTGATGGCGTGTATTACTTTCGACCTCCATCTCCTAATTTAATACCCACCACTAATATTGCCACTTTAGGTGATTGTACTACATCATCAACATGGCACGCACGACTTGGTCACCCTTCCATAAAGACAAGTCGTTCTATTATATCATCTTTTGATTTACCTATTTTAAATAATCAGAAAACATCAATTGATCCATGTGATTCATGTAATGTTTGTAAGACACATCGTTTACCATTTCATGAAACTTCATTACTCTCTGTTCATCCATTGCATTATATCTACTCTGATGTATGGGGACCTGTTGCCACTTCTGATGATGGATCTCGATTTTATGTGTTATTTGTTGATCACTTTACAAAATATTGTTGGTTATTTCCTATTGCTACCAAATCTCAAGTTGCATCTGTTTTCCACCAATTTCGATTATTAGTTGAAAAACAATTTGATTTTCAAATAAAAAATTTTTACAGTGATAATGGAGGTGAGTATTTGGCCTTACGTACTTACTTGAATTCAAATGGTATTAGCTGGCTTACAACTTCTCCTCATACTCCTCAACAAAACGGAACTTCAGAACGTCGTCACCGTCACATTCTTGAAACAGGAAGAGCCTTACTACACCATGCGGGTCTTCCCGTAAAATATTGGTCATATGCTTTTCAAACTGCTATTTATTTGATTAATAGAATTCCAACAGTTGTTTTGCAGGGACGTTCTCCATTTGAGAAACTATTTCACCGAAGGCCAAATTTAAGAAAGCTTCGTGTCTTCGGATGCCATTGTTTTCCATGGCTAAAACCTTATACCAAAGATAAATTGGATTACCCCTCACGACCCTGTATCTTTCTTGGCTACTCAACAAGTCAAAATGCATACAAATGTTTGGACTCCGTCAATAATCGAATTTTCATCTCTCGCCATGTACAGTTCATAGAAAATCGCTTTCCTGCAAAGGAAGAGTACCCTCTAAAACCACCTAACATGTACTCCATGCCAACACACCTACAGTCATCCATTTTATTACTTCCAACAGCTTCTAAGTCTCCTACTATTCACACAAATCAGCCTTCACCAAATCCTTCTTTAAATGGCTCTCCAAACACAGATTATCACCCCGTTGTTACCTCGGACCCTAACCCTATGGAATCTCCTACTTCACATCATGATCCTGACACTATTATTACTCATCCGTCGAATGATCGTACTCATCATATGGTCACTCGAAGTCAACGTGGAATCTTCAAGCCCAATTTATTTAATACTTCAACAAAGCACCCCCTACCAGATGATGTTGAACCTACAACAATCTCTAAAGCCCTATCAAATCCTAAATGGCGTGAGGCAATGTCAGATGAGTTTACTGGCTTGCTCAAGCATGGAACCTGGGATTTAGTAGTTCCTCCACCAAATGCAAATATTATTGGGTGCAAGTGGATCTTTCGAATTAAGAGGAAACCTGATGGTTCGATCGACAGATATAAAGCACGGCTCGTTGCTAAAGGCTTTCATCAACGTCCGGAGGTTGATTACAATGAGACATTCAGTCCGGTAACTAAGCCGGTCACCATACGAATAGTTCTCTCAATTGCTCTTATGAATGATTGGCATATTCGACAGCTTGATATTTCTAATGCATTTTTACATGGCACACTTGATCAACCAGTGTACTTGCATCAACCACCTGGATTTATAGATTCTAATCATCCCTTACATGTTTGCAAACTCCGCAAGTCACTCTATGGTTTGAAACAAGCCCCACGAGCTTGGTATCAAGCCCTTAGCTCGGCATTACTCAAGTTTGGATTTATTCAGTCTCTAACGGACACTTCTCTTTTCACTCTTCATCGTAACTCCTTTCATATATTTGTGCTTGTATATGTTGATGACTTAATCATTACAGGTTCTGATACAGATCAAATATCTTGTGTTATCTCACATCTAGAGTCTCACTTTGCTGTTAAAGATCTTGGTGTCCTCTCTTACTTTCTTGGAGTTGAAGTAGCTGCCTGTAAAGAAGGCCTTTTTCTATCCCAACACAAATACTTGGTGGAATTACTACAAAGACATCACATGGATGGTGCTAAATCACTTTCAACTCCAGTCACTAATCATCCACCTGTTGAACCGCCTTCACCTTTTGATCCAACAGAATATCGACGAGCTATTGGAGGCTTACAATACCTCACTCTCACCAGGCCAGATATTGCATTCGTTGTCAACAAATTAGCACAATCAATGTCTTCTCCGTCTACTCATGATTGGAGTTCAGTGAAACGTCTTTTTCGTTACCTCAAAGGCACAATATATCATGGTCTCCT
Organism: Pogostemon cablin; assembly: GCA_023678885.1. Classification (NCBI taxonomy): domain Eukaryota; kingdom Viridiplantae; phylum Streptophyta; class Magnoliopsida; order Lamiales; family Lamiaceae; genus Pogostemon; species Pogostemon cablin. The sequence goes on from CM042955.1 coordinate 20,154,032, forward strand.
TCTACGACGCCCTTCAGATTTGTCAATCACTGCATACTCCGACTCTGACTTTGGGGGCAGCGTGATAGATGGAAAATCTACATCAGCTTATGTCATTTTTGTTGGGCCAAATGCTATCTCTTGGAGATCTCGCAAACAAACTGGCGTGGCTCGCTCGTCTACAGAAGCTGAGTACCGTGCTCTAGCCTCGGCTGCTGCTGAAGTGTGTTGGTTGAAACATCTCTTTCATGATCTTGGTATTTTAGTTCGTCTACCACCTCGGTTATTATGTGATAATATCAGCGCCACCAAGCTCGCTTTACATCCTGTGCTCCATTCCCGTATGAAACACATCACCATTGACATTCACTTTGTTCGAGATCTAACAGGGAAAGGTGTTCTACGAGTCTCACATGTTAACACTCTAGACCAGTTAGCTGATATTCTAACCAAGGCACTTCCTCGTTTCCGCTTCCATTTACTGCGTTCCAAAATCTCTGTTGCTGACGGAACGTCGATTTTGCGGGGGCGTATTACAGAAGACAATTCAAGGAGACAATTGTCCATAATTCAAGGAGAAATGGCCGACACAACTGTCCATAATTCAAGGAGATAGTGGACCATAATTTAAGGAGATAATTGTGGGATTTGTATTAATTTTATTACCGTTCATTCTTTTATAATCTGTATATATATATATACATCTTGAATAAATAAAATAATAAGAGACAACAGCAAGCAATCTCTTATATGTCCGTCGTGGTGGCTGTTTGAGGATGACAGCCTTTGGCGCCGAAAGCCGACGAGGGGATGTCAGCTCGCGATCAATGGAGATTATGATTCTGGTCAAAGATGCAGCTTTAACTTTTCAGCATTTGGGGTGGGGGGAGGGAGTTCACGTGATTTTGTCAATTTCCTTTTCCATCAAGTTGTTTTAATTAAATTCACTTTGTGCCACCATAAATTAATTGTTGCAAATGGGCCCTTTCAATTATTTCTTCAATTTGCATCTTTAATTTTGAGCCCATTTTCAGCCACCAACTTGAGTTGTTACAAATTAATATGGGCTTGCCAATTTGGGCTTCGGACTCACATCATAATTCGAGCCCATATTGAATCAATTATTTAGCAAATAAGCCAAGTGGGCTTATGTTCATGTCAATTTGCCTTGGAAGTGGATAAATTATTTAGCAAATAAGCCATGTGGGCTTATGTTCATGCCAATTTGCTTTGGAATAGCCATTAATTCACGTTGCTTTGAGTTCCATGCATTTGATTTTGTACCAACAATTTAGGCCTCAACTCTTAAATTTAATTCATGTAATTTGGGCTTAGTTTATCAAACTCAAATATGAATTAATTTAATCTCTCCTTTCAATATTAGGCTCTTTTCATCACATGTTTAATTTATAATTTTGAATTTAATAATTAATTGACCCCATAAATTTATTTTGGGCCTTTTAATTAATTAAATCAAAGAAATATAAATTAATTTGAACCACTTTTGCTGATATATTCTCTCATATTTCCTTGCAGCTAATTCAACCTCAAGATGGTTTACTTCGCTGGTATGGTCATAGACTCCAATAAGCGCCAATTGGTAATTCTTGACAATAAGAACTCACCATCCGATGGAGCAACTTATCTTCCGATTGAGAGACCCTTGATGGGTGCACCAATAGACAAAATTCCTTGCGAGAATAGCGAACCTGATCTAAAGACTTGGACTGAAGATCTGAACTTTGGTGAAACCGAAGTTGTAATTTTGAAGGCGATTAACCATACCGAAAATGAAAACCTTGACCCTTTGCCCACATTAGGGCACCGAATAATTGATGATCATGCAGCGTGGGGCAATTCGGTGAATTTTCCTGGAGAATTCTGTTATACTCCTGGCTATTGGGAATGGACTGAAGTTGTCCTAAGCAGATATCATGACGATCTTGCAAGAATAAAGATTTATGACCCAATTTTTGCGTCTTTATTCACATATGACTGCAACCAAGAGATCATCAAAGCTTTCTGTGAGGCATGGTGCCCTGTTACCAACACTTTGCTCACTTCTTTTGGAGAAATGTCAATTTCTCTATGGGATTTGTACAACTGGACGGGCTTGCCACTAGCCGGTCATTTATATGAAGAGGTTGTGCCCGATAAACCTGAACTCTTCAATGATCGTGATCTCAATGGCTTACGTATTCCATCTAGTTGTCGGCACTTGCTGCACGCCTACCATAGACTTCGCAGTCTTGATGGTACTGACTCTGTTTCACTCACTCGATGGGTAAAATTTTGATTTTGTCGGCCTATAACATACAAGAAACCTCCTGTACGTGTAGAGAAGAGTAGGAAGAACCGCCGCAAGAAAACACACAACCCAAATGGGCTTATTGGTGATCATAAGAAATGGACCTCTGCAGAAACAGGACCCTTCAAAATGCTCGGTATTGATGTTATGCACCAAGATGAGACATATCTGGCTGCTTATCTGGCTTGCTGGCTTTGCTCTTTCGTACTCCCTACCGATAAAGTAGATTTAATACGTCCTAGAACCTTTAAGGTAGCGAGTTTGATGGCTACAGGAAGGTCAGTTGGACTTGTCGTCCCAGTCTTAACGAGTATCTATAGAGGCTTGAACAAAATTTCAAATGATTCTAGACCCTCTGAGCTGAAGTCAATATTTCCCGTACACTTTGTGTACACCTGGTTGGCTCATTATTTCAATACTCATTATCCAAATCCACATGAACTGAAGATCCCTTTAATGCTAACATATTCAGGTGAGAATGGAGCAAAGTTCTTTACTCCAACTAATGCTCGCAAAAGACTTCAAAATGGAAGTAATGCTTCCTTGCTTTGTAATGTTCGCCGAATAAATAATCCAAGGGAGTATATTGATATTGACCAAGCATCTTGGCGTGATTGGGGCTTTTTCATTGCTATTCGTATGAGTTATCTCACTCTACGACAAAATGGGAGATTTTTTATTGAACCTTACAGCCCACATCGCTTCAACCGTCAATTTGGCTTTTATCAAGAAGATACTCCAGGGAAACTGAGAACAGACCTTCGAGAGTCTACTTTAGAGCAAGGGCTTCAGCTTTGGAGGCGATGTATCTTACGCAATTCTCGCTCTAAAGCTACTTTTCCATGCGCCCCCACAGAGTTCAGAAACTTCTGCTCACCAAAGTATGTTGAGTGGTCCTCTCAAATTCATGGGACTTATTTTATAAATCATATGACGGATCTAATCAGAATTGTTCCGAGCCACACCTTAGAAGAAAAAGTTGACATTATTGGCAATTCGGATGATGCCAAGATTGATGAAGCAACTGTATCGTTAGAAGCCCCACCTCATCAGAAGGTGATTGTTGGAACGTCAGGTGTAGCAAAAAAAAGAAAGAGTGGTCTCTCTTATTCAAATGAGAGTAGCACAGACCGAAACTTGAAGA